>OY776117.1:28484300-30884300 GCA_963675035.1 Allygus modestus
TAAAACCCTTCGTTAAATGAACAGGATCCTAACTGACATTAGATAACAGAACACTTGTAGACATTAAGTAAACAGTACTTAAGCTGTATTCAAGTATTCAAGTACGCATTCAAGTTAAACTTAATTCAATCAATTACTTATGTTTAAGCTTGTTTACTAATTCAATTGAGTAAAAAATATAAATTATAATTTAAAAAATAAGATAAATATTATACGAGCTGTGATATAAATTTATTTAAAACTTTTAGTTCAAATAGGTTGTATCCACATTTTAATCACATCGTAATATTTTTAGTGGCATAGTTTGGATTATGAATACATCTTTACTATTGCAAAAATGGTTCTACGAACCAAAACTTAATTTTACTCAGTGTTATTATACGCGTAACCTTTCAGACTATTATACTTTGATATATAATCGATATAATCCTCTGGGTAGACATTAGTACCCCCGTTTTAATACCACAATTTAATGTTTTAAAGGTTTTGGCAAAAAAGCCTTACCGTAACTAAAAGGAACATTGTAGTGCGTACAAAGCTCAGTTACACACATTTTAAACGATTGTTGCGTTCACATCATTGTGTTCAATACTGCATTTTAATGTAGTTACAAGTATTTCAGGATGAAAATATTGCGCAGTTAAAAATAGAAAGGGTGATTTGAAAATGTAAGTGTTGAAAAACTTTAGTAAAATCTTGCATTATAAATTTTACTTAGACATTTTCTTATGAACATCCTCTGGAAGGCTGAGGCTGAGGCTGAGGATTAGCATCAACTTAATTAAACTCTACCAAAATAACTTTACATCGGGCTTGAAGTTAAGTCGTCCAATAAGAAATCTGGATTAAACTTAAATCATCTTGTACTCTTTAGACATATTAGATGAAATGTGTTTATTGATTTAATTTATTCATACCATCGGTAAACCCTCTTTTACTGTGTACTATCTAGTAATACAGTTTTTTCATGCATTGATGCTCTAATCAATAGTTGCCGCTCCCTCTATTTTCACTCTTAAATACGACATAGGCGTTTGCAATTTAGTTCCGCGTATGTCGGAATCATAGGTAAACCAAACTAAAAGTAATATTTATTTAAATTGACTATAAAGCATTTTGTAAAGTAATGTCAGCGCACCATATATTTGATTTTTTTTAGATTCTCTACTTTTGCTAAACCTTTAGATGTATTTTACTACCTTTAACCGTCCTCGATCTATTTTATGTTTAATAAAATGAGGAATACGTAAAAACACAAGAAATAGTTTGAAAGATTTGGGGATGAGGTACTGTAACACATTAAATGAACGTTCTATTAATTAAGGCATATAGTGATACAGAATACTCCCTTTAATCCGACCTCGGTTGGTTCGGCCACCAGATGGTCCGTCCGGCCTCATAGAAATGAGATAACTACCTGTGGCAAAATTATTTTATTTTCAAGCTAAAATATATTAAAACATCTCAGTTTTGCTGATGGGAGAATTTGGTTTCTTATTCTAATTGATTAGACCATCTTAAAACTGGATTTGTTATGAACTGGAATGTTATTATAGATTCTTATTTTACACTTACATCAACGCCGGCTGGTTCGGCCATTTTGTTATCCGGCCGAGGGTCCGGTCCTGAGGTGTCCGGACAGGAGGGAGTCTACTGCGTGTTTAAGTTTACCAATAATTGTAAAGGTTACAATTCAACAATTAGTATGTTAATTTAACTAGTCACAAAACAAACTTTAGTTTATATGTGTGCTGTAGTTTATATGAAATAAGTATTATTTACTTGCACATATTGAATAAGAGTAAAATGTAAAAATAGTCGACACGAATGCAAATGTAAAACCAGGGTAAAAACGGAGAGTTTAGTGTGAAAGCAAGGTCAGATAGGAGTGGACAGGTTTAATTAAAGATTCATTTGGTTTTGTCTAGCACATAGATGATATTCTTGCAATAAACATTAAAATCGAACAAAATTATAATATGTTGTTGATGTAGCATATAATAAAGAGTATATTTTGCCAAAAAATAAGCAAAGTGGCAATACATAATTTAACTTTAGTATTTACTTAACTTTACTTTTGATGAAGGCATTTATTCAAAACAGTCCTATTCATCTCTTTCTATATAAATTAATGTTTTTTGTATGTTCCCAATGTCTTGCCATATCATACTTCTATTAAGATAAATCTTTGCATGATAATCCAGGTTATCCCTAGGTTTCTAGCTATAATCGAAGTCCTAAAACTTATGGAGTGATATTTTTTGTTGTTTAAATGGCAACGGGGAAATATATGGGAATCTACGCAAATTAATAAAGACCGTGCAAACGAAGTCGTGGGTACTAGTTGTGGGTCATTATACAATTTACCAACGTTTTAGAGTTAATTTTTGATCAGTTACTTCTTTGGAAAAGGCAACTTTTTAAAAGCTGTGTACATATTTAAAACTTCTGCATAAAACATTAAAACCTGTTTACAGAAAACCTCTCTCTACTTTAACAAAATGATATCAAATTGTAAAAGTACGATGAATTTAATTCATTTAAAGTATAATAAGGTTTTGCGAGTGGAGTTATTCATGAACATAAAACGGAATAAGTTCTTTTTATATTTCAAAATATAAATACCAGGAATTGTAAAATATTTATTTGTAAATAACAATTATAATGATTTCGATTTATGAAAAGAATATTAAATACAACTATTTCGTTAAGTAATATCAATTATGACAAACAAAATTAAGAGTATAATAATATCATAATCCTATTAGAAATGAGTTTTAGTTTAATTGAAAAGCGTAATTACCAATACATTTAAATGTTAACATGCAAATAAGAAGTGGTTTAACACAATAATGCTGTTGCTATTAAACTTCGCCCATTTATCTGAATTTAAATTATCGTTGCTTAGAGGCAGGGTCGACACTTTGAACCTGAACGCTTTGAGTAAATCCTGCATGGTTGCCCTTTCTGACACTAATGTACGCTATATAGGTTCAGTACCCTCATAATTATATATTATGTAAAAAATTCCTAAACAGTTATAGCACAAATTCAATTAAAAAGTAGAAAGTTTAACAAATGTCAGGTCAGACCATCGCATTCACAGGAACTTTGAATACAAATAAGAAAGAAAGAATTCATTTGGTTAGAAATGGAGGAACAAAACGGAAATACCCCCGTCGCAGCAAACCTGCGGACTCAGCGAATTTCCAATGCATAATATATGTCTTAATACCACATAAAGCCGCAAACCAAGTTTCATAAAAATACATTCACATATAAGCGATTTTAATTATTCTCCATAAGATTAACATTGGTAATGAGTATGTAGGTTTGCTGAAACAAGGAACAGAAACAATTGGGTTTTATGCAAATAGAAATAGAATATAACTAGGCGAAGCCACATACTAAGTTTCATCGATATTCAATCATAAATAAGCGATATATAACATTCTAGTTATTCTCCATAAGAATAACATGGGGGCTGAGAAAGCAGGTTTGCTGCAACAAGGAACAGAAAAATGGGTTTTTATATAATTATCAATATAACTCAACCAAGTGAAGCTAATATATTTGAAAATCCCTAATTACTCTACCTTACGCTACTGAGCTGCGAGGTAACCTGTCTCGTGACATCAGCCGTGTCTTGTCAAAGACGCCTAATCCCAAGGTTGTCTGCAATTAAAACAAATTTGGAATCATTAATTGTTCATACTTACTTCCATATGCAAAAAACCTAAATAACTTACGTAAGGAAATATATATTAACTTATCACTAATATTATACAAATGAGGTGGTGTCTGTCTGTCTGTCTGTCTATTGTTCCATCTTGCAAAAACCACTGGACCAATTCTGCTGAGATTTTGCACAAATGCAGTCCATGTACCGAGGAGTATCATAGGCCTATCACCGTTTAGAAATGACCTCAGGGCTCTGCCCCACGGGACTTCCAAGATCCCATGTTATTCTTCTGGAGGTGAGTTTTATTTGGTTTATGTCACATGTATGTTTTCCTAATTAAATTCATTTAAATAAACAACTGTTATAAGGAGCATATATTACTACAGACTGTCATTGTTTTGTTTATAATTTTTCTACTCTGAATTTTCACTCCGTTGCAAAGCACGGGCATAGCAGCTAGTATAAAATATAAGAAGGTTTTAATGATTCATTAACGTTTAACCCTGGTAACAATGAATATGTGCGGCATTTTCAACCTATGCAGATTTTTGGCCTGCTGGACCCCTGTATAAAAAATTAAAAATGTAAAATTAAAGCTCTTCCATCCTTTCCCATCTCATTAGTAGTAAAAATACACTTCCACTTAGGATGGCGCGCCACACAAAGTAACTCAGAGCAACAACAAAAGCATCATACAAGCAAAAAAAAGAAGAAAATAGGCCCTCACCACTTATCGAGCCTAGGGGCCCATCACTCCTAAATTCGGCCCTGCTTCCACTTAGATATATAGAGAGATGCCCAAAATTGTATCAGCTTGATACATGGGCATAAGGATCATCTGATTTTGTTAAATTAAAGCCCAGAGAACAAATTGGCCTTGTTTCAAGTGATTATCAAAGCATTTTTTATTTATACTGTGTCCGATAGTGGTATTTTAACTTAAATAAATGACTGGTTCTTTGAATCTATATTGGGGCCTTTCACCTTTTTACGTCTATAAACATTTAATTAAAGCAGTTTCAAATTAATCATCTCACACCAATTAACTTCTTATACAAATATCTATATTTTTAATGAGAAATAATATTTTGAGGATGTAATTAACAACAACGTATCAATGAATTTAAATAGTTCTCACGAACCTTGCCTCCGAAGACTTACTGCAAACGTCCAAAGTCAAGAGCTGGAGTAATTAGCAGTTTTAATATTTTGATGTTCTAAGAGTGAAATATTAAATCAGTTATTTGGTTTCTATGGATACAATAATACCCCCGTCGCAGCAAACCTGCGGACTCAGCGAATTTCCAATGCATAATATTTGTCTGAATTCCACATAAAGCCGCAAACCAAGTTTCATAAAAATATATGCGATATATAATAAGCGATTTGAATTATAAGCGATTTGAATTATTCTCCATAGAATAACATTGGTAATGAGTATGTAGGTTTGCTGAAACAAGGAAAAGAAACAATTGGTTTTTATGCAAATATAAATAGAATTTAACTAGGCGAAGCCACATACTAAGTTTTATCGATATTCAATCATAAATAAGCGATATATGACATTCTAGTTATTCTCCATAAGAATAACATGGGGGCTGAGAAAGCAGGTTTGCTGCAACAAGGAACAGGAAAATGGGTTTTTATAAAATTATCAATATAATTCAACCAAGTGAAGCTACATACCAAGTTTTATTAATTTATGTTCATAATTAAAGGAGTCAGTACATTTTACTTATTCTCCATAAGAATAACATGGGGGCTGAGTACGCAGGTTTGCTGCTACGGGAATAATCAACAAAAAATCAATTTTTTGTGCAAATATCAATATACCAGTACTACTTGAAGCCACATACATTCATCAACATACATTAATAAATAATCGATATATCAAACTTTATTTATTCTCCATAAGGATAACATTGGACAACGTACTGTGTTAGCACTTCGAATATCTCTGCAACGGTTGGGCGTATAATCACAATTTAAACACCAAAATGATTGTTTTGTGGAACTGAACAGATTGGTAAAAGCAAATGTGAAGTTTACATTAAAATAAACGGAGGAAAAGCCAAAAAACTTTTTCCCATAAGATTAACATGGGAGATTTTATGAGCAGGTTTTTTTGGATTTTCTCCGCAACCACTTAACCTAGGTTAATAATTCAAAATACTAAATTATTTGTTTTTTTTAAGCTCTATAACATGGTCAAAACCAAAATTAAGTTTTTAAAAAATTTTAGGGTGGAAAATGCAAAAAACTGATTTTTGTAAAATTTAAAACCCCCATAAACCCCCCTTCCCATGGTCCGATTTTTCTGGTTTTCGAACTTAAAGTCATGAATGTCATTTTACACATTTGAGCCAAATTTCATCAAAATCGGACGTTTTTTACTCAAGTTTACCGGACACACACATATATATATATATATATATATATATATATATATATATATATACATATATATAAATTTGAACGAATAGTGTTTTTGGCATCTGGGTTCCTCAAAACAAAAAGTTATCATGGTCTCGGGCTTAAGTCTTACCAAGGGACCTACGGTAATAGCTTCTTCCCTATAGGGGAAAATCGCTAAAATCATAGGTAAATCACTTTATTGGAAATCTGATGTAAAAGTCTAGTTTATATTATTATAAGGAAATTTGATACATTTGTCAGGAAGAACTAACTGGTCTTTTGGATTTTAAGAATAACAAATTATAACCATCAATAACATGTTGTTATATATTAACCCAGGGTTTTTTACTATATCTATTATCAATTTGTTACCACTCAACATGCCCTTTTCCCTTAAGATGGATCTCTCACTCAACAAAACAACTGTTAATGTTTACTAGGTATTTATTTATTTGACGGTATTTTAGTCTAGAAACTTTGGAAATATTATTTCACCTAGTAAAATGCTCAAATACTATATTCTGTTACAGAAAAACTCCCTTTAAATGTTAAAAATTGTATTTTATAACTCGATACTATAAATTTGTTTACGAACATTTCGTCTGTTATCAAGTTATATGCAAATAACGAATTTGGAAAACCTGGTATTATATTTCGATTCGAAAGAGGAAACAATTTTGAATCAAACTAGAATTCAGATAGAAATGTTTTCATTTTGTATTTTTATAGATTAGACACGTTTTTAAAACAAAACTCTAATGTTATTTATATAGATTAAATAGATTCAACTGCATTATAGCTTTCGTAAAATCAGTTCAATGGATGAAAGTATTAGATATGTTGCATCAATGCTTATTAAATTGTAGATGAAGGACTTTACCTTAGTATTATTGAGGTATTTTTTTTTCTGTAGAAAAACAATCACCTGAGTTCATAATGTTTCTGTACCACATGTTTTTTATATCAAAAGTTAATGTTTACAGTTTGTTAGTTTACAATGTTATTGTTGAATAAAGAAGTTGTTTTTTTTGTCTCAGATTATTTTATAAGTAATTAAAATAATGGTTATGGGCCCAGACACACTAATTGGTTACTAAAAGTGTGATTACAGTAGACGTGTAAGGATGGATGTAACAAAGATTGTAATATCACCTTTAGAGAGTAAGAGGAACTGGGCTGCTTGGTAGTAAAAAATAACTGCATTATTGAGAACTGTTCCAAATGCAGTAGAAGTTGTTGAAGGCCAACTACAGAAACCATCGAGCTTAGGAAGTGATGTTTCAGCTGCAGTTAAGAAAAAATATGAAGAAGACCTAAAGATTTACAATAAAACAGATGGTACAGCTCTAATTATAATCACAAGCAATCTGACTGAAGAAAACTTAGAGAAAGTAATGCGATATCATACTGCGAGAGAAGTATGGGTTGAACTGCATAAGATTTATGAAGGAAAGTCAGAAGACAAAATCTATGATCTTGGTTTGAAGTTTTTCCAGTATAGAAAAATGGAAAATGATGATATTGCTACACATCTCAGCAAATTAAAACAGATATGGCACGACCTTCAAACTGAACTTTTGAATGAACAGACCGCAGCTTTACCTGAATTTTTGCTCATTTGTAAAGGTTTGGGAACCTTGCCCGACGAATTCTTCAATTTTCGCTCAAGCTGGATTTTGCTAACTAAACGAGAGAAGACAGTTGAAAATCTCACGGAGCAGTTGTGTTCTTTTGAGAGAGCACTCAATGAAAAAGGAAAAGAGAACAGTGAAGCGGAAGCTTTGGCATTCAGAGGAATTCAGAGGAAGAATCTGGTGAGTAAAAAAATTGTTTGTTACAACTGCAATGAAGTTGGACATTGCAAAGTTCTGTAAGAGGCAACAGAGGAGAAAATATGGGAAGCCTCCTGAAATTTCTAATTGTGATTCAGGCGAGGATAATAAATGTGTTTTGCTTTCAGAAAGCTCTGATCGTAAGATTTATTCTAGGAATTCAGAGGAATGGTTTGTTGACAACGGTGCAACAAATCATGTCACGAATATTGGTAATAGTTTTTTGAGATTTGAAAAGTTTTTAGAACCGCATGGTGTCCTTGGTGCTGGAGGACAAGTATTGGAGGCGGTAGGTAAGGGTGACATTGCCTGCGAGTCAATAGTTAATGGGGTAAAACGAGATGTTGAACTTTCAGATGTTTGGTATGTTCCGAGTGTTAGAAAAAACTTATTTTCAGTTTTGTCTGCTCATGATAAAAATGATAGCAGCTCTTTTGAATCTACCAAAAATGAATGTAAGTTTTTCATAAATGGGTCAGAAGTTTTGAGAGGTTACCGTGAAACTCAAGGAGGGCTTTTCAGGTTGAATTTAAGAGTTAAAACTGGTTGTGATGAAGTAAATACTGTAGGCCTAGACAAGTCCGATTTGCTTCAATTGTATCATGAGAGATTTGGGCATCAAAACAAGAAACACGTTAGTGAATTAATTCAACAAAATCTTGGTATCTTGGTTGACTTGAACAATGAAACATGTCAAGGCTGTATGTATGGGAAATTTCATAGACTTCCGTTTGGGGAAAGAGCTCGCTCCAGTATTCCTGGTGAAATCATCCATTCAGATGTTTGTGGACCATTCCGGGGTTCCTTCCTACCAAGGTTCAAAATATTTTGTGTTATTCAAAGATGACTTTTCTCGATTTAGGTATATTTATTGCATAAGACAAAAATCTGATGTTGCTTCTGCTATTAAAAGATTTTTAGCTGAAGCTGAAACTGCAGGACATGTTGTTAAACAGTTTTCTTGTGACAACGGGGGTGAATTTAATAATAAGGAAGTAAGGGAAATCTTTCATAATAAGGGTATAAGACAAGTGTTCACCATGCCATACACACCACAACAAAATGGATCAAGTGAAAGAGAGAACAGGACTATTGTAGAAATGGCTAGATGTATGTTTCATTCACAAGAAAATTTGCCTCAAAAGTTGTGGGCTGAATTTGTGACGACAGCTGTTTATATTTTAAACAGAACAGGCCCAACAACAGTGAAGGGAACATCTCCTTATGATCTATGGTATGGAGTTAAGCCCAATATTCACCATTTAAGGATCGTTGGTTGTAAATGTTTTGTTCACATACCAAAAGAGGTTAGGAATAAAATGGATTCAAAAGCTGAGGAAGGAGTTTTAATTGGATTTGAAGACAATGGCTATAGGATTTGGAGTCAAAAGTCTAACAAACTTATTAGATCTAGAGATGTCGTATTTAATGAAATCCCTCTTCATGTGCACAAATCCAACGTTCATAATTTTAAAATGACTGAGCAACGTGAAGAAAAGAACTGCTGTGACAAAAGTACTCATACATCAGAGCTAAAAGAGAGTAAAAACACAAGCGAACAGGAAGAATCAGAACAGTTCGAAGAAAGTAAAAAACATCAAAATGAAACTGAAGATTCAGAACAGTTTGAAGAAAGTAAACAACATCAAAAGGAAACTGAAGAGTTTGATGGATCTGAACAGCCTATGAAACTTAGGGAAAGAACTACAATCAAACAACCTTCAAAACTTCTGGACTATGTGGCACTTGCTGAAGTCATGTGCTCGGATCATCTTACTCTTCAGTTTACACGAGAAGATCTACAACTGGGGTCATATGTTTTTATGCTGGTGGACCAGTTAGCTGGTTTAGCCAGAAACAGTCATCAATAGCCATCTCAACAACAGAAGCAGAAATCGTAGCGGCAAGTGAAGCAACTAGGGAAACTGTGTGGCTTGGCAGATTATTTCAAGATATGACAACAGTTAAGGGAAAGCCTATAATACATGTTGACAATGAAGCTGCTGTTCGTTTGGCCAAAAATCCAGAGTTTCATAAGAGAACAAAACACATTGAAATTAGACATTTTTATGTACGTGAAAAGGTTTTAGATGGCAGTGTAGAAATTGTAAGAATTTCATCTGAAGAACAAATTGCAGACATGCTGACAAAACCTCTTGGAGCTAAACGACATATATTGCTGAGCCAGAAAATTGGACTATGCTGATTTTAGGAAACTTGATAGTTTTTCTACGTGAACAAAAAGGGGAAATATTGAGGTATTTTGTTTTCTGTAGAAAAACAATCACCTGAGTTCATAATGGTTCTGTACCACATGTTTTTTATATCAAAAGTTAATGTTTACAGTTTGTTAGTTTACAATGTTATTGTTGAATAAAGAAGTTGTTTTTTTTGTCTCAGATTATTTTATAAGTAATTAAAATAATAAGTATGTCAGTACACCTCAATTGGCTTAGGTGTAGTTTGAGAGTTTTTTTTATTTTCATTTTGTATTTCAATACCAACGAGAGTTTTGTTAATATAGTACACAAACACTTTTAGGGAAAGTGGTTCAAACCCCTCAAATAATTGTGGACACCCCGGGATTTGAACCCATGATCCCTTGAACCGAAGTCCAAGACGCTAACCGCGAGGCTAGCGAGATGCCCAGCATCAGATGCGAGTATTGTTTTGTCTCATATAATCGTTTAATGAGGGAACTCCGTCATTGGTAAAAATGGTTCTGATTGAATTTATATTCTTCCACCGCGTGATAGATTTAGTGTCGGCCTCCCTCTGAAATGGGTCCAAGTATTTAAGCTACGTTAGCTGTGTGTTTAAATTGGTTTAAGTATTGTTACACAATTATAAAAAAACCATTAGTAATAGCCTACTTAAGCGAATTATATGAATTAACACTTATTTTAAGTAACCTTTTACATAAAAAAGGCTAAATTAAGAAGTATCATACTTATAATTATTTAGAAACTAGCCTGAGGCCTCGACATTTGTATGACTTGATCACGTGGCGAGACACTCTGTTCATAGTTTGAATAACCATGCCCTTGACATTATTTTGTTGTGGGAAACGAATTAACCATTTTATTATGAACTAGCTGTTCCCGCAGGCTTTGCCCCGCAAATAATCTTAATATATTTTATAACAACTGACAGTTGTGTGTGCTGCATTCTGTGGTTATCCCGTGGAACTACTGCGAATCAAGAACAGCTGTTTGTATTTTCATCAGCTCAAACTTAAAGTGAATGTCCATAAGAGTAACACAAGATTGTAACTTTGACTCCCCGTGGGGTGGAGCTCTATGGGACTTTTTTAAACCCCTTTCTTAGTGAGCACCTAAGACCCAAGAGGAAGGTATGTTCCAAATTTCATTGTAATCCGTTCTGTGGTTTTTGAGACTTCGTGATCAGTGAGTGAGTCAGTCAGTCAGTTAGTGGTGTTTGAGTTTTATATATTAAGATATATTTTTTTACAACTTATTACTATATTTTTTTAGGCATCATTTTACTTATTTCAACAAGAAAAAATGTAAATATATGTGTACTAATAAGGAAGGATCTGGAGTTATCAACAGCTATGTACAATTTATATTAAGTGTGGTTTTAACTAGTAATGACTAAGTAACTAATAATTGCTGTTACATATTCTGATTTAGTTTATTACTTAATTACATATTTTTAATCCTTACCTTTTAATTTAAAAAGGTTATAACATGCTATTGTTAAGTTAGCTGCATAGTCAAGCAAAACGGTTGGATTTAAAAACATTATACAACATGTTATAATGAAGCAGTTTTATTGAAACTGGTGCTTTTTATTCGTTAAGATACAAAAATGTAAACTGTTTTTAACCTAATATCGTTATTTTTAACGGCACACTATTTACTCAGTACCGACAGCTTTGAAAATGTGCAGACAGCTTTGCATTACGGAGAATGGTTGAGTAATTCCAGCATACTTGCACTCAAAGAAAATTACAGTACAAATCATGCATGGGTGGGTTTCCAGGAAAAACACGCAGAAGGCGAACATTATAGAATGGTAGTTTGTTCACATTGACTGAAATATATTTCATTTCGTATTACAATTCAATGAAAAACAAAAACCCAAAACTCTAGAATTTAAAATTGCATGAGTGAATACTTCTCTAATACTGTACGAATAAATATACTAAATGAAATACCTAAGAGAAAATATAAAGGCAACACGATTTTAAATATAATTCAGAGAAATACATTTCTAAGATTATTTTTTTAACAATTTCACAGTATAGTAGGAGGGAATGTAAAAGCTGTATTATTATCTCAGTTCCCGTAAATCTTTCCTTTAAGAAACCACAAATAAGGAGTCACGTGTTGCTTAGATCTTTATACACAAACTTCACATTCTCAATTCAACTCGGCTTTTGTTAAATATAAAGAAATAAAGGCTTTTTGCTTTAGACTTTAAAAAAGGTAACCATTAATTTAAATTTAGTAACTATTGGACAATTACGAATTAATATCATAACGTGGTAAGTTTGATATTACATCTAAATGCACTTTACAAAATGCACTAAAACCCTAATGTAATAATTTTTAAATACCATGCAATCTTTAAACGAGTTCGCACGCAGCACACTGACGTGAGGGAAGTGAATTTCCACATAAAAAACGATAAAAGCTCAAAATCAGTTAAAAACATACATTTATTCCAATTTTTATTCAAATCTGAAAACATTGATTTTTTGGCTGTTCTGATGCTCCTGGTTCTATTTACCTGCAGTGCTGGGAATACAATTTTGCGCATTATAAGGTTAGGAGAAGGTCCAGTCAGGCTTTAAAGTAGGGGTGAGGTTGTTGGGGATGATAAAAGTACACCAACAAATGAATACCGTATCAGGCTTTTCTAATGTAAAATCCCCATACGACAACGTACTGTGTTTGGTCAATACATATTCTATTTAATAACTCGGCAAATATTTATGCTAGAATGACGAGAGAGGGCTTAAAAGTTTTGCCACACTAATTCCCATCTTTTTCCATGCATTAATTTCATATCTGGGGCTTTTCTGGTCCTTTTTGGGCCCAAAAACTCAAAATCTTTAAGATTCCCCAAAAAAGGGGATTAGAATTTTCCGACTCTTTTGCCCAACGAACTTGTCCAACTGATTATAGAAAGGAACGTCCCTACCAGATTTGAAGTAAATCGGACAAAAAATGCGACCACTAGAGTGCATACACACATGTATATATATAAGTGTAATTAAATTGATTTTACCAGGGTACTCAAGTTTATTTACTTTTTGTTTATTATATATATATATATATATATATATAGAAAATGTTGAACGAACCCCCAAAACGTGTTCAGGGGGTCACGTTAGGAACTTCTATGGTGGTCCCGGGCATAAGTTTCACCGTGCGGGTCATGCTAATAGTTCACTTTCCATAGGAAATTCACTAATGACAATTAAACTCTAGCATAAGAAACCAGAGTAATTACATCCTTAGTATGAACTGATTGGATTTCCTGGTGTGGCGCGATATGGAATCGGAAACATAATTACCTCTTGATTGTTCCTGAGCTTCTTTAATTTTTTATTCCTTTCTTTTTCTATTCCTTATGGTAAACTTATGAATTTAAACAATAGGTGTGGTTCTTGATTGACTGTGGGGACTAGGAGATCTTTAATAATATGTTTTACCTCTGAGAAAATTAAATGTTTATATTTTATTAATTTTAAACTTATAGAGCTGACGCGTTTAAAACATGTATTGAAGAATAAATGAGGTCATTCGACATACCTGGTGTTTCCGAACTGATTACGGAAACTGAGAAACTTCTTCCTGGGGTAAAAAAAACAAAAAAAAATTGGTACGAGTTTGTCCTCTTAACGTAGGATCTATCCCTCTCAGATTCCCGTCTTAGGTCTGAATAATTTCTTTATTAGTTACAACTAAGGAGGATAAATAAAATACGTCTTACAAAACTATAAGTATATTTACACTTATACTGTGTACTTACATACAAGACGGTAAAATATACATAACAGATGGTACAAGGCGATCGATTTCAACCAGTTACACCAGTCATCAGCATTTCTCTCATTGGGCCTGATGATAACCGGTGTAACTGGTTGAAATCGATCGCCTTGTACCATCTTTTGTGTATATTTTACCGTCTTGTATGTAAGTACAGTATAAGTGTAAATATACTTATAGTGTTGTAAGACGTATTCTATTTATCCCGCTTAGATCTGAATGTGATTTTTAATAAAACACCATAACGTAACACTTCAGGAACTGACTTATAAAATTAGCAGGGGTATTACACTTGTTTAGGGCTAATTTTTTATATGTAATTTGACACATCCAGCACTTAACGTTCCAATATGGCGGTCATTTAATATTTTAAAACCTTAATAACTTGAAAACGGAAACTAAACTTAAACATTTTTCCTTTAAATCAATTTAAAGTTTTATGCCAATGAATTTGTGTGACGATTTTAAATCTCACTCATTTTAAAGCTTTAACTGCAGTTTTTCTAAAAACTAATGTGGTAATTTCTCGTAATTTACATAGAATTTGCCCGGATTTACTCATAGAAAATCCTAATATAAAACAACAACAACAATCATAATATTATGAATTAATTTAAAACCCTAATGAAATTTATAACAAATACAAGCCTTAAAATAAAAGTTACTTATACCCATTGCACTAGCGCTTTTATATTACTATTGTAAAATAAATTCTGAATCTCTTCATAGCTACAAAATGTACACAGAAATGTGTACAGAACAGTTTAATTTTCAATGGGTTGATGACACTTGGCTAGTGATGAACAATATCCTAGGCATATCGTTATCTCTCGGTTTTATTCTCCGCATAACCCTGATCACAGTTGGAAACTTTTATGACAGAATGGAACGTGGGGTCGTTAAATCTGGGAGTTGAACTGTAAAACTGAACCCGGCTGATCTTTTGCAGATTATGTCATCGTTAATCTGTATCATGAGAAATTGGGTTTTCCGCGTTGCATTCACCAAATGTTTTTTCTCCGCACTCTAATATAATATTATCACTCGTTCATATAAAATTTTAAAAAATATATATAATCGTCTTATTTTTAAGACTGTTTATTAGGAATCAGCTAAAATAAAAAATATTGTCGTAAACCTTTCAATCAAAGCTAATCAATTTCTAAGGAAGACAATTCAAACATAATTATGACAAATGTAACATATGAGTACTTAAATAACGCTAATATAATGAAAAACAAAAATCAATTGACCTTAAAGAAAACTATTAAAAATGTTTGGTTATTATGTCTGCATCTTAAAAATTCTTTTAACAGGGTAGTTTAAAAATGTAAACCCAACTATTGATAATAATATATTATTATTTTTGTTTCAGAGCTATGACACTATAATATACTTAAAAGGAACAGCACCAAGAATAGAATTGCCCTCGCTAGTCACTGCAGCGTGAATGAAATGTTTTTCAAAGGCTCAGCTTCTTAACTCTCGATGGATTTCTATTATGATTATTATAATCTCTAATATTCTGAATAATAACATCCTCTATAGTAATGTGCCTCGTATAAACTTTACATTAAATATTAACGTATATTAAAACAATGATTTGAAATAGCCATTTTGTTAGTAACGAGAATACCAAATAACAAAAATATTTAAAACATACAAATACAAAGTTTTATGTACCTCCAGGAGTTGTGAAAAATGTACCTGATGTTTTGTCATATCTTTGAAAAATCTCTCTCGTATTGAGGAACTTTCGAAATACCAAAAATTATTGAATAATGTTTGATTAAATGCCCAGGACAAGATATACCAGTCATAACTATATGATATAGTTAATATTAACAACTTACTAAACATATATTAGCTAAATGATATTTTATGACAGTTTCATATAAATATATATAAAATATGGGATACTAATGTATTCCATTCTTATAAAAATTAATAAATTTAAATTTGCCAACCGCCCCAAAAAAATACTGGTGTCGTAGATGCAATTTTTACATTTCTAGTGAGAAAGTTACTCCAACACTTGAAAGTTTACTTGATAGCTAGCTAGGTGAAGGTAAGCCTGAACTTTATAGGCCACACTAAAGTATCTAGTTACTAGATTTAATCTTAAATAGTTTCAAAATAATTTAAATTCTGAATAGTAAATATTTATGATGCTGCAATTAAATGCATTACCGGTTACATAATCTTTGCATATCGTTTAGTACCAATTGCGGTGCTACTATAACTACAGTTCGTTAAATCAAATCACAAAACCAATAGTATATAAAACCATTGACTATAAAGTCAATGATAAAACTTAACTTCATCTTAACCTCTTTTTTCTTAACTTTCATACTTCCCCGTTAGATAACCAGCAAAGTAAAGAAAAATATAATTGTAAAACAAAACCTCAAACAATTGATAGCAATAAAACGGTTTAATCAATTCAAACAGCAAGATGGAAAATTAACAGAGAGAAACAGAAATTACAGAAAACAACGACAGTTGTCTAAAAATACAAATTCAATGGAATTGTAACCTAACTGTAGGGCGCATGAAAACGATCTCGCGTTTTTCCAAGGACAGAAACCGTTTTTATTCCCTTTGCATTTTTAAATTTACATATTGTAGACATTATACTTATCAAGCCCATAAAGTCTTCAATTGAAGACGTTGGTGGTGAGAATGAGTTTAGTAAATTAAATTCTTCGCACTTTAACAATATATTTATACATTTTTTACTCAGGTTGGATAAAAAATAACGTATTTTTTATTAAGTACAAACATATCAAGGTTATTAGGTTATTTGTTATTGGGAAAGAAACATTGATAAGATGTAATTGATTTTAGGACTCATATTAGAGACGCAATTGTTATTTACATCAAAAGGTCGGGGCTCTCGTTTTAAGTCCACCTCAATGACAGTTGAAAAATAAGGTAACGTAAAATAAACGCTAAGCCTGAAGGTGCAATTGTTTAGATGATGTTGACGTTCTCCTAAGCTCTGCAGTTGACAGGGCAAAATCTGGGTGTTTAATTAAGTTGAAATTTCTCCCTTCTCTAACACCAGAATTTGCGTCTCCTGAGAATTATTTTTTGTGTTGTTTTACAGTATTCAATACTTTAAATGAATAATTTATAGTTATTTAAAAATGTCATAGCTTTTAAATCGAGTTTTGATTATAATAAATTAAAGTTTCTCAATTAATTACATTACGCTGTTTAGAAGTTATCGTTTTAGCGAATTTCCCCTATAAGGAAAAAGCTATTACCGTAGTATGCTTGGTAGGACCTAGGCCTGGGACGATGATGACTTTTCGTTTTGAGGCCCCCAGACCCCAAAAACACCATTGCTCATATGTCCGTGGGCACATGTGAGCAATGTTACTTTACACGTTTTTACCAAATTCAACAAGATCGGATCATTTTTACGAGAGTATCGTGCTCACGGATACACACACACACACACACACACACACACACACACACACACACACACACACACACACACACACACACACACACACATATACACATATATATATATATATATATATACAGTTTCGAACAAATGGTGTTTTTGGGGTCTAGGGACCTCAAAACGAAAAGTTATCATGGTCCCGGGCCTAGGTCTTACTATGCCGACTACGGTAATAGCTTCTTCCCTATAGGGGAAATTCGCTAATACTAACCTGACCAGCACTATTAAATCATCTTTGTTTAGTTGTACCATCTGACTTCCTTTGCCCATACTGACAAACAACTACAGCTGGTAATTTTATAAATGATATCCTCCTTTGCATTGGAACTTAGAGGACCCGGGGGGGGGGGGTGGAGCCCTAAGCTTGGATGTGGAAATTATAAGGTATATGTGGTAATGTGGTATGCAAGCTATGTTCATGCACTATTTTAGCTTAATCGGCCACGTAGTTTATGCGTGATGGAACTCCAAATATCCATACATACATCCAAACAAACATCCAAACTTTCACATCAAAAATATTAGTAAGATTTAGCTGACCGCTTATAGGAAATTTATTGTTAAACATAGAAATCGTCGTTGTTAGAGGTAAAGTGATCTAAACCAACCAGTAAAACGCCACCTCTATTATCTGAGATGGCAACTTTCTGGGCAACTCTTTTCATCTCTATCATGAAGCTTCGACTTGCTCAACTCATACTGACTGTAAACCTGTATCCTAAAGTTTACAATGTCGGTTTATCCTCCTGTCACAGTAGGTATCATTGTCAAAAGTAAACAAGGACTATAAATGTGTTAATTAAATCACATTTATATTTGATATAAAACTAGAGAACCCGCACTGCTCTGCAGCATCAGTCAATGTTGAAACTTGAAAGTGATATAATTTATGAGTATTATTTACTCAAGTTAAAACATTATTGCGGATTATGAATTCGTTGTATAACTGTATTTATATGTGTTAGTGTATTTTATATGTGTGATAGTAAACAAAAACATTAATACTATTTAGGATAGGTAATTTAGGCCCAGAGTAAAAGAGACAATAGACTAAAAAACTTTAGCCTACTCAAATGCCCTATAACATCCTATCAAAGAAAAAGGACTTGTACATAGTAGACACATATTTTTAGGTATAATTAGATTTTAGATAAGTTTCATCTCCGTAATATAAGTATAGTAAACAAAATTTAACCTATGGTACTTAATCAATGTGAAACAATAATCCAAGTCTGACAAATCGACCTAAACTCACTAAAAGTATGTTTGAAAAAGTGGTAGATTTCATCAAATTGGCCCCGACACATATTTGCGTGTCAGAACAATATAATTTTGTACATAAACTTTTTATTAACCACTCATATTGTAAATCTAGTTTATAAACTTATTAATTTGAATGTAAAAACTCTGAATTGTAAACATCAAGATAATACGCAAGACTTTCCCCAAACGGACGGCCGCCATGATTGTTAGTTCGTTGTGAATCCACCAGAGCACCAGAGTGTTTGCAGACCATTTGGAGAGACCTGACCGTCTAGTGCTGAACTCTTGCGGCGAACGATGGAACTGCATTAGGAATGTCATACATTCGCAATTGCAAATTCAGATATTTGTTTTCTACGTTTTTTAATTAAGTGTAAGGTTTTGAATAAAAACCAATTATGTTATAAATTCCTAATAAATAATCTGAAACTTTTAGAAATATGTACATAGCAGGAATATATGATTTAATTTAAGTAATGCGTAATTTAATACAGATATTAGTTTGTTTACCTAAATCAGCTGTTAGTATGATAGAATAAGATGCAATTATGAGTGATTTAAACTAAATTTGACTTATTTTATTAACTTTAACGATTGGAAATATTATTTTATTGTGTTTTCGATATAAATTTACCTTTTCCAAATTAAATTAAATAGAGAAATATTATTTTTTAAATTCAGTAAAGTGCTGACCAATAAAAATTAACTATTACCGCTGATAACCAATCAAAAAATTACAGCATACCAATATTGTTGAGAAGACTTCTAATTGGAGAACGCCTTCTTCTCCAAATCTGGACGAGGTGACGCCGTCATGTGTCTCAGGAGAGCCGAAGTAGGACAGTCGAGCAAGTCCATGTTGCTCATTCCCAGGAGGGAATAATTAAATTTACATCAAGTTTTGTTTCTATTTGTGCGCGTTAAATAAGTTTTTTTTATCTTCCCCCCAGCTCTAAAGCCCAGCAGACTCCCATAAATAAATTTTTTAACCGTATTTTAGGCACATTTGATGGACTGTTGGTGAGATCATTCCTTTTTTCTCACGCTAATCCCCTTTCAGCATCCACCTATTTGAAGATTGATTATTCTTGATATTTAGGGACATTTTATATCAAGAACCTTCCAAATTAACATAAAGATTAAGACATTTTAAAAAAGTAAATTGAAGAAGATTGATAATATTTCATTTGTTTGTTGAAGATTTTTAACTTTCTTTTAAATTTTAACTCTCTATTTAATTATCTGTTGTACTTTATTAGTACAAAAAAATTTTTTATTATTATCGATCGAGCCAGACGCTAATGAACCTTACGAATTTTGAACCCTGAGATACAAAGAGAACTCATTTGCTAAATATTGTACTTTTTAATCATTTTTATCTAGATGTAAACTAATATTTTTGAATAAAAACCAAGGTTATTTGTTATTTGTAAAACAGTTGTTTATTTATTCATTCATTTATAAAAATTATATTATAGTTGGGACGAAGCCCATTGGATATATGTAAGTTTGGATGAGTGATGACAATTCTAGGCTTAATAAATATAAGTTAAAAAAAAGAATCATGCAAATTGACCCAATAGAACGGCCTGACGGACTGGCCAAACCTTTACAATTTTTAAAATATTTATACTGATGATTGCATCTGTAGATATGACAGAAATATTATATTTTTAAATTTAATTGCTACCCATAAACCCTTATTATTGTTTAAATGTTGCGCAGTTAGATTGTCTTTAGCTTTGATGGAAATAAAATAAAAAGTTGTAATAGTAAAACAATTATGGTCATATTCCTGGCATTTTCCTGGTTGGCTGTATTAATACCTTGACCTCAGATACATATGAAATTCGCCCTTTTTGATAGCTCTTGTGCCATCAGATTTATGTCCTGCTATGCCCTCATAACAGATAAAGATTAAATAAAACAATAGGTTATAAATGAAAATCGTAAGTATCTTTTATTTAAATTATATCAAATAGCAGGGCAAATAATGCACAAATAGGAAAGCTGCAAGTGGTTCATCAAATAGTAAAACTGCTGTTCAGAAAATACAGTACTAATTGAAACGATTTGAGTTTTTATATTACAACAAGATGAGCTCGTTCACTTCACTCCCTCTCCACCCGGATGAGCTCGTTCACTTCACTCCCTCTCCACCCGGATGAGCTCGTTCACTTCACTCCCTCTCCACCCGGATGAGCTCATTCATTTCACTCACTCTCCACCCGGATGAGCTCGTTCACTTCACTCCCTCTCCACCCGGAAGAGCTCGTTCACTTCACTCACTCTCCACCCGGATGAGCTCGTTCACTTCACTCACTCTCCACCCGGATGAGCTCGTTCACTTCACTCACTCTCCACCCGGATGAGCTCGTTCACTTCACTCACTCTCCACCCGGATGAGCTCGTTTGCTTCGCTCACTCGCCTTTTTTATATAGTGCTAACTTCGGCATCGAAAAAAGAGATTGAGTTGCCATTCAAGTAGATTTGTTATGTCCATAATGAACATATGTTCATGCCTTTCAAGTATGTATAGATATAATCCTTGTTAACATCTGTTTGGTGTAACTAACTGAACTTTGATCAAATCAATGGGAACTTTGAAGGCCAGTGGGGCAGAGCCCTTGGGTCAGAACAAAAATGTTCTTTTATAGAGACATTGGCCTGACATTAAAGAACACAACAAAAAAATAATCATAATATTTGGTGCACTCATTTTCAAGTTATGGCGTGACCAAGGGAAATAGGGATTCATTTTTATATATGAAGATTAGAGTTTAGTTAAAACAACCTATACTTCAATTGCCACTGACAAATATGCCCTAAGATTACTTTATAAATTCTTCACAACAACTCGGAAATCGTGAATGAGTTAGTTCACGAAGGAATGTTTTATAAAAACTGTGGTTTTATTTCCGAATATCATTGATAAAATAAAAAAAATAAATAAAAATATTTACGCGAGGGAAGCAAAGGTAATTAACTAAGGGAGGTGAGCCGTAAAAACCTCAGCTATGTGATGATCCTTTTGCAAACGACACCACCCTTACAGTTTACAGGTTTTTTAACAGCTCTATGGGTTTTTTAATTAACAACTTCTCTTTTGAGAAGATTCATATAGAAGTAACATGAAGGAGTAATGCTATAAAATTGTTTATGTACACCTAAACATATTCTATTCGTAATAAGATTCCCATTAACTATTTGATTGTAAGATTAACGATATCTAACGAAAAATACAGTTAAAACAGAAAACAACTTATAAAACATTTTCCCTCTCTGAAGTAAGGCTGACAATTTTATTTCAGAAAGGTAAATTTGTAATTATGAAATTGATTACCCTATAGATTAAGTTACAAACCGTAATAGAATATTCTGTACTAATTCTTTGATGAAAAAATTAATCTCTGATAAAATAGTTTCAGTTTCTTAAAATTTTCCTTGATTATTTCATAAGTGATTTAATTCGCTTTGGATTACCTATCTTTGATTTATTTTACTTAAAGGTCGTGTACCCCCTGGTCGCAAACTCTAATACCACTTAGTTTTTTTTCAAAACAACGTTTTGTTTACCATATGTGGTATTACAACTACAAAGGATATATTTAAGGCAAGTTACAAGAGGCATATTACAGAATACGGATATTAGGGATATTTTTATAATGTTGTCGAATATGATCGTTATTTGGATCACTAAATACATAAGGGGGTTACCAGTTTCCATACGCGACTAATGTTGGTTTCATGGCACTAGATTTTCCTATAAAACCAAACGTTCATAACCAGACCGCAGCGCAGCAGCATCGTCTGTCACCTGATATCATATTGGCGCCATTTGTCAAAGACATGGAGAGCGAGAAACGTTAGCAGTGGTTTGTATGCTAAACCTACCTCGAGTGTTCATGGAACTGATACGAAGGTAAAATAAATGGTAATTTCAAAATAAAAGGTGATTTTTCTTTAAAATGAAAAATACTCGTGTAATAATATACATTTTTAATCGCCCATAAAATCTCCTGGAATATTTAGGCCTAAAATATCTTCCTTAAAAAGCCAAATCTTTACTTGAGAGGACTTGCAAACAGCTAACGAGAAAGCTTAACAATTTATTTTTAATACATATTTAATGTTGCTAGTTTAAACACAGTTATTTATTAACGGGGAATTCGAGAATACAGCAACTCGTAAAACACACTGGAAAACGTAATTGTTATTTAACATTTGACATGACTCTTAATTAACCTAATGGAATAGTTTTTCTTAAATTGAGGAAAAATGTCACATGGTAATTGCAAGCTATTTAGACAAATGACCTCTTTTGATACTAATACGCTTCATACTTTTAACTTGTATTGTTGTGACTGGAAAGCGAGTTAATTAATAAATTTTGATCATTTTATATTTTAATACGGCTACAATGAACATACTATTGATACCTATTGTAAATTTTAAAATATCTTTTTAGAACTATTTTGGGAAACCCTATTGTCAATGCTAGATCCAGTCGTCAAGAGTTAAAAACAAACACACGTACAACACAAATAGTACTGGACGAAACAAAAACAGTGCAAGGATAATTTTGACGAGTGTTGCCCAAAATAATGCTTGAATAATAGTACCTCTAAAAAGTCATGTCTTTCAGAATAAAATATGATAAAACTCATGGAAATATGGATTAATATTTTTATTAAAAGTGTGGTGTGATTTATACTTAAAAATTATAAGACCTTATCTTGCTCCAACACAGATTCACCAACGATAAATATAATTAAAGGTAAAACATTTCTCAAGCTAAGTGTAGCTTTGTAAAATAGAGTTTTAAAATGACATGACACCTCGTGGTGGAATGGCGGTGTCAAACTGTAATCCTTTCTCTTCAGGTTTTGTTGTGAAATAATACAGGTTTTTTACCTGCCATATTTTCAGTAAGAGAGTTTTGATATGTTAAACATATACCTTTATAAATTGTACTGTTATTGGAGAGCCATTTCACGTTGGTGTAAATTAGTTTTTACAATTTATATTTAAATAATGTACCAGTATCTTATTAAAACTATAAGAAAATAAACGGTATCAGGAAACTGACACATACTTTCTCCCTTTTAGCCCAACTTTAATGAATAAATTACTTTTTATTTACTAAATATAGAATACAAAGCACGGTCGAATGTACAGAAAATCTTGGGATCAAGTTGTTTTAAAAAACATCCACCCAAATCCCTGCTTTGGAGGCACTACAGAATCAATTGCTACACTCGGGTTTTTAAGAGGGGAAATGCCCCCTGTTCCCCCCCAGGGTTATTAAGGGGCAACATATTTCGAATTAACTCTGTTGGTCAATTCTAAATTGACAAGCATATCAAGTTGAATGAAATTGATCAGTAAATAAGAGAGAAATAGTAATTTTTGTATTCCCCATAAGAATAACATTGGACAACGTACTGCGTTTACCGCTAAATGAAAATTTCAATTTTCTCCTAAACCAGCAGTCGTAGAATAGTAATTCAAAATACTAAATTATTTATTTTTTTGAGCTCTTTTTAATGGTGAATAGTAATATTTTTTATATTTATGTCTTTTTATGAAAAATCCAAAAAACTTAATTTTGGATGTTTTAAGTCCTGTAATTTCTGAACCCGAATTTTTACAGGAATGCAGGTGGTGTCTTTTTGTTGGAAAACTGAAGTTCTACAAGTGACTAAAGTTTAATCAAAATCGTTAGAGCCGTTTTTGAGAATTTTTGATTTTTCATGTTTTTTGGCGGTTTTTGGGGGATAATTACCCTTAAAAATCAAAAATTCAAAAAAATGAAAAAAAACGCCTGGATATATTGTGGATTAGTACCTACATACCAAATGTCATCAAAATCGGCCCAATGGTTAGGGCTCTAGCTCTGTACACATCCACACAGACACAAACACACACACACACACACACACACACACACACACACACACACACACACACTCGGACACACACACACCCACACACACACACAGACAGACATCACGTAAAAACCACTTTTTTGGGTTCAGGGAGCACCAAAACGAATATTTCCACTAACAACTCAAATTCGAAAATTTTGACGAAAACAATACTTTCTCCATATACTATGTATAGAGGGAGAAAGTAAAAATAAAACTGATAAAAATGGAGGGAAATCAATATCCACTTTATGGAAATATAAATGTGTATGTCCTAAAAATAGACTTGGGTACAAGAGGAGGAATACCTTATATAAATTATTTATAGAGGATGGTATAATTTAGCACAACATACTTTGAAATGAGCGCGAAAATAAAAATAATGTATTAAATGAATTACAGAATACTACTGGATACCTGGCTGGTATGTTACTGGATACTATACAGATAAAAGCCTAGTAAGGGTCTTACTATGTTCTTTGACTTTTGTATGGTTCAATCAATCCCATTAACTATTAACATACAATGTAATCTTAAAAAAGGTGTAATTACCTCTCTGTTCCATAGCTTCGTAAACTATAACGAGACCAAGGTCTCGTCATTTGGTAATCTTATAATAATCCAAGTGCTTTGTGGTAATATATAAATGTATTACAACGAGGCATTTGTATTTCAAAGCTAGTTTGTAGTCCAAATAGTTAAATACCAAGCGAATTATAGTTGATATTGTTGTAGGCTGTTACTATAATACATGACAGATTGTTAATCAAGCATCTGAAAATCCTCTAACCCGTGTTGCAGTTTGAACGCAATCCAATTAAGCTAATGATAGATTCAGCTAAGTCCGATACACCGCATTAATTAGTTTATCTCACTCAAGGGGTCAATTGACCTTCTGAATGAGCTTCGGTAACGATTGGAACTGGGTTTTAAGTAAAAAATTAAAATAAACTACAGTTATAAGAAAATAATTTATTTTATGGTTGACAAATATTTTCTTACCATAAAACAGTACAAAATAAATTTACATTTTAAATACATTTTAAAAATACGAGTTCGCACACAAATAACCTGCAATGCTGGGAGTACAATTTTGCGCATTATAAGGTTAGGAAAAGGTCCAGTCAGGCTTGAAAGTAGGCGTGAGGTTGCTGGGGATGATAAAAGTACACCAACACATGAATACCGTATCAGGCTTTTCTAATGTAAAACCCCCGTAAGACAATGTACTGTGTTTAGTCGATACACATTTTCTTTTATAACTCGGTAAATATGTATTTTATAATGTCTAGAGAGGGATTACAACTTTTGCCTTACTAATTCTTATATTTTAACATGCATTAATTTTACATCTAATGCTTTTCTGACCCTTTTTGGGCCCAAAAACACGAAATTTGAAAGATTAATCCTCAAAAAAGGCGTTTAAAGTTTTTTGACTGTTTTGCCCTACGAATTCATTTAACTGATTATAGAAAGAAACGTCACTACCAAATTTGAAGTAAATCTGAAAAAAGTGTGACCGCTACAGTGCAAACATTGAACGACACCCCAAAACGTGTTCAGGGGGTCACGTTAGAAACTTCTATGGTGGTCTCGGGCTTAAGTTTCACCGTGTGGGTCATGTTAATAGTTCACTTTCATAGTAAATTCACTAATAATGTAAATACAAATTCATAACCAAAAGTGTGAGATGTGTCTTGCATCATTCTTTTTATTGAAATTGGGTCCATATTTCTATGAAATTGTGTTGTTGTAAATTTTTAATGAACATGCTAAATTTTGCTCTACTGGTATTTATTGCAAGTGGTTTCCACCTTCGGTAGCGAATAGTACATAAGCTGCATCGCCATTTCCTCTAATTTGGCCTGATGATGACCGGTGTGACTAGTTCAAATAATTTTCCTTATATCATATTTTCTGTATATTTACCATATTTTATGTAAGTACAGTATAAGTGTAAATATACTGTGTAGTGTTGTGAGGCATAGTTTATTGCATCCTGTTTAATTGGAACAACGCGTACCATTCTACTCAAGTAAATGTTTCCTAAGATCACAGCAATAACTATAAACATACATATAACAGATTTAAAACATATAAGACTTACTCTAAAACAAATTAGAATGGGTTTAGTAAATTTGTTATCAATTGATATGAGTATCAAGCAAGAAAATAGGGGTTTTATACTCAAAAAAGATTCCTTTCTGAATAGAAAATGCACTTTAGGATTCGCGTCACGATTTTGATAAGACCACATTGAAATATCTTGTCGTTGATAAATCACCTAATAATCTAAGCTATCGAAATTCTTAATAGAATATATTAATGGCTATCTAAATTTTGTGAGTCACGTGACTTTCATGTAAATGAAATTTAAAATTTTATTGTTAATAAAACCATACACTGATTATACAAGTATAGGATTCATAATATTCTAACAATTCATTTATTTACTGTAAATACATACAACCTTTGTTTTTAGATGGTCACATAAAGCTGTTCGTAGAGGAGAATTTTCTTCCACTAAGTAAAATAGTTAATAATCTGACTGATGAGTCGTCTTGTAGAACAGCTGTCGGTTTTGGAACCACGCAAGATTCAAGTTTTAGATTAATATTTAACAGTAAAATATAATGACAATACAACTAACTAAGGATAAACTAACTAACTAAGGATAAAATTTAAAATGTTCTATTCCTAAAACCACATTTATTAGCTTTCCACTATTACCATCAAACAACTAAAATGAATATTTATTTACAACAACGTTTTTTTCGTACATACACTTAAATTCCAAGGTCTAAAAATCAAGTAAAACGTAAAATTATCAATTTCAAAAATTAAATAAGGTTTTAATCAGCCTCTAAGATATGAAAGGTAAATTATTTTGTCAACATATACTTTCATATGTCAACATTTACACAGCCTATGCAATTAAAAGGAATTACATTCCTGGAAATATATATGGAACTTGTTCTCCAATTAAGATTCAATATCCGAGGCAGAGCCAGTACCCCCTCAAGGAGAGCTTATCAATCACATTGGTGGCTATAAGCCCTTGCAAGTATTTCTGATAACAAAATAAAGATTATGATGTTATTTTATTTAAAATAAAATTTACTTATTTTATTAGTGTAAAATTGCAACAGTAGGACATTCTCTTAACTTGCCTTTAAATATTTACTTTTAAAACATACAGTTACAAGTTTATTTAATTTATCAATAAAAAAAAAAAATTAAATTCGATTTATATGTGTAATGCCAAAAACAAACCCAAAGGATTGG
Source organism: Allygus modestus (assembly GCA_963675035.1). Lineage (NCBI taxonomy): Eukaryota > Metazoa > Arthropoda > Insecta > Hemiptera > Cicadellidae > Allygus > Allygus modestus. The sequence continues at coordinate 28,512,204 of OY776117.1, forward strand.
AGTTTGTCGTTATATCCAATGTGTATATGTTATGTCGGATATGCAGATGACAAGGATTTACACAACAATAGATGTTGTTTACAAAATAACAATAAAGTCATCAAACTCTTTGCAAAAAGGTTTAGTTTCAATATTATTTACGTAATTTAAATCAATTTGTAACCTTGACCAATCATAACAACAAGAAGAAAATTAACTCTAATTCTCATTAGAGGAGAGTATTGAGTTTCTTAAGCCCAATTCCAAGGTGTCCAGTATCACGATCTACTGGGCCTCTTTGAGCAACATAAATGGAAGTCTGGTTGCTTCTGTTCTCGCAGAAAAAGTATGACAGAGTAAGTACATTGTGAGATTATATAGAGGCTACAAATATTAATTATTTTGGGGAATTTTCCTTTATTGAGAGCGGTACTGTGAAATAATTTAAATAATTTGCCGATTTTCAGAACAGAACGGGGAAACCCTTTAACACAACAAGGTTTATAATTTAGATATTTGAGTTAGATTTTGTTTAAAAAAACATACTCAAACACCGTCCAAACCCAAAATTGTGTGTAATAAACTAATAATGTACCAAATAGTTAACCCTTTAAGATACATTGGAGAACCACAATCGGATAATAGTATTATCGGGTTATACTATTATTGTTTGTTCATTTTTACTATCCGTATATAGGTAAACCTTGAACAGAACAGTAAAAACGAGCGATGTGAAGCGACAAGTACGATCGGTTATTTAAATAACGGTTGTTCCACAGTACGACTTGGCAGTAATGTTATTAACTATCTTACTTAGTGTAACAAGATTCTCTACTACGAACAGCTTTATGTGACCATCTAAAACAAAGATTGCATGTATTTACAGTTATAACATGAATTGTTAGAATATAATGAATCCTATCCTTGTATAAACAGTGTATGGTTTTATTAACAGTAAAATTTTAATTCAATTTACATAATAGTCAAATATATTCTTTATTAAGAGTTGCGCTAGCTTGGATTCTTAGGTAATATATCAACGAAAAGGCATTTCAATGTGGTCTTATCAGAATCGTGACGCGAATCCTAAAGTGTATTTTCTATTCAGAAAGGAATCTTTGTGTAGTGTGTTGAGCTTAAAACCCCTACTTGCTTGCTCGATACTCATATGGATTGCTGAAAAAATACTAAACCTTTTTAAAATGGTTTTGAATTTGTTTTACAGTAAGAATTTAGTTTTTAAAATCTGTTATATGGATGTTTATAATTATTGCTATAATCTTAAGAAACAATTACTTGAGTAGAACAGTACGTGTTGCTCCACTTAAACAGGATACAATAAATTGTGACTTACACCACTACAGAATGTATTTACACTTACACTGCACTTACATACAGTATGGTAAATATACACAATATATGGTATAATGCAAACGAATTGGACCAATCACACCGGTCATCATCAGGCCCTGGTAGAGAATATGGCGTCACAGCTTATGTAGTATTCGCTACCGGAGGCGGAGATCAGGTGCGATAAATACCAGTTGAGCAAAATTTGGCATGTTCATTAGAAATTGTACAACAACCCAATTTCAATAAAACTCGAATATGGCAAAACACATATCACTATTTTGGTTTTGCGTTAGTATTTTTATTTTTTATTATTTTTTTATATTTTATATTATTATATATTATATATATATTTTATATTTAAATAAAATGTAAGTGTAAACATTTGTGTACTGTTGTGTGTCGTGATTTATTATATCCTATATTTAGAAACATCGAATATCAAATACAAAACGTACTGTATAAATGAAACATTGTTAAATAGTATATATCAGCAATAAACGTAGTGCAACCCTCAAGGCCTACAGCATCACAGCTCGGCCAGTGGTCAGTAACCATTTGCGTGATTGTCGTCACTTCCACTGTATTACAGGAAGGTTATGTTCGGTCGTAACCCGCAGAGTGGAAGACGTCTAACAGCTTTGGCTTAATGAAGTGCGGTATACATTACTTGATGGAAAATAAAGTCCCCACAGTTCATTGAATCAGTTTGTAAAAACATCAATGAAGACCCCAGTTTATACTAAATAAATAATTATATAGTGATAATCTAATTCATTTTACCGTAACAATTTAGTTAGCAATGTTTAATCACTTTATTACGTTGTGTTGTAAAATGTGGGAAAATTAAAGCAATACCCAAATAAATAGCCGAAGAGTTTTTTCACTTCTAAAAATATTATGGGAGGAATAATAGTTATGAATGGCGTTTGAATACGTTTTTCCAAACAAATTTGAACTCAAAGATCTAATTTCTGTAAACCTTGTTTAGCGTGACATTTCGTGCTGGAAATTACTCCAGCTTTTGTAATTTGAACTGATTAATTTACATTGTCATAGCATGAAATTAGAAGAACAAATATTTTATTTTTCGAAGTTTCGTAAGTAGAATGAACGTTAGTAAACTTTTCAACAACAACTTTGATGCAAATTTCACAAATTATTATTAATATTGAATTTTTGGTTTTATGCCTTATTGTGCTTTATTCTTTATGTGTATTTGATTTTTAGAGTACTATAAATGAATTAGTCTTAAAAATAATATATGTTAATATTGTACGCAGGTATATCAATTTGAAAATTACAAATGTCTGTTTAATAATACACAGTTTTGGAAAAATAATGGATATAAAATATTACTTGCTTACAATGTTTCATCCTGAAACATATTACGAATTTTAAATATGAAAATAAGAAAATGTTACGAATTATTTATTGAAATTGAGGAAGTTTATTGTTTAGTAAGCAAAGCGATTTGGATTGATTCCAAATGTAGAGATAATGGATATGGAATCGCTGGGCTTTGTCATAAATGTTGGGTCGATTACATTCGAAGAATTTTTGTACAATTTTATTAGTAGGAACAATTCTGAGAAAAGGCTGACAAAGCTATAAAGCAATACATCCACATTTATTCCGATGCTAATTCATATTTTATGTAAAACACCTGGCAAATCTTTTTTTAAATTAAAATGATTTGTACAACTTAAATGAGACAGCTATGAAATTAAATTATATGTAACACGGGTACTAAAACAACATAATCCCAAACACTAGAGAGTTTTTCCTTTGCAATATTACTCTAATAATATACAAACTGCATAATACTGCTGTAAGTGAAGGTTTGTTGTATATGATATACCAACGGTTAGGTTACCGGTATTAAGCTGAGCCTGGTATACTGACTCGTCTCGCTTGGATAAGATGACACTTCAGACTAAACTTCACTCTGATCTATCCTCACTGGAATCACGGAGCACAATACTGGTTCTGTACAATATTTACCTGTGGCAGTTAAAGATAAAGTTATAACCGATCATTTGTAAAGTCTTTAGCCTAAGCCTCTGTTAAGGGATGTAATAAATATGTAGTTATGTTAACAAAATAGGTAATAGAAAATAATTACGAAAAAAAATCACAATCCCAACAATGTCATTTACCAACGATTTGTACTTATTCATTTACTTCATGCAAAATTACATAAACAAACATTTCCCAAAACCTTCTCATAACTTGAGCCCTTAGGTATTTCCAAGGGAGTCTCATCTCCCATCTTCCAACTTTCCAAGAGTCCATCGCTTATATAAGTAAATAATGATTAATTTCCTCAAATGAAACAGTTAACAAAGAAGGCGCGAATTAGGGTCCCTAAGGGATTGCATCATTTAGCAATATAATGAGAGAGAAACAGGAATCGTTTGTGGTGGCAGACATGTTTTGAAGAAATATATATGTGCTCCATTTACTCATCACTAATAATTGTTAGGTGGCATAAACTAACGTATTTGTAACTCGTATAACCTCTAAGTGTTTATACATTATTTCTATATACATATTCAACATTTTAATCTTATTTTTAACATAATAAACACATTTGCCTTTCATTATAAGCAATATTAGAAATACCTTATAGGAAATGTTGTAAAATGTTACCTGTTGCCATGTAAAAACAAAGCAAATTTAATAATTAAATTCAAATGCTTAGGGGAACAATATCCTAAGAAAAACACAAATTAGTTGTGTATTTTCCTCGTGAAGAATATGTTTACAAAATAATAAAAGTAATTTTCGCTACATGTACATTTGAAAACCAAACAAAATTCAGAATCGGAAAACCCATCCAGCACAACTATTTGGAGGTTCAACAATCATTGATGAAAACTGTTCAGGGTTCAGAGTACGTGCTTTTTGGTTTTTCCACGTAATATATTTTTTCCTTCTTATTCAGTTGCTAAAACTGGTATTTAGAAGTGATATCGGCATAAAATATTGTGCAAGTGAATTTTAATGTATATTTTTATATTGCAATAGTACTCCTTTTCTTATATAATTATTTCTGGATATTAGAAGCAGTGTATACAGTTTTTACACTGTAGTTAAGACTAAGACCAACCAGATAAGTCAAAATATTAAAAGTTAATTAATCTAATAGTGTTTAAGCTTATAAATATATTATAAATCTTCTTTTATGTATATTTCTCAATTTATTGCCAAGCCCGAAAGACACGCCTTTCCACCGTCAATTCTGATGGCTTACTAGCAGTTTACAAGTTTTTTACCTGCTTTATTTCGAATCACATTTCAATCGTAAAGGGAATATGAATAAGTTATTACTAAGCATTGAATCGGTAAGCAGCCTATTAATTCTTGTGTTATTTTTTCAAAAGTAACTATGCAAGGAAGTTTATTGCTAACACATATCTAGTCGTCCCCAAAATCTGAAAGGATACTTCCCCATTATAACAATAGTTATTAACTAAAGTTTAAACTGACATTTTAAGGCAGCGTTTATATTTACATAATCAGACATTTAACCTTAGTTCCTTTAAAATTTAAAACAAGTATAGTGATACTACTGGTCAGAAAATGATTTAATTTCCTAATTTATCTAATCCTTAACTTTCACAATGTAAATCCCTCTAATGGATCGTGTTTGGAACTACTCTCCTAAAACTTCATTCTTTCTCATCACAGCCAGTGGCGGATGATAAGGTCGTTGACAAAATTTGACCCCACAGTAAATAATCAAAACAGTAATAGTATACACTTTGGTAGAAAAAGTCCGACTTTTTAGGGGGAAACAGGGGTAAATAAAAAATCAGACTTTGACTTTGAGATCTTTCCCAACCAAGATCCATGAAGGTACCAAGTTTCAGCTTTATACATCGTACAATAGCTTCAGAAACCAGCGAAAAGTCAAACATTTACCATGTTATAAGATTTTACTTACGAGATTATATATTTAAGATACAACTAATTACCTCAGTAGCTTAATCTAAATTAAATCTTAAAAATATACACATACTCATCTAATTAATGCTTAAGTAAAGTATACAGCTGATTAACTAAAAATGTTTTAAAATATGTAAAAATTTGACAACTTTAAACTATTTATACTTTTTTAATGAAAAACTAATATTTTCCACAGGGTTTCCCGCCAAAACCTTTAATTTAAAAGTGCGTTGTAAGTAGCTGTCAGACTGAGTTAAAATAAGTGATCTGCTAGTTTTTATTAACAACTTAAGAAAGTCAAATTGGTATTCAATTCAAATGTAGACCATTTTATATGTTTTAATGTACATAAATATATTTTAAAAATGCTTTACTTATACGAAAAGTGAAATTTTTACGAGGACTTGTTAAATATTATCACAGCTTTTTGTTTGATATAGTTTTTTAATGTTTGAAGGAACGTTTAATTTTTTTTTAAATCGAACAAAGACTGTCTGTTTAGCTTTAAAATCACAAAGCTAAAAGTTTTATTTTTAACTATAGTTTCACACTTTCTGACTTTAAAATGTCAATATTTCATTTTGCCTATTGACTGAAACCACTCTCTAAAACATCAACCCTGGCCCATCACAAATCAGATTTTCCCCTCCATTAACCTTTAACATGATCTAGTTATTGAAGGTACCAGTCAACTCCCTGCAGGCGACCCACGCCAGTATTGATAAGTTGACAACCTGTACAAGTTTTAAAATGTAGTTGTAAAATAATGTAAAAAAAAAATTATTTTGTAAACATACGGGACATTAGTTGACTACTACAAAAACTAATTAAACTTGTTTAACCAGAATAATATATATACGGTATTTTAAATTGTTGTGACTAAATAAATATCGGAATGGTTTACAGAGCAAAAACATATATAAAAAAATGCATTAGTAAATTCATATTTGGTAAATTGGTATTGTGATTGATTTTTACTTTGGGTTTTGTGTTCGCCTAAAGGTTAACCATAAAATTGAATCATACATTTTTTGATTACTACGTTCTCTTTGATATTTTCAGGTAACCATGTTTTTTCTACAAAAGATAATCTAAATTCAAATAGAGGCTGTAGCTAACTTTTGTTATTAAAGGTTGAAGACGCAAGTAAATAACTTTGTTATGGATAAACGAGAGAACGTGGTTAGATGAGGGCAGACAGATCGTATTGAATATTCATTTTGTTTTGCATCCCTTGAGAGGATCTCGGCAAAAACAACTCACGTCATGCTCTCACATGTTACGAGGAATTTTAACTGAATTTCTTTGAAGATTAATTTGTTTACAAAGTTTGTAAAACAGGTATGAAGTTTATAAACACAGGAGAGAAAATTGAACAACCATAGTATAGCCATCGTGAAGCGCATAGGTATTGTTTCAAAGTTTTAAAGAACCCGCTAATCTTTTTCATTTGAAGTTCAGCCTAAGATAAGATTACGTCTGGGTCTAGTCTTGTTATTCCGTTATTATATATGACCATATGACAAATTGCCATATGGTGCAAAGACATATGGTGCAGATGTCAATAAGATTACGGTAGGAAATTGCAGTATCTCGCTAGCCATTGTGTAGCTTATTGTACTTCAGGATTTTCACTACTGAATGGGTTCTGACAGCTTTCCCTAAAATTATCTAAACACTGGTACCAAACATGATTTATTTCACCCTTAGTTTTGATACAAACCAAACAATTGGAATTTTACCTTATACATTGGTTGCAATTTAACAGGGAATGTAGCACATCACATAAAAGGTATTTTCTATCTTAAATAGTTAAAATAACTATTTCAGTCGTAGGTGACTTATATTTTCCATGGCTCGACAAGCGCATCGTAACTCTTCGGTCCACGTTCCAATTCTACCTCACGATGACAACACACAAAGAGACCACAGCGGTCTGCACTTATGACCATGTAGGCATCAAGGTTGCTACTGGCACGGCTGGTTGCTACTGGCACGGCTGGTTGCTACTGGCACGGCTGGTTGCTACTGGCACGGCTGGTTGCTACTGGCGCGGCTGGTTGCTACTGGCACGGCTGGTTGCTACTGACACGGCTGGTCGCTACTGGCACGGCTGGTTGCTACTGGCACGGCTGGTTGCTACTGGCACGGCTGGTTACTGCTGGCACGACTGGTTGCTACTGGAACGGCTGGTTGCTACTGGCACGGCTGGTTGCTACTGGCACGGCTGGTTGCTACTGGCATGACTGGTTGCTACTGGCATGGCTGGTTGCTACTGGCACGGCTGGTTGCTACTGGAACGGCTGGTTACTGCTGGCACGGCTGGTTACTGCTGGCACGGATGGTTGCTACTGGCACGGCTGGTTGCTACTGGCACGGCTGGTTGCTACTGGCACAGCTGGTTGCTACTGGCACGGCTGGTTGCTACTGGCACGACTGGTTGCTACTGGCACGGCTGGTTGCTACTGGCACGGCTGGTTGCTACTGGCACGACTGGTTACTGCTGGCACGGCTGGTTGCTACTGGCACGGCTGGTTGCTACTGGCACGACTGGTTTCTTCTGAGCCATGTAGATGGTTGTTTAGAAGTTTCATTTAAATTAACTTCGTAAACCTTTGCTAATAGATCAAGTGTTTTAAGAAGCCATTCGTTAGTAGCCACCTCCAGAATTTACGGGAATAGCTGAAAAATCTAGCATACTCGACTCGAAAATACACCATGGCCATTTATCCCACAAACATGTAATATAAAGTAAGTAGAGTAATAGATAAACTTACAAGTAAAACTCTAAATTGGTAAAATAAAACAGGAATTCCGGTTATATTCAATTAAGTAAATCAATAAAAGTGATTTTTATGTTAAAACTAGCTGCCATCATACCCGGTTTCACCTGGGGTTTGTCCTGGGGGATAATCAGTTTTTCGTATAGAAAAAGGTATAGAAAAGAAGATAATAATGATTGTTGCTTATTTTTCTCCCTTGAAAGAAGTTAATTAATACAAATATAACTATTTGGGCCAAAATGTTATTTCAACGAACAAACAAAAACAATGGTTTTAATCTAGCAAAGGTACTCACTATTTTTATAGTATATAAACAGTAAAATAATAACTTATTCTTTCATAACTTGAAATAAAAAATAACATTATCTGATAATTGAATCATGATATTTTTGACGTATTTTAAACTCGTATATTTTATCATAAGATCTTTTTATGGCTTTATCTTGTAAAAATGTTACTTCAAATTAACAAAATAAATAAAATCAAAATTGTTTCCAAAGATTTAATTAAAGAGACAAATAGCACAAACAATATTCCTTTATGTGCCTGACTTTGCTGAAGATGTTTTAATTAAATAAGTTTCTTTAAAAGTTCAATACACATCTTGAAAACCTTCTCTCATCATCGTAAATGTTATGAATAAATGAGAAGGTTTCAGAATGTCTAAAAGTTTCTCTTAGTTAATTAAAAAAATATATAAATACATTTCAACTGACGCCATATTGGCATTTACGAGAATGTTTCAGTTCTGTTTACGTTATATTGTAGACTCTATAAAATAAGAGAAAAACTATATGTAGCTTTATATAGTATATTTCGTCACTAGGATCCAAGTGGATCTTTTTAATACGAGCTCCAGTTTAACTGCTGAGGCGAAGCCGAGGCTGGGAAATGAGCGAGTATTAAAAAGACTCTTTTGATCCGAGTGACGAACTATATTTTTCGTCATACTGCCAAAAAACTTAAGGTTTAAATAAAAACAAAAGTAAAATTTACGTACTGTGTCTTCATAACCTCAAATGTTTCTTTCAGCTTGCCTCTTGAAACAATCAGCTGTTGCACATGCATAACTTAGGTTCATTCATATCTATTGGTTGTTGAGTCGATCACTTCAAACCAATCATTGTGGTTCGAATCGAATTTCTGTGACTTCTCTGGAAGTAAACCTTCTTGAACTGTTTGGGCTTTTTCTACTATATTTCGATACGAATCGTTAGGCCTACTAACTTCGTCCATCGTGTCACTCACAGTTGTCACTCACCAGTGGTGTACGGGAAACGAACGCAAAAATAATAACAATACAACAATGAATGTTTCGATAATAACAATGAATGTTTCGATTATTTATAATCGAATGAATTTTAATCGATTTATGATGACCTCGAATCAAAAGTATCATCAACAATTATCTTTTTTAGTACTAGTACGATAATGATCATCAAAAAATATGTTATTATCCAAAGACTAAAAAGAAGAACTTTTGAATATCAACGCATCTGTCAAAAAAATTTTTTTTTTGAAGCAGTATGACGAAAAACAGTTTATGATATTATATACTATTCTATGTGATGTAAAACTACTTTTATAACAACGGGATACTAGATAGTACATAATATAATTTCCTGCCTATAGACATTTAATATCTTTGTTTTAAATTGAAAAAAATCCGTTGCCAAAAAAATATGTACTCTACTTTGGAAGTATTCGTAAAGATTGTTGACCACTGTTTATAAGCAGTAACTCCATGACACTACTAAGCATATTTTACTATAGATTGACTGTGGTAAAGTAGGCACATGTGAATTTTTTCAGTGTTTCAAAGTTCACATGTTAAACATGTACATGTGTGACGTGACTTGTTTCCCCTGCACCTCAGGGCCTGTCGTGTCCTTGTCAGTGGTTTATGATTTCCCTGAAGCAATGTCAGTGATGCTGTTACAAGCTCTGTTTGCTGATGCAAAAGATTCAACTGCCTTCTGGCATTTGTCATTGCGTTATTTTCGCTTACGACGGTAAATTATTTTTAGTTTGATTTCCAGGCTCGTTTTACTTGGCTATTTGTTAGATCGTAAGTTTTATTCCAAACCTTATCAAAGAACAGGATTGTGCTGCCCACCTATAAGTCTGGGGCGTGTCACAAATAATAAAAATTATACATAAACTGAGATTTTAAACTTGAAAATTCAAAATATCCTCACGAGGAGTGTGAGTATTAGTATAATTTGTCCCTGCTTTGTATCTTCTCAGCCCAAGCGTGTTCGAAGCAGTCCTGAGGACCTTGTGCCTATAGGTAATTAAGGGTTAAGAACCCCGAACCTGTTGAATAGGGAAAAATATTAAATATTAAATAATTATTTTAGTGGTAAGAGCAGATGTTTAACAAAAACTCTTATAGCTTACTTAGTTCATGCCCTTATCTCTATTAATATTGCACCTACAGACACATTTGATTTATAGAAGATTCAACAAGTCATAACTAATATATTTATTATACATGTCTGTAATACTCTTGCTCGTTCATATTTGAAGACAAAATTCAATAAATGTTTAGTTAGACTGCATTGAGTGTGTTTTATGTGATGCGTGCATCCTTGGTATCGGCTAAGAGTTACTACTTATAAACAGAGGTCAACAATCTTTACGAATACTTCCAAAGTACATTTTTGTTGGCAAAAAATTGTCTTTTTAAAACAAAAAAATTCCATTACCCAGGCTGAATTCATCCAACAACAATGCACGTACAAAACAACATAACCAAATAGTAACTGTTCAAACTGCCAAATTAGATTCACTTAAAGTTCAGTCCCTCAGGTGTTCTCTATCATTCCTGTAAGAAAAAAGTAATACGTTTTTCTTCTTGTTGATATTCTATACAATAAGACTGTAGCATATTTATCTCTCTCACGGGTTTCAACATTGTTTCATTAATACATTTTTCACGGAATTCATTGTTGGAAGAATGAGACAAGCGAATGAAATACACTTTTAGAAGACATTTTATAAAACATATACATACCTAGAGCTCACCAAACGGGAAGATAACTGGAGGAATTAACCTATATTTGTACAGGACTTACTCAACTTTAATCAATGTGACGTCATGAGCTAAGGAGTTGTTACGTCATGGCCTGAAAGTACATAATTACTTTCTGCTTTGTGCTTGGGAAAATTGTTTTGGTTTTAGTTGCCTTACAATATTGAAAAAGCGTGTTTTATTAAAAAACTGGTGATTTTGACCGGAGATAAGTTGAAGACTAAAGAAAATGACAACCACTTAATATTTGTATAATGATTCCTGGAAGACTTTGTTAAGTCTTTCAAGATGATTAGATTTGCAGGTGATATTTCATTAAACTCTATCTTTCATATCTGAAACGTTTGTTTTACGTTGTCTTTCATTTATCCAATTCTTAAAAAGTATCAGTTATTATAACTATTTATTAGTTATCGTGACTTTTTAATAAAGCCATTAATTAAAATAGATGGATTAACAATTTGATTTTAATTTTATTGCAAACAGCGTATTTAGGACAGTGCAGTTCTTCATCTGTTGATTTCAAACTGGAGTATGGATCTGCAACATAATGTTTCGGCGAGTGTTTTTCGTATTATTGCTCATATTTTACACGGGGATGACAACATACAGATCAAATCAAAGATTTTGCACAGTTTGAATTGAGCTTGGTGCAGTACCTAGGATGTATAACAACAATATACAAGAGCTGAGTATTGCAATACGACCTGTTAAGTTTTGCAAGAGAGATAAATATGTTTAAACAGTATATACTGATAATAATATTACTTGCATTTGAATTGAATATGTTTTTTGACATAAACGATTTATTTATCATTAAAACAAACAAAATATCAATTTTTTAGAGCTTAAGCTCACATGTCATTCATTAAACTTATAGCAGTTTACTCCTTCAAAAAAGAAGTGAATGTCAAACAAGTGATATAGACTGTTATATAAGATTATAACAGTTAAATTTAAAATGTAGGAAAACATATTATTATTGACGTTTTTAATATGGTTCTAAAGTCATACAATTGCTAAAGAAACTTTCCATTGTGAGTACTTGGAAAATCATAAATCTTCCCGGTCAGAAAAAAATCAAAACCCCTTATTTGAAATACCCCAGAATATATAAAACAGAAGATGGTTGTTTAAACAGAATTGCCAATGAAAAGTAACTGATTCGTTCTCCGTTCTGTTTTTATTAAATCCTACACGCACCTGATTGTGTTCATTGGTTCGATAACCAAAGTTATAGCGCCCTACGATAAACATTAAGTTTATCTAGAATATTTAAACCTGTTATCGATTTGAACCCAATTAAAGTGGTGGCTGTTTTAAAAACGCATCAGTTAAGGTGGTATGGTAAATTAAGATATTTTTTAATACTGCCTCTGAATTGTTGTTATGAAGTTACGACAGTGACTTAGAACTTAACATTATTTTTTAAATAAAAAAGAATCATCAAAATTGGTTAAGTATTAACTTCAGGAAGTGAGTGAACGAAAGGTAGGATTTATTTTAAATATGTAGATTTGGCCTGATACTGAACCTTGTGGGAATCCAAATTTTATATTGGCAAAACATCATGATTTTTTCAGTTTGACATATTGATTTCTGTGTTATTATTTATATCTCAAACCACTTGTGATGAAGCCCTCTTACCTCTGCCATCCACAGTTTATTTAATACTATTCCATTGTAAACTGCACCAAAGGATTTTGTTATATCAATTGATGTACGTTTCTATCTACATTAAATTTATCATAAGTATTTTCTAAAAATGAAACTAAAGCATCCATGAGTTTACCTAAATAACTGTTTGGTACTAAACTAGTTGAATCTGTTACAAAATCAGTACTGCAAGTTTCTTCCGATGAAATAGTATTTTGAAATGTTTTAGAAAACTATGGGAAACACTTTTAAGGGAACATTTAAGGTAAATTTAAACATTATTTAAGTTAACTGTATTTTATAAAAATGGCTTCTACTGTCAATGCAACTCCGCTGAAAATTCTTTAATAAAATACACACCAGACGATAGTCTGTTGTATGAATCCAGCCACTGTGGTAATTAATGTCGCGTAGTTAAAACGATAACATTAATAACAAAGTGTCCGTTTAATCTAACCCAATTGAGTCGCCTTGTAGATCTTGGCTGGCTGTATCCACGTCGTTTGAGAGTTCCCTAGTGACAACGCCGTGATAAGAGGAGTAGTCCATTAGCGTAAGGTAATTTTCCTCTTAGAGACTTTTCTCGTTTAAAAGTTTTAAACTAGTTAAGGTAATATTTACTCTTTCTTATAAATCTTTACCTTAGTGAACTTTAAAATCAAAGGCAATAAAACAAAAAAACAAATGGAGACATTAATGTAGAAGGGAGGATTTACTGTCAAATTATCAGCTTCTATCTCAGGCTATTGATTGATATAATAATATACGCAGTGTAAACTTATACTGAAGTGCCTTTGGAAGTTATTTAAATAAAGTAAGTAAGAACTTAAGTAACTCGTGTTCTAGTAAAATGGTTTGTTAGGTATTAAACTGTAGAAATTAAAAAATGTGTATTTTTTAGGAAATAATTGATAATTAATTTTATAAAGTTATGTCACCTGTTGATTCGAATGTACATTATCTATGTAATGTTCGTGTTGATAAATTTAATTCAAGAAATATGAAACACAGAATAGGAGAGTAAAACGAGTTCGCACGCAGCACGCTGACGTGAGGGAATTGAATTTCCACATAAAAAACTACAAAAACTCAAAATCAGTTAAAATCATACAATTATTCCAATTTCTATTCAAATCTGAAAATATTGATTTTTTGGCTGTTTTGATGCTCCTGGTTCTATTTACCTGCAATGCTGGGAATACAATTTTGCGCATTATAAGGTTAGGAAGGTTTCAAGTAGGCGTGAGATTGTTGGGGATGATAAAAGTACACCAACAAATGAATAACAGGCTTTTCTGAAGTAAAACCCCCATAAGACAACGTACTGTGTTTGGTCAATACACATATTCTTTAATAACTCGGTAAATATATATGCTAGAATGACGAGAGAGGGCTTAAAAGTTTCGCCACACTAAACCCACCGTTTTTCATTCGTTAATTTTACATCCGGGGATTTTCTGACCCTTTTTGGGCCCAAAAACTCAAATTTCTAAATTTAAAATCCCCAAAAAAGGGGGTTAGAGTTTTCCGATTGTTTTGCCCAACGAACTTGTCCAACTGATTACAAAAAGGAATGTCCCTACCAAATTTGAAGTAAATCGGACAAAAAAAGCGACCGCTAGAGTGCATACACATGTGTATATATATATATATGTCTATATATATGTATATATATATATATATATATATATATATATATACAATTTTGAACGAACCCCCAAAATTTGTTCAGGGGGTCACATGAGGAACTTCTATGGTGGTCCCGGGCTTAAGTTTCACCGTGCGGGTCATGCTAATAGTTCACTTTCCATAGGAAATTCACTAAAAACAAAAACTAATTTAATGCAATAAATATGAAACACAGAAGGTAAAAAAAAAAAAAAATCAACTTAAACCTATGTCATTCAGTTTCAATAATTAAGTAGTTCGGGTTACAATAGGAAACAAACCAAAACACTATCAATCTATCACTAACACTATCGCTGTCACCATCCGCAACCTAGAGTTTGGCTAACAAATAGGTCATATAAATTATGAAGGTAAACAATGATTATTGGCTGTTGAACAACACCACATAGACTGAATGTCCTATTGAGTCATTCTGGGAGGGGGCAGTTCTGCGAATGCCCCACCTAAAGTTACAGATAACATGTGTCAGTGCTGCACAGGTTACTCATACCGCTGTAGGCATTCAATCGTTCCTCTGAAAAGATTGATTGTTGCAGTAAAACTTCCACGTTGGGTGTTCGAATTTGTAACTTCTGATATTGCCCATGCTAAAAGTAAGTTAAGTGATTTTATTATAGCTAATAACAACCTTCTTAACAAAGCAACATTATAAGCATTTTATTGTTTGTATTTTAAAGAAAATTAATACTGGTTTACTGGCAAGTCATATACTGTATACACTAGACACTTAATTATGTTTAATATATAAAGATAAAATAATTTTAAATATAACAAATTAGCATTATAAACGTTGAATAGCGCTAATAAACAAGCTTTTAACATATTGGTAAATATTCAAATTTCAATTTATTGATATAATGTACTACTACTGCTCACTACCAGTATATCAAGATATTAAGTAATAGAGAAAATTAATTCAATGACTTTAAATAGAAACGTGGTGTTACTTTAAAATGTGTTTAATTTACATTGTTGCTTCAGTTACAATATATTGAATATTCTAAAAATCTGGTAAGTAAAGTGTAGGTGTAAATGCGTTTTTTTGGCACCAAGACGTAAGACGAGAAGACAAAACCTATCAGGCCCCTTAAAAAGCACATTTCCCTCTCAAGCGATAACGTCCAGCGAATTGGCACTTTATTATTCCAAAATGTTATTTAGGTTAGTAGAACTAACTGACCACAACGATTGACGGTAGGCAATACCTTGAACCTCATTCAGCGAATTTAAACCTGTAAAAGCTCACAGTACTGGGAACGCACTGGAGTATTAACAAGAGGCGTTCTGTTAACTATTTTCATGTTGACAACGTTGACTTTACAAGAGTTAATTTTTTAAATCCTTGACAAAGTTTACAGAAGGTAAACTTAAACGTGTTAAGGTAAACGTGTTCTTAAATTTCTTAAATTATATATTAGTGAAAGTGTAAAGGTTGTTTTCAAATGGAAAAAATAAAATAGTGTTCATGGTTTTATGATTTATAATTTATGATTAAAAAACAGAAGAAAGTGATTAGCTTGTTAAAACACAAACTATAACATCAGCTTGTTCTTAGTTAAAAGTTATGCTGACACTTTCAATCATATATATTAGAACTAATTTTATAAAGCATCTTAACTCCTCGTGGCTTGATATAAAAAAATGATCGTAGTAAAGATGTTAAACACAACCAAAATTCCATCTACGAAAATAATTTGCAGAAATAGCCAGCTTTTATAAACACATTCTGAATCATATTTACAAACATTTAGATACCACCTTTGCTTGAATTACTGATAACCGCACTGCCACTCCAGCAATATTAATAACATTATAGATTGTTAAATACTACCACAATATAAGTAAGCTTCACACTCATTTACATATTTTTGAAATAGTACGTTGGGGACAGAGCTTTTCTCAAAGAAGGTCAGTCAGTTGAAGTAATCGGCCTATTCGTAATTCTTCACCACAATTCCTAAGTTTTGTGAACAGAATATTATTTTGCACTCCCTATTTTCTGCCCCTTCAGTTGTTGCTATTAAAGTAGTAGATTTATCAATCCATAAAAAGCTGTAAACCCTCTGAAATAGATTACAGTACTGTAGGCTAATATACATTTGTGTAATGCAGACTAATCGCGTGAAGGCGCTAAAACGTTATGTTTCGTTTTTATTTGCAGCAAAAAATAAGAAAAGATACAAGATCATTAGTTCAGACTACTCGGAGTCTGGATTAGGCCAATCCGAATTTCTGAGAGTCTAGTGTTTTTAAAGAATATTCCCAAAATGTTTGAGAATATGATGAATTCACGCAATTTACGCAAAGGTTATACGTGAAGACAAACGGTCTTATAAAACGTCAATTGCCGTATAACTCCTGATACTTATCATTATTATATTTGTACATAAGAGAATTTAAGTTTCCGTTTTACATTTATATTTCTGGTTATAAACTAATTTAAAAATAGGGGTTGTATATTCAAACCAACTAAATATTTAATATTTTATAAGAAATTCAACAATAGCAGAGGTTCCTCTTTATGTAAACTTGTCCATAGTCATTTTTCATAATATTCAGCAAATAATTACTTAGTGTAGACACATCTACATATGTACTAAACTTTATAACGTTGAAATCTGCTAACAAGTAACTATAACACATAATTTGTATATGAACATACAAATGGGACAAATTACATGCAATTTAAGCTAGGGAAACCCCAACAATACCTCTATCTTTTGTAGCACAACCTGTTACAGCTCTCCTGTTTTATCTGACACCGTCTAACACCCTGATTCCACTATTCCAGTGATCGTCAGCATAGTTTTTCTCCCAGTCTGCGTCATCTGCTCCGTCGTCACCCTCACTGTCTTGGGCATATTTGAGATCATCCGTGTCTTCGACGACGTCCTGAGGAACATCGACTTCTCCGTGGCCTTCGAGGCGCCCCTCCTCCCCCGCCATCCGCCTGGTCATCGTGACGCCCCACTGCCGCTTGACAACCCACAGGTATTTATTTTTAATTTAATAACATTTTTACATCTATGTAAAAAAATCGAAATATAATGAGCGTTTATTATTGTTACTAGCTTGATCGTTTAGTTTTTGATTTCTGTTACGAGTAATTAAAAACTTTGGATTATTTAACCTCAAGGTAACCTTTTTTCTGCACTAGGTTCTTACAGCCATGTGATAAATTATTCAAATTTTACTTTCAACTAGCATTTTATTATGAACTTAATATATTTCCATAAGGAAAACCTTGCAGATATTACTATGGGTCAAAGCCGCAGAGATGTATGATGATTTTAAATCACCTAACTCTTTCGCAAAGCTACTCAGAACAATGTGAAAAAGGTTTAGTCATAAGTGGTAAAGCCGTATTCCCGAGATACGCGAACAACATTTCACCTTGAAAAAACACAGACAGGACATTTTAAATACTCATCTCGGTTTTTGTGATGACCAGTACACAGTTGTACATTCGTCAAAATCGTTACACAGTTTATAATCTATGTACTCACAAATCCCTAATTATATTGGTAGAGAGATTATGAAAATATGTAATGCCATGCACCACTCATGCCTTGTCTCACAATAGTTTTTAAATTTAATTTTAGAGAAACTGACATTAACTTTTGTATCCTGATGTCCATTTCAATACCACTAGTTATCATGAAACTCTATAGTAATAACTTTTTTATAACTAAGATACAGCTTTCCCATTACAACCATAATTATCTCACCCAAAATATTCTGATGAAAGTTTATTAGGTGGAGCTTAAAAAGCTACAATTTCAATTAAGATTACTCCGAAGTTTATACTTGGATATAAAATATATAGAACACATTTTAGTGACATCATTGAACAGACAAATACTTTCTTCCACATAGAAAATTACTTAGTTAAATTTAAAGTTTATACAGTAACATGAACCAGTTTTATCAGTTGTATTTAATTTTCTCCGTTTTCAGGTCCGTATTCCTCCACCTTATCACGATCCCAGGCGTCGTCCAAGGGCTATCTTGAGAAGTCCTGGCATGTGAAATCAAAATATAAGAAGAATTTCCGTACCTCCTCGTACAGACTGTTTCAATACAAAGTGCCTTAAGGTTGAAACTGAATCCGGTGATGACTAGAACAAATCAACGAACAAGAAGAATGTGTTTCATATACAGTACCTAGTTGTGTACAAAAATTTTGGAAGTCTGATTGACTTAAAGAGTAGAACTTAAAATAGCTTTAAAGATAAATAGAAAATATTTGTTAAGTAATGTTTAATGTCAATAGATAGCAATGTGTACAGATGTTGTATGGTTTATAAAATTCTGATTATTATTATAAAGTGGGTACACATACTGTGAATAAGTATATTAAACGAAGTTGTTAGATAGATACGGTAATTCATTTTACTGATTTATATTAATCTTACAATATCCTTAACTAGACACATTGGTAATATGGGGTTTTCTTTGCAATCAAAACGTAGAACGATGTTGGTATTTCCTAGTGATAATTTTAACAATTGTGCGCAACAAAAGAAACACTAAGCTACTTTTGTGTATATAATCTAATATAAAGTTTAAATTTACATAGGGATTGTTATGAAACTGTTGTTAGGGTGGCTATGCAATTAAATCCTGGAGCCAATTTCACTATTGTTGATCTTCATTACCAAGCCATGTTTTGCATTGATGAGATTTAATTTATTACTTTCCGAATCGGTCGGAGAGTGTCTCCTGTAGTTCATCTGCATTGAATTGATAGGAATTTGATACTTTTTATAATAGATATAAAATAAAATTAATTTGAAGGTTAAAATTTGATGATGTTTTATCAATGAAAAGTTTTGATTAAGACTATTTATCAGTATATTTGTCAGGTAAAAATAACACTTTGTAAGGATATATTATACATTTTTATACTTTGTAAATATTTACACTATCTCATAGGGGGTTTCAAGGCTTGTAAGTATATTTTTGTAATAAGACTACGAGAAAACATGTGCGTTTAGGTAATCAGCTGATTATCTAAACAAAAGATCCTTATAAAATTAGCATTATACCATTAGAAGCCCACACGGGTAAAAGGCCTTGAAGGGAGATGTTTTTTTAACCCCAAAAGGCAAATCTAATCTGAAGGGTAAGAGCTTTTGATTGGTACCACACATGCACACAATATAGTTTAGAAACAAATACCAAACAAAATTAAAACAAATATTTTAAACTAATATTACAATAACATTAAATATACAACGTAATATATAAATAATAACGTTAATCGTTAAATATATAACGTTAAATATACAATAACAATTTGCTTTCAGAAATATTTTGCCAAAATAATTTGTAATTTTATTTGTTTATTACAGTACTTCAAATTTTTTATAACAATATGTCTTATGTCTGCCCTTTAACTTGAATAAGGCACACTTATTGATGAAACTGAAATACTTGTGGGTGTACTTTGGCTACTTGTTTTATATATTTTAATTCATTTCAATGACTCTTTGGCCATATTCGTTACAATTAATGCCGACAGTTGTTTTATAAGCATTTACTGATGGGCATTACAAAATCGTATATTTCATTACTAGGACAAAAAGTTGCTTTTCGATCCTCGCTCATATTCAGTTTCGTTTTGAGCTCGTATCAAAAAGCATCACTTTTGGTCCTAGTGATGAAATATACGATTTTGTAATGCTCATCAGTAAAGGCCTTATAAAACAACCAATGGGAAATTTAATAAATACAATTGATACTACTGGTACTTTAGTAGAAAATAAAAAACAACTAAATATTAGTTGCGTAACTGCTAGCTTTATAAATTCTAGGCCTAATGTATAAATTGTAATAGTTAAATATATTTACCTAAGGTGTGATACAATATTGGAGAGACTGGTTGAACAACATTGTCCCATTAAAGTACAGAATAATGATAACACGTTTAGAAATATATTTCGACTGAAGGATAGTTACATTATGTTTTAATGTGTTATTGTATCATATTGAAATAGTAATATAATTTGTTCACAAGTAGAGACAAACTACAACAGTAATTTACAACTATTGTTTAAGCAAATCATTACATTTTCATTTTGGATTTTACTTTTGCTGGATATAAGAAAACATCGAAGGTTGAAGTTAAATTATTTTTAGGAAAAGGAAAACAATCATGTTGCTTTATTGATTTTAGCGAATTTCCCCTATAGGGAAGAATTTAGCGAATTTCCCCTATAGGGAAGTTAGCGAATTTCCCCTATAGGGAAGAAGCTATTACCGTAGGTCTCATGGTAAGACTTAAGCCCGAGACCATGATAACTTTTTGTTTTGAGGTCCCCAGATGTCCAAAACACTATTCGTTCAAATTTATATATGTATATATATATATATCTATATATGTGTCCGTGAATGCGATAACTTGAGTAAAAAACGTTCGATTTCGATGAAATTTGGCTCAAATGTGTAAACTGACATTTATGACTTTAAGTTCGAAAACCAGAAAAATCGGACTATGGGAAGGGGGGTTTATGGGGGTTTTAAATTTTCCAAAAATCAGTTTTTTGCTTTTTTTACCCTAAAATTTTTAAAACACTTAATTTAGGTTTAGACCATGTTATAGAGCTTAAAAAAACAAATAATATGGTATTTTGAATTATTAACCTAGGTTAAGTGGTTGCGGAAAAAGTCCAAAAAACATGCTCATAAAATCTCCCATGTTAATCTTATGGGAAAAAGGTTTTTGGCTTTTCCTCAGTTAATTTTACTTTAAACTTCACATTTTCTTTTACCAATCACTTCAGCTCCACAAAACAATCATTTTGGTGTTTAAATTGTGATTCTACGTCAAACCGTTGCAGAGATATTCAAAGTGCTAAACACAGTACGTTGTCCAATGTTATCCTTATGGAGAATAAATAAAATTTGATATCTTGATTATTTATGAATGTATATTGATGAAATTTGGTATGTGGCTTCATGTTGTACTGGTATATTGATAATTGCACAAAAAATAAATGTTTTGTTGATTGTCCCCGTAGCAGCTAACCTGCATACTCAGCCCTAATGTTATTCTTATGGAGAATAAGTAAAGTTTTATATCTCCCTTAATTATGAACATAAATTAATAAAACATGGTAAGTAGCTTCACCTGGTTCAGTTATATTGACAATTGCATAAAAACTCATTTCTTATCTTCCTCGTTACAGCAAACCTGCGTACTCAGTCCTAATGTTATACTTATGGGGAATAAATAAAATGTAATAAATCACTTATTTATGAATGTATTTTTGTCAAACTTGGTGAGTGGCTTTATGTACTAGTGAGAAACATATCAATGCATTGGAAATTCGCTGAGTACGCAGGTTTGCTGCGACGGGGGGTATTATTGTTATTTTGTTTACATATTCAAAGACGAAAACCTACATGTTTAAAATGTTTGGATTGTAAGTAACAATAGTTTGAACTCCTAGACATTTCTAAGTTCCTAGAACACAGGACGTGATCAGCAAGGCAGAGTGTCGAGTCAGCGGCGCAGGCGGGTCTTGGACACCACTGATGACAGACCAACAGACCTCTTACTGAGCATCAACACTGTAGATGAGTTATTATTACGTCGTGTATAAGGCGCAATCAATCACATACTATAACCTGGTGAACAGGACACAACGTTAAGTGAAATAAACTACAGTGGTGTAGGATGTTTAATAACACGCGGCAAGGAAATTTAATTGTTAATATAAAAAATAGAATTTTTTAAAATTAAAAATTAAAAACTAAAAGAATCTACTTAAAGGCATTTAAAAATCAGTCGGGTAGCATTCAGTATCTAAGTAAAGTGCTACGATATTTTTAAACCACGTTTTATAAAAACCAAGATCAGTGGTAGAATTCGTAACTAATCTTGTGATAGAAGATTTCCGAGTACTTTTCTTACTTAATCATTAGTGGAAAGAGTTTTAATTTAAGTTTTCCTTCCAGATATCTTAACTCATTGAACCCAGTTATATACAAATTCAAATGGTCCTATGAATATGAAAGTAAAAAAAAAAACAAGTGGGCAATCCAGAACCTGACGCACATGTAAGTTTAGATTAATTACACAACTGTTACTTAAAGACAATAAGGACAAAAATCAAATTCTTAATAGGCATTTTGGTCCCGTAGTAAAACTATTTTGACTATTTAAGCTGATAATTATAACATTTCAATGCCACTTATACAGTGATATAATGAGATCGACCACAATGCACCACGTTGTGATGAATATTAGAAATCTGCACCTTTGTAACTTTGAGTCAACTTATTCTCAGGAGATGGAAATACACATTTATATTTTATTGATATAATAAACTGCGTTTGACAAAACTTCATGACATTCACGTTAGCAGTGCACAAACAATGAAATCAGACCGCAGTAGCCATGCAGTAGCGTACTATTCAAGATTGAAAATCTTCTCTATTTAATTTAATAAATGTTTCCCTTGATAGCTCAAGATTTTAAAGCTATCCCAACAAATTGCTCGGGCGATTTCAGTAATTTAAACGTTTGCTTCAAGTACTTGTTTTCCTTGAGACGTTTATGCTTTAAAGAAATTCTAAGAAGGTAACCGTATTTAAATCCTTATATTTAAGTCGAACAAATTAATTCTTTAGACATTTCGTCTGAGACTTCTACTGGGCCTAATTACATGCATTTTGTACTAAATGAAAGATAATTGTTCATATATTTGTAGGTTATTTTTTATTTTGAACATTTTTTCATTAGGTTAAAAACAAGAATTAAAATTATCTTATGGCATTTAACATTTGGTAAGAATTCAAATTGTTGTAACAGTAATTCCTATAGATTTTCTTAGCCTTACGCGAGCTTTGCTCGATTTCGAGCTATAGGTCCGTAGTTACTATTCAAACTAATTTCTAAGTCTGGTAAAATCGGAGCTATGTTTATTTGTTTTAATTACCTGCTTTAATTTATTTAGAAAAGACAATTGAATTTTTATAAATTATCACAGCTACAACATAAACTGTTGAAACATTTTAAAACTTGTTTTGGTCTCGTCAACACATTTTTTGTATTCCTAAAATTATATTCTGATTATTTTTTGAGGCCCATTATTAACAAAGGAAAGTTTTGTGTAGTTATTATTTTTGAATTTTCTCTGACTTTCAAAATTATTTGGCAGAAACATATCGTTATTGTTTATACGTCTTTGACTAGGACTTGTGTTTTAATTTAAGGAATTTTAAAGTAAAAATATTGCTAAATAATAATCGTTACATATTTTTTTAACTTATTAAATAATTCACCATTTTAAATTATTTTAATTTAAAAATAATTAAATTGTTTTTCTCATATTTATAAACCAACAAATCTCGTCCTTTAAGTATACATTTATGTCAGAACTGTCCTTGTAAGTGGATATTGTGCCAAGGCACAATTCTCGTTGTCGTTTCCTGCTCTCCCCTCACTACTCTCGCACAAACCTTGGGGCTTACTCCCCACTCAATGTTATGTCTCGCATTTTTAATTCCATTGCTCAAAATCTGAATATTGATTTATTTGATTGCTCTAGTAAAAGGTTTCGTAAGAACATATCTAGTGTATTACCTGATTAAATATTGCTGCTCCTAACTATTTTTATTGTTATGAAACTGTATTTTGTATTTGTTTTTGATTTTTTGGAACGTTATGTATTGTATTTTGTAACGAATAACTATTTATTTGTCTTTATGAATTTTTGCTATTTTTGTAAGTAGGTTTAGTACGTAATCTCTCATATGTGTTGCATTGTTGTGTGCATGAAGAAAGTGAAAAAAGACCGGCATGAACTCTCCCATATATTCTTTTATAGTTAATTGAATGCTACATTGTAATTGGGCGCATGCCTGTTTTGTAGTATTTTTCAATAAATAAATAAATAAATATAACATTATTAATTCGATGGAGCTCTTAAAGTAGTATACAGAACAAATAAGATCAACAAACAATATTTAACTTTTATGGGGAACAAAATGTGAAATAAATTTCAAAATAGCCAGACCAATGTTTAAGTTAGGTTTTAAAAGTTTAATCATTTTTATAAATGTAGGTAGGTAGGTTTTTTCAAAGGTTTAACTCTAGAAATCAGTTCAATTCTTAAATTAGCTTCTTAAAATTAACGATAGAACTTAGTAACTTTGGGGAGAAAATTAATGAGTTCATTTTAGTGTGAAATAAGAAGATTCCGAATTTTTACTGAATAAATTTGAATCAATTATTTTAAAGCTTAATTTCATTAAATGATTACAATTTCATGTAGCTGGTTCCTAAACATCAAAACTAGGGGCGTTTGTTTTAGTGCTAGAGAGAATCATATCACTGTAGGGAAAGCTGTCCAAACCCGCACTGTGGTGGACACCAAGGTAGTTGAACCCGAGAACCCTTGAATTGAAGGACAAGATGCTGAAGTGTTAGGCTAACAGGTTGATCACTACTGAACAGTCGTTATATAGGCTAATCAATATTTCCACTTATTAGTATTACGGTAAGCATTTTCTTGATCTATTTGATCTAAGTTAGTTAAAGTAAAAACTAGGTACCTTTACGTACCCCTCCCATATATGTACTTATTAATATGGAGAAAGTGTTGTTTTATTCAAGATTTGTGAATTTGAGTTATAATGGAAATATTCGTTATGATACTCAATAAAATTTAAAAGGTGGGTTTCGTGGTGATTTCTGTGTGTTAGTCTGAATTAGTAGCGATCTGGAGACCCCATCGATGTCCTGGTTCAGCTGAAAATCGGTATGCAGGTACGATTCTACAGTATCATTAGACTTTGTTCAATTTTTAGTGAATTTCCTATGGAAAAGTGAACTATTAGCATGACCCGCACGGTGAAAATTAAGCCCAGGACCACCATAGAAGTTCCTAACGTGACCCCCTGAACACGATTTGGGTGGTCGCTAACAACTTTATATATATGTATATATATGTAATCGCACTCTAGTAGTCGCAATTTTTGTCTGATTTACTTTAAACTTGGTAGGAACCTTCCCTTCTGTAAACAGTTGGGCAAGTTCGTTGGGAAAAACAATCGGACAACTCTAACCCCCTTTTTTGGGGATTTTATTTTTTTTTAATTTGTGGTATTGGGCCGAAAACGGTTCAGAAAAGCCCCAAATGTAAAATCTTTAAATATCATATTTTCAAATTCACTTCCCTCACATCACCGTGCTGCGTGCGGTCTCGTTTAGTTTTAATTTTGTATTTTACATTTTTAGGTCAGAATATATGCTTTAACATATTTAGAAATTCAGTTTGTAATTGATTTACCCATAGTTATTATCATTAAATAAAATTCTTGATCACACTTAAAAGATCTAAAACTGAATTAGAATATAAATTTATTATTCTATGAATAATGACGCGTATAAATTAGCGGAACTTTAAATTAGCAGTAAACACAGGCCAATGGTCTTTAAGCAGAAAATAGATGATCATTTCTCTCTTATTTACAGATACATTTATTTCAGACTCAGAATTCAAGTAAGCTCACACTGACCAGTTGAGAATGTTTGGAATATGTTGCCACGTAATCCTGGGGTATTAGGAGGGGAAATCCCCCTCTTGAAAACCAAAGTATTGTAACGTTCCAATAATAATTTCGGTCCTTTAACGGTCTGGGTCTGATCAACCCGGTTCTTAACTAACCAGCTGCATGGCGCGCGTGCGGCCTGCCGTTATCACAGTATTTATTGGAAGAATACGTTACGTAATGTGAATTACGGTGGCCTTTGCCAAGAGGGGGAAAAATAACAAACCTTTATGGTTTTGACAATAATATTGGCATCCCTGCCGTTTGGTCAAGCTGTTTTTCTAACCCCCACCTTTCCTGGAGAAGGAATGACCGACTGGAAAAACTTTGGGTTTTTGCACTGATGGTTGCCGAATGAAGACTACATCGCCCTCAACTTCCATTACTTGGTGGATCAGAGCAGAAAATTGAGGGACCTTGTACCTGTCACCTGGGGACCTGGCTCGGCCTCATCGCAGACCAACCAAACCTAACCGCTGCAGACTTCTGGATGGGACGGCTGTGCTACCGGACCATACCTACCTGAGGTTACTCAAAAGGACCAACTCCACCGCTGCACCGTGGAACGAGCCTAGATGTCAGGAGTGGAGGCTCATTACTAAGGGTTGCACCGCCTCGACAAATCGATAAGTCATAGTTATTTCCCTTACCTTAATTTGAAAAGACATTCACCGCAGTCATGACGCTGCTTGGTGGAGAGTGACTGGACTCCGTGTACCAATGGATTGCTTCCGAGCTGTTTAGACTTAAGTTAGTTATAGATTTTGTATTTTCATATGTATATGTCTTATGTAATCGGGTATTAGTTTAAGTCATGTGTGATTCAGGATTGTTTTCAAGGTGGCCACCTTCGGATTTGTTTTGTCAAAATTAGGCTAGGGCCTAGCCCAGATACATTGATTTGTCTGATTTAAAAAATAAATAAATAGATAAAATAAATAAAGTAAAATCTCGAGGAAGTTTGTTTTATGAAAGTAAATATAGGTTGTGACAAAACTGGTGTAATTATTTGACCATGTAGTTTTAGGCCTATTCTCCGTGGAGATATTAGACATTTTTCTATTAGCCAGTGAACTTGCCTGTTGAATTTAACCTTAGCTATTTTGGTATATCTCCATTATTTCCAATACCATTAACCAAATTAATTAAGTAATAATTTCGTCGTTTCTTTTTTTAAATTCATAGCTTGTTTTATATCAAATATTTTGTCCTGATTTCACAATTTGCAAAGTTAGGGATCACTCAAACCTAATTGTATTGTAAAGTATAACCATTTTGTGGCACATTAGTTTTTTTTGTTTGTCTGTTAAATTAAATTCTTAAATAATGGATGTTCCTCCTCACCATTGACTCTGGAAAACAAATAGAAATAAGGACCTGCTGGATTCTCTTTGATTCCTCATTATCATTTGAATAAGTTAACCAGCCAATGAGGTGGCGCCCTTCCAGTTTTGAGAAATCGGCCTACGACCCACTACGACTGAGCTGGTCGACCTTGGTAGGTGACAAATTGGCACACCGAACGTGGGGCACTGGCAAAAAGTAAAATAAAAATTGAAGATTTGTCAGGAGGAAATTCTTTATTTTGGAAAATGTTGCATTCCAGCATAGATAGGCCTAAATATCAAGAGTTAAAGCCATTGAAGGGAATATTAGAGTTAATTAGGAGGCCACCTGGGAAGAGTGTCCTTAGGCATAAGTTAGACTGAGATAAGTAGTTAAGCCGACATAGATAATATTTGTTGGTCGGATAAAACTGCTGTCGTGTTGATTTGATATAATCCACCGAAGGATATGGAGTTATTTCGATACAGCGTGTTGTACAATGATCTTCTTGCGATCTCACAGAATTATGCAAGTGGAAATTTAGGAAAATATTTGGAGAACTTGTGATAATCAAAAGGAACAATTGAAGCCCAGTTCATCTTGTGTTAGGTTATTTTGGATATGTAAATGTTGTTAGTATTTAGGAATTAATTGTTGTTTATTTGTTGGCTGATTGTGGTAATTTGTTGAACATTTTGGATTGACCCGAGTTTGTGATTGTTGGGGAGTATAAACCATTTATTAACAGATCACAATCATGACTACATACAGGCTTCGTAAAGACGAAATCCAATATGAACTCAAGATTAGAGGATGCCCTAGTACGGGGGATACGAACGAGTTGAGAAAGCGACTTAATCAGTGCTTAGTGAAACAGACTCCAATCAGTCAAACGGTCGTCAGTTCACTTGATCCAGAGAATGAATTAGAGACCTGCGAGGAGAAAGTTAATGACCTTCAGACATATGCAGATTCATTTGAGGGAACTCAGAATGATAATGAATACTCGAGGTTGATTACTCGGCTGCAACACTTACAATCACGACTTGGACGAATACCAGTGGGAGCTTCGTCCGATACTGACTTAGAAGAACGGCAGCAAGCCTTGCTGGAGAAAACTAAAGAGTGCAAAGATGCATTGAATAAAAATGCCACAAAAAGAGAAGAAGACAAGACAACGGCAGAGAAGGAAACCACTAGTGTAATATCTGTTTTGGAGAGTGAACCAGAACTTCAGAAAGGTTCAATGGATGTTGACTTAACCTTAAAAGAGCATACTTCTGAAAATATACCAGGCCCTCCAGTAGAGGTTAAAGTTCACTCTCGCAGTCTTCCCAAACAAATCAACCCGTTTCTGAGTTGCGTGCCGAAGTCAATTCCAGTGTACAAGTGGGATATTAAATTTAGTAATGAATCAAATGTTAGTATTGGTGCCTTCCTAGAACGTGTCGAGGAGTTACGGAGAGCCAGGGGCATCTCAGAGCAGGAATTATTTGAGTCAGCGGTCGATCTTTTTGCAGGGCAAGCATTAATCTGGTATCGCTCAACGCATCAGCGTGTCTCATCCTGGAAGGAGTTGTGTCGAGAATTGAAATTGGTCTTTCAGAATCCAGATTATGACGATTGGTTATTGCAGGAAATACGTGAGCGCACCCAAGGGGACCAGGAAACTATTGACTTGTACCTTGCGGCTATGGAAGGTCTTTACGGCCGTCTTGACCGCCCAGTTAGTGAGGAAGACAAACTTTTTCAGGTTGTAAAGAATCTCATTAGTTATCTCCAAGACAAATTGTGCATGGTTACTATACGTTCCCTGGAAGAGCTTCGACAGTTTGGCCGACAGGCAGAAGCTGGTCGCCTTCGAGCTTCAAGACAACGGCCGCCTCCTCGAGCAACACAGGTCCTAGAGCCGGACTTAGCGTATTTCAGTCCCTCACCGCGGAATGGTATTCAGAATTTCAGGAAGCCGTATCCTAGGGTAGCAACAGTTCAGGATCATGGGCTAACTCCGACCCTTGAACCTCCTGGAAGAGTTTTCACCAGGTACAAGAACAGATCACCGAAGGACGCCTCCAACATGGCATGTTGGAACTGCAACCGCAATGGGCATCGATTCTCCAACTGCCACCAAGAAAGAAAATTGTTCAGCTATGCTTGTGGGGCAAAAGGTGTTAAAAAAATTGACTGTAAGAATTGCAGTCCAAAACACGGGTGTGCTCGGGGACCCCGATAAGTTATCAGGTGGACCCTCGGAACAATTGTAACACTACCAACCATCCTCTGGAAGAGTATTCAAATATTTTGGCCAACGAGTTTGAAAATACTAAGAAGGGTTCTAAATTAAATTCTGTATCCGATCTCACTTCGAGAAACCCTCAGTCTCATTTGGACAAGTAAGTAGTTATAAAGTAATGTATGTTATGGATTCATGTGAATTTGACCCTAGGCCATATATAACTGTTAGTATAAACGGAATAGATATGCAAGGGCTTCTAGATTCCGGAGCCACTCAGACAATAATTGGCCGGGAAGGTTTATTTCTTCTTAAAGGTTTGGATAAGGATCTCGACATATCACCGGACCGGTTCGTGGAAACTGCTGATTCACAGCGTCATCATGTGAAAGGGGTGATTCAGCTTCCAGTCACCTTGGAGGACCGCACACGCCTTATTAATATCTTGGTTGTTCCGACCCTACCACAGAAACTAATTCTTGGAATAGACTTTTGGACTAGTATGCAGATTATTACCGATATGTCTAAGAAAACTTGGGAGTTTCGACTTAATTTGGATGCAGTTTGTGGTCCTTCCGAGAGTGGGGGTATCCGTGGAACTGAACATCTTGACGAGTGCCAGAAGCAAAAATTAGATGATCTGCTAAAAAGGTATTTGAAGGAGGACACTCCAATATTAGGACGCACTACACTAGTGGAACATGAGATCGATACTGGGGAGGCCAAACCTATTAAACAGCGGTATTATAACATGTCGCCAGCCCGTCTTAAAATTTTACACGAGGAGTTGGATCGTATGTTGAAGTTGAATGTGGTTGAACCGTCTAAGAGCGCCTGGAGTAGCCCCGTGATATTATTAGACAAACCAGATGGCAGCCAGCGGGTCTGTGTCGACCTACGTAAAGTTAACAGCGTAACAAAACGTGATGCGTACCCTCTTCCTCAAGTCACCAATATTTTGGACCGTCTCAGAGATGCAAAATATCTTTCATCTTTAGATGTGAAACATGCTTATTGGCAAATTCCCTTAGCAGCAAATAGTAAGGAAAAGACAGGGTTTACAGTACCGGGTCGAGGACTATACCAGTTTGTGACGATGCCGTTTGGGCTTCACAACGCCCCCGCCACGTGGCAGCGTTTTATTGATAACGTATTGGGCGCAGATCTTGAACCTCACGTTTTTGTGTACTTAGATGACATTGTTGCCGTCACGTCTACGTTTGAGAAACATTTAGAAGTCCTAGAAGAAATTTTTAACCGTCTAAAAGCTGCTCAGATAACCGTAAACCGTGAAAAGTGTAAATTCTGCCGTAGTGAGCTCAAGTATCTGGGATATGTTGTTGATCAACACGGACTACGGGTTGACCCGGAGAAAGTAAAATCAATATTGGATATACCTACCCCAAAATCACAGAAAGAAGTCAGGCGATTCTGCGGTATGGCCTCGTGGTACCGTAGGTTCATGCCAAACTTTGCCACAAGACTCCACCCTTTGACCAGCCTTTTACGAAAGAAATCAAAATTCATATGGACCCCTGAAGCTCAATCTGCGTTTCTCGACATTAGAAGCTGTTTGGTGAAATCGCCCATCTTAACTTGCCCGGATTTCTCCCAGGAATTTACCATCTCCTGCGATGCGAGCGGTGTTGGCGTAGGGGCAGTGCTCTCTCAACAAACGGACAAAGGAGAAGCTGTAATTGCTTACGCAAGCCGTACATTAACGAAGGGTGAAACGAAATTCTCGGCCACTGAGAGAGAGTGCCTGGCGGTAATTTGGGCGGTTGAACGTTTTAGGCCCTACATTGAAGGAACCAAATTTACGGTTGTTACTGACCATTACAGCTTATTATGGCTAAATAATTTGAAAGACCCCCATCGTCTTGCTCGTTGGGCTTTAAGGCTCCAACCTTATGATTTTACGCTTGTGCACAGAAATGGAAAGGAACATGTGGTGCCAGACCTATTGAGCCGTGCACTACCGGGCGCACCAGAAGCCGTGATAGCAGAAACAACAAACCAAACTTCAACAACAGATAAATGGTATCAGAAAATGTTAAATGCTGTTAATGGTTCACCGATTAGATACCCAGCATGGAGAGTCCATCAAGATCAATTGTGGAAACATGTTCCAGCCCGGAATAACTTCATTGGCGAGGACGCGGAATGGAAGAGAGTTGTGCCGAGGAGTCTACGACTGCAAGTTTTCAAAGAAAACCATTGTCTCCCAACAGCAGGCCATCTGGGAGTTTTTAAAACTGTAAACCGAATCCAACAAAAATATTTCTGGCCAAAGTTACGACAGGATGTGGCTAAGCTGATATCACATTGCCATACGTGCCAACAAGTGAAGTATGACCAAAGTAAACCTGCAGGTTTTCATGGCCAACGTCGGGGTGTAAACAAACCGTGGAGCACCATAAGCATGGATCTGTTAGGGCCTTTCCCTAGGTCCACAAAAGGGTTTAAGTACCTGCTGGTAGTAGTTGACAATTTTACCAAGTATACACTTCTTTTTCCGATCAGGTCTGCGACGGCTGCCATTGTGACAAAACATGTAGAAGAGGATATATTTCTCATTTATGGTGTACCGGCCTATATCTCATGTGATAATGGTCCAGAATTTACAGGCTCCAAATTCAAGGAATTGGTTTCCCAATATAAAGTTAAGATATTATATAATCCAAGCCGCCATCCCCAAGCCAACGCAGCTGAAAGAGTCAACAGAACTATTATAAGTATGATAAGAGCGTACGTTGATGAGAACCATGGGGAGTGGGACAAACATTTACCACAGTTAGGATTTGCCTTGAGAACGGCTAGACATGAAACCACTGGCTTTACCTCTGCATTCCTCAATTTTGGAAGGGAGCTTCCGATCTCTGGTGAGGACGACTTGGACAGGATCCGGGATAAACCTATAGATCCTGAGGACACTTCAGCCTATGGGAAGAAGATGGCAGAACTTAAAAACTTATTTGCCGTTGTGGAAAAGAGACTGACCCAATCCCACCATCGTAATGCCGCACGGTACAATCTTCGCAGACGCCCACTGCAATTTAACAATCAGGATAAGGTCTGGAAGAGGAATTTTTCTCAATCGAAAGCCATCGATTATCATTCTTCAAAATTAACACCACGTTTCATTGGACCCTACACTATTGTTCAGAAAATTTCACCCAATGTTTACACACTGGCTGATGAAACCGGAAAGACAGTTGGAAACTGGCATGTTTCAGACTTAAAACCTTTCCACGAACAACTTTTCTAGAAAATGTAGGACATTTTCTTCAGGGAAGGGGGTATTTGTAACGTTCCAATAATAATTTCGGTCCTTTAACGGTCTGGGTCTGATCAACCCGGTTCTTAACTAACCAGCTGCATGGCGCACGTGCGGCCTGCCGTTATCACAGTACTTATTGGAAGAATACGTTACGTAATATGAATTACGGTGGCCTTTGCCAAGAGGGAAAAAAATAACAAACCTTTATGGTTTTGACAATAATATTGGCATCCCTGCCGTTTGGTCAAGCTGTTTTTCTAACCCCCACCTTTCCTGGAGAAGGAATGACCGACTGGAAAAACTCTGGATTTTTGCACTGATGGTTGCCGAATGAAGACTACATCGCCCTCAACTTCCATTACTTGGTGGATCAGAGCAGAAAATTGAGGGACCTTGTACCTGTCACCTGGGGACCTGGCTCGGCCTCATCGCAGACCAACCAAACCTAACCGCTGCAGACTTCTGGATGGGACGGCTGTGCTACCGGACCATACCTACCTGAGGTTAGTCAAAAGGACCAACTCCACCGCTGCACCGTGGAACGAGCCTAGATGTCAGGAGTGGAGGCTCATTACTAAGGGTTGCACCGCCTCGACAAATCGATAAGTCATAGTTATTTCCCTTACCTTAATTTGAAAAGACATTCACCGCAGTCATGACGCTGCTTGGTGGAGAGTGACTGGACTCCGTGTACCAATGGATTGCTTCCGAGCTGTTTAGACTTAAGTTAGTTATAGATTTTGTATTTTCATATGTATATGTCTTATGTAACCGGGTATTAGTTCAAGTCATGTGTGATTCAGGATTGTTTTCAAGGTGGCCACCTTCGGATTTGTTTTGTCAAAATTAGGCTAGGGCCTAGCCCAGATACATTGATTTGTCTGATTTAAAAAATAAATAAATAGATAAAATAAAAAAAGTAAAATCTCGAGGAAGTTTGTTTTATGAAAGTAAATATGGGTTGTGACAAAACTGGTGTAATTATTTGACCATGTAGTTTTAGGCCTATTCTTCGTGGAGATATTAGACATTTTTCTATTAGCCAGTGAACTTGCCTGTTGAATTTAACCTTAGCTATTTTGGTATATATCCATTATTTCCAATACCGATTTACCATTAACCAAATTAATTAAGTAATAATTTCGTCGTTTCTTTTTTTAAATTCATAGCTTGTTTTATATCAAATATCTTGTCCTGATTTCACAATTTGCAAAGTTAGGGATCACTCAAACCTAATTGTATTGTAAAGCATAACCATTTTGTGGCACATTAGTTTTTTTTGTTTGTCTGTTAAATTAAATTCTTAAATAATGGATGTTCCTCCTCACCATTGACTCTGGAAAACAAATAGAAATAAGGACCTGCTGGATTCTCTTTGATTCCTCATTATCATTTGAATAAGTTAACCAGCCAATGAGGTGGCGCCCTTCCAGTTTTGAGAAATCGGCCTACGACCCACTACGACTGAGCTGGTCAACCTTGCGTCGACCTTGGTAGGTGACAGTATTATGCAAAGACTATTTATATCATTTGGTTTGGGGAATATCGTAACCGATTACCACAGGTTAATTAATTGTTATTTGTAAAGGTTATATTATGATATACATGATGCCAAACATTATATTCTCTATACAGGGTGATTGAAATAAGTTTGTCCTCTGTACTTCTTGAAAAGTATAAGAGGTATTAAACAAAGTTAAAAAGCAACTTCCCTAGATTTTTGGTTCTGTATAATTTTGTGATTTTGATCCGCCATTTTTCCAATGTGGTGGCGAACTTTAGTTTTTCTTATAAAATGCCCATATTATTATTACTGAATCAGGTAGAAAATATAATTTAAAACGTGTTTATTCTTTATATTTGTTTACTACATCCAACCGTTCAGGTGATTTTGATTGTTTTTAGCAATGAGTATCTCACCTTATATGTAGTTCTGGAGGCTTAATAGGTAGGTTTAGGAAAGAAAAACCAATTCTAAAAACGCTTTAAAGTTATATTTTATGCCCCATTAACTAATAAAATTAGGGAAAATCACATTAAAAATATTTTCCCGCCATTTTTACATTATGGCAACCAATTTACATTTGTCTTATGAAATTACCCTAATTTTATTAAGTAATAATGGTTTTTTTTTGTGTTCCTTGGCTAAACCTAGCTGTTTAGCCTCCAGAGCTATTGATACAGTGATTTATACAGATAAGCCTCATAAGCTACTTATTGCTAAAAAACAATACAAATAAGCTTAACGGTTAGGTTTCGTGAAAAAATACAAACTATAAAAAAGTTTGTAAACTATATAGTCTACCTGATTCATTAGTACAAATTTGGGCATTTCGTAAGAAAAACTAAAGTTAGCCGCCATATTGGAAAAATGGCGGATAAAATCAAAATTTCAAAATCACAAAATACAGACCATAATTCCAGGGAAGTTGCTTTTTAACTTTTTTAAATAGCTCTGATACTTTTCAAGAAAAACTTCTGGCACACTTATATCAGTCACCCTGTACAGTAAATAATAGACAGGATCGATAGAGGGTTAGAATAAGTTAATTATGTGTCAATTTTCTAATAATGTTTATTCAAAAATGATTTTGAAAGCTACAATTATTACAGGGTTTTATTTTATTTTCGATGCCTTTAATAAATGTTACTGAATTTCACACTTTTCATTATAAAAGCACAAAGTTTCTCCATGACTCTCTGACAGATTTGGTGAAAGCGAATTTTATATCTTTACAAAACCACATAAAGGTTATACTTTCGTTGTTAATATAGATCGTCTTAACCCAATTAGAAAGTTAACTTTGAAAAAAATGTATTGGCATTTCAAGAATCAGGCTTATATTTTTTTAATAATTTTCATTGCAGGTTAACGTCTAAACTAAAGTACTCTTTAGTTTCAGCTGTTAAAACTTCGTGTTGGATACATTTCAAATTAGATTGAGATACATTTTATTTATTTACATTTTGTGATTGATAATGAAAATAAGGTTATGTATTTAGCAAATCAGCACGTGATCATGGCTTTTATAAGTCGAAACATGTTGTGTTAATTAATTAAAATGTTTTCTCCAGGGTACTCATGTTACTTATTTTTCATCTATCATAGAGTAGCCCTTCTATGTGAATTTAATTTAATATATATATATATATATATATATATATATATATATATATATATATATATATATGTGTGTGTGTCCGTGAGCACGATAACTCTCGTAAAAATTATCCGATTTTGACGAAATTTGGTATAAACATGTAAAGCAGCATTTATGACTTTAAGTTCGAAAACCAGACCGATCGACCTATCCGAAGGGGTATTTTGGGGGGGTTATGTACCCCAAAAATGGGTTTTTTGAATATTTTACACATAATTTTTGAAAAGTCAAAGTTTTATTTTGACCATTCGATTCAGATTAAAAAAACACACAATTTGGTATTTCAATCATTCCTCTACGTCGATTGGTTACCGAGATATTGAAAGTGCTAAACACAGTACGTTGTCTAATGTTATTCTTATGGAGGAAAAGACATTTTTTTTATCTCGCTTATTTATGAACGTATACTGACGAAACTTGGTATACAGCTTCATCTCGTTGAGGTCTATTGATATTTGCTCCAAAAAATTGTTTTTGCATAATTCTCCCGTAGCAGCAAACCTGCGTACTCAGGCCCCATGTTATTCTTATGGATAATAATTAAATGCTCCGTCTCCCTTAATTATGACCATAAATGAATAAAAACTGGTATACGACTTCACCTAGTTGAGTTATATTGATATTAGCATAAAAACTTATTTTTTGTGTTCCTTGTTGCAGCAAACCTGCGTACTCAGCCCCAATGTTATTCTTATGGAGAATAATTAAAATTGTATATATCGCTTATTTGTGAATATATTTTTATGAAACTTGGTAAGTGGCTTTATGTAGTATTAAGACATTTATATCTCCATTGGAAATTCGCTGAGTATGCAGGTTTGCTGCGACGGGGGTATTTATTTACTAAATATAGAATACAAAGCATGGTCGAATGTACGGAAAATCTGTAAACAAGTTTTTCTTTTAAAACATCCACCCAAATCCCTGCTTTGGAGGCACTAAAGAATCCATTACTACACTCGTGGTTTTAAGAGGGGAAATGTCCCTATTCCCCCCAGGGTTATTAAGGGGCAATATATTTCGAATTTCCTCTGTTGGTCAATGCTAACTTGACAAGCATATCAAGTTTGAATGAAATTTATCAGTAAATAAGAGAGAAACAGTAATTTTTTTATTCTCCATAAGAATAACATTGGACAATGTACTGCGTTTACCGCAAAATGAAAATTTCAATTTTCTCCGAAACCAGCAATCGTAGAATAGTAATTCAAAATACTAAATTATCTAGTTTTTGAGCTCTTTTTAATGGTGAATAGTAATATTTTTTTATATTTATGTCTTTTTATGAAAAATCCTAAAAACTGAATTTTTGATGTTTTAAGTCCTGTAATTTCTGAACCCGAATTTTTACAGGAATGCGGGTGGTGTGATTTTTTTGGAAAACTAAAGTTCTACAAACGACTAAAGATAATCAAAATCGTTAGAGCCGTTTTTGAGAAATTTGGATTTTTCATGTTTTTTGGCGGTTTTTGGGGGATAATTACCCTTAAAAATCAAAAATTCAAAAAGTGAAAAAAACGCCTGGAGATATCGTGGATTAGTACCTACATAACAAATTTCACAAAAATCTGCCCATTGGTTAAGGCTCTAGCTCTGTACACATCCACACAGACACACACACACACACACACACACACACACACACACACACACACACACACACACACACACACACACACACACACACAGACATCACGTAAAATCCACTTTTTTGGGTTCAGGGAGCACCAAAACGAATATTTCCACTAACAACTGAAATTCGAACATTTTGACGAAAAAAATACTTTCTCCATATACTATGTATAGAGGGAGAAAGTAAAAATGTAACTTGAAAACAATGTATTCCCTCTTTTTATTGATCTAAAAATCGTAACAAGTTAAAACTAAAGCGTGCCAAAAAGTGTTTAATGATGCGTGATTACTGAATAAATCTACTATCTACTATTTTTCTTGGTCAATGTCAGAATCGTTAGCTCAAATTGTGGTAAAGCCACGGAGGTGTTCACCCCGCCGGAGGCTTCTTTTCAAATCAAGCTTTCTCAAAACTCATTTGCGCTATTCTTGTTGTAAACACAAAGTGTTTCCTTATCATGTTCATTCATTGAAATGTTGTTTGTAGGTGTTACCTAATATTTTGCAAAATAGAGTAAGTTAAGCTAGTAAGTTAAGTAAACTAAGCACTTTTTTAACCAAGAATGGAAAATGATAAAGACATTTTCAAACTTTACTTAGTTTTTAAAATTATATTTAATTTTTGAGAGTGAAAGTTGTTACTTAGTTGTAACTCACAAAATAAATAAATTCGAATCAAAGCTGGCAAGGGTCTAACAACACATTAATAATTATTTATAATTTTACAACTGTTACTGTTAATATATTGGTTATACAATATTTTAAGGTAAATCCATTTCCTTTCCACCCAATGCAGACAATGCAGTCCTCCTGAAAACTCAACCAAGGTTACTCCCGTCGCATCAAGGTAAATTACTTTTTATAATAGATAAGATCATAGTTTTTGTCTTGGAATTTGTTGTTGTTAAATTACGGATTTTTTAGTTATGACAGCAAAAACATAAAACAATAACAACAAATAACAATAATTGTTTAGAATAGGTTTTTAATAAGCTTAATGAAGTCTGTGGACCACACACCACTGATCACAGTAGCCACCCACCTGTGTACAGAGTACCACCAAGTCAGAGCTATTAGTTGGTATCACCATTGCGGGATATGGTTCTCATTCCTGTAATGTGGTGTGAAGCGTGATCTGGGCTAAGTCCACACGGACAGGAACCAAGGATTTGATCTCGTTATCCAATAAAATGCTATTTTCTATGATGAGGAATCACTAATTGTCATAAAACCATCTATTTATTGTTTTCATTTGTTATATATACTTGAACTTATTAACATTGTCTTAGTTATTAATTGAGTTCCACATATGCTGAACTGCAAGACTGGAAAACTGGACAATTAAATGTTATTAAACAAATTTTTCCCAAGGTTTCAGTAACAGAAAGCCCCGTGGGAGGTCTACAGTAACGTTTCCCCAATATCGATATGAAACTCAGACCACAAAATAGGTATTAATAGAAAAACTATCTTCTTAAAAACAATATGTATTTTAATGTATACCCTAATGCATTATTCTCGGGAAAACTTGAATATTTTTCTGTTTATAATGTTACATATTACATTTCTTGCAGCATATAAACTGATTTCCCTGTACCTGTCAGTATGTTTTTACTTGTTGTATCGGACAGATTAATGTTTATTTTGATTTCATTCAAAAACAAGAATATAGCGGCCGTAGTAGCTTAGATGTGGTATTTCCAACTCGAAGATAAAACGAGTTCGCACGCAGCACGCTGACGTGAGGAAAGTGAATTTCCAAAAAAAGTTTACAACTCAAAATATGTGTAAAAACATACATGCATTCCAATTTTTATTAAAATCTGAAAACATTGATTTTTTGGCTGTACTGATGCTCCTGGTTTCATTTACCTGCAAAGCTGGAAATACAATTTTGGGCATTATAATGTTAGGAGATGGTCCAGGCAGGCTTGAAAATTGGCGTGAGTTGCTGGGGATGATAAAAGTATTCTAACAAAGGAATAACAGGCTTTTCTAGTGTAAAACCCCCATAAGACAACGTACTGTGTTTAGTCGAAACACATTTTCTTTAATAACTCTGTAAATATTTATGCTAGAATGACGAGACAGAGCTTAAAACTTTCACCTCACTAATTCCCATCTTTTTACATGCACTAATTGTACATCCGGGGCTTTTCTGATCCTCTTTGGGCCAGAAAACTCTAAATTTGAAAGATTAATCCCCAAAAAAGGGTTTAGAGTTTTCTGATTGTTTTGCCCAACAAACTTGTCCAACTGATTACAGAAAGGAACGTCCCTACCAAATTTGATGTTAATCGGACAAAAAATGCGACCGCTAGAGTGCCTGCACACACACACACACACACACACACATATATATATATATATATATATATATATATATATATATATATATATAACTTTGAACGACCCCCCAAAACGTGTTCAGGGGGTCACGTTAGGAACTTCTATGGTGGTCCCGGGCTTAAGGTTCTCCGTGCGGGTCATACTAATAGTTCACTTTCCAAAGGAAATTCACTAACAAGAGTTCGACCACATTCCTAGGCTTTACTAATTTAGTCGAGATTCATGAACCTGTAAATAAAGGTTAACTATAAGTTATAAGCATTCGCTTTAAGGAAAGATCGCGGAAAAATATTTCTTTTAGCAGTATTCATTTAGGGATACCAAAGTTTTAAAACGCCAATTTAAAAATTCACTTAATAACATGGAAAATCCTATCATAGGGCATATAAAAATGGTTTCTTATGTTTTCTAATATGCAAAATTTGGTAAAATTCGTAGTGCATCGAATACTCCACTGTCTTTCAAT
The DNA here is from genome assembly GCA_963675035.1 of Allygus modestus. Lineage (NCBI taxonomy): Eukaryota > Metazoa > Arthropoda > Insecta > Hemiptera > Cicadellidae > Allygus > Allygus modestus. Next base: position 28,552,655 of record OY776117.1, read on the forward strand.
ACTCATAGTTGACTAACGGATATGAGGTTTCAATTTATATGGCGATTAGTTTTGCATATATCTACTATTTCAATAATTAAATAAATAAATAAATCTTTATTTGCCATTTGACGATAAAACATGTATAAACAATGTCATTATTACAGCAACATTATTACAGCATTATTACAGCTATAGTTAGTAATTACTACAATACAATATAACTTATGTCTAAAAATCAACAATGCTTTCAGATAATTAATTAAAATTATAAAAAGGATTTTGCAGAAGCCAGGCATAAAAATTATTTTTGAAAATCTTAGAGCTATATTTACTGCTGGAATTAATTAATTTGTATACACTTTAAGGGACATAAAGATATGACCTGTGAAAATCCATTAAGGCTTTATATTTGTTTCTAGTACTTTATTCGTGTTCAGGAAGTCTTAGAAGATAAATTTATTTACTAAGGGGATGGTTAGATAATTTATTATACGTGTTTCTTTAGTGAGGTAGTCCAAGAAGTAAGTAAAGATTGTGGAAAGAGGAAGTATTTGAGTACGCTATGTGAGTAAGCTGGAAATGTTATCAAACAATAAATTGTTTTCTTGACCTGCTGAAGGCTAAGACTTAAGTAGGTCAGCTGGTCAGTTTTGGGGATCAGTATGTGAGGTGAGGAGAATAGGGAGTTGGGGAATGTGAAGTGTCCAGACAGGGTAGGCTCAGGGTCTAGGGCTCACGTAGGTTTTCTAGTTTTTCTAAATTAAAAGTTCATACATTCCAGGATAATCACCCTTAGTTAAACAATTGCTTTTTATTATTATATTTAAATTTGTATTTTTACTGGCTTGATAAATTTCGTGTTTTGATGTTATCTGTAAACATAGACCTCTTGTCTCTGATTAATTCAAGTTAATTATATAAATTTAATTAATTGCAGAACATGAATATTTCATTTGTTGAGCTACGTCCTCGTGATGGCGAACAGGTCTATACTGTTTTAAGCTTGCGTGTCCACCATTTTGAAACTTCGAAAGATAGATATGTAAAATATGATTCAAAACTATCCTCAAATATGAATAATCATCAGGTTCCAGCGAAGATCTCAAATGGTTTCAAAAACACGATTTAATCACTGAAAAACCTATACATTCTGGTATACAGAAAACGAGTCATTTTAGGACCCTTAGTTTATAGGAACATATGTGTACGCATAACACTTTTAGCAAACTTTTTTGAACAAATTCAAGGGACACTGTATGTGGAAAATTTGAATCACTTAATTTTTAATTGTTAATAACGAATGACTGTTACAATAAGCTTGAAAATATCGAAAATGTATAAAAATTCATGTTTAATGTTGCACTGTTCAATTTTTTTGACACAAAAATACATCCGTGACTTTTAATTTATTTTTTGTAAGTAACTTTTGAAAACCCTTTTAATCAAACCATAAAGAACTGATTAAATCAAATTCCATTTATATTTCTATTGATAATCGAGTATAATCTAATCGACACAGTTGGAAGCCTTCCATTTACTCTTGAACTCGAGCTTATTGTTCGTTTATGGTCTCTGTTAACAAAATATAGTTTCCTGACTTACACTGGAATAGTACAGTTAATTTTTCAACTTTTAAGTTTACATTTAATCAAGCAAACGAGTTTGTAATAACACATTTTCGTCTAACTTGTAGCATAAAAATCGTACGATCACCGAGTGTAACAATGTGATAAGTATATATTTTAAGGTTCAATGTATGAAGAGTGAAAAATTACGAATGAACGTAAATCGTTTATGTATGTTGGGAGAAATTTGTGTTTCATATGATTCAAACTGTGCTATATTAAATCAGAACCAAAGTAAATTGTAAATACATGTTAAGAAGATTTTTTTACAGGCAAATTATTGTAAAAGGTCCACCTTTTAAGACCTTACATAGTCCAAAAGTAATAGACTGAAAGAAGCAACTTTATTATTTTACAGGAGAGTGAGCATTAAGCAATCGTCTGTTATATGGTGTCCAATTTGTGGAATGAGGGATGACAATTTATTAGCGAATTTCCCCTATAGGGAAGAAGCTATTTACCGTAGTCGGCATGCTAAGACCTAGGCCCGGGACCATGACAACTTTTCGTTTTGAGGTCCCCAGACCCCAAAAACACCATTCGTTCGAAACTGTATATACCGTATATATGTCCGTGGGTGCGATAACTCTCGTAAAAAAGGTCCGATTTTGATGAAATTTGGTATTTGGCTTCACTTAGTTGAGTTATATTGATATTTGTATAGAAACCAATTGTTTATGTTCTTTGTTTCAGCAAACCTATGTACTCATCCCCAATGTTATTCTTATGGGGAATAATTAAAATTGTGTATATTGCTTATTTGTGAATATATTTTTATGAAACTTGGTATGTGGCTTTATGTGGTATTAAGTCATATATTATGCATTGCAAATTCGCTGAGTACGCAGGTTTGCTGAAACGGGGGTATTTTTGAGATTTTTAGCGCCAGCTCTGGGAGTTATTTTTCTTGAACGTTAACTTTGCAACCTACTTAACTGTAACTCAATCAAAGTAAACAATAGTTACTTAATTGTTATCATTTTGAAATTTACGATTTATTTACATGACATGAACTCATACCTGAAACAATAAATATAAGACCATTGCTAATGGTATTTATTTCATGTGTCTCGCAAACAAACTATTTAAATTTGAGTAGCTATTTGTTATAACAAAATATGTCGATATTATACTGAGGGTTTCATTTTAGAAGTTTTATTTTAATCAGTTTATCAATCAGTTAAGTTAGTAAAATTGTAAATTACTACTAACGCACTTGATGGTTTCCCTGAGAGTCCATGACATAGTTGCGAGAGTATAATATAAACCCTCTTAAAAAAATATATACTTTAGTAGGTTTAATAAAACTTAGTTTTTCACAAGTAAGCCCATTCTTTTTGTCAATGTTCATTATTCCTTGGTTGATATGTAAACTGTATTCCAGTATATTATAAATATTTAATTATTCTGAATAATGCGCTACTTTGTTAAATTTTTATATTATATTTACATAGCACGGAAAAACATAATATATACAATTCCTTCAAATTATTTTACTTTGTTAGTCTTACTAATCAAGTGTGCAAAAAAATGATACACGTTTAGTAAAAATAATTGAATTAATCTTTATAAAGATAAAATGGCTGATGATGTGAAGAGCCCTGAGTAGGCGAAGGTAACCCTTGTCATGCACGAGGTATGACAGCGCTACTAACAAAAAGGCTCAACAAGGATATTGAGGGTAGTCTTGCCCTGCATACTATAAGAAAATATTTCATCAAGAGAGGTTTAAGGTAATAAAACAATACACTCAAAAATATCATTTTTCCGTATCGACATACAAATTCAAAATAGTTTTATGCCTTTTGGGATAAAATTGTATAATATGTACGTCACAGATTTAAGTTTTGTAATTTCTCCGGTTATCTAAAACATATCTCAAGATGATGTCAAATAGTAAAGTTGTTTGGGAAAAATGTAAATTGAGTATTTAAAACATTTTTAGATTTATATATATATAAATCACTTCATCGAGGAAAAGTCTTTCAGCGTATAAAAATCGGTTTGGAGACAGAAAAATCATCGTCCAAAATCGAGACATTCGTACAGTAGTAAATATAGGCTTTGATATTTATACGTTCACGCCCTCTAGCTCGGAGCAAAGATGTCGTACTAAATTGTCTCAAGTGTTCTTCATTTCCACTTAAGTTTTCTTGTACTCTTTTCTACGGGAAACGATGAGCTGAGACGATGTTTCCCCGATTTGGACTCTCATATAACATTGCAGTTGAAATACAACTGTTTGAGTAGTTTAATCATATTTTTTACAACCCAATACTTAATTTGTTAGTGTAAACGAGTATATCTACCTATAATATTATAAAGAAGAGGTGGTTTATGTCTGTCTGTACGTTGCACAAAGGTAGATCTTGAACCCACGCAACACATAGGCCTATTCACTTCCTTAAAATCCCCCCGGGCTACGCCCTATGCTCGTCCTAAGTTTCACACAGTTTCACACATTTCAGAAGAAAGGAAACATTTATAAACTGCAATGCGAACAGCTCAGAACCCTTCCATATTTAACAGCTTAAAGAGCAGGAGCAAGAACAGCTGATTCAAGCTAACTAAAATGCAAATTGCATTGACCATAAAACGGGCAAAGAAAACCCTTGTGCGAAGAACGGGTACATCAGCTAGTTTTATTATATAAATGAATCCCACCAAAAACACACTGTTTTAATTGGCTTTAAAATATATAAATAAATACAAGTTATTGATGGATAACACTGATATTGAACCCATGCAATGTTAATATCGTCAAAATCACGAGTTATATTGATCTCTTCATCACCTCTTCCAGCTTTACAATTACAGGAAGGCGTTGATAGCCGTTCGTTTACGATAAATATCTTATAAATGTCTGTAAAATAAAATTACTAAGTATCAATATGAATTTATCACTATTTAATATAGGTATAATTTAGTATTCATAAATATAGACTGAATAAATATATTTGCTACTTTTTAACACACAGCTATTATTTTACATGCATTGACTGATAATTTATTTTACTATTGGTTTTATTTTAAGAATAATCATATAAATTTAAATTCTTCATTGCTGATTGTAAAAGGAAATTATAATTAATACCTTACGATACGTTGTTGGGAAACTGGCAGGTAAATTTGTGTATTTTTAATAGCCACAGTTGTTATTTTAACGAATGAATCGTTTATGTAACTAAATATTTCTGTCCATGAAGCAAATTTTTCCACGTTACGATCCATTTAACAAAAGTTAAATATGTTATTACAAAAGTAATATGTATGTAATAATTATAGTATAAAGTCGCTGTATTGAATTTTACACTTTGCAAATAAAAACAATCCTGAACGGTATAAAGTGTTCAGAAGAAAAGGGTATGGGTAAAGATAAGGTAATCCTTGTCATGTAGGTTTACAACAAGGTACAACAATGACAACGCTATCGACAACAAGGCTTAACGTGTTTTTCATGGTTGGTAAGATTTTGTCTTATGTAAAGAAATATTACATTATAGGGAGTTTAAAAGGGTGATAAACAAACGTACCAGATGGTTGTGTTTACATAAATACCTAAAACAGTTAGTATGGCGTAAGATGCACACAATAACATACTTTTGTAGAGTTCTTTTAATTTTTCATTCAATAGAAATATTTTGGGATGAATAAGTTGATCTCAAAACTAATGATGTATACTAGATTTACGTATCTATAATTAACACAAAACCAACATTGGGAAAGACTGCCTCATGTTTATTTTCCCCTCCTCATATAAATACATTAAATCTCCCGTTCAAACCAATAATATTAATTGCATCGTAGTTATCTCCATATTTCTTTTTTAATTCATGAAATTAAAATATTAAACTCTTTTAAACGCCACTTCTTCATACTTAACTTCGTTAAACTAAATGGCCAACAATAAAACAGAATGTTTAATTCATTGTTTGTTTGTCGAATCCCAATTTTCAAATAAAAAAGTTGTTTATTCATTTTGCTACTCTACAACGCTTTAGTTAAACCTGCTGATGTGACGCGGTAAATTCCAGGATTATCGGAGGATGAGCGATGAACATCGGGAGTGCTTAGCTTCAAATACAGCCTTTTGTTGCTTGTTTTTATAAAATAAAATTTTTTATAGTTAAAACCAGCTGTAGAATCCACTGTTTTTCCTCTCATTAGTACAAGATTCCGCCAAAGGATTACACTATTTCGACTTAGTCATGATATAAAAAATAGCATAAAGAAAAATAAGTAGTTGTGTGAAAGCAATAACAATGTAATTAAAAACGCATATTAAAACAATCTACTATGTCACTTGTATACATAACCAAAACATTAAGCCCTTTACAGGACCAATAACTGGTCGAAAACAAATATTTAAAGACATATCGAAATAATTATCAACACGCTTGATTACTGCAAGCATTTAACAAAGGGAGAGAAAAGAGAGTTTTAGGTGATTTTATACTGAACTAAAATCCTAATTCACATTTTAAATGAAAACTAGAATTAAAATTCCTGATTTATTATTTTAAATCCATCCACTACTAAAAATGTTTTCAATTCTATAATAACTGCTATGACACCAAAATATAACTAAATTTGTTTACCTCAACACTACATTCTAATTGAACTTCATCTTTTCTTGCATTATACTTCTAGTTTTAAGAATATTCAAATATTTCAGGCCTAGTCAAGACTAACTGTACTGGGGAAACGTGATAGTCGTTTGTAAAGTTCATTTTAAAACTTAAAAATTAAAAAATTCTTTTTAAAATGGTTCAACTGAAACTAATCATTTCACCACCAAGACTTTCCAACAAATATAAATAATCATGCAACAATATTGTTGTTACATAAATAATTGTTATAACAGTTTTTATAATGTGTGAAGTCCCATAAACCAGATATAGTAATTTGTACACTTTACTCGATGATAACGAAATAAAGTTTTAACACTGATGCATTTCCCTAGCTTTATCATAATTTCCCTGAAGATAATTATTGTCATATTGATTGCGTTTCTGGGAAAATTTGAATTCAGTAATTACAGGACTTCATCCAAAATTAAGTTTTTTTTATTTTGCATAAAAACATAAATGTTAAAAAGAGTTAATGTTTTGAATTATTGGTCTATAACTGCTGGTTGCGGAGCAAATTTAGTTTTCATTTTGCGTTAATCGCATTGCGTTGTCCAATGTTATTCTTATGGGGAATACAAAAATTAATATTTCTCCCTTATTTCGCGATAAGTATCGTTAAAACTTGATATGCAGGTCGTAAGTTAGCATTGACCAACAGAGGATATTCGAAATATGTAGCCCCTTAACCCTGTGGGGGATGAGGGGGCATTTCCCCTCATAAACCACTGTGTGTAACAAATAATTGTGCAGTGCCTCCAACAAAGGGATTTGGGTGGATATTTTTGAAAACAAATTTTTTAGATGATTTTCTGAACGTTCGACCATAATTTATATCCTGTATATTCAGTAAATAAAAACTAATTTATTTATTAAAGTTGGACTAAATGGGAGAAAGTATGTGTCAGTTTCCTGATACCGTTTATGTTGGTGTAGTTTTATTATCCTTGGTCTACCCACGCCTACTTTCTATCCTGATTGGTCCTTCTCCTAACCTTATAGTGCACAACATTGTTTGCCGAGCATAGCAGGTAAATAGAACCATACAAATCAGATCAGCTAACAAATTAAATGTTTTCAGATTGACATAAAAACTGGAATAAGACTATGTTTTAACGCATATTTTGGTTTTTAAAGTTTTTTTTATGTGGAAATTCACTTATCTCTTGTAGCGTGGTGTGTGCGAATTCGTTTTAATTAATTCATTATTCAGACAAACAACCCATACAAAGGACGGGTCCTGATTTAAGTTGTAAATAAAACAACGATTAAAAAGTGTAAATCTGTTCCCATGGATACCATGTCACTTGTTCTTGTGAATCTTAAATGCACAACTCGAACAATTGAATTTTGTCTATTCATTTTAATTTTGTATCGTTTTTGGGATTTTCTATTGGTAAGATGGGTTTAATTAGGAGTTTGTTGGTCGGGCTGGGGCCGGGTGGGCCGGCTTTGGCTCTCTTCTGGAGAGGTCCGCCGGGAGTTTGTTAGGTCCTCTGGGTCCAGCAGACCTTCTGGCTTGGCTGACGAGCAGTTCGTCCGGTGGGCATGGTCCACCGCCTTTATTAATTAGGACCCTTGCAGAATAGGGCCTGGGTCGTCGTACCCTTCCCAGTCCTACCACACTCGACTACTTAGGTCAATCTACTCGTAGCTGGGGGTTAGGAATGGGGAAAATTGAGAATCTTTGACAATAGAAAACCTATGAGAAAACCATAAAAAGGCCCAAAACCCACCACGCAGAGGGCAGTGGAGGAAGACTTCTTACTAGAGATGACAGTGAGATGGAAAATACCAATAAAGGATCGGGATGGAGTTTTAAAGACGCCCAAACTGCCACTGACCGATAACATCCCCGCGATCCCTTGACGTCACACATCTAGATGATTTGAGGTTCTGACTTAAACAAGACAACAAGACATTGCCTACTTCACTCATCTCAAGACGGACGATTGCAGGACTACCAGACGAACCGTCCTGGAGAGATGCTAATGAAGAGGTGAGGTCTTCGTTAAAGGAAACCTGAAAATCGCTTCCTGATAAAGAGAAATTAGAATATGTGATACGAGTCCATCTGTGCCTGGTAAATAAAATGGAAGAATTTTGAACACAACAAATATTATTCTATTCCTTTTTTTAAGCCTGTAGCTAAATATATAAAAATAAACGGTATCAGGAAAGTGACACATACTTTCTCCCTTTTAGCCCAACTTTAATGAATAAATTACTTTTTACTAACTAAATATAGAATACAAAGCACGGTCGAATGTACAGAAAATCTTGTAAACAAGTTGTTTTAAAAAACATCCACCCAAATCCCTGCTTTGGAGGCACTACAGAATCCATTGCTACACTCGTGGTTTTAAGAGGGGAAATGCCCCCTATTCCCCCCCAGGGTTATTAATGGGCAACATATTTCGAATTAACTCTGTTGGTCGAAGCCAAATTGACAAGTATATCAAGTTTGAATGAAATTGATCAGTAAATAAGAGAGAAATAGTAATTTTTTTATTCCCCATAAGAATATCATTGGACAACGTACTGCGTTTACCGCTAAATGAAAATTTCAATTTTCTCCGAAACCAGCAATCGTAGAGATGAGCTCTTTTTAATGGTGAATAGTTATACTTTTTATGTTTATGTTTTTTTATAAAAATCCAAAAAACTGAATTTTTGATGTTTTAAGTCTTGCAATTTATTAACCCGAATTTTTACAGACATTCGGGTGGTGTCATTTTGTTCGAAAACTAAAGTTCTACAAACGACCAAAGTTTAATCAAAATCGTTAGAGCCGTTTTTGAGAAATTTAGATTTTTCATGATTTTTGGCGGTTTTTGGGGGATAATTACCCTTAAAAATAAAAAAATTCAAAAAATGAAAAAAATGCCTGGAGAAATCGTAGATTAGTATCTACATACCAAATTTAATAAAAATTGGCCCATTGGTTAGGGCTCTAGCTCTGTACACATCCACACAGACACAGACACACACACACACACACACACACACACACACACACACACACACACACACACACACACACACACACACACACACACACACACACACACACACACACACACACACACACACACACACACACACACACACACACACACACACACACACACACACACACACACGGACACACACACACACACACAGACAGACATCACGTAAAAAACACTTTTTTGGGTTCAGGGAGCACCAAAACGAATATTTCCACAAACAACTCAAATTCGAAAATTTTGACGAAAACAATACTTTCTCCATATACTATGTATTAGGGGGAGAAAGTAAAAGATGTTGGTGTTTTTGATGTTTTTAGAAAATTTTGGGTGAGATATGTTTTTAACTTACATAATGAAACATAAAAATCAACACTAAAACAAACATTTCTCAAATATATTAAACAAAATGTAAAATTTGTTAAAGGATACATAAGGTCACAACAGTGATTTCAAACAAATAATACTGGAGTCGTTATTTTGGGGCACAGTTTTACATTTCAATGAATATCAACTATTTCGAAGACTGACTCTTGATTTATTTTGCTTAACTTAACAAGAAAAAAAGTGCAGAGTTTTTCTTGTTTACAAATATTTTTCATACAGATAAATTGATTGAAAAAATCAGACCATAACAACGAATAATAAAATAGTGTGATGAAGAATTTATTGCTATATATAAAAATAAATGTGTGTCTGTTTATCCTCAATGCGGTCTTTTACCACTAGTCCGATTGCGATGAAACTTTGAATGGCCATTTTGGTTAACCTTAGGAATGTTTCTAGCCACTAATCAAGGTCCTAGGACCTTCCTAGTGGGGTTCGTCCCGCTGGACTTTGAAACTGTTAATGTTAACCTAATGATTTAATTTAGGTTTCCAAAGTGACAATACTTTTACCAATGGAAAAAGGAACTGGAATCGATGGTAGGCAGGAAAACCCACGCGAAAGAAGTTGCCAGGTACCAGCTAGTTTGATATTAAACTTATATTATACTAGATGTTACCCGCCGGCTTCGCCCCGTGAATGATTTATAAAAACGATGGCATTTGTGTGTGCTGCATTCTGTGGTTAGCCCATGGAACTACTACGAATAAAGATTAGCTGTTTGTATTTTCATCAGCTCAAACAAAAATGAATGTACATAAGGAATACATGGGAACTTTGAACCCCCGTGGGGCAAAGCCCTGTAGGATTTTTGCAACTTTAATATGCCTATATGTTGCTCAGGAATATCAAGTACCTCTCCGCAAAATTTCAGCTCAAATAGAACAGTGGTTACAGCGTGATAGAGCCACAAATATCCAAGAAAACAAAAAAACTTACACATTTATAATATTAGTAGGATTGCGATTATTTGATTATCCCCGTTGCAGAACATAGTATGATAATTGTCATAATTCGATTGTGTAACCAGATTTCAAGTAAATCGGACAACAATTGCGACTGCTAGATTGCGGTCACACACACACACACACACACACACACACAACTTGATATAGTAATACGAACTTATAAATAAGTAATAACACGTAATGTTTGGTTGCTAGTAGAAAATAAGAGTGTGTCAAATTAATATAATTTCATCTTATGTCATGTTCTCTTATTTTCTGTATATTACTAGTGATGAGTTAAACATTGGGAAGACATATACTTCCTTTTTACTGAAATCGTAAAAAGTAATCTTCTCTAAATAGTACTCTTAGTCAAGCAACATTTTGTTCAAGTCTGGAACATTGCCAAAGAGCGGAAGCCATTGGTCTGCTCTTGGGTTTTATTGTCTCCACCAAACAATAGTCTGAATTGTTATTTTATTGATATTGAATTTTTTGTCAAAATGTTCCGTTGTGCTTTGATAAATTCTTGTACAAATAAGAATATAGAATAGTTAACAAAATTGATATTGTTATGATATAATCTTTTGATATTTAGTGGGGAAGTCAATGTTATAATGATAAGTATAGTCAAAAGTAATACGTTATAATTAGTTTATTGATATTAGTCACAATATATTAAAATAATATATATTTATAAATTAAACCAGAAAAAAATCGCTTTATATATTTCTACAAATAAGTTTAGGTTTAGTTCATCAGTTTTGTTTAAACCTCTTCAGTACAAGTTAGAAACTAACTGGCCAAGAGCAAAGTTAGATTGATTACAGGTAGTTACTGTGTGGCTTCTGAAACTCTACTTTAAATAAAGCAAGTTGACTACACCCTTGATATTGAATTTAAAGTTGTTTTTACTAGGTCATAGCTTTACCCGGGAATAACGTGTTTCGTTTAAACGCATAAACTGTTTAGTATTTTGAATATTTTCTAAATAAGGAAAACTTATATGAAGAAAGTAAATTTTACTATTTCCAAGAATCAAGAGGGAAAAGGATTTTAAATACTGTATGATGTTTTATTAATATTTTAAAATACAGTTATCAAACCTTAATTTTTATCAGTCTACAATATGTATGAAGTACATATTTTTAATTCGATTATTCTTCAATCATTAAGAAGAAATAATATATTCTCATCTCCCTTCGTTTATTTGTGAATTTCCTTTGGAAAGTGCACTATTAGCATGACCCGCACGGTGAAACTTAAGCCCGAGACTACCATAGAAGTTCCTAACGTTTTCCCCTGAACCCCTGAACACGTTTTCGGGGGTCCTTCAAAATTATATATATATATATGTATATATATGTGTGTGTGTGTGTGTGTGTGTGTGTGTGTGTGTGTGTGTGTGTGTGTGTGTTTGCACTCTAGCGGTCGCATTTTTTGTCCGATTAACTTCAAATTTGGTAGGGAAGTTCCTTTTTGTAATTAGTTGGACAAGGTCGTTGGGCAAAACAATCTTTGGGCAATCTTTGGACAATCGTTGGGCAAAACTTTAAACCCTTTTTTGGGGATTAATCATTTTTGAGTCAATTTTTGAGTTTTTGAGCCAATTAAGGGTCAGAAAAGCTCCGGATGTAAAGTTAATGCATGTAAAAAGATTAGTGAGGCGAAAGTTTTAAGCCCTCTTTCGTCATTCTAGCATAAATATTTACCGAGGTATTAAATAAAATGTGTTTTGACTGAACACAGTACGTTGTCTTAGGGGGTTTTACACTAGAAAAGCCCGTTATTCCTTTGTTAGAGTACTTTTATCATCCCAAGAAACTCACGCCTACTTTCAAGCCCTGGATCTTTTCCTAACATTATAATGTATTCCCAGCTTTGCAGGTAAATTAAACCAGGATCATCAGAACAGCCAAAAAATCAATGTTTTCAGATTTCAATAAAAATTGGAATACGAGTATTTTTTACACAGATTTTGAGTTTTAAAAGTTTTTATGTGGAAATTCCCTTCCCTCACGTCAGCGTGCTGCGTGTGAACTCGTTTTACTTCAAACCGGCAAGAAACCGACAGGAACCATCCACATTATATCAGCGCACAAGATACAATCATGTTTTGTTATGCTCGGATTCCAAACTCATCGCTGAAGTATGTTCACTTCACTTTGTGTGCGTCCCTGACCTCGGTAGCATATCGTTTCTTACACTCGACGACGCATCTTCGGCTATTGGAGTAGACCAGTACTGGTTCTTCACTTCACATCACATCATTAATCTTCTTTCACCGCAAAAACTTTGAAAGGTAACTTTCTTCTAACCCTCCCGCTCGTGTGTTTAGTAATGTTTAAATTGAAAATATCTTTAAAATCAGTGACCATGTTTTTTACAGTCCTCCAATTTTAAGTTTGGAAACCTCAGAATTTCAATTATTTCTCTAACCCCGGTTCTCCTAATTTCTAATCATACGGATAAAAGCTACGAAAGGTTTTCACTTTATGATACTAGGCCATGGAGAAACAGAAACTTGTTTGCTCAGTTCTGAGATGAAACTACTGAAAGTTTACGGTCACATGCCATAAGTTTAAAAATGTCTTACAGAGTCTCTTATCTCCGTTAGTTAACATTAAATTGTTTAAGGGCAATGGAAAGAGACCCAAAAAATCTCTTACTGTTTCATGAATTTTGATGCATGTAGGAATTTTAACGAACATTATTATATTCTACACATGTTCTTGTCATTATTTACTATTTGGATCATGCATTTCAAAATAAACTTTTTAAGATCAAGATTCACACTACCCTAACGGTTGGCTATTGGACTTCAGTTTAAGGGGTCACGGGTTCAAATCCTGGGGTGTCCAAACAAATTGAGTGGTGCTTGTTTTAGTTAAAGCTAAATGTTCCCTTTTTATTGTTACAAAACATTCGAGTGATTAACATCATTATTTAATAACTTCTAAGACCACACGTAAACAATATATAAATACCAATACTACTAAAACTGAGGCAGAAGTTGGATTGTTTTAATATTCACAACAATTTGAAGCAAATATTTTGGTATTATAAGTTATTTCTATTAGGTTTGGGATATAGTTATACATATTAAGGGTAGACGCACATTAAGACTCAGGTAACGTGTGTTTTTACACTGAGAACGTTGCACAGTACACCTCAACAATAATAATACATCTCACTGCTGATATCAGTCAGCGAGTCCGAGAGGACATTACATTTAAATATGTAAGAATCATAAAAATAAGATGAGGATCGATTTTCAATTTAGAATTTAATTTTGTCGAAAATGAATTTTTAGAAGATCATTGGATCCTCCTTTTTGGCGTTCTGATTATCTTAGTATCAGATAAACCGCTCTATAGATATATGAACAACTTGAGTGCTACATATTTATTACACAGATGATTTGTGAAAGTAATAGTTTACTAAACAACGTACACTATTAAGACTATTAAAATTCTTTCTACCTCATATCAGTAAATATCTAAACATTAAAGCAAAACAAATTATCTCTTCTAAATAAAAAGCGGACAGGTTAATGAAAAAACAACTATTTAGCAAGTGATAAATACTATAAAAAAATGTATTCAAATAAATAAATATATATATATATATAAATTTTTTAAGCATATTATAGGTCTACGTACATTATTTCAGCGATTCAAAATTAAATATAATAATCATCTATATTTCCTAAAACTGAAAACAACTACCAATATATTTATAAAACATATTTATCAAAGATATTTTTTCACCTGTATTTCTAGTAGCATAAGGTGTCAAAAGTATAAGAAATACATATTTTTGTGGCAATAGCTGCTAACCAACTCTTGCCAAATTTGGGGTCTGTCTCATACTCGGTATTGACAAACGTTTACTTTAAACCTCCCTAGGGTTTCCAGTTACCGAAACTTTGCGGAACATTTGCTTTACAGCACATATTGACTTTTACAGTTTACCAATCTGACAGTGAAACCAATGCATCACTGATATATGAGAAGTTTACGCAATGTTTAAGTCAAATTTAATTTATCCAAATAACATATGCTAAAACACAAATTAATCGTAATAACTCTTTTTATCAAATTAACTTGTATTCTAAACAAATTACATATTATTTGCATATTTCATGGAAATACTATCCATTTTAACATTTCAGCTTATTATAAAAATTTATATTTATTCAGATATTTATAAATTGGACGTTTTTTACTCGTGTTATCGTGTTAACATATATATAAATTTGAACGAATAGTGTTTTTGGCATCTGGGGACCTCAAAACAAAAAGTTATCATGGTCTCGGGCTTAAGTCTTACCATGCCACCTACGGTAATAGCTTCTTCCCTATAGGGGAAATTCGCTAAAATGACGAGTCTTTACATAGTCAGGGAAAAATAACAAACTGTGGACGATTATTATTGAAAAATCCTCAACAGCTGCTCGTCTCATATTCACAGCATCATATGCACAACATCATATGCTCAACAGCTGCACAGGATCATATGTAAGATCTTATGTGGGTTCTATATTTCCGCTTTTTACTATATTTCTACGATGTAAACTAAAGACAGTGAAATTCAATTCAATCTTTACATTAAACTATGCATTATTCCGGTTCAAACGCTCTTTAGCAAAATTAAGCACATTCTAGTAATCACGAAAGTAATTTAGTTTTATATTTTGTAGTTTGAATGCCTTTGTTTTGCGTGGAGGACTGTACATCCTATGATATATATTTTACAGGCTGTTTATTTAAACAACAACCTGATATTACTGTCTTTATTTTTATTTTAGTTGAATAGACCCTATATAGTATTAAATTTTAAATGTGAGGTATTAATTATAATTTTTATCCCAAAAAAGAAATTGTTATTTTTAAGATTCCTCTACTGAAAATCTTCAGAAACTGTGTTTTATCTGAAAGGCTGAAATGACAAATCAAGTTTCAAGAATAATGAAATAAATGTGTGTTTGTTAAGTCTTATGATTAATATTAACATGAGGTATTTAAAGGCCAGGGTACAACGAAGTCCTGAGGAAAATTACGTTTTGTAATCTGATGAAAAGTCCGAAAATAAATAAATTTACCAAGCAAATGGCAAAAATAAACTAGCGGATTAATTTAAGTGTTTACTTTATTATTTCTTTTAGTTTTATATTTTTTATAACTCCCATTTATTTAAAAAACATACAACAAATATGTTTCATAAATAGGAGGTAAAGTTGTTTGTAAAACATGATTGGACACCAAATAATAATATTTATTTTGGTGAGCATAAAGGAACACGAGAGAACATGTATGGTGTCTAGCAAGAAACAGGTCAGGGTGTTTGGAAAGCTCAATCTCAAAAGAAGCCTCAGGGTAGGGAAACCACACAATATGATCTGAAAGGCCGACATTCACGGACAAAAATATGGTTTATAAAGAGAACACTTTCCGTTAACTTTTACAGTTTTGATTTGACATTTTCCTGTGTGCTTTAATTTTGTAAGTGAGATAATTGTAGAAAACAAGAATGAAATACACATTTTTTCCAATTATTGTTTTGATCGGATGAAAACTATAAATTAGTAATAGTATTTTCAATTTATTTTTGGGCACCACCCACCTACAGGTTAATATGACGTATGGTAGGTGGTGCCAAAAATAAGTTTAAAATACTATTACTTAAAATACACCACCTAAAACAACTCTTTTCAAGAACTAGTTAAATAGTTAATAGTTAATAGTTAATAGTTAAAACTAATTGTCTATGGCAATTAAAGTTTAAGTGCTGTTCATGGCGAATCCAGCTCATTAATTACGTATAATATTGTTATCAGAATGTTTGGAATATGTTTTAAGGTAATCAGTGATCACCTAGTGCTGGGAAAACCAACATTTCTTGTAATGTAATATCCAAATACATTCTTGAATTGTATGCAACTCTAAATTTTATAAATTTGTATCGGAAAAGACTTGAAAATTATATTTTATTTCCGTAACTTTTAATGCCATAGTAACTACCTGAATATTAATTTAATTTAAAATAAAACGTGGAGAATTAAAACGTAAACATTTATTTGAAACATGAAAAATATATATTTAAGATACTTTCAGTCTGGACGTTACAGTTCAACGTAATATTACTACATTAAAGGAACTATCTGCCTTCACCGGCATTTTAAGTATTATTCTAACTCGTAATATATTTTAAGTTACATCAATATTTATAGTCTTGTCGATGATAAACTGAGCTTTCTTATGTCATAAAAATTAATTAGAGGTTAATACATGACGTTTTTAAATAAATAAAAACCTAATAGGTAATTCCAATAAATCTTATGACTGTTGACACTTTATTTTACTGAAAATAGCAACATGAAAAATCATTGGGTTTCATGATATTAAATGTGATTATCTAATTGGCACCTAAAGACAAACTGTGTTAAAAGACGAGAGTTTCAGGTGTATGCGTTTACAAAAGTTAACATATTAGAGATGACTAAGTCTAACAGTGAGTCACTGAAGACCTTCAGTTAATATAGAAATATTACATAAATGAGGTATTTCGTATGATACACATTAATTTCAACCAAAGATTATAGGGGGAAAACACAAAAAATAAAAACATGTAATAACCGTATTTTTTATAAGGATTATTTATTGTTAGTGTTATTTACTTATTGAAATAACATAAATAAACTTAAAGACAAAAGCATTTTGAGAAATCTTAATACAAATCAAATACCCCCGTTGCAGCAAACCTGCATACTCAGCGAATCTCCAATGAATATATAACATAACACATTAAACCACTTCACAGGATTCATAAGAAATGTATTCACAAACAAGCATTATTTAAAATATTAATTATTCTCCATAAGAATAACATTGGGGATGAGTACGCAGGTTTGCTGCAACAAGGCACACAAAATAATGGGATTTTATGCAAATATCAATAGAACTCATGTTAGTGAAGTCACATACCATATACATTCATTAATACCATATTTCATCCATATACATTCATAAATAAGCGATATATAACACTTTAAGTATTTTCCATAAAAATAACATGGAGACCAAGTACCTAGGTTTGCTGCTACAGGAACCATAGGCAAAAAATTGTTTTTTTGTGCAAACAACAATAAACCACAACCAGATTAAGCCATATACCAAATTTCGCCAGTTTATGTTCATAAATAAGCGAGATATACATTTTTTATTTTTCTCCAAAACAATAACATTAGACAACGTACTGTGTTTAGCACTTTCAATATCTCAGTAACTAATTGACGTAGAGCAATGATCAAAATACCAAATTGTTTGTTTTTTTAAGCTGAATTCAATGGTATAAATTAAAATTTGATTTAAATTAAAATTACATGGGAAAACCCCAAAAAACACATTTTTGGGGTACAAAACCCCCCCAAAACCCCCCTTCGGATTGTGCGATTCATCTGGTTTTCGAACTCGTTCAAATAAATGGTACTTTACGCATTTGTACCAAATTTCATTAAGATCGGACCTTTTTTACGAGAGTTATCGTGCTTACGGACACACACATATATATATATATATATATATATATATATATATATATATATATATATATATATACATATATACAAATTTGAACGAATGGTGTTTTTGGCATCTGGGGACCTCAAAATGAAAAGTTATCATGGTCTCGGGCTTACGTCTTACCATGAGACCTACGGTAATAGCTTCTTCCCTATAGGGGAAATTCGCTAAAACAGTTAGATACGAGTTAACCTAATATAATTTAACAGTAAATTAATTGAGTTTAACTTTATGGACAAATTGAACCGTTAAACTAACCGTTTTGTTCTAAACCAGTGTTTCAATTCAAGAACGAATTAATAAATCTCCTCATTGAGGGGGCAAAGTTAAAGTAACTTTATTATCAAAAAACTATTTTGAAAGTGAATTTTGTATTTATTTTGTCCACACCTATAGGTATGAACATTATTACAAGTTTATACATAAAAAAAACAAAGAAAAACATTAGTCTGGCTGATTATTAATAGTTTATAAAGCGGTACAAATCTGAATGCTTCAAATTTTTTCCTAAAAGGTTTGTTAGACGATTTTATAACTTTATTTCTGTATCCACTTTTATAGCTCCTATTACTTTTATACTAAAAGTAAGTTTTCATTTAAAGAATTAATGAAGTTGACTTAATAATATTGGTATGGGTAATTGTAGGAAGACACTATTGCAACATAATTAAATAAATAAATTTTAGTATACCATTGATATAATACAAACATTTGTTGAAACCTGTAATTAGGAATATAATTAATTTAAAATCTTGTAGAGAGAGAACAAATGATTAGTCGATAACACAAAGAGTACAATCGAAAGTAGGATTTTTCAAACAATTAATTCAAAAGTTAAAGACAAATCTAAATTAAAGTTATAAAAGACTTGGTTTCTTTAGTAGCGTTTTGTTTTCAATATACGTTTTGATAACAATAGCCAAATTTTTATGACAAAACTAATTTTTAATATGAATTCAAAGTTGTTTGTTCTATTAACACCTTTGAAATAGTAAAAAAGAGTTGTATAAATCCATCAAATATTTATTTGTAAATAAGATCATGTTTAGCAATGAAACTTTACCTAAGAATTTTAATATATAATTTATCAAACAACAACAAAAATGTAACTTATTTAGCAATCAAAATTAAGCTAAATAGAGGAGAATAGGGTAATTGAAAATTAGTTTGTACAGTAATTTAAATACGTGAAACTTCTAAAGAACTCTCTTGAAATATAAACAGCTTAAGGAATCACAACCACTTGAATCAAACGTTTAAATTGCTAAAGCTTTCATCAACACTTCTAGGAGTATCATTGACTCATTTGTAGCATAATTTTATTAGAAAAGCATGATTGTTTACTAAACAAATTGAAATGGAAATATAAATTTTAATAGATAAAACCAACTAGATTATCAACATGCTTCCAGGTTTCTATTTTATTTTGACCTGCCAACGTGTAAATTACAAAATTGTAACTAAATGAAACAAAATTAGATGACATAGTCTTAAAGAGTAAACGACATAAAAAATAAATCTCTAAATAAACAAATATCTAAATGTGATTATATCCTCCCCTTTAAATGAGTTGACTCTGTGAATAAAACCAACTAGTATTTCAAATATAATCACGACGGGGTGCATTGTTTCATAATTATGGTTAATTTTATCATAATAAATGTATAAACTTCGTTAGATACTACTATAAACCGGATGAACTATTTAAAAGTATGATATTTAAAATACCTTATATATATCTGAATAGAGTGTGATGCCGACCAGGAAAACCTGAATCAGAAAATCTTTCCACCAATGAATAATAAGAAAAGGACAAGGAAAACATTTACTTAATGCTTGAAGGTAAATTCCGTTACTGATCTCGGAAAAAAATAATTCTAGTATAACGTCTCAACAATTATTGGGTGCTAGCAACTATATCAAATTACCTTTGTCTATGACAGTGTCAGCTCATTTTCCTTTTCACCCATGTTTTCTGATATTCCACGTATTCCACGTATTCCACATATTCCACATGCTGAGCAAGCTAACTGTTATCAGCTAGTACTTGAGGCTCATTGGTGCCGCTGACTCAACAGGCTGCTTCGCTGAACACGTTCTAGCTTCTAGAAACTTAAAACTTCCAAGTTATCAAATTATTGTTATTTAACAGTGAAACATCAAAATGTAAACGTTATAATCGGCTTACAGGTTTTGCATAGTTTTTGGATAAAACTAATCAATATGATCAAGTAGGATGAAGGGGTAGAGAAACCTTACAAAATTGCTAATTTATTAACACATAAGAAATCCTTTTTGTGGTTCTACAGGTTTTAGTGTCTTTACAAACTTAGTATTGACGCACAAATTAATTGAGTTCTAACTCGCTGTAATTAAATCGCATAAGCTTTTCTTTGTCAACTTAAATTAGGTATATTTGTAATTCAGCCCTACTAGCTTGAGATGAATCTTGTTAGTCAGTACAAGCTGTCCTTACAATATTGAACATTTTCAATATTTTTTTAATATGAGGCAAATTGTTAATTCCTCTAGGATGGAAAATTAATAAAGTAAATTTTACCTTAACTAGTTTAACAACAATGTAACGAAACAAAGTCTCTGAGAGGAAAATTACCTTACGCTAATGGACTTTCCCTCTTGTCAAGAAGTATTCGCTAGGGAATTGTCAAACGACGTGAATACATACAGCTAAGATCTACAAGGCGACTCAATTAGTTCAATTAACCGGAAAATTTTACGTTTATCTTCGTATTTTCACTTTGAATGCATTAGTTATCATAGCATTAAGAGTAGCGTCAGTTTAAATTTTATAAAAGGACATTCAGTGAAGTTAGTTGCATTAGTAATAGTAATTTGTAAAACTAACACAATGTTTCATGAAGTAACAGGTAAAAGGAAATATAGAACATAATAAAATAAATAATTGTAACAGAAAAAAATATTTTATAAAACCAGGCGAAGATGGAAAACATCCCAAAGCGTAATTAATGCCATTTTTTCATGGAATAAGTGTTAGAGTTTATGATTAAAGTCATAATGAATATAACGACAACTGATTTGTTTCTGTATGATTATTATCAAACAAATTTTACACAACTAATTTACATGCATTTTTGTACACTAAATAGGAAAACAAAGTATTCACTATCTAAATAACAACCGCTACTCCTCGTTAATTCTAAGTAAAATAAATTGCTGGAATAAAGTTGTATATACGTTTTACTAATTGTTAAAGGGACAAAATACACTTGAAATATGGACAGTTGAATTATTATTTATTTTTTAATTTCAATTCAGATAAAGCCATAAAACGCATTGGTTGAACGAGTTTAAGCTATAACCTTAATTATTTCTGTTTTCTTGGCATTCAATTGAAGTAAATTATATCTTAAAAATTATAAGCAGTTACAACAAATATTACAAGAAATACCTTCCATTATTACATATTGATTAAAAGAGAAAAGATCCATTAAAAATAAAATGATATGGAAAGAGAGACTTAAAGTTAATTAACATAATGGACAATTTTGCCAGTAACGAAATTAATAATGACAACAATGCCAATTTTAGAATAGGTTTTTTATAAATTTTTCTAAAAACTTTATGACGTATTCATGTTTTCTTAGGTTAAAAGCATTTGGGAAGTTCTGAGGTTATGATGTTTGTTGGAATATTTGTTTAAATACTGTTAGTAATAAAATGAAAACTGTGTACTCTCTCAAAGATTTATTTTTCAATTTGACATGTTTCATCTCTGAGGCCATTTGCAAGGATGAAATTTATATAACATAAGTATAATAAATCATAGAAAAATAATAAATCCATCGCTAAAATGAGTTAAACAAATTATTATAAATTATGTCAAATTACAAGTTTGAAAATGTTATCAGAGGTGAATATTTAGGGTTTAAAAATAAATATTCGAAAGGCTACTTTGTTTTAATTTTATTATCAATTAATTATTCTATTATTATTCTATAATCTATAAATGGAGTTTTTCCGGAGGAAAATATTTAAAGATAATGATAAGGAAGTATCGCGAAAATATGCAAAACCCTGATGACCAAAATAAAATTAGGCTGTAGACGTAATTTATTCCGGTAAGGCCCATATACGTTTTATGATTGACGACTAAATTTGCGTGAAAGGTTTCCTAATGTTACGTTTAGGATTTTATCAAGTTTTTGAGAATGTTTAAGATGTTCTTCCTAATACTTATTGATATAACCAATAAACATAACCATTTGGTACATTGCTAGGGAAGACAAATTTAAAATTAACCTTTGAGTCATTAGAACATGTATTGGATCATCATCTACAAGGCTTGAAAATAGTAAAGACTTATCAAAGTCTTTAAGTAAGAAACTTTATACGAAAACGAAGTGGTTTTCATTTGCTTTATATCTACTCATCTCCGGGCAATCTCTTCAACTTATAACAAAACAAACTTTTCCATAGTTAATTAAAAGACAACTAAAACTCAATCAAGTCTCCAAAGCACGACTTTTGATGCAGAAAGTCATTTAGGACAGTATTTAATTTTAACTTTAAGACGAAATGTTAATGGTTAGTAAGTTTTCTTTGTCTAGTAATATTTCCTTCACTTAAATTTCCCGTTTGTGAAAACCTCTCAGTCAGGCTCTTAGTCAGTCTCTCAGTCATGCTATCTGTTAGTCTCTCATTCAGGATCTCAGTCAGGCTCTCAGAAAGGCTCTCAGTCAGTCTCTCAGTCAGGATCTCAGTCAGACTATCTGTCAGGCTCTAAGTCAGGCTCTCAGCCAGGCTCTCAGTCAGGTTCTCAGGCTCTCAGTCAGACTCTCAATCAGGCTCTCTGTCAGTCTCTCAGTCAGGCCGTCAGTCGGGCTCCAAGTCAGGCCATCATTCAGACTCTCAGTTTCTGTCAGTCTCTCCGTCAGGTTCTCAGCCTCTCAGTCTCTCAGTCAGGCTCTCAGTCAGACTCCAGGCAGGTTCTCAGGCTCTCAGTCAGTCTTTCAATCAGGCTCTCAGGCAGGCTCTCAGTCAAAGGCTCTCAGTCTCTTAGTCAGTATCTCTGACAGTCTCTCAGTCAGTATATCTGACAGTCTCTCAGTCAGGCTCTCATTCAGCCTCTCAATCTCTCACTCAGGCTCTCAGTCTGAGTCAGACTCACAAAAGGACTCTCAGTCAGTCTCTCCGTCAGGTTCTCAGTCTCTCAGTCAGTCTCTCAGTCAGACTCTAAGTCAGTCTCTCAGACAGGCTCTCAGTCAGATTCTCAGGCTCTCAGTCAGGCTCTTATCAGGCTCTCAGTCAGGATCTCAGTCTGGCTCTAAGTCAGGCCCTCATTCAGACTCTCAGACTCTCAGTCAGTCTCTCAGTCAGGCTCTCAGAAATGCTCTCAGTCAGTCTCTCAGTCAGGATGTTAGTCAAGCTCTCAGTCAGGCTCTTAGTCAGGCTCTCAGTCAGGATCTCAGTCTGGCTCTAAGTCAGGCCCTCATTTAGACTCTCAGTCTCTCAGTCAGGATCTCACTCTGGCTCTTAGTCTCTCAGTCAGGCTCTTAGTCAGTCTCTCACTCAGTCTCTCCGTCAGGTTCTCAGGCTCTCAGTCTCTCAGTCAGTCTCTCAGTCAGACTCTAAGTCAGTCTCTCAGTCAGACTCTCAGTCAATCTCTCAGTCAGTCTCTCTCTCTTTGCTCTTACAAATGAACATTATTTCTTACTTAGATAAAAAGGATTACTATTAAAAATAAAGAAATCTCTTTTTGCACTCATGTCTTTTATTTTACAAACCATTAAGTAGATTTACATTGTAGAAGTAGACTTGGTTTAAAACATGTACAAAAATTGAAACAGCTCAGACTTATACTGATTATTACTGATAAGATTTTTAGAAAAATAATTTACAAATTGTGTCATGGTAGGACCATTTGATCTGAATTATAAATATCCTAAACAATAATGCCCACAAAGTTCTGAATCATAGTCTTGGAGCACCTTAGAGTTGAATTTATACAGAGAGCAGTTCCTCCTGATGAATCTGATGTGGTCCGAGACGAGTGGGGGCTGACCAAAACTGTCAAAGTACTCCAAAAGTCCGTTTTTCATCTAGGTATAAGGCAACCCAGTGTTTTCCTCTCTTGTTATGTGGCTCCGTGTTGACAAAAATTGCGGTTGATTGTGTATTCCTTCTTGGGAGACGGTCTGAAGCGTAGACACCAATGTTTTTTGCTGGTAGGAGTTCCAAACACGAATATACTTCTGATGCGTTCATTTTTTAGATAGTAAGTACCACTTACGTAAGTTCACACAATTAGAAAGAGCACACCTATGCTTAACAGCTTTGTGGTTGTTACATCTTAAAGTGTCCGATGTAAATAAACTATTCAAAACCTCAAGAGACAGACAGTCTAAGCTTTCCAAGTTTACTACTATGCACTGATGCGGTAACACAATTTTAAATAAATGGCCTTCTCTTGACCCTTAGACGCTTACCCTTCGGCAGCGCGAAATAAGAAACTGTTTTCGCTTTCATTACCCTACACCGCTTGGTTTATATAGTAGAAGTTTACCCTTGGGCTCGGACAAGTTTCACTTTTGGCCGTCTAAACGCGTCGGGGTTGATCGAGCTTTCACGTTGAGAGACAAATGATTTGGTCACCGTTAGACGCTTACCCTACGGCAGCGCGAAATAAGAAACTGTTTTCGCTTTCACTACCCTACACGGCCGTGGAACTTTTAGGAAACTCCGAAGCAATATATTTTTTATGCATTTCAATAACTCTGATCGACTTATTTTATTGTATATATTTCACCAACGTATACTTACTATCTCAAACTAGTGACAGTATTATTTGATTTATTTTAGTTTTTTTCTACCGTAGTGTTTGTATACTTTTGTATGTTTATAACGTGTTGTATGCAATCTACCCATCGAGGTTAATCCCGAGCCGCATAATTTTGCGGCAGCCTTGGTGTGGGGATCACCTCTATAAAAATCGTTTTTTTAATAATCTGTATACTATTTTGTGATTTTAACCTACCGTAGTGTTTGTATACTTTTGTATGTTTATAACGTGTTGTATGCAATCTACCCATTGAGGTTAATCCCGAGCCGCATAATCTTGCGGCAGCCTTTTTGTGGGGATCACCTCTAAAAAATCGTATTTTAATAATCTGTATACTATTTTGTGATTTTAACCTACCGTAGTGTTTGTATACTTTTGTATGTTTATAACGTGTTGTATACAATCTACCCATCGAGGTTAATCACGAGCCGCATAATCTTGCGGCAGCCTTTTTGTGGGGATCACCTATATAAAAATCGTTTTTTTAATAATCTGTATACTATTTTGTGATTTTAACCTACCGTAGTGTTTGTATACTTTTGTATGTTTATAACGTGTTGTATACAATCTACCCATCGAGGTTAATCACGAGCCGCATAATCTTGCGGCAGCCTTTTTGTGGGGATCACCTATATAAAAATCGTTTTTTTAATAATCTGTATACTATTTTGTGATTTTAACCTACCGTAGTGTTTGTATACTTTTGTATGTTTATAACGTGTTGTATACAATCGAGGTTAATCCCGAGCCGCATAATCTTGCGGCAGCCTTTTTGTGGGGATCACCTATATAAAAATCGTTTTTTTAATAATCTGTATACTATTTTGTGATTTTAACCAACTTTTAGTTCGGTAAAACGAACTAAAATTGATTAAAATCACAAAGTAGACTACAAATTATTAAGAAAAACGATTTTCATATAGGTGATCCCCAGGAAAGCGCTGCCGCAAAAGTGATCCCCACAAAAAGGCTGCCGCAGAGATTACGGCATTTCCCTACTACTCCTCACAGGAGTTCTGCAAAGTTAAAGGTTTAGGTGCTTAAAGGTTAAGACGTGGTGTGGTGACCTCAACAAAACTACTTTCCTGGCAAAACGTACTTTATCAGAAATTTGCCTAACTGTTTGGTATCAATAACTATAACTATTTAATTATTTGTAAAAGATTTATAATCTTGTTATTTATTTTAAATTATTAATTAATAACCAAGCTACGAATAAACTATAAACTTGAATTAATGACCAGACAGTCAATGCACATAAGACGATTCAAAGAAACAAAGCTAGTGATAGTAGTTTAATTTGGAACCAGGTGCAAGGTTTTGTTTAAAATTAAAATTTTATTGAAATATTGATTTATTTTATCAGGCAGTAAAAAATATACTTAATGGATATAGTGAAAACAGTATATATCGCTTCCAGCTTTGTCCAATATTATGGGACCAAAAAAGGTAATGAAAACGAAAAATGAGCGTTTCTTGAAATTGAGATAATCGAACAATTTACAATACCTAAGATTGTTCAGATCGAATCAATTATTATTCTACACTTCATACAACATAAGGTAGTAAACTGTAAAAAATTAGTTAATCTTCAATGAAATTCTGTTAAAATTCCTCGTAACATGAAAGCATGACGTGAGTTGTTTTTGTAGAGATCCTCTCAAGGGATGCAAAACAAAATGAATATTCAATACGATCTGTCTGCCCTCATCTAACCACGTTCTCTTGTTTATCCGTAGCTAAGTTGTTTACTTGTTTCTTCATATTTTAACAAAACAATGTAGGTTATATTCAATTTTAAGATTATCTTTTGTGTAATAAACAGTTATTTATGCATCATAGATGGTTATATAAACAAATTAAATGTATCTTCTTAAGCAATTTGAACGTAAGTGGTAATTGATGTAGTTTATTGTTATAATTGAATTTTCAATGTGTAGTTAAAGTAGTTAAATTAATTTCAAGCAAGGTAAAGACAATTTATCAAAATGCTATAATTTTATTTTTATGATTACTTACTTTTTCCCTTAAAAATACTTATGATGTTTTTCTAAATATAATCCCATTTATATTTACAAGAAGGAATTATCAAGTTATGTAGAACTATTCACCAGTTTTAAACTTGTGTACCAGGAATATCTTCAAGAATACTTATAACCTGTTCTAAATATTATTGAAGGTTAAGAAAAATTATATTATTTGGCACGAAAACTTGAACAATCAAATTTAGAGTTTACATTTATATAAAGGTATTACAGCAGGAATGTAACATTAGTGATATTGCATTTATGATCACAGGTGGCTCACCTGTAGTGTGGATGTTATTGGCTAAGGTTCGTAGCATACCTGCTTAAAGTTTCTTCTTCTAACTGCTTGGAAACTAGACAAAACAAATTATTAGAAACTAAAAGGTTTGTAATAAAACATTTTTTTCATAATAAAAGTCTCATTACTGAAGACTAATCCATTAAACGTCCAGTAGTGTCGCTATTACGGAAACTGTTCATGACATAAACGAAGTTGATTATCATCTGAACAGATAAAACATCACAATTATAAAGATTTATTGTAATAGCATTGATACGTTTAAATATGTAAACAAGTTAAAAAAACGAACCGTTTAACCCCACTTGATATCTTAATTCTGTATTTTTATTCTAGATCGAAAAAGATAAAAATATCAACCACCAGGTCAAACCTCTACACCTTTGGACCCCCAGGTCAAACAAGAAACCTTTATGATTACTCTTTCTGAAAAAGGCTTTATGACTACTCCTGCTACAACACAGCTAACCGCTAAGAAAGGTGTTCATGAAATTAGTAGAAAGCTCCACCCCAAGGGCCATCACACATTAGGGAAGGACACTGGTAAAACTCAAGTGATTTCTGAAAACAACAAACCAGCTGTTTTTCATCTGCGTGTGCATTTTTTGAAATAGTGTAAAGGTCAACAACACAATGTTCATAATCACGGGTAAAACAGGACACTGCACGAGATAGTCGTTTTAAAACGTTATTAAGTCAATTTTATATGTGTAAAATACTAGTGCTTCTTCAGCTTAAAGATTTATAGTATAAATCGGTTTATATTTAACGTTATTTTACAATACCACTTTTCTCAGACTCTCAACTTATCAATATTCGAGGGTCGCCTGCAGGGGTTGACGCCCACTCTCCTTAACTCGATATTGTTGAAGGTTAATGCGGGAGAAAACCTGATTAGTGATGGGCAAATAATTTAGTTTTGGAGAGTGGTTTCAGTGTCCCAGGACTACCTTAAAACTGGTCTATACCAGTTTTGAGGCTGACATTGGGTACAGCAAATGAAGTTGTCATTACATATGGTAAGTCTTTTGGATGTCTATTATGACAAACTTCTTTTTAACCTTTGGGCCTTCCATTTGCAGCGGCCTTCCATTTGCATCCGGACAGAATCATTAATTAATAGCCCAATGACAAATTACAGCTAGGTCCAGTTTAGAACCTACTCAAAACTTTGTGATTTTGATCAGGATCGATCTGGCGAACCTCGGATTACTCGAATAGTAAGTGTTAAAATATTATTAAAGCTGGTAAATTTAGTTTGTCATTAAGAAAAAAATATAGTCTTATCTTACTTGTAAATTCCCTAAGGTCATAGATAGCTGCGTTTTTATTTCTTGGCCAATTTTGACGATTGTGGTGACAAGCTGATGGGTTTTTATATGCATAGGCGATTTTATATGCATTTACTCTACCTCCAGCCTCAGGGCTATACCAGAATGACCTTCAAAAGTTTACCGCTGTTCTTAAGGGAGACATATGTTGTGTTTATGTAAACTAATATACAGGCTGTCCCGCAACCATTTGATCAAATTTTACAGGTTGTTCAGCAGGTAAAAACAAGCAAAAAACGCAAATAACATGAGTCCTATTTCTTTACGTTTTCCGTCTGTCGGTCAGTATGTGTGTTTTAAAAAAACCCTAATATCATTAAACGGTTTGAGATCAAACGAAAAAATTTGGTATGAACTCTACTCTAGGTAGTTTATGGATTCCATAAAATTTTTAATTTTAATACAAATTTCCGTTTAAAAATGGTGGCGGTTTCAAATTTTCAAATTCAAAAATCTAAAAAATTAAAATTCATAGAAAATTTGAAACCACCACCATTTTTACAGGATAACAAGTGATAAAGCCTAAAGTAAGACGGTTTTATTTAAAATGTTAATAATGAAAGCGGACACTCTGTTAAACGTGGTGAATCGTCTATATATTTTTTTAATTTATATAAAAATGTATCTATGGCTATATATTTCGAGGGAACCCATATGATTTGTAAACATCTATTCATGTCTGAAACAAATTTATATTGATATGTTTTATAACTAATAAACCGCGAAGTAATTTTTTCATGTCAAGCCAAAATAAATAGCAATAAATGATGTCGTTAAAAATTAAATTAGATTGTATAGAAACATATGTGATAACCAATTAAAAATAAATAAATACAACTTAATAACAAAAATACACCGAATGTTATTGTATGGTTATTTACCAACCCTCCATGTGTATTGCTATTGGAGGAATTCTGTCCTTAAAAGTCAAATATTGAAATTATTGCGCTACAATATTTCGGAAAATACTTTTTTTCAGAATACACAAATACTTTTGTGTACAAACCACTGCTTCTTAATTTCCCTGGCGTACCTTTATTCACTGGTTTACCTGGTATGTCATTTAATTTTGGTAACTAATTTTCTTGTATAAACTTTCGTGGAACATTAATCAAAATCTTTTATGCAACTATCGTAATTTATTAATCACTAATAACTATTCTGCGCTTGTTATTAGCATACAGTCGACTGATTACACTCGTAACTATAACAAGAATGTTATCACTCTGCGTCCAACTGTGAGTTGAAGCATTTCGCCACCGGGTCATCGGGTTGTGATTATTAAAAATTAATCAGAAGTAAATTTACAACTACACAGTTGATAGTAATTCCAAGAAATAGTTATTCTGGAGTTGTAGCAAGAACTTGTGTTCCAGTTCAGATTCAATCTCCGAGGGAGAGCCAGTACCCCTCAAAGAGAGCTTATCAATCACATTGATGGCTATCAGCAATATTACTGTTTAACTCTAAAAAAATTTGTTTTTAATACGAAAGATTTAATTTGTTTTACAATGAAAACTGACTAATGTTTATGATTGTGTAAGTACAGTGTGTCAGCGTGGTCACGACTGTGACGTAATGATGTAAGATACAGACTTAGGTTTTCTATTTGTTTTGTTTTTCACAGTTTAATGTTTTAAGAAAGTGTTGAGGTCGAAGGAAATTTTTCCCTCTAAAACGGATAATTGTTGGTTAATTTCGCGGTCAGCCTTTTTTTATTACAATGTCACTATATTTTTCACAACATTCACGTTTAAATACATTACACATACATAACGTACACTTACAAAACATAAAATGTATAAATATTACTTAGGTTTGAGTGTGCAAACCCAATCCGATCTGTACACTGAATGATAAACTGGCTTTCTTAGAAAAAAGTCATAGTATTTTATATATTAGTTTGTATTAATGTTTTTTTTACCATCCCTTCTTCAAACCAGTCTACTAAAAACAGTAAAGACTCTTTGACATATACGCCACGTACGGACAGTCATTTCTTACTCTCGATGCAATTGCATCTTGAGACACATTATTTACAAAACACATTTGCCACAATATTCAAAACAAAATGTATATTAGAAGAACTAAAAACTGAGAATTAAATCTATGGCTAGAACATAGATTATTTATACCATTATGATGTTGCCATGTCTGTTTTACAACTTATCTCTATTTAGTATTGTTGTTTTTTACTACAGCAAACTAGAATGTATCTCAAAGGATTTACTACAGTAAAGACTAACTGAAATGACGGAAGAATATACTTTGTTAATTTTAATCTATTAATTGTGTAAATATTATTCAACAACAACAAATATTTTCCGAAGTAATTAGATGTGCTTGAAACTAAATCAAATACATATATGATTATTATTCATTATTATTAAAGCAAATTCCCACTTTTAATACTTTTACTCATGCAAACCCTTACACATCTTCATCAAGGTTTGAATAATTCAATAATATAAAAATATTGCTTAAGCGCTCTTTTATTAGCTAAATGATTTATTATTATAACTATGTTTCTACGTTAATTTTTCGCACAAAACAGCTACTGTAAGGTAGGCGGAAAAAGTTACATGAGTACCGTGAAGAAATAATTTTAATTATACAAACGTTTCAACTTATAATAGCCATTGTTCTAGTGCTTGATATTTTTTATAAGTGTAAACGTGCAAGTTTGATTCAAATGTTTTCATCGGGGTACTCTGTGCAAAACCAGTATATATATAGAAATAAAAAGGAAACACCTTTTATATATTTTTTATATTGTTCATTAAACCCTTAATGACAGCAAGCAATTGTCGGCTAATTTGTAAAGAATGCTATCAAGTGATGTTGAGTATTTCACTTGGTGCCCAAGGCAACTGGGGAGATGTGTAATCAGCTGTTCATTGACATGGAGTACGTTCCCTGGAGACATACATGATACACCTGGATCACCGATGGCGTTAGGTACATTTATCAGATATTGCCAATTTGCTATGTAAATTGCTCATGAATTCATGACTAAAACTAGTTTGATAACAGTGTTATAACGTATTATTGAACATACGCATCCAAGAACAAGTAATATAACAAATGATTTTATAAATGGGATAACCATCGGTAAGTGTTTCTAACCCAACTATCTAATGCTTTATCTATCACATTATTATTGTATGTATTATAGATATTTACAGTTACTATAAATTAATCAGTTTTAATAACAAGATTCGTCAACTTTATCGATACGTTTATCAAATCTAAATATATACTACACCTTTCGCAGTAATTATTTAAAATTAAAGCTAAATGAATGGATAGACTTCATAAACTGATACCGTGGTTTTAACCTGAAATATCAACCAACAAAAATCTTGCAATAAACAACGTATTTTTAATTATTTATTCAAATCGAGGGAGTTTATTGTCTGAAAAGCAACGTGGTTTGGATTGGTTCCAAAGGCAGAAATAACGAATATTGACTTATTGGGCTTTATTATAAATTGCCTTTGGCTCGCTTACATTTGCAGGATTTGTTTACAGTTCTAATGGCAGGAACATTCATCCAGTAGAACTACGTCAACCAGCAGTATTATTTAAAAGTTTCATTAATCTGAGAGTTTTCGAAGAAATATTCCTCTAGATAAGAGGTACCTTATGCATCAAGTTGAATAGACAACTTATTTATTCGTGTTTTAAACCAAAATTAAAATATTGTTGTAACTGAGAATGTTTTTCTCTCATATGTATTCTTTTTTTTAATGTATGCAAAATTAGAATGTTAATTAAGTGTTTATATTTTCGTATTTACCCCCTAGACCACTGTTTTAATACGTTATAAACAATTATTTGTTATAAATACATTTTATTAGCCTTGGTAGTGAATCCAATTATCAATTTCCAAAACTTTAGTCACTCTAATGGGATTTGTTTGGAACCACTCTCCTTAAATTGAATTGCTCCGTCATCACAAATTTGGAGCCCTTTCACCACTTGAGGGATGATAAGATTATTGACGAAATGTCATCTAAAATACAGAGTCAAGTTAGCATTGTTTTATTTTTAGTATAAACCCGCCAGGCCACAAATTAAAACAATAACAATGAAAATGACTGTTTTAAAGGATTTTAAATTGTGAAATTCAATTTTTTTTTTATTTTAATGTGCATATTAAAGTTACAAGTAAATACAAAATTATAATTGGTTCACTGCTTACAGTTACAATTCATTGACACAGCACTAACCCGATGACCCGGTGGCGAAATGCTTCAACTCACATTTGGACGCAGAGTGACAACATTCTTGTTATAGTTACGAGTATAATCAGTAAACTATATGCTAATAACAAGCGCAGACTAGTTATTAGTGATTAATAAATTACGATAGTTGCATAAAAGATTTTGATTATTGTTCCACGAAAGTTTATACAAGAAAATTAGTTACGAAAATTCAATGAAATACCAGTAATTCCAAATAAACCAGTGAATAAAGGTACGCCGGGGAATTTAAGAAGCAGTGGTTTGTACACAAAAGTATTTGTGTATTCTGAAAAAAAGTTTTTTCTGAAATATTGTAGCGCAGTAATTTCAATGTTTAACTTTTAAGGAGAGAATTCCTCCAATAGTAATACACATGGATGGATGGTAAATAACCATACAATAACATTATTGATTGTGATTTTAATAATCATTGATTGTGTGCATAAACATTGATTACATTGCCAATATTATGTTTTAAGGGTAACAATTCTTAATTTTGTGTATTGAGTGATCTAAATAACCTCTTTATTAGAATATGAAAATGCATGAGCTTTATTTGAGGAGTTTAATCTCAATGAGGACCTGAGTGTAGTAGGTTAATCTTATCTTTGAATAACACTGGGACTCTGCTGAACTTATTAGTTGTAATGGTTGTCAAATTTTATTTTTATTGGGTCATAGTCATTCTTTGATTGGGCCTGGTGATGACTGGTGTGACTGGTCCAAATCGGTGGCCTTATACTATGGTTTATGTCTATTTACTGAATGTAAGTGCAGTATAAGTGTATTTTGTAGGGTGTTGAAACGTAATAAAATGTATCCTG
This sequence comes from Allygus modestus, assembly GCA_963675035.1. Lineage (NCBI taxonomy): Eukaryota > Metazoa > Arthropoda > Insecta > Hemiptera > Cicadellidae > Allygus > Allygus modestus. Next base: position 28,586,362 of record OY776117.1, read on the forward strand.
GTTATTTTGTTATGTAATTTCATTGAGTCGGTTCTCTTGACTTTGTACAAAAAAGTAATGTATAGAGTTTGATTAATTACATAATGTTGTGTTAAATAATTTGAAAACTGAAGAAGTTTTATTATATTTCCAATAAACCAAGAATGCTGTTTTAATGCAATTGGTAAGTAAATTTATTTATTATAGTGTTTTATATGTTCGTAATTTAAGAGGCAGCAAAAATCAGATAAAAACATAATTGTATACAGAATAATCATAAGAAATAAGACTTTTCAACTTTTGCTTTTATAATACATAGCAACAATGTTAAACCTTCCTAATAAATACTGTGTTACATCTACTCACCAATTATAAATTGATATTTTATAGAACTGCGAAAACTTATGAGGAGGACCATACTACGATGGCAAATAAAGATAACGAATTTTATATGAAATTAATTTGGGCATGGCAATAGTCAACCAGGAGAAGGCATGAAGGTAATCTAGTGCTTCCCTTATCATTTAAACAGTTTGTATAATTAGCAGCTAAATTAAAAAAGTATGTATAAAAACCTCATTACCTCTATATTACTTATATTAATTTATATCACATTATAAAACCTATTAAATGTCTGTCATGTCACTTAACTTAAACTATTGGAAAACTTGTATAACACTGGTTTACAAGTTTAAATGTATAATTATGTTGTTTAGTAAATCTGTGGCTGATGGGTCCTCCTTGAAGACCGAAATAATTAAACATTGTAAACTAAAGGTTTTTGTAGTTACAGAGTACGAGTTGGATCAGTTCAAGCTTCATTATACAGATGAGGGTAGTTACCCTAAAAGTTGGCAGCTCAGGTAACAGCGGTGTCGATGACTGGATATTTCATAGCAGTATTCCCTAAGTGACTTTTTCGACTGAATTACCTATACACATTTTGATAAAAACACTGAGTGTACCAAATTTAAAACTAAAAACTACTAAATTTACTATTGATACAATTAAAAGAGGAAATATTTTTTAACAGGTAAATTTGGCTTGAGTGTAACTTGTAAAAATTATTTATTGTATTACGTTTATAATACATGATAATTGATTCAAAATTATTGTTATACGTATTTATATACCAATATGTATTCATTAGATATTTTACACCAAAGCACTAAAGTGTACAAAAAATCATACATGAGTGGTGCACAGAAAAAAACTCTAAAATAAACAGTTTTCAAAGATATTGGATATGTTAAATCTTTACATAAACCACTTTATCACTGAAAATTTTCTTTTGGGCAATCTACTCACCTTATTAATAAGGTGAGTAGATTGCCCAAAAGAAAAGTTTCAATGATAAATAATACCTCACCTAAAAACCATTTCTTTCAAGAATAGAATAAACCACTTTAGTTTCAATTACGATAAATATATAATTGCAAACTATGTTTTTTTACATCCATATTTAGTATATTTCAAAATAAAAATTTGCTGGATTTAATAGCCCACGCATTTTAAAGCAAAGTAATTTAAATAATACTTAGTGAATTAAGTTTATAGAATTAGGTGAACCTACATCGGTTTTGCACGTTCACTTACTCTTTCAAACTTAAAGTCTTAACGTTTTACCCAAATTAAACTCAGTTTAATTCAGTTCATCAGTTCAAATACTACTAGTATGAAAATCAAAACAGAAAAACAGAGAGAATGAGATTATATTCTTTAACTGTAGGTCCGAGTTCGAGGAAGGAGACCTGATCATAAGACTTTATGAAGTGTTGTGTGATTGCCTCATTATTGTATCACCAGACACTTTCTCCATTTCAATTGATACATAAGTTAACAAAAATGTATTAAGATTTAGTTCAAATATATATAAAGTATAAATAAAGTTGCAGAATAAGCAATGTTCTCTCATACATAACGTATATTCCAAGCTACATATTTATTTCAATTATCAATCAAACTAAAGACGTCTGAAAAACAAATTGTACAACTAATAAATTTACAGTACCTTGAGGTATTATACTTTTAGCGAATTTCCCCTATAGGGAAGAAGCTATTACCGTAGGTCTCATGGTAAGACTTAAGCCCGAGACCATGACAAATTTTTTTTTAAGGTCCCAAGATGACTAAAACACTATTCGTTCAAATTTATATATATGTATATATATATATATGTATATATATATATATATATATATATATATATATATATATATATATCTATATATGTGTCCGTGAATGCGATAACTTGAGTAAAAAACGTCCGATTTTGATGAAATTTGGCTCAAATGTGTAAAGTGACATTTATGACTTTAAGTTCGAAAACCAGAAAAATCGGACTATGGGAAGGGGGGTTTATGGGGGTTTTAAATTTTCCAAAAATCAGTTTTTTGCATTTTTCACCCTAAAATTTTTGAAACAGTTAATTTTGGTTTTGACCATGTTATAGAGCTTTAAAAAACAAATAATATGGTATTTTGAATTATTAACCTAGGTTAAGTGGTTGCGGAAAAAATCCAAAAAAACATGCTCATAAAATCTCCCATGTTAATCTTATGGGAAAAAGGTTTTTGGCTTTTCCTCAGTTAGTTTTACTTTAAACGTCACATTTGCTTTTACCAATCACTTCAGCTCCACAAAACAATCATTTTGGTGTTTAAATTGTGATTCTACGTCCAACCGTTGCAGAGATATTCAAAGTACTAAACACAGTACGTTGTCCAATGTTATCCTTATGGAGAATAAATAAAATTTGATATCTCGATTATTTATGAATGTATATTGATGAAACTTGGTATGTGGCTTCATGTTGTACTGGTATATTGATATTTGAACAAAAAACAAATATTTTGTTGGTTGTCCCCGTAGCAGCTAACCTGCATACTCAGCCCTAATGTTATTCTTATGGAGAATAAGTAAAGTTTTATATCTCCCTTAATTATTAACATAAATTAATAAAACTTAGTATGTAGCTTCACCTGGTTGAGTTAAATTGATAATTGCATAAAAACACATATTTTGTGCTCCTTGTTGCAGCAAACCTGCATACTCAGTCCTATGTTATTCTTATGGAGAATAAATAAAATGCTATAGATCATTTAGTTATTAATTTATTTTTATAAAACTTGGTAAGTGCCTTTATGTGGTAGTGAGAAACATATATATTCATTGGAAATTCGCTGAGTACGCAGGTTTGCTGCGACGGGGGTATTTTTTGTTTATGTGTTATTATATTGTATTTTATTCAGTAATGCAGTTTATGGGTTATGTAGGATTTCTCAGAGGTCCCTAGTGTGCTTTAGCTTGTTTAACACTTAGAATGTAAGATAAAAGAAAATACCATTTCTCACTGATTAATCCTGTTTACGCATTAAAAAATAATTTTCTGAACAATATTTTTTTTGATTAATGCTTTATTAATTCAAATCAAATCAAATTTATTTCCCAATAAAAACAAATACAACATCATGTACACAAACAATATTGCGGGAAAAAAATTCTCACATAGGCCCATCGGCCTGTGCGTGAGAACGAGTTCTGCCTCAAATTCAGTGCACTTAAAAAATATCAAAAAACATCGTATTATTGCTAAAACAATTACAATTACATTTTGATGATTAGATAGGCTACAAACACAAATAAAAAATAAAAATCAAACAATATCGGCAGTTGTATGTATATTAATCAAGAACGAAATTATGATTCGTTTTGCATTTAAATATCAAACACTGATTTAAAAATAAGTAAAAATAAAAATGACATTTGATATAATACAAAGACAATAGGCAATGGCGGGAGAGAAGTAGAAGTAGACGGTAGAAGTAGAAGTAAACGGTATTGTTAGCTTTATTATATTATACTAGCGGTATTATTATATATTATACTAGCGGTATTGTTACCCATGGAACTCATGGCCGTATTCTAGCATCTAGGAACTTGTTTGCAGAATATATATTTCACAGTGAGATATAAAATGATCTATTCTTATAATATTTTCGAAATTATCTATTAACAAACTCCCAGCTATATTGTTGTATTGATTTAATTAGGTTTAAATCAAAAAGAAAAAGAAAGGGACACAGATAAACCAAATAATAACTTTTTAACTTGGCAGTTAAATTTACTGCGAAAAGTCTGGAAAGTTAAAACCCGATTTAAAAGTAATAAAATAGACTTATCCAACCATGGTATTTAATACGTAAAAATAACATCAAAAATAAATCTTGAAATGATGCAAAATGGTGTTAAGAGAGGAGAGAAATCACAACTTAGCTAAACACCCCGATGTTACCTCGTCTGTTGCAGAGTTTCGGAAAACGTCAACAGCAAAACAATTGCGCCTTCAGGCTAGGCGTTTGTTAAAATGTAATTTCACATTTCAATTATCTCATAAGCGAAGTTCTCTGCAAAACTTTTTTTGTTTTTAGTATAACACCAAATTACGTTTAATTAAATTTTTTTCCCTATTCAAATTTTATTATATCTTGCCAACTTTTTTTTCCGTAATACATATTTTTATTTATTTATGAATTTTAAATAGTTTCTTGAGTAGCATAATACGTGCTTTTACAATTAACAGGATAACATAAAACTACTCTCACAACACTACACAATATATTTACACTTATAATTTACAAGACGGTAAATATACAAAAAGATCGATTTCAACCAGTCACACCGGTCATCATCAGGCCCAATCAGCGAATGACAGAAACAAGAAGGCGTAAAGCTTATATGCTATTGGCTACTGGAAGTTCCGGAAACCAGTTGCGAAAAGTACCACCAGAGTCAAATTTGACATGTTCATTAATCAGTTTATTCCTATCCTTACATATATTCTTAAAAATAAATAATCCTTTCCTACAAATTTGGGGAATACTTAAATTAGCTTTTATTGTTCCCAGTGTGTAGCCAATTTCCCAAGATTTGCTATTCGACGTTTGATCTTTTCGGTTTCCTGTTCTTCCATGCTGGAATATTTATTTATTTATTCACCAAAGGCTTACACCATTTTACATTATTCAGGATACAGAGATGACCAGCGAAATTAGACAAGACAAATACATAGTCAAAAAATTTTGAAAAATAAACAAGCAATAACAACAATTAATATGTGAGCTAACAAAAAGAAACAAATATGTAATATTAACAATATAATAACCAAGCAAGCAACAAAAATGAAAGAATGAATTATTTAAAGACATGTTTTCATGGAAGAAACTTCATCATCAGGTGAACAGCCAACCATCTGCTGCAGCCTTCCGAACTGTTCCCAAGGTGGCAGTGAAGAGTTCGACTGAAGTGCCAATCTCGTTCCTGGAGCGGATGTCTGGTGGTTCTGGTAGGAACGTGGAAGTTAATTCTTTCCTGTAGGAAGAGGCAGTTGATTTGGTAATTGAGAATTTTGTGAATATGATTCTTATATCTTAAATCTGTGATTCTTACTTACTGTCTTGTATGTAAGTACGGAATAAGCGTGTACATAGTGTGTGGTGCTGTGAGACGTAGTTTTATTTTATCCTGTTATGAATTTTAATAATGTTAAAAAATAAATACTTGGGCATTTAATCTAGGAATACTAGTATGTATGGTAGAATGATCTGCATGTAAAACAAGGTTTTAATTTGTTGGAGGCACGAAACATTTAAAATGAGCGGCTAGTTGCCATCGGAATATTAAACATCATAATAAGCCTAAGAAATAGCATCGAGAGTTGATTACTTAGTTACTTATTTGAAAAATTCAGTGCCTTTGAAGATATATACGTGTATCTATAATTTTATTCACACTGTAATAACTAGCAAGGACGATTCTATCAACATTGGGCCTCCCCAGGTATTTATGTAAATCCATAAAAATAATAATTCTGTTTTTTAATCGTCTGCATTATTATACAATTTAATAGTTTAAGGTTCACCTATGATACAGTAATCGTTTTAAACTTTCTTATAGTGTTATCACTTCTCTATACAACTTTTCATGTGCATTTTTCACTCAGTAAGGATTAACAATGCAAATCTATTCAATTTATTTTACAGAGTTTTTCACAAAAATCACTTCTAAAGGAAGTTAAATCATTAACTCATTAGCCCTAAAATCTCGTAGTTTTAATTGACGAGGAAAAGATTAGTTTCCAAAATGATGCACTACTAGTACCAATAATTGGTTTTTATAAAAAGGCGAATCTTTTTAACTTTGTTAAAACGAGAAAGATCTTCATTTGATGTTGACAAACATTAGGTGAATGCAACAAGGATACTCCAATTGCGAATTTGTCAAATTAACTATGTCATCAATTGCAAAAAGATCATCTCTGGTCCAGTTTTCACGGTCCATCTCCCACATTTAACGATCCTACGTTCCATTCCTACGTTATAAAGGTTTTCAACTGCGACATGGTTATGTGGACAGTAAAGCCGATACAACAATACGCCTGGGGAATTTCTTTGTTCATCATAGCGAAGTGTTGTCAAGCTATTGTAATGCAAAATGTAAGTTATGTGACGATTAGATTTTGTTGTCTTAATGGTTTTGTGGTTATTCAAGTTAGACAAATTACGAATAAAAAAAAACTATAATTTTTGAAGTGTGTTTTGTTTACTTTGTACTTTGACAAATATTTCATTATTTTAGTTATATTACTATTATGTTTGATATATCTTATTTCTAAATGTTTAGTGACCTAATACTTTAGTTATATTTATGATCAATATGTAATGTAATAAAAAAGATAAAACAAAACCTAAATATGTTGCAATGGCATTGTTTTAATGTTGGTGTTTTAAGATTCGAGTCGTGAATAAAGGATATTCCAAAAGCAAAATTAAGAGTTAAACTTCAACTGTTAGTTGGTTATAGTTAGTTTGTAATCTCTACCGTTGGATTTTTATATTTAAATTATTTACAAGATATTAACTTAGGTAATGTGAAATAACAAACTTCAGTCTAGAGTTTTCAGATATTATTCATAAAGGTATATATTTCATATAATTATAAGAAAGATTTAGCATAAGAAACTAGTGTTTCCCTAGTATTACAGTGCATTACTCTACTCCATGTTTTGTTTCCAAGAATGTACGACACGTTTCAGCCAGAGGGGATTTGCCGACTATTGCTCGTGACACTTGCATAAGGAGGATACGTTGTGTTGTCGGCGAGATTGTTGACTGACATTTTGGAGGGGAAGATAAACAAGGCAACATCAGTGTGAATACCACTCTACTGAAGGTAAGGGGATTTGTATAGAACTGAAATAAACAGCGTCCCTACGTTTCCGCATTACTGTGCCAACAGACTGTCAATTAAAAAGTATCAATATAAATTATCTTAGAATTAAAAGTTAGACTCAATAACAATACGAGTCATTATCTATTACGACTGATTTATGTACTTAGAATGATGTTGCGTGTAGTGTGTTGTATGTAGTGTAGTACATAAATATTTTTATTAATTAATACTATTTATGTAATTGTCATTTAATAGTTTATTACTGATTGCTTCAACCTTGTTTTTAGCCCATCAAAAATATTACCTACTAATTAATAATAAACTAAAACTAAACATAATATTTATCTCGCATAAATAAATAAATTGCCTTAAAATATAAATGAAGTAATAATTTCAAATTGAGAACAAATTGTTCGTGTGTGGGAATGAGTTTCTAAAATTAATACAAAAATTAACTGTTTTCAGAGTGATTAACGTACAACTATAACAAAAAATCGTCTGTGACGAACAGGATGATATAAATTGGCGTATAATTATTGTAATTGTAACTATTATTTATTATTGGCTGGAGAGACAAGTGGAGTGAAAGTCACGTCGACGGAGTTGGCAGTGTCACGGGTAGACAGACCGAACAAACTGCTCCGCCGCGTCGGGACCTACTCAGATATCAGACTTTATATTTGATCTCGTTGCAATATTCAGCTAACATAATTGGCTGCGGAATATTGCAGTCTATGATATGTCCTAGACCAAAGGGGTTTCTCACACCATAGAAAAATAATATTTGTGTCGTTTATAGCAAAAATTATAACATAATTCAAAAATATTAGTCATAGATTCAGTAATTTAAATTTATTGAACAAATCAAGGTTTGGATAAATATAATAATTGGTTAATTTTGTACTTAAAAGTTAAAAGTAACCAAACACCTTAAAAACCGAAATGAAAATTATAATTCTCAAAATAACAACCATACAGCTTCTAACTCATTAAAATTTGAAGTGTAACGCAATTTGAAAATTTAATGTCAATTTATATTTTAAAATAAGTAATTGTAAACAATGTATTAGATAAGTGATATAACTATGTAGGAAGCATAAGTACATTTTGTAAGTGTAAATGTGTATACAAAGTTTTTCAAGTTGATATATTAGTAATATTCCGTTATATTACTCGGATATGGCAATTTACGAACTAGAAAAAGGTTAATGCGAGTGGTGACGCTGTAAAGTAATTTATTATTTTAATTAAAAATTAATGCCAATGTGGGTGTGAAAAAACCAATCAGGCAGTTGTCAAAATGGTTTTCAGGATTAGCAAATAATGATCAGTTGACTCCGCCGACTGAACACCGCCGACTAAATTTCCATCATTAAATACCAATCCAGTATTTCAATTAACCCAAACGTAGGTGGTTATCAGTTTCTGATTACCACTTCATTAAATGTTTGAGCTGCTGAATTTTCCATTGCATTAGTATGGTTATATAAATGTGTGTATCTAATTATACAAATTGTTTTTAAAATCTTCGATTGTGTGTAGTGATTTTGCTTTCATTCTAAGAACGGTGAGGGATTATGAAAAAGATATATCCTTTAGCCATCGTGTAGAGTATAGAGAGAGACTGGGGTGAAGAATTACTTAAAATTTATGGCCGTCCTGAATAACCTTCTTAAATAATCTCTGTCCCCTTAAACGAAATTCACTATCCCGTCTAAAATATATTGAATGTTTGGACACGATTCCTCATAGGCTTTAGCCTTGCGAGGAATCATTTCCATCTGTTTATTGTATATTGTATGCATGTAAAATTATTATCAATGGCAATAAATTATCTGTTTCTGTTTATGATTTTTGAATAGAGTAAGTTTGAGCTTTTAACCATAAATTTTAAGTTCAAGTCTGTAAGGAAACGACAGGAAAAAATAATACATGAAGATCAATTAATAGATGATGTAAAATATTTTTAGAAATCTTCCTCCTGGGGTTTGTTTTAAGAAATATACTTCAAAACACTGATCAAACTTACACACGCAAAAAAAGTGTTAGTGTTTTGTAGAAATAATACTTCATGAAATATCTTACAGCTGATTCTAGTCGTACTTTTATATAGAGCTGGTGCAAAGACTAACAAAAAAGAATCAGCAGGATAGGCACAACAAATATTGTGGATACAATTGTGGTTCTGACTGAAATTCGCATTGTACCAAGAATCCAATCAGTTCAAGCAGCAGCTATGATTCCAATTCAGTCAAGAAAAAATTCAATTTCAGACAATTAAAAAGAACGCTTTAAGATTTTACCAGGCTGTTACAAAAAGATATTTAAAAGTTTGGTAAACACACATCATCAAAATTGTTGTAATTCAATTACACATTCCGTTACAATTCAATCACTACGCACTATGGAACTGTTTACAAATTGGATAACTATATTTACAGATTGCATAGTTATACACAATTCATTCATATTTATTTATGATACTTCTTGAAATATCGGGGTGGGAATAAAAATTTAGGATCAATAATATATTGGAAATTTAAAAAGGAAGTTGGATCTAAATCCCATGTTGTTTCCATCAACAAAACCCGAGATCCGTGTGTTGGAGTTTAAAGATTTACGGAACACGTGACTTGTCTTCATTCTCTGCGGTTCCTTAAAGGAGAGATTTACGAGATTCTTTTACTTTATCCCAAAAATACCTCTCACAAAATAAGGTAGAAACAATAGTCAGAAGACCATAGCCATAGCGAAATCAAACAAACGGTTTTTTGGGTAAAATCCAAAAAATTATAAAATGTTTTTTTTTAAATGATAAGTGTTTTATATAAAATAATTGAGTTTTTGCCAGCTTTTGATGAATTATGAGGCATTAACAGATTGTTTTATACAAATACCGAATAAGTTAGTTTCCATAATATACATAGGAGCTCCAACGAAAGCTCAATTGGCTTGGAAACTTTTTTGTTGTAGATATAATTGAATAATATCAAACATTACTTCATATATAAACTTTTTAACTTATTCATTATACATGTTATACATTTAATCCATGTCAGCCCTTTTAATGAGATAACGATTTGAAAAAATAATTTGTCCTCTAAAATAAGTCCAAAGACTTCACAAGGTTCACAAAGTTATTTTACATAGTTATGTTGTTTACATGCTTGTAAGTGTTTTGTAAAAAGAAACACCATATAGAGGTGTAATACATTTAGGAACTAACTTTATTTCGTGTGATTCAATACGAAAATCAAGTACTCTCATATATTGAAGTAATTAGTTTATACATGTTACATGTTAATACCATTTTGCTGCCTATACATTATTAAGCTAAATATTAGTGTCTATAAATATAAATATCCCCGTCGCAGAAAACCTGCGTACTCAGCGAAATTCCAATACATAATATTTGTCTTAATAACACATAAGCCGCATACAAAGTTTCATAAAAATATATTCACATATAAGCGATTTTAATTATTCTCCATAAGAATAACATTGGTAATGAGTACGTAGGTTTGCTGAAACAAGGTAAACAAACAATTGGTTTTTATGCTAATATAAATAGAAATGCAATTATCAATATAACCCAACAAAGTGAAGCTACATACCAAGTTTTATTAATTTATGATCATAATTAAGGGAGTCATTACATTTTACTTATTTCTCCATAAGAATAACATGGGGGCTGAGTACACAGGTTTGCTGCTACAGAAATAATCAACAAAAAAATTTGTTGTACAAATATCAATATACCAGTACCACATGAAGCCATATACCAAGTTTCATTAACATACACTAATGAATAATCGAGATATCAAATTTTATTTATTCTCCATAAGGATAACATTGGACAACGTACTGTGTTTAGCACTTTGAATATCTCAGCAACGGTTGGGCGTAGAATCACAATTTAAACACCAAAATTATTTTTTGTGGAACTGAACAGATTTGTAAAAGCAAATATGATGTTTACATTAAAATAAACTGAGGAAAAGACAAAACCCTTTTTCCCATAAGATTAACATGGGAGATTTTATGAGTAGGTTTTTTTGGATTTTATCCGCAACCACTTAACATAGGTTAATAATTCAAAACACGATATTATTTGTTTTTTAAGCTCTATAACATGGTCAGAACCTCAATTAAGTTTTTAAAAAAAATTTTAGGGTGAAAACTGCAAAAAACTTATTTTTGGAAAATTTAAAACCCCCATAAACACCCCTTCCCATGGTCCGATTTTTCTGGTTTTCGAACTTAAAGTCATGAAAGTCATTTTAAAAATTTGAGCCAAATTTCATCAAAATTGGACGTTTTTTACTCAAGTCATCGCATTCACGGACATATGTAAATATATATATATATATATATATAAATTTGAACGAATAGTGTTTTGTCATCTGGGGACCTCAAAACAAAAAATTATCATGGTCTCGAGATTAAGTCTTACCAGGAGGCCTACGGTAATAGCTTCTTCCCTGTAGGGGAAATTCACTAAAAATGCCAAAAATTGATATTATTACTACTTACCCATAGAATATCACGTTATAATGGTAGTATACTTTTATTAATTGTCACCATTCTACTAGACTATGTTACAAACTTAACGTTAACTCGTTTTACCTTTTTAACATTGGAAGTTAAAACGTATACAAACACTAGGTGATGGTACTATGCTTATTCAGAATTTGTACAAAGTAACAATTCAGTTTTAAAAAAGCTTATAATCTGTTAAAATAAAAACACGCCCACCTTTCTAATTAAAATGTAGAACTGTCCTGATTAAGACTCTAATAACCATTCCTGTATATGTATTACTTTTAAGTTCTCCAAAAAAAACCTATTTATTTTCGTCTGGAATAGTAAAAATTAAGAAAAAGGGCAATATGTATGTTTAAATAAAATATTAAACCCTTTTACTGCCGACCGTTTTTTTTTGACGTAACCAAAAATGCCAGACCACTATTAATATTTACTTGCTAAGACTGCCAGGTTCAATTAGACCAAATTTCACACTCACATTAAAAAATTTGTAACTTTTTTATTTTTCATCAAAAATTTATAAGTTAGGTCTTGTTTTATTTGTATTGAGTTGTTTGTTTCAAATAAAACATATACTTTGGTGTATGTAATAGTTTTTTAGTTAAAATATATATATACATATATACAAATAAAAAATATATATATATATTTTTTAGTTTGGACTATAAAAACTACCTCTAAAACTTATACCTCAACCAATTTTATTTATACATGTTGTAAAACAGGTATTAGTAAACACATACCCAAATTTTCATGCCATTACCTTGATAAATGCAGGAATTCTGTTTTTTTTTCAAAATTTATTCATATTTTCAAAATTGAACATAGTTGCATATACAATTCACAATATTTTTTTATAAAAACATGTACATTTGGCTTTTAAATTGAAAAATGTTGTAAGGAACATAAAATAACACTAAAAACATACTAAAATAATTAAACTAACAACGACAAAAATATTTAGAATATTTGAGAAAATTTCACAAAAAACCCTTTCAACACCTGTGCTCACCAAAACAGGTAGGGTGAACACCTATTTACGATGGTATTTTCACTTACTGGCGATCTACTCCGCTTGTCCATTTTCGTAATGACATCAAAACGTTACTCACTAAACCACGGATAAATCCACAAACATAACCAACAAACCAACACCAGTAAACATAAACAACATTGAAAGACGGACGGCAGACAACACTCACTACACAAAGCAACTGTCAACTATGCACAGACGGTAGGGGGAATCGATGAGTATAACTTTATAGGTTATACAAGTCATAGAGTATAAATTGTACTTTTCTATGTTCCTCGTAGTCTTGATATCGATTATCTCAAGTTTCGTGGCATTTGGTAAACATTTAAGGCCAATAAGTTAGAAATATTAGACTGCTTTATTGCGCACGTCGGTGATTCTCGCACAATTAGTGACGTGCGCATATGCGCACGTCGAAGTTTTTCGCACGATTCTCGACGTGCGCAAATGCGTACGTCGGCAGTAAAAGGGTTAAACAAAATCTACGTAGCCAAATTGCTTTCCATAACAACTAAACAAACTAAACTTTTATGTGCGCAGTTGTGTTGAAGTCAGCGGCGGGGTTTCTCGCCACATGTCAACTTTACACAAAAGCTGTGGCCTCGGGTTGGTTACTAAAGTCCTGTAATGCAGTGGTGTAGTCGTGAATTGTCCAGTGTGGGAACACTAAATGTTTTTGTTTGTTTTTGTCAGAAAAGCAAATTATTGTGATGTTAAATTATGGAAAACCAGTGAGGGAACGCCGCGCCAAATCCATGCGTTCCCGCTCCACTACACTATGTTGTAAGGATGTTACTTTCAAATCAAAAACTCTTTATTCACAAAACATCAAGATTTGGAATGGCGTTAATACAAGTTTACAAGAAAAGTTTAAATCAGTACAGTGGAAGGATGTCCCTCCATCGTAGGAACTCGTCCAGGGAGTAGAAGGGGTTCTTCGTCAGCCCCTTGCTGAGGGCTGTCATAAGTTTTTTCCCTGTTTGGCTTCTTATGTCCTCAGGAAGCAGATTATGGAGTTTCCTGCCAATATATGTTGGCTTATTCTCATACAGTGTGCTGTGGAGAAGTGGTAGCTGATCTCTGGATGCATGTCTGGTGTTATGACTATGGATGTCCATTCATCCGCTCATAACTTTGTAAATTACAATATGTTAAGCTGAACGTTTTTGCAAATAAAAATAAATATTTTCGTTAATGGACAGGTACATAATCTCAAAACACATAACCTGGCGTTCCATGTTAGTAACATAATACAAATTTCTCAAAAAATTTGTAAGATGAAATAATAATTTCTTACATCCAATCAAACTTAGATTTTTGGACCATTTGTCTTTACATGAGGAGTCATGTACATAAAGAATTAAGAAAATATCATCTTAAAGGTAAATTCGCTCGCCATTCCTTAATCCATTCTTTAATCGCCCCCTTTGCACGAAATCGAGAGAATTAAATCTTCCCACCATATTTGGTAAATATATTTGCTACAGGTTTACATTTCATCTGATTTTCTCTTTAGTTCACCCTGGCGTATCAACGACAAGCAGCTAATAGAATTGAAAAATGAAAGAGGGGTTTATTGTTAAATTTACTGTAACACGATAAAGCTTCCTCCAGATATTGATGAACAACCTTACACAACAAAACATCCCATTACATACGATAAGAAAGTGAATTTACAATATGCAACGTGATTTTAAGATGAAATCCTAAATATGAAACGCAAAAAGACAAAATGAAAATCCAATCAGTCTTTGAAAGACGACGTCTAATAAATACTTTTGTCGTCGTCACATTTATTTTTTTATTTAGTATCTGAAGCACACACCTGTTTATGTAGTTCATAAAAAACCTCCATCCTTCCCTCTATTTTTTGTAGCACCACTAGACTTCCTGCTCGGTTGTTCATTACTTCTTGTTTGCCCTTCTTCTTCATTAACTTACTCACCCGTCGTGAATAGCTTAATGGGATAGCTAGCTTGATAATAATACTTTTAATTTTTTGAGGTTGGAAAACAGTTGTTAATTCTTAATTAGATCTTTGCCAATTAACTCTAACAGCAGCAATTGTAACAGTACAGAGCATGGAGACACAGTAACTCTACCCGGTCAGTATGGTTTTGCCTCCATCAAGCGGAGTTCCCCATCTTAGTTCTCCCATTTCTAACCAAATGAGTTCCTTTCCCACCTATTTGTATGCAAACTGTTCTATGAGGGTAAAAGCTGATATAAAATAACAAAAATAAATCAGTTGAATTTAGTTTCTTTGATGACTGATTAAAAATATATATTAGGAAGTATGTGAAAATGAACTGAACTGCATGGCATACACTACTGCCATAGATTAAACATTCACAATATCCATTTAAACAAAGCGTTCAGGAGCAGTATAAAGTATCAATCCTGCCTCTAAACAATAATTATTTAGATACGGAGAAATTCTAGAAGTTTAATTCATAGCTATTAAACACCTTCTCATTTCACGTGATCTACAATATCTAACTGTTCACTCAGATTGAGATTTAATTTAAATTTGATACTCTGCACTCACACTAACATTTATCTGTAATAATATTATGTTTAAATCAGATTGATTATGTTGGTCATAAATTATATTTCGAAACAGAATAAGTATACTTAGAATACGCGTACCTTTGTAAATAAATATATTATAAGCCTTTTGTTTGTCTAACTCTTATAATTTAAAATACACCTACACAATACTATAACATATAGATAAAACTTCTTTTATTAGCGAATTTCCCCTTTAGGGAAGAAGCTATTACCGTAGGTGGCATGGTAATGCTTAAGCCCGAGACCATGATAACTTTTCGTTTTGAGGTCCCCAGATGCCAAAAACACTATTCGTTCAAATTTTTATGTATGTATATATATATATATATATATGTGTGTGTGTCCGTTACCGCAATAACTTTTGAAAGAAACACCCGATTTTGATGAAATTTGGCACAAATGTGGAGAGTAGCATTTATGACTTTAAGTTCGAAAACCAGATCGATCGCACTATCGGAAGGGGGTTTTATGGGGGTTTACAATTTTCCAAAAATCGGATTTTTGCAAATTTGACCCCAAAATGTTAAAAACATTCTATTTTGGTAGCCATTTTATAGAGCTTAAAAAAACAAATAATTTTGTATTTTGAATCATTAACCTAGGTTAAGTGGTTGCGGAGAAAATCAAAAAAAACGTGTCCCATGTTGATCTTATGAGAAAAAGGTTTTTAGATTTTTCTCAGATAGTTTTACTAAAAACTTCACATTTCTGTTTATTAATGTGTTAAGCTCAACTAAACAAACATTTTGGTGTTTTAATCGTTGTTCTACGTCCAACCGTTGCAGAGATATTCAAAGTGCTAAACACAGTACGTTGTCCAATGTTATCCTTATGGAGAATAAATAAAATTTGATATCTCGATTATTTATGAATGTATATTGATGAAAATTGGTATGTGGCTTCAACTAGTTGTGGTATATTGATATTAGCACAAAAACAAGTTCAAAATACTATTCGTTCTATATATATATATATATATATATATATATATATATATATATATATATATATATATATATATATATGTGTGTGTCCGTGAATGCGATAACTTGAGTAAAAAACATCGGAATTTGGTGAAATTTGTCTCAAATGTGTAAAATGACATTCATGACTTTAAATTAGAAAATCGGACCATGGGAAGAAGGGGGGTTTATGGGGGTTTTAAATTTTCCAAAAATCAGTTTTTGCATTGTTCACCTAAAAATAAAAAAAAAACTTAATTTTGGTTTCGACCATGTTATAGAGCTTAGAAAAACAAATAATGTAGAATTTTGAATTATTAACCTGGGTTAAGTGGTTGCGGAGAAAATCCAAAAAACCTACTCATAAAATCTCCCATGTTAATCTTATGGGAAAAATGTTTTTGGCTTTTCCTCAGTTTATTTAAATGTAAACTTCACATTTTCTTTTACCTATCTGTTCAGTTCCACAAAACAATCATTTTGGTGTTGAAATTGTGATTCTACGCTCAACCGTTGCAGAGATATTCAAAGTGCTAAACACAGTACGTTGTCCTGTGCTATCCTTATGGAGAATAAATAAAATTTGACATCCCGATTATTTATGAATGATGAAACTATGTATCTGGCTTCTCGTAGTACTGGTATATTGATATTTGCACAAAAAATTGATTTTTGTTGATTATTCCCGTAGCAGCAAACCTGCGTACTCAGCCCCCATGTTATTTTTATCGAGAATAAGTAAAATGTAATGACTCCCTTAGTTATGAACATAAATTAATAAAACTTGGTATGTAGCTTCACTTGGTTGAGTTAACCCATTTTTTTGTTTCTTGTTGCAGCAAACCTGCTTATTCAGCCCCATGTTATTCTTATGGAGAATAACTAAAATGTTATATAGTGCTTATTTATGATTGAATTTTGATGAAACTTGGTATATGGCTTTGCATAGTTAAATTCTATTTATATTTGAAAAAAATCAGTTGTTTGTGTTCATTGTTTCAGCAAACCTACGTACTCATTACCAATGTTATTCTTATGGAGAATAATTCAAATCGCTTACATGTATATATATTTTCCTGGTTTAACTATATTAAACTTGTAATGCAGCTTTATGTGGTATTAAGACATATATTATGCATTGGAAATTCGCTGAGTACGCAGGTTTGCTGTGACGTGGGTATTTGTGTACTGCCATCATTAAAATGTCTTGTTATTCGCATTAGGAATTATGTTAATATTTCATAACATTCTGCGATATGGAAATATTTTATTTCATTCAATTTCAAAAGTACTTTTAATTTTTGGTGTATTTTAATTTACTGAGCTTTCTCCAATAACAACAATCACTGTACATACTTAAAAACATGTTTTCATTATAAGTACTTAATAAAAATAATAGGTAACATAAACCTACTAAGGATTAGATATTTCCAAATCAAATACAAAATAGGTCTAGAACCAATTTCAAAACTGCCAGCGTGTTAATAAGTAGAAACAATTCTACCTAAACAACGGTTAAATGCATAAGGCATGAAGAAGACCTTTTTTCGAAGTTTCTTTAAAGTCTTATTAAAGTTAAACTATTTATTGCCACCTTACTTAATTTGAGGCCAAATAGACTGATATTTGTTTATAGAAATATACTAAAGGTTAATTATATTTAAATGTTAGTTGCAAGAACAGACCGTCTCTTGGGGGATGCAAAGCTAAATTAATATTCAATTAAACCTGTCCGTTCTCATCAGTTCCACGTTTCATATTAAATTCTCTCTGTCTTGCTGAATTGGTTATGCATCTGCGACTGTATGGATTGTTTCACATTTAGTTTTTATATAATATATATTAAAATAAATGATAACCAGTTTTTATCTGTAATACATACAACATTTAAATTGTTATCATTTTATTTAATAACATCATGGGACTTCATGGTGAAAACCCTGCAATCGGATTTGATGTATTACTTTGGAATATACATTGGAAAATGGTTTTAACAGTTTTTAGTTTGGAAAACAAATGCTGAGGTGAAACAAGAATAAGTTTCGCAACTCTTCAGATTTTGCCTTAACAATGTTGAGGGCCTTATTATTTAGAGACCTTAAAATACTACTTGCACAATTTGTTCATTCCCAACTATATACAAAGAATAAAATCAACCAAACAGAAGTTTTACGTTTACTTATTTTCTACATTCCAATAGCAAAAGTTATATAGTTGTAAAAGAAAGACCTTTCACACATGGTATACATTATGGCTACCTAAAAGTAAATATCAATAAACAAAAATACGGTAAATGTGTCTTTTAGGGAAAAGTTCGAGACGAATTAGAAATATTTATGACAGTGTAAAAATTCATTCTGTCAATTATATTAAAGAAAATTATAATTATAAGTGGATATTTATCAAAAAGTATCGAAGTACAATCTTAATGAAATTCCACGCATTACATTATCTTTTATAATATTTTCATGATAAAATACATGGAAATTGACGACTATGCAGAATGTAACACAATGAAGGGAGCTCAACAGTAAAATTGTTAAACATGTATGATACTGCACTTTGTATGCACTACAGCGAGTCTGTTGGTTATATCAAAGCTTATGTTTAAAAATACTCAGACAATCGGGATTTAAATACTTGCTGAAACATTGTTTACCAATCGGATTATATTGGCCACATGTACAATCACAAAACCAGGGAGATTGTTTAAAAGTACTTGTATTTTCAGTACAAATGTTTATATATTGATGACTAACATATTGGTTTATGTATAATTAAATTTAACATATTAACTTAACTAATAATTCACTAAGCCATTGGTGTAGTCGAATTGATTTTTCAAAACCTGTCAAATAATATTTAGTTTCCGAAACTTGAACATTAATTACGCTTGAAGATAAGTTTCATTTGAATTAAATCAAATACAAATATTTAATGTCGTAAAACATAAACATGCATATACATTGTCAGTTTAATTTACAATGGATGAAAAAAATCGCTAAGAAAAACAATCCGAACTACTAAAAAACAAACCATAGCAAATTATTTTTCATTTCCACATTTTCTATAATATTTGCATGCATACACAGCAAGTAATGCAATAAATAATAGTCAAACAACTGTCTGTAAGATAATTTACATTTTAATAATTCACATAAACAAACATGATTCATTCCATTACAGATCCTCTACATATTCATGCGTTACTTGCTATTGATAAATATTAATTTTTTGGTAAAAGGGGTTTTGCAGAAGCCATATATACTTTGTCTTTAAACTTACTATATGGTAATTAAATTGTATTGATGGGAAAAAACAATCTAGCATCCATTATAACATAGCTAGTTATTCGTTAAAGGAATACTGAGCCTCCTACTTGGTTTTCTGGCACAATGCACTTCTTGAGTTCTTAACATATTAAAAAATAAGATGAAAATATACAAATTGACCACTGATAAAATTGTATGTTTTGTGAACAATGGTCTACAATTTGTATATCGATCTGCACCTGCCAAGGACATTAAAACCTGTTTTTTTTTTAAATTAGAAGTATTTCCTTTATTCCTGATTCTGACCAGTACTATATGCCACAACTCATGACAAACTGTAGAGAGCATAATAGGCCTCAAGAAAATAGCTCATCTTAATACAATTCTTTAATCTACCAAATAAAATTACTATACGTAATAGGTTTTTAGATAAAAAGTTAAGGGAGGGTTTCTCAAAATGCTTTGGAAACTAATAACATCCAAAAGTTGTACTTTTTGCTCTGCTATATATTGTGGGCTATGTCTTAAACTGAAAATGATTTTGATATTGTTAGCATTTTATTTTGTTGGAGATGGTGTAGGAAGAACTAGCCTTCATTTAAAGTTCATTGGGAATACATCAGTTTTCTCATTTGGATCAGATTCAATTCCAATACGATTTAGCAAATTGTTAAAGATGTTAAAATACTATATAATGGTGTTAGCTGGCCGATGATGTATAAGTTTTCTGTGTCAATTAGCAACAGGAAGAAATTGAAAAGCCAGCCAATTTATTTTCTGCGTAATGTCATCATAATGTCATAATTCAAATATTTTAGTTAACATTTCTACTTTCTCTGTTAAATAAATATATACTTTAAAGTTGTTTAAATGGTTTAATTCAAGTCTGAAATGATCGAATGTTTAAAAAATAGGTGTTTGCAACTCTGAACTACAACCACCTAAATCTGTGAAAATCAAATTCAAGTAATTTGTATGCAAACGATCTCTCCCACTGTGGATTATAAATCGTTGAACTGAAACATATTTTCATATTGTCTATGCTGTGCACATAATTTAGATTCAAATTTAATATAATAATACAAAATATTATATTAGGTTAAATTATGGATCAAATTTGCATATTTGATCAAATAATTAGAAGTAGTTGCAATTTATTATATGAAGAACACTTACCTTAATCAATTTCTCAATGTTTCTGATGACGATCGGTGTGAAAAATTAAAATCCATTGCGTTGTACTGTATTGTATGTATATTTAACGAAAGAGTTTACAAATAAATTAAACATCTTAAGGTCCTGTAAGAGGATTAAGATGTCTGAGTTATCCCACACCCACATGGAATCTCTGAAGAAACCACAGCCTGTTTTTAGTCATTCTGTGCTGGTTACTGGAAAGGAGTGAAAGCTTTCCCGATACCACCCCAAGAGGCTGGGATTAATTATTAGTATAGGGTAAACGGTAGGACGATAAAGATGGGTAATGCAGGTATGATAGGTTCGGCCAAGCTGTGAGCGGATATGTAGGAAATAGACATCAGCTTATAGAATTGAACCCCTTAAACATCATGGTTGTCAGTACCCCCTGGTCCAACCAACCTCCCCTGGTGGGAACTGAAGTTATATGGGTTCAACTGTGACACATTTGCATTTGCTACCTTGCTGCTAACTAATCTTGTAGGGGCCGGCCGGCTAGGATCCCACTGGAATAAATGACCTAAGAGACGCAGTTTTATAATAAATCACAGACACTATTATGACTATCAAGTGAATTCACAGTAATACATCAATACAACGTAAGCTACGAGATGAGTCAAAGCCCCTTATCACTAGTGAGTGGCTTGTTATGAAACTCTTCTCCAATTTTACAATTAAAAATCCATCGTATTACAGAGTTTTGTAAGGTTTTATTCCACTATTGATGAAATCATTAAGTACAAACGATGGATTTCGCAACTATTATCCACGTTTTCATAATATTCACAGAGTTCATGGAACCACTGGTAAACTTGGTTTCCTTTAAATTTTTTTCCGTGTTCATTGGATTTTGAAGGGGGGGTATTGTTTTAAAATCTCTCTCATAAAGTCTCTGACATGACCGAACCGAGTGACGGTTTTAACTAAGGTTGATGTAAACAAGGCTCGTGGTGTGAAGGTGCGTAGCAATAAGATATTTAGAAAAAAAGATAATTGCTAGTTAGCAATTAAAATAATTGAATTATATTGTAATAAAACAAGATTTATTGGTTAAACTCCATTATATTATTTTAACATACTACTTACTTATTTTATTAACGTTTCACTTCTTCCCATTTAAAATATAACAATTGATTTCTATGGAACTCCTAGAATAACAGCTCTGTATTCTTCTTATATCCAAGTGAATTTATCATAACAAACAGTTATTTGTGTAGTTTGTCTAAAGTAGCCTTAGCAATTGCGTAAACTAAGTGCAAACCCTAGTTACGGCATGTGGTAAATCTGTAGCAATAGCAAAACGCCGGTAAAAGACAAAACAACCAATAGTTACAATAAATCACCGCACATCGCTTATTGTCTAGTGTAAATGTAAACACGTCTGTTTTTATCCAAAGAGGTAAGTTACTGAGTTTGATTGTTAAAACCTAAAAAAGTTCAAAGTTCAAGATTCTATGTGTAAATGAAATTGTTGCCAGCTATAAACTTAAAACTGGCTCAACAATATCACTACCTAGTGGTACTAGAAGGACTTCTACTGTTTTATTTTCAATAAGTCACATATAGTGAGGTAATTAAAAGCTATTTTTAATTGTTAAATCATATATACATATGCATTTGTACCACGATTTGATAATGCTTTTTTGTTTGTTTCAACATAATGAACTTGTTTTTTTTTACATATGATTGCGCTATTCTACATAGCTAAATGCACTTTCTGTGAATAACTGTAGAGGTGTTATAATAGTCGTAGTGTAAAAAAAGTGCTTTCAGTATTTCGCAATCATTTACCGGAATAATGTTATGTAAACTTCCGCCGTATTAACTGCAAAAGGACTTTTGAAATATACAAAATTTTTAAAATATTGGTGAATGTTTCAATTTAAAATTAGTTTATAACCAATATTACGGCCCCTTATTAAAGAATATTTCTTTAGTCTTCAAGTCCGTCATTTTTGACGGGATGATAAGAACTAGTAAATTATAAAAGACAAGTCTTTTCCACATATCACAGTAAGATTAGCCCTTAACATTTTCATTTTGCAAAATAATTCGTTTTGAACGTTCTTACAATTTAGGCCATCCGTCTTAGTAAGTTCGCTTCAATTTGTCACACACGATGCAAGATTTGTTTGTCGGTCACGATACACCTGGATCGCTGAAGTAATGAATGAAAAAAACGTCGAAGAGAAATATTTGTGCTATAACATATTCTCCTATATCTAAAAATTATTAGTTAAATGTGTGGTAGATTTTAAAGGTAATAAGCAACCATAAATTATCAAACGACGAAATAAAGCAATAAAGCAATAAAACAAGTTTTTATTGTAAAGGACTACAAGATTAAAATCATAAAAAAACATGATTTCAATCCAATATTTAGAAATAAAACCATCATAAGATGCAAATGTGTAGTTTTTCCATACAATAAATATATAATTGATGATATAAAGATCTGAACACAAAAGTTTAAAAACAAAAGTG
This sequence comes from Allygus modestus, assembly GCA_963675035.1. NCBI lineage: Eukaryota > Metazoa > Arthropoda > Insecta > Hemiptera > Cicadellidae > Allygus > Allygus modestus. The sequence continues at coordinate 28,609,635 of OY776117.1, forward strand.
TTCACAAATATCTTTAAATTGCTAGAAGGTAAGTAGTGGGCATTTGGGGCTGCTGGGGCGGAAGTGACGTCATCCGGTCACGTGACCGGATGCGCTGAGTCATTAAACACGTCATCTGAGCCTCAGCCAGTGACGTAGGCGGTTTTGTGACGTAATGAGGGAAAGTTTAAAGGTCAAGGTCACGGGGAGGTAATTTTAAAAAAGTACTACCTCGCACGCGTAAAATCCGATTGTGATTCGATAGTTTTCATTCGATAAAAATATCGAATGAAAACAATCGAATGAAGCAATCGAATGATACGAGTGCGAGGTAGTACTATTTCATTTATTACTTTAATGTTTACATTTCTTTTTATTTACAATAAGTTATGTTTACAATAATTTATGTTTACAATAGCAGTTTTCAAGTGTTGCGCTTGTTTGTCCAATCGGCCCATCCCGACTGTGTGTTCCTTGCCTATTTATGTGACCGCAGGGAACACACAGTCGGGACGAGCGATATTGTTATTTTGTGAAGAGCGTCTCGGAGAGCTCGATGTTCACCGGTCGAGAGCCGGAGGTGTACTGCCTATTAACAAGTTAGCGTTGTAATCGTACTAAATGGTGGGGGTAAAAGTGTGGTGGGGCGGAGCAGATGGCGGACGGCAGATGGCAGGCGGCAGATGGTAGGCGGCAGGTGGCAAGTGCGTGGCAGATGGTTGCTACTCCATTCGCCGCCAAAGTAATGCAAGCCGTCGCCGTAATTCTTTTATTTTATATTGTCGGTTCATTTGATATGTTTTACATCTACATATGCAATAGCTGAAACACCTGCACTTACGACAAGCTTTCCCGTCAACTTGATCGCCTGGTATTTTAAAACATTGTAACTCGCAACAATATGTCTTCAAATTGTTATCGAATGATAAATTGTTCATCGGTGGCACCGACATGTTAGCTGCAGCGTGTGTTAGACAAGACTGAGACTAACTTCACTGCTCCCTCTCTTTTATACCTCTTCATAAGTTAACCCTGAATGAAAGTTCAAGGTCATCCGTTTGAATTAAAAAAAAGCAACACAGCAGTATATAAAATAATATACTGCTATGTTGCTGTTTTTTTTTCTTTTAATATTTTTTTTCTTTTTTCTTTATTAAACAAACATTTTACAATACAACAAGCTTAAGTCTAACATTGATGACTAGAAATACAAACAGAGAAAAACAAATAGAGACATTATGTACAATGATGCATGATGTGCAGAGTGAGTTCCGTCGAGTTGTTGCCCCTTACACCGTGTAATACCAAATACAACGTCCCTGGTTGAATATCTCGCAAGTCTTCATTTTGTAGCAGTTGAACAAATCGTTTTGGAAGAAATACTTGAAACTTCGGCTCATCTCCTGGAGTCATAGGTCCTTCGCACAATGATACTAGAATTGCTTCTCCATGTGTGGTTTCCACTTTCTTGATGCTATGAATAATGTAATGTCTTTGTTCTTTTAGTTCTGAACATTTTTTAGTTAGCAGAAGGTTCGATTTTGAGTGAGTGTTGAATTGATCAACCAATGTTTGTAGATATTGTTGTGATGCCATCTTCGTCAGTGGTGGTGTCTTCTGTGATGTTGCCTCTTCGGAGTCTCGAATAATACTCGTGCTGAAGCGGTGTCGTCTCCTTGTATTTATAGGCCCCGCTACCCCCACCACATTTCTGTTCTCCGCTACCCCCACCACATTCCTGCGTTTGTTTCAAGTAAGCAGCCAAACGATATGCGTTGTACAATGCACAGTTTGTTTGACCGTGTTTAAGATCTTTTGCAGCGACACAAATATTACCGAGATTAATGTTAAAGTCCTTACTGATAGTTATATCGAAAACATTACCGTGCGTATACTTTTGTATCCAGTTCTTTTTTTCTAATCCTCTTGTGTATATATGTGAATATTGTTTGCAAAAGTTAAACATAATACTGTGCAGATTACTGTAGCTTATAAATCCTTCATACCAATGTATGTGATGAAAGTAGTTTGTTATCCATTTGTTTGTACTTTTTGCTTTGGTGTTAAGTTTGTTAAAAGAAAAAGGAGCTTCAAACGTGAATGGGTAGGCTACAAATGTAAGCAAGTCTAAAATTACTAATTCCTTGATAATAAACCTATCGTCATTATTTCGAAATGCTTGAAATTCTATTACACAAGGCTTTACACTCACTTCTTCATCCCCTCCGCTCATCATGGCACCTAGCGATCAACTAAACTGTTTTCCACACCACGGTAGGTTAAATACCAGGCCGTACAGTTGCAGGCGCGTTGGTGTATATTTAACGTGGGCACCGTCCCCAATAGGCCTACCCCACGTGTGTTCTTCTTTACTAAGTCAAACTTTAGTCTTTTTTAACTTCTTCTTCTTGTGTTTCGTTTTCTTCTTCTTCTTGTTTCTCCGTTTCTTCTTCCTGTGTTGTTTCTTCTGTAGCTTCTGTAGCGATTTCTACAAGTGGTTCAAAATACTTTAACTTTCTCCACATGCAAACTTCATGAGGTATTCTATTAAAAATAGATGTATCCACAGGTCCGTACACGATGGTGCTATCAGGTTGTTTTTCCAAAGTATCGACCAAATATTCTTTAATAATAGCGCTTGCAAATACCAACTGTCTCATGTACCTTGTAATAGGTTCTGTTGCGTAGTTTAAAACGTAGAATTCTTCACGTGACAGTAGAATCTTATTTTAATGTTGAGTCAAGTCTCCAATTCGCACTTGTAGTTGTCCGCGATGTTTAACAATATCGATTTCATTGTCACAATCCAAAAGTCGAATATGTGTTTTCCTTCCACACAAACTGTTAGTTAAATAACATTCTATTAAATGTACGTGTTTCAAAAATGACTCCCAAGCATTTTGCGAAAATAAAACCTTTTTTGTTCCATGGTGTAGTATTACTGTAGGGGAATAATCCAATGATTTCATCAATCCAACTGATACACTTTTACTGATGCATGCTGAGATGGGGTAAAAGATTCGCAGAAAAACTTCAGTTAAAATGTGAGGAGGAATATTTTCTTCAACTTTCTTCTTCCTCTTTGGTACTACCTTTGATGGGTCTGCATTAATTTCCTCCTCTCTATCTCTTTTACCAAACTTTAAAAATGCAGTTATTTCCTTGATGATTTCTGCTTCACTAGTATTATCACGTTCCAATAACGGTGCTACCTCTGCATCACCTTGTACAACAGATGGAGAACTCATTTTGTAGAAGATGTTACCCATGCGCCGATAGACAATCAACTGAAGACCTGCATTGCTGCTCCGCTATTTATAGGTTAGCGACAGTGGCGGTGCCGGTGGTGGTACAACGTTTTACAATACTGTCTTTACTATACCGGTCAACGGTGTGTATGTAACAATTTTATCGTGCAAAATTAAACAATACGCAGATGTATTTGCAGGTACGTTTTCTTGAAATTCCATTTCTATTTTTATATCAACACTAGACGATTTTACAGATTCATTTTGTTTGGAACAATCAATTACAACAATCGGAGCTTTCGATTTAAACTGAACGGGAGATAGTAGAGGTGTATTTGTTTTGCCGTAATATGAATTTTGAAACCTAGCGTACATGTCGTATAAAACACTGCATCTTTTCTTATCAAAAGAAATATTAAAGTTGTCGTAGGGAAAGAATTGTGAATTCAGGAACACTTTACAGTTTGTTAATTTACAATGGTCAAATTCACCAGCATTTTCAGTTATTATACTTTTCTTCTTCGTTTGTAATCCAAATATTACATATCTCGCTTTTTCCAAATGAGTAGAAGTTTTTACAGTCCATGTATGCCGTTGTGTTGTAGGTAAAACGGGGTATTCATGAAACTCCCAGCTTCTGAATGGCATTACAATGTCTCGATCTGATTTTAACTTTCTTAATATTGTTATCCTGTGTTCATCATTTAGTCGCACATGTGGTACTCTCCAAACAATCTTGTCTAATGTTAATTTCCAGTCTAAATTGGCATCAGTTGTTCCAGTAGCTGCTTTAATAATATCTTTATCGTTTGATGATCTTAATAAAACTAGTTCTTGTTTTACATTTAATATTATTCTTCTGTAGTCTTCAGCAAATCCTAGGAGTAATCTTAAAGGTACGTAGAAATCAAAGTTTCCCGAAGAGTCAGGAGCGATTGTACTTTTGTCTGGTGCAACCCATCCTGCAACAGCTAACAGATTCTTCTCATTTGGTGTTAAAGACGCTAATCCTTTCAATGTACTGGAAATTCCAACCTTTTTTGTTGAATCGACTGTAACTCCTGAAATGTCATATCTAATCTCATCAAACAAAAATGCCATAGGATTATTTATGAACGGAACAGTGGTTCCAGCAGTACCATCATTTTTTGTTACTTTTCCTTCAATATATAAATAACTTTCGCATGGAAGAGTATAAATGTCTTGTTGTTGTATAGGAATCCTAATTTCATCGTTATTGTTTAATTTGGACGAAGCGTAAGGGTTGTGCGTGTGATATTCCTTTTCCCATAAGGTCTCGTCGAATGTTGGACCCTGCGCTATATCCAGTATATCCATTGTTAATGACCTTTAATCCAATTTCTTCTAGAAAACGAATGTTGTCACTTGTTAATCCTTCTACAGCTGATGAGCTACTGACCTCTTTGCTGGTTGGCTCTCTCTTTTTAAATGATAACCCCATTGTCTAAGCGGATGATTTTATATGTATTCTTACAGTAATAGCTTCTCCTCTAAAGTCAATAAGGTTTCCGTCTTGATCCACTATGTTCAGCACGATGTCTGAAATGAAACTGGTGTTTAACGGTAGGTACACAAGGTTTTGAGGCTTTTCTACTATCTTGAAACCCGGTGCAACTGATGGGTAGAATGTGTGTAATATATGACGATTCTCTCCATCTCTGTAGGATCCTTGTATAATGTTACATGTAATGTCTATGCTATTAACTTTGATGATCGTCACAGTTTTATTCCCAGAATGAGTTTTATTAGGTTCTAATACTTTTGTTTCCTTAGAAAACCCCAATAAACTACCAATTGAATGTTCTTGACTAAAATCAATATAATACTTAGACGTAATTTCGGCTTTCATTGTATTGTTATTGCCTTTTATCGTTATATTTTCTTTTCCCATATGTTTTTGTATAACTTCATTTATATTATCAATTTTATAAGCTCCTGTTGGTAAACTGAATTCTTCCAAAGCTGAATACTTTCCTTTATCATCTTTTGTCTTGTAATAATGTATTTTGTTATTAATTCCTTCACTAACGTTTGGAATAGAGTTATATGTTGTTAAATCCAATAATGCGGCTTCCCATAGTCTTCCTTTTTGCAAACGTAGCGCTGGAAACAGAATACTGCACAAAGTACATGAGTTACCGGTTAATGACACTGTATACGAGAAAATCTTAAAGTTGACTAACACTTTTAGCTAAAAAGTCTAAACATAAATGACCGCAAATGGATGTATCATCAGGTTGTTTTCTTGTATGATTGTAAAAAACATTTTCTGCCGCACGAAAGTATTGTTGAAGTTCTTTCGGTGGTGGAAGGTCTCCAAAACTGTCGAAATAATAAATGGTTTTACCAAGTTTCTTGTAACACACCCAATGAGTGCCTAATCCTTCACTATTATCCAAATTTACAATACCAGTCTCATTTTTCCACATTTTAACCGGTAATTCATCTTTCATAAATACTCCTCTAAAAAATGGGATTTTCAAACAAGAAGCATATGTAATCAGTTCTTCATTGGTCAATCCTTTGTTTTTAATTATTAATTGCTCTTTCTTATTTAATACACACGATACGGTCTTAGGTATAATCCTCCTCCCTTTTTTATCATTGACCATATTGTTGGTTTCTTTTTAGCTTTACCACTGGTAGATCGACGTTTTCTTCTGATATTACCTCCTTGTTTTTTAGCGGGTTTTTCCCACGCCTTCTTCTCTTTCCTCCTCCAAACGTAGTTTTTGCTTTCATTGCTGCTGTTACTGCTAAAGACGCTGCTTTTTCACCAATACTCGCGTCACTAGATTTTACTCTTTGCCAAGCTTTCTCAGCAAGTGCTTTATCCGCTATTGATCTATTTTTAGTATCACCAAATTTGGAATACGCTATATCGTGCTGTTTCCAAGCCTGATCGAGCTTATTTATTCCAGGATCTCCTCTAGCAAGACGTTTATCTAATTTGGTTCCAGGACCACAATATTGATATCCTCCAGGTAAATGTAATTCCACAGGTAATAAATCAATCGCCTTGTTAACTATAGCTCCAACCGGTTTACTCAATAGAGAAAATGCTGTTGATGCTATTCCCCTTCCTCTCTGTAATCTCTCTCGAATATGACTGATGCGTTTAACCCTCGACATGACTATTTATAGCAAAACTTACAATCAGTAGGTGCACTCTATAAATGTTTTACAATGAATGTAATATCAGTTTTGGTTTCTTGTATTATATACTGTTTAAAATCCATTTATTATATCGAAATGGATTTATTAATTAAATGTAGACATATTAAATAAAAGTAGTAAAAATAGAAATAAGGTGTAATTGAAGATGTTCCAGATGTTTCCCCGCTGGTGATGGTATCGTTGTCTTCGGTAAAATGAATAAACTTTAAATAGTTGTCATGTTCCCTTAGAAACTTGCCACTTAATCGTTGATAATTGAATAACACATCCCAGTCTAGTTTATATTTAAAATTGTCAATGTAATTCTCAGAGAGATTTTGATATTTACTTATTACTTCCCAACAGTTATTAAAATTTGATGTCATCTCTACGAGGAAGTCTTCTGAAAACTGTTGTCTTTGTAAAATATGGATCCAGTTAACTCTGTGAAAATAAATTCTTAACATAGTCATTGTAAAGAGGTAATGTATGGAAAGTTGTTCCCAATCCATATATCTATCAAACCGTTGAACAAAACCATCTGTCAACACTCCTTGGGGAAATCTCGGCTCTTGAGATATTAAACTCCACGCAGTAATATTGGATTCCATCATCCTCTCTGTATCGTCTCTCGAATATGACTGATGCTTTATCCCTTATCATGGGGGGTATTTTAAATTCTTTTTTCTCTTATGTAATCTTCATTGTTTTCTGTTGGTTCATTTATCACATTCACTTTATCCTCCTTTCCTAATGTCTTCACTTTAGAAGGCTTAGACGGTTTATCTCGTTGATTAGGTTTCTCTGGATTGTGTATATTTTTCCAGTCTAAATAATTGTGACTGTCAACATCTGAAGCTGCATCTCTTCCTGAAGCCCGATGGATATAATGGAATAGAGCTGCACCAAACCTTTCCAAATGTTTTTCATATTCCGTAGTCCATTTCTTGTGTACAATATCAAACATTTTCTTATTTACAGCGTCTCCATCCTGCTCACAGTCACCTACATTTGATAATTTTAATTTTGTTACATCATAGCTTGTGTCAGTTTTATTCCTTTTGTAAATCGTTAACAATTTTAGAGCAGCTAAATTTACTGCTTCACCATCATAAATGGGATATTTTATATCGCTTAACCTTTTACCGGAAAACCCCCAATGGTCTTCATGTACAGTTGGGGTTCTTTTTTCCATGTACTGTACCGTAACCGCATCAGACGACATAAGCGGATCACCAACGTTTTGAATTACTTTTCCTTCAAAATTATAGTTGCCGTCAGGTGTTAACGGAAACCCAGCTCTTTTTTCACTATATCCAGATTTTACTCCAAACTCGGAATACCGTCCAAACTTGTCCACACTCATGATGTAACTGAATCGCTATCGTTTAGGTTCTTATTATATATGTACGTCTACTGAACAATTATTCCTTGTTTTCGCAGTTCATCAACCAAAGCTACCCATTCGTTTTCTAAACCAGTGTGCCCGGCTTCCATGGCTTCATGTAATAATCTCTTTCGATCAACTAACTTATTTATATCGTTGTAATATATTATATTAGTTTTATACAAATTTTTCAATAATCCCCTTCCAGATGTTGTAGGATCAGTTGTTTTTCTCTTTTTATGCAAAACATTTAATTCAGCAGAAGATAAAGCTCTTCTTTTAATTTGAGCTTTTTTTGATTTTGAGGGGAAAAGACTAGATATAATACTTGTATATTTTATTGACCGATTTCTATGAATAGGTAGGTCTTTGGAATACTTTTTTCTATGTGCATTTGTATACTCTAATATATTTTTAAACAATTGTAAATCCCTTTTTTGTATATTTACCAGGATTATTTTTAAAGATAAGTTCAAACAAACCTTTTGTACCTTTATATTTCTTATCTCCAATAACTATATCATCATTTTCGTTTATATCTAACTTGCTATCTCCAATCATTAATCCTTTATCCTCTATTCTAGCTCCATAGGTATGATAATTTCGATTAGCATGTGCGGCGTGTAACATTTTTAACGTATATGTTCTTCCAAGTGTTCCTTTAAACATAATATCCGTGCCTAATTTGCTTAAGTTGGATTGGTTAATATCCTCTTCTTCTGCTCTTGTATCTTCTACACTTGTATCTTCTGTACTTGTATCTTCTGCAATATCCTTTTCCTTTAAATCCTCTATATCTCCGCTTTCTTCATACTCGTCGCTTTCTTCAGATGTATGTAACTGGCCAAAACTTTCATCATTCTGAAATTCTTCTTCATATTTGGAAATTGGTAGCATTTTGTCTCCTTCGAAGCGAATTGAAGGTTTTTCCATATTTTGTGCTAATCGCTTTAAAGGTTCAGTAACAGGTTTGAATGTTGTTTCTAAAAATTGCTCTCTTTCATTTATACCTGATTTTAAAGCTCGGTTTTTTTGTCTAATAGAATCACTAAGTGATTTTATTTCCTTTAATAGCTTTTCCTGGTTAACCATCTTCACACCTTGACGACTTGTACAGTAATACCGCTAATCAGTGTATTAACACGAATTTATCAAAACCTATTCTATAACGACCATCTTTTTAAGCATGATCTTTCATAATAACCAAAAATCCATACTTTTCCGCCCATGCTTTTCCGCAAAGCTCTTTAAACTTTTCAAATGGCATATCCGCATTCACATGATCGTTATATATATGTTTTAGGTTAGTATCATCTTGTTTGAATACAATTAGAATATTTGCATTATCTCTGATAAGTTGTTTTGGGATTTTGCTATAAGTTTGTCCTATATATATGCTGTCGATGTTATTATGTCTTCCCATGGCAAAGTAGTTTCTAATAGTATCCTGATTTTCACAAGATACATCGTCAAATATAAATACAGAATACGGTTTCGCTTCGTTTGGTTGCATAATGCTATCACTAGCGTTAAATTTGTAAAAATTAACATCAGACACATCAGATAGGATTTTATCCAGCAATTTATACTTTGGTTGATGTAGAGACTTTGAAAAAAATATATAGGTTATTAAACCTTAATCCCTGCGGATTAGTGATCAAATTAAAGACGACATTGGTCTTTCCACAGTTTGAGGGGCCACTTACTATACATCGAACAGTGTTTGGAAGTTAACTACCGTGTTTACCATTGTTGATTTTAACGTTATCCACAGTTAAATCATCTATGTTATTAATATTGAATCGATCTTTATGGTGAATAATCTCCATCCCGCTCAAAGGTTAACGATGAAATGAGTTGCTTGCATTACACCAAGTCCTTTATAGGTATCCATGAATCCTCAGTTTTGTTAAACCCTAACCACCGCACTTTAACTGCGTCCTTTTTTCTTTGTAACACTTTTTCAACAAGATATACATCACCTACTGTTGACTTTAACATTTCATGTCCATAAAATGCACCTTGCAACAAATCTCCTTTGTTATCTTTTAAGATATACGTTTCAGGTACAGTCGGTTGCACTTTATACACTGTAAAAACTTCATTCGTCCAATTGGGAAGGTATTTCTTGGTAAACACTCCCTTATATTTACTAATCCGTACTTTATCACTTACATTAAATTTTCTTGGCTGCATTTGTTCTACTTTAGGCTTTGTATTTTTCTTTATACGTTTTAATACATCTTTTGCATTTCTTCGATTTACTTTGTTAGGTTTCATACCAATAGTTCTATGAAACCTGTTGTTATAATCATTTATTAATTGTGGTAACACATCATACCATACGTAAGAACCTCTTTTTGAAAATTGTTTATACAGTGCTCCTTTTAAGGTTTTATTGAATCTTTCTACAATAGCTGCTTTTTTCTCTGAATTTGTAGAATAATGATTTATTTTATATTTATTCATTAACTGTGCAAAGTTTGTATTAAAGTATTCTGTTCCATCATCAGTTTGTAAATGTTTAATTTTGTTTTTATCTCTTTTTATGGCTATTTCCATGGCTTCTGTTACGCTTTTACCAGTCTTGTCCTTTAGAGGCAAAGCGTCTGCAACTTTTGTAAAACAATTAATAATTGTGAGTATATATTTAAATCCTTTGTTTATTCTGCTATGCGGTCGCATTTCAATTAAATCCGCTTGATATAGATCATTTATCCCTTTTATAACAGTATTTCTTCTTGGAAACTTTATTCTTGCAGGTTTGTGTAGTTCATTAATAATCTTCTCCTTCAGGTCTGACATGATGGTTTCACGAAGACAGCTGATATGATATTAAATATTCTTTTGTATAAATCTGCTTATATAGGTGAAGGTCATTCTAAACTAATGTATAAAAGGGGGAACACAGCAAAATACTGCTGTGTTCCCCCTTTTATACGGAAAGGAAAAGGAAAAGGGATGTAGGACGATGAAAGGGTTACTCGTCAATAGGGTTGAGGGAATAGTGGCCGAATGGTAGAGTGTGGATGTTGTCTGCAAGTATGTGTCGTTTATCATCATTTGAAGAGAGAGCTTTTTTTACTTCCGTCACGCTGTACAGCTGATGGTTGAAACTTCTGATTGTGTTGAATTTTGCTGTTATATCTTGATCTTCAAATAAACATTTCTTATAGTGATTAAAATGCACATTCTTCTTTAAATACAAACTTTTTACTACTTTAGCTTTCTTAATGACTTGGTTTTCATTTAGTTGTAAAGAATATAATTTTGACATTAGTGCAACAATTTCTTGAAGTATAACACCATTGGCTTCATCTTTAAATTTGCCAAGCACTTTTTTGTTTCTGTCATTGTCGTAGTTTGGATGATCTTTTGGATAGTCGGAAAAGTCAAAGTCGTTTTTGTAATCAAATGTACGAAGGTCTTCATACATATCGTTAGTAATTATCCAATATATAAAAGCGTCTGTATCCATGTAGGAGATGCCGATGTTTTCCCGTCCATAAAAGGCGACCATCTTTTTGTAATGAAAATCGTACATATGAGTCTTGGAGATATCCAGGATTGACATACCTATATACAAAGGACGATCCATCTTCACACTTGTTTTCTTCATAGATACAGCTACAATATTTTCGTTAATAATTATAGATGTTCCAAAATTTGGCTGTTGTACAAGTTGCTGTAGTTTGTTCGGATCTGTAACAAGTTTAACATTTTTATGTCTTCTTTTGTTTTCCAATGTTTTACCGAATATTGCATTGTTCATCAATTTAAAAAAGTCTTTTTGAAAGGCTGATTTAGTGGCTGCTCTTCTGGTAGTATTCGAGTCTATGTACGGTTTCAACCAGCACGATTGGGAAAATTCCACAGCTCTATTAATTTTAGTAAGACGTAAACTTAATTCGATAGCTTGTTGAACAACCCAATAGTGAGCTACGTATCGTTGTTTATTGTTAAGGGTCATCATTAATTTGGGGTGTTTTCCAGTTGGTGAAATTTCTGTTCTTGCAAGGAGTGGAAGGTCATAATGAAGATCGTGTAAATGTTCTGGATATTCAAAGTCGCAATCCAAAATATATCCGGTATCTCCATGTTTTGGAATTTGTGATATATCGCCAATACAGTCGGGATCAACCCATTTAAAGTTGTCAAATGGAAGTGGGTTCAACATGGCCCATCCATACAGATTATTTGCGTCGAAATATCCCAAGTACGTTGAAGGTTTCTCTTGATCATGGTCAGGTAGATATTTGTTGTTGGCTTTAACATGTCTCGTCACGCTTTGAGTCAATCCACCTCTAACACCCAACTCAACCATTAAAACCATATCTATATCTGTTAACAGCTGGAGTTTGCATTTTGTTTCTTTCAGCATTGCTTGCCAAGCTAGTCCTGGAGATGTATACGAATGTAGAGGGTCCAAACCGTATGCTGCAAAACAGGTTCTTCGGAATTCTTCCATAACATCGCAGAAAAGAGTCACGTCAAGTTTTACATAAAAGTCTGAGTATTCTCCCAAAGTCTTCATATCCAACTCGTTCCATACTCGACATGCATGTTGATAGTCTTCAAGTGAAATTTCCGATTCATTAAGTTTGTTGTTAAATTGGTCTGGTGGAGGAAGTGATGTTTCATTAAATCTATGCAGTCCATCGATGTAATCGTAGGGGAAGACTCCTTTTCTAAGAACCAGATCCATTTTACTACTGGCTACAATTTTGCTTGTTTCTATCAGATCTTCTCTTTTTAAATTCTCAGTTAATTTCATTAGGCTAGAAGGCATAAAGCTAAACGAATCAATAAACCTAAGTTTTATTTTGCCAACCTTTTTAGAGAAGCTTATAAATTTTTACATTGTTGCTGCCAAAACATCTATTGCTCCATCATCTCTTCCTAACTCCGGGATTATGAAATGAGAGTCATATCCACTAAGGTTATGTAGAACAACAGGTATAAAAGATGGAACTTTGTAATTTAAGTTGCAAGCATTACAGGCTGCACCTCTGTAGGCTCCAGTAAGATGGTCGTGGTCACGCACTTTAACGTTATCTGGTGTAAATAGGTTATTACAAAGATAACATGTTGTTACCAAATTGTGATGTTGAAGTTGATGTTCTTCCATAGGTTGCATCGGTATTTTAATTTTGTAGATTTCTTCCACCTTGGAGGCAATGTCATACAGATCATCTACAAAGTGTTTCGCTGCTTGTTCACCGCGATAAATCTTCGGAGCAGATGATAGTCCAAATTCTTGAAGATGTTCTTCAGACAGCGTGGATTTTGTTAGTATGCAATAACTGTTTGGTGCGTGTTTTTGATATTTGCTTCTTTTTGTGATATCCTCTTCTTGTTGTTCAATTGGAAGTAAGGATGCTTCAAAATCCGCGTACACAACAAATGGAACAGGGTATTGGTGATTTACTTTATCAAATTTTATCTGCGCTCTGCTGGGATGTGGCAATTTAATTCTTACCTCATAGTTTCCACTACATAACCTTTGATGTTCTACTAACCATTCTGTACCTCCTCTTCTTAATGGTTTGCTCACGTGGCAAAAGCATCTCTTACATGTTGTGATTTTACTTTTATGTTTTGTTAACTGTTTACATACGAGCCCTTCAAAATCTTTTATATACACGTAATGTGATATCTCTCCTTTATTGATTAATAACAAGTCAGTATGATTGTTGCGCTCTTTCGATGTTATGCGCAAGGGATACACATTATTTGATGAATCCAAACCAAATATGTTGACTAAAGCTGACGGATTTTTCTTTTCAAATTTAGATATATCAGTAATTGCAACAGGGTACGTCATTCCCTGGAAATTATACTTATGTTGAACTTCTTCATATTTTTGACTCGGTCTTTTTTGGTGGTCTTTGTTTACATATTTTACCAACATAGCATATTTAAAACATTCGTTATCTTCATTTTGCACATTAATACAGGATTTTGTATTACTTATTTTTTTCGGAAGAGGAATGTAACTACTTCCTCTCATTCCATAACCGTGTTTATGAACTCTAACATCCAGACTTGTTATACTTAATAAAGTCCATCCAGATCCTCTTCCTGCATGCTCTTGTAGTTTCGTCAAAAGTTCCTCAAAACATTCTGTTACGATTTTTTCAATATCTGACGCAGCCATGATGGTTCGGTTTTTTGTCATGAAACCTCTTGGTGATGTTTCGTTTTGAATGTTAGTGAATATGGCATCTAGCAACAGTCCAAATTTGATAAAATTTAATCTTTTTTGTTCATTCTTTAGTGTTTTGGTTACTAATTCTTTGGCGTTATGTAAAAAGTTTTCAAGTTGTAATTTTACGTTGTCAATTTTAAAATGTGTTACTACCTTACCAGGTAGTGCTTGAGCGTGTAGTTCCACATCTACTGCTGTTGATGTTGATGGTCGGTGAAGTGTAGACATAGCATCTGTTGATATTGAAGGACGGTGAAGTGTAAACATAGCAGGCGTTGAAGTCGATGTTGATGGTGTTGATGTTGAAGGATGGTGAAGTGTAGACATAGCAGGCGTAGAAGTCGATGTTGATGGCGTTGATTGTGCATAATGAATGACACTTGGTCTTGAAACTTCATTTTCTTCTTTTTCTTCATTTTCTTCTTTTTCTTCGTTGTGTTCTTCTTCATTTTGTTCTTCTTGATGTTTTGCTAGTTGTTGGTCTATTGAACCTAATTCTTCTTCATTTGGTTCTTCTGTATTTGTATTGGTGTTATGTTTCAATTCTTTATGAATGGTTAAATGCCATTCATCTCTGAAAGAAGCTTTACAAATATCGCAGCGATTCATAATGTAGGCGTGCTCTTCACAAGGGTCAACGCAATAATGAAAAAACACTGCAAATGCACCTCTATTTATACCCTAGAAAAAGTGGTGGGGGTACGTTTTTGGTTAAGTTTAAGTTTGTAGCTGGAGGCTACAAAATTCTGTATTTGGGTCAAGGACATTGAGCATATTTGCCAAAACGGGGAATAGAGCAGTAAATGATTTCATTTTAAACCATAAACTGATCTATTCCCCGCTTTGTATTTAACAAGGACAATTTTCTCCAACAGGAAAATTTAATATATTTTAAACTCGGATGTGAAATCGGATTGTACACATTGAATCTCGATCAACTAAAAATTTCATAAAACAATAGGGATCTTCAGTTGTAGATTCATCTTTAACATATTCGATGGTCAACATTGCCGAACGAAGATCTTGTGGAATTACGTCGACTTTTATTAGTCGCCTTTCCATTTCAAACCGTTTTGTTATTGATGTAAGTTTTGTCACATCATCGATATCGATGAGGGGAAAGCTGTAACAAACGGAGTTTGCTGGTGGGTTCATAATGCCGATATGATAAATATACACTGTTGCATCGACATTAAATAGACGTTCCCCCACCATTAAATGTATAAGTTACCCCCACTTTTTCAAAACAAACAACAACAAAAATTGAAAGCTGGTAAATATTATCTGTCTTGTAACTGGGTCAAGGTTATACATCGATATTACCAAAACGGGGAATAGAGCAGTAAGTAGTTCTCACTTTGACTACAAACTGATCTATTCCCTGCTCTGTATTTAAAGTTTGACAGTTGACAATAAAAAAACAACACTTAATCAGACTCATTTGATGAATCGGAATCAGTTGTATCAGAAGCATCGGAAAGAAATAGTCGTCGACGAATATGATATACCCCTCGTGCGCTATCTAAAAATAACCCATCCAAACTACTACTACTAGTGGTTGGAGTTTCATCATGTATTTCTTCAGAACAGAGAAGATGCTGATAGATTCTATAGGTTTCAGATTCCACGTCACTTAACGGTTCAATTTGTTCCATATATCCTGCTTCAAGATCATCACTGTCCATATCACTTAATAATTCAAGATCTTCCATTGCATCCATATTACTTAATAATTCAACATCTCCCAATTCGTCTTCATTTTCATCCTCACTTTCAATCACAATATGTTTTATATTTCCCACGATTGATTTTGCAGAAGGAAATATATTATCCTTTGGTGACATAGCTGCTATATATCCTAGTGCTAACACAAGTAGCAGAATGAGATAAGCACTGATGAAAAACCTCTTTTATACCCCCCGACTTAAGTGGTGGGGGTAATTAGTGATAGGGAAGGGGTATTATTGTAACAATATATGAACAATTTAATACTAACAGAGTATAAAGTTCTGTAAGTGGGTCAAGGTCACCTTAAACTATTACCAGAACGGGGAATAGAGCAGTAAGTGATTCTCACTTTGACCACAAACTGATCTATTCCCCGTTCTGTCTTCCGCTGTTCAGTATTTCCAAAGACTCTTAGTTAGTTGAAGAAGGTTTTTCAATTTCTATTGCTAGCAATTCTTCAGGCAGTTGAAATGAAGTATTTTGTGACAACATTTCCAACATTTCAATGTATTTTATGGCGTGTGTTATAATAGAAAGTCTTGAAGCTTTTGGTTCAAGAAAAGGTACTTTTGTTCGTAATAAATTATAGGCTTCATTCAATATTGCAATCCTTCTTCTCTCTCTAGCACACCTTCTTTTCTCTCTATAATTCTCCTCCTTGCCTTTAGCATCTAAGTTAGACGAACCTCCTGGGCTATCCATAGTTAAATAATAACTATACCCTGAAGCCGACTGCCTTATATCTGTTTACCCCCACCCTTTTACAATGAATATAGCTGGTTTGATGTCTTGTTCGGGAAAAAGTCGCTAACTTAACGTGTAGTGTAATAAAGACACAAGACAAACCCCTATTGCAATAATCGGTAAATTTCTCTCTTCAAAAGGATTGGTGATGACCTCTAGCCTATGTGACCCTAGTTTTATTGTAGGAAATAAATATATCTTCCAATATCTTACCAAACAAAAGTTTTCTAAGTCCCGAAGTGGGTCAAGGTCATCTGAACATGTTGCCAAAACGGGGAATAGAGCAGTAAGTGATTCTCACTTGGACCACAAACTGCTCTATTCCCCGCTCTGTATTAGGAGAAGAGGACTAGTTTAAATCTCGCAATTATAGGCAATAAACCTGATAACGGAACACTAACCTCTCCCCCGAAAAATTATTCACCCAACAAACAAACGATATGGTCAGTTAACAACAGTCGCGCACTCTGAAACCACAAGGACGTTCATCACTGTCTAGGCGTCAGAGTACTACGAACCGAAGTACAATAATACCTGACCAAGGTCCCCTTAAGTTTATTTCCCCGAAGATGTATCCCCCCAAGAAAAGCAAAATGGTCAGTTAACAACAGTCGCGCACTCTGAAACCGCAAGGACGTTCATCACTGTGTAGGCGTCAGAGTTTTACGAACCGAAGTACAATAATACCTGACCAAGGTCCCCTTAAGTTTATTTCCCCGAAGATGTATCCCCCAAGATAAGCAATATGGCCAGTTTACAACAGTCGCGTACTCTGAAACCGCAAGGACGTTCATCACTGTGTAGGCGCCAGAGTACTACGAACCGAAGTACAATAATCACCTGACCAAGATCCCCTTAAATTTTACAGATATTTAAACAAGATTCCCTTAAATTTTACAAATATTTAACCAAGATCCCCTTAGATTTAACCAAGATAAGCAAACTAACTGAATCTGTTTCTCGTGAGTGAGGGCTAAGATAGGTAAAAAAGTCATCCGGTTTTCATGCCGTAATGACGCAAGGTAGGTTTTCGTGCCGTACCTTTTTGTAAGGGGTTAGGAAAGGTGATTATTTGAGAAACATAATCCCCCCTGAGATATTTAAAGACATAAGGTCGGTTTTCATGCCATACCTTTTTGAATGGGAGCGTGAAAGAAAAGTACATATTTCATTAGTAAATAAAAACACTTCAAAGACACTTTAAAACCAACACCAAACTAACTACAGTTAAACTAACTACATTTACTAGCAGCAAACTACAAGCGTTATTATAACATGCTTAGTAATAAACAGACATGCCTTAAGCTAAGGTAGCATCTCTAATATACAGTGGTACCAACTCTATACTAGAGATACTATTGCAGACAGCGCAGGCAAACAGCTAGCTAGGCTGTCGGCCTGCGACTGCGAACCCTCTGCGGGCTGCTCCCGCTTTTATAGGAATATATCATGGGGGGGGGGCAAGGACTTCGACAGTAGTTTGTTCCGACACTGTATCGCATACTCTGAATTGCTCCAAGTCTGGTAACTGGGTCAAGGACACGTTAAAATATTTTGTAAAATAGCAAAGGTGTTACCTTTGCTATTTGACTTTGGAAGCAAGCTGTACTACGTTTAAACAAGGGAGACTGTTATCCGTTTTACACAAAACTCCTTGCACGACCTTTTGATAAAATGGAAAAGATTAATGCCGGAGGGCGATTCCCATTCCACCAAAATACAATGCATATCATTTCTATGCAACGGTCTCAGCTCTAACTTTACTTTTAATTTAATACCTTGGAACTCATAAGTAAGGATGGACAGAAAGGCTTCTGAAATAGCAAGCTCGGAAGGAACAAGCCAATTGTTTACACCTACAGCTTCCATAGCGATATGATGATTTTTACCACGCTGTTCAGTATATAAAACATTTCCCCCTCCAGTTTTTATTTTTAATACAACATTTTTGTGTCAACCTTGTCCGCATGAAATATCTCTAAGTCCACATTTCTTCCAATATTTGATCAAACGACGGTTTTTCTAAGTCCCGTCAGTAGGTCAAGGTCATCTGACATAATTCCAAAGCGGGGAATAGAGCATAACATACTGCTCTATTCCCCGCTCTGTATTGGGGAAGGGGACAAAAGACAACAAACAAGAGACTGATTTTAAACAAGAGACTGATTTTATATTTCACAAATGTTTCTCATGGGTGAGATAGGTGGTGTCAACCGGTTTGCATGGCCGTATTGATCTTATTGACAAGGCCGGTTTTCAGGGCCGAACCTTATTGTCAGGGGTTTAGGAAAAGGATGAGAAACAAGATACATTACTTTGAAAATAAAGACTTTACCAGCAACTATGTAAAAGAAACAAATTAATCAGTTAACGTTACTTTTACAAAAACAGCCGAGGTCGGTTTTGCAAAGGTCAACAGTATCACTGAAACCCGGTGGGGCGTAGACCCAAACACCCGGCGTCAGGCTGCTGCGAACCCAAGTTTTGACCAAGGTTGTTGAGGGACCTGTAGGGCCGGGAGTACATATGTTATTAGTAAATAAAACACTTCAAACCGATACCACCCACTAACATATATATATATATATATATATATATTAGACTAACTACATAACCTAGCAGCAAACTACAAGCGTTATCTAACATGCTTAAACAAACTAACTAAACATGCAAGGGCGCGGATCTCTTAATTGCGCGTCGGGCCCAACGCACACTTAACAGACCTACGCTGCAGCAGGCACTGCAACCCAGTGGGACGTTCATCGCAACGGGCGGCAGGCTACTGCGAAGAGACGCTCGAAATCTCGGGTTATATAGACGGAGAATGGGAAATCGGGATATTAAGGGGAAAGCGGGATAAGGGATAACCCTGCTTCGTTGCAGGATTCTATCCCGCACTTCCAAGAACATTTTTCCCTCGACCTTGACCTTGACCTTGAACATGATCCAAAAAGGGGGGGGTGTTCGAGGGGGGGGGTGCTCGTGCTCGGGGGGGGGATCGAGGGGGGGCTCAAGGGGGGGCTCGAGGGGGGGGATTGACGTAACCGGTTCTAAACCAGTCCTCAGCTTTCTACCCATGTATGGATAGGGCAAGGTTTCACTTTACGACCTGCTTCACTCTGTCTGCCACCTCATTCCAGCTTTGGTTTGCAACCAGTACACACGTGCCTATCCAACTCTATCTTATCCATTTTCTCTTCCATCCTATTTACACCATGTCTTCTCCTCTGACTCCCAAAAAACTCCAGCGCTTAAAGGAATCTTTGAAGAGGTCGACGGAAAGAAGGAGCGGGTTTAAGAGACCTTCAACTTTGAAGTCTCTCAAACGGAATCTCCGTGGCTATCCGCTGTATTTTGAACAACGACCCTCGACTCAGCCTCGGCCTTCTACATCGTTTCAGCCTCGGCCTTCTACATCGGCGGCTCAACCTTTGTCTCCAACACCGACTGTCGATGAGGTGATGCAAAGGACAAGGGTGATGGGGCTGAACGACTTGGTGACGCCGTTTGAAGTATCCAAGGTCGGGTTTCGAAATCTGAAGCGGATGACGGAGTATAAATATGTGGCAACCAACGGGGACCACGTGTTCCTGTTTCAACACACCATCCACTACATCGAGGTGCGTCTGCCGCAGTCTCTCCCACCACCACCTCCTCTTATACCCGATACACAGGAGTTATTCTTAACCAGAAAAGATGGGAGGGTAAAGTGGGTTTTGAAGAATAAAGTTTGAACTGATCCTTATCCCGACCATCCCCATCCCGACCACCCTTCAGCACGCAAACGGTCCTTTTCAGGACCACCCTAAGCATTTCAAGTTAGGGACTTGGCCTGTACAT
The DNA here is from genome assembly GCA_963675035.1 of Allygus modestus. Classification (NCBI taxonomy): domain Eukaryota; kingdom Metazoa; phylum Arthropoda; class Insecta; order Hemiptera; family Cicadellidae; genus Allygus; species Allygus modestus. The sequence continues at coordinate 28,629,946 of OY776117.1, forward strand.
AGGCAGGAGATTTTGTTTGTGCAGCCCACTTTGTGAAAATTTCTAATTCCCAAAGTCCTTGAACTTGACCTTGACCTTGGACATGACCCATGTTGGGGGGGTACAAAGTTTTTCCAAAGTATGTCATGTGGGTACTCAAATAACGCGAATTGATCAGACGAATAAGGAGGTGCAAATAGAATTTTGATCCACCCAAGGGTATAGCAGCAGAAGCGAAAAAAGTACAAAGTTTGTCCAAAGTATGTCATGTGGGTACTCAAATTACGCGAATTGATCAGACGAACAAGATGGTGCAAGCAGAATTCAGATCCGATCAACGGTATAGCAGAAATAGCGAAAAATCCAATGTTTTCAAGGTTACATACTAATAACTTCTTTATTATTGGGTTAAAGTACAGCGAGTGGGTACTCAAAGTACGCGGAATAATCAGACGAACAAGATGGTGCAAACCGAATTCAGATCCGACCAACGGTATAGTAGAAATAGCGAAAAAACCAATGTTTTCGAGGTTACATATTAATAACTTCTTTATTATTGGGTTAAAGTATAGCGAGTGGGTACTCAAATTACGCGGGTTAATTAGACGAACAAGATGGTGCGAATAGAATACAGATCCGACTGAGAGTAGGGAAGAAATTGCGCGAAAATAACACTTTCAAGGCCTGACATAAATAAATACTTTGTTTATGGATTAAACTACGACAAGTTATTTATAGTTTAAAGTATACCCGAGGTAACGTTGTGGTGTGGGTAGGTCGGGTGGGTATCATACACGCTAGCGCTATATCATTATACTTTTGACTCTTGCAGGATTAACATCTACCTATAAAGTTTGTGTTATTCTAAAGATGTCACAGTTTTACAGAAATATGACGAAGGTGTCCTTCAACAGTCCGCCTGCCACCACCTTCTACTTCTCCGACTGTGAAGATAGAAGGTCTACGCTGTTAGTGGATTGTGAGCGATTTCGCCGTAGAATACTCCAGGCTGAAACATTCTTAGCAAGTTGTCTGCTACGCAAGATGCATCATATGAGTACATGAAATAAATTAGATCACAGTGACTGTTATGATTGCATAAAAACAGTGTCGAGCAAGAATTGTTAATGTTTTCTGTTACGGAGCTCCGATCCTCACAGAGTCAGAGCTAAACCCTAACTAATGCATGACCCGTAGTTATTGTGGGATGTGAAAACTTGGTGGGGGAAACTGGTGTGGTGGGGGGTAAAGGCGAGTGTCTATCCTACATGCTTGTATCACTTCAGTATACCTGCGGCTCTTGCATAGTTCACATGGATTCGCAAATACAAGGCACTACTGTTTCTTCCACATGTTCTTCTTTTAATATTGAGCAAGCTGACAATACAAATGATGAAATACAAGTACATGAAGTTTCTAGCACAATATATTCTGATGCAGAAGCAATAATGTCATCCCTAATAGGGTTTGACTAATGATGGTGGATGTAGTAGCAACCATCTGCCTCGCACCAGCTGCCACCTGCCGCCTGCCATCTGCCGTCCGCCATCTGCTCCGCCCCACCACACTTTTACCCCCACCATTTTGTTTGATACCAAAACGCTAGCTAGCGAATAGTCAGTACACCTCCGGCTCTTAACCAGTGTACATCGAGCTCTCTGTTGAAATGTCCATCAAAATTAGGTGTATTCATTATGACTCTATTCATCTGGCGACTTTCCAAGACCTCGAGGTTTTTAATGAAGAGTTAAGACTTCTCATTGCGTCCGGTTACGATTTATCTTTGGAACTTTACGCATCAAAAAACAACATGGACTCTGCGCAGGAATCGAAGTATCTACCGTCTTTCATCAGAAAGCGTAGTGATGGCCGCAACTCGTCCGGATCAACAACATCGATGACAACGAACAACGGGGAACTATTGTAAACATGAATTATTGTAAATAAAATAAAGTAATATTTGTAATAGTACTACCTCGCACTCGTATCATTCGATTGCTTCATTCGATTGTTTTCATTCGATATTTTTATCGAATGAAAACTATCGAATCACAATCGGATTTTACGCGTGCGAGGTAGTACTTTTTTAAAATTACCTCCCCGTGACCTTGACCTTTAAACTTTCCCTCATTACGTCACAAAACCGCCTACGTCACTGGCTGAGGCTCAGATGACGTGTTTAATGACTCAGCGCATCCGGTCACGTGACCGGATGACGTCACTTCCGCCCCAGCAGCCCCAAATGCCCACTACTAAGGTATATATTCCGTCCATTATTGTGATAGTCAATTTTATTTCAATTGCAATGACACGGTTTTCAGTGAATATTAGAGGGACTATCTGAAGACGAGTGCAACTTATTATGACTCTCATCGAACATACAATACATTTTAAATAACACATAAAGCATTACAACAGTCCACTAGATCCTTAAATCCCTTAATATGCATCGAAATAAAAAGTAGGAAATCATGGAAATAGAAAAATAACGACTATTATAAGGTACTATTACTTTATCAAGTAACCTATATATCTATATTATCTCAGTCATTCTGATAATATTACATTCAGTTAGATCTCCCTTGTACAGACAAATAAAAAATAAAAATAATTGAATAACATATATTTGTAAAATATTAATTAAGTAAAAATGCCTACCCTTAAAAAAACAAGTATTGATATTTGCAATACAAAAATATCTTTTGTTCGAGCTCTAGTGGTCACATTTATTGTCCAATTAACTCCAAATGTTTTGGAGAGATTACTGTCTACAAACATTTGGACCAGTTTGTTGTGCAAAATAATTGAGATTCCTAGCCCCTTTTTGGGGGTTTTAAATATTCAAACTTTAAATTGTTCGGCATAAATATTATCAAAAAGCCCCGTACTTATAATTTACACATATAAACCAACAGAAAAGAAAAAGCCAAAAACCATAAGAACTCCGTCGTCTATCTAGAATAAATAGTTTAATTTGATTTGAAAGATAATGCAAATTGAATAAACGCAGTGCGTTGTCTTATAGGGATTTTACATTAGAAAAGGCTGAATTTCATACCACTGTGCAGTTTTACTATCCCCAGAACCCCAACCCCCTTCCTTTCAATCATGACTAGAGGACCTCCTCCAATCTTTATTATGCACCACGTTGCTACTCCAGCATTGTAGATAAATAGAACCAGGAGTATTAAAACAAAAAAGTTTTCAATTTCTATACACATTGGAATACATTTTACCACAGTAGTTAATCTTTTAAAATTTTTAATTCGTAATCTGGCTTGCCTCACGTAATTTGGCTGTTTTGAAATGAATATCAGGAATTTTGATATTTACAAACATATCGGATGTTGGAGAGGCGCAAACAAGTAATAAACGGAAGCTATTTATCCAACTGAAATCGATATTTACGAAGCACGAGGCGTATGATTTAGAACGTTTATGATAATACGGCGAACCTACTTTAATGATTATTATTTACACAATTTTAGGAATATTTTGGTAATTTAATTTTTAATTTAATTTAATATTTAGGTAGTTAAATTCTAACTACTACTAGAGGAACAATAATTGGTAGATATATTTTTACAGTTACACATTTGGAGAATGTACGTAGAACCCTTAATTTTTGTTTTTAATGTTTGTCTTTCGTTTTAATCCGGTGTAGGAATAGGATTAAAGGATTATTAAAGGAAATATCTTTCCATGTAAATAATGTTTAGAATTCTATAACCAACTTAGATAGGCTTAGATAGGTTAAAACATCACTGTTCAAGTACATAAAGTACATTTTCTGTATATAGTAAGAACAGAAAAATATTGCAAAGCATTGCCCTTCAGTATGCGTATATACAATTTAGGTTAACAGTGTGATGCATATTAGTGAATTTCCCCTATAGGGAAGAAGCTATTACCATAGGCCTCATGGTAAGCCCGAGACCATGATAACTTTTTGTTTTGAGGTCACCAGATGCCAAAAATACTATTCGTTCAAATTTATATATATATATAATATATATGTGTGTGTGTGTGTGTGTCTGTGAATGCGATAACTTGAGTAAAAAACGTACGATTTCGATAAAATTTGGTTCAGATGTGTAAAATGTGTAAAACATGACTTTAATTTCGAAATCCAGAAAAATCGGACCATGGAAGGGGGGTTTATGGGGGTTTGAAATTTTCCGAAAATCAGTTTTATGCATATTTTACCCTAAAATTTTTAAAAACCATAATTTTGGTTTTGACAACTTTATAGAGCTTCCAAATAAAATAATATAGTATTTTGAATTATTAACCTAGGTTAAGTGGTTGCGGAGAAAATCCAAAAAACCTACTCATAAAATCTCCCATGATAATCTTATAGGAAAGAGGTTTTTGGCTTTTCCTTAGTTTATTTTAATGTAAAATTCACATTTGCTTTTACCAATCTATTCAGTCCACAAAACAATCACTTTGGTGTTTAAATTGTGATTCTAGGCCCAACCGTTGCAGAGATATTCAAAGTGGTGAACACAGTACGTTGTCCAATGTTATCCTTATGGAGAATAAATAAAATTTGATATCTCGATTGTTTATGAATGTATATTGCTGAAACTTGGTATGTGGCTTCAAGTCGTACTGGTATTTTCACACAAAAATTGATTTTTTGTTGATTATTCCCGAAGCAGCAAACCTGCGTACTCAGCCCCCATATTATTCTTAAGGAGAATAAGTAAATTGTAAAGATTCTCTTGATTATGAACATAAATTAATAAAACTTGGTATGTAGCTTCACTTGGTTGAGTTATATTGATAATTGTAAAACAAACAACAAAATCCCTGTTGCAGCAAACCTGGTTACTCAGCATCCACGTTATTCTTATGGAGAATAACTAAAATGTTATACAGCGCTTATTTATGATTGAATATTGATAAAACTTAGTATGTGTCTTCACCTAGTTAAATTCTATTTATATTTGCATAAAAACCAATTGTTTCTGTTCCTTGTTTCAGCAAACCTACGTACTCATTACCAATTTCATTCTTATGGAGAATAATTAAAATCGCTTATATATGAATATATTTTTATGAAACTTGGTATGCGACTTCATGTGGCATTAAGTCATAAATTATGCATTGGAAATTTGCTGAGTACGCAGTTTTGCTGTGACGGGGTTATATATGTTTGTTTTTTTTAGTTATAGATAATTATGGTTTGTTATCAACGTCATAAATATCTATTATGCCCCAAGTTCCAGTGTAATGCATGACTTTGTGTTCCAAGTTAGTATATAATATATTATTTAGCCATCAGTGTCATACAAGTCTTTGTGTTCCGATTTAGTATTTAGGATGTAGGTTAGCCATACACTTCTTTGTGTTCCAAGTTGTAATATAGGATATTGATTGAGCCATCAGTGTCATACACGTCTTCGTGTTCCCATTTATTATAGAGGATGTAGGTTAGTCATCAGTGCTATAAGTCCTTGGTTCTGAGTTAGTATGGATGATGTGGGTTAGCCATCAATGCCATAAATGTTGTTTGTTCTCGAGTTAATACACAGTATGCAAGCTAGCTATCGGCCCGCTTAATGTATCTTGTGTTCCAAGCTACTTGCGCTACGTGTAGAGAAGTGTTAGGATGACTACCAGCGTAATGCATGTCTGTTGTTTTCCAAGTAACTTATTCTTCGTACAGAGGATGTAGGTTGTCCATCAGAGTGATGCATGTTTGTTGTGTTCACAGTTACTTATGATCCGACTTTACACCAACTTCATTATTAAACTCGTACAAGTCTTGATGCGGATAAAAACATTTTGTGATTTGAAACATGTAATTCTTCTTAAATACATGCATACATTTTTATAACATGTTTATAAAAACGTAGATTGATTTATATTAGCTTTTTATTTCATCTTAAACCAGCAAGAAAGAGCAAACTTGAAGATATGATTAATAAGACTGAATCTGAAATAGTACTGTGGTGTGGAATGTAGAATCATCGATGACTTTAAATTAGTGATATACAGTGTATTAAATAAGTATGGGACATAGTTTCTACGTTTAACTTATCCTAATCTAAAACAAATTTTTCAATTTATTAACAAACTGCATAATAATAAAGTACAATATTCTGATCGCTACTCTACCAATAATCTTGATAAAATATGATTGCAAATTTACAGGAAAAATCGCTTGTTTTAAGGTTTAAATGTATTGGTTTAACCTTCACCCTGATATTAACAATTTATTCTTAAAATATGTACACACAACTTCCTTACAAATATTAATATATTTGTAAACAACCCTTTTTAGGTTGTTGTTGACATTTTAACGACTTAAACCAAAAATGCTTAGCAAAAAAAATTGAAGTAATATTAATATTACAATTTTAGTTAATAAATAAACTAGTTTTCATATGATTAGCTCCATCAGCTAGAAGTCATTTGTTGAGCGCACTGAAAAGCCTCTCGCCAAAGTGATTTGCATGCTACTACTATGGCCGCCCCCTGACTGCTTTTCGACCTTTGACCCCTGACTTCACGCCCGCGCCCCCTCCCCCCTCCCCGCCCACGCCTCTCCCCCTCCCCCTCCCCACCCGCCCTTCCCCTCCCCCGCACCTCCCCCCTCCCCTCCCCCGCCCCACCCCCTCCCCCGCCCCTCCCCCCTCTCCCCCCCCCTTCAGTCCCGGCCTCTCATACCACTTTACCTAACCTACACTAGGACCGTGTTGCCAACCTGGTTTTTTTTTCTGTGTAGTGCTGCCAACCTATTTTTTTAAGATTACTTCACCCTAAGTTATACTGTTTGTTATATGTATATAATTATTACGTCACGCTACTTTCGTTTGCTGCGCTCGGCCCCCTCTCACCCGCTTGTTTACTTATCCGAACATCTTACTTACCCGAACATGATACTTGTCCGAACCTGTTACGTATCCGAACATGGTAGTTATCCAGACAGCCCCCTGGACCACCCCCCGAGGCGAAACTCAACTCCTTGAGCAAAGCTCGGTCCCCTCCCCCTCCCCACCCCTCCCCTCCCGACCCTTCCAATCATTTTACCTAACCTACATTTGGACAGTGTTGCCAACCTGGTTTCTTTTCTGTGTAGTACTGCCAACCTAATTTTCTAAGATTACTTCACCCTAAGTTATACTATTTGTTATATATATATATATATATATGTATATGTGTATTACATCACACTGCTTTCATTTGCTACGCTTGGCCCCCTCAAAAAATTGATTATATATCAACACACCCTATATATATATCTTTTAATACCCTTCTTCTGTTAAAATATATTAGTAAAATATGAAGTAGGCCTAGTACCAGGTGTATCAGATCAGACTGAAATAAAATCTATGCATTTATAAAACAAAAGTTGATATTTGTAAGTAGTGATTTCTCTTTACGGTGGAAATCATACCTTGTGGATAATTTTATATCCTTATCGGGTTCACCACTCCTGTTTCAACTTGTCCAGACCTGTCACTACTTGTTCGGTAGATATGACCCCTATAGAGCTCTATAACTTATTTGCTATGCCAAACCTTTTTCACTTGTAATACTGTTTCATTATATGCTTTTTAAAACTAATTTCATCTAAATTGTACCTTGTGTAAGTCCAATACTAAACTATGCAAACAAGGGAAAATAATAATAAGTAATAAATTACAAACCAAACTTTATTGATACATTTAATTGGTCTACTATTTACAAAAACAGTAATTAAGTGAAAAATCAAACAAATTCAATTCCTTTTCCGATTCCCCGGTATACCAGAGACAGTCTGTCGCCCTCGCCTTTGTTGTAGCTCTCGATGGCGGCGTCCGAGAGGATAGCGAGGAACCTGTGTGGGAGGTAGACGTTCAGGAGTAGGTCATCGCCGGTTATACCTTCAACGACGGTGGTGCGGATTGTTTCGCCGAAACGTGTTTGCGCTTTTCAAAACTGGATGATCTTGTAGGGGATCATCGGGCTGAGATCGCTGATCCTGGTATATTGCGGCACGTAACAACTGTTCAAGTGTACTTTCAAATCGGCAGTGTCCATTGTCGATTGATTTTATCTCCCCGTAACTGCTGCCTCTCGTCCAGGTGGCGTGGAACTGACTGAATCTCAACTAGATAATTTACTTTTGGTAGTGGTGGGGGTGGGGTGGTTGGAGGGAGTGGGGGAATGGTTTGGGGACAAAAAAAGTCCCAGATGCAGGGAATATTTCCCTCCGATATACTTCTTTTTTATTGGTTGTGGTATTGAACCAGTTTCAACACGTTATTCAATGCGCACATCTTTTTTGATTTTCCGTGAAAAAAAACAATACACATTCGATGTCGTCAGCACCTTTAAAGAAGGGTAGGCTTCCAGGTCGATCACTAGACACGATTTGAAAAATTCTTTGATATAGTTTGCTTTTTCCAGTCCCTTTACGTACACTACCGAAGAATACAGAATGGAGTACAACTGTCTGTGTAGCGCTTGAATGGTTGTGTCACCGTCCTGCCAGCGTAGCCCGTGATAGTGATTGGTCGTCCACGTACACTGTTTCTTGGTTTTGGCGTCCAAAGTGGTGTATGGGCACGGAGATTTCACTGTCCAATGTTGAATGGTGGTTCCGTCCGACGTGGCAACTGCAAATTCCTTAACTACGAATTCGTTGTTTGGGTTTTTAAAGCCTTGAAAATCAACAAACAGTTCCATGTTCCGCCCGAAGCGACTGGCACCGCCTGAGGTTAGAATGAGAATGAGGCCTGCCGGGCTAGACAGCGGCTCGTTCTATCCCCACTACTACCTCCCTACCACTAACTCCTTTCCAATACCTCTCCCCACCACTATTGCCCCCTCCCCACCCGTTCTCCTCCTCCTCCTCCTCCAACTACAACCAACTATCTTTCTAATATTCAAAATCTTTTCAAAAACTGGACAGGGACAAGGATTAATAATAATAACAACGTTTCAAATACAGACACAAGTACGTATTTTATAAATCAAATCCTCTTATATATATATATATATATATATATATATATATATATATACGCCTTTTACACACACACACACACACACACACACACACACACACACACACACACACACACACACACACACACACACACAAAATTAATGTTTTTGAATAACAAAATCAGGCGATACACCCTGAAAGTTTCCAATACCAAAAAGTGGATATTGGAAATAGTAAAGAAAGATTATTTTTGAAACCTCACACAAAAAATAATAAGTGATAGCTTAAAAAACAAAACAACATTACCCTATTCAGCTGTAAAAACAGCTAATCTATACTGAATATAGATGATAATGGGAAAAACTAAAAATCTAAAACCCAAAGACCACAAATTCTAAAGTTATTTTAAATGCAAACAAACTTTTCTCCCCGCCAGTCTGCCTCGAATGTATACGGATTTTTCCGTTTGCGGGGCCTAAAATTCTCCCCAACCCGGTACTCTTCTTCCCAAACCATCAAATACCGGATCTCGTTCTCAATCTCTGCCAAATATACCGACGCGATGTTGTCATGTATAGTGGCTGTCTCGCTCTCTTCATTATAACACAACCACTCTAAATCGTTACGCGGTTGCCCACACCATCTGCTTAGAAACTCATGAATGCTAGAATCGATTGAGGACCACACCCGGGATGGGGAGTCAGGTATCTCGCGCATGCAGTCGGCCGAAAAGTCATTACTGTTAGGCTCCAGATGCTTGAACCGATACAATACGTCACTGCAGAGCATACATTCTTTGCATCCTCTCACGAGTAATATGTGATACTGGCAGACCAGATCATCAAACTTGTGCGGCAAACCACACTGTTTAACCTCGGGTGAAAAAGGTAAAATATCCACACAGTCCTCCGGCAGACTCGTTTGACCCTCGTAAACTGGTGAGGAGAACGATTCTAGATCTATTACTTCCTCCAGATCTTGGGAGGAGATGACCGGTAGCACCGTTTCACCATCATGACCGGATGAGAACAAGTGAAATAATTCACATTTGACAAAGTCAGGTACAGGGATAGGGTCGGGGCTGCCGAGTTGTGGCATGGCGCAGGTGAAGGAGGGGCCGGGCATTGAGCGGGAGGTAGACGGAAGGGGTACCACATCCTTACGGAGTGGCGGACGGAAGCCTTCGCCCTCTAGAACGGGGTCAGAAAAGTCAACTCCCTCGACAAGATCTGCCACATCTTGCGAGGAGAGTTCTAGCCCTGAAAAGGGTGATTTGTCCACAGGCCGTGGCGGACGGAAGCCTTCGCCCTCTAGAACGGGCTCAGAAAAGTCAACTCCCTCGACAAGATCTGCCACATCTTGCGAGGAGAGTTGTAGCCCTGAAAAGGGCTGTTTGTCCTCAGGAGGAGGTAGAGGTGGTGTCGCAGACATGATTAGACAGGTCGATGTTACCACTGGGAGAGCAAGAACCCAAATGAGCTCCGGGACGGCTTGCCCCCTCTATTTATAAAAACTATCGGGTCGAATCGAACAACGACCGAGTTAAAACCACCGAAAACAATCGAATGCCGATTCGGTTGTTCCCATAAGAACCAATAGTAGAAGCGATAAAAGTAATTGCTAACAGCAATGTTATAGTCGATAAACATCCGGATGAAATAACCGAATGAAACAACCGAATGAAACAATCTGATCATGGAGGGGGGAATTCGAGGAGGGGAGGATTTGGTGGTGGAGGGGAACACGTGACGTCAGGTATCAAAGGTCAATTTCGTCACATGGAATCAGGTGTGTACTCTAAAAGAAAGTAGAGTAAGTGTAATGATGTTGGTACAAGGAGAGTATTGGCAGATTTAAGAAATGATTGGATTTATACTTAAATTTGAAAGAATTTGCAATTGTTGGAAGTGTAATTGTAGTCGTAAGTTGGTGAACGAGTAGTTGTTTCATAGTAATAATTGAATTTCTTTAAATTAATTTGAGAAAACATAAATAAATAAATGTGTGTATACCTCTCAGCATTACCTAGATGGCACAATGTACATCACCATGTGTGGCAACATGATGGGAGTTGGGCGTACGTCAAACTACACAAACGCTCACAAGACGGAAAAAATAACACTCAAAATACAGAGTAATTAATTCAAACTTGCAGGTTAACTAGTTATAATTTTAACAAAATACAGTAAAATAAAATTCGATTTAGCTAGGAACTACTGGGTGGGTAGTTTTATAGCTTCATTTTTCTGTATGTTTTGGAATTTATTTTAAAATTATTTGCGTACACCTCTTAGCGTTACCCAGAGGACACCACGAGGAGGTGGGTGTACGTCGCCCTCCACACACACACACACACACACACACACACACACACACACACACACAAAACACACGCACACAAGTAATATTTTAATTTTAGAATCAAAATATTAAAATCCTTTAAATTCAGAAACTAATAAAACTGTAATATTTAATAAAAACTTAAAATCTAAAACAACTTATAAGACCTTTAACATCAGCTGTTATAATAACACGAGTAACTTATTAGGACCTAAGAGACACACACACCCCTATGTAAAACCAACATGGCATCTGCCCATGTAATTATCAAAACAAAACGTAAGGAAACAAAACTAAATACTTCTACAACACAAAAAAAAAAAAAAAAGAAATTGTAAAAACAACAGATACAAGTCGCTGAGCACCATCAGCAGGATTAGTATTGTTGCCTACTCATAGGTTTTAATCCCGGTGCTCAACGTTTTGTATCTGCTGGATCATCTCATGGTCGTTGAAGGCGTCCGATTCGTACCCTTCGTCTGACTGGACGTACCGGTTCACCCCGGCCAGGCCAACGTCAAGGCCTAAAAACATCTGGCGACGTAACGTTGCCCTCATCACGCCATGCGCCAGGCGACGGCGGTGCAGCGGGATTACCCGCACACCCTCGTGGTAGGGCTTTACAATTGCCACATACCACAAATACGGGCTACCAAACTTGAGGATAATTTCGACGCGGTCCTCAATCCGCACGTCAGAGACCACGACTTTCATTTTCCTGTTATCTGCCAGGAGATCTAGCGTCAGTAGGCCATTCCGTAGGCGGTAACCCCTGACAAAGATGTCTTGGGCATTGAAGTCGATGGTCTCCACCATCATAACGTGTGATGGGCCAACGCCATCGTTTATGCTACGGCGAGCTCGCAGGGTATGCAAAATCATTTCAAAGAAAAGCTATGAATCACTAAGAGGAGAATAAAGAAATATAAACTATGAATATATTACTAAAAGAATTAGTAGGAGAAAGAAATAAACGGTTGGTCAGGAAGAAACAGGAAGAATATGTTTCCACTATGAGCGCAAGAACGCAAATGAGCTCCTGGGCGGCTTGTCCCCTCTATTTATAAAAACTATCGGGTCGAATCGAACAACGACCGAGTGAAAACCACCGAAAACAATCGAATGCCGATTCGGTTGTTCCCATAAGAACCAATGACAGAAGCGATGAAAGTTAAATTATATTCGATAAACATCCGAATGAAACAATCTGATCATGGCGGGGGTATACAAAGACGGGATATTTGTGGAGGGGGTATTTGTGGAGGGGATATTTGTGGAGGGGGTATTTGTGGAGGGGGTATTTGGAGGTAGGGGTGAGTGACGTGAGAGAGGGAAACACGTGACGTCAGGGATCAAAGGTCAATTTCGTCACAGGGAGGTAGGTGTGTACTATAAAAGAAAGTGGAATAATTAGTATGATGTATATAAATTATGAGTCGTTTTTTTGATAGAATAATTAATGTAGAAAGAGTAGTTTTTAAATAATGTGTAGTTGTAAAAGCGTAGTTTTAATCCTTAGTATAAGTTGTAATGTTTGTAAGTAGATTAAGGAACATTTGCGCACACCTCTTAGCGTTACCCAGAGGACACCACGAGGAGGTGGGTGTACGTCGTCCTCCAAAAATAAGTGCATAACATAGAAAATATTTTGTTCAAACAGGCAGTTGAAGAATACCATGCAAAGACAACACTCAAACCATAATCATAGATTATTGTTGCAAGACAATATGAAAGAAGAAAATAATAACAGGCAAAACAGAAAAAAAAGTCTCAGGGTAGAATAACTACACCCTGGGTCGTTTCGTACCAAAAGGTAGTGTGTCAAACTCGCCAACACGACGACGTTTGTTGTACACTACCCTGTACGTTTTAGACTCAGGACGTGTCACAACCAAGCCTGTTGTTGGCCGAGCAATCTTTTTGGGTATCCGAACTACAGACGCCGGGGCATCGTTAAGAATCATCTCCTTCAGGGTAGAAAAACACACGATGCTCCGGTTCCTGTAGTTCATGGTAATTCCACGTACTTTACAGGCCGTCTTGTACTCGTTGGGGCCGATGCGTATTAGATACGCGTAGTTCTTGGGACCGCCTGATACGAATTCGACGATGTAGGCATCCGGCCCGTACTTTGCCAACTCGTCAGTCATTTGCCCCAAGAACTCTCCGGCCTCGATTACTTCCTCACCAGGCTTCTGGGTGAACAAAATGCTGTCCGTATCAAAATATAACACGCTTTCACCCAGCCGCTCGAGGTAGGAGTACAATTTCAGACGAGCCTGTGCGGTAACGAATGCCGCAATCACTACATTTGTGTAGGGATGCGGAACGATAGCTTCCTTCAGGTCGTGCCAGTTGACGAACATCAGCTCGTCACTGACCGGAAGGAGCTCATCGACCTCAATGCTGGGATCCGTGAGGACATCGAGCAGCTGGCCTCGTGTGCGCACCACAGACGTATGGGGTAGGTCGTCACGTTGACCCCATTTGCCCCAGAAGGAGTTTAGGCAGGTCTTGCCGATGGCTCTTTTCCCGGGGTTGAAAGAAATATTGTCGGGATCGAGCCTGATTCGCTCCTTCTGTTCGTATTCACGAATGAACCGGGCTTTTAGTGCGTCTGTAGTGCACCACTCGGGCCAGCCGCTAGCCTCAACTTTCAGTTTTAAAAATTTATTAATATAGGAGGCAAATAGGCTTCCTGAGTTGGCGTTGAGATCGTACGTAGTCGTCTCGTACTCCCAAATCTCGTGGATTTTTACTATGCGATAGCCGAGCTGCAGAGCCTTTCGGACTTCGCATGTCACCCACGTCCCCGAGAGAGTTCGCTGTTCTGGACTATGCTCACAGTCCCCCTGCTGCATGGTTTTGGCACATGTGCGGCCAAGCGCAAAACAAAGCTTGCCGTTGAAACGCGCAGGGAGGACTGGATGGAACAAATCACCAGGGGGGAGGATATCGAGATGAACGAGCCCCTCGATGTTTGCAATATCCTGCGGACAGTCTGTACCCGAGTGAATCTTTGGGTGTTTCACCGGGAATGTCCCGTACTTGCAGATGTACGGGTACAGACTGCAAACATCCAGGTGCAAAATCTTCTCATTTTCTCCCACCCTGTGATACAATTTGGTGGCATTGGTCCTGCCACCGAAAAAAGCGTCTCGAGGATCGAGAGGTGGAGCGGCGATGTCATGTCTGGAGTCGATAAACTGCTGAATCGCTGGGTTACCTTTCATCATGGCTGAAAATTGGCAACCCCACATTTCAACTACTGTAAACCCGTTGCGGCGCAGTAGTTCGGTTTTGTCGAGTGTCCTCTCGTACCGGGAATTCATAGTTTCCCCTGAGGGTCCACTCTTGATGGGGGCGTCACGGCTTTTGAAACAGAGAGGGCACCCGTGATACCAACAACCGTGATACTCCCGCACTGTTTTGACATCGCCGTCCTCGCTGAAACCATCCACTTTCCGGCCACAAATCTTCTTCTCGCGTCCATTCCCTGCATGCTGGATGTATATCCCCTGCGAGTGAGCTTCCCACATCAACCAGCAGAGCGCCTCACGAGACTGGCGGTCAGCGAGGCGATATCCTCCGGCAGGTAGGACGGAAATCGTGTCTCGTGGAAGGTGATTTGTCCTGTACGCTGTCATACAGGCCCCGGCTATGGTCACTGCCTGCCTGAACGGGTCGACACTGTTTTCAGAAAGAAAACCTTCCCTGAATTTCAGACAGGCAAGCCGTAGGATTCGGACATCCTGAGAACAGTAATTCAGTAGTTCCGCCCTGAAGTCAAATACATAACCAGGGTCCTGTGAAAAAGGAGTATACCACTCGAAGAACCTTTTTCTTTCTTCCACGGACATATCATCGCAGCCGTACATGTCAGGAGAGGGGATGGGGCCGGTGTAGTTTGAGTTTTCAATTTTATTAAAAAAATGAGGAAAGTACCCTTTTACCGTATTTTGCAGATTGAACGTTTTGGGCAACTTTGCCAGACCCTCGAGGAGAAAATTCAGTGAGTCGATGAAGTGAAGGTGTGAATACTTCAACGACTGAATTTTCGACCCGGTCATAATCAACTCTGGGGCCCAGCCGAGTTCCTCAATCATGTGACGCAGAACAAATTGGCCGTCGTACGCTTTAAAATTGTGAGCAATGACGACAACGTCCTTGTACTGCGGACGCGGTTCGGCAAGGTAGGCAACGAAATCCTTGACTGTGTTAACACCCTCAAAGACGCTGCGCCGTTGGCCGCAGAATCCACAATTGTGGTCAGAATCAAGAACGTTTACACAGATCGGGCAAACTTGTTCCGCGATGCACAGATTGGGAATATGCTCGAATACACCTTGGTTGCCAGGGACAGGGGTCTCTTGTGTACACTCAAAATCGAAAAACACAAAAAGAAAGGTTTTTTTGGGTGCGTAAAGTTTGGCTGGCTGCACGTAACACAGATGGTTCGGTGGGACAAATTTGTCACAAATAGTACAGAATGACTCCCCGCAAACATGGACTCTCTTCTTGCTTTCTAGACTGTATGTATTCAAACACTGACCGCACTTTTTCAAAGTCTGACATGCCGACTGGTTTCCAAACGATGGAAGAAAGTGGCGTTGAAAACACGCCCGGCCATAGAAGGAACGATTGCACACGTTACAGTTGACGCGTTCATCGTCCTCACAAAGCCCCGACTGTATACAGGCAGGACATTTGGTGGGGCAACGATGACGTGTGACACGGGAAGAATCAGCATATTTGCAGGGGCGGCAGTATGTTTTTGCAGTGAATGCGCCGGTAACAGACGTAATCACGTTATAGTGATTATCGCCAAATATCAAGTCGATGTGTTTTCGCGGATGGTCAGGAGTACCTACAGGCCCTTCAAACATTGTTTCGCGACCTCTTCGGTCGGTAAACACCGTAATACAATACTCGGTTAAGTATTGTTGGAAGAGTCGCAACTCTTCCACCCCACCGCCGTTCACAGTCAGGTCGACATTAGCCTCACGGCACAAACGTTGAGCCAGTGCTAACTGCAAGCTTCTCGGCCCATGTCGCCCCGAAAACCAAATTTTATTGTATTCGGTAGCAGCTGCGGGTGACTCGTGTTTCTTTAGAAATGCTATCGCTACAACTAGGGCACGAGCTAAGCACAGGTTGTCATTTTTATTTATTATTGTAACTATTGCCTTCTTCTTTTTGCAAAACGTATGGAAACTGGACGTATAATCAATCCTTTTATGACGTATTCCTCCCATAGGCATTCGAACATGAAGCAATACAACCCTTAGGGGACCAGCAATAATAAATCGCTCGTTGCTTTGAATGCAACGCTCAAGTAGTTGCAACAGAACGTCAATGGAGAATTGGTCCATGCGACGCACACTGATGCCGATAGGGCGCTGGCCGACACGTGCAGCGCTATTAAATGTAAAACCCACTCTGTCTTAGGGCGCAACATTATCATCAATCAGATGACGGATCAGTCCAGCAAAGGTTTCACGCAACCAACCGTAAGGGTTGTCATGAGGTTGGGGAGGATCGATTAGGACAGTGACTTCGCGTGCCAACAGTTCAAAGTTTCTGTACTGTCGAGCATGCTCATCGATAATGCGGTAGTTGGGTTCTGGAAGATTTACAGGTAGCACATCCCCTACAACATCAAAGTCAGGTACAGGGATAGAGTCGGGGCTGCCGAGTTGTGGCATGGCGCAGGTGAAGGAGGGGCCGGGCATTGAGCGGGAGGTAGACGGAAGGGGTACCACATCCATACGGAGTGGCGGACGGAAGCCTTCGCCCTTTAGAACGGGGTCAGACAAGTCAACTCCCTCGACAAGATCTGCCACATCTTGCGAGGAGAGTTCTAGCCCTGAAAAGGGTGATTTGTCCACAGGCCGTGGCGGACGGAAGCCTTCGCCCTCTAGAACGGGCTCAGAAAAGTCAACTCCCTCGACAAGATCTGCCACATCTTGCGAGGAGAGTTGTAGCCCTGAAAAGGGCTGTTTGTCCTCAGGAGGAGGTAGAGGTGGTGTCGCAGACATGATTAGACAGGTCGATGTTACCACTGGGAGAGCAAGAACCCAAATGAGCTCCGGGACGGCTTGCCCCCTCTATTTATAAAAACTATCGGGTCGAATCGAACAACGACCGAGTTAAAACCACCGAAAACAATCGAATGCCGATTCGGTTGTTCCCATAAGAACCAATAGTAGAAGCGATAAAAGTAATTGCTAACAGCAATGTTATAGTCGATAAACATCCGGATGAAATAACCGAATGAAACAACCGAATGAAACAATCTGATCATGGAGGGGGGAATTCGAGGAGGGGAGGATTTGGTGGTGGAGGGGAACCAGTAAATGGAAAATTATACGGTTTTAGCTTATACTATAGGAAGTGTAAATGTATAACTGCCGCTATGAATTGTCGAACTGCGCATGTTATAATCCAATTTAAATAACCAGTAAATATAAAAACATAATTTAAGCGAATAAATACTACACCATCCTGTAGAGTATAAATACTGGCTAGTCTTAAAGATCCTGTCAGTAATAAACATGGATCCAAGGTGGAAACATCCTTTTTCGGCCATCATAAGTGGTCCCAGTATGGCGGGCAAGTCGCGGTTTGTTAAAAGTTTCATACAAAATATGAACAGAATGTGTGATTCAATGTTCGCCGAGGTTTATTGGTATTATGGGGCTTGTAAGCCTTCAAATATCAATGTTTCTGTACGTTTCAAACCTGGATTACCCCACATGGAAGACTTGGAGGATACCGGATCACCAAAACTCGTTGTTATAGACGACTTGATGAACAAAACTGACGAGAATGTAGTGGATATATTTACCAAAGGGTGTCATCACTGTAATATCAGCGTGTTTTACATAACTCAAAATATTTTCCATCAGGGCAGAGGCCAACGCGACATTTCACTAAACGCCCACTACATTGTATGTTTTAAGAACCCCCGTGACAAGGCACAAATCCGTCATCTTGCTAATCAAATCTGGCCTGACAATCCCCGATTTCTTCTGGAAGCCTACACTGATGCGACATCAGAACCTCATGGATACCTATTAATGGATCTAAAACAAGACACCCCGGATGAATATCGTTTCAGAACAAAAATATTTCCTTCTGACGAAGTAAACTATGTATACGTTAGTCGCAAATAAACTGTGTTGAGTTATCTCTTGTGTTTGATGTCTTTATCCCGTCCTTTTGACATTGTAAGAATAGCTCGGGATAAAACCAGTATTTAAGACGAAATACAATATTTTACAAACTCGATTCGTCTTACTGACATGCAAAATACGGTAGTTTGTCTAACTACATGCTGTCCGACCAACGAAGCAATTGTCATTAATATGAAACAAACCATTTTTAGTGGGAAACCGTACAATAAGTGCAATGTTCATATTGTAGACTTAATACGACTGCTGTCATTTTGTCTTCTAGCTAAACATTTCACGAAACATAAAACATTTACCACAAATACAATTATTGCCGACAATCTCTACTAGCGCAGTTTCAACGATTACAGCGCTACGGTAAAAACTATTAGTTACTAGTTTCAACTGTCTCTACTAGAGTGCAGGGTTAGGTGGATTTTAGCGCTACGGCGGGACTCGGTAATTACTATTACTATTAGTTTAAACTGTCTCTACTAGAGTGCAGGGGCAGTACCTCAGGCCGCTTCGCGTCTTATCTAAGCCTGCCGGCTGTACAGTATTATTTAGATAAATATCGTTTTATTGTTTAGCCATATCTCGTCCCATTTACCTTAAATCGCGCTGATAGTCGTTGGTCTCCATAGCTGAGTTGTCAGCGGCGTATTCCTCCTGGCCAGAGGTTACGTTAGGCACGGGTTCGATTCCCGTCTGGAGACCAAAAAAAAAAAAACTTGGTTGGTGTGTATGCATAAATCATACAACTAGCGGGTTCGCCTTAATACTAAGATATCATCGGGTAAGGGAAATCAGGCTACAAGTTAGCTGGTTGTATGAGTTTGTGTATATATAACAACCAAGTTCCGGCTCCCAGTTTTGCACAAAAAAAAAAAAATTTAGTTAGTTTGTTTTCTATCCCTAGGTGAATGGGTAATTTTAAAACTTATTTTTAAAATATATTTTTAAAATACTCATGTAGTAGGAGTATGCGAGACTAGGACCAATAGAGGCTGTATCGCGTTGTCTAAGTTTCGGTCGGTAACTCTGAGAGTAAAATAAAGATCTACATATGTTGGGTTGGCACCACTGTGGGTGCCGGCACGGTGCGAGGATATGAGCGAGGCGGGTCTGGGAATCTGTGAAGTCAGGGGGTAAAGATCGAAAAACAACCGGAGGGGTGGTCCAGTGGGCTGGCTGGATAACTACCATGTTCGGATACGTAACAGGTTCGGACAAGTAACAAGATTGGATAAGTATCATGTTCGGGTAAGTAAGATGTTCGGATAAGTAAACAAGCGGGTGAGAGGGGGCCGAGCGCAGCAAACGAAAGTAGCGTGACGTAATAATTATATACATATAACAAACAGTATAACTTAGGGTGAAGTAATCTTAAAAAAATAGGTTGGCTGCACTACACAGAAAAAAAAAACCAGGTTGGCAACACGGTCCTAGTGTAGGTTAGGTAAAGTGGTATGAGAGGCCGGGACTGAAGGGGGGGGGGAGAGGGGGGAGGGGCGGGGGAGGGGGTGGGGCGGGGGGGGAGGGGTGGGGGAGGTGCGGGGGAGGGGAGGTGCGGGGGAGGGGAAGAGCGGGTGGGGAGGGGGAGGGGGAGAGGCGTGGGCGGGGAGGGGGGAGGGGGCGCGGGCGTGAAGTCAGGGGTCAAAGGTCGAAAAGCAGTCAGGGGGCGGCCATAGTAGTCATGCTGATGACATCTTGAGTGTTTTGGCAACTGCTCTTGATAAGTAAATCATTAAAGTTGGTTTTATCATGTTTTAATCATACATTCTACTCTTTTCTGCCTGAAATTAGGTTTACAAATTCTTAAATAGGTTCCCCAACAACGTAATGCATATTTTACCAAAGAGGCCTCACATTCCAAGGATGACAACATTTATATTCATCCTCCTAGGTGAAGCGGTTCGTGTGCAATATGTGTGACACACCCTGAATATCAACAACTAGCTGCTTGGTTCTTATTTTACCAAAGAGGCCTCACAATCCAAGGATGACAACATTTATATTCATCCTCCTAGGTGAAGCGGTTCGTGTGCAATATGTTTGAGACACCCTGAATATCAACAACTAGCTGCTTGGTTCTTATTTTACCAAAGAGGCCTCACATTCCAAGGATGACAACATTTATATTCATCCTCCTAGGTGAAGCGGTTCGTGTGCAATATGTGTGAGACACCCTGAATATCAACAACTAGCTGCTTGGTTCTTATTTTACCAAAGAGGCCTCACATTCCAAGGATGACAACATTTATATTCATCCTCCTAGGTGAAGCGGTTCGTGTGCAATATGTTTGAGACACCCTGAATATCAACAACTAGCTGCTTGGTTCTTATCTTACCAAAGAGGCCTCACATTCCAAGGATGACAACATTTATATTCATCCTCCTAGGTGAAGCGGTTCGTGTGCAATATGTTTGAGACACCCTGAATATCAACAACTAGCTGCTTGGTTCTTATTTTACCAAAGAGGCCTCACATTCCAAGGATGACAACATTTATATTCATCCTCCTAGGTGAAGCGGTTCGTGTGCAATATGTTTGAGACACCCTGAATATCAACAACTAGCTGCTTGGTTCTTATCTTACCAAAGAGGCCTCACATTCCAAGGATGACAACATTTATATTCATCCTCCTAGGTGAAGCGGTTCGTGTGCAATATGTTTGAGACACCCTGAATATCAACAACTAGCTGCTTGGTTCTTATCTTACCAAAGAGGCCTCACATTCCAAGGATGACAACATTTATATTCATCCTCCTAGGTGAAGCGGTTCGTGTGCAATATGTTTGAGACACCCTGAATATCAACAACTAGCTGCTTGGTTCTTATCTTACCAAAGAGGCCTCACATTCCAAGGATGACAACATTTATATTCATCCTCCTAGGTGAAACGGTTCGTGTGCAATATGTTTGAGACACCCTGAATATCAACAACTAGCTGCTTGGTTCTTATTTTACCAAAGAGGCCTCACATTCCAAGGATGACAACATTTATATTCATCCTCTTAGGTGAAGCGGTTCGTGTGCAATATGTTTGAGACACCCTGAATATCAACAACTAGCTGCTTGGTTCTTATTTTACCAAAGAGGCCTCACATTCCAAGGATGACAACATCTATATTCATCCTCCTAGGTGAAGCGGTTCGTGTGCAATATGTTTGAGACACCCTGAATATCAACAACTAGCTGCTTGGTTCTTATTTTACCAAAGAGGCCTCACATTCCAAGGATGACAACATTTATATTCATCCTCTTAGGTGAAGCGGTTCGTGTGCAATATGTTTGAGACACCCTGAATATCAACAACTAGCTGCTTGGTTCTTATTTTACCAAAGAGGCCTCACATTCCAAGGATGACAACATTTATATTCATCCTCCTAGGTGAAGCGGTTCGTGTGCAATATGTTTGAGACACCCTGAATATCAACAACTAGCTGCTTGGTTCTTATTTTACCAAAGAGGCCTCACATTCCAAGGATGACAACATTTATATTAATCCTCCTAGGTGAAACGGTTCGTGTGCAATATGTTTGAGACACCCTGAATATCAACAACTAGCTGCTTTGTTCTTATTTTACCAAAGAGGCCTCACATTCCAAGGATGACAACATTTATATTCATCCTCCTAGGTGAAACGGTTCGTGTGCAATATGTTTGTGACACCCTGAATATCAACAACTAGCTGCTTGGTTCTTATTTTACCAAAGAGGCTTCACATTCCAAGGATGACAACATTTATATTCATCCTCCTAGGTGAAGCGGTTCGTGTGCAATATGTTTGAGACACCCTGAATATCAACAACAAGCTGCTTGGTTCTTATTTTACCAAAGAGGCCTAACATTCCAAGGATGACAACATTTATATTCATCCTCCTAGGTGAAGCGGTTCGTGTGCAATATGTTTGAGACACCCTGAATATCAACAACTAGCTGCTTGGTTCTTATTTTACCAAAGAGGCCTCACATTCCAAGGATGACAACATTTATATTCATCCTCCTAGGTGAAGCGGTTCGTGTGCAATATGTTTGAGACACCCTGAATATCAACAACTAGCTGCTTGGTTCTTATTTTACCAAAGAGGCCTCACATTCCAAGGATGACAACATTTATATTCATCCTCCTAAGTGAAGCGGTTCGTGTGCAATATGTTTGAGACACCCTGAATATCAACAACTAGCTGCTTGGTTCTTATTTTACCAAAGAGACCTCACATTCCAAGGATGACAACATTTATATTCATCCTCCTAGGTGGAGCGGTTCGTGTGCAATATGTTTGAGACACCCTGAATATCAACAACTAGCTGCTTGGTTCTTATTTTACCAAAGAGGCCTCACATTCCAAGGATGACAACATTTATATTAATCCTCCTAGGTGAAACGGTTCGTGTGCAATATGTTTGAGACACCCTGAATATCAACAACTAGCTGCTTTGTTCTTATTTTACCAAAGAGGCCTCACATTCCAAGGATGACAACATTTATATTCATCCTCCTAGGTGAAACGGTTCGTGTGCAATATGTTTGAGACACCCTGAATATCAACAACTAGCTGCTTGGTTCTTATTTTACCAAAGAGGCTTCACATTCCAAGGATGACAACATTTATATTCATCCTCCTAGGTTAAGCGGTTCGTGTGCAATATGTTTGAGACACCCTGAATATCAACAACTAGCTGCTTTGTTCTTATTTTACCAAAGAGGCCTCACATTCCAAGGATGACAACATTTATATTCATCCTCCTAGGTGAAACGGTTCGTGTGCAATATGTTTGAGACACCCTGAATATCAACAACTAGCTGCTTGGTTCTTATTTTACCAAAGAGGCCTCACATTCCAAGGATGACAACATTTATATTCATCCTCCTAGGTGAAACGGTTCGTGTGCAATATGTTTGAGACACCCTGAATATCAACAACTAGCTGCTTGGTTCTTATTTTACCAAAGAGGCTTCACATTCCAAGGATGACAACATTTATATTCATCCTCCTAGGTGAAGCGGTTCGTGTGCAATATGTTTGAGACACCCTGAATATCAACAACTAAGAACAAATAAGAACCAAGCAGCTGCTTGGTTCTTATTTTATCAATACAAGCTAATAAAATTTACCAAGTTTGGTTACAAATGAATAGTAAAAGAGAAATGGCTATTAAGAAGATTATCATTTGGCAAAGAACAGTGTGTATTATCATATAAAAAACAATTATCCGCATACAATAGTAATAGAATAATAATTTCATTTGTTTTAGTTATCTACGCTCTTTTGGAATGATGATCACACGTTATATAAATGTATTTGCGAAACAAATCTGGAAAACATAAAACTTGTGCCCTTTGAGTAGTTATAAGATCGAGTAGTTTAAATAACAAATATTTACACTAATAATATCAGGTTAAATAACATGTTATTTCTCATTCAAAATATTCGAATGGAGAGAGAAAGTTTAATGAGATGCTCTAGATATATAGCGAATTTGACACACGAAGGTATTCCTTGGCGAGAGGAAAGCAGCTTATGAGGGGGCAGGAGTCAGATAGAATTCCACCTTTTCGTTTGGAGTTTGGCCACTAGAGCGCTAGCAGTTTTTCAAATAATTCTTCCTTACCGACCGGCAGCGTGCGAAGGCTCGGCCTTCAGTCAACGGATCGGTATTGTCTAGTGTGATTTACAATACCTAGAAAGACGGGTTCACTGTCACTGGCGGCTTCTCGCACGCCCCGCATACAAGGGACTAAACCCAAAATTCTTGCCAAGACTGTTTGGTGTGAAGTCTGATCAAATATGTTGCAACTTCGTCTAAATCTTATGTCTGATAATAATTACTAGTAACAATATTAAGTTAGGCTATAAGAAATACATTAGGCATTTATTTATTAATTTCTCTGGTTCAAATTTGTTTTTGTAGTATCAGTTTTGTAGCCACCGCCTTATCGATTTAAAGAAAGTGTAAATATATTCTTAAGTGTTGTAAGACGTCTTTTATTATATCCCGTAAGAAAATTTCATAAGCTTTAAGAATATCACTTTTCACTATTATAGTCGAGTTTAGCAATTTTCATTAACACAATTTGTGATCTATTTCCTACAGACCGTTGTATTTTTTGTTCCAACGGACTTTGTTGCTATAGTCAGGATAAAAAACACTAGTAACTTGTAGAGGTTATAACTTCTAACCTTCTGTTTAGCCTGCATTTTATCTACAGTTTACTGTAAAATTAATTAATAATGACTCCTTTAGCTACAAACCGAGCTAAGTTATTGCTAATAAGCTCTACGATTATCGAAAGAAAGTGACTGGCAGAGCGGCCGTGCGGCAACCTCATAACGTAGAGAAAAGATAACATTCCAATAAACGTTATTTAAATAGCAAGTTAAACACCTTTGTAGTAAATTTGCCAAAGATTTCGCACCTTATTCCGATGAGTTTATATTGATAGTTTTATTTTTTTAAACCCTAATTGAGGAATTTTAAATTTAAATTCATGCTTTTTAAAACATAACTATCCATATGAACTCATCGGAATGAAATAACAAATAATTGAAAAAAAATTGCTCTAAACATGTTTAACTGACTATTTTAATAACGTTTATCGGAGATTTCTACCCATGTGTTTTACTTTCCACGA
This sequence comes from Allygus modestus, assembly GCA_963675035.1. Classification (NCBI taxonomy): domain Eukaryota; kingdom Metazoa; phylum Arthropoda; class Insecta; order Hemiptera; family Cicadellidae; genus Allygus; species Allygus modestus. The sequence continues at coordinate 28,655,022 of OY776117.1, forward strand.
GGTTATGAAATAGAATGTTCGGTCGCTCCGCCAGTCACTTTCTTTTGATAATCAGACAATAATCTTGTTATCATTTCAGTGGTTTGTGTATCTGTATTTATCTCATAACATATATGTTACTGCTGTAAGTCCTGTCCACAATGGTGAGCTCAGGCCTAAAAATCGGATGAGAAATAACAGAGGAATTTTCTTAACTAAAATCGGCTTAGCGTAGTATTTTAATGATCTAATGAACAGTGAAAGCCAAAATTCGAAATTGTAAAAACATTTGAATAAGGTCACTTGAGGTTAATTGCGTCAAACCCTATTCCCATGATTTACCTATTCTCGATGGTTTTCGAATCCATGACAGTCAATTTTCTTTTACTTAATTAGATATTTCCCCTCGAGAAGACCTGTCTATAAATTATTTTTAACCCAGAAATTACAACTTTTGAAGGTAATCGTTGCAGCCGTTCTTGAGATCAGAGTTGCAAGCAAGCAACCAACAAACTTAGCAAGTAAATCTTACTCATATTTAGAGTGTACGATTTAACAGCTGTTGAAACATTAACAAAAAACAAGCCTTGAAAATGTGTATAATGTTAATCAATTAAGTCTTTATTGGATAAAAAATAATACTCAATTGCTAATTTCCAGTTATACACTCAACACGTGTAAATGGAAATTGATATTAAATATTTATATTTATGTCCATTTTGTTACATTCGTTTTAATAGTTTATTTACAACTTTCCCAGTATATTTTTCGTATTTTCTTAGTCTTCTAAAAATGACAGATCCTTTTATGGTTATTTATAAATTCTATCGAGTCTGAAATCCGATCACAATGGTTTTCTTACATCCAACTCTACACTGACGGCTCTAAAGCTGACGAACGAAGACTTGTAAGTTGTTGTATGTATGATAAAACCAACTATAAGCTTATATCATTCATATTAAATAAACACTATTCGAGTTATTATGTTGAAGCTCTAGCTATTTTTACTCTCATGAAGTACATAGAAACGTTACCACCAAGTAAAATAATAATAATTCTATCTGATTCCAAAAGTATTATTCATGCCAAATCTGCACACATCGAATATGAAATCAGACTACAGTTTACAAAATTATTAAATTTGAAGTACAAGTAATTTTGTTTAGGATACCTTCTCGCATTGGCATAAAAGGGAACGAGTTACCGGATTCTTTTGATAAAGATGCTTTACATTTAAACAATATTATTAACTCGTTTCTACCTTGTTTCAATTACACAAATTCGTTCGTCACCACGAAAGCTAATGTACAATGGGAAGAGTACTGGGAGGCTGCATCAGTTAGGCCTACAAAGCCTAAGTTTTAGTCAGCAGAGTTTTTGGACTGAAACCTCAAATTACGACTCCGACTTGGTTCCTTTTCAAAATTCAAGACATCAAGGTCAAAAATTCCAAATCATTTCACGTCTTAGAATCGGTCAGTGCATTGTTCTGGAACATTTACACGGACTCGAAATTATATATTACTCTCTTCTGGTGAAGTCTGGTGTCGGGGAAAAAGCGGCCAGCGAAATAAGCAACCTGTGAAGTCAACACTTCAGTGAAGTTAGTGACCAGCGAAATAAGCAACCATCATGGAATTTTATCTGCACCTAAGAGGGCAACACTTCCTGTGACATACTGATTTCCCACACTTTTCCCAGGTTTGGACTGGCTAAATGACTGACAGACATTTCTAATTGAAATATTTTTTATATTTTATGAATAGTAACACTAGGGGTTTCCGGCGCGTTGCTCAGTGAGCTGTATACAATCTGGAGTTTGTCATAATGCCTTGCAGATTATGACAAAAACCGTGCCGTGTTTGAAAAGCAGCTGGAAGCACAATATCTCCCCTCTACAGCACCAACATAGCAAAACGAACACCATGTACTAAGGTGTCATTATAGTTTTGTAAAACAAAACACAGCATAGCAGTAAGAACAGATGTTACAGACATTAAATAATAAATGATTACTGAAATGACAGACAATTAACAAAAAAAACCTTGATACACATTCTTTTATTAGTATAAAACTCAAATTTTCGGCTTAAGCCTTCATCAGGAGTAAAAAATTGTAAAAACAAAACGATAAACAAAAATAAAAGTAAAACATATGACTTATTAAACTTATTTAGAATTAGATGGTTAAGTTGTTATCTATATACATAAACTTTATACCGTAGCAGGGTTTTGTATATAAAAATGAACATTTACAATTAATTTTTAAGCATTTAACAAAAACAAGATAAAATAAACAGTGGTATGAATAAATAGCATTAAGAAATATTTAGGTGCTAAAATAAATAAATCGTATACAACATGATAAATTTTGGTTATCTTAAGTTAAGTCCAAATGGGTTTTTTGATTTCAGGACTAATTGATGGGCAGACAGTATGTCATGAGGAGCCATGTAAATTCAAAAATATGAGAAAAAATGTACTGGATTTCGAGCAGTAGGTGATAATGGTTTCAAGAGGAGAATCAAATCTGCCGCGCAAAATCGGTTGCGGAAACGGGATCTTTGGTCGGTAAGCGACGTTGCTGCCATCTATCGGGGTGACAGTGAACCAGTTGCAGTCTGTGGGCCTACTCGTTTTGTAAGACTTCAAAAAAGTCTTATTTTGGAACAGTTTCACAATTTAAAACCGAAAAAATACTCAGGTCAAACATTAACAATAACATGACTGCTATTATGACGTTTTCAAATTTAATTTATATAAAACGTGTCATTTTATTAATTGTTTCAAAAGTACACAACTCCTTATGGGAAAAAAGAAACTTAGTTTACATGTTTTAGGTGTTATTTTAAAAAAATAATACATTTTGATTCTAAGATCATACGGCTAATAACTATCAGATTGTTTGGCCTGCGATCATTTTTGCATTTAAAGGCGGGCATTCAATAAAATAAAACATTTATAGTAGCGCCCCATGTTAAAAGACGACCGGAGCCGGCGGCTGGCGGAGCTAGGTCCGGCCCCCTCTTATCTGGTGAGTGCAAACCCAGCTGAGCAACCCTGAGCTGACTGTAGAGTACAGTAAAAATGAAAAACACGTTCTGTTACTGTCTGGGCAAATAGGAGCGGAGGTGCAATGTGTAGGGGAGATGAGAAGGATTAAATTGAAACTGGCCAAAGGTTTGGTTAGATATAAGTACAACCACCAAAACTATTGTATTAAAGTCGGTTGGACACATTAAATCGATCTGTTCAATAAAAAACTTCCCGAGGGAATTCATATTGTTATTAATAGTCTTTTAAGTAATTATTATTGTAATTATTATTTAAAATTTATTTCAGTTATAATATGATAAGTATTTATGCACTTATAATTCCAATTTTTACATAGGGCAAAATCATTCATGTTAATAACCTGTACACAGAAGGTAATGCATGTATTTGTTAGCTTCTGATCTGTTTAAAATATTTGTTTGGTTTTATAAAGGAACCTCTATTCACACATTGTGTATTTTATATGAAATATTATTGCTTTGAACATTTTTGTATATTTGTGTGTAGAAAAAATAAAGATTTATTAATATTTGTGTTGTTATATTCTTTTAAAGTAATAATTTATCGTGCATTGGAAATAGATGTGTGAAATCACCTTTATCATAATCATAACTTCCATAAAGTCTCTTACCTTGTGCCACCCGGAATAGCTTTAAACCCATTTAAAGTTTAATACACAAATAAAATTAAATAACATATTTTAAATTATACAGTAAAAACGGCATTGCGTGTTTCAATGTAATTAACTTATAAACCTTGTTGATAAAACTAAAAGATTAATATGTTAAAATTATAACATTGTAACTATAACAAACAAAATCATCATTGTGGTGGTAGTTGAGTTTTTCTGCCATCATTATTGTAGGAAAGACATTCAAAAACCCTGAATCAGCATCGTGTCAGAAGCTCCTTGACTCCTCTAACGAAGCTGTCCGTTTCATATTATATCTTTCAGGCAGCCGGATGTGCATTAGGCAGCTTGATTCCGTTATAAGAAAAATGGTTTTCAAAAATAACTACGTCTTGTGATATTTTAAGTTCTCTTATGTCTTTAACAAATTACCTTCGATGATAAACGCCACAGCTCCACGCGTGCTTGACACACGATTCTGTTTAAAGACAACGAACTCGTGTGCTAACTCCTGATTTGAAAAGTTTATAATGAGATTTAATTTAAAAAACTGAGACGTAAAAATCAGATTTGGTAAAGGAATAACGATAACCAATATTAAAATATTACTTCTAAACATTTTTTTATATCATAAAACAACTGAATGAAAAAGTTTTAACTCTGCATTACTAATGGTCCGATTTGTATATTTATAAATGTTGGACCGTTAGTGATGAATCATTGCTTAACCCTAAAAACACAGTTGGTATTTTCAAACTCGACTTATATTGACCTTATATTGTTGATTTATTCCTGCTGGAAACCTTTCATTTACTCGTGATCAAAAGTTCTATAAAGAGTGAATTCCCCTCTTTCCCTTTCAGCTCTTACACTGTAACTCAGAAGAGGAACAACTTTTACAGCAAACGCTTTACTAACTTTTACAATTTGTTTTGTCTTATTTATTTGTTTAATTAAAGAACAAAATGTATATAATTTAACTGTGTACTATAACTTGTTAATTTGTTTATGACATGTGCATATCATGTAAAGTAGCGCAAATACCCTAATGGATTCTGAAAATTGGATCATCTTACATAATACTACAAATAAATATTAAAAAACAATAGTGTGGATAGAACGTTTGTGTACATAAAATATAATTTTGTAAAGCGAAATTTGTATTAATAGTGTTGAATTTTTGACGGTGATTATAAGCTTCCTATTCGAGAGCAGTTCCATTTAACTGATAATAATGATGATATTGAGATAGGGGAAATAAGTAATTCAATTTGTGATAAAGTAACAGAAGTCTGATATAAAACAAAAACGACGTAATTTTGTATATTGTTTTAGTAGTATTCAATTATTATAAACTGGGCAACACTATTTAAAATAACATGAGTATATTCTTGACAATAATCTGATTGAAAATCAAACCGTACAATATATTGAAGTCTACTATCTGTTATCAATGTTTTTTTTTTTTATTTCTATTATATGTAGAAATTTGAGGAAATCAATGATAAAATATAATCTTAACTAAATTTCACAGAGATAAAGTTGACGCATGTAGGAACACAAATATTAATTTTGTAGGAAATGCAAGTAGTGATTTAATATGTAACAATGGACATTTTTTATAGATTAACTAAATCTCAATGAGTTTAGTGTACTACAACCCGTGCCGAAACGGTCCAAAAAAAGCCATAGTACGGGACTGCAATGTCAGGTAGTGTTCTGACGGTAGGAATAATAGTTATATATTTTCATGCAATTCTGTGACACTAAAGAATCGTGTATTAACAGTGGTAGCTTTCTGTAGTAGACTAAGTATTATTTAGAGTGTATATGCAATCCAGTTATTTGGGTATTATATCCAGTTCAAATCATAGTTAACGTTGTAAATTTGTGTTTTATAGCGGCAGTTTGAGAAATAAGATCTCCATGCTATGCTGAACTAAAAAAAACCTAACCTTACGGGCGGTTCTCTTTGCAAAGTATCAACAATTAAAAAAGCTGTGCTACTTCGAGATTAAGGACTTATTTACCTTAATTGTAAAATCAGTTTATAAATAACGGAGGACTTCTAGTAATACAATTCACCCTAGGGAGTTATAGAAGATATTGAAGTTGCGTCTCAATAACATATTGTATTACTTCACTCATGAAAGTTAGACATGTGTAAATCAAATGAATGAGGACTAAAAGGCTTAGAGGCTCGGAAGAACCATGATGAAGTGACCCCGATAATATGATTCAACCCTCTAAATTCATTTTAAGCTTACAATGATGCATAAAACCAGATATGTCGGATTTTTTATATACTTGAATCATGTTTAACCCATAGAGAAATAATATACTTATATAGGAGTAATTTGAAACCTACAGAAATGTCGTATAAGCGTCATAAACAATACGATTTTCATGTTTATTACAGATTTGCAAAGAAGCAGAAACCACTGTTTAAAGTTATTAGACTGCTTTGACAAAGCAATAGTCAACCTTAATATTTTTATAATTCATTTATGTAATAAAATTGTAATATACTAGAACCTTCCGTATACAAATTCCTCCTAAACGTAAATGGAAATTCTCTGTTGTAAACCTAATAAACTAATTCCGTAATTGAATAAATTTTTAGTAGTAATTTGGTAAATTATGGTTCAAATACCTGGTAATCCATATGGAAAAAATACCTATTATTCAAATAAGGCTGACCAACATGGATTCATAATTTGTTTCCAGCTTATTATCTGTGTGATTCTCATAACACAGAGTGATAACATTATTCTTTAAATCGTTGTACTTTGGTTTCGACTACCTGAACAATACAGACCATGCTTTACGAATAAAGAAACTATTGTTGTGTTTTTAACAAATATAACGTTTCAGAATTACGCTAATCTAAAAGTATTTCCACATGTATTTTTGTACATATTCAATAGAAATGTTACCAAAGTTCAATCTAAGTCATAATTATTTAATACAGTGGTAGCAGTAATTTGTTAGCAGTCCACTATTTTGTTTGCATTACTATTTGTGTGAAGCTTACTAAGAAAGAAAAGGCAAATATCGATGTTTAAAGTGAATACTTTTATAAAAGGGACACCGCTGAAACATATGTAAATAAATTGAAATTTTTGAGTTTGCAAAGAGAACCGATCAATGTTATCTGCAGCGTATTTAATACACCTTTGGCAACTAGTGTTTAAACGTTTTTTTTTATTCCCAAAGCGAATCTTCCCGAACCGATGATCAAAGTTTAACAGTTTTATTTGGTTTGCATTTCGTTGGTTTTTAACTTTTTTTCTCTAAATATTTTCATAGATCTATGTTGTACAAGGAAATATTGCATGTACTTACAGGGTAGTTTTCTATGATTATATTTCATATTTTTCCAGTTGTACGTTTCCCATTCTCTAGATATATTTTAACAGTTAATCACTCTGTAGAGGCCCATCATCCCGTTCTTTATTTAGTCCACCGCCTAAACGTGGCTTCGCACTTTATTAAGTTCTTGTTCTGGCCTTCTAATCGCCTGGGAACTTGCTGTTAGCAGCGTAAACAGATTCGCCACCGTGGGGGTAAGCTCGGATTCAGGCCTTGAAAATAGTGCAACAAAATTAAGTTTGTTTATAATTTGTGTTGCATCGTCCGTCTGCTCAGTATTATTCACAGAGTTACCATGATAAGAGATAAAGACCAAAATAGTAACTCATTTTGCATAATGGGTTTGTGGTAATGTATTCACAGTGATAAGATATGGACTGGCGTTGTAGCATTTTCACGAAGATAAAAAAAAAATAAAATAAGTGAGAAATACGAGTACCTCAAGTTCATTTCGTCAAAAATATTGACCGGACGCTTGCCATCACTGATAAACCAAATTTGTTGTTATTACGTATAAGGGGCTGGAATCTGATTCATATTCTAGCATGAATATAGCTTACGAAAAAGTAACGTAGTAAACAATGCTAAATAGGGGCTAAAAAGAAAAATTTGATATAAATAATAAACAATTTTAAAACATAATTTTAATGGTAAAATAATAAAACTAGGAAAATGTTCTTAAGATTTATTTTAATTTCATCAGTGATGGGAAGCTACTAAAAACATATCCCCTCCATTATAACAAATAATGTTCAAACAAAGAAATGCTATAACATTATTTCTGATGCTTCCAATAGGCCATCGGATCGGAAAATAAAAATAAGAGAAATACAAGGATAAAAAATTCCTGTTCAAACGGCTGAGTTTTATAGTGGGCATTTAAAGGCGTCAGCCATAAAACAAGGATGCAGCTCGCTTAACGATGCAGTATAATTGCAACCAAACTATAAAAAATGTGGGTTATACCATTCGTTTGGCATTGAACAGTCAATCAAGCAATTCATTGTTTTGTTGTTAAAAATATACATACTGTAAAACATGTGTCTAAAATGTGATTCCATATATATATGTTACTTCAAGTAAAATTAAATCAAAACATGAGTTACAATTTTCAAACCACATAGTCATAAAATATAAACAAAAAGAAGCCAAAAACTAGCAACACAAATTTCCCTTTTTAGCGAATTTCCCCTATAGGGAAGAAGCTATTACAGTAGTGTGGGTTTGCCGGTTTTGCGCCGGAAGTGACGTCACATCCGGTCAGTGACCGGATGCGCTGAGTGAAAAAATACGTTATCTGAGGCTGAGGGATGCGCTGAGTGAATAAATACGTCATCTGAGGCTGAGCCAGTGACGTAGGCGGTTTTGTGACGTAATGAGGTAAAGTTCAAAGTTCAAGGTCACGGGGAAGTTTTTCTAAAAAAATCTACCTCGCACTCGTATCATTCGATTGTGATTCGATAGTTAATCGATAATAAATATCGAATGAAAACCATCGAATGAAACAATCGAATGATACGAGTGCGAGGTAGTACTATTACAAATATTACTTTATTTTATTTACAATAATTCAGTTGCGGCCATCACTTCGCTTTCTGATGAAAGACGGTAGATACTTTGATTCCTGCGCAGAGTCCATGTTGTGTTTTCGACACCTATCTGTTCTGTTAGGTGTTTGCATTTCATTGCTGTCAGGTGGAAATAATACCTGACGGCAATGAAATAGAAACATCTATCAGATCTTGAGTGAAATGATATTGTTATTTTGTGAAGAGCGTCTCGGAGAGCTCGATGTTCACCGGTCGAGAGCCGGAGGTGTACTGACTATTCGCTAGCTAGCGTTTTGGTATCAAACAAAATGGTGGGGGTAAAAGTGTGGTGGGGGCGGAGCAGATGGCGGACGGCAGATGGCAGGCGGCAGGTGGCAGGCGGCAGATGGCAGCTGGAGCGGGGAGGAAGACTATGAATAAAATATCCATTAGTTAAATCCCATCAAGGATAACGTAATTGCTTCTGTATCAGAGGATGTTGTGGTAGACACTTCTTGTACTTGTATTTGATCAGTCGATTCATTAGTGTCAGCTTGGTAAATATTAAAAGATAAAGATCTGGAAGAAACATTATTGTCTTGTATTTGTGAATCCATGTGTACCGCGCAAGAGCTAGACATATAGTGATGTAGCGTTTGCGCGTAGGTTAGGTACTCGACTCTTCCCCCACCACACCAGTCCCCCCACCATACCAGTCCCCCCACCAAGTTTTACATCGCACAATAACTTTAAGCCAAAAATAAAGAAGTTATATAGGCTTGCCCTTGAAAATAGTTATTTTTGGCTACTGCTACACCCTTGGTCGGATCTGAATTCTGTTTGCACCAACTTGTTCCTCTGATCAATCCGCGTAATTTGAGTACCCACTTGTCATATGTTAAACTAGAAATAAAGAAATTATTTAGATGTGACCTTCAAAATAGTTGTTTTTGGCTATTACTGCTATACACTTGGTCGGATCTGAATTCTGTTTGCACCAACTTGTTCCTCTGATCGGTCTGCGTAATTTGAGTACCCACTTGGCATATGTTAAACTAGAAATAAAGAAATTATTTAGATTTGACCTTGAAAATAGTTGTTTTTTCGCTGTTGCTGCTATACCCTTGGTCGGATCTGAATTCTGACTGCACCTTATGGTTCGTCTTGCTGAGCCGTGTCAGTAGAGTACCCACTTGACATATGTTAAACTAGAAATAAAGAAATTATTTAGATTTGACCTTCAAAATAGTTGTTTTTGGCTATTACTGCTATACCCTTGGTCGGATCTGAATTGTGTTTGCACCTTCTTGTTTATTTTGCCAAGCCGCGACAGTAGAGTACCCACTTGGCATATGTTAAACTAGAAATAAAGAAATTATTTAGATTTGACCTTGAAAATAGTTGTTTTTTCGCTGTTGCTGCTATACCCTTGGTCGGATCTGAATTGTGTTTGCACCAATTTGTTTGTTTGATCAATCCGCGTAACCTAAGTACCCACTAAACATTGAGAATAAGCTATCCTTGTACAGCTGACAGAGTGAGTCTGCATTCTTGGGTAGTACTCTAAGAAACGAGAATCTTCTAAGTCCTCAAGGTCATCTGAACATGTTGCCAAAACGGGGAATAGAGCAGTAAGTGATCCTCACTTGGACCACAAACTGCTCTATTCCCCGCTCTGTATTAGGGGACAGGGAATTACAAGCAATGATTTTAATAATGAAAAATAAAGAAAAAAACCCAAAAAAAAGAAGAAAGAATCACAACAGTTTCTCAGGCTAAGAAAGGTAATGTCAACCGGTTTACGCGCCGTATTGACACAAGGTCGGTTTGCGCGCCATACCTTAGAGGGGTTAGGAAAGGGATGAGAAACATATTACATTACTTTGAAAAAATAAAAGACTTTACCCACAAATATTTAAACAAATTGAACAGTTAAAGTTATAGTTAATTTTTCAAAGATCAACCAAGGTCGGTTGTACAAAGGTCAACAGCAAACTGGAACCCGGTCGGACGTGGGTCAGTAACGGGTGCCAATCTACTGCGAACCCAAGTTTTGACCAAGGTAGGATTACAAAGACTGATTTTAAAATTCAAAAGGGAAAATACTCACAGTTATAGGCAATAAACCTTATAACCGGAACCTTTTATTGATTAACCCCCAAGAAGTTACAAATGGTTTGCAGGGAGTATTCGCAAAAATTTACAACGAACACCCAAGGTCGGTTGTACAAAGGTCAACAGCAAACTGGAACCCAGTCGGACGTGGGTCAGTAACGGGCGCCAATCTACTGCGAACCCAAGTTTTGACCAAGGTATGATTACAAGGACCGATTTTATATTTACAAGTTAAACCCCACGGATAAAAATAGGGACACTTTACCCAGTTTGGATCAATGTCCATAAGAAAAGGGAGCTGTAGGGAAGGTACATATTAGTACATAAAACACTTCAAAAACCAACACCAAACATTAATTACAAACACTAACTACATTTACTAGCAAACTACAAGCGTTAATCTAACAATCTACCATGCATAACAAACACATGCAAGGGCGCGGATCTGTTAATTGCGCGTCGGGCCCAACGCACACTTAACAGACCTACGCTGCAGCAGAATGCAACCCAGTCGGACGTTGGTCCGTAAAGGGCGGCAAGCTACTGCGAAGAGACCGCGGACTGCTCCGCTTTTATAGCCGACAGAGGAGCAGGTGCAAAGGCAGATGTCCGTGGGGGCAGATGCACTCTACTATATTCGCCGCGCCGCAAAAGTAATTTAATACGGCGTCGACGTAATACTCTTGTATTTTATTTTGTCGGTTCATTTGATACTATTTACCATTTAAACGTGTACTGAAATTCAAAATTTAGGTGTGTTTAAAATATACACGTCCAAGTTGTATTATATACTTTTTTCCGTTGTCCTAGTTGAGCTTTTAACGCTATTTTTTTGTAAATGAGAGACTCTATTTAAAATAATTATTACTGTAAAAGTTAATTTTTTCCTCGATATAGTTAAGTAATGAGAAAACTACAATATTTTTTTTTTACCATATTACACTCTATCTAATAAAATTCACCATCAGACACCTGCTCAATATGAAGTTATTTTGATTGTTAGTTATTTGTTTGGTTTAATAGCAAGCGACGTCAACTAAATTATACAAATTGTTAGGTTTTTAATTGATAGGTTTTTATTAAACTGTTGCTACCTAGGTAAGGTCAGATTAGTCCAGAGTCCTAGTCCCCTTCCTGGCGATTTACATAGTTAACCATACAATTATACCTTCCTTGGCTAGACAATTCCGAAATGGTCTCCCCCACCCCTTAACCACAGCGTAATTTTAATTTTAACCCATAAATAGTTACTAACATAACCATCGAATTTAATAAAACTACGCCTGAATACGAACACGTCAGGTGAATATTAATTCTAAACGTCATTAATCTGGCAGGTAATTGCAACTTTTAATTCCATCTTTAACCATTTCCAAAAAAAAACATCGTTACAGTTTTACATTTCTAGTGTTCTATTCGTGATCTTTGAGTTAGGTATTTAACGTAAAAGTCTTATATGTCTATAATTTAATCAGACAAATCTCACATCCATTAATTTATAAAAACTCAATCAATATAAAAATTGTTTCCAATAAATCTAGTTCACGCCAATTTTCACGCACAAATATCGAGATCAAATCGAACTCCGACCACTCAAATAAATCCAATATGCCACGCACGTAAACCAATTACTATTTCTACAACTTAATCAGACAAACAATAATCAAATTCGCCGTGCAAATCAATTACCATCAACACATTTAACTAAGAAAAATCGCATGTGACATAAAACAAATAAAATTCTCTTCCTTATGTATAACATGGACACTTGCAAGTCCTTGGGCAGAGCTCTGAAGCCTAAATATATAAATTCTTGCTCTGTTACGACTTTATACACAAAATTACCATCATATTATAATAAAACACTCATCGAAATTGGTCAACACTATTATTAATTCAATTTGAATATCTGTATTTTTTATTAACTTGATTTTGTGACATGTGCTCTGACTAATACTTTTAGAACATTGACTAGAAATCCGGCATTTCGAAGGAATACTTTTAAAGTTTTGATATTGAAATAGTTGCTAAATTTAATTTGATATATTATGATTAATTGATGTGAAAATTTAATAAATCTAATTAATGTGGCTTGGAAGAGAACTTTAACTTGAGATTTGTTTGTTGTATTTTAATGCAACTGACATTTATTTATTTATTTATTTATTTATTTTTTTTTAATAGAACACACACGCAATTTTAAACCAAACCCCCTTGAACTTAAGTCCAAGTTGCTTACTGTTAGGATGGGGAGATTCAAGGTTTCATGTTGTAAATGTTGGAGCCCAGAGTAAAATAGTAACAAATTGTATGGTTGTAATTGTATGGATGTATGATATATTCAATAAATTTTTGGTTATTAATTACATTTTTAACTCTTAAAACGATATCAAATAAAACGTACAAGTTTTATTTTATTTTATAAAAGCAAATAAATTACCACCACTTAAAAAACCTTTTACAATATACTCGTAGTATAAGTATTTATGGGCCCAATACGTTCAAGGCTTTATATAGAAACATTGTGTTTTTGATATCCAGTGGCACTTTATCCCCATGTTGTGGGAGAAATCGGGCAGTTCAATCCTTCTCTTACCATCCAAGGGAAAAGGAGCACAACAAAAATAAGTTGACAAAAAATTGTATTCAAACTAACAATAATTTTTAATCATGTAAATTTAGAAAATAGATAAACAAGGAAACTTATAAAGTTCTTATACATACATTACATGTGGGATAATTAAACTAGTATTACAGTTTAGTACAAATTGTACACATCACAGGAACTACTGTAGATAACTAAAGACCTCTTTGTACAGACAACTGTGATTAGCAAATGCTCAAAAGTACACAAACAACAGAAATAAAAACTCTCAACTAAACCTCCAAACAATCAACATTGTTAAATACATTTCATAATTAAGAAGTGATTACTACTAAAGGTTGTTAGCTTAAAGAGTATATAACATCTTAATTTATAATTATATATACTTATAAGGGGTATTGTGATAATTTTACTTAATAGCTAATCTTTTGAGAAACTTGTTTAACCGGGTGTGTTCACGTGTCCACTTTTCCATTAATCCCGGCGGGGTAAATCCATGTCGGAATTTGCATAGGGTCCTCCCCAATTTGAAGTCCCCTGAGACAATAAATTTGTTCGAATTTGATTATCGTGAGCATTTAATGACTTTCAGTTAAAGAGCTATGTTATAATCTGGCAGCTTTGTGCCGTTTGTAAAGGTCAATTCCTAACGGCAGGTAGTAAACAACTAAATGAATGGCTTCGTTCAAATTTATTTTGGGGTTTTTTATAATACGTTATTGTATACAGTTTGAGTAATGGAACAGTTGTTTCCTACCACGTAATTGTATGATATTAATTGAGACTACCCAAAATGAATTGAAAAAAAACTCTCAATAATTACACGTTATAACATTTGCTATGCCACACACCAATCACGTTTCACCTTCGATAGGTTCATTAAACATGCGGAAACCAACAGCAATCATGATGTAATCGATTCAGTCACCCGCCATTACGCGGCGGCCGCTGGTCGCTGATAGCGTGAGGCTAGAGGCACTTTCTACGGCACTTGTCTTGTCGCGTAGAGCTAATTATCTTGTTCAACAACCCGTTAAACCGCCGGCGACCTCCAGTTTCGATAAATAAGTCTGAACATCGCATCCGCTCATGTTATGATGTCGTTTGCTTTATTAGCAGCTAAACTGCCCAATAGAACCAGTCCGGAGAATGCAAATTGCGCTGTCGACCGCCCGAGGGTGTGGTCGCGTGTGCGCGTGTGAGAACACGGGCATGTGTGTGTTTTGACCTACAGCCCCGTCTGGCCTTGATACCAATATCATCTTAATTGCCGGATATTTTTTTTTTTTGTTGCAAGAGGGTTGACAAATAAATATAAATGCATTATATAGTTTTCCTGTAATTACGGTCAAACAAGTTACGCCAAGACCCTAGCTGTTTAAGATGTAAACTTCTAATACGTGTTGCACTGATAAGCTGGATAGATCACTCCTTGTGACTCTGTTAACAGTTATGCATAGAAGAATGTTATTTAACTTAGTGTTAAAACTGTATACCATCATGTAAAAGAACTTGTTGAAGAAAAATATACATATATATATATATATATATATATATATATATATATATATATATATATATTAACTTAAAGTGGGCTTAAGAAGTTTTTAGTTTCCTTTTAAATATATAAAGCCAAGGCCCCTCAGTTGTTTTATAATGTAACTCCATACTATCAGTTATAACTACCTAATCTTAAACAATAAAAAATCGCGTTGAACTTAAATACACAATACATGTCACTTTATTTGCAATGGATTAAGCTATATATTAACTTTTAATTTAAATTTTTTGAATAAATAAACATTACCTATCCACCGCATTAATAAAGCGCAATTTAATCCACTAATATTATATACATTTTTGAAGATGTATAATAACCAAGCACATTTTTATACATTAAAACACCAATACAATTATAAATTTGTATACTGACACTAACAACAATCAAAAACAAAAATACAAATCGACCTTTACTTGTTTGTTTAATATAATATTTATAATTTTTGGGCCGATGGTACATCGAGCTTTATTTTATTTCATTAGAGAAATATATCAACTCTACGGGTCAAAATAAACCTAAATATGAAGCAGCTAGACTACCCGTAGATTCAAAACGCTATAAAAAGAGCACCTTCCAAAAACCACACAGTTAAATAAATCATCAGTTGTTAAACACCTTATCAGTGAAAACCATTCTTATAACTCTAAATGAAATTTCAAATAAATACTTTATAAAGCCTCGATAAGCGACAAACTTAATATAATTGAACAGTATTAGACAAAGTATTTCCTTAACTCTGGGTGTCTTTATTATGGTTCTGCATGGTAGTTCAGAAACGATAACATTTACAAAAAAACTTTAAACGGGTGACATTTAAGTGTCCATTACAACTTTGATTTTTTCAAGTTCGACCACCATTTTCCAATACGGTTGCTAACTTTAAAATATTTTATTTAACATCGTGTTTTTTTTTGTTGAACAAAATAGTTTAATACCTATAGCTTGCAAAAGCTTGAAAAATATCTTGTTTTACATGTGTATAATCATCAACGTGTAATTCGAATGTAATCGGACGTCAAACTACATTATTCAAAATTAGATTTATATTAAAATAGAATATATAATTAACACTATTAAAAGTCTTACCTTACTTGACTCTGCTTTTTTGTAATGTCCTAGAAATGTTTGTAAACTACAAATCTGATTTAATTTCTTCGTTTTATGTTGGTTCTTAAACGACTCAGTTAACAGAAGATCTAATAAAGTTTGTTTGAGAAAATACAATAAATGTACTATTTCTCGATTTAGTTGTTACCGCGCTTTCCCTGAACGCCTCTAATCACTGATCAGTGAACATCAGAGGCGTTCTCTTACTTTCCCCAAATTTTTCACGTGAGTATGTATTTTGTGATTACACACTGGATGACCAATGTTCTTAAACTATACTAATGCCATGATAACAACTTGTTTTTCCGACCTGTCCCAAAGGTAAGCTGTGTTTGCGGATACTACAGAATTAAATCGTCTAGAAAGCAAACTGCAAAAGGATTTGGTTTTGAACCTAAGGTTAGGGCAATTTAAACAGTTGATCAAGCTATTGAGTATGTTTCTTGATCGGATTGTGTAACAGTACCTGGGGGCCGAGCTTTGCTCGGGGTAAGGCCAGTCAGTTTGTTTAGATGACTCGGAGTAATATTTCACCACTTCCCCCTACTGATAATCAGATTTGTACTATTCATTTGCCTCTTTTCTACATTTTTAAGGTCCCTCCAGTTGTTATTTATAGCTTAATGTCCCTTTGATTTATTTTCCTACTCTATATATGTAATCTCAACTCAAATCTTTTAATCTCTGCTCTCAGGAAACCACATGTTAATAATCAGAAACAACATGAGTATTACTTTGACAGTTCCCTGGTTGATTATGAAGAGCTGTTACAATTCTTTTGTTTTGATTTGAAACTCCATAAGCCCAAAGTTAATTTTTTAAACTTTTCATTTGAGTTTTTTTACATTATTTGATTTTTCCTAGGGATGAGGTCTGTCTAGGACTTATGTTTATACCAGAAATTAGTTATTTTGAACATTTGAAGGAAATCGTTGGAGCCGTTTTTGAGATCCGTGTCGCACGCAAGCAAGCAAGCAAGCAAACCTTACTCATGTTAGAGTATAGGATAATACATTAACTTCGTTGTGTATGATCGACTAAGGCATTTTAGCCGGACTGCATTGTAATTGTTTTATTCATTTGAACAAATATTGTACACTAAAATTTATTTCTTCGCGCAGACATGTTAAATGCCTTTTGTTCCTCTAAATGGCAAGATAGTCAATGAGTTAGATCCCGAGGGGACTTCAATTCGCATTGCGTAAACAGAACACCAAAACAACAAAAACAATAATATAATATGCAAGAAAAACCCCTCAAGGAATAAAATAATCTGAACAATAGAACATGAGAGTCTGTATTATATTTATCAAACAACGTAAAAAGTATTCAGAGTTTTTTTCCACTTAGACTGAAGTATTATTTTAATTCACTAAAAACTTGATATATAAATGCGGAGTGTAAATAAGACTAGCCGTAAACGAGAAGCCGTGATCATATAACGAGCGAAGCGAATGAAACACTGAGGAACTGTGGCCGAAGGCTGCAGTTAAACAATGCGAAACTCTCAGGTCAGTATGCAGTAATACACTAACAAAAGTTTCGCCGATCCGGGAAACCGTTCAAAACTAACTAGCATACTTCTCTGCTTTTCGAACCCATTTTGTGAAATCAGATAGGTACTCCCAACTTTTAAATTATGATAATCGCCCTTCATTGATTGATTACCAGTCAACCGGACCGGACGAGGTTACAGAGAGTAGTCCGTCCGACGTTTCCAACCACTCGAGATGTGACCGCAGGAAAACCGCGGGTCGCTCACTGTCGATAACCTGCGGATGAAATGAGACACGCCGCGGTGTCGGTTACCGTTCGGCTGCGGTTCTGTGTACGAGCTGACCCGTTCATTCCAATCATTCGATACATTTACAGAGTTGTTTGAATGCAGATTGATATTTTATAGTTATGATATTAAGTCTGTTTAGAACATCATGCATTTGCATTAGGTGAGAGATATTTGGGAAAAGGGAAACGCTGGATGATATCGGAAATTTAGGCCAAGATTTTAATACGACTGAGTAGTTATATATATTCTTCTATATATATATATATAACTACTCAGTCGTATTAAAATCTTGGCCTAAATTTCCGATATCATCCAGCGTTTCCCTTTTCCCAAATATCTCTCACCTAATGCAAATGCATGATGTTCTAAACAGACTTAATATCATAACTATAAAATATCAATCTGCATTCAAACCACTCTGTAAATGTATCGAATGTATATATATAAAGACGAAACCCCGGTCAACCCCAAGCCACTCCTCTATACCTAGAAACACGGCATTCGGTTTACGCCCTCACACTAAGGTACTCTTTCCATAACGTATGGATAGGTAAGCACTACAAATATATTTTAAGAAAGTTTTATGGGCTCCGCCCCACGGGTGTTCTAAAATTCCATGTCATTCTTATAGGCATTCACTTTTGTTCGATCAGATGAATCCTAATAATATAACAAGAAAGTTCCATTGGAGTCAGTTGGATAATTTTCAGATTACTGTTTTAAATTGGAAATTAAATTTATAAAGTTTCCCTAATAAGTCAAATTTGAGAAAATTTAAAGAGAGACAAGTCTAACCAACGTATATGATTACTAAACACGTATACTGTGCGGTGTATATTCATTCACATATGGGTTTAATTTGTCGGACCATTTATGCTAACGGTAGTGTGAGAATTCTGATCATACGCTCATCGGCCATAATTAGTTGATAGCTCTGAGAAAATTTTGTTCGTTACGCCAAGGTTTCTCGTCTGAAAAAGCGTAACAAAATCCATTACCCATGTCGGCCACATACAAACATGATACACTACACACACTTCCGTAACTATAAAAATCCCTTTCACTGTTTACGTTCAATTATTTGCAATGTCATTAATTAAATTTATCTCATAAATATATTTATACCATGTTTAGTGGTACATGTTTAACGCAAGTCAATGAGTGTATTGAGATTAAAATTAAATCTGCATTATTGCTTAAATCTGGTCTCTGAGTATGATTCTGAACCAAAATAGCGCAAGTCCTGATCTACCGTTAGTTTGTGGACTGAAGTACCAATTCCCAACAATTATTTAAGACCTGTAGGTAACTAAAACAAGGTGCATCATTTACCTTTACCTCGCATATCAAGTCGCTGTGTCACGCAGCGATGCTAGGTTTTGCAAATTCTAGCAACTTTATAATTTATGAGGTTTGTGTATCTTTGACACATATCGACCATAAGGTACGGTTGTTACACCTGATGTGGTACTCAATGAAATAACAGTTGTATGTGTTAGCGAATGGAGAAATTACAGTCTATTACAAGATTATGAACTTACATGAAATAATATTTACTTATTTTATACAGTATTTATTTATATTCAATATTATCATATAATATGTGTTTTAAAACTCGATTAAAAATATATATTTCGAAGATATTCTTATCAGGCCAAAATTTTAAAAGGCAAATAGCGAATGGCAAAAAAAACATACAATTATTGTAAAGGTTTTGGAAATTCGAGAAACTTTATAACTTAGCGAGGTTTGTGTAAATCACAACATTGCTCAGATTTTTAAAACCTTGACAAATAATTGTATGCTTTTAGCCATATATAAGGCTTTTATAAATTTGGCCTCATAACAATATCTAAATTAGATTTTATTAAAATAGTAATTTTGTTATAAAACAACTCTCATGTATCACATCACAGCAAAGCTTAGTTTATTTCCAGTAAGAAACTTCAATCGGAAACAATACATTTGGAAAATACAGAGTATTTCGTAAATATCATCATTTTTCACTAAAATAGCCGCCATTTTGAAACGGATAAAGATAATTGGATTCTGTTTCCTCCAAAATGTTTCTTTTGACGAGACCTTTAAAATTATGTATAATTCGCTTTAGGTTCAGACAAGATTATTTTGAGGTTCCAACTCGTGACCTTCGTTTTTGAGCACCCTGCATATAATGTAGACTTTTAATAAGACTATTTTTAATACATTTTACATATGTGATTTAGTACAGATAATAGTATTTTATGCCTTTAGACTAACTGTGGTCTGACTCACCCTTTGCATATATTTATAACTTCAAATCACACGAAAACCGTAATGTTTAGAGGAAACAAGATAATCAGCAAAGTTGTACACCTCTTTATATCCAACATTATTTGGAAATCATCAATAGCCTCTCTATCATCAATAATAAAAGAGTAATAAGAAAAAAAAGTGAAAAATGGTTGCCATTTTCCAAGAAGGAGGCTCCATTACGGCATCAATTTTAGGGGAGGACTTTTAGTATGTTGTACAGGAAGAAAGTGACAACAAGTGAACCAAAATTCTAGGTTGTGCTAATATATTTACTTATTTTTACAGCACTATTTCATGCGCAAAACCGCCAAACCTATATAGTTGAGCGCTCCCACTTTTGTTCTAGCCTGTACCCCATTTCCCTTCCCTAACCCATATTGATTTATACATCGTTTTTAAGCTTAAAATATTTTCTACATAACTAAATCAAATATTTCTTCATAAATAGTCTCAAGACAATTTTATTTGCAAATAATGAGTAAAATATTATTAAATATATTAATAATTTTAATTTATTGATAAATTGCAAAGAAAATAATGCTTCTATCAAAATATTGATAATAACCTTTTTTATAGGCCTACTCACAAGGAACACAACGAAAAAATAAATGTTCGATTTGGTGCAGTAGTTGTGGAGATATTAGCATATTACGAAACGCTTGCAAAATCAACTTAAAAGGGGGGTGGGGGTGAAGCACAAGGGGGAAAACCGGGGACTTTTGTAAAAATGCATGTCAAAATGTGTTCTATCATCTGTGAAAAATCCAGCTTCGGGGGAATTATTTCCGACATTAAACCTTTGTTGACTGGGCTAATAATAAATACCCCCGTCGCAGCAAACCTGCGTACTTAGCGAATTTCCAATGCAAAATAATTCATGTCACATGCTGACATAATAAAAACAACTAATGAATTAACAACATGACCTGTGCGATTCCGAGGCAGAAGGACCTTGTGAAGCGCGAAGTGGTGTTTTTACATTTATTTATTTTAAAAGCGTTGATGCCGAATGCCAAATCTTATAATACAAGAATGACAAGAATATATCTAGCTCGAGTTTCTTTGATGGTTTATACAACTATTACAACAAATTAATGAAATGTATCGAAACTCTTTTCGAACTTAGACAAAACTTAGCGCATAATTTTAAGCCCTGAGGCTGATGGCGATACGACGATTGTAAACATATGCAGCAGGCCTCAGGATTGACACCCCCACTTTCTACGGGCCACGGCCGCCTGTCCGTGACCCCGTCGGTCGCGGGTCGTTACAGCCGACAATTCAGTTGTATTCAATCCCTCCTATTGAACAGAGAGTCCTGCCGCTCGCGTAACGCGTAAACCTCTTGAGTCACGGTGCGGTGCGGCCGGGCCCACAGAACGCGGAGAATGTTGTAGAGTATCGCGTAATAACACGCTTTTGATTGCGATGAGCTTGACCTCGGAGAGACAGTGGAATACAGGCCCTCTAATAATATAGGATAGGATAACAAGATTGATTCCTGATTGATATAGAATGCCGAAATACATAAAATTCCATCTCATTGAAACCAGCGCTCAGTTTTTAATAAAACATCCACGTTAAAATAAGCAATACAGGTTCAAACACAACTCATAAAACTGGTCAAATCCTGATCACCATGTTTTAAGTTAGAAAAAGGCATGACCATTCTAACAAGAGGGAAATATACATGTAGTTGATTCCGCGACAGACCAAAGCTTGGTTAACCTAATGGAGAAAAGTTTTTAATTCATTTAGTGAAGGTATACACAGATTTCTGTTTATTTCAGTTTACAATTTCTTCCAACTTTTTGTAAACAAACGATCCACGGGTGACGCCATTTGATCTATACCGTGTTTTTTCCATCCGTGATCGTAGGGTACACGATCTATGACGATCGCGAGGTTATGCAGATAGAGGCACAGTCGTGTCGCGGTTGCCCCACTCGCCACTCGCGCAGGGTACCTTCCCACGTACACGGCGAGTACACTGGCGCTAGTGACTGGCACTGGCACTCGTCACTGGCACGGGTGACTCACCGCTGCTGCTACAAGGCCACAGTTACGAGACCAGGAAATCTCACTCCTGCACTCCTGGACCAATCTCAAGGTTTACTGCCTTCATCTCCATTTGCCACTCGCGCAGGGTACCTTCCCACGTACACGGCGAGTACACTGGCGCTAGTGACTGGCACTGGCACTCGTCACTGGCACGGGTGACTCACCGCTGCTGCTACAATGCCACAGTTACGAGACCAGGAAATCTCACTCCTGCACTCCTGGACCAATCTCAAGGTTTACTGCCTTCATCTCCATTTGCCACTCGCGCAGGGTACCTTCCCACGTACACGGCGAGTACACTGGCGCTAGTGACTGGCACTGGCACTCGTCACTAGCACGGGTGACTCACCGCTGCTGCTACAAGGCCACAGTTACGAGACCAGGAAATCTCACTCCTGCACTCCTGGACCAATCTCAAGGTTTACTGCCTTCATCTCCACTCGCCACTCGCGCAGGGTACCTTCCCACGTACACGGCGAGTACACTGGCACTAGTGACTGGCACTGGCACTCGTCACTAGCACGGGTGACTCACCGCTGCTGCTACAAGGCCACAGTTACGAGACCAGGAAATCTCACTCCTGCACTCCTGGACCAATCTCAAGGTTTACTGCCTTCATCTCCATTCGCCGTGTTTACACGTGTTGCGGGCTTCATGGCGCAATTGCGATTACTGCTGACCTCCTCTTTCTATGGCCCTGCAATATATCTGCTGGCGTGCCAGGCACTTGAGAAGAGGAATATAATTTTAGAGGTAGAATATTTTCACTAAGTTCATCCAATAATACTTTTTCTACGAACGGTGTACGGCCATCGTTGTGATTAGGTATCCCTCCACCGACAGGCTTCAACTACGAAACAAAATGCCCATTGAGACAAATGGTGTTAGCATCAATTTGCACAATGTAACTAACCTCAAACTGTTTCTCAAGCGCACTTATTCCGATATAAAATAATCCTGATGATCATGAAGAAACTATAAAAAATTCTTAATTTGTTATTACCATTAGTCATCTCTGTTGGATGGTAAACCAAACTAATGCAAGAATAAACTAGTTGTTTGCGATTATATTCACCTCTGTAATTAGTCTTAGTATAAATATTTGTCACGCAATTTAAATTTTATTCTATGCAACAAAATTCCGTCCTATATTATACAACGATTCAAACTATAACAAACTTATAAAAGGGCAGTAGGAAATATATGTAATACATTTCAATGCATGAAAATACAAATTTACAGGGTAACTGAAAAGGAAAATTGACCAGCCAAAAACAGAGACAAAATAAATACACACAATAAATCTGCCGAAGTGTTGGCGAGAACACCTGAACACCTGAAGAGCGCAGGACGTCCAGGCAACACAATCGCCGGAAGTCGCTGGTAGCATTACAATAATTACTGGCTGCACCTTGAATTGATTACGGCTTCCTCGGCCGTATCTTGCCTCACTCGCCCTCGCCGCCGCCGCCGCCGCTCCACATCCTCAGCACTGTAATATATAACTAGGCTGACCCCGTAAACATTTGACGATAAATAATGTTATTCCCATAAATAAAAATAAAAATTCTTGACGGCTGAATGACAGTTCAAGACCTTTAATTCAACACCAAAATTATAGAAATCGATCCAGTACTTTTGGCTGATCGAGTTACGGGGGAAAAGCTTGCAAAAACCTAACATGCGAGGCCTCTTATGGGAGGAAATATTTCAACGCCATTTTAGCGTCGAGAAAACTGAGTACGCAGGTTTGCTGCTACGGGGGTATTATATAATAATATTTTATTTATAATATGAAGATAATATGAAGGGTTGAATTTATAGGGCTAACGTTCCTGGCAACGTCAAGCGGAATGACGGTGAATCTTCCGCAGTCATCAACGCTACGTCACACCGCCACTACCTTTGTCTGTGACTGCACTTGATCATTCACAGTGGATGAGACTTCCGTTTTTTGACACTCTCTAAATCATGCAACCTTTCAATTTAGGTTAACTTATGATTGATTAATATTAGGAACCTAGAAATTGATGAATTTCAGTAGTATGCTGTTTAAATTAATTATTTACAATGTCCTTACAGTGTCTATGTAAGTAGTGTCTTATCAAAATGCTATACACTATAAACAGCTTGCAATAATTATCTAACATTATCGTCAATTTTTTTATTACAAGCAGCAAGTTTTGTACATTTGAACCTTGATAAATTTTCCTTCAGAAGACAAATTCATAATTATAACACGAGAAATATTAACCATATAGACTTGCCACATCCAAATTCAACATTTTGACAAAGATGCTCAGACTACATATAAATCAAAATTTACAACAAAATTCTTTCAGAAATAAAATCTTTAAGTAACATAAGACAATTCAAAAATAAATTAAAGCAATACCTTATCGTTAAATGTCCATACAAAATTGAAGATTTTTTAAATGAAAACAATGAAAATATAATATAAATTTAAAATCAAAATGTTGTGTTTCAAGATTGGACGAAGATTATTTTGCAAGATTCAAGGATTTAAATAATTAAAATTCTATCAGTTATTATTAGCATTACATACTCTGTTAATGTAATTTAGTCTTAACCATAATTTAATTATGGCAATTAAGATACTTACCAATAAAGAAATAAATAAAGAAATAAATACTTTTGCAATGGAAGCAGGAATTAGGCTTCTTTTACCACTAGTTGCATTCTGCTAATGCTGCCAGCTGCCATTTAGTACACATAGTGTCCGCAATCTTTCGCCGATTTCTTCATTTTGTGTTTCATTGTCGAAAGTGCAGGAGCTAAACAATGCCTTATTATATTTGTTTACAATGGATTAAGTGTGGAAACAACATGTGTGAAGCATCTGACATAATTGTTACCTTCTGATCCGTCCGTTGACGAATTAAAACTTGTACTACACACGGCCAGAAATCGGGGCGCCTGTCGAGAGGGAGCAATTATCTTATCGGTACCTTCCTAGATATTCATCGACTATCAGGACATTGTAGTAGATTATTAGTAATTCAGTAAAAAGCCTCAAGAATAATGTAACAGTAGATGAACCCTGCCAAAATATTTTGAGATTAATGAATGAAACGCATATCACTAGTCTTTTCTAAATTAGTATTTAATACTTTCCAGGCTACTCGCCCTTGAGTCTAAATAATTAGTTGTTAATATATCAAAGTCTTTTTTATTGTCATCACATTGATATTTTACTGTAACTACCATTTGTAAAATGTAGAGTGTTATTCTTTGTTTATTTTGAGATTAATCAATGAAACATATATCACTAGTCTTTTATAAATTAGTATTTATACTTTCCAGGCTACTCGCCCTTGAGTCTAGATAATTAGTTGTCAATATATTTTATTGTTTAACTACCATTTGTAAAATGTATAATGTTATTCTATGTTTAATAAACCCCTCATTGAAATTTTGAAGGTCTGTGGAGGCTTTCCTGAAGACTGTCCAAGCAATTTAGGGAGCAGCTCGTTCTTGATTATCTATATATTTAATTCCGTAAGCAAATCGGTCCCCCATAAAATATCTCGAGCTAGGAAAAAGTGAAGGTACATTATTCATTTTTAAAGCTTGTAATTTTCAATCTTCCAATAGCTTTACATCAGTGTTTTTTATTATTTTTATTTAGCACTAACCACAGTATTTGATGTTATATGTTGGGGCGCTGATTGATTTTCATTAAATATTACAATTTTTTCATAAACATCCCCTGCTCTGTCAATTAAAGTGTTTTAAGAATGGTTTATCATACAACCTTTCATCTACTATCAGGAAGTTGTAGTATATTATTAGTAATTCAGTAAAGAGCCCCAAGAATAATGTAACAATAGATGAACCCTGCCAACAATATTTTGAGATTAATGAATGAATGAAACGTATATCACTAGTCTTTTCTAAATTAGTATTTATACTTTCCAGGCTACTCGCCCTTGAATCTAGATAATTAGTTGCTAATATATTTTACTGTTTAACTACCATTTGTAAAATGTAGAATGTTATTCTATGTTTAATAAACCCCTCATTGAAATTTTGAAGGTCTGTGGAGGTGTGTCCTGAAGGCTGACCAAGCAATTTAGGGAGCAGCTCGTTCTTGATTATCTATATATTTAATTCCGTAAGAAAATCGGTCCCTCATGAAATATCTCGAGCTAGGAAAAAGTGAAGGTACATTATTCATTTTACAGCTTGTAATTTTCAATCTTCCAATAGCTTTACATCAGTGTGTTTTATTATTTTTATTTAGCACTAACCACAGTATTTGATGTTATATGTTGGGGTGCTGATTGATTTTTATTAAATATTACAATTTTTTCATAAAAATCCCCTGCACTGTCAATTAAAGTGTTTTAAGAATGGTTTATCATACATCCTTTCAATCTACTATCAGAAAGTTGTAGTATATTATTAGTAATTCAGTAAAGAGCCCCAAGAATAATGTAACAATAGATGAACCCTGCCGACAATATTTTGAGATTAATGAATGAATGAAACGTATATCACTAGTCTTTTCTAAATTAGTATTTATACTTTCCAGGCTACTCGCCCTTGAATCTAAATAATTAGTTGTTAATATATTTTACTGTTTAACTACCATTTGTAAAATGTAGAATGTTATTCTATGTTTAATAAACCCCTCATACCATTGTAAATATTTGTTAAAATAGTAATCACTTCTTAATTATGAAATGTATTTAACAATGTTGATTGTTTGGAGGTTTAGTTGAGAGTTTTTATTTCTGTTGTTTGTGTACTTTTGAGCATTTGCTAATCACAGTTGTCTGTACAAAGAGGTCTTTAGTTATCTACAGTAGTTCCTGTGATGTGTACAATTTGTACTAAACTGTAATGCTAGTTTAATTATCCCACATGTAATGTATGTATAAGAACTTTATAAGTTTCCTTGTTTATCTATTTTCTAAATTTACATGATTAAAAATTATTGTTAGTTTGAATACAATTTTTTGTCAACTTATTTTTGTTGTGCTCCTTTTCCCTTGGATGGTAAGAGAAGGATTGAACTGCCCGATTTCTCCCACAACATGGGGATAAAGTGCCACTGGATATCAAAAACACAATGTTTCTATATAAAGCCTTGAACGTATTGGGCCCATAAATACTTATACTACGAGTATATTGTAAAAGGTTTTTTAAGTGGTGGTAATTTATTTGCTTTTATAAAATAAAATAAAACTTGTACGTTTTATTTGATATCGTTTTAAGAGTTAAAAATGTAATTAATAACCAGAAATTTATTGAATATATCATACATCCATACAATTACAACCATACAATTTGTTACTATTTTACTCTGGGCTCCAACATTTACAACATGAAACCTTGAATCTCCCCATCCTAACAGTAAGCAACTTGGACTTAAGTTCAAGGGGGTTTGGTTTAAAATTGCGTGTGTGTTCTATTAAAAAAAAAATAAATAAATAAATAAATAAATAAATGTCAGTTGCATTAAAATACAACAAACAAATCTCAAGTTAAAGTTCTCTTCCAAGCCACATTAATTAGATTTATTAAATTTTCACATCAATTAATCATAATATATCAAATTAAATTTAGCAACTATTTCAATATCAAAACTTTAAAAGTATTCCTTCGAAATGCCGGATTTCTAGTCAATGTTCTAAAAGTATTAGTCAGAGCACATGTCACAAAATCAAGTTAATAAAAAATACAGATATTCAAATTGAATTAATAATAGTGTTGACCAATTTCGATGAGTGTTTTATTATAATATGATGGTAATTTTGTGTATAAAGTCGTAACAGAGCAAGAATTTATATATTTAGGCTTCAGAGCTCTGCCCAAGGACTTGCAAGTGTCCATGTTATACATAAGGAAGAGAATTTTATTTGTTTTATGTCACATGCGATTTTTCTTAGTTAAATGTGTTGATGGTAATTGATTTGCACGGCGAATTTGATTATTGTTTGTCTGATTAAGTTGTAGAAATAGTAATTGGTTTACGTGCGTGGCATATTGGATTTATTTGAGTGGTCGGAGTTCGATTTGATCTCGATATTTGTGCGTGAAAATTGGCGTGAACTAGATTTATTGGAAACAATTTTTATATTGATTGAGTTTTTATAAATTAATGGATGTGAGATTTGTCTGATTAAATTATAGACATATAAGACTTTTACGTTAAATACCTAACTCAAAGATCACGAATAGAACACTAGAAATGTAAAACTGTAACGATGTTTTTTTTTTGGAAATGGTTAAAGATGGAATTAAAAGTTGCAATTACCTGCCAGATTAATGACGTTTAGAATTAATATTCACCTGACGTGTTCGTATTCAGGGGTAGTTTTATTAAATTCGATGGTTATGTTAGTAACTATTTATGGGTTAAAATTAAAATTACGCTGTGGTTAAGGGGTGGGGGAGACCATTTCGGAATTGTCTAGCCAAGGAAAGTATAATTGTATGGTTAACTATGTAAACCGCCAGGAAGGGGACTAGGACTCTGGACTAATCTGACCTTACCTAGGTAGCAACAGTTTAATAAAAACCTATCAATTAAAAACCTAACAATTTGTATAATTTAGTTGACGTCGCTTGCTATTAAACCAAACAAATAACTAACAATCAAAATAACTTCATATTGAGCAGGTGTCTGATGGTGAATTTTATTAGATAGAGTGTAATATGGTAAAAAAAAAAATATTGTAGTTTTCTCATTATTTAACTATATCGAGGAAAAAATTAACTTTTACAGTAATAATTATTTTAAATAGAGTCTCTCATTTACAAAAAAATAGCGTTAAAAGCTCAACTAGGACAACGGAAAAAATTATATTATTAAATTACTTTTGCGGCGCGGCGAATATAGTAGAGTGCATCTGCCCCCACGGACATCTGCCTTTGCACCTGCTCCTCTGTCGGCTATAAAAGCGGAGCAGTCCGCGGTCTCTTCGCAGTAGCTTGCCGCCCTTTACGGACCAACGTCCGACTGGGTTGCATTCTGCTGCAGCGTAGGTCTGTTAAGTGTGCGTTGGGCCCGACGCGCAATTAACAGATCCGCGCCCTTGCATGTGTTTGTTATGCATGGTAGATTGTTAGATTAACGCTTGTAGTTTGCTAGTAAATGTAGTTAGTGTTTGTAATTAATGTTTGGTGTTGGTTTTTTGAAGTGTTTTATTTACTAATATGTACCTTCCCTACAGCTCCCTTTTCTTATGGACATTGATCCAAACTGGGTAAAGTGTCCCTATTTTTATCCGTGGGGTTTAACTTGTAAATATAAAATCGGTCCTTGTAATCATACCTTGGTCAAAACTTGGGTTCGCAGTAGATTGGCGCCCGTTACTGACCCACGTCCGACTGGGTTCCAGTTTGCTGTTGACCTTTGTACAACCGACCTTGGGTGTTCGTTGTAAATTTTTGCGAATACTCCCTGCAAACCATTTGTAACTTCTTGGGGGTTAATCAATAAAAGGTTCCGGTTATCAGGTTTATTGCCTATAACTGTGAGTATTTTCCCTTTTGAATTTTAAAATCAGTCTTTGTAATCCTACCTTGGTCAAAACTTGGGTTCGCAGTAGATTGGCGCCCGTTACTGACCCACGTCCGACTGGGTTCCAGTTTGCTGTTGACCTTTGTACAACCGACCTTGGTTGATCTTTGAAAAATTAACTTTAACTTTAACTGTTCAATTTGTTTAAATATTTGTGGGTAAAGTCTTTTATTTTTTCAAAGTAATGTAATATGTTTCTCATCCCTTTCCTAACCCCTCTAAGGTATGGCGCGCAAACCGACCTTGTGTCAATACGGCGCGTAAACCGGTTGACATTACCTTTCTTAGCCTGAGAAACTGTTGTGATTCTTTCTTCTTTTTTTTGGGTTTTTTTCTTTATTTTTCGTTATTAAAATCATTGCTTGTAATTCCCTGTCCCCTAATACAGAGCGGGGAATAGAGCAGTTTGTGGTCCAAGTGAGGATCACTTACTGCTCTATTCCCCGTTTTGGCAACATGTTCAGATGACCTTGAGGACTTAGAAGATTCTCGTTTCTTAGAGTACTACCCAAGAATGCAGACTCACTCTGTCAGCTGTACAAGGATAGCTTATTCTCAATGTTTAGTGGGTACTTAAGTTACGCGGATTGATCAAACAAACAAATTGGTGCAAACACAATTCAGATCCGACCAAGGGTATAGCAGCAACAGCGAAAAAACAACTATTTTCAAGGTCAAATCTAAATAATTTCTTTATTTCTAGTTTAACATATGCCAAGTGGGTACTCTACTGTCGCGGCTTGGCAAAATAAACAAGAAGGTGCAAACACAATTCAGATCCGACCAAGGGTATAGCAGTAATAGCCAAAAACAACTATTTTGAAGGTCAAATCTAAATAATTTCTTTATTTCTAGTTTAACATATGTCAAGTGGGTACTCTACTGACACGGCTCAGCAAGACGAACCATAAGGTGCAGTCAGAATTCAGATCCGACCAAGGGTATAGCAGCAACAGCGAAAAAACAACTATTTTCAAGGTCAAATCTAAATAATTTATTTATTTCTAGTTTAACATATGCCAAGTGGGTACTCAAATTACGCAGACCGATCAGAGGAACAAGTTGGTGCAAACAGAATTCAGATCCGACCAAGTGTATAGCAGTAATAGCCAAAAACAACTATTTTGAAGGTCACATCTAAATAATTTCTTTATTTCTAGTTTAACATATGACAAGTGGGTACTCAAATTACGCGGATTGATCAGAGGAACAAGTTGGTGCAAACAGAATTCAGATCCGACCAAGGGTGTAGCAGTAGCCAAAAATAACTATTTTCAAGGGCAAGCCTATATAACTTCTTTATTTTTGGCTTAAAGTTATTGTGCGATGTAAAACTTGGTGGGGGGACTGGTATGGTGGGGGGACTGGTGTGGTGGGGGAAGAGTCGAGTACCTAACCTACGCGCAAACGCTACATCACTATATGTCTAGCTCTTGCGCGGTACACATGGATTCACAAATACAAGACAATAATGTTTCTTCCAGATCTTTATCTTTTAATATTTACCAAGCTGACACTAATGAATCGACTGATCAAATACAAGTACAAGAAGTGTCTACCACAACATCCTCTGATACAGAAGCAATTACGTTATCCTTGATGGGATTTAACTAATGGATATTTTATTCATAGTCTTCCTCCCCGCTCCAGCTGCCATCTGCCGCCTGCCACCTGCCGCCTGCCATCTGCCGTCCGCCATCTGCTCCGCCCCCACCACACTTTTACCCCCACCATTTTGTTTGATACCAAAACGCTAGCTAGCGAATAGTCAGTACACCTCCGGCTCTCGACCGGTGAACATCGAGCTCTCCGAGACGCTCTTCACAAAATAACAATATCATTTCACTCAAGATCTGATAGATGTTTCTATTTCATTGCCGTCAGGTATTATTTCCACCTGACAGCAATGAAATGCAAACACCTAAGAGAACAGATAGGTGTCGAAAACACAACATGGACTCTGCGCAGGAATCAAAGTATCTACCGTCTTTCATCAGAAAGCGAAGTGATGGCCGCAACTGAATTATTGTAAATAAAATAAAGTAATATTTGTAATAGTACTACCTCGCACTCGTATCATTCGATTGTTTCATTCGATGGGTTTCATTCGATATTTATTATCGATTAACTATCGAATCACAATCGAATGATACGAGTGCGAGGTAGATTTTTTAAAAAAAACTTCCCCGTGACCTTGAACTTTGAACTTTACCTCATTACGTCACAAAACCGCCTACGTCACTGGCTCAGCCTCAGATGACGTATTTATTCACTCAGCGCATCCCTCAGCCTCAGATAACGTATTTTTTCACTCAGCGCATCCGGTCACTGACCGGATGTGACGTCACTTCCGGCGCAAAACCGGCAAACCCACACTACTTATTACCGTAGGTCTCATGGTAAGACTTAAGCCCGAGACCATGATAACTTTTCATTTTGAGGTCCCCAGATGCCAAAAACACCATTCGTTAAAATCTTTATATATGTATATATATGTGTGTCCGTAAGCACGATAACTCTCGTAAAAAAGGTCCGATCTTAATGAAATTTGGTACAAATGTGTAAAGTACCATTTATTTGAACGAGTTCGAAAACCAGACGAATCGCACTATCCAAAGGGGGGTGTTTGGGGGGTTTTGTACCCCAAAAATGTTTTTTTTTTTGGGTTTTCACTGTAATTTTTATTTAAATCAAATTTTAATTTATACCATTTAATTCAGCTTAAAAAAAACAAACAATTTGGTATTTTGATCATTGCTCTACGTCAATTGGTTACCGAGATATTGAAAGTGCTAAACACAGTACGTTGTCTAATGTTATTCTTATGGAGAAAAAGAAAAATTGTATATCTCGCTTATTTATCAACATAAACTGACAAAATTTGGTATAAGGCTTGATCTGGTTGTGGTTTATTGTTGTTTGCACAAAAAAACAATTTTTCGCCCATGGTTCCTGTAGCAGCAAACCTAAGTTCTTGGTCCCCATGTTATTCTTATGGAAAATACTTAAAATGTTATATATCGCTTATTTATGAATGTATATGGATGAAACTTGGTATGTGGCTTCACTTAGATGAGTTCTATTGATATTTGCATAAAAACCCATTATTTTGTGTGCCTTGTTGCAGCAAACCTGCGTACTCATCCCCAATGTTATTCCTACGGAGAATAATTAATATTTTAACTATCGCTTGTTTGTGAATACATTTCTTATGAATCCTGTTAAGTGTTTTAATGTGTTATGTTATATATTCATTGGAAATTCGCTGAGTATGCAAGTTTGCTGCGACGGGGGTATTTTAAACTACTATGAATAAGTACGTATGAACAAGTCATAAAGTATTTTGAAATATTTAATCAGGAAGAATGAACAAGCACAGCAAACCCTGACCTGTTAAAAAGTCATACGAAAGATATGCCCCCAGCCCATAATAGGATCAAAACCAAAATTTAAACAAAAATAGTATTTTTTAAATTTAACGTATTCCGAATGCATTCTAAAATTAACTGGCACTTCTTACTAATTTTGAAGGTATAGTTAAACCCGGACGGCTATAAAAAAAGTATGGGGTTGAACCCAAGATTTATTAGTAATAGTGTAACGTACCCATTCTTTGCACGGGTTAGAAAGGTAAGTTAGCTTTAAACAGCTGTTCTTGCTTCTGCCTTTTAAGTTGTCAAATGGAAGTTTCCACGGCTGTTCGTATTACAGTTTCATAATGTTTATTTTATTCAGAAATGTAAAAATTGAAACTTAGGACGTTCACGGGGCGTAGCCCGAGGGGATTTTAAGGAAGTGAATAGGCCTATGTGTTTCATGGGTTCAAGATCTAACTTTGTGTAAAGTTTCACCCCAGTCGGTTCAGTAGTTTTTGCGTTTATCCGGAATATTTGACAGACAGACAGACAGACAGAAATCACCTCTTCTTTATAATATTATAAATACATAGATTAAATTCAACCTGCAGGGAAAAATGTTGTTTATTCAATAATTAGCTCTAAATAACTGTGCTACGCACCTCATTGTTGCATGTTCTAGCCAACTGTTTAATTACTAAATATTGTCATTTCTCAGTGCTTGCTGGAAGCTGCATCACCCAAATTAGCGTATCCATTTTTAATCATCCAAACGTTAGTTCTCTGTTAGTTCTCGATAGTTCTTCAAGATTTCCAATTATTCTTAAACAATAAAAAGTTATGACACATACAAAGTAGTTACGATAACTTCACACTAAAGATGTCTAGCGTGCAACCTAATTTTAATGCAAATATTAATGTCCATATATAAATCGATTGTTATTCGTTAGTTCTTGATAGTTCTTCAATATTTCTACTACTTTCTGAACAATAAAAATGTTATGACACATACAAAGTGGTAATGCCAACATCTTACCATAGACCTTCAGCGTACACCTTAAGGCTGTGCAGTCAAAAAATTTTTAATACTTTTTCTCACGGTTTTTGGTGCATTACAATTATACAAATCGTAAACACCCATTTTATTGAAAAAATATTTCCGTTATATTGGGCTTTTCCACCTTTGAAGTACCGTTTTAGGGGTATTTTGAATTCTACACTAGTTAAAAACGGCCAATCATAAATCTTTCAAAATTGGTTTATGTATTTTCAAAAAATATACTTAAGGGTTACCTAAATTGATTTTAGTAAAATTTTAATTATTTCAGGAGATAATTACTTTATCTCGGTTGTTTTTTTATTCAAGTGGTTTAAAACTTCAGCTAACCCAAGCCAAGGGTGTACAAAGGCAGTTTTACACAAGTATATGTACAAATACATTTCCATAACAATGTTATGTACAATAAACTTTTTAATTTCAGCCCACAGCCGCACGCCAGACACCAACTTACCCCTGAGCCGCCTATAGTGCCCCGACTCGCACGTGCAGGCACCCGCGCACCATATTTCTCTCTCACTCGCACATCCCTTTACTCACTCGCACATCCCTTTACTCTCTCACACGTCTTACCTCTCTCTCTCTCTCCCTCTTGCTAACCCTCATCGGCCTGCCGGCCCCCGTCACCCTGTCACAGATGAGGTATCTTCTTTGCAACCAATGTCTATAAGCCAGGTTGTGTAAGTTATCTGTAGGCCAGACGTCAGGATTTTTTAGGACCATTGAAGATTGTTTTTCGTTTATTTGAATTACCAAGTAGTCCCTAAAAATGGATTCTTAAGAAAATAACGTCAAATTGTAGCCAAACAAATTGACATGTTGTTAGTGAAACGGGGGTGTTGTCTCAACTGGTTATCAAGTTACTATACAGATTTTGTAAAATGCAAATAAAACAAATTAATACGACTATTCAAATCTAACATTAAAATTTAACTGTCCGCACGAGTCTCTAAAGTTACTGTAAAAAAACTCAAGTGACACAAAATTCGGACCTGCAGTACCTGCAGTAAGTATGCAGTATCGGAAGACCTGTCCTAACTTCGTAAATTACGTATTTTTCACGTTTTTCGTTTGTTTCACTATATCTCCTAAACTATGAATTTTTTACAAAACAGGTTATTCACGTTTTTAAAGTAGATTATATTTACTGTACTACAATTTGAAACCAGAATCAGCTCTCTAGGTACAATAGTGTGCTTACAATAGTATGTTTTCAAAATTCTATTCGGATTTTTAATTTTAAATAGCATATTCATTGAGTATCTTTACGTGTTATTTGAATGTCAGAGTAGCTGGCCCGGCTATGTCGTAATTTCCATATAAAAATATGTCACCATTTAGTACCACCGTTAATCAAATTAGTACCTCACACAAATAGGAGTTAATTAAGTTTTTGTGTTTCCGGGCCAGCGTCATGATTTCCCGGCCATCTTAGAAAATTACCGCAATATACAGGGTGTCCCGTTAGAGTATCGCACAAATGCGATTTGGTAGAACTCATCGAAAGGAGCAAAAAACGCAATATAAACTTTTTCTAAATCGCTTCGTTTTCCATCTGTCTGCCTGTGTGTGATTTTTAATCAATGCATCATATCTTAGGAACCTCTTGGACAATAACTTGAAACTTGGCATGTGTATTCTACTTGTTTAGGGCTAATTTGGCACTACTTTTGGTTTACCACCCTTTCCACCTTTTTTGGGGATTAATTTTTAAAATTTCGAGTTTTTAGGCCCAAAAAAGGTCAGAAAAGCCCCAGATGTAAAATTAATGCATATAAAAATATAGGAATTAGTGAGGCGAAAGTTTTAAGCCCTATCTAGCATCTAGCATTTAAGTCATTCTAGCATAAATATTTCCTGAGTTATTGAAGAAAATGTGTTTCGACAAAACACAGTACGTTGTTTTATGGGGGTTTTACACTAGAAAAGCCTGTTATTCCTTTGTTACAGTACTTAAACATTCTTCCGTATATTCAACGATACAACGGATTAGCAAAGTACAGTCTGTGTAGGACATATATTTAATACCTTTTTTTATTTAGACATTTTTTATCTGTTAATTTCAATGTTCAATGATCATGTTTGTGTTTGCCAGTTTTGTATAAATATTTTAAAATTTATAATTTGGCTGATTTACTATTAAGCCAAAACTTGCTTACTATTAAGCCCGGCTTCCATTAAACATTGTTGGAGACCGATTCCATTCTTCCAACTCGTGCCAACATTTCCCGCGAAAAGCCGTCTCCTCTCCATGCGCGGAGTTCATGCATTCGTTACTTCATACGTTTAAGTGTAGACCCACTTGTGTTGCTAGACAAGTATGATAATACAATGCAACGCAAAAACTGTTACAGCGTTTGTTAAACCTGTAAAAAAATGTCATACTTACATCGTTTTCCAATAAACTCTCCTTGTATTTTTTTCATGTAAAACCAAACAGAAGTTGTATAGGCCCTAATTTACAAAAAAAATCATCAACATGTGTTGGCTATAGCCAAGTTAAGTATTTATCTGTCTCTGTAATAAATCAGTTACATGGAGTTTTCTTTCGAATTTAGTGTGTCAATATGTTTCAAGAAACCAAAATAGTATAAGATTTTATTTGCTGGTATAGGCCTACTTATAATTTTGTACACACATAACTAAGGCAAAATAAAAACGATATTAACGATTAGAGGTCGAAATTTTAAACCAGTTATTTAGTTTATGAATCTGATGGATATGAACTGATAAGGGGTGGCGTGGCGTCGGCTGCTATCGCTCACTACGCATGCGCGAACTCTGCTCACAACAGTGACGGGTGTTGGGACACCGTTTCCATTATGTTTTGAGCTCTCCTCAATACATTGCTGTCAGCTGCATCGGCTCAAAACACATTTTGTTGGCCAACAAAGTTCAAAACCGTTTGCGTGCGTTTCCATTTTCCACTTTACTTGAACTTTGTTTTGAGTTTAGTTCAAAACAATGTTTTGAGCAGAAACTGTTATAATGGAAACGGGGCTTTAGGAATACTTTGTATATTTCATTTTAAATATTATTCAATGGTTTACTGATCCTAAGACTTTGTTTTAAATTTAATATTTGTGCTTAATTGTTATCAGATATTTTATCCGTGCTACAATCGTATTTTATACTGAATCTCGTTAAAAACCGTCAACATATGAATCAATTATCAATCAATCAATCAATCAATCAATGTGTAAGACGCCGACGCAACTAAGGCGAATATGAATGAAGATGAATGTAGAATGGGTGAGATGCGTTGTGTAGCCTTGTTACTGACTAAGCCTGACTTATTCTTTAGCCAGGATCATTAATTAGCCCAATTAATTTATGTTACGTTACTCGTTTCTGATATATATATTTCATCGACTTAATTTAAACAATGCTAACTC
The DNA here is from genome assembly GCA_963675035.1 of Allygus modestus. Classification (NCBI taxonomy): domain Eukaryota; kingdom Metazoa; phylum Arthropoda; class Insecta; order Hemiptera; family Cicadellidae; genus Allygus; species Allygus modestus. Next base: position 28,692,476 of record OY776117.1, read on the forward strand.
TTCGCGACAGCTTCGCTTGTTCACCTCATTTCAGTTTTACTGTAAAATCAAATAACACAGCTGATCAAATTCCAATACAATGGAACTTATAATTCGAAATCTTCTTTAATTATAATGTTTTGCTTGGTTCATAGTACTATATAAACAATTTAAAAAAAATTATTAATTCGAATTTGTAAAAAAGATTTGAGAAGAATTGTATGTCGTAATTCAAATAGAAAATACTCTTTCCAGTTTCTTTAAAGTGATCATATTTTAGCGAAACTTTGGTATGTGACTTCAACTAGTTGTGGCCTACTTAATCTTTGAACAAAAAACAACAGATTTTATTTCCCCCGAAGCAGCAAACCTGCATACTCAGCCCTAGTGTTATTCTTATGGAGAATAGTTAATGTTTGATGTCTCCCTAAGTTATGAACCTAAATTAATAAACCTTGGTATGAAGATTCACCTTATTGAGTTATTTTGATAATTTCATAAAAACAAGTTTATTATCTCCCTTTTTTCAGCGAAAACCTGCGTTCTCAGTTCTAATGTTATTCTTAAGGAGAATAAATAAAATGTTATATATCACTTATTTATGGGGAACGTATTATTATGTAACTTGGTAAGTGGCTTTTTGTGGTAGTGAGACAATTATTTACGCATTGTAAATTCGCTGAGTACGTAGGTTTACTGCGAAAGGGGTATATATTAGTAGCTTGTTGGATATAGGCTTGAGAGCTAAAACCATACTAAATATTGTAAGGAAAATTAAATACAACATTTTTATTTTGTAAATTTTCAAAGTTTTCATAAAAAATTGAAATTTGTTAATTATTTGTATATTTTGTGTATTTATTACAGACTAGACAATTAAAATTAATAAAGTTATATTACGTAATAACTACATACATGCTTGTATTTATGTTAACTTGTTAAAAACCGTTATCATATGAACTGTATTAATTCGATATTTCAAAACAAATATTTGATTAAAATTATCTAACGTTTAATTCAAATAAAAAATACTCTTTCCAGTTTCTTTGAAGTGATAATATTTTAGCGAAACTTTGGTATGTGACTTGACCAAGTTGTGGTCTATTTATATGCTTTGCATAAAAAACTTTTTTTGTATTTTCCCCGAAGCAGCAAACCTGCATACTCAGCCCTAGTGTTATTCTTATGCAGAATAGTTAATGTTTGATAGGGCCTACCTACCTTAGTTATGAACCAAAATTAAATTAATAAAGGTATAAAGCTTCACCTTCATGAGTTATTTTTATAATTAATTGCATAAAAAAAGTTTCTCATCTTCCTTGTTTCAGCGAAAACCTGCGTACTCAGCCCTAAAATAAAATGTTATACTGTATGTTTGAAACTCATAATAGTGATGGATTTGAATTTATTATCGATTTATTTGGGCTTTACTTATTGCTTCTAGTGTTTAAACACTATTATTTCTAGTGTTTAAAACACTAGAAGTGATAGGTAAAGTCCAAATAAATCGATAATAAAAAGGTATATATCACTTAATTATGTATGTATTGTTATGTAACTTGGTAAGTGGCTTTATGTGGTAGCGAGACACATATTTATGCATTGGAAATTCGCTGAGCATGCAGGTTGGCTGCGACGGGGTTATTTGTATGTTAGTAAAGCGTTTTCAACTTGTTAAAATAGTTTTATAATTAATTTTATCAGTGATATCTTAGATTTGAGAGACTTAAACAAATAATCTTTAAGACTGAATTCATTAAATATGACATTTTTAAATAGTGTATTAACCGCTGAAAAGTGTATAACAAATAAACACACGCGGAGAGGCTGGTTGAGTCGAGTTGCCGCTGTGTTGCTTGCTATTTGCCATTTCTGAATCTTGGTGCCCGACGACGGTTCAAGGCAGGTGGGTAGCAAGCCCAGCTGAGTGAAAGTGGTTTGACCACTTGGGGAAGTTGGCGGTTGGGGGTAGTTGAGGGGAGGGTTCTGCGTGTGTGTGAGTGAGCATCCGGGACTCTGCATGTGTGTGAGTGAGCAGCGACTGGCCTGACCTCTAGGCGGAATAGCTTGTCAATAGAGTCGACTGCACCACCTTAATATTAATGAGCGTCTATATACTAAACGTTAGTTCTTGATTCTTCAATATTTCCGTTAGTTTGTAAAATCAAAACATTTTAAGCACACAGGGTGTATAAATCAACTTTATAATAATTATGAATAAAATTTGTGCAAGATATTTTCTGTATTTTTTGTTTTCTTGACATTTGTTAAAATTGCCTTTGTCATTGATAATTTGATCATTGTATCGTTCTTCTATATGGTAGTATTTTTTTTTTTAATAAGACACTTACATTTTAATTTGAATTATTTAATGGTTAATTTTTAAATGGGTCAGTTATTTTTTTAACAATATTTTTATATTGTATACTGAATGTGATGTTTGTAGTAGTTCATGAATTTTTTCACGATTGTGTTGCCTACATTTTTCCGTACAATATTACGTCATGCCAAAGTATGCTACAATATGTTTACGAAGAACTAACGATTGATCATATAGACATAACAATTTTTGCTAAAATTAAGGTGAAAGTTGGAAATCCTTAGTGTGAAGTTTGCAAAACAACTTTGTATGTGTCATACCTTTTTTATTTTTTAAGAACTAACGGAAATATTAAAGAAATATCGAGAACTATCAAAGAACTAACGTTTGGAATGATTAAAAGTGGATACGCTAATTTGGGTACGCCAACTTCACAGACCTTATGTTTAAACCATGCTAAAAGAGACTTGATAATAAAGAAACTACAGATAAAACTAATAACTTGTTGGCAACATTTCGTTAAATTAAAAAAGTGCCCTTAACAAAATGTAAATTTATCAATTATAAAGTAAATGTATTAAAGGGTATACACAGCGTTCGCCTAATTATGTGAACCAATAGATTTATTTCTAAACTGATGACATTCTCATTCTCAAGGGGACGCTTTTTTGAATGTCAGTTTTATCTGTTGATATAATCTTAGGCCATTTGTCAAGCAAGTGGGAAACTAAGGAAACGGTTAGTGGGGGAGATTTCTTCGCTGATATCTTATATTCTGCCAAGCACTTTAATAGGAAAACGATCACGATAAATACTGCTATTTATTCGTACCTATTTCTTGTTAGCTAAATATATTCAATTATAGTTTTAAGTAAGGTAATGCTACAATAATAATTATAAGTTTAATCAATGATCCTAAAAAAAGTTGTTATAAACTGTTACCCTATCAGTAAAAATATTGCCATTAAATTACTTAGGGAATTTAAATAACACTTCTGGTTTGGACACAAGAATAAAACTATTTGTATTTGCAATATTGACGGTAAACCTGTTTTTACTTTGAGTTGGCTAACTGATAATATACAAACTTAAATCAGGATAAATGGGACATTTCATACAAACATTATTTTAATATAGTGGTTATTACCAATAAACACAAGGTCTGCATTCGTAACGTTCTAATAATACAATTAACTATAAAAACATGTTATAAGTTTAAAATATTCAGCCTTTATTTTACTACATACAGAATGTATAAACAAAAAACGCAGGGTTGTAAACTATAGAGCATTGAGTTTTGTATTAGAGGTACCTCAAACACGTCGTGGCATAAGTGACTGACTGAGCCGACCCAACACACGGACATGGTATCGTAACGTAGTGCACAACGTGAGCTGACCCAACACACGGACATGGTATCGTAACGTAGTGCACAACGTGAGCTGACCCAACACATGGACATGGTATCGTAACGTAGTGCACAACGTGAGCAGACCCAACACACGGGCATGGTATCGTAACGTAGTGCACAACGTGAGCAGACCCAACACACGGACATGGTATCGTAACGTAGTGCACAACGTGAGCAGACCCAACACACGGACATGGTATCGTAACGTAGTGCACAACGTGAGCAGACCCAACACACGGACATGGTATCGTAACGTAGTGCACAACGTGAGCAGACCCAACACACGGACATGGTATCGTAACGTAGTGCACAACGTGAGCAGACCCAACACACGGACATGGTATCGTAACGTAGTGCACAACGTGAGCAGACCCAACACACGGACATGGTATCGTAACGTAGTGCACAACGTGAGCCGACCCAACACACGGGCATGGTATCGTAACGTAGTGCACAACGTGAGCAGACCCAACACACGGGCATGGTATCGTAACGTAGTGCACAACGTGAGCAGACCCAACACACGGGCATGGTATCGTAACGTAGTGCACAACGTGAGCCGACCCAACACACGGGCATGGTATCGTAACGTAGTGCACAACGTGAGCAGACCCAACACACGGGCATGGTATCGTAACGTAGTGCACAACGTGAGCAGACCCAACACACGGACATGGTATCGTAACGTAGTGCACAACGTGAGCTGACCCAACACACGGGCATGGTATCGTAACGTAGTGCACAACGTGAGCAGACCCAACACACGGGCATGGTATCGTAACGTAGTGCACAACGTGAGCCGACCCAACACACGGGCATGGTATCGTAACGTAGTGCACAACGTGAGCTGACCCAACACACGGGCATGGTATCGTAACGTAGTGCACAACGTGAGCCGACCCAACACACGGACATGGTATCGTAACGTAGTGCACAACGTGAGCAGACCCAACACACGGGCATGTTATCGTAACGTAGTGCACAACGTGAGCAGACCCAACACACGGGCATGGTATCGTAACGTAGTGCACAACGTGAGCCGACCCAACACACGGGCATGGTATCATAACGTAGTGCACAACGTGAGCAGACCCAACACACGGGCATGGTATCGTAACGAAGTGCACAACGTGAGCAGACCCAACACACGGACATGGTATCGTAACGTAGTGCACAACGTGAGCCGACCCAACACACGGACATGGTATCGTAACGTAGTGCACAACGTGAGCAGACCCAACACACGGACATGGTATCGTAACGTAGTGCACAACGTGAGCCGACCCAACACACGGGCATGGTATCGTAACGTAGTGCACAACGTGAGCTGACCCAACACACGGGCATGGTATCGTAACGTAGTGCACAACGTTTTTCATGCGAAACCCTGAGCTCTAAGATTCTGCTCGTTATTGACTATAGAGTGGGACTTTGATTGTCCTGCGGAACGCTGCCTGCGAAATGTTGTCTCTACTACTGCCCCACGAAACTCGTTATCACAACCCACAATAGCATGGCATCCTTGATAACACGTGCATTTTTACAATCTCCCTGAGCTTAATGTTAAATGTACCTCTTACTGTTTCACAAACTTACATAGCAAGCTTTTTCCTAATTGTAACCCTCATTAGCACGTCTTTTTTACTCTGAACCTTTACAGCACGACTTCAACCTCAGTAGTGCGTCCTTTTCATAATAGAACCTTCATAGCACGAGTTAAATATTCCCTGCGCATAGTTTCCACGGGTAGTGGTGTCTCCTCAGAACGAATGTTTTGAAGGAGACATTTCCTTGGGCTCAGGTCTAAACATGAAATCCCCTCTCCCACCCTTCCCCTTGTGATTTGGAAAAACGTAAAATAAAACCAATGACTGTTGAATTCAAACTGAAACTGATTTTTTGTTACACAATGTGAGTTTTTATTTACTAACTAATTAATTTTGTCAAACAAATAATTAATGTACTTTTAAAAACAAAACGTGGTAGCGAGAAGTGATCCAAAATGCACTTGCTATAAAGGGTTTTTTGAGAAACCAATAACCTTGATAGCACGACTTTAAGTCCACACGACCTTGATAACACGAACCTCAACTAGAAGAGTACCTTGATAACAATACTTTCCCAAACCACCTTGAGAGTCTTGCTATCAAGTTACTACTGTAATATAAAACAAGTTGCAAACTTAAAAATCATAATTAAACTTTGAATTGCCATTATAATACATTAAGTTGAAACATTGGAAATGAGTAGGGGGCAAAGACCGATTCAAAACCAGCAAAGGCGTGCGAGGAGGAATGAGGAATCACCCCCCCCCCCCGGTGACGTCAGCCCCCCCCCCGGTGACGTCAGCCCCCCCCGGTGACGTCAGCCCCCCCCCCGTGACGTCAGCCCCCCCCGGTGACGTCAGCCCCCCCCCGTGACGTCAGCCCCCCCCGGTGACGTCAGCCCCCCCCCCGTGACGTCAGCCCCCCCTCCGGTGACGTCAGCCCCCCCCCGGCCGCCAATGGAACTTTTCGTGATGACCTTGAACATGAGGAAAAAAACTTTCGAAAATTAATAACTAGCCTATTTATCCACCGATTCTCACGGGACTTTTTTCAGAGTGTAGGCCTATCCCCAAGGAAGCGAATGACGAAAGAACCCCATAGATCCACCATTAAACAAGGCCGCTATTAATTTAAAACCGCGTTTTCCTTATGGGATCTCAGCTGTTTACCAACCGATTTTGACGAAACCTCACCACATGTCGGGCAGCGGTCTAAGTAAACCATCGCTTAAAGAAAATTGAAAATCCGCTGTTAAACGGGTCCGCTAGTAATTTTTAATCTATTTTTAAAATAAAGTTTTATATCCTTACCCCTTTTCCATAAAAAGAAAAACTACTAATTATTTAAGTCCTAACTTTAACAGCAAAGGCACAGTGAGGATGCTAGGGATGACGTCACAGCCATGCACGACCCTCAAGCAGAGGTGTCAACAGCAGGTGAAAGCGACATTGGAAAGCGGTAATTCTTGGACTCCAGAGGTGTCAACAACCCCCGGTGCACAGTCAGTCCGAATCTTCAGTTAGCCATGGAAGGACACAACCCACTGTCCCTAGTTCAGCTATCGTCTATTGTAATAAGAAAGAATTACCTCATTCTGCATCGGAGGATTGCAAAAGCACCAGTGCCTATACAACGGTACACCGCATCCTGCCTCAAGGGAGTTTGTCGGGAAGGTGTGATAATGCTTAACAACCCCGAAATAGATCCTCAGGTGATAGATTTGTATAATAAATACAAAGGCAAGAGAGTTTACCAATGCATCCACTGTGAGTACGGTGAACATTATTGCAATAGGCTTCTAAATCTCGCAAGAAATGTTACAGTGTATCGTTTTTCAGACTCTAGCAAAGAGCAGCACGCTTGTTTCTGTTGTGGCAAGTTTGCTTTTCAGGTGAATTGGTTGAGAAACAATTTTTACCTATCTCACTTGATAGCTTTAAAGGCAATGGCCCACATGACAGCTTTTAAGGGCTCTAGACACTCCAACTACATGCTTCTTAGGTATTAAAGACTTCTTTTTACCCTTAACCTCATTCCTTTAAAATTAAAATAATAAATATTAAAACAAAATAATAAAATAAATAAAGAAAAAAGTTTATTTATTGGCAAATAGCGAGACTTTCCCCGAATGCCGCGTTACTCCAGCAGCAAAGGGGCCTACACCAGTAAGTAAAGTGCACCAGTGTGGAGCGTGGAGCACTCCGCTGTTTTCCCCGAGTGCTGCGTTATTCCAGCAGCAAAGGGGCATACGCCAGTAAGTAAAGTGCGCCAGTGTGGAGCGTGGAACACTCCGCTGTTTTCCCCGAGTGCTGCCTTATTCCAGCAGCAAAGGGCCATACGCCAGTAAGTAATATGCCCCCGTCACCTGTGGCACTTGTCGTGACGACCTTGAACACCACAGTTCATCCTCCTACTCCTCACGACCAAGCGCCAGGTACAGATTTATGATAGATAAGAAACCGCCAGTAGATTTGTTAAGTATGCTTTCTTCTCCGGTGCCTTCGCCCATGACGTCACGGCGCGCCCGTGGACTTTGGTAACTAACGATTTATTTTTATGAGAGTAAAACGGCCTTGGATGGGAAGAAGCCAGGTTCCAAGGGAAAACAACCGATGACATCACCCCTGCTTGGTCGGGTAAACTGGCGATTGAGACGAGGAAACAGACTCGACGGGTAAACAAGAGGTTCCCAGCCCTCTGTGTAGGTCCTCTTGTCGTGACGACCTTGAACACCGCAGTTCATCCTCCTACTCCTCACGCACAAGCGCCAGGTACAGTTTTATGATAGATAAGAAACCGCCAGTAGATTTGTTAAGTATGCTTTCTTCTCCGGTGCCCTCACCCATGACGTCACGGCGCGCCCGTGGACTTTGGTAACTAACGATTTATTTTTATGAGAGTAAAACGGCCTTGGGTGGGAAGAAGACAGGTTCCAAGGGAAAACAACCGATGACATCACCCCTGCTTGGTCGGGTAAACTGGCGATTGAGACGAGGAAACAGACTCGACGGGTAAACAAGAGGTTCCCAGCCCTCTGTGTAGGTTCTCACCGCCACCTCCTCACCCTTGTATTTATCGGGCTCGGGTAAACTGGCGATTGAGATGAGGAAAAAGACTCGAGGGATAAACAAGAGGTTGTCAGCCCTCTGTGAAGGTCCTCACCGCCACCTCCTCACCCTTGTATTTATCGGGCTCGGGTAAACTGGCGATTGAGACGAGGAAAAAGACTCGAGGGATAAACAAGAGGTTGTCAGCCCTCTGTGAAGGTCCTCACCGCCACCTCCTCACCCTTGTATTTATCGGGTTCGGGTAAACTGGCGATTGAGACGAGGAAAAAGACTCAAGGGATGAACAAGAGGTTGCCAGCCCTCTGTGAAGGTCCTCACCGCCACCTCCTCACCCTTGTATTTATCGGGCTCGGGTAACCACAACCACGCCCCACCTTACGAGTTCCGAGGAGCGGCGCACCGCTCGTGCAACCTACGGTACAGGGAGCAGCGGGTCATCAACTGCTATTTCCACAACCTGTCCAACTATGACGCTCACTTCATAGTGCGGGAGTTGGCCATTGACCCCGGCGATGTGGACGTGCTGGCGCACACGGAGGAGCGCTACATCGCTTTCACCAAGCGGTTCCACTTTGGCCAGCCCGGGGACAACCAACGACAGTCATCTTTCGCGGTGCGGTTCCTGGACACCTACAGGTTCTTGTCCATGAGCCTGGCCAACCTGGCGGCGGGGCTTCCCACGGATAAGATGCGTGAGACCAGGAAGCGGTTCCCCGACAACCGGCTCTTCGACCTGGTGCGCAGGAAGGGTGTGTTCCCCTACGACTTTGTCACGTCGTACGACACGTTGTACTCCACCAGACAGCTTCCTCCTCGGGCCGCGTTCAAAAACAGCATGACCCTGGAGGGTATCAAGGAGGAGGAGTACGAGCACGCCCTCAACGTGTGGCGAGACTTTGACTGCAACCACCTCAAGGACTATGCCGACAAGTACCTGCGCTGTGACATCGCCCTCCTCACCGATGTGTTCGAGCAGTTCCGCGACACCTCTTTGGCTGAGTATGGACTGGACCCTACCCACTACTACACCCTGCCCTCTTACGCCTGGGACGTCATGCTCAAGACCTGCGGCGTGGAGCTGGACACGCTACGGGACTTTGACATGTACCTCTTCGTGGAGCAAGGCATCAGAGGAGGTATCTCCCAGGCCATCACCCGCTACGCCAAGGCCAACCACGAGCGATGCCGCCCTGAGGACCGACGCCTTGACGAGCCGACACGCCACCTCCTGTACCTGGATGCCAATAACTTGTACGGCTGGGCCATGTCCCAGTACCTGCCCACTGGAGACTTCCAGTGGCTCAGCCGTGAGGAGATTGACGCCTTGGACATCGCCTCGTTGGACGCGGAAGCCGACCGGGGCTACATACTAGAGGTGGACCTCAACTACCCCGCCCGTCTCCACGACCTGCATAGGGACCTCCCCTACTGCTGTGAGACCGAGCGGCCTCCAATAGGCAAGTCGGAGAAGTTCACCAAGTACGTGGCCAAGTCCAACTTCCTGGACCGCACGTACTACACGGAGGACGTGGCCCTGGTGCATCTGTCCAAAGTCAACATCGTGTTGGACAAGCCCGTCTACGTAGGCATGACAGTCCTGGAGCTGAGCAAGTGGTTCATGTACGAGTTCCTGCGGAAGATGAAGGAGCACCTGGAAGACTTTGACACCAGCGGCTACCCGAGGTCCCACCCCTGCTACAGCCCCGTCAACGCCAAGGTCATCGGAAAGTTTAAGGACGAGTGTAACGGCCTATCCTTATTCGAGTACCTCGGCCTGCGGTCCAAGCTGTATTTCATGGACATCGAGGACGCAGCGACAGGCGACAGTAAGGCTCTCAAGCGAGCCAAGGGGGGTGGCGAAGGGCGTTGTCAAGAACGTCCTCACCCCCGACGACTACAGAGAGTGCTTATTCAACAGGGTCCAAAAGCACACCACCAACGTCCGCTTTCGGTCCCACCTGCACCGAGTGTACACCGTGCAGGTGAACAAGCTCAGCCTCAACCCCGCTGATGACAAGCGGTTCGTCCTCCCCGACAACATCCGCACTCTACCGTGAGGACATAAAGATATCCCGCTACAGCTAACCAGGAGAGGGGAACATCCGCAGCAGATGGAAGTGGATGATGTGGAAGAGGAGGAGAGACAGCACCAGCCCGAGGACGAAGACGAGGAAGAGGAATTCCCCGTCTAGTTATATATATTAATTATAAGAAAAATTTGTAAATAGTATCTGTAAGTAATTATACGACAATAGTTTTATGTACAGCATGAACCCGAGTTGTTTATTTCCTCCCTTTGCTCACTCAAAAGTCACAAGCCGTTAGGCTCAGAAAAACTCAAGTGTGAGAGAAAGGAGTTATGGGCCGTTTGACCCGAGCCGTGCAGCTTAAAAAGCCCCCGCCAACCGGGAGCGGTTGGCAGCGCGTGTCGGGGACGGCCCTGAAGGAGTTGCCCAGCGGTCTGCTGATGTCCGAGGGGTCACCCTCGAGTTAGTCAGCGGCTTGCTGATGTCCGAGGGGTCTCGCGCCCTCTTTGGCGGCCTTCACTGCCGCTTGGCGGGGGCTCAGCCAGTGACACGCGCCGCTGGTATATAAACCTGAGGTCCAGCCCCGCTGCCTCAGTTTTACTAATTTATTTTTTTATCAAAATTTAGTAAGGAGAAAGGAGAAAGGAAAAACACAAGCTTTATCATAATGAGACATGTATTGTACAGTAAAAAGGTTACATACACACACTACAAAAACCTTACAAACTAGTTTTAAGCGAATATGGAGAAGCAGTCAGCACCGGTTGTGTGATACCTTCATTACCACCAGTTGCACACTTTATCACCACCGGCTTCACTGTGTGTGTCAAACCAGTGACTCTGGGGACTCCTGAATAACGGTCCACCCAAAGGTTTTCCAATCGCGTTATGATGTCCATAATCATAATGTAGATTTCACAGTCTTTATTTTCATCCAAATATAAGTTGCAACCATGTGTATGCTGACCTCTATGATGTAACTGGATGTCCAAGAACACATTACCCTGATTGGCGGGATTTTGCACCGTATGTTGATAACCGGAATCGACCCAACTGACAGTGGGTGGTGAATCGTTCGAATCTTTTTCCACAAGCTCCAAGTCTCCAGGTAGTTTCGGGGGATTGACACTTCTACTGTTGTCATTCATGCAACTGCTATCGACACATATGCTGACGTTCTTGGAACCTCCTCCTTCGGATATTTGGTTGGATGATGGTGATGCAAAGTCTTCAGATATCTCCGGAGCATTGCCACTTTCAATGTCGTTTATGCAACTGCTATCAATACATGTGTTGACTTTCTGCGGACCTCTTCCTGCTGAGGTTTGTATGAACGATCTCGGTTGTGAGGAACGATTGTTTCTTCGCTTCCTTCTAACACAGAGGTGGTGCTGACAATGATGGAGACGAAGTCCATCTCGCGACGTGAACGACTCCTCGCAGTATGGACATTTCCAGGTCGCCAGCTTCGATGGTGTGGCGACTGACCGTTTCAGTGATGGTGCTGGCGGTGGTTGTTCAGGACTTCGTGGAGAAAAGTACATGGTGCTATAGCCATCCATCGCTTCCAACTCCTTCAACAACGTCTGGACTGATTCATCCACTTCGATTGCACTAGCCATGTTTGTGTTTACTCTGCAACATCACTAGACAAACTGAAGGTGATGACGTCACCGCGGTCCACGACTACACTATTTAAGGTAGGTCAATGCGTGCAAGGGCGCAGGTTTTAGTTAGGTTTACAGACGCAGGTTTAAGTTAGGTTTGAGGATGCATAAACGTCGCGCGCGCGTTTGTAAACCTAACCTAAACCTGCGTCTGTAAACCTAACTAAAACCTGCGCCCTTGCACGCATTGACCTACCTTAAATAGTGTAGTCGTGGACCGCGGTGACGTCATCACCTTCAGTTTGTCTAGTGATGTTGCAGAGTAAACACAAACATGGCTAGTGCAATCGAAGTGGATGAATCAGTCCAGACGTTGTTGAAGGAGTTGGAAGCGATGGATGGCTATAGCACCATGTACTTTTCTCCACGAAGTCCTGAACAACCACCGCCAGCACCATCACTGAAACGGTCAGTCGCCACACCATCGAAGCTGGCGACCTGGAAATGTCCATACTGCGAGGAGTCGTTCACGTCGCGAGATGGACTTCGTCTCCATCATTGTCAGCACCACCTCTGTGTTAGAAGGAAGCGAAGAAACAATCGTTCCTCACAACCGAGATCGTTCATACAAACCTCAGCAGGAAGAGGTCCGCAGAAAGTCAACACATGTATTGATAGCAGTTGCATAAACGACATTGAAAGTGGCAATGCTCCGGAGATATCTGAAGACTTTGCATCACCATCATCCAACCAAATATCCGAAGGAGGAGGTTCCAAGAACGTCAGCATATGTGTCGATAGCAGTTGCATGAATGACAACAGTAGAAGTGTCAATCCCCCGAAACTACCTGGAGACTTGGAGCTTGTGGAAAAAGATTCGAACGATTCACCACCCACTGTCAGTTGGGTCGATTCCGGTTATCAACATACGGTGCAAAATCCCGCCAATCAGGGTAATGTGTTCTTGGACATCCAGTTACATCATAGAGGTCAGCATACACATGGTTGCAACTTATATTTGGATGAAAATAAAGACTGTGAAATCTACATTATGATTATGGACATCATAACGCGATTGGAAAACCTTTGGGTGGACCGTTATTCAGGAGTCCCCAGAGTCACTGGTTTGACACACACAGTGAAGCCGGTGGTGATAAAGTGTGCAACTGGTGGTAATGAAGGTATCACACAACCGGTGCTGACTGCTTCTCCATATTCGCTTAAAACTAGTTTGTAAGGTTTTTGTAGTGTGTGTATGTAACCTTTTTACTGTACAATACATGTCTCATTATGATAAAGCTTGTGTTTTTCCTTTCTCCTTTCTCCTTACTAAATTTTGATAAAAAAATAAATTAGTAAAACTGAGGCAGCGGGGCTGGACCTCAGGTTTATATACCAGCGGCGCGTGTCACTGGCTGAGCCCCCGCCAAGCGGCAGTGAAGGCCGCCAAAGAGGGCGCGAGACCCCTCGGACATCAGCAAGCCGCTGACTAACTCGAGGGTGACCCCTCGGACATCAGCAGACCGCTGGGCAACTCCTTCAGGGCCGTCCCCGACACGCGCTGCCAACCGCTCCCGGTTGGCGGGGGCTTTTTAAGCTGCACGGCTCGGGTCAAACGGCCCATAACTCCTTTCTCTCACACTTGAGTTTTTCTGAGCCTAACGGCTTGTGACTTTTGAGTGAGCAAAGGGAGGAAATAAACAACTCGGGTTCATGCTGTACATAAAACTATTGTCGTATAATTACTTACAGATACTATTTACAAATTTTTCTTATAATTAATATATATAACTAGACGGGGAATTCCTCTTCCTCGTCTTCGTCCTCGGGCTGGTGCTGTCTCTCCTCCTCTTCCACATCATCCACTTCCATCTGCTGCGGATGTTCCCCTCTCCTGGTTAGCTGTAGCGGGATATCTTTATGTCCTCACGGTAGAGTGCGGATGTTGTCGGGGAGGACGAACCGCTTGTCATCAGCGGGGTTGAGGCTGAGCTTGTTCACCTGCACGGTGTACACTCGGTGCAGGTGGGACCGAAAGCGGACGTTGGTGGTGTGCTTTTGGACCCTGTTGAATAAGCACTCTCTGTAGTCGTCGGGGGTGAGGACGTTCTTGACAACGCCCTTCGCCACCCCCCTTGGCTCGCTTGAGAGCCTTACTGTCGCCTGTCGCTGCGTCCTCGATGTCCATGAAATACAGCTTGGACCGCAGGCCGAGGTACTCGAATAAGGATAGGCCGTTACACTCGTCCTTAAACTTTCCGATGACCTTGGCGTTGACGGGGCTGTAGCAGGGGTGGGACCTCGGGTAGCCGCTGGTGTCAAAGTCTTCCAGGTGCTCCTTCATCTTCCGCAGGAACTCGTACATGAACCACTTGCTCAGCTCCAGGACTGTCATGCCTACGTAGACGGGCTTGTCCAACACGATGTTGACTTTGGACAGATGCACCAGGGCCACGTCCTCCGTGTAGTACGTGCGGTCCAGGAAGTTGGACTTGGCCACGTACTTGGTGAACTTCTCCGACTTGCCTATTGGAGGCCGCTTGGTCTCACAGCAGTAGGGGAGGTCCTTATGCAGGTCGTGGAGACGGGCGGGGTAGTTGAGGTCCACCTCTAGTATGTAGCCCCGGTCGGCTTCCGCGTCCAACGAGGCGATGTCCAAGGCGTCAATCTCCTCACGGCTGAGCCACTGGAAGTCTCCAGTGGGCAGGTACTGGGACATGGCCCAGCCGTACAAGTTATTGGCATCCAGGTACAGGAGGTGGCGTGTCGGCTCGTCAAGGCGTCGGTCCTCAGGGCGGCATCGCTCGTGGTTGGCCTTGGCGTAGCGGGTGATGGCCTGGGAGATACCTCCTCTGATGCCTTGCTCCACGAAGAGGTACATGTCAAAGTCCCGTAGCGTGTCCAGCTCCACGCCGCAGGTCTTGAGCATGACGTCCCAGGCGTAAGAGGGCAGGGTGTAGTAGTGGGTAGGGTCCAGTCCATACTCAGCCAAAGAGGTGTCGCGGAACTGCTCGAACACATCGGTGAGGAGGGCGATGTCACAGCGCAGGTACTTGTCGGCATAGTCCTTGAGGTGGTTGCAGTCAAAGACTCGCCACACGTTGAGGGCGTGCTCGTACTCCTCCTCCTTGATATCCTCCAGGGTCATGCTGTTTTTGAACGCGGCCCGAGGAGGAAGCTGTCTGGTGGAGTACAACGTGTCGTACGACGTGACAAAGTCGTAGGGGAACACACCCTTCCTGCGCACCAGGTCGAAGAGCCGGTTGTCGGGGAACCGCTTCCTGGTCTCACGCATCTTATCCGTGGGAAGCCCCGCCGCCAGGTTGGCCAGGCTCATGGACAAGAACCTGTAGGTGTCCAGGAACCGCACCGCGAAAGATGACTGTCGTTGGTTGTCCCCGGGCTGGCCAAAGTGGAACCGCTTGGTGAAAGCGATGTAGCGCTCCTCCGTGTGCGCCAGCACGTCCACATCGCCGGGGTCAATGGCCAACTCCCGCACTATGAAGTGAGCGTCATAGTTGGACAGGTTGTGGAAATAGCAGTTGATGACCCGCTGCTCCCTGTACCGTAGGTTGCACGAGCGGTGCGCCGCTCCTCGGAACTCGTAAGGTGGGGCGTGGTTGTGGTTACCCGAGCCCGATAAATACAAGGGTGAGGAGGTGGCGGTGAGGACCTTCACAGAGGGCTGGCAACCTCTTGTTCATCCCTTGAGTCTTTTTCCTCGTCTCAATCGCCAGTTTACCCGAACCCGATAAATACAAGGGTGAGGAGGTGGCGGTGAGGACCTTCACAGAGGGCTGACAACCTCTTGTTTATCCCTCGAGTCTTTTTCCTCGTCTCAATCGCCAGTTTACCCGAGCCCGATAAATACAAGGGTGAGGAGGTGGCGGTGAGGACCTTCACAGAGGGCTGACAACCTCTTGTTTATCCCTCGAGTCTTTTTCCTCATCTCAATCGCCAGTTTACCCGAGCCCGATAAATACAAGGGTGAGGAGGTGGCGGTGAGAACCTACACAGAGGGCTGGGAACCTCTTGTTTACCCGTCGAGTCTGTTTCCTCGTCTCAATCGCCAGTTTACCCGACCAAGCAGGGGTGATGTCATCGGTTGTTTTCCCTTGGAACCTGGCTTCTTCCCACCCAAGGCCGTTTTACTCTCATAAAAATAAATCGTTAGTTACCAAAGTCCACGGGCGCGCCGTGACGTCATGGGTGAGGGCACCGGAGAAGAAAGCATACTTAACAAATCTACTGGCGGTTTCTTATCTATCATAAAACTGTACCTGGCGCTTGGTCGTGAGGAGTAGGAGGATGAACTGCGGTGTTCAAGGTCGTCACGACAAGAGGACCTACACAGAGGGCTGGGAACCTCTTGTTTACCCGTCGAGTCTGTTTCCTCGTCTCAATCGCCAGTTTACCCGACCAAGCAGGGGTGATGTCATCGGTTGTTTTCCCTTGGAACCTGGCTTCTTCCCATCCAAGGCCGTTTTACTCTCATAAAAATAAATCGTTAGTTACCAAAGTCCACGGGCGCGCCGTGACGTCATGGGCGAAGGCACCGGAGAAGAAAGCATACTTAACAAATCTACTGGCGGTTTCTTATCTATCATAAATCTGTACCTGGCGCTTGGTCGTGAGGAGTAGGAGGATGAACTGTGGTGTTCAAGGTCGTCACGACAAGTGCCACAGGTGACGGGGGCATATTACTTACTGGCGTATGGCCCTTTGCTGCTGGAATAAGGCAGCACTCGGGGAAAACAGCGGAGTGTTCCACGCTCCACACTGGCGCACTTTACTTACTGGCGTATGCTCCTTTGCTGCTGGAATAACGCAGCACTCGGGGAAAACAGCGGAGTGCTCCACGCTCCACACTGGTGCACTTTACTTACTGGTGTAGGCCCCTTTGCTGCTGGAGTAACGCGGCATTCGGGGAAAGTCTCGCTATTTGCCAATAAATAAACTTTTTTCTTTATTTATTTTATTATTTTGTTTTAATATTTATTATTTTAATTTTAAAGGAATGAGGTTAAGGGTAAAAAGAAGTCTTTAATACCTAAGAAGCATGTAGTTGGAGTGTCTAGAGCCCTTAAAAGCTGTCATGTGGGCCATTGCCTTTAAAGCTATCAAGTGAGATAGGTAAAAATTGTTTCTCAACCAATTCACCTGAAAAGCAAACTTGCCACAACAGAAACAAGCGTGCTGCTCTTTGCTAGAGTCTGAAAAACGATACACTGTAACATTTCTTGCGAGATTTAGAAGCCTATTGCAATAATGTTCACCGTACTCACAGTGGATGCATTGGTAAACTCTCTTGCCTTTGTATTTATTATACAAATCTATCACCTGAGGATCTGTTTCGGGGTTGTTAAGCATTATCACACCTTCCCGACAAACTCCCTTGAGGCAGGATGCGGTGTACCGTTGTATAGGCACTGGTGCTTTTGCAATCCTCCGATGCAGAATGAGGTAATTCTTTCTTATTACAATAGACGATAGCTGAACTAGGGACAGTGGGTTGTGTCCTTCCATGGCTAACTGAGGATTCGGACTGACTGTGCACCGGGGGTTGTTGACACCTCTGGAGTCCAAGAATTACCGCTTTCCAATGTCGCTTTCACCTGCTGTTGACACCTCTGCTTGAGGGTCGTGCATGGCTGTGACGTCATCCCTAGCATCCTCACTGTGCCTTTGCTGTTAAAGTTAGGACTTAAATAATTAGTAGTTTTTCTTTTTATGGAAAAGGGGTAAGGATATAAAACTTTATTTTAAAAATAGATTAAAAATTACTAGCGGACCCGTTTAACAGCGGATTTTCAATTTTCTTTAAGCGATGGTTTACTTAGACCGCTGCCCGACATGTGGTGAGGTTTCGTCAAAATCGGTTGGTAAACAGCTGAGATCCCATAAGGAAAACGCGGTTTTAAATTAATAGCGGCCTTGTTTAATAGTGGATCTATGGGGTTCTTTCGTCATTCGCTTCCTTGGGGATAGGCCTACACTCTGAAAAAAGTCCCGTGGGAATCGGTGGATAAATAGGCTAGTTATTAATTTTCGAAAGTTTTTTCCTCATGTTCAAGGTCATCACGAAAAGTGCCATTGGCGGCCGGGGGGGGGGCTGACGTCACCGGGGGGGGGCTGACGTCACGGGGGGGGGCTGACGTCACCGGGGGGGGGGGGTGATTCCTCATTCCTCCTCGCACGCCTTTGCTGGTTTTGAATCGGTCTTTGCCCCCTACTGAAATGGTTTATACATTTCTCGTATTTTTATCAGTAGGGTTTACTTGATTTATTTTATTTTATTTAAAATTATTAATCTCTTGGTAACAAAATAAAGGTCTTACGTTTGAAATATACGCATGAATGTATCTCGACACATTTTAGCACACATCATATATCAACATATTTTAAATGTATATTCAACTACTATTTTAATTGGAAAATATAACTAAAGTGTTTATTTACAAATTCAATGATATCAACAAATTAACAAAAGTGTTAAAATGGCAGTAAATTGAAAACTCGATAGTAAAGCGATGTATGTATGTTATGTTATTAGTATTTAAGAGTCGGGAATCAAGTTATTGGAAAGTTTAATGACATAAAATATACAGAACGAGATTGCAATAATATCGAATGTCAAATTATATTTGTGTTTATAATGTTTAGCTTGAAGTCATTTCTGTCATTTTAAATTAGCAAAAACGATAAATATTGGCTTTGTATTGAACTGAGTTCACTGTTCAACGTGTTCCAGTGTTAATGAAACGTGACTTTTGGAATTGTGTTTTTAAAAACAATATTAATATTAACATTGCATTACTAATTGCACTACGGGAAAACATTCTGACATAATGAAGATGTTTTAAAATAATGATGATATATTATCATGTTTTACTATTTCTTTTGTTACAAATGTATCGGTGAATACATATTTATGTTTTTTTTTCATACTCACACTTACAGTATTTTAAACCCGATTGTTTAAAGATTATTAAGTTTTAAAAATGCATGCACGCAATGATTTACTTGGTAGTATGGTATGCATGGTTTTATTTTAATAATATTCATTTATATTTTGAGAATGCTACATGAAGCGAATTTGCTTTTAATATTTAGATTTATAATAAACACCCCCTGAGAGATACTTGACAAATATTTAACCCTTGTAAAATATACTCAAATTGGATAGTAATAAGTTTCTTAAACTAGACCAAAACTTTCCTATAATAAATAATTGAATAACTAGTCAAGAGTTGTGACTAACGTATGCAATTTTTAGAGAAAGCAACGGCTATATCTATACTTGTATGTAATTTATTGCAAAGGTGGATTTAACTGAAAAAGTAATGATATTTTTCCTCTATGGCGCTGACTAGCAGGTTATAATATTTCTTGTGGTTAAGAAGTGGTCTTTTTTAAATAAAAAATAACTAAATAAAATCTTCTTGTATTTATTGAAATAAACAAACTAAAAGTCTTTCTTCTTATGAGAAATAAAATAAAATTCAAAATTCAAAATAAAATTAAACTTGGTTTTGCTTATCACTTCAATGTTTAAAAAAAAGGTTAATTGTTCGATTTTTGATATTACTGAACTTTAATTATAATTCTTCTTTCTGTACTTTAACAGTCTTGGTTTTAGTTTATCTTCTACCCAAGCATCAAAAAGAAATGCTTCGAACCCTGAAAAAGAAATAATTGTTTTACAGACTGTTCCCCTTTTTGAAAAACAACAAAATGAGAAATGGAGCAATGATTTAAATTAAGACTCTAAATTTTAAAACAACTTTTGTACCTTCCAATCTGAAGAAATTCACGTTTCGCTGGGTAGACTCACGACAAACTCACGACACCAGAGGTATATGTAAAATGCGGCAGCCCCCCCCCCAGTGACCGTGAATATATAAGCTTGGTTCAGAAAGTTCTCGAGCCCGGGTACGCCGGCCGTCACGTGACCCGGCTCCAGTTCCTTCAGTCCAACCAACAATTTAAATAATTGTCTCCAACTCTTTCCGACATTCCCGAACAAGAAAATCGCGAGCTTGCCCAGACTTGCAAAACCAAGTAGCACCAGCAATTCTTATTTGCAATTTGTCAGCAATTATTCACAAAACTTATTTTATATTATATACATTATTTATCTTTACATATCATAAATATTATATTATATATATATATATATATATATATATATATATATATATATATATATATATATATATATAGTGTTTCAATGGCAATTGGGACGCTATATCCCTTAAATTGAACTAATAAAATTGGTATATCCCACAACAATTATAGAATAAATACTTTTAAGAAGTACAATCATTAAGTTTCTATTATGTTTTGATTTATATTCTTGTCTCAGGAATAAATTACTCACGTGAGAAAATGGATATATCTGTTGGATGTAAAATAAATAAATAAAGCACGAAACTCAACGATTGGTTTGATAAATTTAAATCATAAAAGTAGAAAACTTATAAGTAGGTTGTCACGGAAGGTTATTGAGGTATACATCATATTATATTTCAGAAGAACATAGGTTATTTAATACGATCTTTTTATCTTCGGAAGATGACTTTATGGATAAAGAATAACAGTTGAAAGCAATTAATTTATATAAGAGTTACATTTTATTTATAAAATATCGTTTAACGTCGTAAGTCAACAATGTAGGACAATGCCTGTGGAATAACCAGACTGGAACTAATCAGATTATTCTCAAAATGCTAAACCAAATAACGAAATAGAACAAGGCTGATAGCCTACTGTATTTCAATTAAGGACACCCGATGTTGATACTTTGCTATAAATCCCAATCGAACTACACTGTAATGATATTTTCAAATGCATAAAATGGATTACCTAAAAATAAACCTAATTTGTGTTTAGAGTTACAGTTTTAAGGGTAAAAGTCACCAAACCAAAAAATTAGACACTGTATATTTAAAACTATTTATATTTGAACATTAACTGTAGCTTCTTGAAGTTTGATAAAGTATTGTCACCTGAGATGATCTGTGATGAGATTCAGTTTTATCAGTTTTAGAAAGTTAGTCAATTAGTCACGACTGAATATGCTAGTGAGCAAGTGAGGAGGTCCCTAGCATAATTTTAAATGTTAAAGTTGACATAGTACATGATGCGTAACAAATATCATTTGCTTTGATATTATCAGTATACTACAACTCAATCTGATCAATGTAGAATTCTAAAATTACCATCGAATAGAACATTAAAAATATTTTTCAAAACATATGTACCAAAATAATGTTCAAAAAGTTCTATAATTGGTTCTAAAAGTACTACAACGGACAAATTGTTTGGACTTTAAAGCCTATTAAAAAACAGATAATTTCATTGTTGGCCTGGCTAGAAATTAGCATTTCAGGGTCTTGCTCGACCGGCACTTTCGGTTTCGATAGTAAACTAGATATCAAGATTTAGTACTATGTCCACTGAAAAGTTAGGTACTACTGACATTAAATGGTAATAACGATTTGTCATGACGTAAACGACTTCTCAGCCTCAAATGCAGGAATTTCATGAAAACTTCTATGCTAAGTATACTTGTATGATATTCATATTAAGTTAAATCTCAACTGCATTACTTTATTTGAAACTAGCCGTTACCCATCGCGGCTTCGCCCACGATCACTACTTAGCGTTAGTAAGATATATGTTAACTGTCTAAGATTCGTGTCGTATTCCAAGGCATTAAAGTCGACCCACGTATTTCTGGTCACCTTTGCCGCCACTGGGCAGTTCTTGGCTGGAGTTTTTTGTGCTGCCTGCCATAGAGCTTGTCGGAGCCTTCTAATATTCACATGTGCTGAAGTTTCCTGCTAACCACTTTCTTAAATCCGTCTTTTTCGAACACTGAGACGAATTTGAATTACGTTTCCCCAGCATTAATAACAATTTCACTGTGGGTGTCCCGAAATTGGAACATTTTTCAACATTGAAACATATGAGATTTTCATGTTTAAACATGTCAAAGGCAGCGAAAGTGTTAAGGTATTAAAGTTAAGTTTGCAAAAAAATGTAAACAAATAAATAAACACAACATATTGTTGTAAATATCAAATACGGATCACCTGATTTAGTTATCATCTGATCCAGTAAAAGTTAGTGCCCATAAGATTAACATAAGAAGTTTAGTGGCCACTGGGGCAAAGCCCTGAAGTATTTTTAAATGTGAATAGGTCTATGTGATACTTTAGGATATTAGCTATCTTCCTAACAAATATCAGCTAGATCAGAAGTTCGAGCGTGATCAAGCCACAAACTCACACACATTCAGCTTTATAACGTTAGTATGATGTTTATTAAAAGACGCAACAAGCAACTTGATGAACTAATCAGAGGCACAGTAACCGCCATTACCCCAAGTCGAATCCAATCCGACTAATATAACTGGCTTCGGTCCAGTTTGGAAAGAAACTTCTTAAGATCCTTGAAACTTCGGCAAATGAAACGAATACCCTGAAAATGGTAAAATTCGTCCCAGATAAATTAATATATTTCTAGTACCTTTGCGAAAACACTATTACATAAACGACGATCAAGCATGCATTCAAAATATTTACATCGTCAGTATTTTACGTGCTTACCATTAACAGCTACGTCGAGAAGTTGGCGTCATACTTAAAAAAATACCGTATTCATGAACTCACTCATTGGTTAACATTTTATTTGAAAGGTCTTAGCACACATTATCTATAAGTTTGCAATGCAATATGTTTTCAAATTTTTACAATGGTATTTATTTTCCTAATCAAAAAAGTTAAGTGTAAAATTATAAATCAAGATATTAAATGTAAATACACAAAAATACACCAACAGATTAGCATGGATACTCGTTAATAATTACCTAATCAGGGTTTAATTATACAGGATGAGTTTTAAATGAGTTCCCCCCTCACTTTATTCTACATTTATTAATATATCGACTCCGGACCACGGTCGATCATCGACTTATACTTCATTTTAACCTAGTTAATATTTTTTGCCGCCATCTTGGATCCGCTATATTGGATTCAACTATTTATTTTAAAATGTAAAGATGGGGTTGTGACCCATCATGTAGAGGTACTCTTTTACGGTGAACACAATGCAGCAATCCGTTTTTGAAAATCATGATATCTTCTCAAGATATTGCTGGGACCCAACAAAGAATATTTAATTGGTCATCTTTCTCCTTTTGTTCTCACCAGGAGTCCTATTCAAAATTAAGCTACACAACAAAGCGCACTGCTATATGTTTCTTCAAAAACTTCTTCCACATGATGATATATTTTTAACACTTCACTATATAAAATGAATATGGGGAAGGGAGATCAATTTAGAAAGTTAGTATCAATAATTAAATATTTGAAGCAGCTTTACAATATTATTAAATAACTATTATTTTGATTATATTTCAAATTAAATATTAATATAAATATGCACAAAGGTTTCTCATCTTATTGAATGATGAAATATAGCATAATACTTTATTTTATGAAGGGTTCAATATGTGATATGCTCTTTATGAAAGGAGTTTACATTTATTATTAGCCTATAAGTGTATTTATCGGGGAAATACAAATTTTACAAAAAATATATAATACATCTTATATATAATGGCAAATATGAGCATTGTGATTTATATTATTTAACAACAAATCCATGAAACGTTAAATAATTTTAATTGGTTTAACCATAGTATTTAATTAAAAGGTCAAATGAGGTACAGGACGAACGTTGTCCTTGCGTCGAGATTCAATAACAGCTTCTTGGTTAACTTTGAATCAGGTAAACATGACCCAAAAGCTATATTTGTCCGTGACTTGAACTTAATCTATTATTGATCCTCGCAATGCAAGTTTAAGTCCGAAACTTATCAGAAACTTCTTTCTTCGAAGTTTTAATTAAGGTTGTGACTATAGAGAATTTCCCAGTTCATCCTAAAACATTTGTCTTTAAAAGAATATTGTGTTGTAGAGAAGAAACTTCAATTTAATTTAAATAAAATGATAACTGTCACAAGTAAATTGTATAAACGACCAAACATCAACATCGACACTATCGTGGGCTCATTCTAAAATAGAAGACCAATCCATGTACTGTATTTTATGCATAGACCACATTGGGGGAAAATAAATATGTCGTTATTCAACAGCTGATTGAACGAAATAATATAATAAATATTTAAATGCCTGATATGTAAAACTCGTAATGTTGATATACTTTCAACATCAATTACGATTTGATATAGGTTCGGTTACCGTTTTTAAGTATACCAGACATAAAATGCATGCCCTTTAATCCAGAAATGAAAATTAACCATGTTATATACAATTTTAAGGTAGATTTGATTTTGAAATATTTAATTGTATTGTAATTTATAATATTTTACTTAATAATGTGTAATGATAAGATAATCCAAATATTACTGCACGCTAGGGTTTATACTTCTCCATACTATACTACACATACTATATGTATAAACTCGAGAGAAGAAATGGACGTTAGTGATTCTGAATATCTGAGAGTCTCGGATGAGTAGGAAGCAGTGGGGCGAAACGAGTGAAAATCTCCCAGCCTGTCGCGTCGCTGAGTCAGGCTTCTTCTCTTCTCCCGCGCCTCTCTTGGAAAATAAGTAGATTTTAAAACGATTTTTCGGATGATTTTATTTTTATTGGTATTTTTTTATAAATTATATTTATGTCTCTTACATATACAATTTACAACATAGTTTTAATATTTCTATAAATAACGTGATCAGTGATCGGTTTGTACAACTTTAAAACAAATTTATGGAATTAATACTGGCATCCAGTGGGCAGAATAATCAGCCTGATACATTACAAATATGTAGGACAACGGAAATCTTATAAAAAAACTACAGACTGTCAATGTATAACAGTCTAACTTGTTATACACATTTTGAAGTCTCCAATCGACCGTCTAAAATAATTAAAAACCCATTGCATGACTTTTCAATCAAACTTTATCATTTTGTAGTTGGAAAACAAAAACACAAATATATTAATCTACAGAGACAAACAGAAAATTAAGAGGGGTCAGTTATTATTATATTAATTTTTATTTCACGTTATTGTTTATCTGACAGGCAATACAATTCAGTTTGTGATATTCAAACGGGACACCCTGTAAGAGAAAAAATAAGGGTCATCAGCAAATAAATAAATTAGTCAAAAAAGAAAGAAAGCCAACGCATTACTCGTCACCACCCATTATCTATGCGAATACCATTTAAGAAATTAGCATTTATTTTAAAGTCGTCTTAATATCCTAAATTTGTCAAAGCATGATTTATTACTGAAGTTACTAAAATATGTCAGCCACCTAGTGCTATGCGATGAATAAAATCAATCAGTAACATTTGTAACACAAGGTACAAACAGGTTAGTCGTGTTACTTGAACATGCATTATTTTCAGTAAGTTTGAAACTAAGCTTTTAAAACCTTTTAATTGTTTAATTATTTAGCATAACTTGTTAAATAAAAGTGACCTTAGTTTAGTACATTATTAGAAATAACTGCCTGTTCATTTGTAGTTTTGTTGTTTTTCAACTAAAATAAATATTTAAAAAATAAAACATTGATACACTGCTAAGTTTTCCTAATAACAGTATTTTATATTATAAAGTAAATTAAAGATATATAATTAACAACGTAAAGTAAGTCATTTTTATAAGATACATTATCGCAACGAAAATGTAAAGGATTAATATATATATATATATATATATATACACTGTACCTAAAATAATATTTAAAAATATGATTGTATAGCCTTTTAGTTGTATTGGATCGGAATATTGTACTGGATTGTTGTTCTTCAGTGCAGTATTTTTCAATTGGTAGGATAGTTAAAAAATTAAAAGTATAAATTTATATAGCTGAAGTTTATATAATGAGTCCAAGTGAGTAATTGTTCTTGAATTTCGTTGAAGGAAGTAAATATCTGCGGGGGCTAATTTAAAGTACAGTAACAACCAAATTACAACCAAGTCTGTTTTAATTCCGATTAATTTAATTGGCTTCTGTACAGATTGGAAAGAAAGTATTTCAGATTTTTGAAACTTCGGAAAATGAAACCGAGTGCTTTATAAACTATCAAATTCGTCTCGGGTGTAAATTACGAGTAATATCCCAGATAGCAAGGAAAATTTGCAGAACACTTGCAAAACATTTTCAACCGCAAACCAAAATGTTTGCAGAAAATATGCATTGCAAACATGTTTGTTTGCGAAGAACTTTCCGCAAGTATGGAAGTCTACACTTGTCATATTTGCAGAAAGTTTTCACTGAATGTTTGCGGAAAACTTGCATTGAATATTTGTAGCAAATATGCAAGGAATGTTTGTGAAACGTTTTCACAGAATGTTTGCAGAAAATTTTCACTGAATATTTGTAGCAACAATGCAAAAACTGTTTGCAGAATGTGTTCATGATAGTTTGCTGCAGATTTGCAAAAAAGGTTTGTGGCACATTTGCAGTGGAATATGTGCAGCTAATATTCATTGCTAACATATTGCAAAATATTTTCTGCAAATATGCAAGTCTACACTGTTCACACTTCTAGCAATTTTTTTGCAGTGGATGTTTTCATTGAACTTACATGTTTATATGATGGTTTGCAAGTTTCCTTTGTAACTACAAAATTATTAATGATGCTGCCAACCAATAATAATACTGCAAGATTGAGGTTAAATTCATTTACACTGATTTTTGTATGACAAATAGTTATAGCAACACCCTCATACAATTGTCCTAGCCTATTGGAACTGACTGTTTAAATTTTGATGGTTATTCAACATACGAATAAAATTATATTTTTGAGATTCAGTTAGTATAGTTTATCATATACTATCATATTAAACAAATTTATTGTGAATCATAGATTTAGAACAAAAGTTACCTGTGACCTAAAAACCCTATAATTTTGCCTACTATACATTTTTAAACACTCCACAATTTGTTTGAAAGCATATATGATTGTTACATTTACAAAAATATTTGAAAATATTGATGTGGTGTTTTCTGTAGCTAGAATAAGTCAATAAAATGCATTTTAAAGCATTCGCACACCAATTTAACTTTACATGATTTAATCTTAATAATTAAATTGCCTTTTCCGGCAAATGAAAAATAGAAAAATTTAAAGTAAGGGAACTTTATCAAAAAAGGAAATGGTAAAATAAACATAATTTGGTATTTTGAAAATTATTATTTATTTAAAATATGATATAGGTAACTAAAGGAAAGCTATACAACATTTTTTTTCCTAATGAAGTCCGCACCATGTGACTGCTGTTTCCTTACACCTTGTTCACTGAAACAAATAAAAAAAACTTATTCAAACAAATTTACATACTGTTAAAAAAATCTTGAGAGGGGGCTCCAGTCCTCTGCTTCTACCTGCTTATTCTCCCACTAGACCGATGTTAACTTTCAAAGCCCATCCCTCATCATCCGATTATCCTAAATCAATGATGAATTGTTCATTTAAACCGCAACAAAATTACATATAGGCCTAGTTTATCCATAAAACATCGTAAATATTTAACATTTTAGAATTTTGTTGAATGATTATTTGTGATATAGAAATTTTGCTCATTGAAATTACTAGGTATTTTTTGCTCTTCAAAATGAGCCTTAAATCAACGATATCAGATTATCCATTTTGGAAGGACGGGCTTTTAAAGTTAGTAATATTTGCCTTATGGGGGAAGCAGGTAGAAACGTACAAATTTTTCTGACTCGAGCTTAAATTAAAAAATACAGGTTAATATACCCGTCTTCAGCTTTAAGTCAACCAGGACTTAAGTTCAGGAACTACGATAAGGCAGTCCAAAATCCAACTGCCGTTTCATCTTCCGCTCTGCCATGTCCACTTCAGTCGGCGTTCACCTACCGACCGGTACGCTTTATAGTGCACTTTAAATGTTTTCCGTAGTCGTGTGTTTATGATCGGTATTGTGTGGCTTTTTAAAACTTTGACGACAGACATGCAAATTCTGTAAAATTTACTCATTTTACTCAGTCAAATCCCGTTTATAATATGTTGATAACTTAATTATCATAGCCACGAACAGGGATCCTGCAGACCTCCGCAACGCTTATCTTCCCTATCTTAACCATGTATTTTCATGCAGCGATGCAGATTTTCCTGTAGGGTAGACCGGAGCCTTAATTCCACCATCAGTTGTAAAATTTCATGACCAATAGGTCCCTGATATTGCAATGAATAAAGAATTCTAATTCAGTAGGCCCTACATGCTATCAAAGATAAGATTATATATATTTCATAAACAACTTAAAAAATGTTGTTATTTAAAACTTAGTTCTGTTAAATTATTATATTCAATCATTAAAACGGATAAATTATGTTGATTTAATTTTACTGTCAATAGACCAAATATGATAAACTTGTAACAGAAAGTTAAATACATTTTAACACTATGATACATCTAACAATACTCTAATACTCTGATACATTTATTTTAAAGGGTACAGTACGATAAGCGCCCAAAACAATCGATTATAAAATATTCGTTTACCATGACTGATACACCGATAACCATATATTCCCATTCGATTGTTAAAGTTTTTAATACTCGATCACAAAGTGTTTTACTTTACAATAAATTAACTTAATCTAAGTCAATAGTGAAAGGTTAGCTTAAATTAACATAAACTAACCAAACCTAACCCCGCAGAGCACTGTTTTTACCTTGTTTCGGATTTTTCATTTTGTTTTTGACCAGCGGTTACCCGCAGGCTTCGCCTTGCAAATGCTTTCTAAAACCTGATGCAGTTGTGTGCTGCATTCTCGGGTTAGCCCGTGATCTAGTGTAATCAAGATCAGCTGTTGTTTCTATTTTCATCAGCTCAAACAAAACTAAATCCATAAGGAAGAAGGACATGGGAACTTTTGTCGGGGTCTCTGACGGAGCACTAACTTAAGATCAGATCAGGATGAAAACCATTTACTTTCTGACAAAAGAATTAGTGTACAAAATTTCAACTCTCTAAGTAAATGGAAAGTAGGAGATTTTATGTGTGATGTTCTCTTTTAAAGGTGTAGATATTCTCATCTCTAATATTGACGTATCATAGTGGTTTGATATTTTATAGGCTATTTGATTTTTCTGGTGGACGCTTATTGTACTGCACCCATATTACAAATGTTAGTAACATGATACACCTTTAACGGTGAATTTTTAAATATAACTAACTACTACTGAATTATTAAAACGGTTATCGATTCTACCCAAATAAAAAGATACAAATGTAAATAATAATGTGAAAATAACTTGCAAGTTTGCGAGTTGTTATATAAGAAAAAAATATTCCCCGGAAATATTAAGGCCTATTCAAGAACAATATCGTAAATGTTGTTAAATGAGTTAGGCCTAGTTAATCGTACTTTATCGGGCTGAATTTCTTAAGGCTCAACACTATTTATGAGAAACACTTGAATTGGTACCAATTTCATGTATTACCCATGTATTAAATACCGGTAGTTTTAACTTTCACACTTTAATACACGATGCTGTCCGTTTGTTCCGCCTTTGAACAAAAGTACTAGCTTCATTACGACGAAGTAACTTAATCGTTAACTTACATTCTAGTGAAGCAATATTCGTTCGACCTTTGAGAAGTATGCAAAATGCAAACATACCGTAAGTTACATGATAAAAAAACTTACTAATCAGACACTGTTAAGAATTTTGGACAGAATTTTTCTAGAGGTACTAACTTAAACACAAATTATAATCCCTTGCCTTAAAAAAACTAAATTAGGCCTATAGGGCTAACTTATGAGAGTATAAGTTAGTACGGTACACTCTAATGATTAAAACCATTAGGAATTTATATCATTAATTAAATATGGGTTTTCAAATAGTTTAACAACAAATAAAGCCTGGCAAAGTTTGTAAATATCTAAATATATTCAGTAAACAAATGTTTAATTCTTCAAATCGACCTTGTTATTTAATTAACTGCTATGGCCATGATAAACACCTCCAATTCATTAATTACTTAGCAATACAGTGGAAATACATATGGAAATTGTAAAAGTTAAAAATATTTTATTAGCAAAAACACTCGGTGAACACAAAACGATGTTTTGATAACTTATTACAGTCCGTAGTATTTGGACAGCCAGTATTAGTTTCCCATTGGTAAGTTGAAAACAAAATTTGAGTATCCTATACCAAAAAGCGGTAATAAATTAACAGAGCTGGGATTGCACTTACCTTAAACATGAAAGTCACAAAAGAAGCCACTATAAAAACAATGATACTCAACTCAACTTTAACCTTCAATAATTCTTTACCCGGCGAAACGGTACTCACTGAATAGCGAGGAGAAATAAGATGGCGACGGCCGACGACGACGCGCGACGTTAGCGCTAGCGAAGTGGCGGTTTTAGTAACTTAGGGCCACAAACTTCTCAACAGGAAGTTTGCATAAAACGTATTGTAAGGTTTACGTGCATAGATTAGCAGCGCGCTCGGGCAACAACGCGGCGCCTTTGGTAACTACGACGAAGATCCTTGCAAGCATATATCTGGCAAACTTGCTGCAAATAATACTGGAAGTATTCAACAGCGAACGAAAAATGAACCAAACGCATATTTGCAGCACACTTTCTTGCTATCTGGGATTATGTTAGACCTTGAGTGTCAACTTAATGAGTTTAAGGTGAAATCTTTAACCAGTTGCGTTGAACGGTTACGGTCATCCTTCGGTTTATTACATTCATAAATTATATAAGTTATATCTTGATTATCTAGAATTTAAACTGAGAGATCTCATAACAAATTTGAGTATTTTTAAGATCAATAATGTTTCCAAGCTCTCAGAATAATACTTTTTATAAAAAATAATTGTTGAATGTGATGTTGTAACATAGCATGCAATAGTATTAATTAATAAATATGTCTACCTTTAAATTGGCAATAAAACTGACGTGAATATAGTTTATTTTCACCAAACCAGTGTTTAATTGTATAACAAAGATTTAAATTTAATTTAATTGATCATTTTGCAATTGGGAGCTAATTCAAAGTTGTTAAATCAATGTTTACCTTGGGTTGACTAATGAATGACCGAAAGTCAATTAGTATCAGTATAAAAAGTACTCGTTCTCATCTAATAAAATGAAACCTTTTTCAATTATCTTACGTTTTACATTCTATATATTTTATTTTTTAAACTTTAATATGTTTCTGTCCCTAAACACTAAAATGGAAAGAGTAAAGTACCCGTTTATTTGATAGAGTGAATTAGGTGTTCACTCCAAAAGAATAAATATCCACTCTTAATAAATGGAAAAAATGTCATCTTTTTTAAAAGAGTAAATATTTCGTATGTTAAAAGATGAGATTTTATTACTCTTTCATTTGACGAGTATCTAACCGTCCTTTGAAAGAGTGACATCCACCTGTTCGATCGACTGCATTTCGTGGGAGTAGGGGAACCTCAGAGTGGAATTAACAAGAGTTAATCCATGTTGGTTTTGTGACGCTAAGCGTCACGCTAATTTTATATAGTGTAGGCGGCCTTCAACCGCTCCAAACGCCATCAGCGGTGTCGAGCCAGCTGATCTTTTGAACCTTTAACGGCGATTCTCGGCGGCGTCCCTCGCCCCTTTCGTCGAAGCAGCTTTGAAGTGTCGGCAGCCTCCCCGCTCCTTGCGAGCAACAATTTCCGTCAAAGCTTAAGTACCTTAATTTATAAGTCTTTAGTATCAGGAATGGCAGGCTAGACTACAATTAGAAGGGGCAATCCCTTAAGGAAGCCCCAAACAACAGGAATATGTAGGAATTGCAAAACCCGTCGGGACCTCGTGTCTCGACCGCATTTTGATTAACAAGTTAGATTCAGGTTTTTTCCTCCACTCAGAAGACAATTAATTAATTAACTATCATTGCTTAGATTCAGAAACTTAGTTACTCATATATTATCCAATACACTTATCAGTTTATCTGGTTTAGACACTTATAACAATTTCAGTATTAGGTCTGGAAGGATATTTATTAGTTATTAATAGTTTTACCAATCATCAGAGCTGGCTGGTATAGCATTCTGGTCTGGTAAAGATCCATAGGTCTCTGGACACCCAGTCACGTTTTCCAACCCCCAATTAGTTTTTCAGTACTTAATAGCACCACATGGCTTGGCCAGACCTTGGCCTGCCTAATTAGTTGGCTAGTCCTAAATTAGCCAAACCAGTAGCAGAGTCAGCACGCCAAGATCCCAGTTGTAGTTACCACACAGTTGTATTACCCAATTATTACCCCAGATTAGTACGCCCCTCTTTCCCCCCATATAGTTATGTCAATTCCAATTAGCAGCCCAATTAGCCACCCCAAGTAGCATACATATCCCAATAGTCCCCCGGTTACATACGGTAGCACAACCCCCAGTAGCATAACATTCCTAACCCCTACTACATATAGTAGGCCCCCCCAACTGTCACACTTTTCCTATCCCCCCGCTACCTATGGTCGCACCAACAAGTAAATATTTTTTACCCTCCCCCTGCTACATATGGTAGCAGATACCCCAGACCATTTTGTGTTTCAGTCAGCTCTGTAGGGTGTTAAAAATTGCTTTTGCTAGGGTTTTGTCTTCTGAGGAGAGGACAATTTAAAATTTGCACCGCCGACACTAGGGGTTTGCTAGGATTTTAGCTTTAAGCAAATTATTTTCCAAATTAAATTCTAGGATGGCCAATTTTGTAGGTACAGATTGTTTTTGTTTATGTTTGTTGCAGCATAGGTGTAAGTGGCATCCATCTAGTTTCCAGCCTGCAATGTTACAGTGTATGATGTTTCAGTGTTTTTATTAATTAAAGTGTAAGCCTCAAGCAAGTGGCATATATGGTCTTAAAAATTTACTGTGGAGAGTCCCAGGTATAGTGGATTAAAGGCTCCCCAGTTTCTTAGTAAAGCTAATGCATTTGGCAATACAAGGTGTATTTTCTTTGCCAGTAATGACCATTGTTATTTTAATGTTAAACCACACCTTGTAAGTGTTAAATTCAGTGATTGTTTATTATAATACCCTCAATAAAATATATTTCCATCTCACCAGTGATTATTACCAACACTATTGCAGTGTCTGTGCTGTACCATTTTCTGTGCTGTGCATTGTCTAAATGTTAATTTATTTTGTGCTGTAAATTTTGTGTTTTAAGTTTAAATAGGTGTTTAGTATAATACATTGGCCATCCCTAGACACATTAACTTCAAAACCTAATTGGCAAAACAATATTCAGGCAGGAAAGCTATAATAGGGAAACCCATTTATAGGCCCTAGCGGTCATTGTACTGCAGTCAGTTTTTAACCTGTATTGAGGTGTTAAGTGGTTTTAGGCTACTACTTTAGGATGTAGAAATACTTGATAGGGTCATATGTGAGTAACAAAGTAGGTTTTTGTAGGAAAGTCAGACCCATTTATAGTTTTTAACAGGTTTTAAAGTCAGTTTTTCCGCCCAGCCAAATACCAGCCATAGGTCTTACAGCAAGCTATTAATTGGCCAGCAGTGAAATAGATTTTGTATTTTTGGCTAATACTATAATACATTAGGGATTTTAGATTTCATTTTGCCTAATTTTACATAGTTAAATCCAAGTAACCTTCACTACCACTATTAAAGTAGCGCTATAATTCAGGGCTTGTTTTAGCCAATAACAGGAATTAGCCAATACCTGGTCAGGTACAGCAACCTGTATTTTGGTTCATTTGGAGGTTTTAGATGACCTTAGCCTATTGTTTTTCATTAAAAAAATACAGAATGAGGTTATGTGTGAGTACAAATGTAGTTCTTTTGTAGGGATAAAAGCCTCAGTCATCGCTTTCAGCCACTTATAGTTAGTCAGTTTATCTGAAATACCACCCGGGTTTCTGGGTTTATTTACAGTTATAAAGTAGTTCTAGCCTTTATTTTTGCTAGTAATCCTTTGCATTTTATTAAAGCAAGCCAGTTATAAAGTTTTTTATCCATGCGGGTTTTATTATTGCATTGTTGTTCGAGGCTTGAATCTGCCAATAGATATCCCATAACGACACGTCACAGCTGACGTCACACGGTTGGCGATCATGCATTCGCAACTTCTTCGGTTAGCTAACCTAAAGTTTACGGTTTTGTTCGACGCTCGATGCATCTACATTACTTTTGCTAGTTTAACAGTGAGTTTAAATTAACTTCAGTTTATCATTTTGGAAACTTAGTCTTAATTTTTTTACTTGAGTACTACCTAGGGTTTTCTTGTGCTACGCTTAAATGCATTAAATACTCGACTTAGTGGGTTTTTGTTTAGTGTACAGATTCTTTTGACTTAAGAGTGACCCACATTTAGATTCAATTTTGATTTTAGTGTAGATTACGTGTGACCCTGTCTGTTATTCGAATTTTTGTTAGGTATAGGATTAGGGGGACCGACCTCAATTTTATTTCTCAAATAGACACTTCTGGTGTCGGTCGGCCTTTTTCTGCATTTCACCTTCAGTTTAATTTAAATATGACCCAGCCAAGCAAATTAATAGATGTCCAGGTCCTTGGTGACTCTTACGCCAGGAGATTTTTCAATTTTTCACAACCGGGTCTTTACGGCCAATTTTGGTTAGGAGCATTCTGGAGCGACGATTAATGACCTCAAGGTTTTTGTGAAATTAAATTTTTCTGCAATACAGTCACGCATTCCCTTACTGTTTTTCTTAGGTACCAACGATTTTTTTAGCCAATGTAGATGTAGTAGTATTTAAGAATTCCTTTCTGTCATTTTTGAGAATATTACGTCGAACTTTTCCTGGAATGGCAATCGTTTTCATGACTTTGCCGCTTGATCCGAGGATAAGTAACTCAACCCCAGCACTTGCCCGTTTGCTCAAAGTTAATAGATTTTTTCTTACTCTACGTTCTGATTCAGTAAGAGTGATAGAACTCCCCGACGAATTAAATCAGATAAAGTTTTTTCATGCATATTATGGGAACACTATGCGTCGTGATTGCATCCATTTCAACGACGCATTTAGAAAGTTAATTCCTGTAATAGAAAATTCCCTTTCACAGTCACCGACGTAGTTTTTATCATCCTTGTCTCACGCAACGACTGTTTATGCTCCAGAGAAGTCATTTCTTGGTAAATCTCATCCGAATGCTTGGCCTAGGTCAAATCTTTTGCTTTTATTTCCTCCAGCACAATGAAATTTTGCATTTAAAGAAATTTTGTAAAAATTTTATTTAGGACAGTTCCTCATTTTCTGTGTTGGGCGCGTTA
Source organism: Allygus modestus (assembly GCA_963675035.1). Taxonomy (NCBI): domain Eukaryota; kingdom Metazoa; phylum Arthropoda; class Insecta; order Hemiptera; family Cicadellidae; genus Allygus; species Allygus modestus. The sequence continues at coordinate 28,727,748 of OY776117.1, forward strand.
CCTCAGGTGCATCTTTACAATACTCACTACTCTAAAGAATTTTTCAACCACAGTTTTAAAGTAATTACCTCTTACCAGACCAGAACCGCTATACCGAAGTGATATTAGGTTAAGTTTTCTCTCTCTGTCGCTGTCCCCGCCAACGCCCGGGGGACTGTGAGTCTCAGGGTATCCTTCGCTGATGGGCTGCCCTACACGTTCTCCCCCGTGCGTTGTCGGCAAACTCTGTCTCCCCTCCCTTTTCGTCTCCGACACCCACACTGGGTTTTGTAAAGAATTTTTTTGTGATTTGAAAATAACTTTTCTGCGGTTGGTTACCTTTTTTTTATTATTATTTCTTTTACCTCCACAGGAAAGGGCCCAGTGGTGGCACCTTCTGTGTCGACTTAGCTCAATCGAGTGTCGAGAGACAAAACTCTTCTCAATTTCTTTCCTATCGTAACCTTGTTTCATTTTCAGCCTTCTTAGCTTGATTAGTCACTAAGGTAGTAGTAGTTAGGTTTAGAGAAAACTCAGATTATTTTAAAGAAATGCTAGTTATATTTAAATCCTCAGATTATGTTAACAAGGTGATACAATTTATTAAGTTTCAGAATTTTATAATATTTACATATATTAAGTAGGCACCGAACTAGACCACCTACCAATAATGGTTGAACCCGACAAGTTGTCAGGAAAGGAAAGTGCACTCTCTTTAGACCCAAGCACCCTTTCGTGAGATTTAACCGCTCAACACAGCTACCAAATGCGCCATTCTCCCTGCGCAAGCAATCGCCTGCCCAAAAAGTCTCGCATGCGAATTCTAAAAAAAAAAACAAAAAAAAACAAAAATTTTCATTTCAAGATTAAATTAATTACATCCTTTCCAACCTCCTTACTTCACAGTTTTCTTACGGCTTCCGCGAGCCCCACCAGTCTAACCTTGGTTACCCGGCGCCACTCATGGGTCAATCCCTCGGTTTCCCTTTAGGAACCGACCAACCCGTCAGTGATCGGACCGCCGCGTTGCAAGCCACCGTCAAACAACTCCAACACGACAGTTCCCTTTTACAACTCCAATGATCTTAAATCTTTCTTTTCAACAATATCTTTCTCCCCAAGTATTTTTTACATAGTAAGACACCTGCACAATCAAAACAAAAAAAAAAAATAAATAAATAATTTAAACCCAACCAACCAAATCTAAGCCAAACCTTTCAAAGCAAAATACTACAGCCCGAATCAACTCAGTGACTCAGGACAGCTCCCAGTGAATTACAGTGAAAAGTGATCCCCCAAAGACAGCTACAGGACCTTATCAATCAAGTTGACGATACCGAGATAACGGCAACAAAACACTCTGATGCCCAGCTGAACCACAACACTATCCTCACCAACAGCGCTCCACCTTCAACCACAGCGCGGTGATCCGGACGTGTTGAGCCACCAACGCTACTGCCTACACCGGACCAGAGCCCACTTGCTCCATCAGCTCAACCACATCAAGTCCTCCTCTCGGTCATCACAGCAACCTCAGCATTTTGATTCAGTTCACCTAACACCTCCACCTCAATTTCTCCGATCAAGTGCTCATAGGGAAAAAAGACTTTAATCCATCCAACAACTAAATAGCTTAAAAAAACCAAACAAAAAATACAAAATTTTTGTGCGTGCAGATGTCCGTCCCTTTTACACCAAATTAAATCAATCTTTTTCACTCAGTTTTCAATTTTGTTCTCAATTAAAGTCAGGTACGTTAGGCCAAATTCAACTGTCGTTCCCCTACAACCCATCCTCCTTTTGCAGGGGGGGGGTGGATCCCGATCCCTGCCGTGGTTGGTCAAAATAAACAATAGCAATCTTCCCCAAAAAAGAAACGCGGCGACCGAGGTTCCAAGACGAAGTCGGACTGGTGCTGGCTTTTGAGCTTTCCTCGTCTGCTCGCGGCTTCCCCTGAATCAAAACCGGGAACATGATATCTCGGGACCACGAGCATGACAGAGGGAGCAAAACCGAGCGAATTTCTCAAACTCCAACATCAAACCCACACCTTCACCCACCTTCCAACAAACCTTTTTTCGTTTTCACTTTGGCCTTAGGGGGGGTGGTTGTGACGCTAATCGTCACGCTAATTTTATATAGTGTAGGTGGCCTTCAACCGCTCCAAACGCCATCAGCGGTGTCGAGCCAGCTGATCTTTTGAACCTTTAACGGCGATTCTCGGCGGCGTCCCTCGCCCCTTTCGTCAAAGCAGCTTTGAAGTGTCGGCAGCCTCCCCGCTCCTTGCGAGCAACAATTTCCGTCAAAGCTTAAGTACCTTAATTTATAAGTCTTTAGTATCAGGAATGGCAGGCTAGACTACAATTAGAAGGGGCAATCCCTTAAGGAAGCCCCAAACAACAGGAATATGTAGGAATTGCAAAACCCGTCGGGACCTCGTGTCTCGACCGCATTTTGATTAACAAGTTAGATTCAGGTTTTTTCCTCCACTCAGAAGACAATTAATTAATTAACTATCATTGCTTAGATTCAGGAACTTAGTTATTCATATATTATCCAATACACTTATCAGTTTGTCTGGTTTAGACACTTATAACAATTTCAGTATTAGGTCTGGAAGGATATTTATTAGTTATTAATAGTTTTACCAATCATCAGAGCTGGCTGGTATAGCATTCTGGTCTGGTAAAGATCCATAGGTCTCTGGACACCCAGTCACGTTTTCCAACCCCCAATTAGTTTTTCAGTACTTATTAGCACCACATGGCTTGGCCAGACCTTGGCCTGCCTAATTAGTTGGCTAGTCCTAAATTAGCCAAACCAGTAGCAGAGTCAGCACGCCAAGATCCCAGTTGTAGTTACCACACAGTTGTATTACCCAATTATTACCCCAGATTAGTACGCCCCTCTTTCCCCCCATATAGTTATGTCAATTCCAATTAGCAGCCCAATTAGCCACCCCAAGTAGCATACATATCCCAATAGTCCCCCGGTTGCATACGGTAGCACAACCCCCAGTAGCATAACATTCCTAACCCCGACTACATATAGTAGGCCCCCCCAACTGTCACACTTTTCCTATCCCCCCGCTACCTATGGTCGCACCAACAAGTAAATATCTTTTACCCTCCCCCTGCTACAGTTTTGTCAGTTATATTAGACTGTAGTTTTGTGATTTTTGGTCTTGGTGAAGAAAAAATGATTCCAAGGCAAGTTAATGAAAACCAATTGTTTTCAAGTTATTTTCACTAGCTATTAGTTTGTCTGATATATTTACCGGTGCTATATTCTGATTCAGTGTCAGTTATAGTAAAGTGTATGGTTACTTTTCAGAACCGTAGTAGGTACTAATAAGAGTTAGATTAATATTTTAGGTTAAAAAGTAAAATTATAATTAACCTCAAATTAACTCTTATATAAAGTCTTAGTTATTTTTATACATTAGCCTATGATTCTTTAATATAGTCTAATTTCGCCTTGAAAGCAGTAGGTTACATGTAGAAACTTTAATTTACCAGTAGTCGATAGTTGAAGTTTGTTAGCGTCAACCATTATACAATGTATCTTATTTTGAATCATAATACGGCACCGTTAGATATATCAGTTAAACTTGTAACTACAGTGATATTAACTATAAAACAATGATTTTTAATAAACTTCCCTAGATTCATAACCAAAAAACCTGACTTAACCTAAAATGTACGTTTGGCTATCGGTTCACTTATTCCAATGAGAGAGTTTAATGAAATTCACTCTTCCGTAGGATTACAAGGTCACATTTCATTCTTTCACCAGTAATATTTCACTCTTTCAACGAGTGTATTCCACTCTTTCAAGGAGTGCATTCCACACTTCTAAGGAGTGCATTAAATTATTTTAAGGAGTGCATTCCACTCTTTCAAGGAGTGCATTCCACTCTTTCAAGGAGTGAATTCCACTATTACAAGGAGCCCATTCCACTCTTTTAACGAGTGCATTTCCCTCTGAAATAAACGGTTTACACTCTTTGATTGACTTGGAATCTTTCACTCCTTCACAGGATGACACCATTTCACATTTCCAAAAGAGAAAAATATCAGTGTGAAAGAATGAATATTCATTCTTTTGTTTTTAGAGTGTAAGCGAAAATTTTGGGTCTAGTTACAAATGTTATAAACAAATAATACAACCACTGATAAACAATTATTACAATTATAAAGCAAAACTATTAAGTTATCTGCATTAATAAATATGATTCTCTTGGTATGTCCTTAGAATTGCAATGTTGGTTTGTTTAAACAACATACTCGAATTGTCTGTGCGCAGCTTGCGCATCCCGATTTGAGAAGCGAAAATAATAAATAGTTTTATAGTAAACGAAACAATAACGGTCTGTAGCTATATGCCATACTTGTAACAACTGTTTAATTAATTGTATTGAATTAAGAAAGAGACGTGACATAAGCCAAAAAAAAACTCATCCATGTGGGGAAATGGGAACTTGGAAGTCCTAAGGGGCAGAGCCCTGAGGCCTAAATCGAAAATCTAAAGGCAGTTTGCACTTCTGCACACCTAGACGCACGTTGTTGGTATAATATGTGGGGGTAAATCATAAAACAAAAACGGATTATTGTTAACAAAATTTGCATGTAGCGTATTATTAACATAGATATTTACTCACATAATCATAGTCAATGATAGGAGCAAAGATATAAAAGGTGAAATGTGATGTCGAGCAAACTTCGCCCTTGCAGTGAGTTTTAAACTAGAGCGTGGTCTCTTGGGAACTTTATGGAGGATAAACATAACCCAAAAGCTAATATTTGTCTGTAACTTTAACTTAAGAAATTATCTATCATCCGACCTTAAGTTCTTACTTTGCCATCAGAAACTATCACGTTCGAATTTTCTATATAAATAAGAATGCAGCAATAGTTAATTTGCCAACTCGTTGTAAAAAATTCTGAATAAATTTAGTTTTGTTGTACAAAACACACGTACTATGAGTGTAAATGTTTTCAGAAGATATTATGTTGAATTTTTAGATGTATGCTATTCTTTGCGAGACAACCGTTATACCTTTTTTGACGCCAGGATTTGATCAGGACTTCTTTGAAGTTGGAGACATGGTATTCAATCGATGCTGCCTATGATAAAGTATTAACACTTAGCTTCGTCAATATTTAAGCTATTGTTAACAAATAGCCCTCACCTAACTATCAGGAAGGTATATTAAAGTTCTAAGTGGATTTTCACTTAACCTAGAAATTGATCATTTGTCACCACCAAATAACCCACCACCACCATCGTATGACTTACTTTGTAAAACATAATAACAATCTTACGTAAGTTGCATACAAAAATAAACATATTAGACAGTGACTCCACCATCGACCGCCTTTATAAAATAATAGGACCGAACAATGCGCTTTATTTTATGCATAGACACAATAACTACGTTCAAATAAATCAAGTATATTATGGATTTAACAGACTATAGGAATATAATTTTATCAGTAAATTTTGGGTGGAGATATTACGATAAATATATCTTAATCACAAATTACATGCATCAAGGAAGAAAAGGACTTTCTATCAATAATAATAATATAGTTAAAAATGAACAAAATCAGTACAGGGAATATGAACCTATTTAATAATATAACAGAAGATTTGTTAAATAAGTACATTCTAGGATAAATCTATACGTTAAAATACGAGATCGGAAATGCAGGAAGTGATTCTGAATATCTGAAAGTCTCGGTTGAGTAGGAAACAACTGAGGAGACGAGTGCAAATCTTCCAGTCTGTTGCTGAGTCAGGCGGCTGCTTTTCTCTCGAGCATCCCCATGAAAATAAACTAATATTTATTTAAAGTTATACTACACTTCTGATAACCAAAATGATAAATGTATATTGAAAACTTGTTTAAGATAAAATTAACAGGGGAAGCTAACATACCAGCGAAAGTAGTATATTTTTGTACTAAGGTGTGTATCAGATACTACTGCTTCTGTACTACGAGAAAATATATTTTCCCAGAGTTTTTCAAGGCTTTTAAAAAATTATACAATTAAAGTATGTTTCCACTCTCCCTAACATTTTTAATTGTGATTCACCTAAAAAAATGTAACTTCTTTGCTTAGTTGAACCTTATGATAAAACAAAACAGTTTTTAACTTTGAATGACTATTAAAACATTTTTACCAAAGATAAAATAACTTTCTTTGAAAACAAATTTAAAAATAAATTTAGTATGGTTACCCTTTACTAAGTGATATGAAAATATGCCTATATGACCCTGACAATCTGATACGTGGCTACTTTAAGCATAATTTTAAAAATATCCGCTATACGTAAGTTATTTTAAAATAAGAACATTTTAAACTATTTAACTATCTCTACTGAAAATACATTGACAATGCCTTTTTGAGGATGAATAAAATTTCTATGTGTTTTCCATATAATTTTACCATACATCTATCTCTTCAACATCATGCTCAAATTGATATACTTAAATTTTGAATGCTTTTTTAATCCTATCTTTTTATCTTGTATAATTAATCAACGTCCCAGACGAGTTTTAAAATAAACTTCTTATTGAAGCAAAACTCAATAAAAAACATTCTTCTTTATAAATATCCACCAGAGGCATTTTTTAGAGAGTTACTTCACTGAGGAAACACTTCTAGGGAAAGAGGTCCAATCCTCTACTTATGTGGACGTCCCGGGAATCGAACTCACGACCCTTTGAACCGAAGTCTGGGATGGTTGGCGAACCAATAGGCAGTCGAGGTCTGTCCTCATAATATGAATGAGTGAATACTACAGATTAAATTCAAGGAAATGTGTTGTTGACTTTATACAATTGAAACGCTCTTCTCAATTATATGAGCATTATAATTTAGATTTTAGTTGTAATACAAATTCTAAAGACATAAAAACATTATTCGGTTGCTGAACTCACTCCAATGTCACAAATTTTGAGTTGTATTGGAAAACTACAAGATTCATTGGCGTATATCATTCGAAATGCAATCTCTTGAGAAAGTTTCAAACTTGCTCAGCTTTTATTAGCAAAGTTATCACTATCGCGCTATCGCGTCACTTTCAACATGTTCTACCAATGTTGTCTTTATTTTAATTGTAATTATAAATACCCCCATCACAGCAAACCTGCGTACTCAGCGAATTTCCAATGCATATATATGGGTATCACTACTACCTAGAGCCACTTACCACGTTTCACAAAAATAAATTCATTAATAAGTGATATATAGCATTTTATATTCTCCATAAGAATAACATTATAAATGAGTACGCAGGTTTTCTGCAACAAGGAAGATAAGATATGTGTTTTTTTGCAATTATCAATATGACTCAACAAGGTGAAGCTACATACCAAGTTTTATTAATTTAGGTTCATAACTAAGGGAGATATAAAACTTTACTTAATCTCTATATGAATAACATGGGGGCCGAGTATGCTGGTTTGCTGCTACCGGGAAAATCAACAAAAAACTTTTTTGTGCTATTATCAATATACCACAACTAGTTGAAGCCACATACCAAGTTTCATCAATATATAAATTTTGTTTCATAAATAATCAAAATATAACATTTAATTTATTCTCCATAAGGATAACATTGGACAACGTACTGTGTTTAGCACTTTGAATATCACTGCAACGGTTGGATGTAAAACAACAATTAAAACGCCAAAATGATTGTCTTGTAGAGCTAAACTGATTGGTAGAAAGAAATGTGGAGTTTTTAGTGAAATTATCTGAGGAAAATCTAAAAATCGTATTACCATAAGATTAACATGAGAAATTTTATGGACACATTTTTTTACTTTTCTCCACAACCACTAAACCTAGCTTAATGAGTAATCATACTAAATTGTTTGTTTTTTAAGCTCTACAAAGTGGCTATAACCGAAATCTAGTGTTTTTAAAATTTTAGGGTAAAAAGTTCAAAAAACTGATTTTTGGAAAATTTTAAACCCCCATAAAACCCCCTTCCCATAAACCGATCGATTTGGTTTTCAAACATGAAAGTCATAAATGTTACTCTCCACATTTGTGCCGAATTTCATAAAAATCGGACGCTTCTTTCAAAAGTTATCGCGGTAACGGACACATATCTATATACATATATATATAAATTTGAAAGAATAGTGTTTTTGGCATCTGGGGACCTCAAAACAAAAAGTTATCATGGTCTGACTGGGTAGGGTAGGAGAGTAGTTAGAGCACTTTGCAATCCGAGCTTTGTGACATCAGTCCTAAGTAAAATCCGAAGACTGTTCCAAGGTTCAATAATGACTAGCTGAAGCAATATTTATGGAACTACAAAGCAATAATAACACTCGTATTTAACACCAAAAAACCTCATTAAACATTCTTTGTATTAACTAAACCCACAATTTTGCTCAACCCTTCATCGGAAGTACAACTTTCAAATAGAAGTAAGCAAAAACTGAAAATCATATGACTTAGGACTATTGGAAGATAGATAATCAGTTTTTATATTATTGTTACGTCAATAATCTGTTGTGTACGGGCTCAGACGTGGCCGATGTCAAGCTATTCAAGCTAAGGGTTAATGACCGTGTTGGTGTTTCTGACAATAGCTCTGTCTCTTCCCTCTAGGGAAATCTCCTTTACAACCCTTAAGCCTTAACATAATGGTCATGTATTATTATGTGTGTATTCTATTGAGTCCGGGCACAGCCTCGACCGTTGCAAGGCTATTCAGGCTAAGGGTTAATGCTTGTGCTGGTGTTTCGAACGGCAGCTCCGTCTCTTTCCTCTAGAAGGGATTTTCTCTATATTTTTTGAACTTTTAAATTATTGCTATTATTAATATTATCTTACTGATTTTTAAATGGTAAAAATAATTAATGATACACAAGTTTATACTTAATTTAATAGAGTTTGCCGTTTGGAAGTCGGTTAATTTGTATTTTCTTTTTCTAAACACTATACCCGATCTATTATGTATTGTAAAATATGCAAAATGTAAATTAATGTTTTTATTATATATTAGAAGAAGATTACCTGTTAAGTTGCAGACGATATTTAGATGGCTGTGCAGACGCTGTAGGTTTCTTGTAAGTTACTAAAAAGTTTAAATCTGTTCGTTGGAAACTGTGATCCGATAGAGTTGAATCCTCCTCGTTGAAATAGTAAGTTTTGTAATAATTAAATTGTTTTATGCATTTGTCATGAATTGTTATTATGTTGAGATAAATATGTAGATGTTATTGTATATTTGTAAAGTAATATTTTCCATTAACTATTTTATATAACTTGTAAAACTTAAAATCAAATGTGAGGCAAAGCCTGTTTCGTTTTGTTTGTCAGAAGCTCATGATTTAAATAAATAAAATCTTATATAAATGTTGAATGTTAATTGATTTTAAATATTGTAAATTAATTCGTCTGTTCCATTTGTTTATTTGCAGACGAGGTTTATGGGATTATCTATCATCGGACACAGCCTCTTCCAAATAAAAGTAAGATCTGCCTTATTTTCATTTTACTTAAAAAGGTATAAGGATTTATTTATAAAGAAATGTAATAAGTCTAAAACGTTTAACAAAATTAAAAGTGTTCATTTCAACAGTCATTCTTGTATTTCATTTACATACCTCTTGGTAAAAATGTTGGTAATATATTACTAAATTAATTATAATGTTGCCCTAATTGGCTAAGCTGGGTATACATAAGTTGCGCAACTCTGCTTTAATATTAAACCAACAAACCAGAGGTTATGTAAAAATGTAAAATGTTTTCAAAATACAATTTGAATTATTTAAACAAAGAAGAATTAAAATATGAACTTACTTTAAGGGCACAACAAATAACTAATGAAGATGTAGATTCTATGAGAAAACTTTTAAGAAATTGCTTGCATGTAAAACCTGATGTTAATAATTTGTCAAATAACTATACATTACAAGAAGAAATTGATTGTGTAAGCCAAAAGTACGAATTAATTTCTACCCTGATTGAACAATGCAGTGAAAACCCAAATAAACTAAAGATTGCAAAAGTTAAAGCCAAATTGAGTCACCTAAAAATTAGAGTAACAAATTTATTGAAATGTAAAATTGAGCCTGTGAAAAAACAAAAACTTGAAGATGTAAATAGTGAACTAACTTTAGCTATAGAAAATTTTAAAACTATTGCCGGTGTTATTAGTTCTGAGGAAATGGATAAATTTGAGCAAGATCTTAATACATCACTCATTGAAGATGAAGAAATGTTAGGGAAAATTGAACAACATCGATCAGATGCAACCACACCTGTTACATCCACACCACACCACGAGGCCCACCGACCTAACCTAACCACTGCAGTTCCCACCGCTACATCACTCAAAACACTCATTGCTCCAAATCAAAACATGCCTCATCATCCCCCTGAAATCATTCAACAAGCCACAACTACTAACCCTTCCAATTACAGTATTTTTGGAAAATTATCAAATCCTATGGAAATCTATTTACAAAAATTTCCAGTGTGTAACGGACTTGAAACAAGCCCTCTACTACAATTTCTGCGAAATATTGTAAACATTCAAAATGAAACTACTTTGAGTCAAAACGAGCTATATGAAATACTACCCATATATTCAACGCCCCCTTTGGTGAACAAAATTTTGGAACATAAAAACGCCCAAAAATCCATAGAACTACTTCATTCTGATATTTTAAGCACCTGCATTCCAATCACATTAAGGGAAAAGTTAAAGCAAGACTTAATATTTCGACCACAAAAGCCCAATGAACCATTGTCTCTATATATATAAATGAAGTGAAAATGAACCACGAAATCTTGAAAACTGATTTAAGCGAAAACCAATTGGTTTCATTTATCAAAAACGGCATACACCCTGATATTAGAAATAAGTTAGTATTCGAGAAGAACCCAGAAACTTTTGCTGATCTTGACCAGTTGTGCATAAATGTAAATAATGTATCATACAACGATTTTGTCAGAAATCATGTGTACCAAAATTCCCGTAATGAAGTTCAAATGCAAAACTCGCATAGCCCCCCATATTCAAATATCAGAGAAAATTATAGGCCTCAATCCAAAAACGTCCCGAGAAATCCAAACTTAACATCTGCAGGTGCGAAAGTGTGTTATCACTGCAACAGACCAGGCCATATCGCTCGAAAATGTTTTCGAAAGCCAAAAAACTATTAAGGCCGGGAGGGAAAAATATATCGCCGCCTAACAATTTCTCTTCTGAAGGCACAAACCCGTTAGGAACATCTAGAGATTACAATTATCACCATTCTCCAGATTTCAAAGGCGAACTGAGAAAATTAGTCAAGGGTTATAATAACTTAAAATCGCCTAAATTAACTAAGATTAAAGGAAAGACTATAAATTATTTACCTTGTGTAAACATCTCTTTGGATCCAGAGTTAAATACCACAGCATTATTAGATACCGGAGCAAGTAAAAACTTTATCAGTGAAGACTTATATAATAGATTATTTATGAAGAAATTAGTTATTAATGAAAATAAATGGACCGGAAATATCTTAGCTGCAAATGACAATCCTGTAGAAATTATGAAGGAATGCAAGATAAAAATAAAAATGGATAAATATTGTTGGGTAGAGCAATTCTTAGTAATTAAACAAAATTACTTCCACATGATTTTAGGTCATCCTTTTATGACTAAAAATGGCCTGAACCTGAACTTTGCGTCCCAAACGTGTAATTTTGCATTTGATGTGAAAAATGAAATTCAGATGATTAGTAATGAAAATTCTGAACAATTTCGTTCGCTTATGCTTAAAATTGGTACTGTCGAAATGACAAGGGAAATCGAGGAAATAGTAAATAATCATCCTGAAGTATTTACAGATAAGATAGGAGCCGCCTTAGACTTAGAAGTGGAATTAAAATTGACTGATAACAAGCCAGTAAATATTCGTCCTTATTACTTAAGTCCTCCTGCTCTACATAAGATGAAAAATATTATTGATAATTGGTTATCTGAGGGAATTATCGAAGAATCAGTTAGTGAATTCAGCAGCCCTGCATTTTTAACGAAGCATGACAGATTAGGGATAAATTATACAGAACTTAATAAGAAATTAGAAAAGATGAATTACCCTTTAGGAGACCTACAAAATATGTACCAACATTTACAAGGCGCAAAATATTTTACTATTATTGACTTGAATAAAGCATTTTTACAGTGTCCTCTTGCAGAGAATTCTCGAGATATCACTTCATTTAGTACGATTTTTGGTAAATACCGAATGAAGAGGGTTCCGTTTGGTTTGCAATGTGGAAGTTCAGTACTAGCAAATTATCTCGATAAGATGTTTAGTGATATAAAATTCAAATACCTAATTAACTTTTGTGACGACATTCTCATATACAGTCCCGACAAAGAGTCACACCTCGAACACCTCAAAGAAGTAGTAAAACGCCTATCTTCACATAAATTGACTGTAAACCCGGAAAAAGCTAAATTTTTCTGTAAGGAAATTAGTTTGCTTGGTCACCTTATTAAACACAACACGATCACCATTGATCCTGCAAGAACGACAAGTATTTCTAATTTCCCTACCCCTAAGAACGTCAAGCAAGTACGTCAATTCACCGGAATGTGTTCTTTTTGGGCAAAATACATACCAAAATATGCGGAAATTTGCATACCTCTACACAATTTGAAAAAGAAAGGTTCTAGGTTTATGTGGGATGAAAAATGTCAGCAAGCCTTTGATACCTTAAAAAGAAATATCGCCAATCCTCCTGTGCTTCAGATGGCCGATTTTTCAAAAGATTTTGTCCTCCAAACAGACGCGAGTCAATTTGGCGCTGCGGGTGTATTATTGCAATATAATGAGCAAAATGACTTGATGCCGATAGCTTATTATTCCAAAAAATTCATGCCTAACGAGTTGAGGTATAGTGTCTACGAAAAAGAAGCCTATAGTATTATACTATGTATTGAAAAATGGCACGAATTTTTAGAGGTCAGACCTTTTAAAGTAGTCACCGACAATATGGCTCTCTCATTCATTTTGGAAAAGAAAAATAAGCTTATTCTTGGTCGTTTAGGACGTTGGGTTGAACGGCTATTAAATTTACCCTTCACTATCGAACATATAAAAGGAAGTGACAATAAAGTAGCAGACGCCTTATCACGTATGTTTGACCGACCGAGCGATTAAAATCAAACGGTAATTGATGTCAAAACCCCGGATGTATCTACTGTAAATATAATTAAGGAAGAAATACCTAACAACCTAAATAATGTGAATAAATATTTGGTTAATAAAACTAACAAGAATAGATCTAAGAGATATGAAAAGGATAATATGTTTGTAAATGTCATGCATGCATTACCTTTCGATCTCCAAGGATTAAAATATCATCAAGAAAAGGATGAGGAATGCAGAACGATAAAAGAGAGTATTGTAAATAAGGTTAATAACGCAAATTTTACCCTCAAAGATGATATTGTAATGTATAGGCGTAAAATATATTTACCATTAAATCTTATCAGTGTTGTATTTGCCTTTTATCACAATAGTGTGATAGGTGGACACTTAGGAATTTACAGAACTCAGGCGAAGGTTAATGAACATTTGTATCACCCAAAGATGAACGACACAGTAAAACAAATGGTAAAATCATGTACTGTATGTAAAATGTCTAAAAGTGAACAAACTAAGTATGAAGGAAAATTAATATCAGTGCCTATAGAGCAAACCATGAACACTATATTTATCGATATTCTTGGACCCTTACCTTGTACAAAAAATATGAACCAATATGTATTAATACTTGTAGATGGTTTCAGCAGATTTGTATGGTTGTATCCGTTGAGAGATTGCAAGAGCCGATTAATTATTGAAAAAATGAAGCAAACTTTCGATAATTTCTCGATACCACGAATAATTGTATCCGACAATGCTAGTTACTTTGTTTCTAAAGATTTCAAGAGTTATTTGTTTAATAACCATATACAGCACCGTCGTATAGCTGCATACAGAGCAAATGGAAACCGTTCTGAGAGATACTTGAGGGAAGTTAACACAAGTTTAAGGTGTTTTTATTCTCACGATCACACCTTATGGGACTCTGATCTGGGATTAATCCAGCTATCGCTAAACACTGCAAGAAATTCGTCCACTAACTCCACAGCCTTTGAAATAATGTTTTATCACCCTTGTAATAATGCACTCACTAATCTATGGAATATTCAAGACCTTGTATCCAATAAATTAAATCCGGAGCAGAAAACTGAAAACTTGAAAAGAGCTATGAACAATATCAAGAGAAGTATTGTGAAAAACAGAAGACGTGATAAATATCAATTTCCTCGGTGCAATCATCCCTTTAAAGTCAATTCGTTAGTTTACATCAAAACTCATTTCTTGAGTAATAAGATAAATAAATTTTCAAAAACATTAGGGCCTAGATACATTGGACCTTACAGGATTTTGTATTTCATAAGTGAAGGTACTGTTTTAGTGCAAAATGTAGAAAACTTGGAAGATGTGCGAAAATTACATATTTATGATTTAAAGCTATCGTAAATGAAAGAAGAAATTTTAAGCCGTGAAATATGTTCTCAAAACATTTATGAACTTCCCATGACTTCGAGAAGAACTACAACTGTTGTAAATATAATTTAAGGGATATTAAAACAAAGTGACATTTATTTGAGATAATATTTGAGATAAAAGAAATATATTTATAAGTGAGAAATATTGAGAAAACTATTTAAAGTACAAGGGTCAAATCATATTCAATTGTCAAATGATTAAAGGTTTATATAACTTAAGCAAAATATCACTGTCCGCCGTCAGTTAGTGTAATTGTTGAATAAATGTTGTATGTAAGAGTATGTATGTGTGAAAATATGAGCCGGCGCGTATAAATGTGAATGAATTGGAAAGTGGAGTGAATTTTAGATTAGGTAGTTTTAAGGATACACGTTGTCACGACACACATTTTTCACACGCATTACTAAAATCACACTACACAAAACACACGGAACACAAACAGCACTTCACACGAAAACAATCACTGAAACAAAAACGGAACACGACACACAGACTAACACACGCACTTGGACTCTGTTTAGTTGAGAACTGACCTCAGACAGGATATCTATTGAAAAGAGAAAGTTATTTTGGGAGAATTATTTACCGTTAGTTTCCTCAATATGAATCATATTAAATACTGAAATAAATGAATATTGGTCAAAATGATTGTAAATAGTTAATTTAGTTGCATTTTATATCAAAATCTTTTGTTATACTGTATTTCATGATAAAATCTCTGTTAAACTGTATGTAAATAAATTTAAAGATTAATTTGATTTGTGAATGTAAACAAACGTCGGCGAATATGAAGTCTTATGCTACCTAGCGGTGACAGATGGAACTAGTTGAGTTGAATTGCATATTGTAGCGCTAGAGTTCAGCACCTGTCAAGTAAATTTACATCTGTCGCTTGTTAAATTATTAAGAAGACAAAATTTTTTTATGTTTAAATATTTGCATTTTGATATATATATTTGAGGATTTATTTTAATTAAGAATTTGTATTAGAAATAGATATCATTTACATTTTGATATTTTCTTGGTAGGGGGATATTTATACCCGATCTATTATGTATTGTAAAATATGCAAAATGTAAATTAATGTTTTTATTATATATTAGAAGAAGATTACCTGTTAAGTTGCAGACGATATTTAGATGGCTGTGCAGACGCTGTAGGTTTCTTGTAAGTTACTAAAAAGTTTAAATCTGTTCGTTGGAAACTGTGATCCGATAGAGTTGAATCCTCCTCGTTGAAATAGTAAGTTTTGTAATAATTAAATTGTTTTATGCATTTGTCATGAATTGTTATTATGTTGAGATAAATATGTAGATGTTATTGTATATTTGTAAAGTAATATTTTCCATTAACTATTTTATATAACTTGTAAAACTTAAAATCAAATGTGAGGCAAAGCCTGTTTCGTTTTGTTTGTCAGAAGCTCATGATTTAAATAAATAAAATCTTATATAAATGTTGAATGTTAATTGATTTTAAATATTGTAAATTAATTCGTCTGTTCCATTTGTTTATTTGCAGACGAGGTTTATGGGATTATCTATCATCGGACACAGCCTCTTCCAAATAAAAGTAAGATCTGCCTTATTTTCATTTTACTTAAAAAGGTATAAGGATTTATTTATAAAGAAATGTAATAAGTCTAAAACGTTTAACAAAATTAAAAGTGTTCATTTCAACAGTCATTCTTGTATTTCATTTACATACCTCTTGGTAAAAATGTTGGTAATATATTACTAAATTAATTATAATGTTGCCCTAATTGGTTAAGCTGGGTATAACACGTATCTTTATAAAAATCGTATTTAATTTATTATGTGTAATAAACATTTTTAAATGTATTTAATCATACTTTAACTCAAACTCTAATTATTTACTGTCGTAAACAAATAAATGCATGCCAATTGTCAGATATTTAAAAACTCTCACATATATGTTTATACAAGTTTATGGCTCATACATCCTTACAAATAAAAAATGTCTTAAGGATGTAAAACTCCATATCAATAAGTAATTATTTCAGGTTTTTTTTTAAAGCTAAAATACTCGAGGTTGCCTTGAGTCCAAATACAATCCTAACTGCTTTCTTTTGAACCTTGAAAACTTATCTGGTTTTTGAATTGTCATATCACCAAATGAAAATACCGTAAGAAAGGATGGACAGTAATTATGCTACAAAATCACAAACTGAAAGCAGAACGATATAGAACTCATATTGCAATATATTATTTGATAGATTTGACTGGCTTAATAACTTAGTAAGGTTTGTTCAAATGGTTGCATACCTAAACGTCACTTCAAGATACATGTGTATGAGTTAGCAGAACTCTGAGTCAAGGGTATTGGAAACACGTTATCGATAATCACTTACAAGGATATAAATTTGAACCCAATTTTAGTTTGATGGAAAATACTTTCGATACAGCCCACCAAACGTAAGCTGGAGGTATAAATACTTTCGGAATACATTGACGCTCTCACGTTTGGAGACGCACGGGGATGATGGCCACAAGACTACTGTTCACACCCCAGTAGTCGATGTTTTCAGAACGACGAATACAGGTTTTCTACCTAGCAGCCAAGTTGTACCTTGAGTTTTTTTAACACAGATACATTTTTAAGTATCAAAAGTCACTGTTAAGACAATAAGACAGTTAATTCTACAACACTTATTTCTTCCTCCATCAGCTGGTTTATAATGTTGAAATGTTGTTTATTTTATTTCCTGTTTTTTATTAGGATGATGAAAAGTACAAGTAGAGTACTTCGGTTCATATTTTCCGAAAAAGTAGGGTGTTTGCTTAAACTTTTGTTTAGTTATAAAGCGATAGGAGTTATACGATTACATTTCTTAAATCAATATAACATAGTTCTTTGTTTTAAAGCTCATCATTGGTGATAGTGAGTTTATGATATTTATGAAATTATTGTGAACATTTTCCATCACTGATTTCCCAATCAGTGATGAAAAATGTCCGCAATAATCTCTTAAAAACATAGTTAAGTCAAATATTTGTAATACATACTTTTAAATTCTGGGTTGTGTTCAAAATACACAAATAAAAACACTCTACGGTTTACAACCCAGTAATTTTAAATACAAATACCAAAAATGTATTTGCCATGGCCTTTTATGAGTATTTTTTATATACTATGAGCTTAAACAGATCACGTTAAACGTGTATAAAACGGTCCACTCTATCGGCAAATTTTAAAAACCATCTTGTACACCTCATCACATTAGCAATGAAACAGCTATAAAATAAACACAACAAATATTTAAAAAACTTTAACACAAAATCCTATTTTGGAAATAATTCGTTGGATGCAGTTGAAGTAGAAGAGTTCATAATTGAAAGGGATTGGTAGGTTTTAGCTAATTAATGAGAGATGCTTGGAAGATTAAATTAGATTTAATCAATGCCTTTGATTTATAAGGTATAATTAAATGTATTAAAGGTGTTATAAATATATTAAGGCTAGGTACATTAAAAAGGATACAATTGTATTCTCTACTCTAGGGCTGTAAAAGGACTAAATCTTCAGGCTTTTAAGAGAAAATATTAATTTATTATCTCTATAATATTATAATATATTATCATATATATTATTTATAACTTAGTTTATATACTGTTATGAACGTGTGTGCCATCTATTGCTTTGTTTGTGCTGTGTAGGAGAGTCAATTATAGGGATGGGCATGAACCGAAGCGAAAATATTAATTTGTTGTGATGTTAGTTTTATATTTGATTTGATTTTATATTATATTATTTCATGTAATGATTATAAATAGTATAATAAACCACTTTTACATTTAATTTAATTAACTTATAGCGTATTACGAAGTTGGACTAACTATTTGGGTTGGGTTTTATGGTTATCTAAGTGAGATGTAGCAGCATACAACCCATACGACTAGGAACCCAGTAACGAAATTAATTTTATAAAGCATGATAATATTCACAAAACAGAAACAGGAGTGTTTTGGTGGTATTAAAGATACCCTTGTCATGTAAAACAAGGCTGGTAAGTCATAGCCGTTGGAACCTACAATATTTGCGATTGCCTGCTCCAACCTTGGTTTGGTTACAATATTTTTAATTTGTTGAATGTCAGAGCGTTGTTACGTGTTAATATTTTATAGTGTTACTCCTAAGAGCTATGGTATAACAACTGTGGTGGGACTGTTAATTATTACTTTCCTTATCTTTAATTTGACATAACCCATTTTAAGTGATATAAACTGTAATTTTACTAAGGCTTAAAGCAACCCTAATAACTTTTGAAATATTATTTACAAATATGCGTATGTTAACATAATATTTATACAATTTTATTAATAATAGTTTCAATGTTGGCATGTGTAATTTTAATAATGTTACAAGAAACTAAAATAAAACACTGCAATTGCACGTCATTGCAATTTTTAAATTTATTTTTTAACGAATTGTACTGAAGAAATAGTTGAGTTTTAAAAAATAGGCAAAAAAGGTAAATTTCAAGTAAAATACAAATTTACTAATGATATTATCCCTTTTTATTATGATTTATCGTTTAAAACCGACATAATACCGAAATAAGAACTTACACATCACCAGAATAATTAAAACCATAGTCATGGCAATTTATTTCAGATTATATTTCAGTCCATGTCATTAGAGGTAAACTGGCTAAAAATGTAAAAAGGCTTTTAACGTAAAGGTTATAATAGAAAGCTCGATATTTATTTGAATTAAAACCCTCCTTAGCCATTGTAAATATGTTTATGTCTCGTTTATGCAGTAAATACTAGGATTAACAGAGGATATAGAGCTTTTATTGACATATGTACTTTATCTGTAGTTTTATTGACTTTTTTGGAAAAGACTTAGCATATAATGAAGTCCTTCAACTGTTTTATTTTCACTTTAGCCAAACACAAATATTTCATTGGTAAATAATAATATTTTAACAAACCCCTAATAGTCAATTTAGTTGTGAAATTGCATTGCGAAATGTTCTTAACATGTTCTTTCATACATTTTATTAAATTAGATTTTTCACGTAAACATGGTTCAACTTACATCCCAGGAATTCTTTATTGACGCTGATAACATCTAAATTGATTTATTTTTGATACATATTTCGTAACAGCTGCATAACAAATCCAAGTAAAGTTTAACCAAAACCAATTGAGTTTTAAGATGGATACTGTTCTAATAATATTAGCCAACTGGGATACCATCAAACATATATTATGTCACATAAAAGTGGAACAATACAACTTGAGTTCGGGCGTAACATAAACATGTTTGTGAATAGGGTATTTTACATTCTTCTTTTACGAGTATCACGGGCTTTGGCGAAACTGGCGTGGTGGCGTCAACTAATGTTTTTAGAGCTTTTATTTTGTTCTGTATAATTTTAATAAAACTGTAAATTATATTGTTATCTTTTACATATGAATCGAAGTATATTTGTTTCTCCAAGAAAGTACAAAATATATATTTATATTAATGTTGCTATATTGTTTTTATTGTTGTGATAGGCGATTATTATTCTATAATACCAATTCTTAAAGGGTATTTATAAAAGGACCAAAATATGTGTAATAATATTAATGAGTTAAAATTACTAAATCATTTATTAGACCAACAACTAATTTACTATTTAAGTAATATAAGCGCATGTCTTTAAAAAATAAAACTGTACCATCATTATACTTATTAAGAAATGGTTAAACATTCTATATATAGTGTTCACGTAAAATTTTATAAAATAATAACTTTAAAACGAAACCAGCTTATTCAACTTACAAATACAAACGTTTCTCATTGATTATTCTTTACACAACAACTGAATAACAGACTGAGAAACATTATAAGCACCAAGAGAAACCCCCGTTAGTCTTTTCCATTGTTTTTTACTAAACTGCTCAGGTTGTATAGAATTATTAATTGTAATAACTTTAAACAAATTATACAGTGTAGGGAAAACTGAACCACCGTCACGGCAGAATGCAATTTAAATAATACATGAGCTCAAGAGAGAGCACCTAACGTTGTGCCAAGAGGGTTTTATTGATCTTCATTGTTATTATGTTACTACTGTCGTTTTCATTGTCTGTTACCTCTTTCAAACTGTCAATATCTCAAGTCCTCTTCTATCTTTTTATAAAGGTTTAATTTAAGAATTATATTTTTTACTTGTATTTTCTAAATGTGTTATTAAATTCATCTCAGGACCAGGTGTGGGCTTCAGGGACATTGCCCTCTTCAGCGTTATCGCGACTACTGTGGCAAGACTTATAGACAAATAAATGGATTTTAGCAACCCCCTTAATTAGCAAAATAATTTCCCTAAGAGTTAGATTATGTTTCAGTGGTATTATAAAAAACTGGTTTATTAAAAAAATGTAAATGTTTTCCTCTCTTAAACATATTTTTAAAACCACCGTCGTACACACAGACGTAAACAAGGGCGTCAAATTTAATTATGACACATCATAAAGTTGTTTGTGAATACAATGTTTTATGTCGGCTGTTTATTACACCATTGCTATTTCTCACACTGACAGCTATTAAACTAACTGCTCAGTATTATTTACAACTTGTCATTGCAACTTTAATTATACGGTTTCAATATTAAGAAAGGTTTTTCGTTACCTCAAAGTAGCATTGTTAGTATTTAAGCTAATTAATTTCTTACTGAAGATAGACTGTGAGGAAGTTAATTAATTAATTAATTTTTTCTGTCAATAGCAACGCTATTTGTGCATGTGCATTCAGTTATCTGCTGAGATTAATGTAATATACAACAATATAAAATCATTACTTTTGGCTAAATAGAATTTTAAGTAGTGCTTATCAAAATGATATATATATTTTTAAAATATATATTTATAAAACGATAAATTAATGAATAAACAGTCGAGACTCGATATGTCACCAAGGCAAAAATAGTGCATGGAGCTAATAATCAAAAACACACATAAACAAATCCAATACTTAAATAAAATATCAAATCAATAGGTCATGTAATCGATACATCTTATTATACAAAATCTTCATAGATATACATGAAAACAATATTATACTGTAAACAATTTGAAAACAAACATCAAGTCTCAAGTTGTTTCCAAAACAACAACAATAAGATGAATACGGGTTATAATTAACACTAATATGTTATAAACACTAAACAAAACAAAAATCCAGAACATCAAGCATAATTTATAGGTTGAAATTGATATTTTCCATATTCTTATGTAAGTCCAGGGTTGAACACAATAACCAAAAATAGCTTTAAACAAATTATCTGACGTAACTTTTACTGTATATCTGTACTGCCCTAAAACGAATTAAAATTATCTTTCTTTCAACTCACAGCTGTGTTAAAAAGTCTGGACATAAAAACCTTTTTATGTTAATGTTGGAAGGTCCCTCTCGAGCTTTCACGTGGTGATGTTGCGATGTGTTGTGTCGCCCGTGGGACTTCCTTGTGGATGTTGTGTGACCTGAGGTTCTGACTGCTTTCAAAGTTCTCTGCTGTAAGCACTAACAGATTGTTGTCATAGCTAACATACGAGGCCATCATAATGTATAGCTATGATTAACCTACGTTGCGTGATTTAGCTCCAGTTTAGTTGGAATTTTCTGTTAGCTATCTCATGTTTTAGGTATTTTTCATACTTGAAGTTGGCATCAGATTTAAGATAATGAAACGTCGCGTCAAGAAAATTGCTTTCTCTAAACAGGGAGGCAAATTTCAAGATTTTTTGACTTTGATGTACATTAATTTGGTTCGTGTAAATAAATACATGTGTGGAGGACTCGTTTTGTAAATTATCATGTAACTTCATCACATTTCTGCTTTTAATCCTGATTTATAATCTTTTAGTTTGAATTTTAAAACTGACTTGATCCTACCTTATATGTTACACTGAGGTGTGAACGAGCCCTGATACATTGTCTGTTATCAGACAAGGGCCAGTTTATAGGGTCGCCTCACCAAGTGAACATTACTGGTTTTATCGAGAACAAACACTGACCCTTACATGGTGACATTTTCAGTTTTTCATTTTATATTTCACAGAGAAATTAAGGCTTAAAACAGTAATATCCACACTAATTATTTTTTCATTTAATAGTTTGTTGAATATTAAAAAAAATCTAAAAACGGCCCCAAAATATGTTTGTCTCCAAAAAAGGTATCGTGTTTAAATAAAAACTTTCATAAACGTTCTATTGCAAAATAACAACAACATCTCTATTAAACAGAGTTTAATGGTCGTCGAACTTCTATAGATTCATAGACAACACATGGAAATTATTATTTTATAAATCAAGTTACAAAAATGTATGTAACATAATGTTCAATACGTTATTGTAATTTAATATTATTAACTGATGTAATAAACTAAATTAATCATTGTCGATATGATGTAGTGATAATGCGTAACCATTTAACTGGTTACTGATTAAACAGCCATTATTAATTAGTAGGCTATAAAGCTTCCCAATGTACATATTTGTTGGCTAAATATCACATTCAGTATTTCCAACCATTTAATGAACGAGCAAGTTTGGTTCCACAAAGATGTTTTTTATTAAACAAATAGATAGTAAACTAAAAGTAATCATGCGATTGTGTATGCATTTATTTATAAAAAGGTTATATCCCATTTAACGGACAAAACTTGAATGATAGGGTTTTGAAACAAAAGTTTAGTAGTTTTTTTTACAAAAAAATAGTAATATGATATTATTATATTGATTATGGCCATGAAAAGTATCTTATATTTCAATAGATTTATCAACTAAAGACCAAATATTTTTAAAATCTTGTATACAAATAATTTCCTTCAAACGTTACTAGGAAAGAGAAAACCAGTGAACGAAGTATTACTTAAAATAGAAAATACTTTTCGTAAACAATAACCATTTAAGATCTAGATTGAAGTTTCTCATCACAGTAGAAGTGTTTCTGTAAATTTGATCGAGTAAAAGCCCCCTGAGCGGAGTTAGATAACAACCCTTCTTCAGGGGTAAACTGTCTTAGCCGTCTTTTCATGACAGTTATTCTTTTCATCTTCATTCTCTTAGCTGTTTAAACTATTGCTTTAACTAAATATAACAAATAAAACTGTTCACTAAGGTTGTTTAATATTTATTACGTCATTTTACATCAAACATTGCCTGAATTTTAAACAAACT
This sequence comes from Allygus modestus, assembly GCA_963675035.1. Taxonomy (NCBI): domain Eukaryota; kingdom Metazoa; phylum Arthropoda; class Insecta; order Hemiptera; family Cicadellidae; genus Allygus; species Allygus modestus. The sequence goes on from OY776117.1 coordinate 28,751,515, forward strand.
CATTAGGTATATTAATGATGACTTAGTGATGTTGACAATGATTTACAACGAACAAATAACAAGTTTTGTAAGGAATGAAAAGGTTAATTATACTTTTTGATGCCAAGTTTACTTTAAGTTATTGAAATGATTTTTTTTATTATTAGGCTTGAATAAGCCAGACTTAATAAAACAACAAACAAAAACAATACCACCGTAGAAGCAAACCTGCGTACTCAGCGAATTTACAATGCAAATATATATGTATCTTAATACCACATAAAGCCACATACCAAGTTTCATCAATATACATTCATAAATAAACGATTTATTACATTTTAATTATTCTCCATAAGAATAATATGGCGGTTGAGTATGCAGGTTTGCTGAAGCAAGGAACTTAAAAATGGGGGTTTTATTAAAATATCAATATAACTCAAGCAGGTGAAGCCACATACAAAATGTTATTAATTTATGTTTTTAATTAAGTTTTTATGTTTTAATTAAGGGAGATAACACGTTTCTTATTCTCCATAAGAATAACATGGGGGCTGAGTAAGCAGGTTTGCTGCTACGGGAACTATATTAATAGACCACAACGATATGAAGCAATATACCAAGTTTCGTCAGGATAAGTTGATAAATAAGTGAGTTATACAATTTGTCTTATTCTCCATAAGAATAACATTGGAAAACGTACTGTGTTTAGAACTTTTAATACCTCTGTAACCATTTGATGTAGAGTAATGATCAAAACACCAAATTGTGCGTCTTTTTAAGCTCATTCCAATGGAAAAAATTACAAATTTTTCTCAAAAGAAAAAATTATTTGTAAAATACTCTAAAAACCCATTTTGCGGTTCAAAACCCCCCAAAATACCCCAATACCTCTTCGGATAGGTCGATCTGTCTGGTTTTCGAACTTAAAGTCATAAATTCTGCTTTACAGGTTCATACAAAATTTTGTCAAAATCAGATTATTTTTACGAGAGTTATCGTGCTCGCGGACACACACACACACACACACACACACACACACACACACATATATATGGCGTTTTTGGCATCTGGGGACCTCAAAACGAAAAGTTATCATGGTCCCGGTCCTAGGTCGTACCATGCCGACTACGGTAATAGCTTCTTCCCTATAGAGGAAATTCGCTAAAAAGCCCAAAATTGCATTAATTTTATTATGATGTCATAATAAAATAGTTTCACCAAAGTTACTCGTGTTTATCTTTTCCCTTAATCTCAAAGTAGCACTTGGCCGTGAATATTAGTTTTTAATACATAGTTGTTACAATAAATGATTATTCAACTCAAACCAATTTTAAATTGATGTAAATTAAATTTGGAAATTCATCATATTAAAGCTTTTTTTCAACGCCAATGACATGCTTTGTTATAGAACACACACACACTTTTAGGGAAAGCAGTTCAATGCTTTCACATTGCTGTGGACACCCCGGGATCTGAACCCGTGCCCCCTTCAACCGAAGTCGAAGACGCTAACCGTTAGGATAGCTAGATACTTTAACCACTTGCCTTCGGAAACTAGTACAGTAGTACGTAAGCTGTGTAGTAACGAATAATGTTGATGTATTCAGCTGGTTAGAACCGTACCAGCAGTGTTGAAGTTTTAAATCAGCTATACGATAATTTTTTGACACATTTATATTATTAGCGAATTTCCCCTATAGGGAAGAAGCTATTACCGTAGGTCTCATGGTAAGACTTAAGGCCGAGACCATGATAACTTTTCGTTTTGAGGTCCCCAGATGCCAAAAACACCATTCGTTCAAATTTTTATGTATGTATATATATATATATATATATTTATATTTATATATATATATTATATATATATATATATATATATATATATATATATATATATATATATATATATGTGTGTCCGTAAGCACGATAACTCTCGTAAAAGAGGTCCGATCTTAATGAAATTTGGTACAAACGTGTAAAGTACCATTTATTTGAACGAGTTCGGGGGGGTTTTGTACCACAAAAATGTTTTTTTTGGAGTTTTCACATGTAATAATCATTTAAATCAAATTTTAATTTATACCATTGGATTCAGCTTAAAAAAAAAAAACAATTTGGTATTTTGATCATTGCTCTACGTCAATTGGTTACTGAGATATTGAAAGTGCTAAACACAGTACGTTGTCCAATGTTATTCTTATGGAGAAAAAGAAAAATTTTATATCTCGGTTGTTTATGAACATAAACTGACGAAACTTGGTATATCGCTTCATCTGGTTGTGGTTTGTTGTTGTTTAAACAAAAAACTACTTTTTCGCCTATGGTCCCCGTAGCAGCAAACCTAGGTATTCGGTCCCCATGGTATTCTTATGGAGAATAATAAATATGTTATATATCGCTTATTTATGAATGTATATGGATGAAACTTGGTATGTGACTTCACTTAGATGAGTTCTATTGATATTTGCATAAAAACCCATTATTTTGTGTTCCTTGTTGCAGCAAACCTGCGTACTCATCCCTAATGTTATTCTAATGGAGAATAATGAATATTTTAAATATGGCTTATTTATGAATATATTTCTTATGAATTCTGGTAAGAGGCATAATGTGTTATTAAGACATATATATTCATTGGAAATTCGCTGAGTACGCAGGTTTGCTGCGACGGGGGTATCATTTTAATATTCTAGTTGTCATAAAAATCGTCTAAGATAAAGTAAATCTCAAATTCCGATATAATTTACATCAATAGAAACTTATAAGCGTGAAAGCTCGCATACTCAACAGTCGGCGGTTATATTATCTCCCGAGGACGTGGAAAGTTGATATTGCTCACAAACTTGGGTTATTTCACTTAAAGTAAATATAAACGTTACATAGGGATGCCGTCTCGCTCCGATCTAGGGTTCTCAGGCTTTAAATGTTCCATTTATCTCACCCCTTTCCTTGATTTATAGTAGGGGGCATTAGTATGTTCAAAACCAGCAAAGGCGTGCGAGGAGGAATGAGGAATCGCCCCCCCCCCCGGTGACGTCAGCCCCCCCCCGTGACGTCAGCCCCCCCCGGTGACGTCAGCCCCCCCCTCCATCACGTGACCCGGCATAAACCTAACATAGGCTTTGTCCACCAGTTTTATTATAAATTTGTTTTGTTTGTTTTGGTTTTTTTTTGTTTTTGTTTTTTTTTTTGTTTTTTTTCTTTTTATTTAATATTACATAAAAGTACAAAATGGATGGGGAATAAGGATAAGGATAATCGTTTATTACATCCACCCATCGTTGTCGTCGTCGTCGTCGATTAGCTCGACGTCGGAGCTGGAGTCGTCGGCGGCGGCGACCTCCCCCTCAAGTTCCTGGCGTCGCCGCTGTGCGTCTTCTTCCAGCTCCCGCAGGAGGCGTTGGCGGGCCTCTTCTCGTTCCCGCCTTCTGGCCTCCTGCTGCTGTCGGTCCCGCTGCAGCTGCCGCACCTCCTCCTGTAGCCACTGCTGGTTTTCGTGGATATGAGGGCGGACAATGCCTGTAAGGGAGAAGCCAGTGGTTAGTAATACTGCCTAGTGCATGAACCATCAAGGCCCTAACCCGCCCCAACCCGTACCTACGATACTTACATACGGGACGCTCGACGACCCGCTCGACCGACGTCTGGGTGGACGTACTGGCTGTTTCCACCCCTACCTGAATGGCCACCGAAACATCTTCGGTGGCGGTCTGGGTCGAAGTGGAGGTTGAGTCGGAGGTGGACGGAGGCGGAACAAGGACGAAGGGTGGTTGCAGGGCGGATGAGGAGCATGGTGCGGAGGCGTCGAAGGTAGTCTGTGGAGCGGAGGAGGTGGAGGCATGAGTGAGGAGGTGAATCCTCAACTTGTCCCCCCTGCGGAACTCCTTTCCGCAGACGGGACAGTAATAGGATTCACCTCCTTCACCATGTGTGGAGTGGAGGTGACGGATGAGGTGGTCCTTGCGGGAGAAGGTGGCGGAGCAGTGAGGGCAGGGGAACATGCTGGTGGTTCGGCGGTCAGGGAAGGAATGACGGTCCGACCCAGAGATGTGAACAACAGCAGGTGAAAGCGGCGATATTTAGACACCAAAGCAGTCAACAACCCCAGGGGTGAAAGCGGTAATCCGTGGAATCGTAGAACGTTCTCTGTCCTGGAAAGTTCCAACGAGCAGGTCCCCCATAGCGAAGTGACTGGTACAGCCAAGCACGACCCCCGACCTTCCTCACGAACAAGCTCGACCCCCCCCCGTGACGTCAGCCCCCCCCGTGACGTCAGCCCCCCCCGTGAGCGGTTCCGCGGAGTCACGTGTCGAGGCGCGTGCTAGGGCCTACGTGACCGCCCGGGGCTGTTTACTCATCAGCGGTTCCGGGAACTATTTACCGCTTACGTTCCACTGCGAAGCTCCTCCGGAGGGTGAAAGCGGTGTTCGAGTCAGTCTTGATCAGAGCCGCTTCCATAATGGACGTCCTTACTGTGGAAGTCTTTATCAACGTTCCTAACATCAGCCGGTACCTCTTGCTCGGACCGGAGTACCTTATTCCTACAAGGACCCGGGTTGAGGAGGCGATGAGGAGAGGCGGTCACGTCTTCCTCAGGCCGGGGCGGTGGAGTCCAGCCAGTCCAGTGATGTCCTCCCGTCGTTACGACCCGGGAGACCCGGTGCAGTGGGACGAGGTTCTGCAAGTGTTGCAGTTAACCTTGAACCAAGGCAGCATGGCGGTGTTGGACGTCCAGGAAAACTATAGAAGGCCTGGACAGTAATCGGTTAAACCCCAAACCGGTTACTTTTACCCCAACCCAAGACCCTCTGTCCTACCCCAACCCAAGACCCTCTGTCCTACCCCAACCCATAATCCTATTCCCATCCCACCCTAATAAAATTAGCAACGGTGAGTAGTGTGGGTTTGCGGGTTTTGCGCCGGAAGTGACGTCATCCGGTCACGTGACCGGAAGTGCTGAGTCATGAAAGATGTTATCTGGGGCTGAGCCTGTGACGTAGGCGGTTTTGTGACGAAATGAGTAAAAGTTCAAAGTTCAAGGTCACGGGGAGGTAATTTTAAAAAAGTACTACCTCGCACGCGTAAAATCCGATTGTGATTCGATAGTTTTAATTCGATAAAATATCGAATGAAAATTATCGAATGAAGCAATCGAATGATACGAGTGCGAGGTAGTACTAATACAAATATTACTTTATTTTTATTTACAATAAGTTATGTTTACAATAATTCATGTTTACAATAGTTCCCCGTTGTTGGTTGTCATCGATGTTGTTGATCCGGACGAGTTGCGGCCATCACTTCGCTTTCTGAATAAAGACGGTATATACTTCGATTCCTGCGCAGAGTCCATGTTGTTTTTTGATGCGTAAAGTTCCAAAGATAAATCGTAACCGGACGCAATGAGAAGTCTTAACTCTTCATTAAAAACCTCGAGGTCTTGGAAAGTCGCCAGATGAATAGAGTCATAATGAATACACCTAATTTTAATGGACATTTTAATACAATGTTTTACGTTTGTGAAGAGCACTCGATGTTCACCAGTCGAGAGCCGGAGGTGTACTGACTATTCGCTAGCTAGCGTTCTGGTATCAAACAAAATGGTGGGGCGGAGAAGATGGCGGACAGCAGATGGCAGGCGGCAGGTGGCAGCTGGTTGCTACTACATTCGCCGCCACAGTAATGCAATCCTTCGGCGTAATTCTTGTAGTTTATCTTGTCGGTTCATTTGATACGTTTTACATCTACATATGCAATAGCTGAAACACTTGCACTTACGACAAGCTTTCCCGTCAACTTGATCGCCTGGTATTTTAAAACATTGTAACTCGCAACAATATGTCTTCAAATTGTTATCGAAAAATAAATTTTTCATAGGTGACACCGACATGTTAGCTGCAGCGTGTGTTAGACAAGACTGAGACTAACTTCACTGCTCCCTCTCTTTTATACCTCTTCATAAGTTAACCCTGAATGAAAGTTCAAGGTCATCCATTTGAATTTTAAAAAAAGCAACACAGCAGTATATAAAATAATATACTGCTGTGTTGCTGTTTTTATTTTTTTTTATTTTATTTTATTTTATTTTTTTTTATTTTCTTTATTAAACAAACATCTTACAATACAATAAACTTAAGTTTAACATTGATAACTAGAAATACAAACAGAGACATTATGTACAAGGATGCGTGATGTGCAGAGTGAGTTCCGTCGAGTTGTTGCCGCTTACACCGTGTGATACCAAATACAACGTCCCCGGTTGAATATCTCGCAAATCTTCATTTTGTAGCAGTTGAACAAATCGTTTTGGAAGAAATACTTGAAACTTCGGCTCATCTCCTGGAGAGAAAGGTCCTTCGCTCAATGAAACTAGAATTGCTTCTCCATGTGTGGTTTCCACTTTCTTGATGTTATGAATAATGTAGTGTTTTTGTTCTTTTAGTTCTGAACACTTTTTAGTTAGCAGAAGGTCGGATTTTGAATGAGTGTTGAATTGATCAACCAGTGTTTGTAGAAACTGTTGTGATGTCATCTTCGTCAGTGGTGTCTTCTGTGATGTTGCCTCTTCGGAGTCTCGAATAATACTCGTGCTGGAGCGGTGCTGTCTCCTCGTATTTATAGGCCCCGCTACCCCCACCACATTTCTGTTCTCCACTACCCCCACCACATTCCTGCGTTTGTTTCAAGTAAGCAGCCAAACGATACGCGTTGTACAATGCACAGTTTGTTTGGCCGTGTTTAAGATCTTTTGCAGCGACACAAATATTACCGAGATTAATGTTAAAGTCCTTACTGATAGTTATATCGAAAACATCACCGTGCGTGTACTTTTGTATCCAGTTCTTTTTTTCTAATCCTCTTGTGTATATATGTGAATATTGTTTGCAAAAGTTAAACATAATACTGTGCAGATTACTGTAGCTTATAAATCCTTCATACCAATGTATGTGATGAAAGTAGTTTGTTATCCATTTGTTTGTACTTTTTGCTTTGGTGTTAAGTTTGTTAAAAGAAAAAGGAGCATCAAACGTGAATGGGTAGGCTACAAATGTAAGCAAGTCTAAAATTACTAATTCCTTGATAATAAACCTATCATCATTATTTCGAAATGCTTGAAATTCTATTACACAAGGCTTTACACTCACTTCTTCATCCCCTCCGCTCATCATGGCACCTAGCGATCAACTAAACTGTTTTCCACACCACGGTAGGTTAAATACCAGGCCGTACAGTTGCAGGCGCGTTGGTGTATATTTAACGTGGGCACCGTCCCCAATAGGCCTACCCCACGTGTGTTCTTCTTTACTAAGTCAAACTTTAGTCTTTTTTAACTTCTTCTTCTTGTGTTTCGTTTTCTTCTTCTTCTTGTTTCTCCGTTTCTTCTTCCTGTGTTGTTTCTTCTGTAGCTTCTGTAGCGATTTCTACAAGTGGTTCAAAATCCTTTAACTTTCTCCACATGCAAACTTCATGAGGTATTCTATTAAAAATAGATGTATCCACAGGTCCGTACACGATGGTGCTATCAGGTTGTTTTTCCAAGGTATCGACCAAATATTCTTTAATAATAGCGCTTGCAAATACCAACTGTCTCATGTACCTTGTAATAGGTTCTGTTGCGTAGTTTAAAACGTAAAATTCTTCATGTGACAGTAGAATCTTATTTTCATGTTGAGTCAAGTCTCTAATTCGCACTTGTAGTTGTCCACGATGTTTAACAATATCGATTTCATTGTCACAATCCAAAAGTCGAATATGTGTTTTCCTTCCACACAAACTGTTAGTTAAATAACATTCTATTAAATGTACATGTTTCAAAAATGACTCCCAAGCATTTTGCGAAAATAAAACCTTTTTTGTTCCATGGTGTAGTATTACTGTAGGGGAATAATCCAATGACTTCATCAATCCAACTGATACACTTTTACTGATGCATGCTGAGATGGGGTAAAAGATTCGCAAAAAAACTTCAGTTAAAATGTGAGGAGGAATATTTTCTTCAACTTTCTTCTTCCTCTTTGGTACTACCTTTGATGGGTCTGCATTACTTTCCTCCTCTCTATCTCTTTTACCAAACTTTAAAAATGCAGTTATTTCCTTGATGATTTTTTCTTCACTAGTATTATCACGTTCCAATAACGGTGCTACCTCTGCATCACCTTGTACAACAGATGGAGAACTCATTTTGTAGAAGATGTTGCCCATGCGATGATAGACGATCAACTGAAGACCTGCATTGTTGCTCCGCTATTTATAGGTTAGCGACAGTGGCGGTGCCGGTGGTGGTACAACGTTTTACAATACCGTCTTTACGATACCAGTCAACGGTGTGTATGTAACAATTTTATCGTGCAAAATTAAACAATACGCAGATGTATTTGCAGGTACGTTTTCTTGAAATTCCATTTCTATTTTTATATCAACACTAGACGATTTTACAGATTCGTTTTGTTTGGAGCAATCAATTACAACAATCGGAGATTTCGATTCAAACTGTACGGGAGATAGTAGAGGTGTGTTTGTTTTGCCGTAATATGAATTTTGGAACCTAGCGTACATATCGTATAAAACACTGTACCTTTTTTTATCAAAAGAGATATTAAAGTTGTCGTAGGGAAAGAATTGTGAATTCAGGAACACTTTACAGTTTGTTAATTTACAATGGTCAAATTCACCAGCATTTTCAGTTAATATACTTTTTTTCTTTGTTTGTAATCCAAAGATTACATATCTCGCTTTTTCCAAATGAGTAGAAGTTTTTACAGTCCATGTATGCCGTTGTGTTGAAGGTAAAACGGGGTATTCATGAAACTCCCAGCTTCTGAATGGCATTACAATGTCTCGATCTGATTTTAACTTTCTTAATAATGTAATCCTGTGTTCATCATTTAGTCGCACATGTGGTACTCTCCAAACAATCTTGTCTAATGTTAGTTTCCAGTCTAAATTGGCTTCAGTTGTTCCAGCAGATGCTTTAATAATATCATTATCGTTTGATGACCTTAATAAAACTAGTTCTTGTTTTACATTTATTATTATTCTTCTGTAATCTTCAGCAAATCCTAAAAGTAATCTTAAAGGTACGTAAAAATCAAAGTTTCCCGAAGCGTCAGGAGTAATTATACTTTTGTCTGGTGCAACCCATCCTGCAACAGCTAACAGATTCTTCTCATTTGGTGTTAAAGACGCTAATCCTTTTAAGGTACTGGAAATTCCAACCTTTTTTGTTGAATCGACTGTAACTCCTGAAATTTCATATCTAATCTCGTCAAACAAAAATGCCATAGGATTATTTATGAACGGAACAGTGGTTCCAACAGTACCGTCAGCTTTTGTTACTTTTCCTTCAATATATAAATAACTTTCGCATGGAAGAGTATAAATGTCTTGTTGTTGTATAGGAATCCTAATTTCATCGTTATTGTTTAATTTGGACGAAGCGTAAGGGTTGTGCGTGTGATATTCCTTTTCCCATAAGGTCTCGTCGAATGTTGGGCCCTGCGCTATATCCAGTATATCCATTGTTAATGACCTTTAATCCAATTTCTTCTAGAAAACGAATGTTGTCACTTGTTAATCCTTCTACAGCTGATGAGCTACTGACCTCTTTGCTGGTTGGCTCTCTCTTTTTAAATGATAACCCCATTATCTAAGCGGATGATTTTATATGTATTCTTACAGTAATAGCTTCTCCTCGAAAGTCAATAAGGTTTCCGTCTTGATCCACTATGTTCAGCACGATGTCTGAAATGAAACTGGTGTTTAACGGTAGGTACACAAGGTTTTGAGGCTTTTCTACTATCTTGAAACCCGGTGCGACTGATGGGTAGAATGTGTGTAATATATGCCGATTTTCTCCATCTCTGTAGGATCCTTGTATAATGTTACATGTAATGTCTATGCTGTTTACTTTGATGATCGTCACAGTTCTATTCCCAGAATGAGTTGTATTAGGTTCTAATACCTTTGTTTCCTTAGAAAACCCTAATAAACTACCAATTGAACGTTCTTGGCCAAAATCAATATAATACTTAGAAGTAATTTCGGCTTTCATTGTATTGTTATTGCCTTTTATCGTTATATTTTCTTTTCCCATATGTTTTTGTATAACTTCATTTATATTATCAATTTCATAAGCTCCTGTTGGTAAACTGAATTCTTCCAAAGCTGAATATTTTCCTTTATTATCTTTTGTCTTGTAATAATGTATTTTGTTATTAATTCCTTCACTAACGTTTGGAATAGAGTTATATGTTGTTAAATCCAATAATGCGGCTTCCCATAGTCTTCCTTTTTGCAAACGTAGCGCTGGAAACAGAATACTGCGCAAAGTACATGAGTTACCGGTTAATGACACTGTATACGAAGACATCTTAAAGTTGACTAACACTTTTAGCTAAAAAGTCTAAACATAAATGACCGCAAATGGATGTATCATCAGGTTGTTTTCTTGTATAATTGTAAAAAACATTTTCTGCCGCACGAAAGTATTGTTGAAGTTCTTTCGGTGGTGGAAGGTTTCCAAAACTGTCGAAATAATAAATCGTTTCACCAAGTTTCTTGTAACACACCCAATGAGTGCCTAATCCTTCACTATTATCCAAATTTACTATACCAGTCTCATTTTTCCACATTTTAACCGGTAATTCATCTTTCATAAATACTCCTCTAAAAAATGGGATTTTCAAACAAGAAGCATATGTAATCAGTTCTTCATTGGTTAATTCTTTGTTTTTAATTATTAATTGCTCTTTCTTATTTAATACACACGATACGGTCTTAGGTATAGTCCTCCTCCCTTTTTTATCATTGACCATATTGTTGGTTTCTTTTTACCTTTACCACTAGTAGATCGACGTTTTCTTCTGATATTACCTCCTTGTTTCTTAGCGGGTCTTTTCCCACGCCTTCTTCTCTTTCCTCCTCCTCCAAACGTAGTTTTTGCTTTCATTGCTGCTGTTACTGCTAAAGACGCTGCTTTTTCACCAATACTCGCGTCACTAGATTTTACTCTTTGCCAAGCTTTCTCAGAAAGTGCTCTATCTGCTATTGATCTATTTTTTGTATCACCAAATTTGGAATACGCTATATCGTGCTGTTTACAAGCCTGATCAAGCTTATTTATTCCAGGATCTCCTCTAGCAAGCCGTTTCTCTAATTTGGTTCCAGGACCACAATATTGATATCCTCCAGGTAAATGTAATTCCACAGGTAATAAATCAATCGCCTTGTTAACTATAGCTCCAACCGGTTTACTTAATAGAGAAAATGCTGTTGATGCTATTCCCCTTCCTCTCTGTAATCTCTCTCGATTATGACTGATGCGTTTAGCCCTCGGCATGACTATTTATAGCCAAACTTACAATCAGTAGGTGCACTCTATAAATGTTTTACAATGAATGTAATATTAGTCTTGGCTTCTTGTATTATATATACTGTTTAAAATCCATTTATTATATAGAAATGGATTAATTAATTAAATGTAGATGCTTTATCCCTTATCATGGGTATTTAAATTCTTTTTTCTCTTATATAATCTTCATCGTTTTCTGTTGGTTCATTAATCACATTCACTTTATCCCCCTTTCCTAATGTCTTGACTTTAGAAGGCTCAGACGGTTTATCTAATTGATTAGGTTTTTCTGGATTGTGTATCTTTTTCCAGTCTAAATAATTGTGGCTGTCAACATCTGAAGCTACAGCTCTTCCTGAAGCCCGATGGATATAATTAAATAAAGCTGCACCAAACCTTTCCATATGTTTTTCATATTCTGTAGTCCATTTCTTGTGTACTATATCAAATATTTTCTTATTTACAGCGTCTCCATCCTGCTCACAATCACCTACATTTGACAATTTTAATTTTTTTACATCATAGCTTGTATCAGTTTCATTCTTTTTGTAAATCGTTAACAATTTTAAAGTCGCTAAATTTACTGCTTCACCATCATAAATGGGATGTTTTATATTGCTTAACCTTTTACCGGAAAATCCCCAATGGTCTTCGTGTACAATCGGGGTTCTTTTATCCATGTATTGTACCGTAACCGCATCAGAAGACAAAAGCGGATCACCAACATTTTGAATTACTTTTCCTTCAAAATTATAATTACCATCAGGTGTTAACGGAAACCCAGCTCTTTTTTCACTATATCCAGATTTTACTCCAAACTCGGAATACCGTCCAAACTTGTCCACACTCATGATGTAACTGAATCGCTATCGTTTAGGTTCTTACTATATATATATATATATATATATATATATATATATATACGTCTACTGAACAATTATTTCTCGTTTTCGCAGTTCATCAACCAAAGCTACCCATTCGTTTTCTAAACCAGTGTGCCCGGCTTCCATAGCTTCATGTAATAACCTCATTCGATCAACTAACTTATTTATATCGTTGTAATATATTATATTGGTTTTATACAAATTTTTTAATAATCCCCTTCCAGATGTAGTAGGATCAGTTGTTTTTCTTTTTTTATGCAAAACATTTAATTCAGCAGAAGATAAAGCTCTTCTTTTAATTGGAGCTTTATTTGATTTCGAGGGGAAAAGACTAGATATAATGTTTGTGTATTTTATTGACCTGTTTCTATGAATAGGTAGTTCTTTGGAATATTTTTTTCTATGTGCATTTGTATACTCTAGTATATTTTTAAACAATTGTAAATCCTTTTTAGTAAATTTACCAGGATTATTTTTAAAGATGAGTTCAAACAAACCTGTTGTGCCTTTATATTTCTTATCACCAATAACTATATCATCATTTTCGTTTATATCTAACTTTCTATCTCCAATCATTAATCCTTTATCCTCTATTCTAGCTCCATATGTATGATAATTTCGATTAGCATGTGTGCCATGTAACATTTTTAATGTATATTTTCTTCCAAGTGTTCCTTTAAACATAATATCTGTGCCTAATTTGCTTAAGTTGGATGGGTTGATATCCTCTTCTTCTGCTCTTGTATCTTCCGCACTTGTATCTTCTGTACTTTTATCTCCTGCAATGTTCTTTTCCCTTAAATCTCCTATATCTCCGCTTTCTTCATACTCGTCGCTTTCTTCAGATGTTTGTAACTGGTCAGAACTTTCATCATTCTGAAATTCTTCTTCATATTTGGAAATTGGTAGCATTTTGTCTCCTTCGAAGCGAAATGAAGGTCTTTCCATATTTTGTGCTAATCGCTTTAAAGGTTCAGTAACAGGTTTGAATGTTGTTTCTAAAAATTGCTCTCTTTCATTTATACCTGATTTTAAAGCTCGGTTTTTTTGTCTAATAGAATCACTAAGTGATTTTATTTCCTTTAATAGCTTTTCCTGGTTAACCATCTTCACACCTTGACGACTTGTACAGTAATACCGCTAATCAGTGTATTAAAACGAATTTATCAAAACCTATTCTATAACGACCATCTTTTATAGCTTGATCTTTCATAATAACCAAAAATCCATACTTTTCCGCCCATGCTTTTCCGCAAAGCTCTTTAAACTTTTCAAATGGCATATCCGCATTCACATGATCGTTATATATATGTTTTAGGTTAGTATCATCTTGTTTGAATACAATTAGAATATTTGCATTATCTCTGATAAGTTGTTTTGGGATTTTGCTATAAGTTTGTCCTATATATATGCTGTCGATGTTATTATGTCTTCCCATGGCAAAGTAGTTTCTAATAGTATCCTGATTTTCACAAGATACATCGTCAAATATAAATACAGAATACGGTTTCGCTTCGTTTGGTTGCATAATGCTATCACTAGCGTTAAATTTGTAAAAATTAACATCAGACACATCAGATAGGATTTTATCCAGCAATTGATACTTTGGTTGATGTAGAGACTTTGAAAAAATATATAGGTTACTAAACCTTAATCCCTGCGGATTAGTGATCAAATTAAAGACAACATTGGTCTTTCCACAGTTTGAGGGGCCACTTACTATACATCGAACAGTGTTTGGAAGTAAACTACCGTGTTTACCATTGTTGATTTTAACGTTATCCACAGTTAAATCATCTATGTTATTAATATTGAATCGATCTTTATGGTGAATAATCTCCATCCTGCTCAAAGGTTAACGATGAAATGAGTTGCTTGTATTAAACCAAGTCCTTTATAGGTATCCATGAATCCTCAGTTTTGTTAAACCCTAACCACCGCACTTTAACTGCGTCCTTTTTTCTTTGTAACACTTTTTCAACAAGATATACATCACCTACTGTTGACTTTAACATTTCATGTCCATAAAATGCACCTTGCAACAAATCTCCTTTGTTATCTTTTAGGATATACGTTTCAGGTACAGTCGGTTGCACTTTATACACTGTAAAAACTTCATTCGTCCAATTGGGAAGGTATTTTTTGGTAAACACTCCCTTATATTTACTAATCCGTACTTTATCACTTACATTAAATTTTCTTGGCTGCATTTTTTCTACTTTAGGCTTTGTATTTTTCTTTATGCGTTTTAATACATCTTTTGCATTTCTTCTATTTACTTTGTTAGGTTTCATACCAATAGTTCTATGAAACCTGTTGTTATAATCATTTATTAATTGTGGTAAAACATCATACCATACGTAAGAACCTCTTTTTGAAAATTGTTTATACAGTGCTCCTTTTAAGGTTCTATTAAATCTTTCTACAATAGCAGCTTTTTTCTCTGAATTTGTAGAATAATGATTTATTTTATATTTATTCATTAACTGTGCAAAGTTTGTATTAAAGTATTCTGTTCCATCATCAGTTTGTAAATGTTTAATTTTGTTTTTATATCTTTTTATGGCTATTTCCATGGCTTCTGTTACGCTTTTACCAGTCTTGTCCTTTAGAGGCAAAGCGTCTGCAACTTTTGTAAAACAATTAATAATTGTGAGTATATATTTAAATCCTTTGTTTATTCTGCTATGCGGTCGCATTTCAATTAAATCCGCTTGATATAGATCATTTATCCCTTTTATAACAGTATTTCTTCTTGGAAACTTTATTCTTGCAGGTTTGTGTAGTTCATTAATAATCTTCTCCTTCAGGTCTGACATGATGGTTTCACGAAGGCAGCTGATATGGTATTAAATATTCTTTTGTATAAATCTGCTTATATATATATATATATATACATATAGTTCAAGGTCATTCAAAACTTGTGTAAAAAAAGGGGAAACACAGCTTAACATTGCTGTGTTTCCCCTTTTTTTACGGAAAGGAAAAGGATAGAGGATCTAGGACGATGAAAGGGTTATTAGTCAATAGGGTTGAGGGAATAGTGACCGAATGGTAAAGTGTGGATGTTGTCTGGAAGGGTTTGTCTTTTGTCGTCATTACAGGATAGCGCCTTTTTAACTTCAGTCACGCTGTACAGCTGATGGTTAAAACTTCTGATGGTGTTGAATTTAGCTGTAATGATGTTATCCTCAAATAAGCATTGCTTGTAGTGTTCAAAATGCACTTTCTTCTTTAAATATAAACTCTTTACACCTTTAGCTTTCTTAATATAGCTATTCCTCTTTTCTTCTTCTTCTTTTTCATTATAGAGTTTCAAAGAATATAGTTTAGACATCAGTGCAACAATCTCTTCAAGCAGAACACCATTAGCCTCATCCTTGAATTTGCCTAGTACTTTTTTGTGTCTGTCATTGTCGTAGTTTGGATGATCTTTTGGATAATCGGAGAAATCAAAGTCGTTCTTGTAAATAAATGTACGTAAATCTTTATACATGTCCAATGTTACTATGCGATATATAAAAGCGTCAGTGTCCATATATGTAATAGATATATTTTCTCTTCCGTAGAACGCCACCATTTTGTTGTAGTGAAAATCGTACATGTGTGTTTTTGAGATGTCCAAGATTGACATGCCTATATACAAAGGACGATCCATCTTCACACTCGTCTTCTTCATGGACACTGCTACAAGTTTTTCATTAATAATTATAGATGTTCTAAAATTTGGCTGCTGTACTAGTTTCTGTAATTTTTTTGCGTCGGTAACAAGTTTAACATTTTTGTGTCTTCTTTTGTTTTCCAATGTTTTTCCAAATATCGCATTATTCATTAATTTAAAGAAATCTTTTTGAAAGTCTGATGTAGCTGCTGCTCTTCTGTAGGTATTTGAATCAATGTAGGGTTTCAACCAGCATGATTGAGAAAATTCCAAAACTCTATTAATTTTTGTTAGACGTAGTCCTAATTCGATAGCTTGTTGAACCACCCAAAAGTGAGCCACGTAGCGTTGTTTATTATTTAATGTCATCATTAATTTGGGGTGTTTTCCAATTGGTGAAATTTCTGTTTTAGCAAGAAGTGGAAGGTCATAATGAAGATCATGTAAATTTTCTGGGTATTCAAAATCGCAATCCAAAATATATCCAGTGTCACCATGTTTCGGAATTTGTAAAATATCGCCAATAGAGTCGGGATTAATCCATTTAAAGTTATCAAAAGGAAGTGGGTTTGACATTGCCCATCCGTACAGGTTATTTGCATCGAAATATCCTAAATAGGTTGACGGTTTGGTTTCATCGTAATCGGGTAGGTATTTGTTGTTGGCTTTGACATGTCTGGTAACACTTTGGGTCAATCCGCCTCTTACTCCAGCTTCAACCATTAAAACCATGTCAATGTCTGTTAAAAGTTGGAGTTTGCATTTTGTTTCTTTTAACATGGCTTGCCAAGCTAATCCTGGTGAAGTATACGAATGTAGAGGGTCCAAACCGTATGCAGCAAAACAGGTGTTTCGGAATTCTTCCATTACATCACAAAGAAGAGTTACATCTAGTTTGACATAAAAGTCCGAGTAATCTCCTAAGGTCTTCATATCTAACTCGTTCCATACTCGACGTGCGTGTTGATAGTCCTCAAGTGATATTTCCGAATCATTAAGTTTGTTTTTGAAGTGTTCTGGTGAAGGTAGTGATGTTTCATCAAATCTATGCAGTCCATCGATGTAATCATAGGGGAAGACTCCTTTTCGAAGAACCAAATCCATTTTACTATTGGGTACAATTTTGCTTGTTTCTATCAAATCTGTTCTTCTTAGATTTTCAGATAATTTCATGAGGCTTGAAGGCATAAATCTAAATGAATCAACAAACCTTAATTTAATTTTACCCACCTTTTTTGAAAAGCTTATAAATTTTTCCATTGTAGTAGCCAAAACGTCTATTGCTCCATTATCTCTTCCTAGTTCGGGGATTATGAAGTGCGAATCATAACCACTCAGATTGTGCAGAACTACGGGGATAAAATATGGTAGTTTGTAGTTCAAGTTGCAAGCGTTACAGGCTGCACCTCTGTACGCTCCCGTAAGATGATCGTGGTCACGAACTTTAACGTTATCCAGTGTAAAGGTGTTATTACACAAATAACACGTTGTTGTTGAATCATAATGTTGAAGTTCTTCTTCTTCCATAGGTGACATGGGTACCTTTGTTCCATACAGTTCTTCTACCTTTGCAGCTATGTCATACAAATCATCGACAAAGTATTTGGCTGCTTCTTCACCGCGATAAATCTTTGGAGAAGATGATAGTCCATATTTTTGAAGATGGTCTTCAGTCAACGTGGATTTAATTAGTATGCAATAACTGTTTGGTGAATGAAGTTGGTATTTGCTTCTTCTTGTAACGTCCTCTTCTTGTTGTTCAATCGGATGTAAAGAAGACTCGAAATCAGCGTAAACAACAACAGGTACACGGTATTGTTGTATTACTTTGTCAAATTTTATCTGCGCTCTGCTAGGATGCGGCAATTTAATTCTTACTTCATAGTTTCCATTACATAACCGCTGGTGTTCTACTAACCAATCAGACCCTCCCCTTCTTAGTTCTTTGTTCACGTGACAAAAACATCTTTTGCAAATTGTCATCTTTCTTTTATGCTTAGATAATTGATTAGAAACAAGACTTTCAAATTTTTTGATATACACAAAGTGTGAAATATCACCTTTAGTAATTAATAACAAATCGGTATGATCTCTGCGCTCATTTGGTGTTATACGCAAGGGGTACAAATTGTTTGTCGAATCCAATCCGAAGAGGTTGACAGAAGCTGAAGGATTTTGTTTTTCAAATTTTGAAACGTCTGTTATAGCAACAGGGTAAGTCATCCCTTGGAAATTATATCTATGTTGTACTTCTTCATAATAGTGACTTGGTCTTTCCGGATGAATTGTTACATATTTGGCCAACATAGCATATTTAAAACACTCAGTATCTTGATTTTGTACGTTGACGCAGGATAAGGTATTTCTAATCTTTGTTGGTAGAGGAATGTAGCTACTTCCTCGAATTCCATAGCCGTGTTTGTGTACTCTTAAGTCTAGCCCTGTGATGCTTAACAAATTCCATCCAGAGCCTCTTCCTTCATGTTCTTGTATTTTAGTCATTAGCTCTTCAAAACATTCAGATACGATTGAATCAATATCTGACGAAAACATAATAGTTCGGTTTTTTGTTAAAAACCCTCTCGGTGAAGTTTCATTTTGAATGTTTGTAAATAAAGCATCCATTAATAGTCCAAATTTAATAAAATTTAATCTTTTTAATTCATTTTGCAAAGTGTTGCTTACCAATCCTTTTGCGTTATTTAAAAACTCTTTGAGTTGTAATTTTGCATTGTCAATTTTGAAGTGGGTTACTACATTACCCGGAAGTGCTCGGGCATGTAGTTCTACATTTACTGCTGTTGATGCTGAAGGACGGTGAAGTGTAGACAGAGCATGCGTAGAAGTCGATGCAGCTGATGATGTTGAAGGATGATGAAGTGTAGACAGAACAGGCGTAGAAGTCGATGCAGATGATGATGATGATGTTGAAGGACGGTGAAGTGTAGACATAGCAGAGGTAGAAGTCGATGTTGATGGTGCATATTGAATAACACTAGGTCTGGAATTTTGGTGTTGAGCTAACATTTGATCTATTTCTTTCAATTCTTCTTCTTCATATTCTTCATTTTGGTTTTTGTTATGTTTCAGTTCTTTATGTATCATTAAAATAAATTCATCCTTAAATGAAGACTTGCAAATATCGCAGCGATGCATAATGTAGGTGCGATCTCCACAAGGGTCTAGGCAATAATGAACAACACTGCAAATACCCCTCTATTTATACCCTAGCAAAAGTAATGGGGGTACGTATTACGTTAAGTTTACTATTTTTTTTTTGCATTTTATATTTACTATTGTAGCTGGAGGCTACAAATTTCTGTATTTAGGTCAAGGTCATTGAACAAATTTGCCAAAACGGGGAATAGATCAGTAAATGATTTCATATTAAACCATAAACTGATCTATTCCCCGCTCTGTATTTAACTAAGACAATTTTCTCCAACAGAAACATTTGATAAATTTTAAACTCGGATGTGAAGTTGGATTGTACACATTGCATCTTGATCAACTAAAAATTTCATAAAACAATAGGGATCTTCAGTTGTAGATTCATCTTTAACATATTCAATAGTCAACATTGCCGAACGAAGATCTTGTGGAATTACGTCGACTTTTATGAGTCGCCTTTCGAGTTCGAACCGTTTTGTTATTATGAGGGGAAAGCTGTAGCAAACGGAGTTTCCTGGTGGGTTCATTATGCCTATATGATAAATATACACTGTTGCATCGTCTTTAAATAGACGTTCCCCCACCATTAAATGTATAAGTTACCCCACTTTTTTAATCATGTAAATGGGTCAAGGTCATACAACGATATTACCAAAACGGGGAATAGAGCAGTAAGTGATTCTCACTATAACCACAAACTGATCTATTCCCCGCTTTGTATTTAAAGTAAACTATTTGAAGACAACAAAAACTTATTCAGATTCTTCCGATGATGATGATGATGAGCTCGTATCACTAAATAAGCGACGACGAACACAAAAGTTCCCTGTGACTGGATCTAGAACTACATCATCGATATTAATACTGCTTGGAGGGGTTTCACTATCAACAAGGTCCATTTCCTCCAAGCAAAGCAACTGATGATGAAATTCCGGTTCATTATTATCGACATCGTCGTCGTCAGTCAACAGCTCCAACAGCTCCATCTCTCCAAGATATGGTTCACTGCTAGCATACTCACTCAGTAGTTCAAGATCACTAAATAGTTCAAGATCACTAAATAGTTCACCTTCCATCTCTGAATCGTCTTCGTCTTCATCTTCGTTTAAATTTAATGGAATATTTTTAATCAATTCTAGTATAGTCTTCTTAGAAGGGAAAATGTTATCTCTGGGCGACATGATTCCGAGTAGCAGACTGATTTACCACTAATACTAAACCACCTTTTATACATGATTTCGGTGGTGGTGGGGGTAAGTGTTGAAAGTGCAAGTGGTAGGGAAAAGTGATAGGGAAGAGGTATTATTGTAACACAAATGATTAAGTCCTGTAAGTGGGTCAAGGTCACCTTATCCTATTACCAGAACGGGGAATAGAGCAGTAAGAGATTCTTATTCAAACCTCAAACTGATCTATTCCCCGTTCTGTATTTCCCCCCCCCCCCCCTTTGGCGTTTTATTTAGTTTATGAGGTTGTGTAATAAAGGCACAGTGTGTAGCCTTCTTGTAATAATTGGTCAATTTTTTTCTTCAAAGGGATTGGTTTTACATCTATTTTTACTTCTTCTGTTCCACGAATACCCAATCCTTTGACCTGAACATAATGGTACTCCGTTAACAGTTGGTAAACACGCTGGATAAAAGTATCCGCTTTAGCAGTAGAGTCAATATAGTGGAGGTATACCATGGTATGTGCTCTCTTGACGCAATTCAGAACCAAAGTGATAATTGTCTCTGTAACATCGGGCTTATATACCCATCGTTTTTTTTTTTTTTTTTTTTTTGCTTTAATTACAGGTTTGGAACAATATAAAATGTTATATTAATGTTCCATCCATTATTGACTAACCTTACCATATTACCAAAGATTTTATATAACTTTCTACTGTAGTTTATTTCAAATGCTTCATTTTCACTACTATAAACTTCACCTGTTGGTCTCCACATGCACAATTGACAACTAACCTCTATATCAAGATACCGTAGCAGTAATCTCCTTACAGCAAGCAACTGATCAATGTTTTCGACCCGTCTGCTAACTATTATAGTTGCTGCAGAGATAGAAGTAGTGGATGCATTCATTTTCAGCAGAGTACTAATTTTTACCAGCGATGGAGAACCTCCTTTATACTTAGTTTAAGTAGTGGTGGGGGTTAGGAAAAGATATTGTTGTTGTGAGAAATAAGAAGATCTTTCATTATTTTTTATCAAACGAATATTTTCTAAGTCCCAAGGTCATTTACACCAGTTGCCAAAACGGGGAATAGAGCAATAAGAGGTTCTCACTTTGACCTCAAACTGATCTATTCCCCGCTTTGTATTTCAAAGGACTTTAGTTTTTTAAGATAGTTACTCGTCCTGATCTTCATCCATGAGGAAGATTTGTTTGTAAGCTGAAGGTTCTTCAGCGAAGAAATGTTGGTCCGCTAACTCATCCTCTTTAAGAAAAACAGCTTCAAAAGGTGGAGGGTTGTGTAAATCTTCTTTGTGAATTAAGGACGGTTCTTGAAGCTGCGACTGAAGGTTTGAAATGTATTTTATTGACTTTTGTATAGTGGTTAATTTAGAATCATACGGATTGGAGGATGGTAATATGCGTCTTAATACTTTATAACAATCAGCGATCCTTGTTCTCATTTTTCTAGAACTAGCATTGTTTCTCTCGGTTTTGAGAGATCTCGAGTTTAAGTTTGGCGAAGTATTACTAGTCTCTGGAAAAATGTTGGATAGAATCATAGCCTGGACAAGTATCGATGGGGCAGCAGAAGATGAAACAGTACAAGAAGAGGCGTCAGAAGTTGGTTTTCTGATGTGCTCCATGGTGTCTGAGGTGGGCGAATACAAGCAGCAGACTAATTTTACCATCGATAAGGTGTCTCTTTTATACCCAATGGAAGTGGTGGGAGTGCAAGTTTTAGGGAGGGGATGTTTTTGTAAGAAATATATATTTCAATATTTTTTTTTTTTTTTTTTACCAAACAAAATTTTCTAAGTCCCAAGGTCATCTGAACAAATTGCCAAAACGGGGAATAGAGCAGTAAGTGGTTCTCACTTGGACCTCAAACTGATCTATTCCCCGCTCTGTATTTCTTAAAGTAAACAATAAATCTTCACACTATTGAGCAGCCTTTGCTCTTTGAAGCTCAAGTTCTAAGTCTGCAACCAGGCGAAAGTCTGCATCGTGCTCCTCCCATTGTTCAGGAGAACGCGGTTGTCCACACCACTTTGTAAAGGCGTACCTCATTGCCTCATTATACTCCTCCAGGATAACATGATAGGGTCTTGGTTGCTGCGTTGTAGACCGCATCGATGATGTAGTTTGTTGCGGTTGTGACTGGGCATCATTCTCCGCAACCTTATCAATCTTAGAAACCTCGGTAATTTCAGCAGCCTCAGCAATCGCGTACAACTCCTCTTCGCTAATTTCCTTTCCCCATGTGTTGCTGTTGACGCTCATGATGATACAACTAATAATTATATTCCGAATCGCTTGCTTAAATACCCGCTTACCCCCTCCCTTCTTCACTGTTGAATAATATCTTTAGTATAATATTTCTCCTTTTTCCTTTTACGTTTATCTTTGTCTTAGTGTAAAATATCTAAGTCCGTTATCTAGGTCAAGGTCGTTGTAACATTGTAAAAAAAAAAAGTGTGGACAACCTATTTACACTCTGCAGCATATGCTACAATTTGTAAATAGGTTGTCCACACTTTTTTTTTTTTATTTGGAAAAACTTTATTTAATTTGGAAAGAATGTTTTTTTTTTTTTTTTTTTTTTTTTTTTTTTTTTTACAATTTATTCCACACAGTGGTTCCTGAATCGGCTCGGATTAGATAGTGCTTTTTTGTAGGGTTTTTGGGATGACGCATGCCTTTAGGTAATCTTAAAATGTAAAGGCGGTCTTCACATTTTAACATGACCTTCAGGAATCCCATTATTTTTACAAAGACGTATTGTTTGTTTTTAGCTAGCCTATTAATCCGAGTCTTAGCCGGTTTCACTGTTGGATGTGGTGAAGAAGGAGAAGCGGTATTTTTTAAATGAAGATTGCACAGTTCTTCATTTAAAGTACACTGTTTTGCACAGCGTTCGCCTTTCTTTGCACCTTTTTTGAAGATATAATTACATAGTTGTGCAGGACGTATGCACCTTCTATGCAATGACTTTAATTGATTAAATTTCTCTGAAGGAGATTGAATATTTGTGCAAATTACTGAAGGTCTGGTTGAACTAGTGGAAGGTGAAATTTCAATTGGGGGTCTTGTAGATATTTTAGAGCTTGATCTCGAGGTGGAGCTTGATCTTGAGGTGGATGATGAGGAGCTCGAAGAAGACCTTGATCTCGAGGTAGATGATGAGGAGGAGGAGCTCGACGAAAACCTTGATCTCGAGGATGATGGTGAAGGAGAAGTTGGTCGATCCATAATGGGTGGTGAAGTTGTCTTCTCAGGGATGATAAGAGACATTAAAAGAGCCTGACGAAGAATTGAACCAGCAGCCGAAGTCAAGGGTGATGCAGAAGTCGAGGGTGATGCAGAAGTCGAGGGTGATGCAGAAGTCGAGGGTGATGTAGAAGTAGAGGGTGATGCAGAAGTCGGTAGTGATATCGGGTGTGACTCCATAGTTCTGAGTTGAGCAAGCACAAGCAGCAGAATGATCTTACCAGTAATGGGAAGCCTCTTTTATACCCAATATAAGTGGAAGGAGAAAGGGGAAAGGGGAAGGGGGATAGGCTATGGTTTAAAATATTAATTTTCCTATATGTAACCAGACAGAGGTTTTATAAGTCCTGTCAGTGGGTCAAGGTCATCTGAACTTGTTGCCAAAGCGGGGAATAGAGCACAAATTGGTGCTCTATTCCCCGCTCTGTATTAGGGGACAGGGAATTACAAGCAATGATTTTAATAACAAAAAATAAAGAAAAAAAACCCCCAAAAAAAAAAGGAAAATCACAACAGTTTCTCAGGCTAAGAAAGGTAATGTCAACCGGTTTACATGGCCGTATTGACAAGTCCGGTAGAGCACAAATTGGTGCTTTATTCCCCGCTCTGTATTAGGGGACAGGGAATTACAAGCAATGATTTTAATAACAAAAAATAAAGAAAAAAACCCTCCAAAAAAAAAGGAAAATCACAACAGTTTCTCAGGCTAAGAAAGGTAATGTCAACCGGTTTACATGGCCGTATTGACAAGTCCGGTTTTCAGGGCCGAAACTTATTGTCAGGGGGTTAGGAAAGGGATGAGAAACAAATTACATTACTTTGAAACAAACTGGTCAGTTAGAGTTAACGTTAATTTTACAAAGAACAATCAGTATCACTGAAACCCGGACGGACGTAGATCACGAACGGGCGTCAGGATACTGCGGTCAGTTTAACAAGGTCACAACAGCAACACTGAAACCCGGACGGACGTAGATCAACGAACGGGCGTCAGGCTACTGCGAACCAATGTTTTGACCAAGGTAGTTTACAAAGACCGGCATTTAAATTACTTTGATAACAAACCCCACGGATATAAAGACTTTACCCAAGGATAAGGATCTGTAAGAAAGGTACATATTTCATCATTAAATATTTACAAAGACCGGCATTTAAATTACTTTGATAACAAACCCCACGGATATAAAGACTTTACCCAGGGATAAGGATCTGTAAGAAAGGTACATATTTCATCATTAAATAAAACACTCAAAACCAACACCAACATTCATTAAACTAACTACATTAATTAGCAGCAATCTACAAGCAATAATCTAACAAACAAACTACCATGCTTAACAAACTACCATGCACATGCAAAGGCGCGGATCTCTTAATTGCGCGTCGGGCCCAACGCACACTTAAAAGACCTACGCTGCAGCAGAATGCAACCCGGACGGACGTAGATCACGAACGGGCGGCAGCCTACTGCGAAGAGACTGCGGACTGCTCCCGCTTATAAAGGCGGCGGTCAGTGGTGGGAGGTGACTAATGGGAAGCCTCTTTTATACCCAATATAAGTGGAAGGAGAAAGGGGAAAGGGGAAGGGGGATAGGCTATGGTTTAAAATATTAATTTTCCTATATGTAACCAGACAGAGGTTTTATAAGTCCTGTCAGTGGGTCAAGGTCATCTGAACTTGTTGCCAAAGCGGGGAATAGAGCACAAATTGGTGCTCTATTCCCCGCTCTGTATTAGGGGACAGGGAATTACAAGCAATGATTTTAATAACAAAAAATAAAGAAAAAAAACCCCCCAAAAAAAAAGGAAAATCACAACAGTTTCTCAGGCTAAGAAAGGTAATGTCAACCGGTTTACATGGCCGTATTGACAAGTCCGGTAGAGCACAAATTGGTGCTTTATTCCCCGCTCTGTATTAGGGGACAGGGAATTACAAGCAATGATTTTAATAACAAAAAATAAAGAAAAAAACCCTCCAAAAAAAAAAGGAAAATCACAACAGTTTCTCAGGCTAAGAAAGGTAATGTCAACCGGTTTACATGGCCGTATTGACAAGTCCGGTTTTCAGGGCCGAAACTTATTGTCAGGGGGTTAGGAAAGGGATGAGAAACAAATTACATTACTTTGAAACAAACTGGTCAGTTAGAGTTAACGTTAATTTTACAAAGAACAATCAGTATCACTGAAACCCGGACGGACGTAGATCACGAACGGGCGTCAGGATACTGCGGTCAGTTTAACAAGGTCACAACAGCAACACTGAAACCCGGACGGACGTAGATCAACGAACGGGCGTCAGGCTACTGCGAACCAATGTTTTGACCAAGGTAGTTTACAAAGACCGGCATTTAAATTACTTTGATAACAAACCCCACGGATATAAAGACTTTACCCAAGGATAAGGATCTGTAAGAAAGGTACATATTTCATCATTAAATATTTACAAAGACCGGCATTTAAATTACTTTGATAACAAACCCCACGGATATAAAGACTTTACCCAGGGATAAGGATCTGTAAGAAAGGTACATATTTCATCATTAAATAAAACACTCAAAACCAACACCAACATTCATTAAACTAACTACATTAATTAGCAGCAATCTACAAGCAATAATCTAACAAACAAACTACCATGCTTAACAAACTACCATGCACATGCAAAGGCGCGGATCTCTTAATTGCGCGTCGGGCCCAACGCACACTTAAAAGACCTACGCTGCAGCAGAATGCAACCCGGACGGACGTAGATCACGAACGGGCGGCAGCCTACTGCGAAGAGACTGCGGACTGCTCCCGCTTATAAAGGCGGCGGTCAGTGGTGGGAGGTGACTCCGCCCCGTGACGTCGGGGGGGGGGGGGGCATGACCCAAATGGGGGGGGGGGGCATGACCCAAATGGGGGGGGGGGGACATGACCCAAATGGGGGGGGGGGGACATGACCCAAATGGGGGGGGGGGACATGATCCAAATGAGGGGGGGGGGGGGGTGTCATGAAGGGAAGGGGAACCGGTTCTTAGCTTTCTACCCGTATATGGAAGTGTCAAGGTTACACTTGGCAAGCCGCCAAAAACCTAATCAACGAGATAAACCGTCTGACCCTTCAAAAGTCAAGACATTAGGACTCATTCCAGCTTTGTCTCTCGAACTAAAACTACGTGCCGATCAGCAGCGCTACGATGACTTCCCCTGTGAACCTTGAGAAACTGCGACGTCTGAAGGAATCCCTGAAGGAGACGGTTGAGAGAAGAAGTGGTTTTAAGAGACCAACTTCTTTCAAGGCCACAATAAGAAGAAATTTTAAGAACCATCCGCTCTACTTCAACCAACATCCGTCATCTGAGCATCGACCTTCGACTTCGACTACAAGTCAGCCTCGACCTTCAACTCCACCTCTCACCGTGGATGAGGTGATGGAGCGGACGAGGGTGTTGAAGGAAGAAGAATTAGTCACTCCTCTAAACTTCAAATCACTTAAATTTAGAAAACTAAAAACAAATATCAAATACAAGTTTGTGGCAAGGCTCAGCGGAAACAGCTATATTTTACAACATGAAGATTTTCACTTCAAGGTCCAACTGCCTCATTCCCTGCCGCAACCGCCTAGAATCCCATCCAAAAAGGAACTGTTTTTCGTCAGACAAGAGGGCAAGGCGCATTGGTTAATTAAATAAATTGTCACAGCCCTTGTCCATTTCCTCCACCTCGACTAACCGCAACTCCTTCAGGACTCCTCTTCATGGCATCAAAAACGGTCCTTTTCAGGACCACCCTAAGCATTTCAAGTTAGGGACTTGGCCTGTACATAGGCAGGAGACTGTTAGTCTTATGTTTGTGTGCAGCCCACTTTGTAAAAATTTCGAAGTCCCAAGGTCCTTGACCTTGACCATGACCATGACCCAAGGGGGGGGGGGGTATAAAGTTTGTGCAAAGTATGTCATGTGGGTACTCAAATTACGCGGATTGATCGGACGAACAAGTTGGTGCAAACAGAATTCAGATCCGACAAAGGGTATAGAAGCAACAGCGAAAAAACTACTATTTTCAAGGATAAACCTAAATAACTTCTTTATTTACGGTTTAAAGTATATTAAGTGGGTACTCAAATTACGCGGATTGATCAGACGAACAAGTTGGTGCAAACAGAATTCAGATCCGACAACGGGTATAGCAGCAACAGCGAAAAAACACCTATTTTCAAGGACAAACCTAAATAACTTCTTTGTTTTTGGTTCAAAGTATAACATGTGGATACTTCAATTACGCGGCTTGCCAAGACAAACAAGAAGGTGCAATTTAAATTTAAATCTAACCAACAGTATATCATCTGTAGCGTAAAAACGATGGTTTGAAGGACAAGGTAACGTTGTGGTGGGGGTTAGGTGCCTATCATACATGATAACGCTCCATCATTATTCTTCCAGCTCTTGACGGATGAACATCTACCTAGAGGGTCTGAAAAATGTCGCAGTTTTACAGGAACATGAGGAAGGTGACCTTCAGTAGTCCCCTTGACACTACTTTCTACTTCCCTGACAATGAAGACAGAAGGTCTACACTTTTAGTGGACAATGAGCGGTTTCGTCGAAGAATAATCGAGGTTGAAACACTTTTAGCTAGTTGTTTGCTTCGCAAAAAGAACCATATGAATACATGCACCGGTTAAGATCATAGTAGCTGTTATACTTATACAGAGTTGAAGCGCAAACATTATTGAAGTTTTTAGTTACGGAGCTAAGGTCTTGACAGTCTAAGAGCTAAACCCTAACTAACACATGTAAACTAGTTATTGTGCGATGTAAAACTCGGTGGGGGGACTGGTGTAGTGGGGGACTGGTGTAGTGGGGGGACTACCATCTGCCGCACACTTGCCACCTGCCGCCTGCCGCCTGCCACCAGCCATCTGCTTCGTTCTACTACACTTTTACCCCCACCATTTTGTTTGATACCAGAACGCTAGCTAGCGAATAGTCAGTACACCTCCGGCTCTCGACCGGTGAACATCGAGCTCTCCGAGACGCTCTTCACAAAATAACAATATCATTTCACTCAAGGTCTGATAGATGTTTCTATTTCATTGCCGTCACGTATTATTTCCTCCTGACAGCAATGAAATGCAAACACCTAACAGAACAGATAGGTGTCAAAAACACAACATGGACTCTGCGCAGGGATCGAAGTATCTACCGTCTTTCTTCAGAAAACAAAGTGATGGCCGCAACTCGTCCGGATCAACAACATCGATGACAACCAACAACGGGGAACTATTGTAAACATGAATTATTGTAAATAAAGTAATATTTGTAATATGAATTATTGTAAATAAAATAAAGTAATATTTGTAATTGTTCTACCTCGCACTCGTATCATTCGATTGCTTCATTCGATAATTTTCATTCGATATTTTATCGAATTAAAACTATCGAATCACAATCGGATTTTACGCGTGCGAGGTAGTACTTTTTTAAAATTACCTCCCCGTGACCTTGAACTTTGAACTTTTACTCATTTCGTCACAAAACCGCCTACGTCACTGGCTCAGCCTCAGATAACATCTTTCATGACTCAGCACTTCCGGTCACGTGACCGGATGACGTCACTTCCGGCGCAAAACCCGCAAACCCACACTACTACGGTGGAGTGAGGACCCACCGGAACACCATGCGGGTGAGGAGCGTCACGTTTCTGGAAGCTTCTAGAAGGTCCGCTGGAGCGCGCGACTCGGCTATAAAACCGAGGCAGAGCCACGCGCGCGCGACCTCAGTGTTGTTCGAGACGTCACCATGAACGGAAGCGGAGTCAGCGCAGCCGAAGTGGACCAAACGATCCGCTCCTTCCTAGAGGAGCTGAACGCAATGAACGATGAGAACGCCAACGCACCGCCAGTTCAGCAGGGATGTGCGTCAAAGAAGAAAAAGCTCGATGGGTGGACTGTAAAGAGGAAGGAAGTGCCTATCGATTCCCTGACATTGTGCTGGTCCGCTGGCGGATATCAGTACACTGTGAAGAACCTTACCAACAGCGGTAATGTACTGTTGAAGATGAATGTGTTCAAAGGAGGTCGCCCCACGTTCAGTTGCGAATTGTACTTGGACGAGGAGCGAAACGATGAAATCTGCATATGTCTAGAGGACCTGCTATCCAGATTGCAAAACCTATGGTTGGCAAATAGCGAGACGGGAGAGACAAGATACGACGGGATCACTAGGACCGCTACTCCTCTACCCACCTGGCGAAAGACCGATTGCATCATCTCAGGGAAAACCAAGAGGAGCGCACACTCCAAGCGCGCTACCCAGTAAACGAGAGAGCGTGGAAAATTCCGCTAAGCAGTTAATAACCGAGATGCTTCTAGAACAATCCACTTGTTTACGCAGTAAAGCTTTCCATTACATCACCCTTCCTGGAATCGAGCGATTAACTATGTCATCATGTTGTTGATAGGCGCGAGTCGGCACGTAGTCACCGCCAATAAAAGGCGACTCGGTGGCGAGAGCCAGTCATTCTGCATCCAGCCGCTGCGCCATGCTCAACACGGACCAGAAGATGGACCTCAGGACAGCCCTCAACAGCTGCAAGGCCGCGGGTTACACTCGCATCGCAGATCTGCGGGACAACGCGGTGTACCCGATCCGCTCATTCGAGCGGGTGGACACACCGTACGGCGAGGCAGTGATGGCCACCTTGGAGGGTCTCGTCGGCGATGACCCGATCCGGATTTACATGCCCCGGCGGTACCTCACGGTCCTGGACGACAACGCCATCTCCCAGTACAACGTTGGCGTGGGGCCGAGGACGAGCCTTGTAAAGAGGAGCGGCCCTCCTGGCAGCAAACTTCCTTTCCTAGAATTTGTATAAATAAATGGTATTTCCTATTCCCTTATTTCCTTCAATATAAAAAAAAATAAAAATAAATAAAAAGAAGCAAGAAAAAGAACCTTTAGTTACAAGAGCCGAGGTGGCGGTGCATGGCAGTCAGTAGACGCCATGGACTTGAGGTGGAAACACCCGTTCACCGCCATCGTGGCCGGGCCTTCGGGCAGCGGCAAGTCGCACTTCGTGGCTCGCTTCATAGAGCACGCCGACCGCATGTGCGATACGCGGTTCACCCGCATCACTTGGCACTATGGCAGCGGTGGTGGCGGTGGCAAGAGCTGTGCGGACTATGCCGTGCGCTACGTAGCCGGCCTGCCAGACCTGGACGACTATGACGGTAGCGAGCCCGCCCTGGTTATCGTCCATGACATGATGCGTGAGGCTGGCTCCGGCGTGGCGGACCTGTTCACCAAGGGCTCGCACCACCGCAACATGAGCGTGTTCTTCATCACGCAAAACCTGTTTCACCAGGGCAGGGGCCAGCGCGACATATCGCTGAACGCCCACTACATAGTGTGCTTCAAGAATCCCAGGGATCGCGCTCAGATCAAACACTTGGCTCGCCAAGTATACCCGGAAAACACGAAATTCGTGGTGGAGGCTTACGCGGACGCCACGCGTGATCCGCACGCCTACCTGCTCATAGACTTGAAACAGTCCACGCCTGAAGAGATGCGCGTACGTTCGGCCATTTTCCCAGACGATCCGGTGAACTACGTGTACCTGCCCAAGAAGAAGTGATAAATAGGCCGAGCGCGCGCCAGCGTCAGTCATCATGTCACACCGTGTGAAGAAGGACGCGGCGCTGCTGAGGGCCCTAATACACGCTACGCCCAAAGAACGCAAGGCCCTGTTAAAAGCGTGCGACAAGAGTCGCATCAAGTCATTGTGCGAGTGCGCGTATAACGTGCTACGCGGAAACGTACCGCTTTCCCCCTGTCTCAAACGCAAATTGAGCAAACACAAACAGGCGCTCAGACGGCTGGTGAAACGCGGCGAGGGCTGGGCCAAGAAGCGACACTACCTCGTTCAACGGGGCGGAGGGATCCTCCTACCTCTACTGTTGAACGCTGTTCTGCCCGTTCTAGCGCAGAAGCTAATCGGACATGGAGTACGCTAGGAAAATGGTGGTTGTACCGCAGGAGCTCATCGAGAGATTGCGAGAAGGACCGGGACCAGGGTCGGGACCAGAACCAAGAGGAGGAGCAGGTAGCGCCAATAAGCCAGCCAGCCTGGACGCTGAGATGCATCGCATATTGAGCGACAAGCGGCTGGACGATACGGAGAAATGGAAACAATATCAGCAGGTGTTACAGCGGTTCCTGCACTTTTCCGCGGCTAAACGTCAACCCATAGGTCTGTCAATCATCGAGGGTGAGCAGAGGGAGGAGGAAGCGGCAGGGGGTCCGAGTCAGATGAAGCGCGAGTCTAGCGCCTCGGTGGAGGAGGACATTGTGGAATCGTTCTCAAAAATCTACAGGTCGGTGGCGCGCAACTTGTTGCGATTCATGACCCGTCAAGGCAGCCCCATCGCCTGGGACGCCAGTGGGGCGGTGTACGTGAACAAGGTGAAGATCCCCGATTCCAATATAGTGGACATCGCGCACAGCATAGTGAGAGCGCGAAGGGCGGACCGATTGCCTACCGGCTGGCATCAAGTGATGGCCGCCTTGAAGGACATGAACGTGCCCAAAGAATACGTGAGCAATCCCACGGCGTTGCGTTACTTAGGCGTGGGACTGGACTCGGCATCGAGCCCCTGGGGAGACACGACGACAGCCTCGTCGACACCCCTCTCACCGAGGTTGACGCCGATACTGGACCGCTTGAGACCGCGACCTCCAGCGGCCCGAAGAAGGATAATAACCGAGGAACCCGACCGGGAATCGTCATTGGACAACTGGGAGCCGTTCACACCGTAATGGAGAAGTTGTACTACGACCCGAGCCAGCCCGGTTCCCTCGGTGGGGTGGCCGCCCTGGCCAGAGCCGCGCGCCTACCGAAACGTCGGGTAGCCGACTGGCTGCGCGCCCAGGACACCTACACGCTGCACAAGCCTGCGCGCAAGCGGTTTCCCCGCAACCGCTACGCCGTGTTCGGGCCCCGGGAGCTGTGGCAGGCGGACCTGAACGACATGCGCGGCCTGAGCCGGTACAACGACGGAGTCAACTACCTGCTGACTGTGATAGACGTATTCAGTAAGCGGCTGTTCGCGGTACCACTGAAGAGGAAAAGCGGGCCTGAGGTGGCTGCAGCGTTCGAGAGGATATTCGCTGAGGCGACTCCTCGCTGCCTACAGACCGACAAGGGGACGGAGTTCACCGGGGCCGCGACCAAGAGAGTGTTCAAGAGTCACGGTGTCAACTACTTCACCACGCAGAACCCCGACGTGAAGGCGGCGGTGGTGGAGCGAGTCAACCGCACGCTCAAGACCCGCATGTGGCGCTACCTGACCTACAAAAACACGTATCGCTACGTGGACGTGTTGGACAGGCTTGTGGACGCCTACAACCGCAGCCCGCACAGGATCCTGGGTGGTGGCCTACGACCCGTGGACGCGGACAGCGGCGATGGTCAAACGGTGTACAAGGTGTGGCGTCACATGTATGGAAAGGCGATCCGGCGACACAAGCCCAGGTTCGAGCCGGGCGACACGGTGCGCATAGCCAAGGAGAAGGGTACGTTCGCCAAAGGTTACGAGACCAATTGGAGTAAGGAGCTGTTCGTGGTGGACCACGTATACGGGTCGCATCCTCTGCCATTGTACGTGTTGCGCGACCAGAACGGGACGCCGCTGGAAGGGCGCTTCTACGAGCACGAGATGCAAAAGGTGACGATCGCCCCGGACCGCCTGTATCAAATAGATAAAATACTGGACACCGAGGGGCGAGGCTCCAGTAAGCGCTACCTAGTCAAGTGGGCCGGTTACGGAGAGGACTTCAACTCGTGGGTACCCGCAGCGGACGTGCAACAGCTGCGATGACGAGGCACGATCAGTTTTACCTGACGTTGCCCAGTAACAGTTCAATGAAGTACTATCCCAACAACATGGTGACAAACTACACGACCCATCTACCCTCGACCGTTGATCTGTCAGACGGCGAGTGGGAGGTCGCTCTGGCGGAGGCGCACTACCCCTTCTCTTTTCTGACTGTCGGTGAGGGAACCTACATCAAACCAGTGCTGGGAATGAGGGACTCGAAAGGCGGGTTGGCCGTGGTGGACAATTTGTTAATCAAAGTGGAGCCGGGCAATTACAGTAGTACCGAGGAACTCGTGCACGCAATCAACAACCACCCTCAAATGAAGAGTAACCTGTGCACCTTCTCGTATGACGAGAGGTCCTCCAGGGTGGAATTGATGTCGACGTCTTCAGCCGTTCAGAGCCTCAAACTGAGCCCCAGTTTGGCGCTACAGTTTGGCTACGAGGTGGATACGGATATCGTCAAGCGTCACAGGTCCGTGAGGCCGGCTAACCTCTTCGCCGGTCTGCCATCACACATGTACGTGTATTGCGACCTGGTGGAACCCCAACTGGTGGGCGACGCTGTGGCGCCACTACTGAAGATCCTCAACATCGACATCAGGAATTACACGTACGGTGCCAACACGACAGTGTATATAATAGACCCGCACTACGTGCCGGTGATTAAAACCTCATTCGAGAGCGTGGAAATCGATTTAAGGGACAACCAAGGGCGACACTTGCCATTCCACTTCGGGACCACGTGCATGAAGCTTCATTTCAGGAAAGAGAGGCAGCGGCAATGAATCCGAGCGATCCCTATCTGGCGTATTACCGCCACCAGCAGGCGGGCCATGGCGTATCCTCCGTATTCAGGGGAGCCGCTTTCCAACGCGGACACGGCATCGGCAGTTTCCTAGGCGGGCTGATGCGTACAGTGGTCCCTTTGATCAGATCCGGCGCATCGGCACTGGGCAAGGAGGCGCTGAGGTCCGGTGTGGGCTTCTTGGGCGACGTGGCAGCGGGCACAGCCGACCCCCGAGTCGCGGCCAACACCCGGCTCAGAGAGTTTACCGGGTCGCTGAAACGTAA
This sequence comes from Allygus modestus, assembly GCA_963675035.1. Lineage (NCBI taxonomy): Eukaryota > Metazoa > Arthropoda > Insecta > Hemiptera > Cicadellidae > Allygus > Allygus modestus. The sequence goes on from OY776117.1 coordinate 28,785,936, forward strand.
GGCCGATGAAAAACTGGATCGCGTGCTGAGCGGTGGTGGCGCCTATAAGAGGAGGCGTGTACAGCAGGTTACTCCTCAGTCTCTGGCGAAACTCCTCGGAGCGAGGAAGAAGAGCGCTGCGAAGAGTGAGAGTACCGTGAAGGACATTTTTGGATAATGGCGTTTCTACATCAGAAGTCGTGCGAGTGTGTCAAGACCGAGTTGGACCTGTTCTCGCTACCGCCCACGCAGACCAGTATAGAGAGCGGTAAATGGGTGCAGTACAAGCCCATCTCCTCCCTGACAGACGACTCGCCCGTGGAGTTCATAGTTCCGGGTCACGGGGACGAGTACACGGATCTGTCACAGACGCTACTGCATGTGAAGGCTACCATTAGAACGGCTAACGGAGGCGCTGTAACGGGTGATCAAGCGATAAAAGAGGTGGGTCCGATTAACAACTGGCTGCACTCGCTGTTCAGTCAAGTGGACCTGTACCTGAACAACAAACAACACGTACGCCTATCGCGCCTACCTGGAGAACCTGTTGTCCTATGGCGGTGATGCCAAGACATCGCACCTCACCGCGGAGTTGTTCTACGAGGACTATGCCGGGTACATGGACAATACTGAGGAGGATAATGCCGGGCTCAAGAACCGGAGGGAGTTTGTCAAGGGCAGCCGGTACGCGGACATGGTCGGACATCTGCACATCGACCTGTGCAACCAGGAGAAGTTCATGTTAAACGGCGTGGAGATGCGCTTTCGCCTGATCAGGTCAAAGAACTCATTCTCCATCATGTCCAAAACCGTGACAGACTACAAAGTGGACATCGCCGAAGTCAACCTGTTTATGCGCCGCTGTAAGATCAACCCGAGCGTGCTGTTGGCTCACAGCAGGACGCTGGAGTCGGGCACAGCCAAATATCCCATTACGCGCGTGGAAGTGAAATCCTTCACGCTACCCTCCGGTATCAGCAGCAAGACTCTGGACAGTGTGTTTCTGGGTCAACTGCCGAAACGCGTTATAGTTGGCCTGGTCAGCAATCAGGCGTTCAACGGGGACTACAAGAAGAACCCGTTCAACTTCACCCACAGCCACGTGAACTTCTTCGCGCTGTACATAGACGGTGAGCAAGTGCCATGTAAGCCGCTTCAACCGGATTACACGTTCGGTCAGGAGTTGTGCGTGCTCGCCTACCACACGCTGTACACCGGCACCGGCATCAATTTCTCAGACTGTGGTAACGAAGTCAGTCGCAACGAATACCCCTACGGATACTGTCTGATGGCGTTTGATCTGACACCCGATATGGCGGCCTCTCAATCCAGCCACTGGAACCTGGTGCGCAACGGTAACCTGCGCATAGAGATTGGGTTCTCCGAAGCCTTGGCGGAGGCGTTCAACTGCATAGTGTACGCCGAGTTGGACAACGTCGTGGAGGTGGACCGTCATCGCAACGTCACAGTCGACTTTGGCGGGTAAACGAGTTGCCGCGCGCTCAAGGTCACCGCGGACCGTTAGGTGATGGCGGCGCGCGCACCCAAGGTTATCCCGCTAGGCGCGCTCCCGCCAGCGCTCAGTCGAGTTCAGTCAGCCGTACGGGATGGACGTGCCGCCACCGATCTACAACGAGCCACCGCCAGCGCGCTGTCATCACGGAAGCGTGGTGATGGATATGCAGTGTTTTAAAGACAGTGATAATGACTTTCTACTGAAAGAGGTTTGCGTGGTGGACGTGACCAACGGCACGCTGCTCCTACATCACATCGCCCGCCCACCCTTCAGTAAGGACCTCCTGACTTCCGAGAAACAGCGCGAGAGCGTCTGGGTCACTCGCCACTGCCACGGCTTGGAGTGGGACCAGGGGGACATCGCGTACGTCGCCCTGCTGGACAAGCTGCGCTCCTGCCTCATCCACCGCCCCCTGGTCTACGTCAAAGGATCGCAGAAGAGGGACTTTGTTCAACGCCACCTCATAACCGAGCCCGCCGCCACCACCGCTCAGGACATGGAGGATCTGGGCTGCGGGTCGCTCAACGGTCCGCCCACCTACCGGACCCTGCGCTGTCGCCATCATAAGAGCTCCCACAACCGTTGCGCCCTTCATAACTGCATAGTATTGCGGGACTGGCTCGTGGCTAACGACAGGTCGGACCCGTCCGTCTCAAGCTGCCTGTGCTGCTTCCGCCCACGATGAATACCGTCCAGATCAGAGAATGCCTGGTGAGGATCCCCGGACTGAGGAACGTTGCGGTCTACGCCTCTGACCAACTACCGGACGTGCCGGTCAAGCCTCTCACCGCCATCGTGTCCAACACGGTAGCACACACCGAGGGAGGCGAACACTGGGTGGCGTTTTACTGCTCGGAAGAGGACAGACTCGAGTACCTGGACAGCTACGGAAGGCCGCCATACCAGGCCGACTTTCAAATGTTCCTGAGGCGCAATCCTCATCACCGCCACTACGTCTACAACAGGTATCGACTCCAGGGCTACGATACTTCTGTTTGCGGCTACTACTGCCTCACTTACCTGTACTGCCGGGCTGTTCTCCGCACGTCACTCAGCGACTACGTCCAGCTCTTCGACCCTGCCGCTCCCGCCGCCAACGACGCTCTGGTCCGCAGGCTCTTCCACTCCATATTCGCTTAAAACTAGTTTGTAAGATTTTTTGTAGTATGTGTATGTAACCTTATTACTGTACAATACATGCCTCATAATGATAAAGCTTGTGTCTTCATTTCTCCTTTCTCCTTACTAATTTAAAAACAAATTAACAAAACTGAGGCAGCGGGGCTGGACCTCAGGTTTATATACCAGCGGCGCGTGTCACTGGCTGAGCCCCCGCCAAGCGGCAGTGAAGGTCGCCAAAGAGGGCGCGTCACGAGACCCCTCGGACATCAGCAAACCGCTGAGTAATTCGAGGGTGCAACCTTGAGCGTCAGCAAACCACTTAGCAACTCCTTCCTGGGCAACTCCTTCAGGGCCGTCCCCGACACGCGCCGCCAATCGCTCCCGGTTGGCGGGGGCTTTTTAAGCTGCACGGCTCGGACCAAACGGCCCATAACGCCTTTCCGAGCCTAACGGCTTGTGACTTTTGAGTGAGCAAAGGAAGGAAATAAACAACTCGGGTTCATGCTGTACATAAAGCTATTATATTTTCTTACAAATACTATTTACAATTTTTTTTCTCTTATAACTAATATATACAACTAGACGGGGAATTCCTCTTCTTCCTCGTCTTCGTCCTGGCGCTGTCCCTCCTCCTCACCGTCCACTTCCATCCGCTGCGGATCTTCTCCTCTCCTCCTGGCTGGCGGTAGCGGCGGGACGTCCTTGTGTCCCCACGGCAGAGTGTGGATGCCGTCGGGGAGGACGCACCGCTTGTCGTCGGTCGGGCTGAGGCTCAGCTTGTTCACTTCCACGGTGTAGACCCGGTGCAAGTGGGACTGGAACCGGACGTTGGTGGTGTGCTTCCGGACCCCGTCAAACAGGCACTCTCTGTAGTCGTCGGGGGTGAGGACGTTCTTGACAACGCCTTTCGCAACCCCCTTGGCCCGCTTGAGAGCCTTGCTGCCGCCTGTCGCCGCGTCCTCGATGTCCATAAAGTACAGCTTGGACCGCAGGCCGAGGTACTCGTATAAGGACAGGCCGTTACACTCGTCCTTAAACTTTCCGATGACCTTGGCGTTGACGGGGTTGTAGCAGGGGTGAGACCTCGGATAGCAGCTGGTGTCGAAGTCGTCCAGGTGTTCCTTCATCTCTGCGTAGACGTCCTGGGACACGATGTCAAAGACGAAGCTGTCCGTGTCCATGTAGTCCACGGTGAGGCGGTCACCGTAGCGCTCCTTCATCTTGCGCAGGAACTCGTACATGAGCCACTTGCTCAGCTCCAGGACTGACATGCCTACGTAGACGGGCTTGTCCAACACGATGTTGACCTTGGACAGATGCACCAGGGCCACGTCCTCCGTGTAGTACGTCCGGTCCAGGAAGTTGGATCTGGTGACGTACTTGGAAAACTTCTCCGGGGTAAACACCAGCTTCAAGTTGAGGCGCTTCCGTACATTCTCGATGGTCTTGCCGAAGACCGCGTTGTTCATGAGCTTGAAGAAGTCCTGTTCAAACTTCGTTTTGGCCTTCTTCCGCAGCTCGGTGTTCATCAGGATGTACGGTTCCAACCACCGCGACTGGCGAAAGGAGATCGCCCGATGCACCGCGACCAGCTCCAATCCGTTTTGCAGCGCCTGCTGCAAGACCCTGTAGTGACAGATGTAGTGCGTCTTGTCGTCCAGGGTCGTCAACAGTTTGGGGAACTTGCCTATTGGAGGCCGCTTGGTCTCACAGCAGTAGGGAAGGTCCTTGTGCAGGTCGTGTAGGCGCGCGGGGTAGTGGAGGTCCACTTCCAAGATGTAGCCTCGATCGGCCTCCGCGTCCAGCGCCGCGACGTCCAACGCCTGGATTTCCTCACGGCTGAGCCACTCGAAGTCTCCGGTCGGCAGGCACTGGGACATGGCCCAGCCGTACAGGTTGTTTGCGTCCAGGTACAGGAGGAAGCGCGTGGGCTCGTCCGGGCGGTAGTCCGGGCACCTGTCGTGGTTGGCCTTGGCGTAGCGGGTGATGGCCTGAGAGATGCCTCCCCGGATCACCTGCTCCACGAACAGGTACATGTCAAAGTCCTGCAGCGTGTCCAGCTCCACACCGCAGGTCTTGAGCATTACGTCCCAGGCGTAGGACGGTAGGGTGTAATAGTGGGCGGGGTCCAGCCCGTACTCTGCCAGCGAGGTGTCGCGGAACTGCTCAAAGACATCGGTGAGCAGGGCGATGTCACATCGCAGGTACTTGTCCGCGTAGTCCTTGAGGTGCTGACACTCGAAGGCTCGCCACACGTTGAGGGCGTGCTCGTACTCCTCGTCCTTGATGTCCTCCAGGGTCATGGAGTTCCTGAACGCCTCCTTGGGCGGCAACTCCCTGGTCCTGTACAACGTGTCGTAGGACGTAACGAAGTCGTAGGGGAACACGCCCTTCCTACGCACCAGGTCGAACAGCCGGTCGTCGGGGAAGCGCTTCCTCGTCTCGCGCATCCTGTCCGTGGGAAGTCCCGCCGCCAGGTTGGCCAGGCTCATGGACAGGAACCTGTAGGTGTCCAGGAAGCGCACCGCGAAACTGCTCTGTCGTTGGTTGTCCCCGGGCTGCCCAAAGTGGAATCGCTTGGTAAAAGCGATGTACCGCTCCTCCGTGTGGGCCAACACGTCCACGTCGCCGGGGTCGATGGCCAGCTCGCGCACTACGAAGTGGGCGTCGTAGTTGGACAGGTTGTGGAAGTAGCAGTTGATGTGTCGCTGCTCCCGGTACCTGAGGTTGCTCGAGCGATGAGCGGCTCCTCGGAACTCGTAGGGCGGGGCGTGATTGTAGTCCCGCACCTTGACGTCCTGGTCCGTGAACCCCTTCCCACAGAGGTAGCAGTGAGTCGCCACCAGGTACTCGTCCATCTCCTGCCGGGTCAGAGAAGGGTACAGAGCTCTCATGCTGAATAGGAACTCCCACAGCGCCAGCACGTCCATCTTCAACCTCTCCATGAAGACCTTGGACGCGTCAGCCCCGAAGTAGACGCGGGGCTCAAACTCCTCCAGGCCGAGCGAGTCCACGATCTGGTAGGCGAAGGCGTACGGGACGTGCAGTTGCAGGGGCCTCGTGCCGGGCGGCGCTTCCGCTGGGTCAACAGCGACGGGCTGCAGAGCACACTCAAAGTCGGCGTAGACGCAAAAGCGCTCGTGCCGAGTGTACTCGGGGTGGGCGAAGCGGATCTGCTGCTTCTTCGGCAAGTCCAGGCGAAGGGGAGCCTTGGCGGTGCAGTATCGCATGTGCTCCTCCAGACGCTCGGCACCGGACAGTTGCAGCTTGTTGGGCTGGTTGTCGAAGTAAGCGAAGCATCGCTTACACACGTGGATAGTGCCGCAGTGGGACGTCAGCTGGGGTCGCACCAGCCTGCTGACGTTCGCGATGTAGGCGTAGTGACTGTCCCCGCCGGTGGTCACGTACAGCAGGTCCCGGTGATCCTCCAACTCCCGCTTGCAGATCTTCAGCGGGAACACGCGGTCCTGGAACTTTGGCGATCCGTCGGGGCGTCTCCCCACCATAGCGCGCTCGATCCCGTACACGTTGACGCTGATGGGGTTCCTCCTCTCAAAGACCTTAATGTCCTTCACGGCCACGGGGAAGCGTATGCCGACCCAGTCGTAGCGTGCCATGACGTCCGGTGTGTACGATGTGGGCCTCTCCGGATGTTGCGCGACGAACTTGGCCAGGATAGCATACGCGAAGCACATGTCATCGACGTTTTGTACGTTGATAACGGCACGCGTCTCGCAGATGGTTCTGGGAAGCTGGACGAACCGGGCTCCACGTTCTCCCAACGGGGTGTAAAGGTTGATGCGGATCTCCAGGTCGCGTATCCGGAGATAGCTCCACCCGCTGCCCACTAGCAGGCACTGCTCCTTCTCTTCCTCCAGCTTGTGAAAGGACGCTGACAGGAAGTCCTCCAAGTTGGACGCGGCGGTGAGAGGCACGTTCTTCGTCTTGAAGGCTCGCAGACAGGTGGCTCCGTGAACGTTGGCGAATTCACACTCCAGGAACATGTTCACCTTGATGTTCGGGTGTCGGGTCCTGACGTCGGCCAGCAGTTCCAGGACGCTGTCGAACAGCAGCACCAGCGCGTCCTCCACAGCCAAGAAGTCCTCCATGGGCCGGGACAGGCCGAAGGTCAGGAGGCGACCGCGGAACGCCCGTTGGATGGGGCGGAACGTGGGTAGTCTGCCACCACCCACCATCCCGTCGGGTGCCGTGCTTGGTCCGGGCTGGGGCTCGCGGCTGGGTCCGGGCTGGGGCTCGCGGCTAGGTCCGGGCTGGGGCTCGCGGCTAGGTCCGGGCTGGGGCTCGCGGCTGGGCCGGGGCTCGGGTGACAGGACGGGCAGGCGCGGCATCTCGTCCACAACGAGGTTCCTCACGACAGGGCAGTTGTGGGCCTCGTGCCGGTCCCGGTTGTAGCGTCGGGTGAAGCCTCGGTCGCAGTAGGCGCACGCGAACCTCATACCGCGGTGGGCCCTCTCCATGTGCCGCTGGAGATAAGCGGCCCTGTGGAAAAGGGCGCCGCAATCGGGACAGCGGACCTCGTTGGCGTGCACCAGCTGCACGTGACGCCGGAGCAGGTCCCCGCGGGAGAATCGCCGCCCGCACGCGTCGCACTCGGGCCGTGGGTCTCTGAAGGGTGGCGTTGCAGAGGAGGAGGAGGAAGTTGAAGCAGACGGGCTCGCACCGTGGACCGCTTCCATATGGTGGCGAAGATCCTCGGGACCCGCCAGGGCGACGGAGCACAACGGGCACGGATGGCCTGCGAACAGAAAAACAAGTCCTATTAGTGACCCCGATAAACACGAAGGTGAGGAACTGGCAACCTCTTTCTCATCTCAATCACCAGTTTGAGCCCAGTAAATACAAGGGTGAGGAATTATATAGAGGCTTGGCGACCTCTTCCTCATCTCGAGCGCCAGTTTACCCGGGCCCAGTAATACAAGAGTGAGGAATCGCACAGAGGCTGGCAGCCCCTTGTTTACTACTTGAATCTGTTTACTCGACTAAAGCCGTTTACTCTCTCGAAAACAAGTCATTAGTACTGGCGGTTTCTTGTTTAACATAAAAACCATGCCTGACGCTTGATCGTGAGGATGAGTGAGGAACTGTATAGAGAACTAACGACCTCTTCCTCATCACAATCGCCAGTTTACCTAGGTCCAGTAAATACAAGGGTGAGGAATTACACAGAGGCTAGCAATCCACCTATTCTTGTTTAACATAAAAACCGTACCTGGCGCTTGGTCGTGAGGAGTGAGAAGATGAACTGTGACGAGGTGGCGTCGCAGGTTATCGCTTCGCCCGAAGCGTCTACCGCAGACGTCGCAGTTGAGATGGCGGTCGCTGTGAGCGGCTCTCGTGTGGCGAGTCAGGTTTCCGGCGTTTGCGAACACGCGGCCGCAGACCACACACATGCAGGGACCAGCCATCTACAAAAACATCGGGTATCTGTATTCCCCGTCCGCTACAAAGGCACAATTGTCGCAGCAAAAACACTTTGGTAGCGATACCCCTGGGAACGAGGCGAGTCTAACCCTTTTAATAATGTTAGATAGAAATAGATGGCATGAATCGCTCGTATGACATTCCCAACACTGGTACACGTCTTTGTCTTTGTTACGCTCACACATAGCGATTTCGCCCTCGTCTGTAATTCCACTAGGCACTTGAAAGTTCGATTTAAAAGCGAAACCAAATTTTATTTCACTCAAAACGTTTTTAAAAAGGAGTGGAAGCGAGTCTATTTTGCTTTTTAAATTTGATTCGTTAACTTTAATCGTTAGAAAACACAACTGTTCCAAGGTCATTACAGTTTCACTCATCTCCATCTGAAAAGAGACAAGGACAAGACTCAGTGTACCAAGATATTCAAAACATTAAATATTAATTTTAGCTAATAAGATTTTAGAGCATTGGTAAACTTTCTGATGAAAAAGTAAATTACATGTTACTTACGTTAACTGTTACGGGAATCCAAAGGCAATGAACAGCAAGTTGTGTAGGTATACCGCAGAGACAGCACTACTTCGTCCGCACAGTAAGAGCTCCAAAGACAAACTGGTGAAACCTCTGAAGACGTGCTCATAAATAGCACTCCGGTCGGGAGGAGAAATCGGTCGTGGAAGTTTCCACTGGAACCGCTAATAGGTAAACCGACTGTGGCGGTCACGTAGGCGGAGGATGACGTCATGGCAGTTTCGGTGAAATCGGTCGTGGGACTTTCCACTGAAACCGCTAATGAGTAAACCAACTGTGGCGGTCACATAGGCGGAACAGTCAACGGAACACCATGTCGGACACCATGTACGTCTTGTGCTGCCCCTGCACTGTGGCCATTGCGTTTCAAAGGATAGAAGAAGAAATGTATCATGGATTAATAATCCTCCACCTCGGCTCGGTAGAGGAAGACGGAAGAGTACACTTCTTCCCCCGTTGGTTCACTGCCAATGTGCCGGTGGAGCTGAGCCTAGTAAAAGAGAGGGTTAACGGCTTCCTCTCCAATGGTTTCACGGCTGTCATAAGCTATCGAAGGGTTCAACTTCAATAATCTATTATATTCGTATTTGTACTTTTATATTCGTATTTTATAATATTATATTAAATTATTAAACTAAACAAAAAAAAAAAAAAAACAACAACAAAAACAAACAAAACAAATTTATAATACAACTGGTGGACAAAGCCTATGTTAGGTTTATGTCGGGTCACGTGACGGGGGGGGGGCTGACGTCACGGGGGGGGGCTGACGTCACGGGGGGGGCTGACGTCACGGGGGGGGCTGACGTCACCGGGGGGGGCTGACGTCACGGGGGGGGGGTTTCCTCATTCCTCCTCGCACGCCTTTGCTGGTTTTGAACATACTAATGCCCCCTACTATTTATGTTTAATTAAATTCACTAAACCCAAAACTCAAACTCTTGTGATTACATAAACAGAAATTCGTTTATAAATGTAAATTAACCATAGTGCTACACATCACTCTACTGCTTTACATGTTCTAAAAATATCAAAGTAATATTTATGTTAAAATTTAATTATCAAATATAGATATTTTTGTTTGCAATTTATGAGTTTTACTTAAAGATCGTAAGGAAATCGAATTCCATTTGCCGCCATTTAACCCTTGTCCGGGTCTTCTCAGCTGTGCATGTTGCAACTCCCAACCCCATCGGTTACACTACAGGACCACTCTCTCTTAGCTAATTACTCCCCGCTACAATTTCGGTTTGCTTCCCATCAACCAAGGGCAAGTTGTGATCTAGTAGGAGCCATCAACGTCAAGGGCACGCTTTGACTCGGGCGAAAATCAAGTGTCGACGAGACATCACTCAGGCATGATTGGCAAAACATAATATGTCAAAGTTGATGATTAATATACAAGTTTAATTTAACAAATAATAATGACTGTGCTACAAATGCAATAAAGTCGATTATTGGTGTGACTACGTAATATAGTAGTATAATTAATCTAATATTTACAAGTAGGTATTAAAAAACACGGGTTGAAATTATATTTTTAAAATTGAAAATGTCGTAATGTCAGTCAGTTTTAGACGTTAATTCATAATTTATCTCTAAGGTGCCAACGCAACTAGGTCGTATTTTAAGGCTCTTATGAATTAATGAAAAGTGTAGGATGGATGAGATGCCTCTTATCTCACCAAACCTGCATAAAAAAAACCCAAGTAATATTTTACGCAATTCAAATAAATGTAATCATAAATTATCAAATAAACAGCCATCTTGAAGCTTTCCAATATTTGAACATAATGATGCTAGAGAAAATACTACAACAACACTTATAAGAGAAGAATTTGATACCTGTAACATATAGTTTTTCTTGAGTTTACAATATATTCATTTTACGTACACTTTAAGTAAAAATATATATAATATATTTTAAGCTTCAACATATTTAAAGTTTTAAATTGTAGATAAACAACTTATATGAATATAAATAGAAACAAAACTTACAATGAATGATTTTACTAGTGTAACAGTAAGATCAAAGATATTTTTCGGTTGGATAAATCATGAAGTTTAAAAGTGATTAACCATTAATAATTTTGAATAACACTCGTGATCGGGAATTACAACGATCAGTGATTATACCTAACAGTTCTTGCTCTCTTACGAACCCTGGAGCTGATAGTTATCAATAAAAACTACCTTAAAACGTTAGTCTCTGACCTCTACAATTTTAGTACACCTTAGATGTTGTTGAATCTGAGTATTTGAACAGTTTGTAAGTTGACACATGACTGAACAAGGATACACATAAGGATCTACATATCTAATTTCCTAATTATTGACCACTATATTTAACTTAAATATCACGCTTAGTAGTATTTTTTAAATATTGTTAAAATTTACTAAATGTATTTAATATAATAAACTATCATGAGTCAAAACATACACATACGATGTAATCTATTGAACAATTTATTTAAACCTAGGCACAATAAAGTTAGGATGAATAATAATACCGCAGTCCTAAACACTGAACAAGTTTAAAGTTTAATATAATCAAGCTCATTTAGTTGATTTCGAAGACGAGCGATCCAGAAAAGAACTCATAAAATGTATTTTGACATATATTGCGAAAATTAGCTAACGCATTGTTGTTACCTAAAAGATCATAATCCATGGGTTTACCCACTGAGTGGTAGATATTTATGTAAGCCTAAATTACTTACTAACCACCGGTCACCTAAAATTGGATAAGTCATGATTAGTACATGGTTAGATGCAATCTCATCTGCTTGTTATTACACTGGCGATTAACCAGATGGCTTTATGAAATGAGTTAAAATATGCAATACAGTACAGTCACTCGTACCGAGATACAAAAAAATGAGCAAGACACAGAGAACAAACAATAAACTTAGTCAAGTGTCTTTAAATTTAACTTTAGTTGTTTGTGCCGTGTTCGTCGTGTTGTATTTGTAGTCGAAATATAAGGACGCAATTGTTATATTAGCTTATAAAAAAACCCTCACGAGGAATATAAGACAATACCGTAATGATCATGTAATAAATAACATTGCAAAACATTTTTCAAATCTACAAATATAGTATAATTATTTTTAATAAATTCAGACCCTAGTTAAGATTCACAATGGTTTCTTATGAGGACTCTAGAGCTTCATCTCCTGGGAAATTTAGTTCTGACGTTCTACATCCTAAGTTTCCTTCTTCCATGCTACAATAAACTAAATAAATAATGTATCTAAGTTATCAAGTTTAAGTTGACGTTGTATTTATACTCCCAATTATTATATACTTAAATACAAGAACGCTCTTGTACTAGTTAAATGTATTGATTAACCCCAGGGTGTTAATAATTTAACCACGATGCGTACCAAATTAAATGTGGTACACATCAACCTTTTACTGTAACAATTTTGACCATGCGCAGAGTGCACAAAAATAACCTGTGGATGGTACTCCTTGTATTTCGTTTGAATCGTTTTTGTGAATCCATTATTATACTCCATACTACTTTTTGAATTTCGTTAACCTACACCTACTTTAATTAAGAGTTAGATGGTTTCTTATCACTCATTACAAAATATGTAATCAAGTATTTTAAATTCAAAACATTTTCCAAAATACAAAAAATAAATTTGTGAGGTTTTTCTTTAGGAATGTGTTTTTCCAACAGACAGAATAAGATAAGTAAGAATAATACCTGTCTTGAGATTTTCTATTAATAAGATTATTTGTCATTTCAAATTTGACGTTTAATGAAATGCAGAAAAGCAAAATAAAATAACTTCCAGAACTGTACGATCCTTTAAATAAAGTTTGTGTTAATTTGTAATACAGGACTTATCAGCCTTAAAACATTATTGTGAACATCGTTTCAAAGATCAAGTTTAACATCTCAAAATTTACGGGTTAACTTGACCCTTAAATTACCACTGTGAATGGGAAGGATCAATACTGGGTCTAGAGGGTAACAAAGGATCTTGAAAGCTTTCACGATATCACCATGTGCGGTTTGAAAGTGTTGGAGAAGAAGTAATTTGACACTGTCTCAGACTTAATCGAACAAAATTCTTTGTACCCGAATCGTTTTATTACACTGTTAACCACAAATCTACAAGTGAAATAACTAATCCTCAACTCTTAACACCTCATCTTGGAGATAAATAATATACAGAATGTCCCACAAGTAAAAGACCAAACTTTAGGATTCGGTTTTATGAGTAAAAATAAAAATTAACGTTTTTCAAAATAAACCTCGCTTCTTAGAAATCCGCCGTTTTGTATTTTTTACTGAAAAGTTTTATCTCCGAAACCACTTAAGTAATTTTAATGGAACTTGGTACGCTGTTTAAAGTAAATAATAACTAATTACAGAAAAACAATCAATCTGAAAACAATTTATCATTTCAAAATGGTAGCGGTTTAAATCTTATACCGCTGAATAGCAGGCTATAATATTTCTTGAGGTTAAGAAGTGGTCTTTCAAAATAAAAATGAATTTAATAAAATCTTCATGTATTTATTTAAAAAAACTAATTAAAAGTCTTTGTTGTAAAATAAAATAATTTAAAATTAAAAAAATTAAATTAAACTTGGTTTTGCTTATCAATTCAATATTTCAAATTAAAAGTAAACTGTTCGATTTTCGATTTTACTGAGCTTTAATAATATAAATCTTCTTTCTGTACTTTAACAGTCTGGTCTTAGTTTATCTTCAACCCAATAATAGAAACGCTTCGAACCCTGAAAAAGAAATAATTGTTTTACAGACTGATTCCCTTTTTGAAAACAACAAAATGAGAAATGGAGCAATGATTTGAATTAAGACTCTAAATTTAAAAACAACTTGTTGTACCTTCCAATCTGAAGAACTTCACGTCTGGTTAGGTAGACTAGCGACAAACGTCCGACACCAGAAATGTACGTAAAATGCCGCAGTCGCCCAGCGACCGTTAATTTATAAGCTTCGGACCGAAAGATCTGGATACCGAGAACGCCGGCCGTCACGTGACTCGGCTCCTCTCCCCTCAGATCAAGCAAACAATTCAAACCATTGTCTCCAACTTCTTTCCAACATCCCCGGACAAGAAAATCGCGAGTTTTCCCAGGCTTGCAAAACCAAGTAGCACCAGCAATTCTTATTTACAATTGTCAGCAATTATTCACAAAACTTCTTTTATACCATACAAATTGTTTCCATTTTACATGTCACAAATATTATATTAAATTATATAGTGCTTTAATGGCAATTAAAACGCTATAATCTTTTAAATCAAAATTACCTACAATTATCTGATTTAAAAAAATAGGAATAATTTTTTATTAAATTTAATTGTTTATCAAACAACACTAATTTCAAAAAGATCGGATAAGAAATAGCTGAGAAGTCGCATTCGATAGTTGTACGGATCCAAGTACTAAGAAAACAACATTCTTGAGGGGTGTGATGATTGGACCCATACAACTAATAAATGCGATTTATCAGATATTTATAATTCGATCTCATTAAAGAAGTGTTGTCTGATCAATAATTCAATTTCGTAAAAGAAAGTACTCTTGACCTTAAAAATAAGCCAATTTTTGGCAATTTTGATTAACAAGATTTTAATGCCCTCCATTTTAAAATTAATAAATTTGTCAGATTGATTATTTTGCTGTCATTAGTTATCATCCACCATAAATATAATACCGAGTTTCGTTTCAGTGTCGTAAGTGGTTCTAAGATATACATTTTTCAAGGAAACCAAAAAATGGCGGATATCTAGGTATTGAGGCGTTTTGGGAGGAACGTTATTCTTGATTTTTTTTTTATTTCAAGGTCTAAAGGTTGGCCTCTTATTTAAGCTACACCCTGTATATTTTGACCATATTTTCAGATGATATTCCTAAAAAAAATATATATAATCTTATTTAATTAAATTACGAAATTTGAATATGTCAACTGTGTTTAAAATACAATGAATAACAACAATGATTATTTCGTATGTAGCCTACTACATTTTTTATTTGGCCTTTACTATTTTATTACCATGGTACTAGAGATGGCCACATTATGAAAGCTACTGTGCCTTGCTGTTGCCTGCATATACATTTTCCGTAACCTTTTTTATAAAATTAAATTATATAACCTTAACCCAATTACTAAAAATCCTTATACCCACTGCATTTTTCCTGGCATCGAGACTGTTCTTATGTCACATCATGGTAAAATGGGTCTTACAGAAGTAAAAACCAGCTGTTATCAAAGGTCATTGACATCCCGCATGGACTCTCATATGCACCTGTACAATAGAAAGTTTTTTCTAAAACTACACCCACACAGACCCAACGAAATGAAAAAAACAAACAATTTAATAGAATAAAATCAACTAACATTTTGTATTATTTTCCACATTCTGTTATGCCTATTAATAGCAACGATTAATATACTTTCGGTCTACGTATGAAAAGTCACTATGTAAAAAAGATTTATTAGAAATTCATTACGTTCACAAAAATATAAAATAATTGAGAAGTCCTTTACTTATTTTATGTTTTATGGCTTTGATAAGGCTTTGATATCGTAAAAGCGGTGAAAAGCGGGTTTTTTGTAAATGATTTGCAATCTGTATCACGATCACTTTTTATCATGCTGAAGTAATCAGACATGATGTCAGATTTCTATTGTAACCTAAAACCATTGACTATAAAAAAACCCTAACGTGGACTGAAACTATTAGTTTAACCCAACGTGTGATCCAGTAGGTTTCCTGCACTGCACTTTATGATTAGCATTTCTTAAGTCAAAGAAGTCTGATTGTAAAGCAGCACACAATAATTACAATCTTTACACATACATGTGGTCTAACTCCAGATAATTAGTCTTGTTGGTTTTGATTTATGTTTAATGACTGGTCTCGTAAAATTAAAACAATTGGAGAAATCACTCAAAGAGCGCCTTCTAAAATTAATGTAATTGCCAATATAATTATTTTGCTCAAAAAATCCATTTGATTCATCGGATTTCAGTTAGTATTATTTTATTAAACATATAACTTTCCATAACCTTTATAAATCGCTCTACAAATATGTTCTGTTGAAAGTTTCATTTTGTATGCTAGATTAGCTCAAACATAATTTAAACTTATAACAATATTTTTTTATATTTAGGGTCCTTTTATGCCACAACACAAATGTGTATAAATTGTTGTAAGCCGGAAGAATATGCGAGGGGTTGGAACATTATAAATGTTTCACACGGTCTTCCACCCCCACACGGTCTTCCACCCCCATCCATCTCTTGGACGGGGCTTGCCCTGAGGAAACCCCTCTAACTCAAAGTTCATTTAGTAAAAGCATTTACGATTGGAAAAATAATCAAATTCAGTGTTGCTCGATCAGTTGATTAACACAGCAATTGTAATAATGGTAATAAAATGTTACATAGTCCAGTACATTTTAATTTAGACATGTAATAACTATACTTGTATTTGAATTTAATGTTATGATCTATTTTTTCGCATTAAGTAATTAGCTATTTAATGATCATATTTAAACAAGGTAAACAATTACAAGTACTACCTTTTAACATATGTGGTTTCCTAACAGTGTTTACACAGTTGCCTAAGTAATTAACAACGGATATTACTCCGCAGTTGGCTACATTGTTATTTGTTCAACTATTTGTAATTAGATTCCATTGTTATTGCAGCCTCGTAGCCAACAAAGGTCAATTATGAGGCTTGTCGTGAAGATTATATGTGGTTACAAATAATGTAGAAATGCTTTTCAATGGGTTTAAATAACAGTTTCTAAAAACCCCTTACCCTATAACCTTTATAATATAACCCTTTAACCCCCTAAGTAGTGGGTGTAGGGTGTACGAGTTTTACATTTACTAAAGTTATTCTATTACTCTAAAATTTTGAATAATAATATAAACAATAAACGACATCTTTTACTACTTGACTTATTTAAGATTCGTCCAAGCAAAGTATCAATTTTATCCACGAGAGTGTTATGATTTCTAAAGGTTTATAGCTTATCTCAGGAACTCATTGTGTTAAACAAACATTTGAGAAGCAAATTTATTTCCACATTAAATTACATTTGAGAAGCATTTGAGAAGGAATTTAATTACATTCCTTGATTACGAATTGACAAATCTTTATCTCAATTTAAATTATATTATGACACCTTTGCTAATCTCAATTCTAATGCCTATATTACCCATAGATTAGTTTTCAAGAAATTGTTAAACTATTCTAATTAAATATCGATGTATGTTGTTATAAGATGATAGGCAACTAATTATACATAAAATAAAGAATATTTTTAAATTGATGTAAGAAACAACTACATAGGCTTTTTGTCACGACTGAGTGATTCGTGAGCATTCTACCATTTTCCTTATTAATATTTTGAAGCACAAACATCACTATGGTTAAACAATAACTATAAAATATGTATTTATATTTCCGTAGGCATTTACCTTTTCATCCAGCAAATACTTACTTTTGTCATATGTGTTTACAAATACAGCATATGTATTTTCATTCTTACTGTGCATTCTAATTTAAACAAAATTTATACAGAATTTTACTTTGCATTATTTACTGTAAGATAAATGTAAAATTTTAACTTTTTATCTACTAGGAATGGAGAGAATATGAGAGTGATTGTAATATTGGAGATTTCTTTCTATAAAGTGTTAAATCTGTAATTCATTTAAAGTACTCTAGAGTTTTATGCAACTTATATGTTGATCAAGCAAAGATTAATATAGGGCACGGAATCAACGTATAATCACATTGATTAATAACTTGAATATATAACTCAAAAGTTAATAGTGAATTAAATTAATTGTAAAATTTTAATTTGGGTACAACTACTATTTTAAATACTCCTATAATCAAATATTAAGGACACCAAAAATAATAAAGTATCAAAAGTAGTTTTGGAGTGGTGAACCTCCTTAAAACAATGCATGTTTTACGGTTTTCTTCTTTTAGCGAATTTCCCCTATAGGGAAGAAGCCATTACCGTAGGTCTCATGGTAAGACTTAAGCCCGAGAACATGATAACTTTTCATTTTGAGGTCCCCAGATGCCAAAAACACCATTCGTTCAAATTTATATATATATATATAAGTAGGGGGCATTGGTTCCTTCAGAACCAGCATAGGCGCGGTGTGGACGCGTGGACGCGAGGACGTCCCCCCCCCCATGACGTCCCCCCCCCGACCTTCCCTATAGCCAAGCTCGGACCCCCCCCCATGACGTCATCCCCCCCCCATGACCAGCAAAGGCGCGGTGAGGATGCAAGCCCCCCCCCCCGACCTTCCCCATAGCCAAGCTCGGACCCCCCCCCCCGTTTGCAACATTTTTCATGATGAGGAAAAAACTTTTGAAAATTAATAACTAGCCTATTTACTCACCGATTCCCACGGGACTTTTTCCAGAATGTAGGCCTATCCCAGAGGAAGCGAATGACGTAAGAACCCCATAGATCCGCCATCAAACAAGGCCGCTATTAATTTTTAAACGCGTTTTCCTTATGGGATCTCAGCTGTTTACCGACCGATTTTGATGAAACTTCACCACATGCCGGGTGCCCTCCTAAGTAAACCATCCCTTAAAGAAAATTGAAAATCCGCTTATAAACGGGCCCGCTATTAATTTTTAAACGTGTTTTCCTTATGGGATCTCGGCTGTTTACCGACCGATTTTGACGAAATTTCACCACATGCCGGGCGGCGGCCTAAGTAAACCATCCCTTAAAGAAAATTGAGAATCCACCCTTAAACGGGCCCACTATTAATTTTTAAACGCGTTTTCCTCATAGGATCTTAGCTGTTTTCCAGACCCCTCACAATGGTTCAAAACCAGCAAAGGCGCGGTGAGGATGCAAGCCCCCCCCCGACCTTCCCTATAGCCAAGCTCGGACCCCCCCCCATGACGTCATCCCCCCCATGACCAGCAAAGGCGCGGTGAGGATGCAAGCCCCCCCCCCGACCTTCCCCATAGCCAAGCTCGGACCCCCCCCCCGTTTGCAACATTTTTCATGATGAGGAAAACACTTTTGAAAATTAATAACTAGCCTATTTACTCACCGATTCCCACGGGACTTTTTCCAGAATGTAGGCCTATCCCAGAGGAAGCGAATGACGTAAGAACCCCATAGATCCGCCATCAAACAAGGCCGCTATTAATTTTTAAACGCGTTTTCCTTATGGGATCTCAGCTGTTTACCGCCGATTTTGATGAAACTTCACCACATGCCGGGTGCCCTCCTAAGTAAACCATCCCTTAAAGAAAATTGAAAATCCGCCTATAAACGGGCCCGCTATTAATTTTTAAACGTGTTTTCCTTATGGGATCTCGGCTGTTTACCGACCGATTTTGACGAAATTTCACCACATGCCGGGCGGCGGCCTAAGTAAACCATCCCTTAAAGAAAATTGAGAATCCACCCTTAAACGGGCCCACTATTAATTTTTAAACGCGTTTTCCTCATAGGATCTTAGCTGTTTTCCAGACCCCTCACAATGGTTCAAAACCAGCAAAGGCGCGGTGAGGATGCAAGCCCCCCCCCCCCCGTGAGCGACTCCGCGGAGTCACGTGTCAAGGCGCGTGCTAGGGCCTACGTGACCGCCCGGGGTTGTTTACTCATTAGCGACTTTCCCTCACTCCTCCGGCAAGTGCGCGCCGCATGAGGCCTCCTCCCGACCAGAGTGTTATTTATAAGCGAGTCCTTGAGGGTTTCGCCAGTTTGTCTTTGGAGCTCTTACTGCGCGGACGAAGTATTGCCGTCTCCGAGATACACTTTACAACCTGTGCTTGTGCGACTGTGTGGAGTTTTCTCTTTGAATATCTTAAAATGTAAGTAACATTTAATATATCTTTTCATCAGCCGATTTGCCAATGATCTAAATCCCAATTAGCTAAAATTAATATTTAATATTTTACATATCCCAGTGCAAAATAAAATTTGGTTTTGCTTTTAAATCGAAATTTCAAGTGGCTAGTAGAATTATAGACGAGAGTAAAATCGTCATGTGCGACTGAAACAAAGATAAAGACGTGTAACAGTGTTAGGAATGTCATAGGAGCCATTCTTGTAATTTATTTCTGTCTACTATTAGAAGGGTACTGCTACAGATACCCGATGTTGTAGATGGCTGTTCCTCGTATGTGTGAGGTCTGCGGTCGCGTCTTCGCTGGAAACCTGGCTCGTCACATGGCAGCTGCTCACAGGGACCGCCATTTCGACTGCAACGTCTGCGGGAGACGCTTCGGGTGAAGCGACAGCCTGCGACGCCACCTCACAGCAGTTCATCCTCCCACTCCTCACGACCAAGCGCCAGGTACGGTTTTTACATTAAACAAGAAACCGTCAGTACTAATGACTTGTTTTCGAGAGAGAGTAAACGGCTTTAGCTGAGTAAACAGATTCAAGTAGTAAACAAGGGGCTGCCAGCCTCTGTTCAGTTCCTCACCCTTGTATTACTGGGCTCAAACTGGCGTTCGAGATGAGGAAGAGGTCGTCAGGCCTCTATGCAATTCCTCACCCTTGTATTACTGGGCTCAAACTGGCGATTGAGATGAGGAAGAGGTCGCCAGTCCTCTATGCAGTTCCTCACGATCAAGCGTTAGGCACGGTTTTTACATTAAACAAGAAACCAGTACTAATGACTTGTTTTCGAGAGAGTAAACGGCTTTAGCCGAGTAAACAGATTTAAGTAGTAAACAAGGGGCTGTCAGCCTCTGTTCAGTTCCTCACCTTGTATTACTGGGCTCAAACTGGCGATTGAGATGAGGAAGAGGTCACTAGGCCTCTGTGCAATTCCTCACCCTTGTATATATTGGGCTCAAACTGACGAACGAGATGAGGAAGAGGTCGCCAGTTCCTCACCTTCATGTATATTGAGGTAACTAATAGGACTTGTTTTTCCTGTTCACAGGCCGTCCGTGCCCGTTGTGCTCCGTCGCCCTGGCGAGCCCCGAGGATCTTCACCACCACATGGAAGCGGTCCACGGTGCGATCCCGTCAGCTTCGACCTCCTCCTCCGCAACGCCACCTGTCAGAGACCCACGGCCCGAGTGCGACGCGTGCGGGCGGCGATTCGACCGCGAGGACCTGCTCCGGCGCCACGTGCAGCTGGTGCACGCCAACGGGGTCCGCTGTCCCGAGTGCGGCGCCCTTTTCCGCAGGGCCGCGTACCTCCAGCGGCACATGGAGAGCGTCCACCGCAGCATGAGGTTCGCGTGCGCCTACTGCGACCGAGGCTTCACCCGGCGCTACAACCGGGACCAGCACGAGGCCCACAACTGCCCCATCGTGAGGAACCTCGTTGTGGACGAGATGCCGCACCTACCCGTCCTGTCACCCGAGCCTCAGCCCGGCCGCGAGCCCCAGCCTGGACCCAGCCGCGAGCCCCAGCCTGGACCCAGCCGCGAGCCCCAGCCTGGACCCAGCCGCGAGCCTCGACCCAGCCGCGAGCCCCAGCCCGGACCAAGCACGGCACCTGATGGGATGGTGGGTGGTGGCGGACTACCCACGTTCCGCACCATTCAACGAGGGTTCCGCGGACGCCTCCTGACCTTCGGCCTGTCCCGGCCCATGGAGGACTTCTTGACCGTGGAGGACGCGCTGGTGCTGCTGTTCGACAGCGTCCTGGAACTGTTGGCTGACGTCAGGACCCGACACCCAAACACCAAGGTCAACATGTTCCTGGAGTGTGAATTCGCCAACGTTCACGGAGCCACCTGTCTGCGGGCCTTCAAGACGAAGAACGTGCCTCTCACCGCCGCGTCCAACTTGGAGGACTTCCTGTCAGCGTCCTTCCACAAGCTGGAGGAAGAGAAGGAGCAGTGCCTGCTAGTGGGCAGCGGGTGGAGCTATCTCCGGATACGGGACCTGGAGATCCGCGTCAACCTCTACACCCCGTTGGGAGAACGCGGAGCCCGGTTCATCCTGCTTCCCAGGACCATCTGCGACACGCATGCCGTTATCAACGTGCACAACCTCGATGACATGTGCTTCGCGTATGCCATCCTAGCCAAGTTCGTCGCGCAACACCCGGAGAGACCCACATCGTACACACCGGACGTCATGGCACGCTACGATTGGACCGGCCTACGCTTCCCCGTAGCCGTGAAGGACATCAAAGTCTTTGAGAGGAGGAACCCCATCAGCGTCAATGTGTACGGGATCGAGCGTGCCATGGTGGGGAGACGCCCCGACGGATCGCCAAAGTTCCAGGACCGCGTGTTCCCGCTGAAGATCTGCAAGCGGGAGTTGGAGGATCACCGGGACCTGCTGTACGTGACCACCGGCGGGGACAGTCACTACGCCTACATCGCAAACATGAGTAGGCTAGTGCGTCCTCAGCTAACGTCCCACCGCGGCACTATCCACGTGTGTAAGCGATGCTTCGCCTACTTTGACAACCGGCCCAACAAGCTGCAACTGTCCGGTGCCGAGCGTCTGGAGGAGCACATGCGATACTGCACCGCCAAGGCTCCCCTTCGCCTGGACTTGTCGAAGAAGCAGCAGATCCGCTTCGTTCACCCCGAGTACACTCGGCGCGAGCGCTTTTGCGTCTACGCCGACTTTGAGTGTGCTCTGCAGCCCGTCGCCGCTGACTCTACGGAAGCACCGTCCGGCACGAGGCCCCTGCAAATGCACGTCCCGTACGCCTTCGCCTACCAGATCGTGGACTCGCTCGGCTTGGAGGAGTTTGAGCCCCGCGTCTACTTCGGGGCTGACGCGTCCAAGGTCTTCATGGAAAGGTTGAAGATGGACGTGCTGGCGCTGTGGGAGTTCCTATTCAGCATGAGAGCTCTGCACCCTTCTCTGACCCGGCAGGAGATGGACGAGTACCTGGCAGCGACTCACTGCTACCTCTGCGGGAAGGAGTTCACGGACCAGGACGTTAAGGTGCGGGACCACAATCACGCCCCACCCTACGAGTTCCGAGGAGCCGCCCACCGCTCGTGCAACCTCAGGTACCGGGAGCAGCGACACATCAACTGCTACTTCCACAACCTGTCCAACTACGACGCCCACTTCGTAGTGCGCGAGCTGGCCATCGACCCCGGCGACGTGGACGTGTTGGCCCACACGGAGGAGCGGTACATCGCTTTTACCAAGCGATTCCACTTTGGTCAGCCCGGGGACAACCAACGACAGAGCAGTTTCGCGGTGCGCTTCCTAGACACCTACAGGTTCCTGTCCATGAGCCTGGCCAACCTGGCGGCGGGACTCCCCACGGACAGGATGCGTGAGACGAGGAAGCGCTTCCCCGACGACCGGCTGTTCGACCTGGTGCGCAGGAAGGGCGTGTTCCCCTACGACTTCGTTACGTCCTACGACACGTTGTACAGGACCAGGGAGCTACCGCCCAAGGAGGCGTTCAGGAACTCCATGACCCTGGAGGACATCAAGGACGAGGAGTACGAGCACGCCCTCAACGTGTGGCGAGCCTTCGAGTGTCACAACCTCAAGGACTATGCGGACAAGTATCTGCGATGTGACATCGCCCTGCTCACCGATGTCTTTGAGCAGTTCCGCGACACCTCGTTGGCAGAGTACGGGCTGGACCCTGCCCACTATTACACCTTACCGTCCTACGCCTGGGACGTAATGCTCAAGACCTGCGGTGTGGAGCTGGACACGTTGCAGGACTTTGACATGTACCTGTTCGTGGAGCAGGGGATCCGGGGAGGCATCTCTCAGGCCATCACCCGCTACGCCAAGGCCAACCACGACAGGTGCCCGGACTACCGCCCGGACGAGCCCACGCGCTTCCTCCTGTACCTGGACGCCAACAACTTCTACGGCTGGGCCATGTCCCAGTGTCTGCCGACCGGAGACTTCGAGTGGCTCAACCGTGAAGAAATACAGGCGTTGGGCATTGCGGCGCTGGACGCAGAGGCTGATCGAGGCTACATCTTGGAGGTGGACCTCCACTACCCCGCGCGACTACACGACCTGCACAAGGACCTTCCCTACTGCTGCGAGACGAAGCGTCCGCCAACAGGGAAGTTCCCCAAACTGTTGACGACCCTGGACGACAAGACGCACTACATCTGTCACTACAGGGTCTTGCAGCAGGCGCTGCAAAACGGATTGGAGCTGGTCGCGGTGCATCGGGCGATCTCGTTTCGCCAGTCGCGGTGGTTGGAACCGTACATCCTGATGAACACGGAGCTGCGGAAGAAGGCCAAGACCAAGTTCGAACAGGACTTCTTCAAGCTCATGAACAACGCGGTCTTTGGCAAGACCATCGAGAATGTACGAAAGCGCCTCAACGTGAAGCTGGTGTGCACCCCGGAGAGGTTTTCCAAGTACGTCGCCAGATCCAACTTCCTGGACCGGACGTACTACACGGAGGACGTGGCCCTGGTGCATCTGTCCAAGGTCAACATCGTGTTGGACAAGCCCGTCTACGTAGGCATGACAGTCCTGGAGCTGAGCAAGTGGCTCATGTACGAGTTCCTGCGCAAGATGAAGGAGCGCTACGGTGACCGCCTCACCGTGGACTACATGGACACGGACAGCTACGTCTTTGACATCGTGTCCCAGGACGTCTACGCCGAGATGAAGGAACACCTGGACGACTTCGACACCAGCGGCTATCCGAGGTCCCACCCCTGCTACAGCCCCGTCAACGCCAAGGTCATTGGAAAGTTTAAGGACGAGTGTAACGGCCTGTCCTTATTCGAGTACCTCGGCCTGCGGTCCAAGCTGTACTTTATGGACATCGAGGACGCAGCGACAGGCGGCAGCAAGGCTCTCAAGCGGGCCAAGGGGGTGGCGAAGGGCGTTGTCAAGAACGTCCTCACCCCCGACGACTACAGAGAGTGCCTGTTTGAGGGGGTCCAAAAGCGCACCACCAACGTCCGCTTCCAGTCCCACTTACACCGGGTCTACACCGTGGAAGTGGACAAGCTGAGCCTCAGCCCGACTGATGACAAGCGGTGTGTCCTCCCCGACGGCATCCACACTCTGCCGTGGGGACACAAAGACGTCCCGCCGCTACCAGCCAGGAGAGGAGATCGACGGATGGAGGTGGATGGTGAGGAGGAGGAGGGGCAGCCCCAGGATGAAGACGAGGAAGAGGAATTCCCAGTTTAGTTTTAATATTAATTTTAAGAAAAATTTGTAAATAGTATTTGTAAGAAAATATAATAGCTTTATGTACAGCACGAACCTGAGTTGTTTATTTCCTCCCCTTTGCTCACTCAAAAGCCGGTAGGCTCAGAAAAACTAAAGTGAAAGGCGTTATGGACCGTTTGGCCCGAGCCGTGCAGCTTAAAAAGCCCCCGCCAACCGGGAGCGATTGGCGGCGCGTGTCGGGGACGGCCCTGAAGGAGTTGCCCAGGAAGGAGTTGCTAAGTGGTTTGCTGACGCTCGAGGTTGCACCCTCGAATTACTCAGCGGTTTGCTGATGTCCGAGGGGTCTCGTGACGCGCCCTCTTTGGCGACCTTCACTGCCGCTTGGCGGGGGCTCAGCCAGTGACACGCGCCGCTGGTATATAAACCTGAGGTCCAGCCCCGCTGCCTCAGTTTTGCTAATTTTTTAAATTTAGTAAGGAGAAAGGAGAAATGAAAACACAAGCTTTATCATTATGAGGCATGTATTGTACAGTAATAAGGTTACATACACATACTACAAAAACCTTACAAATTAGTTTTAAGCGAATATGGAGTGGAAGAGTCTGCGGACGAGAGCGTCGTTGGCGGCGGGAGCGGCAGGGTCGAAGAGCTGGACGTAGTCGCTGAGTGACGTGCGGAGAACAGCCCGGCAGTCCAGGTAAGTGAGGCAGTAGTAGCCGCAAACAGAAGTATCGTAGCCCTGGAGCCGATACCTGTTGTAGACGTAGTGGCGGTGATGAGGATTGCGCCTCAGGAACATTTGAAAGTCGGCCTGGTATGGCGGCCTTCCGTAGCTGTCCAGGTACTCGAGTCTGTCCTCTTCCGAGCAGTAAAACGCCACCCAGTGTTCGCCTCCCTCGGTGTGTGCTACCGTGTTGGACACGATGGCGGTGAGAGGCTTGACCGGCACGTCCGGTAGTTGGTCAGAGGCGTAGACCGCAACGTTCCTCAGTCCGGGGATCCTCGCCAGGCATTCTCTGATCTGGACGGTATTCATCGTGGGCGGAAGCAGCACAGGCAGCTCGAGGTGGACGGGTCCAGTGTGTCGTTAGCCACGAGCCAGTCCCGCAATACTATGCAGTTATGAAGGGCGCAACGGTTGTGGGAGCTCTTATGGTGGCGACAGCGCAGGGTCCGGTAGGTGGGTGGACCGTTGAGCGACCCGCAGCCCAGATCCTCCATGTCCTGAGCGGTGGTGGCGGCGGGCTCGGTTATGAGGTGGCGTTGTACAAAGTCCCTCTTCTGCGATCCTTTGACGTATACCAGGGGACGGTGGATGAGGCAGGAGCGCAGCTTGTCCAGCAGGGCGACGTACGCGATGTTCCCCTGGTCCCTCTCCAAGCCGTGGCAGTGGCGAGTGACCCAGACGCTCTCGCGCTGTTTCTCGGAAGTCAGGAGGTCCTTACTGAAGGGTGGGCGGGCGATGTGATGTAGGAGCAGCGTGCCGGTAGTCACGTCCACCACGCAAACCTCTTTCAGTAGAAAGTCATTATCACTGTCTTTAAAACACTGCATATCCATCACCACGCTTCCGTGATGACAGCGCGCTGGCGGTGGCTCGATGTAGATCGGTGGCGGTACGTCCATCCCGTACGGCTGACTGAACTCGACTGAGCGCTGGCGGGAGCGCGCCTAGCGGGATAACCTTGGGTGCGCGCGCCGCCATCACCTAACGGTCCACGGTGACCTTGAGCGCGCGCGGCAACTCGTTTACCCGCCAAAGTCGACTGTGACGTTGCGATGACGGTCCACCTCCACGACGTTGTCCAACTCGGCATACACTATACAGTTGAACGCCTCCGCCAAGGCTTCGGAGAACCCAATCTCTATGCGCAGGTTACCGTTGCGCACCAGGTTCCAGTGGCTGGATTGAGAGGCCGCCATATCGGGCGTCAGATCAAACGCCATCAGGCAGTATCCATAGGGGTATTCGTTGCGACTGACTTCGTTACCACAGTCTGAGAAATTGATGCCGGTGCCAGTGTACAGCGTGTGGTAGGCGAGCACGCACAACTCATGACCGAACGTGTAATCTGGTTGAAGCGGCTTACATGGTACTTGCTCACCATCTATGTACAGCGCGAAGAAGTTCACGTGGCTGTGGGTGAAGTTGAACGGGTTCTTCTTGTAGTCCCCGTTGAACGCCTGATTGCTGACCAGGCCAACTATAATGCGTTTCGGCAGTTGACCCAGAAACACACTGTCCAGAGTCTTGCTGCTGATACCGGAGGGTAGTGTGAAGGATTTGACTTCCACGCGCGTAATGGGATATTTGGCTGTGCCCGACTCCAGCGTCCTGCTGTGAGCCAACAGCACGCTCGGGTTGATCTTACAGCGGCGCATAAACAGGTTGACTTCGGCGATGTCCACTTTGTAGTCTGTCACGGTTTTGGACATGATGGAGAATGAGTTCTTTGACCTGATCAGGCGAAAGCGCATCTCCACGCCGTTTAACATGAACTTCTCCTGGTTGCATAGGTCAACGTGCAGATGTCCGACCATGTCCGCGTACCGGCTGGCCTTGACAAACTCCCTCCGGTTCTTGAGCCCGGCATTATCCTCCTCAGTATTGTCCATGTACCCGGCATAGTCCTCGTAGAACAACTCCGCGGTGAGGTGCGATATCTTGGCATCACCGCCATAGGACAACAGGTTCTCCAGGTAGGCGCGATAGGCGTACGTGTTGTTCTGAGGAGACACCAGTTTGTTGTTCAGGTACAGGTCCACTTGACTGAACAGCGAGTGCAGCCAGTTGTTAATCGGACCCACCTCTTTTATCGCTTGATCACCCGTTACAGCGCCTCCACTAGCCGTTCTAATGGTAGCCTTCACATGCAGTAGCGTCTGTGACAGATCCGTGTACTCGTCCCCATGACCCGGAACTATGAACTCAACGGGTGAGTCGTCTGTCAGGGAGGAGATGGGCTTGTACTGCACCCATTTACCGCTCTCTATACTGGTCTGCGTGGGCGGTAGCGAGAACAGGTCCAACTCGGTCTTGACACACTCGCACGACTTCTGATGTAGAAACGCCATTATCCAAAAATGTCCTTCACGGTACTCTCACTCTTCTTGCTTCTCCTCTTCTTAGCGACACGTTTTGCGGGCTTCCTCTTGGGCGCAGCGCTCTTCTTCCTCGCTCCGAGGAGTTTCGCCAGAGACTGAGGAGTAACCTGCTGTACACGCCTCCTCTTATAGGCGCCACCACCGCTCAGCACGCGATCCAGTTTTTCATCGGCCCTGCGTTTCAGCGACCCGGTAAACTGTCTGAGCCGGGTGTTGGCCGCGACTCGGGGGTCGGCTGTGCCCGCCGCCACGTCGCCCAAGAAGCCCACACCGGACCTCAGCGCCTCCTTGCCCAGCGCCCATGCGCCGGATCTGATCAAAGGGACCACTGTACGCATCAGCCCGCCTAGGAAACTGCCGATGCCGTGTCCGCGTTGGAAAGCGGCTCCTCTGAATACGGAGGATACGCCATGACCCGCCTGCTGGTGGCGGTAATACGCCAGATAGGGATCGCTCGGATTCATTGCCGCTGCCTCTCTTTCCTGAAATGAAGCTTCATGCACGTAGTCCCGAAGTGGAATGGCAAGTGTCGCCCTTGGTTGTCCCTTAAATCGATTTCCACGCTCTCGAATGAGGTTTTAATCACCGGCACGTAGTGCGGGTCTATTATATACACTGTCGTGTTGGCACCGTACGTGTAATTCCTGATGTCGATGTTGAGGATCTTCAGTAGTGGCGCCACAGCGTCGCCCACCAGTTTGGGTTCCACCAGGTCGCAATACACGTACATGTGTGATGGCAGACCGGCGAAGAGGTTAGCCGGCCTCACGGACCTGTGACGCTTGACGATATCCGTATCCACCTCGTAGCCAAACTGTAGCGCCAAACTGGGGCTCAGTTTGAGGCTCTGAACGGCTGAAGACGTCGACATCAATTCCACCCTGGAGGACCTCTCGTCATACGAGAAGGCGCACAGGTTACTCTTCATTTGAGGGTGGTTGTTGATTGCGTGCACGAGTTCCTCGGTACTACTGTAATTACCCGGCTCCACTTTGATTAACAACTTGTCCACCACGGCCAACCCGCCTTTCGAGTCCCTCATTCCCAGCACTAGTTTGATGTAGGTTCCCTCACCGACGGTCAGAAAAGAGAAGGGGTAGTGCGCCTCCGCCAGAGCGACCTCCCACTCGCCGTCTGACAGATCAACGGTCGAGGGTAGATGGGTCGTGTAGTTTGTCACCATGTTGTTGGGATAGTAATTCATTGAACTGTTACTGGGCAACGTCAGGTAAAACTGGTCGTGCCTCGTCATCGCAGCTGTTGCACGTCCGCTGCGGGTACCCACGAATTGAAGTCCTCTCCGTAACCGGCCCACTTGACTAGGTAGCGCTTACTGGAGCCTCGCCCTTTAGTGTCCAGTATTTTATCTATTTGATACAGGCGATCCGGGGCGATCGTCACCTTTTGCATCTCGTGCTCGTAGAAGCGCCCTTCCAGCGGCGTCCCGTTCAGCTCGCGCAACACGTACAATGGTAGAGGATGCGACCCGTATACGTGGTCCACCACGAACAGCTCCTTACTCCAGTTGGTCTCGTAACCTTTGGCGAACGTGCCCTTCTCCTTGGCTATGCGCACCGTGTCACCAGGCTCGAACCTGGGCTTGTGTCGCCGGATCGCCTTTCCATACATGTGACGCCACACCTTGTACACCGTTTGACCATCGCCGCTGTCCGCGTCCACGGGTCGTAGGCCACCCAGGCTCTTGTGCGGGCTGCGGTTGTAGGCGTCCACAAGCCTGTCCAACACGTCCACGTAGCGATACGTGTTTTTGTAGGTCAGGTAGCGCCACATGCGGTTCTTGAGCGTGCGGTTGACTCGCTCCACCACCGCCGCCTTCACGTCGGGGTTCTGCGTGGTGAAGTAGTTTACACC
The DNA here is from genome assembly GCA_963675035.1 of Allygus modestus. NCBI lineage: Eukaryota > Metazoa > Arthropoda > Insecta > Hemiptera > Cicadellidae > Allygus > Allygus modestus. The sequence goes on from OY776117.1 coordinate 28,815,619, forward strand.
GTGACTCTTGAACACTCGCTTGGTCGCGGCCCCGGTGAACTCCGTCCCCTTGTCGGTCTGTAGGCAGCGGGGAGTCGCCTCAGCGAATATTCCCTCGAACGCAGCAGCCACCTCAGGCCCGCTTTTCCTCTTCAGTGGTACCGCGAACAGCCGCTTACTGAATACGTCTATCACAGTCAGCAGGTAGTTGACCCCGTCGTTGTACCGGCTCAGGCCGCGCATGTCGTTCAGGTCCGCCTGCCACAGCTCCCGGGGCCCGAACACGGCGTAGCGGTTGCGGGGAAACCGCTTGCGCGCAGGCTTGTGCAGCGTGTAGGTGTCCTGGGCGCGCAGCCAGTCGGCTACCCGACGTTTCGGTAGGCGCGCGGCTCTGGCCAGAGCAGCCACCCCGCCGAGGGAACCGGGCTGGCTCGGGTCGTAGTACAACTTCTCCATTACGGTGAGAACTGCTCCCAGTTGTCCAATGACGATTCCTGGTCAGGTTCCTCGGTTATTATCCTTCTCCTGGCCGCTGGGGGCCGCGGTCTCAGGCGGTCCAGTATCGGCGTCAACCTCGGTGAGAGGGGTGTCGACGAGGCTGTCGTCGTGTCTCCCCAGGGGCTCGATGCCGAGTCCAGTCCCACGCCTAAGTAACGCAACGCCGTGGGATTGCTCACGTATTCTTTGGGCACGTTCATGTCCTTCAAGGCGGCCATCACTTGATGCCAGCCGGTAGGCAATCGGTCCGCCCTTCGCGCTCTCACTATGCTGTGCGCGATGTCCACTATATTGGAATCGGGGATCTTCACCTTGTCCACATACACCGCCCCACTGGCGTCCCAGGAGATGGGGCTGCCTTGACGGGTCATGAATCGCAACAAGTTGCGCGCCACCGACCTGTAGATTTTTGAGAACGATTCCACAATGTCCTCCTCCGCCGAGGCGCTAGACTCGCGCTTCATCTGACTCGGACCTCCCGTTGCTTCCTCCTCCCTCTCCTCACCCTCGATGATTGACAGACCTATGGGTTGACGTTTAGCCGCGGAAAAGTGCAGGAACCGCTGTAACACCTGCTGATATTGTTTCCATTTCTCCGTATCGTCCAGCCGCTTGTCGCTCAATATGCGATGCATCTCAGCATCTAGGCTGGCTGGCTTATTGGCGCTACCTCCTCTTGGTCCTGGTCCCGGTCCTTCTCGCAATCTCTCGATGAGCTCCTGCGGTACAACCACCATTTTCCTAGCGTACTCCATGTCCGATTAGCTTCTGCGCTAGAATGGGCAGAACAGCGTTCAACAGCAGAGGTAGGAAGATCCCTCCGCCCCGTTGGACGAGGTAGTGTCGCTTCTTGGTCCAACCCTCGCCGCGTTTCACCAGCCGTCTGAGCGCCTGTTTGTGTTTGCTCAATTTGCGTTTGAGGCAGGGAGAAAGCGGTACGTTTCCGCGTAGCACGTTATACGCGCACTCGCACAATGACTTGATGCGACTCTTGTCGCACGCTTTTAACAGGGCCTTGCGTTCTTTGGGCGTAGCGTGTATTAGGGCCCTCAGCAGCGCCGCGTCCTTCTTCACGCGGTGTGACATGATGACTGACGCTGGCGCGCGCTCGGCCTATTTATCACTTCTTCTTGGGCAGGTACACGTAGTTCACCGGGTCGTCTGGGAAAATGGCTGAACGTATGCGCATCTCCTCGGGCGTGGACTGTTTCAAGTCTATGAGTAGATAGGCGTGCGGATCACGCGTAGCGTCTGCGTAAGCCTCCTCCACAAATTTGGGGTTCTCCGGGTATACTTGACGGGCGAGGTGTTTATCTGAGCGCGGTCCCTGGGATTCTTGAAACACACTATGTAGTGGGCGTTCAGCGATATGTCGCGCTGGCCCCTGCCCTGGTGAAAAAGGTTTTGCGTGATGAAGAACACGCTCAGGTTGCGGTGGTGTGAGCCCTTGGTGAACAGGTCCGCTACGCCGGGGCCAGCCTCGCGCATCATGTCATCGATGATGACCAGGGCGGGCTCGCTACCGTCATAGTCGTCCAGGTCTGGCAGGCCGGCTACGTAGCGCACGGCAGAGTCCGCACGGCTCTTGCTACCGCCACTGCCATAGTGCCAAGTGATACGGGCGAACCGTGTATCGCACATGCGGTCGGCGTGCTCTATGAAGCGAGCCACGAAGTGCGACTTGCCGCTGCCCGAAGGCCCGGCCACGATGGCGGTGAACGGGTGTTTCCACCTCAAGTCCATGGCGTCTACTGACTGCCATGCACCGCCACCTCGGCTCTTAAAACTAAATTCTTTTCTCGCTTTTTTTTTTTTTATTTGATTTTTTTATTGAAGGAAATAAGGGAATAAGGAATACCATTTATTTATACAAATTCTAGGAGAGGACTTTTACTGCCTGGAGAGCTGCTCCTCTTCACAAGGCTCATCCTCGGCCTCACGCCAACGTTATACTGCGTGATGGTGTTATCGTCCAGGACTGCAAGGTACCGCCGGGGCATGTATATCCGGATCGGGTCGTCACCGACAAGACCCTCCAAGGTGGCCATCACCGCCTCGCCGTATGGTGTATCCACCCTCTCAAACGAGCGGATCGGGTAGACCACGTTGTCCTGCAGGTCTACGATGCGGGTATAACCCGCGGCCTTGCAGCTGTTGAGGGCTGTCCTGAGGTCCATCTTCTGGTCCGTGTTGAGCATGACACAGCGGCTGGATGCAGAATGACTGGCTCTCACTACCGAGTCGCCTTTTGTAGACAACCGCGGAGGAGGCGTAGTGATGAAAACATCAACTGGCGGAGTGGAGGAGGAGTGGAGGAGGAGTGGAGGAGTGGAGGAGTGGAGGAGGAGTGGAGGAGGAGTGGAGGAGTGGAGGAGTGGAGGAGGAGTGGAGGGATGGTGGAGTGGAGGAGTGGTGAGGCTGGATATGTATCTCGAGGAACACGCTCATTCGCTTTATTACGTTATTTATTTATTTTTTTTATAATAGTGTACATTAAGGAAAAGTAGGAAAGGGAAGGATCGAATTACTTAGTTTATTTCATTTATTTTTTCGTCTTTTTCCGCTTTTCGGGGATGGCGACAGCGGCGGTGGAAACGCACCGATCCGCGATCTTCCTCCAGGTGGGCAGCGGACTGACGGTCCTGACGATTCCGTCGAATCTAGGCTCTCCCGTCTCGCTGTTGGCCAACCATAGGTTCTGCAGCCTAGTCAGCAGATCCGTCAGAATCATGCAGATCTCGTCGTCCCGCTGCTCGTCCAAATACAGGCCACAGGCCCAAGTCGAGCGACCTCCTTTGAACACGTTCATCTTTAACAGTACATTACCGCTGTTGGTAGGGTTCTTCACAGTGTACTGATATCCGCCAGCGGACCAGCCCAGTGTCGGGGAATCGATAGGCACTTCCTTCCTCTTTACAGTCCACCCATCGAGCTTTTTCTTCTTTGACACACATCCCTGCTGTACTGGCGGTGCGTTGGCGTTCTCATCATTCATTGCGTTCAGCTCCTCTAGGAAGGAGCGGATCGTTTGGTCCACTTCAGCTGCACTGACTCCGTTTCCGTTCATGGTGACGTCTCAAACAACACTGAGGTCGCGCGCGCGGCTCTGCCTCGGTTTTATACCCAGGTTGCACGCTTCAGCGAACCTTCTAGAAGCTTCCAGAAACGTGAGAGGTAGTCTATCGCTGACGGGGGGGGGGGGGATCAGGTAAATCCTCACGCCAGGCTATGTTGTGAGGCAGGTATATCCTCACACCAGTTGATGTCGGGGGGGGGGGGGCTTCCTCGCATCCTCACGCCAGGTGCCAGGTTTAAGTTAGGTTCGCAGTGGAATGTAAGCGGTAAACAGTTCCCGGAACCGCTGATGAGTAAACAGCCCCGGGTGGTCACGTAGGCCCTAGCACGCGCCTCGACACGTGACTCTGCGAAGCCGCTCACGGGGGGGGGGGGGCTTGCATCCTCACCGCGTCTTTGCTGGTTTTGAACCATCATGATGGGTCTGGAAGACCGCTGATGAGTAAACAGCCAAGATCTCATGAGGAAAACGCGTTTAAAAATTAATAGCGGGCCTGTTTAACGGTGGATTCTCAATTTTCTTTAAGGGATGGTTTACTTAGGCCGCCGCCCTACATGTGGTGAAATTTCATCAAAATCGGTCGGTAAACAGCTGAGATCCCATAAGGAAAACGCGTTTAAAAATTAATAGCGGCCTTGTTTAATGGCGGATCTATGGGGTTCTTACGTCATTCGCTTCCTCTGGGATAGGCCTACATTCTGGAAAAAGTCCCGTGGGAATCGGTGAGTAAATAGGCTAGTTATTAATTTTTGAAAGTTTTTCCTCATCATGAAAAATGTTGCAAACGGGGGGGGGGGTCCGAGCTTGGCTATGGGGAAGGTCCGGGGGGGGATGACGTCATGGGGGGGGATGACGTCATTGGGGGGGGATGACGTCATGGGGGGGGGGACGTCCTCGCGTCCACGCGTCCACACCGCGCCTATGCTGGTTCTGAAGGAACCAATGCCCCCTACTTATATATATATATGTATATATATATATATGTGTGTGTGTCCGTAAGCACGATAACTCTCGTAAAAAAGGTCCGATCTTAATGAAATTTGGTACAAATGTGTAAAGTACCATTTATTTGAACGAGTTCGAAAACCAGATGAATCGCACCATCCTAAGGGTGGTTTATGGGGGGTTTCGTACCCCAAGAATGTGTTTTTGGGGTTTTCACATGCAATTTTAATTTTAATCAGATTTCAATTCATACCATTTAATTCAGCTTAAAAAACAAGAAATATGGTATTCTGATAATTTCTCTACGTCAAATGGTTACAGAGATATTGAAAGTGCTAAACACAGTACGTTGTCTAATGTTATTCTTATGGAGAATAAGAACAAATTATATCTCGCTTATTTATGAACATATACTAACGAAACTTGGTTTACAGCCTCATCTGGTTGTGGTCTATTGTTATTTGCACAAAAAAAGAAATTTTTAAGGATTATTCCCCTAGCAGCAAACCTGCGTACTCAGCCCCCATATTATTCTTATGGAGAATAAGTAAAATGTAATGTCTCCCTTACTTATGAACATAATTTAATAAAACTTGGTATGTGGCTTCACCTTGTTGAGTTGTATTGATATTTGCATAACAAAAACATTTGTTGTGTTCCTTGTTGCAGCAAACCTGCGGACTCATCCCCCATGTTATTCTTATGGAGAAAAGTCAAAATTGTATATATCGCTTATTTATGAATGTATATTGATGAAACTTGGTATGTGGTTTCACCTGGGTGATTTTTATTGATATTTGCATGAAAACCCATATTTTGTGTTCCTTTTTGCAGCAAACCTACGCACTCATGTCATTCTTATGAAGAATAATTAAAATTGTATATATTGCTTATTTGTGACTATATGTTTCTGAAACTTGCTATGCGGCTTTATATGGTATTAAGACATATATTATGCGTTTGAAATTCGCTGAGTGTGCAGCTTTGCTGCGACGGGGGTATTTATTCATGCTGAGACGAACAATGAACTGGTAACAACAAAGTCTTACAATTATTGATTTGTATTCATAAACGTAGGTACTATTATGATGGCACCCGCATTGCAGCCCACCTATAGCAAATCGGATGAATCATATCACAATTCAGTTACTATGTGCAAATTGTAAGCCTATTGTTGAATTGGACATTTTATATAATTAATATCTATATTATAGACCGTCCAAGCGATTTTCTATTTCGTCATATAATATTAGAACATTTACTATACAAAACACCATATTGTATTTGATCTTCAAAACTGGTTGCAATATTCATTTAATTTTTTAAATTGTTTTTCTAAAATAAAATAAAACACGTATAACTAAATTTGTATCTCTTTAATAACCTAGAAAATTAAAGTATTTATGAATTATTTTACCATTTTATATTAGATTTATGAATAGGTATAACTTAAAAAAAGTTATGTGACAAAATGTTTTTTAATGTGAATGTCTTGCTTTGATGTGAGCCTTTTGGGCTTAATAAATACATAGCATAGTCTTAGAGCTCCACCTCTAAAGAAAATTCCTCAAGAAATTGCTTCTAAGCTATTAATACACTGATATCAACATTGAACGAAATTACCCACATTACTTAGTATATTTTCTTCATTTAACGAGATTTGCACGTAAATAAAAGCTATGATTCTATGTTTGCACATGTCCGTATGTTGTTTCATGTTCAGTTCATGTATGTAATGGGTAGTTTTCATTTATTAAAAAAAGTTTATTTTAGTGGTTTTACAATTTTGGTAAAACTACAACCTAACAAGCTTTATCCAAACTTGAAGAAAGTAAATCTGTAGTTAATGCAAGTTTGGTGTGAGAAGTCTCTCTAATTCCCTCTTTAAGTCAAATTACCTATTAATTTTAAAACACACTTCTAGAGTAAAATACAATTTTAAACTACGTACACTTCTGAAATATAAGTTCAGTAAAAGTAATAGCAGAATTTAAGTTTTAATTGCAAGAAATATTATGACATACTCCAATATATCGTTATTAACAGATACATTATCGTAATTGGTTTGAATGTGTCGAACCTAATTATGATTATACTTGTGATACGAGGTTCAATACTGGTTGCTCAATGTTCTAACAACTTTAAATAACATTATCACCAATATGTATTTTAATTTATTTGCTAGTTATGTATATAGCCTTACTATCGAAATACCTAGTCTAAAAACAAATTCAATTACATTCTGTATTAAAAATTGTTCTATCGAAATTAAAAATGTGTGTTAATGTATTTTAAATTTGTTAACCCAATCATGTTTAGTAATGACATAGAATTGTTTAATTTATGTTTCGATCCTACAGTTATAGCTCAGAACTGTTATCTAAACTAGTGCTTTTTCAAGACTTTCTGATTCAGTAATTAAAACTTGATTGATTTAAAAGTTAATGTCATTTGTGATAACTAAACGGAATGACAAACTTGTAATCAGCGTTTTAACGGATTCAGCTAAAGTAATACAGATAAATGGACTTCGGTAAACTGCTTCATCAGACTTTACTACAACTAGATAGTAATTAGGTTGCATTGTTATTGGAACCACGTGGACATTTAGGAACAGTTGTGTTACGTGAGCAGGACACTTAACGACTTGAGGGAGAAGACGATTAAAGCAGCTGTAAAATATTAAATTTAACACAATATCAACAATATTCCTAAGAATGGTTTTATGTATTCCGTTTATATGTGCAACAAAGTTTTACTAAAACATATTATGTCCATCATCACTATAGATTTAACTCAGAATGACGAGTTTTTTCTTTTTACTTTTTGCTAGAATATTTGTGCTTGTGGCACGAGCCACAAATTTTCATTACTTATATAACAATACACATTTGTATCACATTTTTGTAACAATTGAAAGTGTCAAACTACCCTATCATTCTAATTATAGTGATAACTTATTGGTCTATTAAGAATTGTTGCTAACCGATATAACTGAGAACAGTTTATTGCTTAGCTAAGAATGTTAACTGTATATTATGGAGCACGAAAAGGTAAAATGTCTTAGTGTGACATGAACAGTTACATGAACTTTAACTATAGTGCTCCTCAGATTTCTAGAAGAGCCTACTTCTCTAACCCTGTCATGTCTCATAACAACGTAGTATACAATATAAGGGTTGTTATATTATTTTTGTTCATTATTTGAAGGGCTGCTTGCTGTAACGGCTGAATAGTAAAAAACAATCATTGGAGTCGATAACTGCGGGATGGCGTATTTGATTGACCAACCAATGTAAAATAAATGTTTCATTAGTGATAGCTTGTGGATTTTTCAATTAAGTTTGTTTTACCAACTCCTTCATTGGTACAATCGTGTCATTAACTGAATATCCAACTGCGATGTAAATTCGTTCTTAAATACTCTAGTGAACTTTGGTTTTTAATATATACGTACTTTGAAATGTGGTAGTCAACTGTATATACTGCATTTGAATTAATTTAAGTTTTTACATCAAGGAGGTAAAACACAAAGTATACGGAAGTTGTGCGAAGTGTAGAAAAATATTAACTAAATGTTGAATGATATTTTAACAGTTTAGGGACGTTTTGGAGGTTTCCAATTTTGTAGGAAAATGCGAAAAATGTCTTTTATATTCCAACAAAACTCAAGCATCTTGAAAATAAATGAGGGCATACACGTACAATTCGAAAATTATTAAACTGTATTCTCGTGGATGTGAAGTTCCCCACTGACACAAAAGTAAATTGGATACAAATTTGAAGTTTTAAAGGCCCCTCTTATTGTTATCAGAACCGTTAAGGCCTGGGCTCTACCTCGATGTCCCTCAAGGTACCAATATTGTGGGCATTAAGATTTAGTGAACCTGGTGATTACTTTACTCATTACATCAATTGGGTAGTACATCAGTTCAAACCTACGCGTATACTGTAGCTCGTACTGATGTTACACAGTGTCTGAGAGACCAGTAGGGCAACTGCCACACTGAAATATTAATTATATTTTAAGTAATTTTATTTTTAAAGACAAAATTCATTTGAAAGTGAGTTCCAAAGATCGAGTTTAAATCTTAATAAGGTATTAAAATTTAGGGGGCAAATTAGCTGAAAATTATCTATTGAATTTTGTTTATAAGGTAGGACTATTAAAAATCTGGATTGACGAATTTGGTGCAACCGACTCAAAGATTATCACATTGTATTGATATATTTGGCATTATATTTAGTAAATGCATTCAAAATAACATATTCATAGTTTTATAATTGCGTTGATTTCTCTTATGAACAACAATATAACATAACAATATAAACCATAAACCTAAAAGTTTGTGTATATTAGTTTATTCCCCTTCGTAGTTAATATTAGTCGTTGTATTAGTTTTGCTTAGTAACATTACGTTGTTCAAAGCCAGTGCGAGATCCAAAAGATAATAGTAACTATAAAGGTAACAGCATACTATCAGCTAGTATATAAAACATGCAAATAACCTAAGTTGTTCTGGTTTAGTTTTCACGTTTACCCGTCAACGCTGGTATACTAACTGTTTACCCGTCCTTCGTACGGGTTGTATGTATGAATAGTAGTGTAATTAAAGAAAATAACAATCCATATAATTTTACAATATTAAAATTACATTTTACGTGTTTAATGTACAACTAAATAAATGTTACAAACTATACTGGTAGATAGTTCGGGTACTGTTGCTGCGTCGAGGAACTCTGTCGGGTAGTGAACGACGTGGTCATGGTTAAAATAACGGTGTTAAAAAATGTATACGTTCGATCCTCGCTTTGGAAAAGACCTACCTTTGTGTTGATCTCCATTGCTTGTTCATTGGTGGACGTGAGGATGGCACAATCACTTTACAAATTAAACTGTTTATGATCCTCGGTAAAAAAGAAAAAAACAACTGTCGATCAGTAAATCCGGTAATTTATCGATTGTGCCGATTGAAGGAGATATGTTTAAGAGACTACATTTGTTTTCCAATTTCTCAACTTTTAAAAGGGCATAAGAAAACTCCTCAGTCCCTTAATCTTCTCCAAAATACATTTTCATATTTACTGTTAAGTTCAGTTGCTCAGTGGTCGGCTGCATTAAATATCTTTTTTTGAGAGCTTTAGATCTCGTACACCCATGTCTCACACGACAAAGTGTATGTGTGAAATCTCCAGAAAACTACACTGTGGCTCCCAACGATGTTGTCATGATGTTAGTTCTTATTTCCTTTAAGGTACCAAATTTCAACTCTATTGGTTGAGTAGTTGGTGTGTGACGATTAACACGCCAGTGAGCCATTTTCCTTGAGTATATTTGTATTTGAAGTAGGTAAATGTCTGCTTTGAGCTATCAGCTATATTCTTACCGAATTTCAGATCAGTAGTATGCGCAAGATTGTATTTTGAAATTACAGGTGACGAAGATTAAACATTTTCGTAAAGGGAATAGGCTTGCGTTTTGTTCTAATGTATTAGTTATGTTCCTACCGAATTTCAACTTTCCATTAATTAAATACTAATACTCATAAGATTTCCATAAAAATAAATTAGGGAAAGCCCTCTATATTACTTTTTTAACGTATTCTTATTGTACATCTGCAGCATAAGGGGACCACCATGGAAAATTTAATCTTCATTGATACTGTCATTTTTTAGATAAAGTGATCACTATGTCAGTGAGTTTATGAGTCTGACAAATAGAGATTTAGATCATATATCCACTCTGTATATGATCTAAATCTCTATTTGTCAGACTCATGTTGTTTATTACCAATCCTCACTCACCGTTTTAAATAAGAACTGTAACAGCTGTTTATGGAATAAATATTCTTAAGTCATATCCACTCTGTATACTTATGTTATTTATTACCAATCTTCACTCAACGTTTTAAATAAGAACTAAAACATCTTAGGCAGAGTCCTAAGGTGATTTCAAAACATCCAAGTAGCCTTAAACTTTCGAACGCACATATAGAACAAATAACAAAATTTTCATCTAAATCAGTGCACCCGTTTCCCTGTGAAAAGTGAACAAAACATTACCAAAACCGCGCGAAATCACGTTTATGAGCCGCCGCCATTCTTTTCCAATAGGCGTATGCCAGTTTAAAGTATCCTAAAACCTTCTCACGCATGTATAGAAGAAACAAACAAAGTTTTATCAACGTTAGTGCACCCGTTTTCCCGTGAAAAGCGAACAAAAACCCGTCCTCGAACGTTGTCGACAGACGGACAGAAATCGAGATAAGTACACTTCTTTCGGCTTCCCTAGGGTGTAAAACGTGAAAATATGCAAACATTTCATAATTCCAAGCAATGTATAGACACATCTTGAATTTTATTTATATAGATCAATTTAATTTAACAAGTTATGATAATCAAAACTGTATGATAGACGATAGTAATTCGGTAGACAGTAATTCGATCAAAATCCGGTAGTTTAAATTATGCAATTAAGCACTGGTCTCCGTAAACATAATGAGTAGAGAAAGAAAATATATTGTTATTGATTAAAATAAGATAGTGTAGTAACAAACACTATACATTACCATACTCTACACCAAACCTTTCCTTGGTTAAACCAGTCTCCTTGAACAAAAGAGTTATTAATTAGTTATAAAAGGATTTCCTTACCTTTGATTGGATTCACCCCTCAAATTTCCTGCCATGTATTTTTATGCAGTGGCTGCAAAGGAAGTCGACCCCCAGAATGGCGCGTGCTGATAATAACAAAGTCAGAAGACTCTTTTACCTTTCCTGTCGGGCTGAGACCTTTTCATTTGTGAATATCTCTTCCTCTTATTATCGGAATAACATTTATTTATTTTACTTCAGCTCGCTAATAAGTGTATTTCTTTAACGTTCACAGATGCACACTAATCAAAGGGAGATCAGAAAGCAATTTTCGGCTTAATGTAAACGTATGTACATCTTTAGCGATAGAATGTAATACTTAGTCTTGTTTTTGCCAATTGAGGTTATTGCTTATCCGGTTTTTGCTTATTGAGGTTATTACAAAACTAACGAACAAGTGAACATTATTTATATTTAAATTTAAATTATATTTGTACTATTTTTAAGTAGTTTTAATTAAATGTATGGATAGCTAACCATAACATCCAGTAATGGCTGAAACAACGTAAACTATTTATTTTACAATAACGAAAATTAAAAACTGCAATCGATGAGTAAGATAGTATTCGTGAAAATTTACACAGTTAATTAACAAATGTGTTTTTTTTTCTACGATTCGATTTAATGGGAACGCAGAGTTGTATCGGTGTTGTGAACGTAATTAAAATACCCACATATATCACCTCTCAAATAGGAGTTTTATCATGACTTTTTTAGTTTACATATCTTTGTAGAATGCACATTCCAGTTTATTGTGTCAATCAGACAATTACGAGCCTGGGGTGGTAAAATAATATAAACGTTTCAAGGAATAAAACTGTGTAAAGGTGAATTAAAATTTGTTATCACCAAAATTGCACTGACCTTAAAAACATAAAGTTTATAAAAAATGTATAAAAATAAGATAAATGAATAGTTATATACTATTGTTGATTGTCAATTCAATTATTTCATTGCAATTTGTGACCATAGGACTGGAGATGATAAAACAAGAATAAATTACAAGAATGTTGGATGTACACATTCCTTTACACCTGTAAGTTACTGAAGATATCTCACCGAACTCTCCTCTGCTTCATAATCCTTCCCATCGATAAACTGTCTCCTCTCTATCTTTCTCCTTCCGGTCATTGGTTGTCTACCTTACTTAATATTTTAGAAAAGTCTGTGTGTTAGCTTCCCTTGGCTTCGGACTCGTAAAATTCATCAGCTTGTACTTAGCAATTGATGTCAAAATGAGGCCTTTTGTTTCATGATTGTCAGAGATTAGCAGGCTATTTTAGTATGTCCAAAAAAAATCTTTTTACACGTAAGACAAAGAATGTTATTTTTCAGACCTAGTTATATTTGATTACGGGTTTATTCACAGAGTCAAGAAGATTAACAAAAATACTAACCGTTATGGGTTGTTTACGAAAACCCGTTTTATAATTTTTCAGATATTTTTCATAATATGGAAGAATTTCAATTTTTTTTTATTTACACATTCACGGTAAAGCCATTTTACGTAAATGATTGAGGTAGCTTGGCAATACTAATGGTAACAAATGTGCAACAGAGACATGGGTAACACACAACAGCAATACAAAATAGCACACAGATCGTGGATGCCTAAGAATTCACTGACATGCATTAATACATTTCTCACATTCTACTTGCTGAATATTAATGTAGAAGAAGCTGAATTAGAACGTCTTCTAATATTATAAGTAGGCACCTGAAAATAATAAATAAAATAGCAAAACCTAGAAATTAGAACACAGATAAAAATATTGTCATTTGATAGTGAAAAGTATTTTGAATAACATATCAAAAGTCTCCAAAAATATTTTTTGTTAAAAGCCACAATTTTTTTCAAAATGGCGCCCAAATTCAGTACTTATTTACTTTTTATTGAAATTCTGACTTTCCTTTATGGAATATCCCATATTACTTTTATTGATCCTCGTGAAATTATCTTTCAAATGGTACAAAGCATTTGGTATTAATAACCAAAAATAGATATTGTAAATACAATTCAAAATTCAAAATAATAATAATGTATATAGATTAATATCATTGTACTGTTAGGGGCCATCAATAAATTACATCACGCTATATTTAGCGCTTTTAGCCCCCTTCCCCCGCTTTGTCACACTGTTCATAACCCCCCCCCCCATCATGCTCTGTCACGATGTCCCGTACCCCCCCCCCCCGGCGAGGCGTGACAATATATGCATGGGCGGCCCCTTAAACATTTTGTTTACAAGTAAACACCTACGTTAAGTGCAATAGTGTGATTGAATTTTAATTTTATACATAATAATATGTTCAAATAAACGAATTTCAACCATCATAAAACTCCCTGGAGATGGCCAACTCAGTGTCGATTGATTTAGTGTTCATGCACGATCCTCAGCATTCTGAAAATGCAACAGAACATTTCAACCCACTCTTTCGGCATCCAAAATTACTACCACAATCAGAATGGCAGTTGCAATGATTGAGCACAGCATCTTCTGCAGCTGTATAATAAAAAAACAGGTATTTTTTAAATTTTATGGATTAGAGTTAACAGTAAATGAGGGTGGCTCGCGGACAAAAAACTCCCCCTCCGAAATGGACCCTTCCCCTTTGGCTAACTGCCCACATATAGACCAGTGACTCATTCTATACTTTTGGAACTAAAGTATTATTTTTCATTATCTTTAATATATAACAAAAGGACTGGCGTGTTCATCAAAAGTTCTCCAACCTTCCAGTGTGCTAGACACATGGATAATATTATTCTTTGGCTTGTGCTGTTGATATATTATTCACAATACTTTTCACTATCAAATGACAATGGTTTCATCTGTGTTCCATGTATGTTTTGTGTTTTTGGATATTGTATGGTATGGTATCTTTACTGGCGATATGGTTGTTGACTTAGCTTATGGTCTCTTACTAGATATGTTATGTACCTGTACTAAAATTAATTTAGTCACAGCGTTACATAGAATTTTATAAGAGCACGACTGACTTGACAGTTATTACTTGTGATAAAACTTACTTTTGTTTCTTGATATTTCCTTTGACCTTTTTAAGTTGCACTGTCTTTGGTTACCGGACCTGAAGAGTATCCATCAAACAATATGGTCTCTTGCCTTTTATTCTCTGACTACATACCTAACATAGCTGTCACATATGTCATCAAAAATACAATTCTGACCCTATGATATTCGTGTCAGTATGCACCACCATCAATAACATAATAAACATCATTGAACAGTTCTGTTTACTCAAACGATCACAGTTTCCACAGTTCATCTGCCAATTCTGGTTTATTTACTTGTAACATGAATCCATGAATATCAAGTATTGCTGAAGGATAACTAAATAGTTAGTACTGAAACATCTTAATAAAAAATAAGGCGATCATTGTGAGCAGGCTACTCCCGAAACTATTATATCTTAAATCATAGTTTATTTGTTATTTGAAAGCTCTTACCGCCTAGTAAATTATACAATTCGCTATAATTTTTAATTTTGAATTATCTCTACGGGTTTTTTAGTTATTAATAATACATGTGTTTGGTACCATCTGAAAGGTAATTTCAAGAGGAACAATACAGGTAATTTGGGTTATTTCGTAAAAGTTGACAGGAAAGTCAGAATTTCAATAAAATGCAAAAAAGTACTGAATTTGGCCGCTATTTTGGAATAAATGGCGGTGTTCCACCAAAGATATTTTGGAGACTTTTGATATATTATTCACAATATTTTTCACTATCAAATGACAATGGTTTCAACTGTGTTCTAATTATTTGCATGCCAAACCATATATTCAGGGGCCTACTCAATTAAACAACATAGTCATAAATATTGCATGCACAAGAATTTGTAATCAAAAGTCAAATATAAGAGAATATAATATAAAAACTGTTTGAATCAAATAGGAAAAATAGGTTATAATATTTTGCCTATCACGCTTACGCGTCTTTGTGTTCGTGTGTGCGCTCGTGCGTGCGTGAGTGCGTGAACGCGTTATCATGCGGGATAAGTCAATAACCTTTACTATTGCCAGCTGACATTTTGTGTCTTCTTTTAAAGTTCATAATCAAATCATAAGGCAGCAACAAATTTTAAGAGTGGTGCACAGTGTGTAAGAGTGCCTAGAATATAAAATGCACATGCTAGATTAATTAGGAGGTGAAATGCAATGTATCTATGCAATAATCATTTTGATTACACTAAATTATAATTCCCGATAAATATTTTATTTACTTTACAATCCATGAACGTTGAATAAAAGTATCTGCAATAAAAACTATTTACAATACCATGGAACACACGTTATTGATCATGGTCAAAATAGGGTACATAATATAAAATATAAAAAAGTTATACTTTTATGGCAAAAGAGTATTTAAAAAAATCATTGTTATGGTCAATAAGTCATATAAATGTGAATTTTACGTCAGTAAGAGACGTCGCCACGTTGCAATAAGTGGCTCAAAATATTGCTTGACAGGGAAATGAAGTCGAAGTGCGTATTACTAAGATACTAATTGTGTAGGATACATCTTTTAAGAATAATTGTATACGTTTGATTAATTTCAGGATATTGGGACCAAGATTAAATTTAAGGTATTAACCCAAGGGACTCGATAACAAATTAACTTCATTGAAACGCTTAGTTTCAGTCAGAAATAAAGAACGATTTTTTCCATAATACAATCATATGAACAGCAAAACTTCTGTTTGTTTATATATATATTTTGTTTACTTTCCACATGTTTAAAATGTGAATTGTTTGTTTACCATGTTCCAAACTGACTTCTTTAGTTAGTTTTATATTTAGTAAAAACTTGTAATGAGAATATTAAAAGACAGCAGTGGTTAAAATAAAGTTTACAAATTGTCGTATTACTTACACATGAATTAATTATTGAGATTAAACTCTTCCAGATTTTTCTTACCTATCTTTTTTGTTCATTCCAAATGTCAAACTTCAATCGAGCTCTTTTTATATGAATTTATTTTTTATGGTCTTTTTTCTATTTATTAATTTCTCTGTCTGCTTTCCTTTTTTTCACTCCTTCATTTTCTCTTTTTATCCTGGGTTTCTCATGAATGTATTTTTTCATTATTCAGTTGTGATAGTGACACTAAACATATATTTATTTGGAAGTGCACTCCCCTCACGTTAGTGTGCTGCGTGGTGAACTCGTTTATACTAGGTTATGTCTGTCATTAGCCGGCTGTTGCTCATTACTTACCGATATAGTCACAGTTTCCATTTACTGAAACAAGTTGTTGAAGGACAGAAAACGTTTGTGATAAATATGGTAAAGATGTGGAGTACTTCTTATAGTTATAAGATCATATTAATAGTAAAAGAATATATTCATCCTCAGATATTTCAGTGAACTAAAAATTCCCATTTGGTAAATAAATTCAATTTAAAACTGAAAAAAACCTAAAACTCAAATTTTTGGGGTTAAAAAAAATTCGCTTAACCTTATCATAAAAAAATCGCCTTCAAGGTAGGGACTACCTTGCAGAGTTTTAAATAAAATGCTGAAATATTGTTTGCTTGGCAGCCAAAACCGTCGGCACAAATTAGATTCAACGTTGGTATTTCATAAACTACAAGGCTAGTTAACAAGGCTAATTATCGTTAACACTCGCTAATGTTATCTTTAAGTTTTGTCTCCATAAATAGCGTTAAAGCTCCATTTCCCCTACGTCTCCCGCAAAATGTGAACTTCATTTAACTAATCCACTAACTCACCAGCCGCGACTGCCCTCTAACTGCATACGCAAGTGAATCATACTCTACCCAAAAAATGGTTAATTTTTTAAACCCCGGTCATTCTCTAGTTAAGACAGTGAGAAACAATTAAGCTACAATGGTAAAAACGTTTAAAATTACTATTTTAAAGTGTGTTAGTAGTACTTAAAAAAATTAATTTTTCAATCAATTGATGTGAATTTATAGCGAGAGGTAACACATACACATCTTTGTTAGTTTCGATAACATGACAGACAGTTTAAATATAACATATAGTCTTAAAATAAATATTGATTTATAAAAAGTAAATTTCAACAGTTCGGTGGATATAATATTTATAAGTGAAATTCATCTTACCTAGATTCTACGGTATCAGAGGCTCTAATGGCAGCATCGAAAACATTCAAGACTTAAAGCATCAAAACACACAATAATTATCAACGATGCTCGCACAGTTTATAATAACACTATAGTATAAAGTAACTATTTCTTTTAAGCTCGTTTTATTTTTTGTATTTTGATTTAAAGCCCTATAGTAAAATATATTCATCAAAACGGTCTTTCACTGGTGCACTGAAACATGTGTTTATTTGTCGTTTTATTTTCTTAGGTAAATAGTAAAATCTCAGACTAGGCAAAGCAGAGTAAAGTTTTGAACTTGCCCAAAATAGGTAAATACTATAAACGAGTTCGCACGCAGCACGCTGGTGTGAGGGAAGTGAATTTCCACATAAAAAATTTTAAAAATTAAAATCAGTGTAAAAACATACATTTGTCCAATTTTTATTGAAATCTGAAAACATTGATTTTTTGGCTGGTCTGATACACCTGGTTTCATTTACTTGCAAAGCTGGGAATACAATTTTGTGCATTATAAGGTTAGGAGAAGGTCCAGACAGGCTTGAAAGTAGGCGTGAGGTTGCTGGGAATAATAAAAGTACTTTAACAAAGGAATAACAGGCTTTTCTAGTGTAAAACCCCCATAAGACAACGTACTGTGTTTAGCCGATACACATTTTCTTTAATAACTCGGTAAATTTTTATGCTAGAATGACGAGGTAGGGCTTAAAACTTTCGCCTCTCTAATCCCCATCTTTTTACATGCATTAATTTTACATATGGAGTTTTTCTGACCCTTTTGGCCCAAAAACTCAAAATTTGAAAGATTAATCCCCAAAAAATGGGTTTAGAGTTTTCCGATTGTTTTGCTCAACGAACTTGTCCAACAGATTATAGAAAGGAACGTCCCTACCAAAGTTTAAGTAAATCGGACAAAAAATGTGACCGCTAGAGTGCAAACACATATGGCGTTCAATATAAAATTTTGAACGACCCCCCAAAACGTGTTCAGGGGGTCACGTTAGGAACTTCTATGGTGGTCCCGGGCTTAAGTTTCACCGTGCGGGTCATACTAATAGTTCACTTTCCAAAGGAAATTCACTAATGAACCCATTTTAGATTATTTTACAATGAAAGTGCATTTTATATTTTCAATCACGCAGGACTTTTGCTTGCGGTTTCAAGAAATCCGTAATATATTTTTGATTAAAATTTATATCAATTTTTCTTGGCGTGCTTGAAATAAAAATTACATTAAGTATATGTTAAAACAAAAGTACTCCCTTTTTGTATTCTTTCATTTTACTAGCCACTATTTATGCTGTTTCAGTTGCAGACTTAGCAGATCTTGTATGTTTTTCTCAAATGCGATTAAATAGATTCAGTTGAATTGTAATATGGAGTATTATCTGATGTATTTATTAAAGGTGTTTCATAAAAAATCTTAAATAGTAAAATACCACGGATTGTACATTTAAATGTCATAAGTTTTGATTAGCGCCTAAAAAAAACAAAGTATTCAAAATAAAAAGCCCTTACAAGGCAAAACTTGGAGACATTTAATAATAGAAATATTATGTTTGCCATTTAGCTTGGTTGTGATGTTTAGTCGGCAACAATTTTACTGTAAAATTAACACTTAGCATAATGCACCTTTCAATTTATTTGTCTTTTAAAACTAATTATTGAAAAACAGAAATGTTTTGTACAATTTTAGACCAATAGTTGTTTTTGTTACAATTACTTTATCTAATTTTTCTTATTAAAACATTATTTCCTATCAGTAAATCAAATAAAAAAAGCATGAGTCAATATACAACATAAAAAACAAATAATTTTCTTAATCTAATCTTGCTTTATCTAAAAATCCTTAAAGTAAAAATCTAAGGGTTTAAATAGGACTTTAAAATCACTAGTGGGTAGCAAATTTTTGAAAGAACTATTTTATTAAATGTTTAACAAAGTATTTGTTTTTTCATCAAACAATAACATTTAAATTTAGATGTTCGGTCTAGTGTTGAAAGAAAAAGAAAATGGTTCAAGATATGACCTTCTCATCGTGTATATATAAATTTTTTTCTGTTCAAACAATTTATAAAATAGACAGATACGTTTTTGGGGTTCATACTAATTCAACCACAGCCAAAGCTATCATCTTTAGGCATTGGTTACGAAATTTATTGTGGAGTTTAATTACTGTGGAGTGGTGTGTTTACTGTGGAGTTTAATTGTGGTGGTAAAATCATAAATGCATTTAGCTACTTATAACAAGTAAGCAGAATCATATTAACTAAATTTACAAATTACTTTAACTTTGATTTGTTTTTATTTCGTTGATATTTATTAGTGTTAAAACAATACTACTGTTACATCGAAAAATACCAGATAGTCATTTACAAAATTTTCATTCATTATATTTTTAGTTTACCGTTGTGATGTATTAAACAAATTCAGCTTACCATAGCAAACATTATTTTTGTATAATTTTATTAAAATCATCCCTGGTTGTGATCCTGGTTTACTCTGGTCTGGGTACGATATATATATTTTCCAAGAATAGCCGTAACATTTCTTATTTCCCAGCCCATTTGATTTACGCGATGGTGGGAAAAGGAAGTCTACCCTGAAAGGGAAAGATTTTATCACTTGTCCACCATTTTTATATCTGACTTATATCCAACGTTCAAAGGAAATATATTCACTTTTATCATTCTTGAGGAAATGGTTAAGGTTAATATTATATTTTAACCATATATTCACTATGTATTAGCTAATGATTACATATTTTTCAATTAGACAAACTTTAAAAAATTGTTGATTTTTTATGTCTACAGCTAAACATATAAGAACCGATATTTATATTGGGATATTTATATTTATATTATATTGGGTGTTATGAAACGCAATAGATTATATGAAACCACCCCAAGATATTAAATGCTTTTAAAAGGTTCTGAATATAAAATGAAATAGTATTTTAACAAAACGTATTACGTATTAAAACAAATAATAGATATATTATCATTAAGATGAATGCATAGCCTTTAGAATACGATTAGAGCTGACGTATTGGTTAAGATTACAGTATTATGAAGCTATAACTCATTTACGGGATGTAATAAAAGACGTCTTACAACACTTAAGATATATATACACTTATACTGATTCACATACAGACGGTAAACATATATAAAAGATGGAACTAGGCTGGTGTGACTGGTCGAAATCGATAGCCTAGTACCATCTTTTAAATATGTTTACCGTCTGTATGTGAATCAGTGTAAGTGTAAATATATCTTAAGTGTTGTAAGACGTCTTTTATTACATCCCGTAAGTAATAACAACACATAATATGCTAATAAACAAGTTGTAAAAATCATTTAGAAAACACTTTTCTTACATTTGATCTCGCATATAAAAGCAATTTATCACTGAGCCTTTACTCATTCATTAAATGCGTTTTAGGCTCCAATGAACTATCGGCAACACAGTTACCAGGTAACAACAAATAACTCAGTCACAAATTGCTTTTATATACGAGATCAAATGTAAGATCAATATTTTCTACACGATTCATAACTTGATATGCATCAGACCATTGGTGACTACTGTTGTCTTTTGAAAGTAGTTTATACAAAATAAAAGTAGAAAGGTTATGCAATGTATTTATTTAATGTCATATTTTAACTTTGGAAACTATTGCAGCAAATACGTTTAGCGAAAGGCAGCCCTTCGGAGTACAAAAGCGACCTTTCAAAAATGACGACTAAGCATAAAATATGGCTGAATGCATCTTCTGATCTTTCCACCTTTGAGTATTGGCTTGGTTTCAATATTACAAAATATTTTTTCTTAAACAAAATTGTGCCCTATTGTAAAATTGTTATGTTACCACATCCAACAAGTTATATCATACATGTTCTTTCCAAAAGGGGCATCTTGACCCTACTTGAATTGTATTATAGACTTTTTAATTATTAGTGAATTTCCTATGGAAAGTGAACTATTAGCATGCCCGCACAGTGAAACTTAAGCCCGGGACCACTATAGAAGTTCCTAACGTTCCCTGAACACGTTTTGGGGGGGTCGTTCAAAATTATATATATATATATATATATATATATATATGTGCAGGCACTCTAGCGGTCGCATTTTTTGTCCGATTAACTTCAAATTTGGTAGGGACGTTCTTTTCTGTAATCAATTGGACAAGTTCGTTGGGAAAAACAATTGGAAAACTCTAAACCCCTTTTTGGGGGATTAATCTTTCAAATTTCGAGTTTTTGGACCCCAAAAGGGTTAGAAAAGCCCCTGATGTGAAATTAACGAATGTAAAAAGATGGGAATTAGTCTGGCGAAACTCTTAAGCCCTCTCTCGTCATTCTAGCATATATATTTACCGAGTTATTAAAGGAAATGTGTATTGACCAAACACAGTACGTTGTCTTATGGGGGTTTTACATTAGAAAAGCTTGTTAATCATTTTGTGGTGTACTTTTATCATCCCCAACAACCTCACGCCTACTTTAAAGCCTGACTGGACCTTCTCCTAACCTTTTAATGCGCAAAATTGTATTCCCAGCATCGCAGGTAAATAGAACCAGGAGTATCAGAACAGCCAAAAAATCAATATTTTCAGATTTGAATAAAAATTGGAATAATTGTATGTTTTTAACTGTTTTGAGGTTTATAGTTTTTTATGTGGAAATTCACTTCCCTCACTTCAGCGTGCTGCGTACGAACTCGTTTATCTATTATATATGACTATATAATTTCGTAATTATTAAAAAATAGTTTTTAAATACAACTTTAAACTTACCCAGGGTAATTTAAAGTTTATAAAGATATCAATATTCAAAAAGTTTTGAAGTACAAAATTTGTATCATTATATATGTAGACAAGTATAGCGCAACTTCAAAGTAATATAGAAATGTCATATTGTTTGTGCACTTTTTTCGGTGAGGTTGAATTGGAACGATGTGGAGCTAAAATGGTTAAGGAGTTTTAATTGATCATTCTTTAATGTGCATTTTTAAATTAATCACTTTTACCGAAGGAAATAATATAACTTTTTTATTATATACTTCATTATTCTTATTCATATTTCATTGTTAATATTCACCTGTACACGTGTAATTTATCCACCCACCATTTGTCAATTATAAATAATTACAAATATTACAAGTCATCAAGACTTCAATAGAACTTGTTTACAATCCAGTATTAACATTTAGTCATTTGTACTCTGCCTGCAGCTATCACAATCTTCAGAACTATCTTGATCCGAGGCCTAAATTTCAAACTTATTATTACTATAAAGAAAAGTATACTTTCGATAGTGGAGTATACATCAATAACAAATTAAATGAGGATAGTTTTGTAGGCTTGTAATAGGATCGGCACATACGTATGTAAGTGTGTTAAAGGGTAACAATCTCGAGTTATCCTTGCCTCAAACCAACCCTCTGCCTCGACAGGCCTTACACAACGTTTTTTTCTCTTTTAACCAAACATAAGTCCCTTCTCATCTGCAACCATCCCAGATATATTTTTACAAACAAGCTTCGTGTTGTAAACGTAACTCTAGAGGATATAGAGTGGATTCAAACCCATACAATCAATCTACAGTGTGAAAAAGAGCGGTTATATTGATAAATACTGATTTAAGGTATATCACAAAGATGTAGGGTGTCATATTAACAGTAATTTTTTAATCTAAAATAGTCGTTGTAATTATTTTAATTAAATAAATTCCCAATGATTACAGATATTGGTAATAAAATAACTTAAACATTGACAGCTAGTTCTATAGTAAAAGTATTTAAACAATGCTGAAATATTTTCCCATGATTTTGCAAATGTTTAAATTTATATCTGAATCCTAAAATCCAATATAATTTCCACACCAGTCAACACAGAATTATGGGTAGTTGGTGCCATCATTAGCGAACCCTTAGGTTGAAGGCTACTCTAAACGTTTGCTCCACATAAGTAAGGGACTAATCCATTAAATACCGAGCTACACTCTTCACTTAACGACAAAACGTAGTTTTAGCTCAGCTAAATAGAGGGGCAATTTAACCGAGTACGAATAGTACCTTTTGGTTATGATTACTATGGTTTGTACTTGCAAAACTATCCTTCCATATTTAGTTTCCTAACCAAACCATATTTTATATTAATAACAGTCTCATCGGAAAGAGACCGTTGAGACTAGAATTAATAATATAGGTTAAAACCAAATGCGGGAAGGTTAGTTTTGATTATTAATATTTAAAATTAAACTGAAATTTCATAAACTTGTTAATTAAAACAGTTTAATTAACTGTTTCGTTTGTGAAGTTCGTTTCTGGAAGAAAATTCTAATTGATCAACTTGCATTGTATTCCATATTAATCCATAGTTTTTCCAAATAAAACTTAATGGTAGCTGAATGGTTAGTAAAAGCATACTTTACCAGCTTAAGATGTCTGAAAGAGGTGAAAACTAAAAATGTTAACATGTTAGCGTTTACATACGAAACTGTTGCTATATCTTAAAATGCAATGTTGATATAATTTGAACACAAACGTTGACAGGTAAGCCATTCTATACCTTGACCAATGTCCTTTAACATGATTGTTTGATTCTATAATTAGTTACCAGTTAATTGATTTACTTTGCGTATTAATCGGTCACAGAATAACTTGCACCCATTTCCCAAAGTGAAAAACTAAACTACTTGGTTGGTCTAAAACTGATCCAAATCACCATCCCATCCATGTATCCACTTATACTATTATAAAAATAAGGCACTGTTTGTCGTCATGAAATTTCCGTTTTAACAAAAACAAATTCTATACAGATTGAGCTGACATTCGCAGTAATGTGACACCTCAGCCCGAGATCGCTTTAGAAGTTCAAAACACGGTTCGAAGGTTCGCTAAAGTTGTCAACCTGTCAGATTTGGTTTAACAGACATATTCGTTTTGATTTATAGTAACTGGAGAAAAGAACACATATCATGTTTCAACTAAAACCCCAAAATTGATTTTTTTTAGTTTCTACCTCCCTTCTTCCCTTAAACAAATTCAGCTTACCATAGCAAACATTATTTTTGTATAATTTTATTTGTTTTGACCCTTTTCCGTGGTGAGCTTATTGCAATGCCCATTTGAAATTTGTCTGCATGGTGAGTCCACTCCAGTGTTATTGTTATAAACACATTTGTTACTCACACTTGTTACTCATTAACAGAGTGTCAAATATTTTAATTATTAGAGCAAAATTATAATTGATATGAGAGTGGCACCTGTTTAAAACACAATTTAACGCGGAATTTTCTTAATCCCAATGTCTGAAGGAAATCGTTTGTTCAATTTGTGAGTTGAGAGTTAGTTGCAAGCAAGAAACCTTACTCATACAAAAGTTATATTACACACATATATATATATATATATATATATATATATATATATATATATATATGTGTGTGTGTGTGTGTGTGTGTGTGTGTGTGTGTGTGTGTGTGTGTGTGTGTGTTTGTGTGTGTGTGTGTGTGTGTGTGTGTGTGTGTGTATTCAAGTCTTTTAAACCTACTGTTTTATAAATTAACAATATTTTTGGCAAAATGACTACCCTATTATTTTGTCAAGGGAAAATTGGAAAAATATATAGGAAATTAAAAATATTATTGAGCTAGCATATGTTCTTGTTATTATTACTATCGTAGAAAGTATACATTATTTAATATTGTGTTTATTTGTCATAGGTCAAAATTAAATTTAAATACCAATAAAATATCTTTGATAAGTGAGCTGAAACCGTTGGAAGTAAGAAAGAAAACTTTGGGACAGATTTAAACTTCTGAAGTGAAAGCGGGACTTGAAAGTAATTTGGTCAATAAAAGAGTGAGTTTCAATAAAGTTTGACTTTCCAGTTTTTTTTAGTATATTGAGATGGATTTTCATGAAATATCAGTAGCTATTTGCGCAGTTAATATACACTTTTAAAATATAGCAATGGAATTGCAGTTTGGTCAGATATGTTATTAAAACAAAAACATGTCAAACATATTTTTTCGTCAGTTTAATATCAACAAAACTCTATTTTTCAGGACATAACATAGTATACAGGAAAACAAAATTATGTAATTTTCTATTAAAAACGTACGTAAAGCTGAATTTCTAAAATATAATATATTCAATACCGATAAATAATAGATGAAAACTGATTGTGTATTAAATGAAAAAAAAAACACATTTTGAAGATCTGTTTTAAGATTGGAACTATATCAAATTAAAATAAACTTTTATTTACTAAACAAAATGTTTTTGTTTTCTTAATTGGATAGCACCAATTAGCCTTACTGTTTTATAAGTGTTAAATGTTACTGAGTTGCAGAAGTCAAGTGTTTTGAACACAGAATTTAAATCTGTTATCCATGTCAAATATTTTTTGTTTCAGAACTTTTATGACTTGTAACTTGTAACTGAATGTTGTATGTTATCCTATTAAAATTAGAAATGTGAAAGTTTGGATGCATGTTTGAATGTAGAGATATTTGAAGTTCCATCACGCTTAAACTACTGGACCGATTAAGCTAAAGTTTAGTGTGAACATGGCTTACATATCACATTGACATATATACCTGATAAAGTCCACGTCCAAACTTAGTTGTGCACACCACGAGTCTTGTAAGTTCAAATGCAAATATTATAGGAGGATATCATTTATAAAATTACAAATTTTAGAGTTAGGGCAAAGGAAGTCATATGGCAAAACTAAATAAAGATTTAATAGTGCTGGTAAGGTTAATAGTTGTAATGTGTTTTACTTTGTCACGTGCGAAGCCGCGGGTAAGCTAGTAATAATATGAAGTCACATACTTGGGGTGAGTTCCATATTAAGCCTCGTCTTTAAACATGTTGTAATATATTTTCAATATAAATATATGTTATATTATTATAAGTTCCCAGGTGCGTGCGTGCATGTGTGTCTGTGCAAATATCGTCTGTTCATGCGGGATAAATCAATAACCTTCTACTGCAGCTGCCAGCTTGCTCTCTCGTTTATGGCTCTTCAATAATGTAGGTTGACATCAGCGTAAGCTACAAAGGCATAAATTGTTCAACCCTTCATCCAGCTTTAGCATCTCATTGTAAACATAACTGCACAGTTATTCAACTATGATCGTGGTTTAAAATGTTCACCATTTAAGGGAAAAACTTTGGTAAGTGTTGTTGTTGTTTCTTTATTACTAAGCTTGGATTGATAATGCGATATTAATTTGGAATGGATTAATTTGTTAGTTTTGTTAAAGTGTGTCACACACACCAAACAAAACCGCAACAAACACAAGCTTGTTTTGTTTGTTGCGGTTTGATTGGTGTGTGTGATTGTCTACACCAATCATATTTGATTAAATTTTTTATACGAAACGGTACAAACCTTAGTATTGTTAAATGACAAAACCAATTTTAGACTAAATACAAATGACCAAAATTATGTTTACAGTTTCACTTCACTAAATTCATTTCCTTAACTAAAATATAATTTAAGAAACTTGGTTGTTCGTTGGGGACTCCCCAGCAATGGGTTTGTTTTGGTCTTTATACAAGTCAGTAATGTTCTTACGTTTTTAAACTGAACGATCCAATCCCTGTTCTTTTTGCTATCTGATTTTAATCTTATCTTCATGTTATATTTCTTATCTTCAATATTGAATGTAAATAATTTAATTTATACATAAAACAATGCAACTGAGCCCTCATGTAGCAATTATTGAACCTCACTTTCTGGAGGCCTCGGATATCATCCCAGACCGGCCATTTTGAGAAGAGTTTGTACGGTTACTCATCTCACTTAGGCAAATGCCGGAATGGTTCCCAAAAAAGGGCCGTACGCCGGAGCTGCCAGGAACGGGAAGATAGGATTTAGGCATACCTTACCTGGTTAATAGATTTCCCCATAAATTAATAATTAGCTGTAAATTCCAATACTATATAACCATTTTCATGGAATAAATATTATTATTTTAGGGAGCACCCTAGGCTAGTAATTTAATTACTAGCCTAGTGACAAATGGAATATAGGACATGTATCAATCTTTTTCATAATGTTCAAATTTTCCTCACGATAAATCTGGTGAACCACAGATTATTAGGTAAACACTATACCAACTATGCTACCCAGCCAGTTAGCGATCGTATCAAGTATTGCTCAATATAAGTAAGTGCTCAAGTTATTTGTGATTGTATATGTAACTCATAAAAGTACAAGAGAGTGTTGGTTTACGTTGCGGTAGGTTGGCATATTTCCAAGTAGCCTATTATCCAGCTTATGACTGAATATCAACTGAGTTACATTTAGTAGTCTAGTTACACTCACCGAGTGTTGCAATCAAAGATGATTTTCAGTATTGCCCATTGAATGTTTTAGAGGCGTTATTTCCATATATATTATAAAGATTTTGCTACTGCAAACTTTACTACGACACTGAAACTTCTAATTATGCAAGGCGTTTGCACTTGCCGTCCATTAACCTGCACTTCCGTCACTAGACGACTGAACTCGCTACAACAACTTTACTAAACGACCAAACAGTCTGCAGTTGTACTTGACATAGTCGTTTGCCTAATTAAATATGCAGACTCCTTAATGTGTACGAGTTCTCAACATTTCTCATATATATCGTGATTTTCGTATTATATATCACACGCATCTGGCTTCCCAATCCATTCACTTAGCACAATCAAAAATATGTTAATGTTACATAATTTTAATCACTCTTCAGACAAACATTTAGTTAGGTATTTCTAGTGTAATACGAAAAAATCTCCAGCATGAGAAGATTAGTGGATACAACATTAATGTTTGGTATATACTGTACTAGCAAATCCACCGTGCGACATCTGTATCAAAATGGATCTCACTTTTCCATTCTGGTCGTTGGTTGACATATAAAAGATAATAGCTCTCAATCCTTCATCATATACGATATAATTTTCAAATCAAGAGTTTCCCTATTATTAAAAAAATCCTAGATTTGTCGTTTTTATAGTGTAAGTGTGTGCTGCTTAGTCAAATAATTAATTAATTGAATTAATAAATTATTTGTTTTTGTATTTATTTAATTATTTATACTATGAAAATATTAGAAAATATTATTTTTAATCTCTTAAAATATGTTGTGCAATTTATTAACTAATAAAAATAATGTTAAATCAGTTTATTTAATAAACGCAAATTTTGTATTCAATATGATTAAATTTACACATCAATTACAACAACTAATCAAAGTTTTCCTTGTAAAATATTAACTATAGTTCAATGTACTATACATTCTTTCTAGAAGAGAGAAAGTAATAAAAGTGTTACCAATATTGATGATGAAAAATAGTTCAAATGGAATTTCCATTTTCAAATAACCGTCATGCAGTGAATGAAACTAAAATGTTTTACAAGATTCTTGAAGAGGTGTTTAATAAAATACTCTGTTTAATACAGGTGGGAGATTGGGAGATTAATTATTTGTGCTTCGGTTAAAGTGGAATATTAAAAATATTATTAATCATTTTATTTGATTTTAGTAGATAAGAACTGAGAAAGAGACCCCGTAATCGGCGCTTTTTTCCCATGTTATTCTTATGGGGAGCCGTTTTTGGACCGACGCCAGCTCCCGCCTTACACAAGTTTCCTTGTTAGCCTGTACTAATACCCAACCCTTGCCTATATTAAATGTATTTTCCCAATCCCCATCCCTCCTCTATATTTTTTAAAATTAATTTTCAAATTCAGGCTAAAAAACTATCTTTAGTGTTTATAGTCCGATTTGTCTGCAATTTGGATATGTTATTGTCCTAGGCAAGTGTTTTAATAAATTCCACTTACATTTCCCAAATTCACTATTACAGTCAAATTAAAAAATATTTTTGAAAAATACTATAGTGCCAATTGCCAACTTCTTTATTAAATGTCCGATTTGTTTAAAACTTGGATATGTTATTGTCGTAGGCAAGTGTTTTAATAAATTCCACTTACATATCCCAAATTCACTATTACGGTCAAATTAAAAAATATTTTTGAAAAATACTGCCAATTGCCAACTTCTTTATCTACTGTCCGATTTATTTAAAATTTGGATATGTTATTGACCTAGGCAAGTGTTTTAATAAATTCCACTTACATATCCCAAATTCACTATTACGGTCAAATTAAAAAATATTTTTGAAAAATACTGCCAATTGCCAACTTCTTTATTTAATGTCCGATTTCTTTAAAATTTGGATATGTTATTGTCCTAGGCAAGTGTTTTAATAAATTCCACTTACATTTCCCAAATTCACTATTACGGTCAAATTAAAAAATATTTTTGAAAAATACTGCCAATTGCCAACTTCTTTATTTACTGTCCGATTTGTTTAAAATTTTGATATGTTATTGTTATAGGCAAGTGTTTTAATAAATTAGCCTTACATTTCCCAAATTCACTATTACAGTCAAATAAAAAAATATTTTTGAAAAATACTGCCAATTGCCAACTTCTTTATTTACTGTCCGATTTGTTTAAAATTTGGATATGTTATTGTTGTAGGCTAGTGTATATGCACCATCCACATTTTACAAATATTGCGGTTAAATTTTAAAAAATTTGGAAAAATACTGCCAATTGGCAACTTCTTTATTTATGGTCTGATTTGTTTAAAATTTATATATGTCATTATTCTAGGCTAGTTTATGTTTATGTTTATGTGTTGTTAAAGGGACGGATTCAGAGATCCAAAGATTCAAAGATCCTCACACGTCAACCGAAGCTTATTGTGTGTCCCTTGTACGTTAGTATGGCAAACCAATGCCCGTACCCTTTACGAGATCCAGGAGTTTTTTACCAATACTAGCGTCCCTTTCATCACCTGGTTGCTTACAACCAAACAGAGCCCTTCTCCTTGCCCCGAGTCTCTCGCAGTCCAGTATGATATGCTTGGCAGTCTCTTCAGACTGATTGCAGAGCCTACACACCTGACTTTCATTTCTGAGTCCGAGAGTGTGGAGATGTTTCCTGAAATGGCCATGTCCAGTTATCAGAGCAATCAACTGCTTAACCCGACCTCTGCCCAACCTCACCAACCAGTTAGTGAAGTAAGAGCTAGTATCTGCTAGCAGCCTTTTGCCAAGTGCTTGACCAGTATGACCTTGCCATTGCTGGCGATGTAAGTCCCTGGACCATTTGTTTATTGTGTGAAAAGCAGTTGTTTTGCTTATGCCACAGCTTGGCTCTGGACCAAAGAATGGCATACCGGAACCTCTTTTAGCAAGCTTATCTGCACACTCATTGCCACCTATGCCTACATGGCCAGGTACCCAACCAAGATGCACCGAGTTGCGTGTCGCGAGTTTGCAGAGAGTGTTGTAACATTCCCACACCAATTTTGACTTGATTTCGTTGGAGTCAAGAGCCTTGAGGGCAGCCTGACAATCTGACAAGATTACTATATGCCTGTCGCAATAGCGTCTGGCAATGCCGAGATTGGCACAAACCATGATGCCACAAATTTCTGCTTGAAAAATAGTACAGTGTTGTCCCAGACTTGCACAGAGTTCTGTTCTAGGTGATTCACTGTACACCCCGTAGCCAGATTTTCCTTCAATGAGAGAGCCGTCCGTGTACCAGACAAGGCTACCCTTCCTGGAATAGGGCCCTTCCTCAGATGTCCACTCTTCTCTGGAGCAGAATCCAACAGAAAAAGGTTTAGTGAAAACCATCTCCGTACTCATGACATCTGATGTCATATCAAGCACAGGGTTTTGAGCAACAGCTTTGGTGATGGTGCAATGGCCTGTTCCAGACAGGCCTTCCCTCCATTGGCCTGCGACTTTTAATCGATAGGCTGATTTCCGTGCTTCTGCCTTGATGAAGATATCCAAAGGCAGTAATCCAAGAGCAACTTCGAGAGCTGCTGACGGGCTACTCCTGAAAGCTCCAGTGACTAGAAGTGTGCCCAACCTTTGTAAACTTGTGAGTTTGGCTATGGCTGTAGTCTGGTTCACCTTTGTCCACCAGACTAGTGATCCATATGTGACTTGAGGCCTTATTACTGCCTTGTACAGCCACAGTGCTATGTGAGGCTTGATCCCCCACGTGGAGCCTACAAATCTCCTGGACGTCATGAGCGCCCATTTTGCCTTATGCAGTGTATTATTCAAATGATCATTCCAAGTCAGCTTAGAATCAATTGTCAGCCCTAGGTATTTGACTGTACCTGATACTTCAAGCCGTGTTGGTCCAAGTCTCAGCCTGGAAAGAGACTCCAGGTTCTTTTTCCTTGTGAACGGAACAACTACTGTCTTTGAGGGGTTTATGCTTAGACCCTCTCCAAGACACCAGACATTGACATATTGAAGATTGACATTCATGACATCAGCAACAATATTCGTGAACCTTCCCTGTACCATTAGGACTATGTCGTCTGCATAGCCCTGGACAAAGACGCCTCTGCTAGTGAGCTCACGAAGGAGACCGTCCACCACCAGGTTCCACAGAAGAGGCGAAAGTACACCTCCCTGCGGACAACCCCTCGTGGGTGCGATCACTATCGATTCACCTTGAAGATCGGCTCTAATCCGCCTGGAGCAGAGCACGGTCTCAATCCACCTACATACAGCAGACTCAAGACCACGCCCACGCACCGCCCGGACCATGGCCGTGTAAGTGACATTGTCAAATGCACCTTCAATGTCCATGAAGGTGCATAGAGCGATTTCCTTAGCAGCAAGGCTGTCCTCCACCCTGCTAACAAGTTGATGCAGGGCAGTTTCGCAGGACTTACCAGACTGATAGGCATGCTGGTTTCGATGGAGAGGAGTACCTGAAAGCACTCCCTTTCTTGTGTTAAATTTGTTTATATTACATATATTTCTTACACAATTTACAAACTATTTTTTGTGTCAGTTGACAGAACCTGTAAAGTTGTGTTAAATGGCTGTAAACCAATATCTGTGCCTGTGTCCAAATGTGTTGGAGTGTGTTATTGTGTCTCTGCATTTGTGTTGTTTTATAAACTTTAAATATTACTATGTCCTTATACTCTTACTATTTCTGTTACTATAATATTAATTTTTTACTGTTTGTTTTCCAAGTTTGATTGTGGGTTTGGCTAATATATCGGATGTTGTACCAATACTGACCTTTGTCTAAATAGTAATGGATTGATTACATGCTGCACTATGTGGTGTTTGTCTTACTATTTGGCAATACACTTCCAACACATTTCCTGTCTAATATCTGGCCGGTTGTATCCAGCACAATTTACATTTATGTTTTACTTTACAACAACACAATGGGTGAGACGTCTATTCTGCTGCTTATACAACAGATGTACAGGTCTTGTAGAATGTGCGTATCTGTATTAAATACATATATTACTCTACTACACAGGATAAGAATGTAGGGTTTAATAGTACAAAACCTAATACAAGGACTAAGAATAGAATTATAGAATTTCGACAATTTGGGTACTAATGCGGGATGGTGCCGTTAGTTAATATGTTAATTATATTGAGACTATAAACTTATTTAGTCGAATTTGGAATTATATTAATAGTGGGTATTCCATATTTGCATATGGGTGTCCACTTACATGTTACACTTACCGCTCGCCTATGTTTATATACAATATCCATATATTTACAACCTCTATATGCCTATAGTGTAATCTGTCCTGTTTACATGTTTCCGCTACTTTTTTGTATAAAAGAAATGTACTCTGTTAGCCATTTATTGGGAAATTGTATTAAACCTACTAACGAAAGATTCGGTATATGGTTTTTATTAGAAAATCTACGTAATAATAACCTTCTTACAGACATAGGTAATATAAACTATTGCGAGGGCGAACCAAAATTAAATAACTTAACATCTATAACGGATGCGTTTTGTGATAACATAATGTTAGTTAAGATAACCAATGTTACGGATTGTGATGGGGACGTTCGGAATAAATTTAAAGTTAAGAAGGAAATATGTGGCTCGTTTAATAGCTACTTACGAGGAATATTTAAAAAGTTCTCTTTAGCTCGACATGGTGTTGTGGCCAAACTACCATTCTCCTTGGAGAGGTCCTCTGGGGTCCAAAGCGAGGGTGTGTTACAAATAATAAAGAAAGATATTGACCAAATTAAACAAAAGTGTGATGATCCTATAGCAATTCCCTATAAAATAGAGCTTGCAAATGTTAAAATTAAGGATTTGTTGAAAGATCTTCCAAAGATACTGCAAGATCTGGAAAAAGAAATGTACTATCTTATGGATTTCGATATAACACTAGATTTGGCTGGAATATTTAATAAAGAGGAAATGTGCCAATATCTTACAGAAAACTTTAACTTTTGCTACCAAGAGGCGTACAAGAATGGATATAATGTTATTGTAGATAATGTTAGTAAAGACTGTTTAACATGGTTTAATGTAAATAGCAGGGTAAAAATATATAATAAATTTATATGCCAGATTACAAGCCCTGGAGTAATTAAAAGTATAGGAAACCATATAATAAACTTTGTAAACTGTCCAGATGCGAGACTAAAAGAAACGTTCTCGTCTAAACTAGCTAGAGAGAATGGAATAACAAGGTTAGAGGCAACAATCTATAACTATTGTAGAGGTTTTGGTAAAGGGTTTGAACCTTTAAGAGATTGTTTAAGTCTAATAGAAGACAACAAACGGTACTTTCAAAATGCTCCATTCTATGCTGTACCTCTGCATAAGATGTGGGTGAAAGTTGCCAATCAATTACAAAACAGTTGTTGTTTAGTGTTTAACGATTTATTACAATACGCATATTGGGGTAATAGTAATACGAAGAAGATAACTGGAGTACAACTAAAACTGCCAAAAGATAGTACACAAAGGGAAAAGTTAATAAAGTATGCTCTATCTGCATTTAGCTTTAACTGTTTACCAACTAACTATGTAGAGGTAATAGAGGAGTTTCCTGATGCCATAAGTGTAAAGCATAAGTGTTACATCAAATCTGGGGGCACATGTTTTACAAAATCAAATACACCTTTCTCCACTATACCTAAACACATCAATTTAGAAGAATTAGGCTTAGTGGAAAGTCCTAACCTTACTCCCTACGTCTTAAGAAGCCGGACCAATAAACTGTACCCATACACTATTAAAGAAATAGAGCCACTTTCCAAGCCTTTCTTAGAGAGTTGTTCCAAAAAGAGGAAATTGGAATTAGAAGACATTGACAGTAATAAGCGTAAATTAGAATATGTGGAAAATACTGTTGCAGAGGAATACAAAGCACAGTTGGCCAAAGAACAAGAAAGAAGGGAAAGAGAGGATAAATTAAAAGATTACTTCCTGCGACGTTGGGAGGATCTAGAGCATTATGGACATTATATAGTGTATGCGTTTGTAGTAAACAACAAGTTTGTGGGAGTGTTGGCAGAAAAGGATGGACGGAGGGGTGTATACTATGTTAAAGGTGTTTGTAAAACTGTATTTATAGAGATAAATAAGAATAGGCAAGGTTATAGCGTGTTGCCATACAGTGGTGATTTGGACATTATTTATCTACCTACCAACGAGCCACTTGCAAGCTTTAACACTAACGGAACCGCAACATTTTATGGCAATTCCTTTCCAAAAATAGAAAACCTAAGTTTCCGTAACAATGAGTGGGATGTTGGACAAGAAGACATAGAGATGCAAGATATTAAAGGCAATGTTAAATTTAAAGAATGTAGTAGACTGGAGGATTTGGAATATGGTGCGGAATTATTAATAAGCGCTATTAAACAAGTCCAACATAGGGGTAGAAAAAGATATATTGTACAGTTTGAAAATATTCGTAACCTTTATGTCTCCAACCACTGGCTGGAAAGGGAGCTAGAATGTGGGAAGTTTGATTTTAACTACAAAATTAAAATTAAGTTGGATAAAATAAAGACTACTCCAAACAAGCACAAAGAAAGATTAGTGTTTTGTGTTTAGTTGTTTTGGGTTTTAAAAATTTATTTTTTGTTATCGCATTGGCTTAAAACATATCCAAAATTTAGGCAGTTCTGACCATAAATATTTTGTGGATATATATTACTTATTATATTACAATGAGAGGTAGTTGAGAGGGTCACAACAATATTGGAAATGTGGCAAATATAATAGCTGGATGTATATAATAAGCTTATGGCAAATATAATAAGCTTGCATTTATTTTTTTTAATCCAACCGCAAAATATAGTTTTGTAAAAACACAAATACCAATGTTAGTTTTTAGGTTGCGGCAAAACAAACAACACATCAACTGTATTATAGGTGGAAATAATATTGTAATTTTAGATATAATAGTTGGGGGCTATAACATATCCAAAAATAAATCAGACAATAAATGCTTAGGACAATATCCAAAGTGTAGGCAAATCGGACAGTAAACAGCAAAGTCAGTTTTGGGATTACAGCAAAATAAACAAACAAAAAAGACAAA
The DNA here is from genome assembly GCA_963675035.1 of Allygus modestus. Taxonomy (NCBI): domain Eukaryota; kingdom Metazoa; phylum Arthropoda; class Insecta; order Hemiptera; family Cicadellidae; genus Allygus; species Allygus modestus. The sequence goes on from OY776117.1 coordinate 28,851,339, forward strand.
TGGGTAATGGAACGTGTGGTAGTGTGGTCTTTTTACCTATATAAGAGCTATAACATATCCGAAAATAAATCAGACAGTAAATAAAGAAGTTTGAAATTGTTAGTATATTTTTCAAAATATTTTTTAAATTTGACCATTATAGTTAATTTGTCAAATGTGGATGGTACATATACACTAGCCTAGAATAATGACATATATAAATTTTAAACAAATCAGACCATAAATAAAGAAGTTGCCAATTGGCAGTATTTTTCAAAATTTTTTAAAATTTAACCGCAATATTTGTAAAATGTGGATGGTGCATATACACTAGCCTACAACAATAACATATCCAAATTTTAAACAAATCGGACAGTAAATAAAGAAGTTGGCAATTGGCAGTATTTTTCAAAAATATTTTTTTATTTGACTGTAATAGTGAATTTGGGAAATGTAAGGCTAATTTATTAAAACACTTGCCTATAACAATAACATATCAAAATTTTAAACAAATCGGACAGTAAATAAAGAAGTTGGCAATTGGCAGTATTTTTCAAAAATATTTTTTAATTTGACCGTAATAGTGAATTTGGGAAATGTAAGTGGAATTTATTAAAACACTTGCCTAGGACAATAACATATCCAAATTTTAAAGAAATCGGACAGTAAATAAAGAAGTTGGCAATTGGCAGTATTTTTCAAAAATATTTTTTAATTTGACCGTAATAGTGAATTTGGGATATGTAAGTGGAATTTATTAAAACACTTGCCTAGGTCAATAACATATCCAAATTTTAAATAAATCGGACAGTAGATAAAGAAGTTGGCAATTGGCAGTATTTTTCAAAAATATTTTTTAATTTGACCGTAATAGTGAATTTGGGATATGTAAGTGGAATTTATTAAAACACTTGCCTACGACAATAACATATCCAAGTTTTAAACAAATCGGACATTTAATAAAGAAGTTGGCAATTGGCACTATAGTATTTTTCAAAAATATTTTTTAATTTGACTGTAATAGTGAATTTGGGAAATGTAAGTGGAATTTATTAAAACACTTGCCTAGGACAATAACATATCCAAATTGCAGACAAATCGGACTATAAACACTAAAGATAGTTTTTTAGCCTGAATTTGAAAATTAATTTTAAAAAATATAGAGGAGGGATGGGGATTGGGAAAATACATTTAATATAGGCAAGGGTTGGGTATTAGTACAGGCTAACAAGGAAACTTGTGTAAGGCGGGAGCTGGCGTCGGTCCAAAAACGGCTCCCCATAAGAATAACATGGGAAAAAAGCGCCGATTACGGGGTCTCTTTCTCAGTTCTTATCTACTGATTTTTAATTTATGCCTAAAGGATAATGCTGATAGACTTGAAGTGAGTGTCTGAAATCTCTTCCTCGCACATACATTTTTAGTCTTTTGAAGAACGGTGTTGTCACTATGTATTTGTAATCATATAGAAATAAAAAAATCTTGAATCCAAAAAAATGTGCATGCATACATTGTTGTTCTCAACCATCAGATTCACTTGAGCTATTAACTAATCAACTATATATTCTTTTTACTAACTTGAATTAAAATTAATATATTTTTGAATAATATGAAAAATTTACTGTTGTTATATAAACCTTGAACACGGAAGGGTTTTATTGGTGTTAGGAAGTAAAAAAACGAATAACTACATTAATAACTAAAGCGCAGAAATGTTAACATTAACAAGAACTCAAAAACAATATACTCTCCAAACTACTGTGTACATAGGAATGAAGGAAAAGTTCGGAAACCTAAGAATCAATAGTGAAACAAAGTAATTTATTAGGCCTATACTCTTACAACCTTATGGGCCAAACCTCTTTTGCAATTGTCACGTCACTTCAGTTGCCTTTACCTTTGTACACTTATAACAAACCGAGAGAGTTTGTTCTCACTCCTCCTTCCCCTAATAACTCATAAACTAATATTTTCTCATTATAATGTTACTTTTGAAAACTTGTTAAAAATGTACAATGATGTACTAAAGGAAAAGTTGGAAGTGATTTGAAACTCCAAACGAGTAAAGACGAAACTTTATAACAGTTCTGACTGTTAAAAAGTGAAAATTCGTTTACAAGTTTGTCGCAGGAGATGTAAAAGGATTGTTATGATTTATGTTTTATTCGACCAACTTAAAATTGCTCGTTTCCACAGCTATGCGTGTACTTTTTGAAACAACTCTTAAGATTTAATTAGTTTCGCTAGATTGATATATGTATATTAACTGTATAATAACCTAATTATAGTAAATCCTAAGATTTTTAAGAGATTTCAAACCATAATAATAGTTTTTACTTATACCTTTTATTTCATAGGTTAATTAATTATAAATTAATTACATCCGTTAATTGCAATTGGAAATCAAATATATTATTTTTTTATAAAACGTAAATAAATTTAATAATGAAGTAAGTTGTTAAAAAAATTTCAGCTTGTTTTTAAATAAAAATATAAAAGTATAATTTATAAAAGAACTAACATTATTTTTTCAGAAACTACATGTTGAGATATTCACTCTTACTATCATCACGTAGGAACTGGAATTAATAAAGCGATAATTTGTTTCATTACATTATATAAGAGTTATTGTCCTTTGGCATTTACCTTCAGACTACGAAAGGAAAAACAATAATGAAAATATTATGAAGAGCTCCTTTAACGAATTTACTAAGACAAACAGTATGTTAGTTAAAAAACTTCACTTCAAAGTATTTTAACAAACTCTTTCCAGGGTGAAGAGAAAACCCCTCCTATAAAGCAATTTTTATCATAGAGCAGTGATAAGCTCTCGGGTTTCTTGTAAGGTCTGAATTATGCAGTGGTGGTGAGAAGGCCACACCGGAAGGGAGAGTGTTAAATCACCGACATGGCTTTTCATACCTTTAGCCTTTGTGGGTTAAGATCTCTTCATATGTAAATCTTCCGCTCCTTTATCGTAGTTTGAAATAGGTTTTGGTGTGAACTCATATCTTAGATGAATTGTTTATGCATTTAAAATGTTACCTGTAAAAAAGGACACTACAATTTTTGTGTGATATTAAAAGTGACGCATCAACTCAATTTTTTGTCGGTAGCTACCCTTTTTTATCCCAGCTACTAAAGTCGTTGTTCATATAGCCCCAGTCAGCAAGTGGTGGACGGGAATCAGGACATACTAGACTGTTTGTGCCTACCATCAACAGCTAGGATCACTGTGTGTTATATTAGTTTAATTTAAGCCTCCAACAACCAGGTTCACTAGTGAATTATAGTAGTTAGGCCGCCAACCGTATGGATCGCTAACATGTTCCGGGGAATGTTACGTACACGTTTCGAGACTGCAAGTTATATTAGACCGTAACTGAAGTCAATCGTACATTTTTATAAAAGCCTTAATTACGTGAGACATCTCCAAAGTATGAAACCCGTTCTATTTGGACGGTTTGCATTGTGATTAAAATACATATATTAGATATTTATGTCTAGATTTGCCATCACTTATTAAAACTATTATTTATTCTTAGGGGCCCTTTTTGTCTTAAAAGTTCCCACGTTAATACTATAGATAAATTTTTTCATAGAACGTTAAATTTATCAAGAACGTTTCAATTATACTACTGTTTTATTCCTCGGTGGTATAGTGTTTTTCTGAAGTAATTTTCTAGTAAATGAGTTTGTGTAAATACTGTACTCTCTTTAAATACCTAAATGAAGTGGATAAAACAAGATATTTACTATAGTAAATTTCATGTAAAGAAAATTGTCAAAATTAAGTGTCACAGAACTGCGTGATACATATCCAACATGGTTCATATTTAAACCAAACTATAGACCATATATTATAGAAAATATGTTTATACATGGTTAAAATTGTTATCCTCTTTCACTTTTCAGAATTATACCAAGTAAAGCTGTAAATGATTTTCATTTACTGCTAATATTTTCCCTCAATTTCCCAAACACTTGCACTACTTTTCAGCTCCAATCCCTTTCCAATCTCATAACCCATTTCCGCTATGTAATCAAACTGCCACAACCACCGGTGAGTGCCGCCGTTTCCTATATCTGTTTGTGGTCCTCCACCAGGCCGCCGCGCCGGGGCGTCAGGCGGGGGCGCCAGGTGGGGCGCCGCGGCGCATGCGTGGCACGGTGGGGCGCCACGACGCGACGCCGGCCGCTCAGTCCGTGTGCGGCGCTGTGCCGATAGTGTTGTGATATACCGCCTCTGGAACGATGTAGCGCCACTGCCACTGGGACGTTCACGTGGTAGGACTTGACAAAATTTGTTCTTTTATACAAAAGTACTTCTTTGTATTAAATTGCAAAGTAATCAAGAATAAGTTGTTGGAAACTTTAAATTCCGTATTGTTTTAAATCAAAATAAGATGGGGAAATCTTGCGGTTTGGTTACCAAATAGTTATTCTAGCTAATAAAAAAAAATAAATAAGTTTTATTATTAAATAAAAAATGTCTGACAGTGAACATTACGAAAGTTGAGCAAAATATGTTTACTGTAAACCGTTCAAAAACACACAATTAAAACGTATAAGTGAAGTGCTAAACAAGCTGCACCACTAAAAGTTGGCAATAAATTAAAATACTACCCTAGTATAAATACTACACTAAAATATAAACTAGTCATAGAGTGAATTCCACGACCTGTACAGTGCTCAGTTGCAGTTTTGTACTTTTCCACTGGACTAGTTGACTCAATTCGCTGCATGTAAACACTTAGACAGCTTAACCTACTAGCCCGATGAGTCGTCTTATCTAGCAATCTCCCTCAAACGACACTAACGTCCGTGGTTCTACTTACATCGGGATTCTCGGTAATATTTCACTGATTATTTTAAGTAATTTTAATATGCAATATTTAACTGGCAATACTATTACTGACAATCAAATGAAACCACTGATTTATATGAGTAGTGATGGTAAGCCAATATGAAATTTACGTAATTGCCACTTGAGTAAATACTGATTTAAAGAGGACCAATTCCAACTGTTGATGTTTGCATTTACTTCTGACAGTCAATTAAGCTCTGTGTGCTTTTAATTTGGTAAGTCTTTAAACACATTGTCCAGATATGATTTTTAAATATTTATTCAGTAATTTATATAGATAGAAGTTTTTAACGCACTTTTCTCTAAGATGAATTTTACTTCTTATATGCGCACATAAATGAATGCAATACTGTAAAATATCAATATAATTAAGTTAAACATCGCTATCAAATTGGTGGTAATGTCAACGAATACGGCTTAAAAAATAAAAACTTGACAAATATAAGTAACTTGAATATGATAAATCAGCATGGAATTAAATTTGGTGTATAACTATAAAAATAAAGTTACGGGTAAACGAAATTTAGATTACTACATTGCTCATAGGATGCAATGGTTGAAACCTTGAAATGGTTTGTTCACATTACATAAGAAAACTGAAAATATGTTATTGACTCCCAACATTCTTTAGGTGACACGTATTAAACATTAGTAGATTTCCAGTCGCCATTTGAAGGTGGAGTTCATGTAGAAGGAAAAGTTGATTTTAAAATTAATAATATGTTTATAAAGATTATTGATATAAAACATACTTTTAATATTTTGAATTTGAGGTTTGGTAAGAGTCCGAAACATGTTAATATACAAAACATACGATAGCAAATGTTTTCGTAAGAAAGGGTAAATACTTTGTTTCAACTTGGTTTGACAAAAATTATGTTTGACTTATATTAAATAAAAAGAGATTCCATATATTTTGAATTAGTGGGTAGACAAAGTCCTTGTCTACTACTAGACAGGTTCATGTATCACCACGGGAAAGAAATATAAACGAGTTCGCACGCAGCACGCTGACGTGAGGGAAGTGAATTTACACATAAAAACTATAACAACTCAAAATCAGTTAAAAACATACAATTATTCCAATTTGTATTCAAATCTGAAAATATAGATTTTTTGGCTGTTCTGATACTGTTCTGTTCTGTTACTGGTTCTATTTACCTGCAATGCTGGGAATACAATTTTGCGCATTATAATGTTAGGAGAAGGTCCAGTCAGGCTTTAATGTAGGCGTGAGGTTGTTGGGGATGATAAAAGTACACCACAAAATGATTAACAGGCTTTTCTAATGTAAAACCCCCATAAGACAACGTACTGTGTTTGGTCAATACACATTTACTTTAATAAATCGGTAAATATATATGCTAGAATGACGAGAGAGCTTAAAATTTTCGCCACACTAATTCCTATCCTTTTACATTCGTTAATTTCACATCAGGAGCTTTTCTGACCCTTTTTGGGCCCAAAAACTCGAAATTTTAAAGATTAATCCCCAAAAAAGGGGTCTAGAGTTTTCCGATTCTTTTGCCCAACGAACTTGTCCAACTGATTATAGAAAGGAACATCCCCACCAAGTTTGAAGTAAATCGGACAAAAAATGTGACCGCTAGAGTGCCTGCATATATATATATATATATATATATATATATATATATATATATATATATATATATATATATATATGTCTATATATATATACAATTTTGAACGAACCCCCAAAACGAGTTCAGGGGGTCACGTTAGGAACTTCTATGGTGGTCCCGGGCTTAAGTTTCACCGTGCGGGTCATGCTCATAGTTCACTTTCCATAGAAAATTCACTAATAACGGGGTTGGTAAAACACTCTGGTAAAGTTAGATGGAGATTATACACAAGTATAGTAAAACAATATGATAGAAAGCAATTTAAAACCAGGATTCAAAGTTAGTCAAAAACAAATCATTAATTATTATATTACAATGTTGGCTACTGGAATAAAGGAATAAGCCTAGATAAAATGTAGACAATTAAAAGCTTAGATAATTACTTAATAATCTTAATTCGTTATCCATTGTAAACCCAGTTGTAAAAATAAATCTTCAAAGCAAAGCCACTTAGTTGGTTCTAAAGAGTTGTTTAAGAGGACTGTTGTTTAGCGGGGCTCTCCGCAAGTAAAGTTCGCCATAATCAAGTTAGATCTGTTAAATGAAAGTTCTCTTTGCGCTCTGGTTGTCTCAAGGCCAGTTCTTTATTTAGAAACTCATCACGGTTTTTCCGTGCTATAATAAAAAAAAAGAATAAGATTAAACACTCGTTTTCGATTTAGCTATGTGTCCTTTGTTGTGTATACAAATAATAGATCAATTGGCAATCTTTTTATTTAAAAAAAATAAAAAGTGTGAACGATTATACCATAAATAACTTTTATTACAGCTGTAGCTTACAAATATGTATATGACGTATAACCATTTAATTTAATAGGCTTAAAATAATATTTAATATTTTAAAGCCAGAAATCCAAATTGTGTACAACTTTCTGAATGTTGTTACGATTTTAACCCGCTATCTTTTAAGGCGCACCTGTAGGACTTGGTTTAAATGTTAAAGATGTTTGTTGCTTCTTGTTCTATAATCGCTTTAATATTTCATTAAAGGCAAGAACTTGGATACAAAAATCACTTCCTTCTGCAGGGTAAGATGCGACTTTAGTTGGCTGAAGCTTTTACAATGAGTAAATATTTTTTAAACTGTAAAATCAATGTTTATACTTTTAATATAACGACTTTAAAGTAACAGCTAATGGAAGAAAAAATTTCAGTAATGCAAACTACCTGTTGGAGGATGAAGTATGTGAAGATATGTGGATTACATCATAACAACTTTTATTGATTTCACACAGTGACTGTTGGTGTTAGCGAATTTCCCCTATAGGGAAGAAGCTATTACCGTAGGTCTCATGGTAAGACTTAAGCCCGAGACCATGATAACTTTTAGTTTTGAGGTCCCCAGATGCCAAAAACACCATTCGTTCAAATTTTTATATATGTGTGTATATATATATGTGTGTGTGTGTGTGTGTGTGTGTGTGTGTGTGTGTGTGTGTGTGTGTGTGTGTGTGTGTGTGTGTGTGTGTGTGTGTGTGTGTGTGTGTGTGTGTGTGTGTGTGTGTGCGCGTGTGTGTGTGTATGTCCGTAAGCACGATAACTCTCAGAAAAAAGCCCAATCTTATTGAAATTTGGTACAAATGGGTAAAGTACTATTTATTTGAACGAGTTCGAAAACCAGATGAATCGCACCATCCCAAGGGGGGTTTTTGAGGGGTTTTGTACCCCAAAAATGTGTTTTTTGGGGTTTTCACATGTAAATTTTTTTAAATCAAATTTTAACTTTCACCATTGAATTCAGCTTAAAAAACAAACAATTTGGTATTTTGATCATTTCTCTACGTCAACTAGTTACCAAGATATTGTAAGTGCTAAACACAGTACGTTGTCTAATGTTATTCTTATGGAGAAAAATAAAAATTGTATCTTACTTATTTATGAATATAAACTGACGAAATTTGGTAAATGGCTTCATCTGGTTGTGGTTAATTTTTTTTGCACACAAATTTTTTTTCGCCTATGGTTCCCGTAGCAGCAAACCTAGGTACTTGGTCCCCATGTTATTCTTAAGGAAGATAATTAAAATATTATATATCGCTTATTTATGAATGTATATGAATGAAACTTGGTATGTGACTTCAATAAGATGAGTTCTATTGATATTTGCATAAAAACCCATTATTTTGTGATCCTTGTTGCAGCAAACCTGCGTACTCATCCCCAATGTTATTCTTATGGAGAATAATTAATATTTTAAATATCGCTTGTTTGTGAATATATTTTTTATGAATCCTGTTAAGTGTTTTAATGTGTTATTTTATATATTCATTGGAAATTCGCTGAGTATGCAGGTTTGCTGCGACGGGGGTATTGTTAAATCAGGCTGTATTTAAACAAAATCACCTTGTATAATGAGTATTAGATAGAAACGGGGTTCTTTGTTCTCAAGCTATAGTTTACTTTCACCAAATAGAGTCTGACATATGCTAAATATAGCGAAAAAACACATAATCTACATCTAACGTTCCATTTATGCGTAGAACCGCAATGAAACAAAGTTACTCAATGTTTATAAAATACAAGTTTAAGAAGTATTGAAAATTTTAATGGTACATAATACTCGAAGCACCGGAAAGTTGATGGTTAATAAACAATGAACGGCGGTTAGTGATTTTCCGGTTGATATATTCGCAGACCTTGCCCTTATCAGCAGCCAAGGGAACTGCCCTGATAAGCACTTTACCTTGGCTCACTACACGCACATATTTATTTATTGAAGTTTTGGTACTGAATAAAACAATTGTATCTGTAATAAACGATATATTAAAATAACTCATAAAAATAACCACCATAGAAACCAAATATTATAACAGGTGAAAAATACAGTTATAAGTAACACATTTTAGCATTTTGGCATTATGGTTACCATGTTTTGAACTGTTTGTAAAAGTTGATGCAGAAAGCATAGCATAACATAAATACTGTTTTGCTGAAGACATCTGTCAATTCGTCTGTCTATTGAGACAGTAGAGCCTAACCACTTCCAACTACAGACCGCAGAACAACTGTCCAACTTCAACGCAACTTATTGGACAGTTAGAATGGCAAAATATATCTGCCATTTTAAATTTATTTTAAAGATGTTACTAACAAATAAGTAAAGAAATATATTTACCAAATCTTTAAACTAGTTAAGAATTTTAAATTTCTAGTTTAGACAGTTAAATTTTTTAACTTGCCTTGGGTCATATATTCTGCAAAAAAAGTTCAGAAAACAACCTTTCCGTGACTTTTCTTCACAGTCTTTTATTGTTAAACCTAAAATAAAATTACTCCATGAAAAATAGGATTTTAAATGATATGAATATTGTTATTCGACATGCGGTTTCGGAAATAAATGAAAATTCAAGTTTTCCAACAATTTAAGTGCGTAAATCAAGTTGCCTGATATTATATTCACTGAGAATCATTAATGTAATAAACTAAATTAAACTAAATCTCCTACCTTAGTAATAGCTGCAAAATATTAATATACTGTCCATGTAGTCTATTACGGTAATTTAAAATTGGATGTTATGTGATTTTATCTTCTTTATGTTGAAACATCAAAAACCATAAAGAAAACCTTGTAAATGCAAGCGTTCTAAAACAAATCCTGACAGTTATGAAATGATCCCAACAAACTATCATATACAAAACCAGATGTTTTCCCAAAATAAGATTAAAGAATGCGAACTGAAATGACATGTAAATAACACTTTCCAGGTGCTTCTGCTACACCAAATTGATTTATTCCTAAACAGGGTTTCAGTTAATTTGATTTGTTTTCAGTCATGAATCTTATGTGTAATTGGAGTTTTAAAACAACTAAAGTAGATCTGTAACAAATTTTGGAAAAGCAAATATAAAAAAGAAATATCATTCATAATGAATTATTTGGAGCACAAACTCAATATAATATGACGTTAATAAATATGCCAATTATTTTAAAATAATAAATATTACAAGTGTTTACAAATATTATTATATAGTACTCTCAACAATAACCATTATAGATATAAAGAAATGGCATTCTAGTGCATAAACAAATTAATATATGCTTCAATAAAAATAAAAACTATTTCTCATATTGATAAACAATAATAACAGGTATAACAAATCTTGAACACTAACAAATATAACATATAAAAATATAACCATATTGTTCGACACAACCTGAACTGAAATAGAAAAAAAGTGTATGCTACAGTAAATAATTTACTGATGGGCTAAGATTAACGTAACTTAAAATTATCAACGATAATCCTCTAAACGTGTCCTTTAAAGTACATAAGCTACTATTGAAGAAGTCCTATTCCTTACACTAGATCCTGTTAGCTGTTCTTTAGAGTCTAGGTGACGCATGACGGTTCAAAAAGCTCATAGTTGGTAGAGTAGTGCTGAAAAGCGAAGAGTTCAATCGAACGAGTCTAGGAACGGACTCTGTAATAGCTTATCAAGCGGTTCAGGGCAACTGGCGATTCCTCCACGATATTCCGAAAGAACATTAAGTCTGCAACTACAATCAAGAGTCTGCAAAACCAAGCTTACTTTGATTTCCTCAACTGGTACAACCATGATAGCCTTTTTATGCCAACCAGTTAAAAAAATTCTTTTTAAAAGGCTGTTAGTCAACATGGCATTCTGCGATAGTGACCATCTGGCACAGAAGTATTCGAGTAAGATTTAGAACTTGGCAAAAGGCTACTAGCAGACACTAGCTCTTACTTCACTAACTGGTTGGTGAGGCTGGGTAGAGGTCAGGTTAAGCAGTTGATTGCTTTGATAACTGGACACGGCCACTTCAGGAAACATCTCCACACTCTCGGACTCAGAAATGAAAGTCAGGTGTGTAAGCTTTGTAATCAGTCTGAAGAGACTGCCAAGCACATCATACTGGATTGCGAGAGACTCGGGGCAAGGAGAAGGGCTCTGTTTGGTTGTAAGCAACCAGGTGATGAAAAGGACGTTAGTAATGGTAAAAAACTCCTGGATCTCGTAAAGGGTACGGGCATTGGTTTGCCAAACTAACGGACTAGGGACACACAATAAGCTTCGGTTGACGTGTGAGGATCTTTGAATCTTTGGATCTCTGAATCCGTCCCTTCAACAACACATAAACATAAACATAAGACTTAGAACAGGGTCAGGGAGCTTTCAGAAATGGTTTCCTTAGACATTCTGAAAAAAACTCTAGCAACTCCTTTTCTTTACCGCATGAAATGTAGATTACAAGATTAACGGAGAAATAGTGTAATCTAAAATAACTCAAAGATGACACTCCACTGGATTGTCTTTGGGGCAAAATCTCATCAAGATTCTATTCATGAACTATGGCACGGCTCTGCCCCGCATTTACCTCCAAGCCATTGTTACCACACGACTTTACTACTTGGTTAATACAGTTTTGCAATAATACACAGCCTTTTTCAGACGGGAGGATAGAAAAGATTTTAATGTAATCTGCAAATAATAAGTGATGTGATTGAACGACTTGACTTATGTAATTCAAATACATTTTGAACATGCGTGACCCTTGTGGAGCCAAAAGTTTAACGGGGACGATTTTTCAAAACAAATTAACAATAAGGGAGCGATATCATAAATATGACCCTTCTATATCTATCTACTGTAGATATAGATGTAAAAATAAAGGAGCAATACACAAAGATAACGCTAATACAAATTAATTAATTTTAAATATTATTTTGTGCTGGTAGTATTAACAAGTTTTTTCCACCAGTCTGTGTCCTTTTAACTATTTTCGATGATATAAAACTGTTAATAACTCGTTTGCAGGTTGGTATGAATTCATATGTAACGTTATCATAGTTCTCCATCTCAATAGAATTTCAATTACCATGGTTTATTAGTCATAAAGATCCACTAGCAATAGTTCTAATTAATCACTTGTATAAATGTATGTTGTTATATTCTTCCCCATTCTTATAGCTTATATATATTCATACCAGTCATTGCAAAATGTTAATATTAAAAACCATGCTAAGGATATTGCGTATTTAAACAAATACTTAGCAATCCTTGCTCTGGATTTAAAAAAGTTCCTTTAGTATAACACAAAAAATACTGGAAACAATTGTTTAGTATTTAAATGTGATACTATTTCATTCTCCAAGAAAAATTTTGTGGAGAAAGTTCAAACATTATCGATTCATAGAAATATTTCTTTAAGTTAGTGTGCATGACTTATCTTTTAGCCTTAAACTCTGATACACTCACATCTTATACTAACACCATGGTAAAAATATTTCCTGCCATATTCAACACTTTACACTGTGATCGTTAATGCATTCTGTCGTGTATTGAAGCGGTGTCCCGCCTCTTACGGTGCTGAAAACTTTATCATACCCTTTCAGCAACATTCCCCAAAAGGTTTACCTTCGAAGCATGTCCCTGCATTGATCTTTTTGTCCGAGGTTTTCTCATAAAGTATGTACATATTTAACGTATAAATCAGCTTAAGCTGCAGGTTAGTATTTATCGTGAACAAACGTAGACCATGAAATTTGTGATATTTTAATGATAGATTTCTTTACAGTTAGCATTTCTTAAACCGCAATGTTGTTTAATTGGAGTATTAACATAAACATTCATTAGGTTTTGAGTCAACTCATGAAATATATTATTTCATAATTATGAATATGGTTAAGTATTGTTGAAACCACAATAAAATATTTGTTGATGGACAAATATTGTGGAACTCTAAGATGTATTTAAACTTGAAAATCCAAATAAAAAGACTTCTAAATTGAAGCAAGCGCTATTTTTTTTGTTCAGAAGGCACAACCTATTTTGATCAACGCAAAATTAGTTAGGCTATTTAAATTATACAGTATTAATGATTTATTTATATCCTTATGCTAACCTAAAATGTACAAAAAAATAATATATTATTTGCTTGATTGCTTTATTATCTGATGACTTAATATTGTTGAATTGTCAATTTGTTGTCAAAGTAAGCAATTATTTACTTTTGAAAGCAAAAGAAAATGCAATGACAAATGTCAGCAATGACAATTAATGTACATTAATATTAATATATTTGTTATTTATTTATAAACTATTAAAACCCATAAAATCCATACATTTTAGCAAAATTAAATGTTGGCGTTTAGCAAGAAACGCGCGAATTCCGAACAGAATGAATAGTATCATTAAACCAATTATTTCCCGTCGCAAAAGCCGGAAATTGCTTTAAAAGGGACCACGCCTGAACTCCGCTATTTCTATACTAGACAATCAGGGCCGCTATTTTACTAAAGTATCAGCTATTTTAAATCTATTATTTTTGTCAACATTTAATATTTGACTCACAATTCATTAGTTATTCTATATACTATAATAAACTTATGTTTTTCTAGAAAGATTATAAGACGACCACTTGAAGGATTTTATTGATCTTTATAAAGAAAGGCAATGTTGAGTAGCAGGGAATGTAAACACCTGAACTTAAATTTAGGGTTAGAACTATTTACTAATTAGATTTTAATTTTCAAAATGTCTGGAGGCCAACGCGATTATTTTAAGTTTGTTCCGAAAGAACTTTAAAGTCATATGTGTACACCAACGGGCTTAATACATCTGGATCTCTCGTCTAGTTTAAAAATGTAAAGCCTCACTGGAGGATATTTTTGTAAACAAAACTCAGAGAACAATGGTTTCCATCAAACATATGATTATATATATGTTTATTATCAAAGTTTTATTTTAAAAGGAAATATTTATTTATATCTACTTGTGTTACTTATTTATTAACAATTTACACTATTTAATCTTATAAAACACTTTCAATATAAACTATATAGTTTTCAGTTAAACGTTTTTGGTTTTATGTATAAAAAACATTTGGACATAAATTGGAATATTTCATAATTTTATAGTATGTGGTTAGTTTTGTTGCCATGGGAACGGTGGGACAGAGGGGAAATTGATGGTCACCTTGGAGGCTTCAATTTGTTTAGAGATTAACATGCGTATGAGAGCTCTACATGTATTAAACTCATTAGTGTAAACCATCAGCTGCGAGATATTTTAACAATGGAATTATCTGTACGAGTAATAGTTGAGGATGGTTTGTATAAAGATAAAGAGAAAACATCGCGTGTTAATTATTCTATGTTTTAGCATTGATTATGTAAAAATAATAAATGGTTTTAGTTTGTGCAGACAAGGCTACGAAAAGTAGCCAGATTTTTTTAAACATTTAAATCACTTAACCTATAACAAAATAAGAATGATCGTTGTTAAAGGATTTCAACTAAGTTGTGTAGCGCTGATAATCAGGCTACAGTAATTATCTTCAAATTAAGAAGTGGTATTCAATGAAAATAATACTAAATGGACTTTCTTGAATTTATTAAAAACAAATCAACTATTTATTCTTTTCAAATTTAAATAAAATAAATCAACACTTTTTTACTTTGAAAATATTCTTTGGTATAAATCGTATTTTTTTTAAATTGCTAAAATCTTTGTATTCCCCTGTATAGAACTTTACTTAAAACTTTACTTACACTTTATTTAAACCAATATTTAACGTACTCAACATTTTATCCGTCTGCTGCAACTTTAATCTTCAGTCAAGCTCTCCCACAGGTATAAAATTGAAAACGAAAGTGAATCGTTCAAAACCCTGAAAAGTAATTGTTTACAGGCTGATGCCTACTTTTTAAAATAAAAATAATAAACGGAACGATGATTAAAACCATTGAAAGAACTCAAATTGTACATTGAAGGAATTGAAGGAATTCACGTCTCGTAGGTAGGCCTCGACATTGTTAGCACGAAAAATGTCGCAGCCTCCAAACGAGGATTAGCCTTGTACAGAAGCTTCTATAATCTTTAGCCACGCCAGGTGGCACATGACCAAACTTATTTCAGCCCAAGCAAAATTCGAACCATCGACTCTAGATCTATTCCGATCTCCTGGGCATGGAAATCTGGATTATTCTCCGACTTGCAAAACCAGCTTGCACCAGCAATTCTGAAATTTCCTCCTTGCCATTTGTTCAGAATTTTACTTTCCTAAATCTCTCTTTTATAAAAACATTAAATCATAACGTAAATTAATTCTTCACAAATTATCACATTCAAGCATTATTACATTACAAAATGGTTACATTAATTATATAAGGTTTTAATTGAAATTAAAATGCTATAGCTGTTAGCATTTGTGCCTGCGTAAAAATCTATTGGTATAAGCATGAAGATCATGAAGATCAGACGCCGTTATCGACTCTCTGTGTATTTACTGTTGTGATGTGTTGATAAGTAATGGAGGCGAAATACTCAATGTCGGAATATTGTGAAATGTATAACTGCAAACCATAAATATTAGTTCTGCATGGAATAAAACTTGCTACATAATCAATACATACAATATAGCTATCAAAACATATTTTGAGATAAAGTACATTTTTATTTTACTTTGCAATTGAAACGGTAAGTAAACATTGTTTAATTAAATGCCAATTTACTTATAACTAAACTTCGTTCCAATTTTTAACTAAAAATAAATTTTAATAATGTGAATTACATCAATAAGTACTTTTACTTTTCCTTCACTACGTCAATATGGAAGGACTATTTTATATGTCACGATTTTAATTTTAATTTGAAATTCAATGCAATTGACTATATTTATTATTCTCAGGCCATAATATGTGTTTTAGTGGCGTCCGTCTGAGTACCTCTGAGAGTTTGTGTTTCAATAGTCAGATTCTAAAACAAATTTTATAGATTTTTGATTTTGTTTTGTTCAATTTTGTTTGTTTTTGTTCGATATTTTGTTAGTTTTTTTAATTTATCGATATGCAATATTTTTTATTTATTTAATTTTAGCTTCTTCCCCTTTAAGGCATGGCATGGTAAGACCTAGGCACGGAACCATGATAACTTTTCGTTTTTAGCGAATTTCCCCTATAGGGAAGAAGCTATTACCGTAGTCGGCATGGCAAGACCTAGGCCCGGGACCATGATAACTTTTCGTTTTGAGGTCCCCAGACCCCAAAAACACCATTTGTTCGAAACTGTATATATATATATATATATATATATATGTGTGTGTGTGTGTGTGTGTGTCCGTGAGCACGATAACTCTCGTAAAAATTACCCGATTTTGATGAAATTTGGTATAAACGTGTAAAGCAACATTTATGACTAAGTTCGAAAACCAGCCAGATCGCTCCATCCAAAGGAGTATTTTGGGGGGGTTTTGTAGCCCAAAAATGGGTTTTTCGAATTTTGTACATATAATTTTGGAAATAGTCAAATTTTAATTTTTTCCATTGGATTCAGCTTAAATAATACACAATTAGGTATTTTGATCATTTCTCTACGTCAATTGGTTACCGAGATATTGAAAGTGCTAAACACAGTACGTTGTCTAATGCTATTCTTATGGAGGAAAAGAAAAATTTTATATCTCGCTTATTTATGAACGTATACTGACGAAACTTGGTATACGGCTTCATCTGGTTGTGGACCATTGATATTTGCTCAAAAAAATTTTTTTCCAAAGGCTCCCGTAGCAGCAAACCTGCGTACTCAGCCCCATGTTATTCTTATGGAGAATAAGTAACGTGTTATCTCCCTTAATTATGAAAATAAATTAATCAAATTTGGTATGTGGCTTTACCTACATGAGTTATATTGATATTTGTATAAAACCCCATTTTTTGTGTTCCTTGCTTCTGCAAACCTGCATACTCAGCCGCCACGTTATTCTTATGGAGAATAATTAAAATGTCATAAATCGTTTGTTTATGAATGTATATTGATGAAACTTGGTATGTAACATGGTAGGGCAAACGTCTAAAATTATTATTACTATTAGGGGATTAAATAAATGACTATTTCTATTCATTTGAAAGAGATTGCAGTAAACAGGCTAATCCATTCGAAACAGATTAGCACCTATTGGCGGAAAGAAGATTACACCTCCCAACACCGCTTAACTGTACACCTGACGCCTCATTAACTACTAAATGGATTTGATTAAAAGACCGTTTCAGTAATTTATTACACCACTTTGTGCATGAAGCACTTGATAATTACTTTTAAAGCAGAGTGCAGAGGTGATTAATTGGCTTCGAGTTTCGTCTATCATTTATAAAGGGTGTTTACAAAAAACCCTTCAAGACTTCCGGATATGATTTCTTGCATAAAAACTAAGAAAAAAGTACTTTTGAAGGTATGTCCTAAAACGCTTAGTTTTCCGTATATCTGTCTGTATGTGTCTTTACATAATTAATCGTATCTCACGAACCACTTAACGAAAAAACTTCAAACTTGGTACGTGGCTATTAACAAGACCTATTTAGGTACGTAGTATCAAGTTTCTACTTTGTACCATTTCAAAATGGCGGCCACTTTTAGATTTAAAGCTTAATATCTTAAAAACCGTAAATTTTACGAAACATTTTACGAACAATTTTACATGAGACAAAAGAGTTGTGCAATTTTATTTTGTAAACAATGGTATAAAGATTATTAAGATCGGGCCATAAATAACTTATTTATTGCAATTCTTTTAATAGAATTCATGCTTATTTTGTGGCTATCATAGAAAATTGTTGCATTTTTCTAGTTTTAAATTGCAATAAATCAGTTATTTATAGCTCGATCTTAATAATCTTTATACCATTGTTTAGAAAACAAAATTGCAAAACTTTTTTGTCCCTTGTAAAATATTTCGTAAAATTTACGGTTTTTAAAATATTAAGCTTTAAATTCTAAAAATGGCCGCCATTTTGAAATGGTACAAACTAGAAACTTGATACTACATACCTAAATCGGTCTTACCACTTACCAAGTTTTAAGTTTATACGTTAAGTGGTTCGTGAGATATGATTAATTATGTATAAGACACATAATTAGACACATAATAACTGATATACGGAAAACAAAGCGTTTTAGGACATACCTTCACACGAACTTTTTTCTTAGTTTTTATGAAAGTAATCATATCCCGAAGTCCTGAAGGTTTTTTTTGTAAACACCATGTATGTAGGAGATTGCGATGAGCTGATTAAGTTCTTTCTGTAGTTAAATGTAGTAATTTTCTCAACTGGCTGAGAGAAAAAATAATCCTAGGAAAAAATTGTCCTAGCCCCAGCACTGTCTATTTAGATAATAAATAGATTTGCATACATGTTTTACAGTTCTTCCGTTTATTGTGAATGTAAGTGTATCGTGTTTATGCACGTTTGCTCGTGTGTGTTCGTACGTTTTATGTCATAGCAAAGCCTCAAAAAGATAAAAATTTGACTTTTTATAACATCTTTAAAATGTAATCACACCGAAACATCTTGATGACATAGCCAGCAACTATCAATGTGTAAAACATAAACATGGCGTCATAGAGTGCTGGCCAATAAATCAAGCAAGATAGTTAAATTAGCTTGAATAAAGTAGCAAATAGTAGTGGATTTTAAATTAGAAAAATAATTTGTTTCCTGACACTATTTATTTTCTCACTGAAAGTAAGTACTAACTAACTATATGATGGCATAGGTATTTTCCGTTTTTATCTGTAACAGTTCCATGTGAGCAATTAATTATTGAATATCTTAGCTTGTTTAGTTATTCAAATATAGAAGTTTCAGCTCTAGTAGCAGTTTATGATCTATGTCACAGATATACCATGACCACAAAAATATATAGGTTATAGCTTGAAGATGGCAGGAAAAGGATTACTGTGGACAAATTACTTGATTTAGAGGGGAGATTGCGAAGGAGCAATCCCGAATAGAGCGCCCAAGTGTAGGATGTAAATACCAGGGATTTTCCTCATCTAGTAAAACATTTTTTTAAGGACCAAATTCCTCAGCAGTTTACCACAAATTTTTTTAAAACTAACAAAATTTGCAGCCATTAAATGTACTATTGATGCATTTATTAGGTCAAAGTAATAGTGAAATAAACAATATAAATTAGTTAAACATGTCCAAGAAACCATTAAAGCTAATAGAAGTTATATTTTAATTATTTTTAATCGACTTTAGTAGTTGTAATATTTATAAAAATAATTATTTTAAAAATGGTATTATATATATTTAATTTACAACTAACACCGACTACAACATGTGTAATTGCAATAAAGTGAATTTTTAATTTGAAGCGAGGACAAAGTGTGGGATTACCAGAATCATCCACTAGGGGGAGAGAGTAAATTCAATGGTCCAAAGAACAGTGACATTGATTATATGTTTATTAGTGAATTTCCTTAATAAAGTGAACTATTAGCATGAGCCGTACGGTGAAACTTAATCCCGGGACCACCATAGAAGTTCCTAAAGTGACCCCCTGAATATATATATATATATATATATATATATATATATATATCCTAACGTGACCCCCTGAATATATATATATATATATATGTGTGTGTGTGTGTTTGCACTCTAGCGGTCGCATTTTTTGTCCGATTTACTTCAAATTAAGTGGGGAAATTCCTTTCTGTAATCAGTTGGTCGAGTTCGTTGGGCAAAACAATCGGAAAACTCTAAACCCCTTTGTTTGGGATCAATCTTTCATACCCAAATGCAACCCCGTATGTAAAATTAATGCACGTAAAAAGATGATAATCAGTGAGGCGAAAGTTGTAAGCCCTCTCTCATCATTCTAGCATACATATTTACCGAGTTATTAAAGAAAAGGTGTTTCGACCAAACAGTACGTTGTCTTATGGGGGTTTTACATTATAAATGCATGTTATTAATTTGTTAGTGTACTTTTATCATCCCCAGCAACCTTACGCCTCCTTTCAAGCCTGTCTGGCCCTCTACTAACATTATAATGCGCAAAATTGTATTCCCAGCTTTGCAGATAAATTAAACCAGGAGCATCAGAACAGCCAAAAAATCACTGGTTTCAGATTTCAATAAAATTGGAATAAATGTTTGGTTTTACACTGATTTTTAGTTATAAAAGTTGTTATGTGGAAATTCACTTCCCTCACGTCAGCATGCTGTGCGAACTCGTATTTCATTCATGCCAAATAACTTAAGAACACAGGCTTCTCATTTCACCGCGACTGTCCACGAGAGGTTGGCTAAACGTGGATGTCTGTTGGTCATAACGGTTATCAAACGAGTGACAGAAAGAAACTGCGGTTTGCCACTGGTCTGTGACCATGTAACAGAGAGAGGGGTTCGATTTACAGGGCGTTGCACGAGTGAAAACCCAGGCCGTCCATAAGACTAGTGTTAATTTTAACATTGCTTTGTGGATGGCCTTTTTTAACTCGTGCAACGCACTGTACATAGTTCGACGGCGAACTCAAGACAGGGGCAGCGGACGCAAGTCCACAAAAACAGGGTTTACTGCTTAGTTCCTTTTTTGTCCTCCGTATCCAATAATGAGTTGCCAGAAAAACTAGGAATGGGTTGTAAAAATCAGATGTTTCATGAATTCGGACTTTACTATTTTCCAGTCCCACACGCTACTGACATTCAACAAAATATTAACCATCTCGAACGTTGTTGCGAAACGTTGAACTAATCAGTTAATCTGAATAAGTCCAAAACAGTGGTGATTAAAAATGGAGGAAGCCAAGAAACACGATAAATGGTGGTACATGGGAAAAATATTGATAATTGCAGTAGCTATAAATACTGAAATAATTTGTTTACGTCAAATCTTTCCTAAGAACCACATTTTATGTTTTGTCAAGAGTTGCATCAAATATATACATCCAGTTTGGACCAGTCTGATCAAGATTGCTTGGGTTACTTTTGTTCTACTGCTCAGGTCACTTGTTTGTATTAATTATTAAAGCCATGTATAATAAATTCCACACTTCCTCATGGAAGGTATTCAGAGGAGGGCGTAGAAAATTTATCAAAATGTTATTAAGGCTACCAAAAAACACACCCACCAACAACCTGAAACAACCAATCTCTGAAACATTATACTTTTACATTTCCAATGTACATGTTAGGTGATTATTAAATACTCGTGCTTGTCTAATAGCCGACTGCCTTTCTTGATCTGATGTTAAATGTGAATAATGACGATGAAGAAAAACTACAACTACAATATCAACATAATGTATGTTCATAGGGAAACATTATGCTTAATATTTTGTTAAAGCAGTAAATATAACGGTGGCGGAGGAGGCCATGGGGTGAGAAATTACATGTCGTGTTCCAATTCTCAGTATTTACTATTCGTACTTACCTTGACATTAAACTGGGTGACAGAAGTGAGTGAGCTGGAAAATGCGGAATCTCCACTACCTCATACGTCATTCAAGCTAGATATTAAGGTAAATTTTACACCTGTAGCAAATCCAGTTTAAAGAAAAAGCTACGGATCAGCATTTTGAATCAGAAAGTTCTGTCTTAATAGGAATTAAAACATATATGTTTGAGATAATCAATTTTTTAAATGCGAAAAGTTTTGGACATCGGCTATGGGGGGTATGAAAACTGCGAGGATAAAAGGTAGGAACTTATTCAGGAATTGATTTATGATTAACCAGTATTGATATAAAACATATAGTCCCCATATTAAAGATCCAGCCGTCATATTTTTTCAATATTATCAGTGTTGTTCCAATTATTTCCTTGGTTATATAAATATTCAAGCAAACAAATTGTAAAATACTGAGTACGGACATTTTAATCTTCCATGTAACCGTTAAAAATCATTCACTACAAAATTAAAAGTCGCTGTTAGCCTAAATTATGTCTTCGAATAGAATGGTAATTTTTTCTTTTATTTCTAGAAAGGTTTTTGTGATTATAGTTCTTAGTTGATAAAATAACTTAACCCAGATATTCATTAGCCGTATATAAGTAAGTGTTTATAAACATAAACATTAATGTATCGTAACCAATGTTCAGTTAAACCAACTTTATTTCTTTACAACTCTTTCAATATTTCACTGATAGTGAATCATGATTTAAATTTGCATATATTAAAATTCAGTATTACAGTTTACAACGTATGCAATTGTAAAATATAATAAAATATGTGACGAGTTTATAAACAATCTAATGAGAAAGTAAATAACTATGTAAAAGTAAATGATAATGTAACTATAAATGGGATGAATATTAATGTCGAATATTAATTGATAAGAACGGCTCAGGTGCAGTATTACAGGTTGTGCCCAATTAACTGTGTTGTATTCATTGTTCGCACTGGACTGTTTCCACAAGATGGAAGTTTTGCCAACGATGCCGAGATGTTTCAATCTCTTTTCAACCTTACAGTTTATAAACACACCTTTATGTCCGTCAATATTATTTTATGTCAGCCATTACCGCTTATGATGATGATGTAAAGTAGTTGTAAATATTTGTATAACACATAGTTTTCTGAAACGCTTTTTCATTTATAGACAAGTAGTGTTTTAAATAATTTATTGAATCCAATTAATTTGTTTGAATTTTTTTCTGTTTTGTAAGTAAAATAAAAAAATCAAACATTACCGTTTTACGTAATCAAAATGGGAAAAATATAGGAACTTTTTAAACACATTTAAAATTATAACCAGCAAATTTTACAACATATAAAAATATAACCTAGATACAATTAAAGTAGGACGAATCTAGCAGAAACACCATCACACTCAAGCAAAAATAGATGTTGGGACAGGGACGTAATGAATGATATTACCACGTGGTTGACTCTATGGTCTAGGTGTCACGTGTAATCAGCAATTACCAGCTGCGATGTGATGTTATCTCCCACCGAAAATTTCGAGAATTTGGTACACAACAACAAAATAATACCCCCGTCGCAGCAAACCTGCGTACTCAGCGAATTTCCAATGCAAATATATGGGTATCACTACTACCTAGAGCCACTTACCAAGTTTCACAAAAATACATTCATTAATAAGTTATATATATAGCATTTTATTTATTCTCCATAAGAATAACATTATAAATGAGTACGCAGGTTTGCTGCAACAAGGAAGATAAGTTAGGGTTTTTTTTGCAATTATCAATATAACTCAACCAGGTGAAGCTACCTACATACCAAGTTTTATTAATTTAGGTTCATAACTAAGGGAGATATAAAACTTTACTTATTCTCCATATGAATAACATGGGGGCCGAGTATGCAGGTTTGCTGCTACCGGGAAAAAACAAAAAAGAACTTTTTTGTACTATTATCAATATACCACAACTAGTTGAAGCCACATACCAAGTTTCATCAATATACATTCATAAATAATCGAGATATAGAATGTTATTTATTCTCCATAAGGATAACATTGGACAACGTACTGTGTTTAGCACTTTGAATATCTCTGCAACGGTTGGACGTAGAACAACGATTAAAAATGTTTGTTTTGTTGAGCTAAACACATTAATAAACAGAAATGTGAAGTTTTTAGTAAAACTATCTGAGAAAAATCTAAAAACCTTTTTCCCTTAAGATTAACATGGGACACGTTTTTTTGGATTTTCTCCGCAACCACTTAACCTGTTAATGATTCAAAATACCAAATTATTTGTTTTTTTAAGCTATATAAAATGGTTGTAACCAAAATTGAGAGTTTTTAACATTTTGGGGTCAAATTTGCAAAAAAACGATTTTTTGAAAATTGTAAACCCCCATAAAACCCCCTTCCCATAGTGCGATCGATCTGGTTTTCGAACTTTAAGTCATAAATTCTACTCTCCACATTTCTGCCAAATTTCATCAAAATCGGGTGTTTCTTTCAAAAGTTATCGCGGTAACGGACACATATATATATAAATTTGAACGAATAGTGTTTTTGGCATCTGGGGACCTCAAAACGAAAAGTTATCATGGTATCGGGCTTAAGTCTTACCATGCCACCTACAGTAATAGCTTCTTCCCTATAGGGGAAATTCGCTAAAACAGGTGAATTTCATATCTTCGTTGCCAACTAGACGCGTATCGCTGAAATGCATATATTTTCTACGTGTGCAATGAAAATAAAATTTGCTTATTAACGTTTCAGGTCTGGAAAGTCGTTTTGTGGATTGAGCTGTTGAGTTTGATTTTAATTCAAAGATGTAGAATATTCGAGCTATGGAATCTCATTACTTTCCATTATTAGTTCATGTTATGTGTGGCAACAGCAAAACAGATGTAGGAAACCTAGGCAGCTTATGGTATCGGTTTCTTACTACTTCTAAAAATGCAATAAATCCACTGATAACCTTCTCTTCTTCTTAGTATTGTAATCTGAGATATTTACTTATTTTCATTAGACTAAGTGGAAACTTGGTTTTAAAGTGCATTTACATAGTCAGCATCCTAGTCCAGGTTAGTCCTTTTTGGTAGGGAAGTTGCCTTGAATGAAACCAGACACTGAATCCCGGTTGTCTTCAATCTCAGTCACGAAGACTGCGTTTACCGACAGTACAAGAATATTTCGAATGGCAAGAGACAATACCGACGATGTGGAAATTTACAAACAAAGCAAAAATAAACAAATAAAAGCAATTAAAATAACTCTTAAAATGTCTCCATGCTTAACATTTTGCTGTTACAGCTTTTATATAAATAGTGTCTATTAGTGATTATTTTAGGTCGCATATTTATTTATTAAAAGTGAAGTAGTAGCACGGTAATAAACCCGACAATAAAGCTCCGTGACCAGTAACTCAGAAATACAGGAACAGTATTTTGTATTCTGCGGGAGCGACAAACCTCCGTTGAATAACCTCACGCTTCAACGCCCTTCCTTGGAGAATTAAGCTTTCATTGTTGAAGATAATCAACTTTTCTTGACCAAATTACATTTTGATTTAATATTTCAAAATTACAATTTTAAATATAATAAAGTACAATGTTTACTACTTTTCGTTTTCTGTCATAATACTAACAATGCTATCAAGATAATTAGTATTTAAAAATATCCAAATTTATGCCCTAGTGCACGGTTATAAGGATACAAATAACATTCACAAAACATTTTTTTTTATGTTTAGTTTTATTAAATTAAAAGTGATTATATTTATATTTTAAAATTGCAACGATGGCCGTACCAATTGACAACGATATACTAATACTATATGATTCAGAAATTTAGTGCTCATGTCACCTTTAATTTCACTGTAATTGTATGCAGTTATATATTGAAAATATTTTGTTTTAAATCACACTGTAAACGAATTAAAAGTAAGAGGAACCGTATCAACTATTAAATATTCAACACTGGGAGTGGCTAAACATTTTAAAACCCTAATGTGATACTGGACATGAACCGGGAGCTTTATTGTGATATAAACCGTATGGTAATGAGAGAGGGTGTGGTCAGCCAAATGGTCTCGACATAGTGATTCTCGTAACAGGCTTTTTGTGTTGCGATGTAATCAAATTAATCACACTCTGCGGTTGCGTTACAAACATTTATATTTTAAAGGAAGCAAATAAGTAAACAAATACTACCTACTTCTTTTAAAGATATATGTCTTTTAATTATTGATTATGAATATAATTTTACCTTATTGTAAATAAGTCACATTGAAAGTTTATTGTGTTATTAAAAAAAATAGTAAAAAGTGTATAAAAAAGTGTGTTTTATGGAAATGTAAGTTATTTCAACCTTACATCACGCACCTTTTGATAAGAGTCAACTTTGGATAGAACATAAACATGAATAATTAAAAATACAAACATAATGATTCTTCTGTTCAAAACTAACAATTGAATATGTTAAAGGATGCAGTATACATGTAACAAGTTTTATAAAATAGGAAAAATAAACTACGTATTTTACAACACTATAAAGTATATTTACTCTTATACTGTACTTACATACAATACGGTAAAAAAAAGATGAAAAACAGCCAACGATGGATGCATTTTTTATGGCAATAAAGATTCAACCAGCTAAACTGGTCATAATCAGGCCCAATCAGAGAATGTCAGAAACAAAATGACGAACAGGTTGTATACTATTAGCTACCAGAAGTTCCGAAAACAAGTTGCGATAAGAACCACGAAAGTCAAAGTTGACATGTTCGTCAATCAATTAATTTATCCCTATCTCTACGTTTTTCCTTGAAAATAAACAACTCTTTCCATGCATTCATTACATTTCCTTTCTTACAAATATGGAGAATATTATGGAATACTATGGACACTATGGTACTATGGAATAGTCCTACAAGCAGTTCGCCATTTTGTTTCTGACATTCTCTGAATGGGTCTAACGATGACCAGTTAAACTGGTTGATATCGATCGTCTTCTACCATTCTTGTATATTTTACCGTCTCGTATGAAGGTACAGTATAAGTGTAAATATACTTTGTGGTGTTGTTAGACGAAGTTTATTTATCCTATTTTGTTGTAAGCACATGAATCATGCTACTAAAGAAATTATTGTTTTAAATAATAAAGTAAATAACGTGATGTTTTCTTCCAACCCGTTTAAACAAAATCGTTTTACTTTTACGAGTCTTAAAAATAACTTAATGGAATTTGATAATCTGAGGCCCTCCTAATACAGTATTACAACTGTACAAATCTCTTTTTAATAAGAAAACAATCATTAGTTTGTAATTACAGCTAGAAACCATATTCGTGTGCATGCTTGATAAAATATTTAATGGTTGCACAACCCAGAAGGTTCCATCCACGGTAAACATTTACACGTCATTGGGTGTTTCGCATTGTGCCTAGTCAATTAGCTATGCCGTATAGCGACTCCATTACTACTTCATTATTTCAGTTTTCTTTTTCCTCTATAAACCACATCTTCAGGGAGCATCTTCAAGATTTGTCATATAAATTTGAAATTGTGGTAAATTATAGTATACATTTATTTTGTGGTTGTTGCCACGAAACATGTAGCATAGTTGCAATACAGCAGGATATTGAAAGGTAACAAGTTTATTTTATTACTGATTTAAACATCAATATCCAGCAGTCGGAAAATGAATTCAGATGAATTGATAGAGTCATTAGCTTTCCCTGGCAGTTTATACTGAGCCCGTAGCGACAGCAACGTGCATTAAAAGTGTAATAAACCTACAGTAACAATTTGCTTCATTAAGTTACAAATTGAAAGCCCGAAAACTAAATTGGAACTCAAAACTATAAATATAAATTAATTATGTGGTATTTAAAACAAAACCATAACAATTTTTTTAGTTTGTCCAAAACAAAAATACCTAATTTTACGTTTAGGAGGTGAACAATAGAGTTTACAATAGAGGTAACAATTGAATATACAGCATAGCAGGTCTGCAGAGAAGTAGGGCAAGTGGAATCAGCGCAATTTTCTGCCATGATCTTGATTGGTGAAACTTAAAGAGAAATGTACAATCCAAGTCAGTATTTTATTCAATAGTCCTGGAATAGTTATTCACTTCGGGGCGGTTCTATAGCAATTCAATTTTATTTATTTATTTGCTTATTTTCTGAATGTTTAAGGTCACACCAGGTGGTTTTAATAACTCATTGTTACTTTGGGAAAGAAGATTTTACACATTTAATTAGTTTTGAATGAGACCAATCCATATTCAATCCTTAATCAATGCTATTATTAGTCACTGTCCTCAGAAAACGACATGTTGATAATTTAATATATTAGTATTACTTTAACCGTTCTAGAATGTTTACAGTGATATCTATGTTTATGAAAAACTGTTACAATTCATTTGTTTGGATTTTACACTCCATATACCCGATATTTTTCTTTTTAAATTTATAAATTAGTTTTTTTACAAAATTAGATTTTTCTGGAGATGAGACCTATCTAGAACCTATTTTCAATCTAGGAAGGAGTTATTTCCAACATATTAAGGAATAGTTTGAGTTGTTTTTGAGATCAGAGCTGCAACCAACCAAGCAAGCTAACATTACTCATATTACAGTGTAGGATACAAATAAATAATCATTCTAAGAAGTAACATCCTTTAAAATGATTTTAGTAGTACATTATATCAAATACAAATTAAGGTGAAAAATAATATAAAACTAATTGTATCATAATGATGTGTCAAACTAAGTTAACTAAAATACCCCTTAAGATATTTTAGACATAAATATTATACTTTGTGCATAAGATGTTTTGTCAGGAACTAGTAAGTTAAAATAGCTCGAAGTAAACATTGAAGATCCATATATACAGAGTACCACGAAAATACCTCTGACAGCACGCAACTTGGACCACCGCCAATGTCCTATTGGATGTGTAATGCCTCAAAAAACCAATAAATGGTACTGATCGTTAATATCCTTATATCTGAGGACAGCTTGACCTTAACATACTGTGTTTACTACCATACTACGTTTACTACTTTAGCGATCTGTTATGTAATGAGAATTTTTGAAAAGTTTTCTATGTGAAAATTAAAAAAAAGTAGCAAACTAAAGTTGTTAGTGACAAGCATTCTTTGAAAATGCATTGACTCAGAGGCAACTAAATTGTCGCGTATCACAAAAATACAATAATTGCACTGTACAAAGAATAGTAGATCTCGGTAAATTTAAGTATGCTTTTCTCCGCTTGATCCTTCTACAGGGGTTCCCGAACTCTATCCGTAATCATCATGGCATTATTCCTGGGAACAAAACAAATAAAAATGCGGTTTATCTCACTCTGTTTATAGTGCATGTGCCAGTTGGTGTGTTTTCAATAAATACGTCATATTTAGGAACTACTTAAGGTACAGACTTTAAACTTGGCACTTGTATTACACTGGTTTAAATCCAGCTTAGTATTGATGTTACGCCCCCATCATTTACCGTTTCAAAGTGGCGGTCATTCCAATTTGTTACGTTTTAATATTTTGAAAACTGCAAAATCAAGAACTCATCTAGTATTTAATTAATACTATACATATGCCAACAAAATATTGTACAGGGATTTTAAAGATCACTCAACCGAATGAGTAAATAATACCCCCGTCGCAGCAAAACTGCGTACTCAGCGAATTTCCAATGAATATATATGACTTAATAACACATTAAGCCTCTTACCAGAATTCATAAGAAATATATTCATAAATAAGCTATATTTAAAATATTCATTATTATCCATAAGAATAACATTAGGGATGAGTACGCAGGTTTGCTGCAACAAGGAACACAAAATAATGGGTTTTTATGCAAATATCAACATAACTCATCTAAGTGAAGTCACATACCAAGTTTTATCTATATTCATTCATAAATAAGCGATATATAACATTTTTATTATTCTCCATAAGTATAACATGGGGACCGAGTACCTAGGTTTGCTGCAACGGGAACCATAGGCAATAAATAGTTTTTTTGTTCAAACAACAACAAACCACAATCATATGAAGCAATATACCAAGTTTCGTCAGTTTATGTTCAAAAATAATCGACATATAAAATTTTTCTTTTTCGCCATAAGAATAACATTGGACAACGTACTGTGTTTAGCACTTTCAATATCTCAGTAACCAATTGACGTAGAGCAATGTTCTAAATACCAAATTGTTTGTTTTTTTAAGCTACATTCAATGGTATAAATTAAAATTTGATTTAAATTAAAATTACATGTGAAAACCCCAAAAAACACATTTTTGGGGTACAAAACCCCCCAAAAACCCCCCTTCGTATGGTGCGATTCATCTGGTTTTCGAACTCGTTCAAATAAATGGTACTTTACACATTTGTACCAAATTTCATTAAGATCGGACCTTTTTTACGAGAGTTATCGTGCTTACGGACACACACACACACACATATATATATATATATATATTAGTTGTAAGCATAATTTTAAAAACAGAGTACCCTTTTTGGTTTTAACATAATATGTTTTATTAGACGACTAGTTTCAAACCTTTAGGTCATAGTCATGTCTTACATTATTTTTGTAACCTCACACAGTTCAAATTGTTCAAATTATTAAATGGTAAACAAATTAAGAATCATATGTTAAAATTAAACTTAGAATATGGGGGATTTTCTTGAATATCATATTTTGTTATTGTCTTGAGGTATATAATATGAAATGATTTCTTTTATCCTTTTTTTATATGACAAATTTTGTCGAAGATCGGATTTCTTTGATGTATGTTCATGGTGTTCAGCAAATTATTCGGGTTATTTTCGTAATTCATATATATATGAAAGTCTTCTTTTACATATAATTTATCTCTTTCTTTCTCGTATTCTAATACTGTTAAGTTGTTATTGATACTTTTGTAGCTGTGTCTTGTTTCAATTAAATGTTCAGCAAAGTTTGATTTCATTGTCGTTCTGTTTCCGGATTTTAGGGCTTGGATGTGTTCTTTAAATCTCGTATTAAAACTTCGACTGGTTTGCCCGATGTAGTAACTTTCACAGTCGCTGCATTTAATCTGATAGACACCTGATCTGTTTAAATCTCGTACTTGGTTGTTTCTTTTATTTAGTATTCTGTTGTTCATGATTTTATAAGCATTATTTTTTGTTCTATAGCTGGTCTTAATATTTGAATTATAAAATGTTCTTCTTGTAGCTTTATTTATGATTGTATTATAAGGAATACACATATATTCTTTTTGGTTTTCTTCCGTTGACGTTTCTCTTCTTTCATTTTTCTTTTTGATCTTCTTTCTAATCACTCTTTCAATTATAGTCGGCTTGTAGCCATTCTTTATTGCCAAGCGTTTTATAAGATTTTTCTCTTTGTTGAAATTGCTATTAGACATAGGAACGTTGATTAATCGATAAGTCATTGAATGAAAAACTGCTAACTTATGTTGCCACGGGTGGTTTGAATCTGAAGGTATTATTGTTTCTGTTGTAGTTGCTTTTCGATAGATTTCAAATGAATGTTTGTTATTTTCCCTAGAAATCGTTATATCTAGAAAATTAATTTTATTGTTTTGTACTTCTTTTGAAAATTGAATTTTGTTAGATAGTGAGTTTAGATAGGTGTGAAAGTTTTCTGCCTCCTCTCTAGTACCTTCAAAAAGGCAAAGAACGTCATCAACATAACGATGCCAATATTTTATTTGTGATTTAAAAGGGTTGGTTTCATTAGTTATCTTTGTAGTTTCTAATTCATTCATATATATTTCTGCTAATAGACCAGAAAGGGGGGATCCCATTGGTAAACCCTCTTCTTGTATATAGAATGAATTATTGTACTTGAAATAATTTTGATTTAATGTCAATACATATATAAAAATTTGAACGAAGGGTGTTTTTGGCATCTGGGGACCCCAAAATGAAAAGTTATCATGGTCTCGGGCTTAAGTCTTACCATGAGACCTACGGTAATAGCTTCTTCCCTATAGGGGAAATTCGCTAAAACAATGTTTAGGAGTAAAGCCGTGCAAATTTTATGCAGATTACTACGTTTTTACATGTTTTTAAATTATTGAGCTATGGGTATGATTATCATTACACCAACTCTACCCAGTACAGTCTTTGAGAAAATTCTTTGCTCTCCATTCCATTTCATAGAACCTCAACTTATGAGAAGTAAGCATATTTTCTTCAATACATTTATTCAACTCCCTTCCGATTTACCTTAGACAAGAATCAGACGTTGGCAAGTTTAGATCGAGGTTGACAGTGCACCTCCTGGAAAAGGAATACTATAGTGTACAAGACTATATTAATGACAAGTTATGTTAGAAGTATATTTTTTATTTTACTGAGCAAATTATATGAACTGTTTTATTTAGTATACTATTATTTTGCTAGTGTACTACTATGCAAATATTATAAGTATGAGATTTATGACCTGACCTATTGTCAATGCTATATATAGTCTGATGACAATAAATGATTTGATTTGATTTGATTTGATGATCTTTAAAATCTCAGGACAATGAAAAATATATATAGAAAACGGTTGAGAAGAACCCTACTTTACAGAAATTGATGTTTGTTTTGAGACCAGGAATAACTTTCTTATATTTACGAAGGGATTTCGGAAACAACTGCTTTTACTCGTACATCCACATTTTGATCTCTACATATTGCCGTGGGCTTATTTACCCAATATATTTGTGTTGCCAGCACACGTTTCATTTGTTCCAGAATTTCCAAAGATGATATTCTATCTCACCCTGTCCCCTGTCTAAGTTCGATTAATTTATTTCTATATTCTTTGTTAACAGTGGAACTCGCTTAGGTCATTGTGTACAAAATTTGCTTGGAATATTATTTAAGAAATCCTGTACCATTTGATTAAAAACTAGCCTGACATTTTTTGTAATAGGTTGGATTATATTCTCAAAGAGGGTGGTGGGTGGGGGTCAAAGTGGATGCAGTTCTGTATCTGGGCTACCATACTATCGAATTGAAATATAGAAGTTTTAACAAACGATATATCGATTACTCTTATTCTTAAAATTTTCTGTCGATGTAGCAAAAGCAGACCTCTCTACAAAACGACATCCAATCAGCGATAGTTTTCCTGCTTGTTTTAGATGTTGATATGCTTGTTTCTCTTATTAAAAAATCATAAGTTTACAACATTTATAAAAAAAAATTAAACTAAAGTTAGAATGTTAATCAATCCAAACTTGGTATTTTCGAAAAAAGTGTTTCCTAAAGCGTTCTTTCTTATATCGTGTTCGCCATTGACCTTTTTTTGGCATCAAAATTTGACCGAATTTTCACCACGTATTAGTGTTTTTTGTTTTGCCTTCACACATCACAATTTGGATTATTAGGTATTAGTTCTTTGTCTTGAAGAAAACTAACACATTTTTCTATTGGATTAAACACATGTTTACACAAATATGTAAAATTCAAAAAATTTAATCACGTTCTACTTCTATTTTTATTTACTTTATTCTAAAATGTAAATACACAATTTTAATTAATAATGCTTAGACATATTATTATTAAAAATCGAATACAGTTTAATTATTCGATATATATATATATATATATATATCGATTGTTACAACTTCGATATTTTCATTCGATAGTATGGTAGCCCAGATAAGGAACTGCACCCGTCAAAGTATCATTGGCAAAGCGACTCAACTTAGGAAAACAAGTTTCCAATTAGTAAATCGTATTCAACAATTTTCAAATGTTTAATTTCGGACAAATAAGATTTTAAATCAATTCAAACTATTCACATAAGCTGTTCAAAAATAGACAGTTATAGAAACGTAAAAGTATTGCTGGTGTTGCCACTTTTAAATAATATATTTTAAAAGAAACCTACAAAAAATAAGAAAAATCCAGAAAAAGTTACGCAATTACTTGAAAGCGAGTGTGCTTCTTTTTTGGTTAAAACACCATTAGAATCGGTATTAATCATAGTAAAACCATAAACTAGTACACTTTTTTTCAAACCAACCGTTAACTAACACTATCTGAAAACTGAAACGTACCTGTAATGAATAAACCCTTTAAAGATTGTAAGGCTTTAATCAACTAAAAATTTTACATGATGGAAAAGTAAACAAACTAAAGTTATGAACAACAACAGATAAATACTTAGCAGCTGATTACAAGATCATGTGCATATGTTCAGAATTCTCAACATTCTCCCCCTCTAAAATATTAAAGTATGTAATCATTTAAATAAGTCGGTTATTCACTGCGGCTTCTTTAGAGAAAGTTCTTCTTCATTATCATATCCAGCAGTTTCATTTGGCTGAGAACAATATGGTACAGTTGGTACACAGAGGTTCGGTGAATTTAGAAGAGAACTTTTAGATGAAGTATTACCTTCATTCCTTATCAGCTCACCTGGTATATGATCTTCTTGTCTTATAGAACGGTCTTATGAGTTGTTTTCTCTAGTAGACTGGTACCTCCCCTAGGAGACAATTGCTTGAGAGATACAGTTGAGTTACTTCCATCACTGATCAAGAAACTCAATCACTCATTATGTGATCATGTCTGATCAATGCATAATGAGGGTTAGCACCATTTAGCTCAACCTCATCTACTAGAGGTTCGATTTTTGATAATCGCTCATTTATTTTTAAAAATATTGGTCCTCGCTGCGAAAGCCAAGCTGGCAGACATGTTCCGTTGAGGGATCGCCGAGGATGTAAAAAAGATATTCTCCCTTTTACCCCTTTTTTATTAAGTTGTTTTATATTTACTAAATTTATAATAATTCAGTAGTGGTGAAACCAGAAAGAGACCCCAGAATCGGCGCTTTTTTCCCATGTTATTCTTATGGGGATCAGTTTTTGCACCGACGCCCGATCCTACCCTACACA
This sequence comes from Allygus modestus, assembly GCA_963675035.1. NCBI lineage: Eukaryota > Metazoa > Arthropoda > Insecta > Hemiptera > Cicadellidae > Allygus > Allygus modestus. The sequence continues at coordinate 28,885,941 of OY776117.1, forward strand.
AATTTTCTTTTTGGCCCCTGCCTTATTTTCCCCCATTTTAAAATTTGCATTAATTTTAATACATCCTTTGCAGAAATCCACGAATTCAAAAATAACTCCACACTAAACAACACATGTAAACAACTTAGAAGTTATTGTATAGTAGTGGTGAAATGATGGTTTAACCCCACAATCGGCGCTTTTTCCCCATGTTATTCTTATGGGGAGCCGTTTTTGCACCGACGCCAGCTCCCGCCTATAGAGCTCCCGCGCCTTAGCCTATATTAAATATACCCCTGTCTATATTAAATATATTGTCCCCATCCCTCCTCTATATTTTTAAAAATTAATTTTCAAATTCTAAAAAACTATCTTTGGTGTTTACTGTCCGATTTGTCTGCAATTTGGATATGTTATTGTCCTAGGCAAGTGTTTTAATAAATTTCACTTACATTTCCCAAATTAACTATTACGGTTGAATTAATACTGCCAACTATTTACTGACTTTTGCACCCTAATTTCCGTTTTGACTCTTGCCATATTTTGACCCTAAAATTCATTTTAATACATCCTTTGCAGAAATCCACGAGTTCTGGCTACTTGGGAACCCGAGCCATTTGACATATAATATATCACCCTTCCTCCTAATTACCTTCTCTACCAAATACATGTCTTTATATTTAGTCTTTAACAATTCTTCTGTATAAAATCCTCCTTTGATTATATTGCCATTCTCATCTTTCAAAATATAAGTCACAGGCTTTGTTTTCTTAACTTCTGCTATTGTAAAAAGCTCTCCAGTCCAGTTAGGGGTATATCCTTTACTAAATACATGTTTATATTTAGATATCCTTACACTATCCCCCACCTTATATTTTGGCTTTTTAACTTGTACTTTAGATGCTAACCTTTCGTGTACGTCTTTAGAGTTCTTAGCACTTACTTGGTTAGGCTTCATGCCTATGGATCTATGTATTTTATTATTATATATCCTTATTAACTTTGGAAGTAAATCCAACCACTTGTAACTCCCTTGTGCACTAAACTCTCTATACAACCAATTCTTTAAAGTTCTCTGGAACCTTTCCACAATAGCCGCCTTAGTTGTAGAGTAAGTGTGGTAGTGATTAATATTTAGAATTTTCATTAGTTTGGTAAAATGTTCATTAAAAAATTCTTTTCCGTTATCAGATTGAATATTTTTAACTCCCTTTGGGAGAATAGTTTTTATAGCTTCTGTGACTACTAATCCAGTTTTATTCTTTAGTGGAGCAGCATAAGCTTTTTTAGAAAATGTGTCTATTAAAGTTAAAATATATTTATTCCCAGAATTCTCTCTAGCATAATTCCGCATATCTATTAAATCTATTTGAACAGTTTCGTTTATACCCAACACCTTAAAAGACCTTCTAACAAAGTTCTTTCTCGCGGGCTTATGCAATTCGTAAGCAATTTTTTCCATTTTTTATTCTTTATTTTTAATGTTAACGTATCTGCCAGTCTCTGTCGTTTCAAAAACACCTCCATTGCTACCAACTAACATACCATCACTCATTCTTTGATATACATAGTTTTTTGGCAAATATGCCCCTCCATCTAAAGTCTTAAATCCGCTTAAAGATGTAGGGTCTGCAACCAACAATTTAGGATTGTACATCATCAAATCGATTTCATTATTGTCTTGCATAAATTTATTAGTTTTATTGTTAAACCTTAATGCGTGTGATTTTAAACAAATATCAAATTTAATATTGTCTTGTCTAAAAGTTTTATTATTATCGTCATACCTCAAAACCTGCGACATTAAACAAACATCACTCCTATCTTTGCCTTCAGGTATATTCTTTATTAATTTGTCCTCTGCATCCCACACATCGCCATCTAATGTTAATACATTATAATATTTATCCCCCTGTTTTATTATGCTTTTCTCACCCTTTGTTAATATTTGCTTAACAACAGCCACATCATTTGGCAACGTTCCAGGTAAAATGTTTGTTAATTGCTTATTTTTACCATCAAATTTAAGACCGTCTAAAGTCACAGTCTGATGTTTTGTAACACAATCGTTCTCATCAACAGCGGGTTTAACACGAACTAGCCTTTTATTATTAAAATCCCAAAAGTTTAGATCCATTTTTGGTACTTGAGAGACGTTTACAACATCATCGCTTTCTTTACCAGCCAACAAATTACTTATTTTTCGCTTTTTGGCATTCCAAATATTTCCCTCCGATTCCAAAAATTCATAATTATTTTTGTCTTGTACAAAGACACCATCTTTTCTTATTAAAGTTTGCTCTAATGTGGGCACATCGGTTGAGCTTTCACCTCGTTTAACATTAGTAATTTTGCGTTTATTTGCGTTCCAATTATTATTCTTGGATTCTAAAAACTTATATTTAGTATTACCTTGTACAAAAGCATCACCTTTCCTGGTTAACGTCTGCCCCAAAGTTGATACATCGTCAGTAAACTCCCCACCTTTAACATTACTAATTTTATAATTTAAAGCATTCCAACCATCATCTTTTAGATTTAAAGTAGTTTCTTTAAAACTTCTAGCTTCTGGTTTACTATATGGGTTATATACACGATAAAATTTATCTATCATCTTTTTATTTAATAAACAATTCCACTTTCCCTCAATTCTTCTATGATAGAATCTATCTCATTATCCACTCCAGAATTTCCCGCCAATCGGCTTAACCAAAGCAGTCTTAACCTATCTACAAGCTCATTAGGATCGTCCCAATAAACATAATCTATTTTATTACCAGTTACCTGCCTTAAACCTTCACCAACAGTCTTAAACAGGGGTTTAATTATATTAAGATATTTAGTGTGTTTATTACTTGACATCGCCGCACCTGTTTTATAACCCTTTAAATGTGCATTTGTAGCTTCCAAAATCTCTTTATAATTTTGCAAATCAGCCTGACTATAGTTTACGGGTTCTTTTAAAGTTAACAATTCCCACAATCCCTTTGTCCCTTTATAAATTTTTTCTCCAACTGTAACATCATCATTGGCAATTTGAACTTCCTGATTCCCAATAAAAAATTTATTTCCTTCTCGCCTAATACCATATGTGGTGTCTGTCATACTACTTCTACTAAGGTAATTTCCTAAATAGTCTGATGCTAAAAGACCAAAATCTAATTTGTGTGGTGTTATTTGTGTTATTCTTGGTATTCTAGACGGGGTCTTTTCTAAAATCATTGGGAGAACTGGCCTCTCTGTTTTTGTGGCTAAATTTTTTAATTCTTGCAAAGGCTCTATTAACGGTTGGAATGTTTGGAACCTCTCTTCAGCCTCTAGAAATTTACCACGTTTTAACACCCTATATTTTTCTCTTATTTGTTTTGCAGACTCTACCAATTCTTGTTGAATATTTGTTTTCATTTTATTTACATTTTATTTATCTCATTTGTCAATGGATTATACTCAAACACTTTATCGTGTATTATTAGGCAATATGCAGATGTGTTTGAAGGGACATTTTCTGCAATTTCAATTTCTAATTTAATATCTACAACCCCCTCTTTGATTGATTCATTCTGCCTAGAACAATCTATTACAATTAGAGGATATTTCTTTATAAAGTCAGCTCTGTTAAACATAGGATCGGGGACGGTGTTGTAGTAACTCTCCCTAAACCTCACAAACATCTCATAAGCTTTAGAGGCATCTCCATTTTCAAAGTCGAGATTTAAATCGCTATAAGGATAATATTCAGAGTTTAAAAACACTTTGAGATTTTTCAATTTACAGTGATCAAATTCATCAGTTCTTTTTCGTGCACTGTTGTCCCTACCTGTTTGGAAACCAAATATAACATACCTGGGCTTCTCCAAACTCGAAGACGTCTTAACTGACCATGTGTGTCTCTTGGTTTCGGGGTATGATGGGAGTTCGTGTAGCTCCAAACTTCTAAATGCAATTTGCAAATTTTTATTTTGCAATAACATCTTTTGTAATTGAAGCTTCTCCCCATCAGATGGTACCACGTGCGGCATCACCCACTGAATCGATTTAAGTGTAATTTTAGGAATAGGATCGACACCAGTTGGAGCATTAGATGTTGTTAATATACAATTTAAGTCGTTTTTGGATCTTTTCAACACCAATTCTTGTTTAACATTTACTAAAACCTTATTAAAATCCTCAAACACACCCATTAACAGCTCTAACGGGACACAAGTACTAAACTTGCCGCTTTTATGGAACTCCTTTAAATTTTCATCAGAATCAAATGCTGCATTTGACAATTTAGTTGTTTTATTGTAAGAGCACAATATTTTCATAAGACTGGAAATTCCCGGATTTCTTACAATATCTATTTCTTTACCAGCAACTTCGTATCTAATTTCGTCAAATAAGAATGCAAATGCATTATTTATAAAATGTCCTTTATCATGATTCTCTATTTCTCCTTTAATATACAAATAACTCCTACATGGGAGTGTTAGTAAATCTTGATTATTTATGCATATTCGAATTTCATCGGAATTATTTATTGCTAAAGTGTTGTGTGGAACATAGGAGTGATTTGTAATTTTAACCAGGCTATCATCGTATTGGAATTTTCCTGCAACGTCTAGAAAATCTTCCATTTTTATTAATAGAAAATTTTAACTTCAACCCAATTGATCGCAGAAACCTGGCATTTTGCACACTCAGCCCGTTCTTGTAAATTCTCATATCTTTTTTATATGACAAGTAATTGTAGTTTCTTCTTTATTAAAGTCAATTGGCTTGTCGTGTTGATCTGCAAATGTAATGCTAACAACATCTAAACTTCTCTTATTTACAGGGAAGTATATAATATTTCTGGGGACCTCAATAATCTTGTAGCCCGGAGGAGCTTCTGGGTAAAAACTGTGTATGGTGTGTGATTTGTCACCATTTAAATAAGACCCATTCGCAATATTACATTTTACTCTAATCACATTTACATTATTTATGTTGATTTTATTTACGGATTTAAACGCAATATCTGGAGTAGAAAATCCTTTAAATCCCAATAATTCAGACCCTAAACACGGTTTTGTAAAATCAAACACATGGCCAGAATGTAATGTGGCTTTCATAGTTTTATTATCGGCTATAAGTACAAAATCTGGGAGTTGCTTTTGAATTTCCTTCGCAAGCTCAAACACCTCGTATGTACCTTCAGCAATTTCAATTACATTTGGAGCTTTGTGATCGTAATAATACACATCCTCACCCTCGTCTATAGTTAATTTTGTGTCTTTAAGTTTATTTAATTTTGGAACTAGGCCTTTGTAAAATATAAGTTTGACTTTTGTATTAATTAATGCTACTTTATTTTGTATAATAACTTCAACTTTACCATCTAATGCCCGGTTTAATTCGTCAATTGTAACCTCCCCTTTTGGGGTTGTAATTTTGTGCATTTTGTAATATGTCAAAGTATTTAGAGGTTTTTTAACATTAAATATAGAATTATAACTTTGAAAATCTACCAGCCCAATTACATAATCACCATTTAATTCTATAGGAGGAAAGAACACCGACTTCAACTCTGGCTCTGTATAGTAAATGAATCCATTTTTATAAACTAAAATTTTTCAGAAATGATAAACATAAAATTCCACAAATGGAACTGTTTAAATCTTGTATTTGATCAGTTGTATAGTAAATTTTAGATGGTACAAAATATTCAATTACCTCTTTTGGAGGCTGTATTCCGAAAGGGTCAAAATATATTACAATATCTTTATTTTTACGATATGCTGTCCAATGTGTGCCCCTGTCACTGTCTAAATTAATAATTCCACATTCTCTTACTTTTGGTGTCAGTTTTCTTAGCTCGTTTTTTAGGTACACTCCTCGAAAGTGAGGCACGTCTCTTGCTGCCTCTAACAGCTGAAAGTTGTCCATCTTTTTTATTAAATTTTAATCCCATTCCCATTTTTGCCTTGGCCTTCATCAAATTTGTCACTGCATAAGCTGCTGCTTTTTCGGCCAGATTGGCGTCCTTTGCCGAAACCCTAGTCCAAGCCTGGTCCGCTAATCTCATATCTGCCTTGTTCCGGGCGGCTGTATCAGGATTATTCATGTAGAATATGTCGTGCTCTTTACAATAAGAGTCTAGCTTATTTTTTGGAGGTACATTTTTGGCTAAATTTTCACGCACGTTAGTTCCGGGCCCGCACCATTTATAATTTCCAGGTAGGTGGAGTGGGAAAGGAAGGTTGTTTATAAGGGTATTTAACAAGCCACGGCCTCTATATGGCTTTAAGAATAATCCCTTACCCTTCTTACACTTTCTCTTTGCCATTTTTATTATATAAAAAAATTAACAAACATAGCACATAAAGAAAATACACCATTATATAAAAAATGTCATTTATTCAACAAAAGAACAAATTTAAAATTGCACATAAAGAAAATACACCAAAGAAGTTGGGCCTATTTCCTAATAATATTCGCTGTCTTATAATAGGGCCCAGTGGTTCGGGGAAGACTGTTGTAATTTATAACTTAATTGTAAAAAAACAAGGATTAAAGTTTACAAATTTATATATAATATCCAAATCTTTAGAACAAGAAAAATATAAAAAAATAATTGAAATATTCCGTCTGTGTGATGAAGTTAAATTACACACATATTCAAACTGTGAAATCACACCAAATGATGTAGAATCACACTCAATAGTTGTATTTGACGACATAAATAGTCCAAATATCACACAATTTTTCTCAATGGGCAGACACAAAAATATTAGCAGTTTTTACTTGTGTCAATCTTACAGTAAAGTAAACAAACATTTACGTGACAATGTTAATTTCCTAATATTATTTAAACAAGACGATTTAAATTTAAAACATGTGTATAACAATCATGTGGGAAATGATTTTTCATTTAACCAATTTAGAAATCTCTGCCATCAGTGCTGGGATAGGTCTAAATATGGCTTTATTGTAATAGACAAGGAAAGGCCAAAGAATAATGGCAAATACAGATTTATGTTTGACCAATTTTATAGTGACCAAGGGCAAGGGTGTTGATGCCATCTAGAATAAACCTCTTGTCGTCATCAAAAGAGAGTACCTTTTTGTTCATCGTTAATGTTTGCAGACGGTGGTTTGTGGATTTAATTCTTGTAACATTCTCGTAGTAATCTTCTCCGGTTGCAAGACAGTGTAAGTAGTGTTGGTGTCTTAAGAGATGTTTAACTGTGGCGCCGTCAGCTCCTTTTGCCTTCTTAACCTCTAACTGCTTTTCTTTTTCGTATAACCACTGTAGAGGAATGAAAGAGTATAATTTTGGCCTTAAACCACAATATTCATACATAATTTGACCATTTAATTCGTCTTTAAACTTGCCCGTAACTTTTTTGTTTTTATCAGAGTATAAGAAATGATCTTTACTGTATGCAGAGGTGTCAAAACGGTCCAAGTCACTTTGTATTTCCTTGTAAAAGTCCTCTGTTACTATAGAATAAAGAAGGCTGTCTGTGTCTGTCATTAAGAACTTTTTATTCTTAAATTTTGACATATAATTATAGTGGAAATCATACATGATTACTTTGCTGATATCCAAAATGGTCATTCCTAAATATATTGGTTTATCAAACTTTACAATTAATTTATTTAAATGCACAGCATGCAACTTGTTATCGAACATTTTGCTGCAGTCAAATCTTGGCTTTGTAACATACTTTGTTAACTTAGACTCGTCTACAAGATGTATATCACGAAACTTGCGTTGGTTCATAATTGTTCGACCAAAGAGACTGTTATTTAACAGTTTGTAAAAGTCTTTTTCAAAATCATGTTCAGCTTTTTGTCGCTTTTCAATATTAAAATTAATATAGGGCGCGAGCCATTTTGATTGTCTGAATTTTAAGATTCTGTGGTATTTTGTAACTACCAAACCCAATTCTTCGTATTTTTTTAGTGCTTTATAATGTAGAATATATTTGGTTTTGTCATTTAAATTTGGTATTAATTTTCCATTCATTTTTTCTGGTGCGAGCGGGTAGTCATTGTGCAAATCGTGTAAACTTTTATTGTATTTTAAATCAACTTCCAAAATAAATCCAAAGTTTTCATTTTTATTGGCTTTATAATCTTTCTCGTTTGTCCATCTAAAGCCATCGATGGGCAACGACTCGCACATTGCTGTAGAGTATAGCGAGTTGCAGTCTAAGTATACAAGATAGGTGCTTTCTTGATTTGGGTCATAATGTTCGCCCATGTACTTATTGTTGGCTTTAGCATAGCGCGTGGAAATCATGCTTACACCACCTCTAATGGCGTGTTCTATAAACAAATGCATGTCAATGTCACTAAATAACTGTAATTTTATGCCAGTCATTCTAAGGCACGCCTCCCATGTTAGTCCAGGCAATGAGTACATATGAACAGGGTCGAGTTTATAATCCTTTAAACTCAAGTCCCTAAATGTCTCAAACACATCAGCCAATAACAACACATCTGTTTTAAGGTATAAATCGTGATATTCTTTTAAATTCTTTATATTAAAATGATTCCATACGTTTTTAGCATGTTCATATTGTGCAGGAGATATACATTCTTTAGTTAGGCTGCTGTAAAATGCCTCTATGGGTGGTAGGGTCTCTAAAAACTTTTCTGGTCCTGTCATGTATTCGTATGGAAATTCGCCCTTGCGTTGTAGTAGTGGATTGTCTATAAATCTAAACGTATTTAAATTGGAAGCTAATTTGCTTAAGGGAAGAGACAGAAAGTTGTAGGAATCCAAAAATACCAAATCATCAACAGAGAACGAAATATATTTTTCCATGTCCTTGGCTATGCAATTCAATTTGCGATTGAGTTTTCCCAGGTGTTGCATTATTAAATGACCATCATAGTTTTTAAGGTTGTGGAAGAATATTGGAATTTTCTTGGTTACTTTATAGTTTAAATTGCAAGCGTTGTGGGAGGGTCCTCGGAATTTGCCTGTTAGATGGCAATGGTCGCGCACTTTATCACCCAGTAACAGCTGTTGGCATATGTGGCAGTATTTAGAGTTTTTGAAGGATGCCTCTTGCTCTGGAGTCATTACAAGGGGAACATATACTTCCATCTGACTTTTAATAAAGTCATAGGTTTTAAATAACTTTTCGAAAAATACATCCATTACATTTTCACCGCTGTACAACTCTTCGTAAATAATTTTAGAGTCTCTCACCACAACATAAGCAAATCCAGAAGGCGTGTGTTTGCCGCCGTTTATAAAACATTCGAAATCTGCATAAATCACAAAGGGAGCTTTAAGTTGATATTTGTAATTCGTAAATTGTAGTGTATCTTTTTCAGACATTTGTACTCTTTGAGCATCAAAGGGTTTACAGTGTGTTGTGTGAAGTTCCAATATATCTTTGGTGCCAAAATGTTGCAAACAGAACTTGCAAAAATATTTCTTATTGTTGTCTTTTGTAGACCGCAACATTAACTTATCAAAATCACGAATTAAACAGTAATGTGATTTCCGACCTTGTTGTAGAAGAAGCAAGTTGACGTGCGTGTTACTATTTAGTTTAGTTGTTCTCAGTGGATATATTGTTTTTCCTTCAATTCCATATACATTAACACTTATGTTATTTTGTTTTTCAAATTTATCAATGTCAGATATTTTTACTGGATATTTTATATTTGTCATATTTAACTGGCCTTCATAGGGTTCGTAGTGAACTACTCGATTTGCGTGTTTACTATTCCTTGGTCTTAAGCTTGCTAAAACACTCCAGGTGAAACATTTATTATCGGTGTTTTTAATATTTAAAACAGCATGTTTTGATTTTATATTTTCTGGCGTGGGAATGTATGATTTGGGAGTTAGGGGCTTATATTTGTAAACATGCAACTGCCAGTATTTGGTGTGGTCATATATCCATCCGCTGCCTTGAGCTTGATACTTGTGCATGGAGGTATCGATTTTTAAAAGTGAATTTTCAATTTGAGTCTTTAGCTGTGCTTTCTCAATTGATAAATTAGTTAAACTTCGAAAATCAGCAATACATTCTTTGTCAATGATTAAATCACCATTGTTGTCCACTGAGTGTTTGATGAATTTTACTCTCCTAATAAGAATCCATTTGATGGGTAGAGGACAAGATTGGAGAGTGTCTAATATATCCGCGGACTCGCCGTAAAACTTAAACACATTATAGGGCCGCTTGTCACATCGTAGGTGGTGGCGGGGTTTGTTCCGGGTGATGACTCTCTTACACACATTACAAGTATTGTGGTTCTCTAGCATATGCATTTTAAAATTGCTGTTGTCAAATATTTGATGACATATTTTACAAATTTTAGGAATAACTTTGTGAACAAGTCGATAATGGCGTAATAAATTGCTTCTGTTGGAGTAAGACGTGGAGCACTGTGCACAGGTCAACATTTTTTGTTGGAATGAGGGTGGTGGTTTTGGGGCTTCTATATATATCCTTGGTTGAAAATTTTAAAATTTTATCTTTTTTAAATAATAAAAACATATTTTTTAACTCTAAAATAAGACATTTTTGCAGTTTAATTACTGCAAAAATTAAAAAAATTTCCAATTTGGTGGTGCAATATTATTTTTTTCATACACATTTTAGGTATTAATACACATTTGGAAATAGTGAATTTGGGAAATGTAAGTGAAATTTATTAAAACACTTGCCTAGGACAATAACATATCCAAATTGCAGACAAATCGGACAGTAAACACCAAAGATAGTTTTTTAGAATTTGAAAATTAATTTTTAAAAATATAGAGGAGGGATGGGGACAATATATTTAATATAGACAGGGGTATATTTAATATAGGCCAGCAGGCGGGAGCTCTATAGGCGGGAGCTGGCGTCGGTGCAAAAACGGCTCCCCATAAGAATAACATGGGGAAAAAGCGCCGATTGTGGGGTTAAACCATCATTTCACCACTACTATACAATAACTTCTAAGTTGTTTACATGTGTTGTTTAGTGTGGAGTTATTTTTGAATTCGTGGATTTCTGCAAAGGATGTATTAAAATTAATGCAAATTTTAAAATGGGGGAAAATAAGGCAGGGGCCAAAAAGAAAATTTGTGTAGGGTAGGATCGGGCGTCGGTGCAAAAACTGATCCCCATAAGAATAACATGGGAAAAAAGCGCCGATTCTGGGGTCTCTTTCTGGTTTCACCACTACTTAATTCTAAGCACGATAGCCTGTATATAATATATTCTAATAAATTCTTTTTTTTTGTAATGTCCAAATACGTTTATTGGAGTCGATTGCTACATAAAATGGTTTAAAAAGGAAAAATTCTCCTCCACCTCACCAGGGTTGGATGAAAATATACTCCAAATAACCTTAAATGGCCAATGTTAACTTAATCTACATGCCAAGTTTTTACGAATTTGATCAGTAAATAAATAAATAAATGATCATTAAATTGGAGCGATACATTTTGTACTCTCAACAAGAATAGCATTTGAAAAAAGTTCTGGCAGGGCCTGATTAACAGTTGGGGCGTCTGTAGGCTTGAGTTCATTTGACACCCCCGCCCCCACAAAAACCTACCGGGAAACTTAAGAGTTAAAGGTATATCGGTATGTGTCAGTTATGATTTTTAACAATTTTTGTTTGTATATGGGGAAAACCAAATTCGAGAACATATATCTCTCGATTTTAGTTCCATCGTAAATGACGACCAAATTGCGTAAGATCGGCCATAAATGATGATCTCACCATGCACCATAACGTAGTAGATGGCCTAACCACGTCATATGTTGCCATAATTGATGATCGCAACGAATGCCCTCCGCCATAAATGACCTTCGTACTCTGCATTCTATAAAAAAAATTAATGACGATCGTGCCGCTATCCGCCAAAACAGGCTACCAGACCACGTGATTTTGACCGTAAATGGTGAACGCATTCCGTAATCACGGCCGTAATTAACGATCGCACTACGCTATATCGGCCATAAATTACGATTGTACCGCATAATCATGGCCGTAAAAGACAACCTCGCCGTAATTGACCGTTTCGAGGATATAATCCCGTCCGAAAAACGGGATTATTTTTTTTCGAGCTAATCACGAGCTAAAGAACAACTAAACTAACCTTCTGTCAGAGTGTCAAACTGAGTATACAGCAGGTGTGGGGACGCGACGCGATGGGAAAGGGCACGCGGAACTAAAATTCCCTCTAGCCAATTTATCTCCTCACTTTCAATATTATAAAAAAATTGAGCCCCTACGGCACCCCTTGGCTGACTGGCGCCCTAGTCTGCAACCTATTCAGCCTAATGGTTAATCAGACCTCATGTTCTGGGTTTACCGGTTGATGAAAACTTAAATTAGTTTATTGACCTTTTTAATGATGTTCAATTTTATTGTTTCATCAAACAACTAAAAGGTGAATTTTTGGAACCAGTTAAGTCCTATAACTTTTTAACTCAAATTTTCCTCAAATTTGAACTCAAATATGGTAAAGTCATTTTGTTAAAGATATGGAACACTAAAAACTACCAATTACTAACCAAAATTGTTATAGCTGTTATTTAGGAGTTTGGATGTTTCATTTTTGTACCGGTTTTATGGTATCGATTCCAACGAATACAAATAAAACTACCACGGATTCTAACCTGAACGCTTAATTTTATTGAAATTGGGCGATTTCATTGGTGTGATATCTTGGTCTCTAAACATCCATGCAGACACGCGCGAAGATAGACAGACATAACATTAATAACCTATTTTTTGGGTTTTTCACCGGTAAGTTAAGTTTAACGGAAAAAATAACTTCATCATCACTATTGAATATAAACAGGACCTTAAAAAGATGATTTTAACTTACATAATCGCATTTTTCAGTTTTGCAAACATACCCTAAAGAGTAGATTGACCGAATGTCATTGTTGACTCAGTGATCCGGTTGAAGTCGGGTTTACGGCATGGTGGTCTATTAGTTAAGACCTATAAATTAATGCAAAGTCTGACGTATGCTTCTGTAAAATAATTTGTCTTACTCCTCGAGGGCTATACGAAAATGGAAAGAAACATTTAATATATTTTTATGAAGCTTACAACGGCTGTTGAATTCAGATCTATTATCGATGCATTTCAGTGATTGAATGACTCGTTCTACTGTGGTGAAATTATTCAACCTGGTTCATTGCTTGTAAAACATGCCATCTGTTTATCCCAGTGGAATCCTGTCTCTTTCTTGCCAGTTTAGGTACCAATAACGAGTAAACAAAATGGATGATGTCACAATAGAAGACAGTTTTGTAGCTCTCTTGCCGTGAACAACTGCCTTTACCCACTATAGGCATTATTGGGAGGGGTATATACTGATAGCCATGATCGTTAAGGATAGGCCTTAGTATAGTAACTGCTTCCATACCATTGGCTGAGGAGTATTTCATACCCATCCCCTTCCTCAATAATCCTCTTCGTCCTTCCGCTTTGTCTTGATTGAGAATTAATCATAGTAAGGGAGTTGTACAGCCCTTTGGCGTCATATATGGATATCTTCTACTTCTTTCGGAATCCAGCGCAAAATGACTAAAAGCAGGCAGCAGTTTCCTCATAAGGTTCTCTGTAGGTGTAGTATAATCCAGGCTTCCAAATCCTCTTTCAACAACAACGCTATTATTTTGTATGCATAGAAAGCATTCATGTTTATTCAAAAGGCATTAACTTATACTATGGATATGGGTTTCAGCATTCAATGAAGAGGTACTTTCTTAAAAAAATATACGAAGGGTCACAGTACAAGCCATTACATTGCAAATACAAGATTAATATGCAAATAGCAGATTATTTGCAGGAATGCTTTCGAAATACAATTAAATTATAGTACATTTAACAATTAAATTTAATTTAATGAGCTTAAATGTGCGAACTTTACATTCATCATTAAGTACAAGATTAAACAAAAACAATTATGTTACAGATGAATAGGAATTTAAAGTACCATCAAACTAGTGATACAAGACAAACTACAATTACATAATATTTTTCTGTTATAGGATATCAAACATACAGTACTACAGTACTAAATAATAAAGTAGCTAACCAGGGTTTAGTGAAAATAACCTGGATGAAGTATATGTAAACAGTTCTTGAACGTACTTTAATCATAAATACAGTAGTGAGCTTCACGAGTATATTTATTTGGTATAAGTTAATTATTTCTATAAGGGTAATTTGACATGACATTTTCTCGATCTCCTTACCTGATTGTTACTTAATATATATTTATGTCTTAAAGGTTATATTGATATCTTTTATGTAGACTTTCTAATTATGCTGTTCTCTCACACTCCTTGCCATAAGTCAATAAATAAAGTACGGTAAATTCATGATCCAGTATATTTTACGCTTGGTTCACTTACAAACCTCAATGAAATTTATTAAAGGAAGTTCATGAAAATACAACAAATAAGCTATTTTAATTTATCAGATCTACTCACTTTTGGTGAATTAACATTTGTTGATTTAAAAGCATGTTACTTAGGTAGTGTACTTAAGTAGCTAAATTCGCATTAAAATATATAAATATCCGGAAATGAAAAAGTGTTATCTACTTTTACATTGTAATACAAATTTTCTTCCACCAATTTCTAGCCAACAGTCTTTCTACTAGGATGATTATTGCTACATTCAATCATTCTAGGAAATTTTACAAGCAGGTGTTTCAGTTAACTTAACCAATAATTTGGATTAAACAAGTGTACTTCAATGGACTTTCTGTCAGTAGTTCATTTATATTCGTAAGTCTGAAAACTTCAACTAATATTTTTGAGATTATTCTAATATATTCTTGTAAATTGTGTAAATGTAATGTAATGTTCATAACCATACATTTAAATTTATCAGATAAATGCTAGACTTTACTAAATTATTATTGTAACAGAGGAATCCCCGTCAAATAAAAAATAAAAAATTGTAATAGTATTTAACACATTTAACAAAAAGATTGGCGAATATCACAAATGGAGTATTTGCAAAAACCGTTTACGCCACTGAATTCAATCACTGCCAATTAAATCGAACTAATGCTATTCGTGACTTAATAGCTGCTGCTTCTGATACAGTTTGATTCAAAGGCTATTAATTGATTACATGCATGTATTTAAAAGGGTAGTTTTATTTCATCACAGCAAAGTAAGTGTATTTTAATTTATTGGTTTAATCGGCTTTTGTTCGTTAATTTTTTAAATATTTCAGAGTCACTAAAAATTGCAATTTCTTGTATACATTATATTACGAATGCCAACAGGTTAATGCGGCCACTTTGATTCAGACACGCCGAATGAGGGCCCACAGATGACTGCCCCCTGCGCTCTTCACCAAAGAGAACCATGAACATCACTTCGAACATGACCCTGCCGGGGCCTCCCGATTCAAGGTACAACACGTAAATACACCCTATGCAGCAGACCTGCAAAACTAATTATCTTACAGTCATACTATAATATAATATTCACAACTTAAACCTATAATTTGGATTTAGACTGACAAGATTGATACATTACTCCCTCAAACACCCCTCAAACTCTTTCCTGCTAACCCTCCTTTGGAATAGTCTGAGCTTTCCAGGTAAATAGGATGGCTTCGTCTAGAGTTACGCATGATCAATAAATATCCAGCAATATATATTGATGGTTACAATTTAACGTATCTTTACGATAAACATAGAAATACCATTTAGAACAAAGTTCGCTTATAAAAGGTTTATCTTGAGTTTTCTCCAGTTCTTACGCTTTACCTATGTAACTTTTCCTTTGTTGATTTCACTTGTTAACTGTCATCACATGAGTGATTGTAACCGTTTTACTTTTCAGCCCCATAATAACAATAAATTGAGATTCTGCCATCGATATATTTTTATTAATTAAAATAATGTGGTATTAATATATAAAAAAGAGTAAACATTTAGAGGTACGTCTGTCTACTGAATACAATCTTAAGAAAATTCATCATCACAACATAATTGTGAATCTTAAATTGTGAATCACTAGTTTAGAATCCCATCTACAAAGTAATATGTCCGGTAGATGAGATGGTAATTTTAGGGAAGCTTGGAAGCATTTTACTAAACCTATTTGGTTCAAAGTCGTTGGGAGGAATATGTTTACTGGTTGAATAAATAAATAATACGCTAAAATAAATTTAGGTACAGAATTACGGTTTAAATTAGTTCAATTATTTATTTTGTGGCCAACAAGTAATTATTTTACAAACAGCCCTCAATTAAAGGACAGTCATTCAACAAAATATTCTTGACCTTTTTAAAACCTCGTTCCTAAAATTCTTTCAGCCAGCTGGCAATGTGTTAAAAAGGTTTACTCCTATTTCATACAAAACTCCTTTTACTTTTTAAGATAAAAAAATGGAACTTTAAATTTATTTGTATATATTTTTGATTTAAATGCATACGGTTAAGCGTCACTCATACATAGTTAGGTGATGAAGCGGATACTGAATATAGATTTTGCTAAGTTTACTTTGACAATTTTGATGTTTTACGATGGTTTTCGGATTCAAGAAGCACACGTGTTTCAGAAATAAATAAATTTAGAGGATCACAATTATCTATTTAAGAGAGGGCTCCAGTGACCTGAGTCTACTTTCTTCTCACATGAGGTCGATGTTATATTTTAAAGCCCGTCCCTCCTAAACGGATTATCCGAAACCGATGATTCATGGTACATTTTAGAGAGCGGATAAACACCTAGTGATAAAGCTGAGAATAACTTCAATTTCACAAATATTTGACCCGTAAAAATGGATGTTTTGGAATTTCTTGAACAAATATTACTTGTAATATCAAAATATTTGTCTCTGAAATCGCAGTTATTTTTTTCGTTCTTTAAAATGAACCATAAATCAATAAAATCCGATAATCCGTTGAGGAGGGACGGACTTTGAAATTTAACATTGGTCTTATAGGGGAAGCAGGTAGAAAGGCGAAATGTTTCGTGAAATATTTCCTATGTAATCTCCTGGATCCATCAATCTGTTGTCCTAGCTACTGCGGCTCCGGGCTGGACCACTTCCACGCCGCCTACCGCGGGGTCCACGGCTACGTCAGCCTGCTAGTCTGCGTGTTCGGGTCGGTCGCCAACGTGCTGAACATAGCGGTGCTGACTAGGCGAGAGATGACGTCACCCACCAACACCATCCTGACCGGGCTGGCCGTGGCGGACCTGCTGGTCATGTTGGAATATATCCCCTTCGCCTGCCACATGTACCTGCCGCAGCGGCCCAAGAGGGAGAGGTAAGGGATGGTAGACGTGGTAGGATGAATCATTACTGGTTGTAGCTCTGAACAATCAGCCGTGTTTGCCGTAAGGATCTAATATAAAAGAAGTAATGATTAAAAAAGCGTGTAAATCTATTATGGTAATTAGATAATAAGTAAAAATGGACTTACAATAGGTATATTTAAGAGGGCGCTCCACGAAATCCAGGTAAATTTCCAAACCCAAAAGAGCAATGTTATCTTTCAAGTTCCATTCAGCCTAAACGGGTGGTCAGATATTGTTGATTAGTGGCTTGTTTTAAAGACGAAACAAAATCGAAGTTAATTCATTGAAAAAAGTTTCGAATTCATACATTATTTATTGATATTTAACCCCAAAATACTACAAATTAAATAATATCTTTATAGAATTTTAAATTAAAATTTGTAAATATTTTCACTGAAATCGCTAGATAATCAGTAGTACAAAATTCCTACTCAGTTTTTAAACTTTATATTCACAAATAACTACTGGACGTAACTTTAAAGTTAGCATTGGCGTTAAAGGGGAAGCGTATAGAAACGCCAAAAGTCTCGTGACTGGTGCCCCTTATCAACTCTTGTTTGAGATGCAATCCAAAATCGATAAGTCTTACACTTTTTTCTAATTTATTGAGTAGCATAATACCTAATTATTAAAATAAACTACGTCTTACATTACTACAAAATATATTTACACTTACATTGTACTTATATACCTACAAGACGGTAAATATACAAAAAGGATGGTATAAGGCGACCGATTTCAACCAGTTACACCGGTCATCGTTACAATCACAAAATCTTATTGAAGTCTATCACCTTACACCATCCTTTATTTACACTAACTACCTTATATTTATGTACCGTATAAATTTAAATACATTTTGCAGTGTTGTAAGAAGTAGTTTATTTTAAACTATTCAATTCTTTATTCAAAGAGTATACAACTGTTTTGACCCATAAAGGCCTGTTACCAGTGAAAAAATGGATAAGGTTTAGAACGATGAATCCCTTGTGTCAATTGTATGCTGATGTAAATACAATTTACTAGTTGATTTTGATGGTGGGACGTAAACTTACAAAAAAAAAACACAATTTTGTAAGATTTATATGATGATCATAAGAAAAAATTGCCTACATATTATACCTATTACGATATAAGTAATAAGAAGATGTCTGAGAGGATTCACAGGCCTCTGCTTTATATAAGGTGAAAAAACCTGCCAGTCTCAGTATCACTGGATTAGTAGTGCCAGTTCGAAAAGGATGAGAATTATCCTGGCAATCTTGAATGAACACGCATCCAAAACCAATACTTAAACGGTAAGAAACTAGGAAGATCAAGTATGCCTTTTTCTGTTAAAACAACTTTAAATTGTAAAAGTAACATGAAAAAATCAGGATTTTGTTCATTCACGAGGTGTGGACTAATAGATTGGTACTTAACTCTCACTATTTCACTATTTAAGACACTGAAACACATTCGTGCACATGAATAACTTATTAGGGTAGGGTGAATGAGACGTCTAGTGTCACTGTTACTCAGTAAGACCAACTATCTCTCACTGGTTATGAAAAGTGTATCGTGTATAACCAAAACAAGTTTCAACGCTCTCATACGGAAATTATCGTATTACAAATATAATATGTAATATACCCTATAAGATATATGTATAACGAATATCTGGGAAAGGATCTTCCACCCACAACACGAATACTTGGTTGAAACTGTATGGTTAAATGTTATCAACGGAAAAACTATAAGATTTTCAATCAAAGCCTTACCTAAGGGCCTAACTTATCAAATCAAATCTCTTTATTGCCGTAAAAGAACAATACATATATTGCATGGAAACAGTCAGATGGTCTTACTTTCTAAACAGCTCTTATTCATTCTCACACTCAGACACACAACAAGAAGTCATCAGCCATACTCTTCATTCAATCGTATTGCATCCCTTAGGACACTACGGAACTAAGTGGCTGATAAGAAACTCACTGTCCGAGTAGAAAGCAGAGGCCACAAGGTAGCTTTCACTTATGAAACGTGTAACATTTTATAATCGTTTAAGGACTTTAACTCTGCAAATTAAGAACAGTTTTAAATTTAGATTAGATGAACGAGAAGAGCTTATGGGTCTATTTAGTTTTAGAAAATAATAAAAAGCTGTATTTTTGTTTGGATGAAATATGTTTTGTGTGCTGTAGGCTCTTGTAAGATCGTGAATTTCTCCCTGATTGGCAGGTACTCCTACGGGTGGGCGCTGTTCGTGCTACTCCACGCCCAGGTGTCGCAGGTGTTCCACACCATCTCCATCTGGCTCACGGTGACGCTGGCCGTGTGGAGGTACATCGCCGTGGCTCACCCGCAGCGCAACCGGGAGTGGTGCGGCATGCAGCGCACCCTGGGAGTCATAGCGGCTGGCTATATCTTCTGCCCGCTGCTGTGCATACCGCTCTATCTGGCTTTCGAGATTGAGCCTAAGGTGAGAACTGAATAAGGGACACGAATATGGAAACAGGATTTCTGGTGGGAAAGCCTTCCACCGAACAAAGATCACAAAAGTAAAGTATTCCGTATTTATTTATGTAATAAGGATGAATTTGACTGTTTAAATATTGACAAGTGTCTGTAATTTTATTTCTTTCTTTAAAAGACATGTTTTTGGTGGGGTTGATGTAGTTTTTTGTTTACAAAAATACTCATTTGGACGTCTTAAAGGTAAACAGTCGTGCGTGAACGACGGTGAAGTAACAGGGACATTCAGAAAAATTGTCTACTCTGAAATTTGGGGGCAAATCTAAAATAAAATGACATGAAGTATCCGTACTATTTAGATTTATTACATTGGATGTTGTGTGTGGATGTGCTTGGGGACATTTTCAGAATTTAGTTGTTATTAATTTAAATTGTATTGGCTAAATGCATTTAAGAGGACTATTTTATTTTGCTATAACCATCTATTAATTCTATGAGCAGATTATTTAGGTCTGTTGACAGATAATAACCATATCTGGGGCTGACTGTTATCGTGCACTTCAATGCTTGGCTTACAACAATTGTTGTTCATCCCTAACAGCTTTTTATTGTTCTTCCCACTTTTACGAAAAACGACAATACTGCCAGGAATAACGAAAAACATACTAAAATTACAAAGTTATATAAGTCACGGAACCAGACTAATAAACAATACTTTTGGTTTAAGACGAACTTATGCTGTCCAAGTTTCTTTATGGTGTAACGAATTAAGAAGAAAGAGTTAGATATATATAAAGTAATTTGTAAGCGTGCAAAATAATGTTTTTCAAAACAAAAACTAAATATATATCCCAGTATTTAATTCTGAGCTTTAGAGAGAGATTGAAATACTGAATAGTATAAAGTGAGCCGATTAATCAACCAGACGTTTTTGCACTTTGAATAATTGCCGCTTGCTTTTCACAAACCTTTACAGTTAGAGATTTAGCATTTGAGAGTCTTTATACCTTTATAAGCCACGTATTATTAAAAGGAAACATTTGAAACATTATCATTTAAACCTGTGAGTTAAAAACATATTTTTAATTCTTTGTTTAAAATTCATTGTTGGTGATGGTGTTATATTACTTAAGAAATAAATGCGGACATTTGGAATCAGTGATTTGTAAAAACAAGTTTATTGATATTTCGGGATCTGGAATCTTATCCCGCTTCAGGTGAGGCAAAGCTGGAAAA
Source organism: Allygus modestus (assembly GCA_963675035.1). Classification (NCBI taxonomy): domain Eukaryota; kingdom Metazoa; phylum Arthropoda; class Insecta; order Hemiptera; family Cicadellidae; genus Allygus; species Allygus modestus. The sequence goes on from OY776117.1 coordinate 28,906,898, forward strand.
ACACAAAAAAGGTAAAACAGAGAACTAAAATTAAAGTGAAATCAAATGCCAAATATGCGTATCAATATTATATATATATATGCGGAAATAAATTGGGCGAAACACACTGTATGACATGATCACTGCACGTCGTGACCACTAGACCTATGTCTAAGCTATTTTCTCACCTGAAGACTGGCTCAGATTCTAGATCCCGAAACGACGTGAAACTTGATTTAACTAATCAGTCCGCAATAATTTATTAAATAACAACAAATGTTTAGTTACATTATGTTTACTTTACATTGTATACAAAATATAAAGTAATACTTGCAGATAGCGTTATTGGACGAGCACGGCAACGACGCAATGCCCAACTCCACGACGGCGCAGAACGCCACCCTGTATGTGGTGGACCTCAGCGAGATGGGCAAGGCGAACAACAACCTCCTGATGGACGTCAACTTCTGGGTGTACAGCGTCGTCATCAAGATCATCCCGTGCATCGCACTCACCGTGCTGAGTCTGCGGCTCATCTGCGCACTGCTGGACACTAAGCGGCGGCGGGAGATGCTGACGAGTGGCAGCAGCAGGAAGTCCACCAGGTTGATAGAGAAGGAGCGGCAGACTGACAGGACCACTAAGATGCTGCTGGCTGTGCTACTGCTGTTCCTCCTCACCGAGTTCCCCCAAGGGATTCTGGGAGTGCTGAGCGTCATGCTGGGCCAGCGCTTCTTCCGCGACTGCTACAACAAGCTGGGAGAGGTTATGGACATCCTGGCTCTCATCAACTCCGCGATAAACTTTATCCTGTACTGCGCGATGAGTCGCCAGTTCCGGACCACGTTCACGGTCATGTTCAGGCCCAGGTGGATGCCTGTGCCCCAGGTCGACGCCAACGGTCACAACAACCACACCACCACGCAGGTGACGCAGGTCTAGCGGAGAGCCAGCAAGAGGGTCCCCTGCACGTCTCTGTAAACCCCACCCTCTTGCCCCCCCACGACCTCCCTTCCGATAAGTGACCTTGGAGTGCGAGTGTCCCTTCAACGACCCGTTCGGAGACATTGCTCAAATGTTTATGTAGATGTACCGGAATGTAACGCCATTTACATAAAGTGATAGCGATCTACGTATTATGTTTTCGACTCCAGTTGTAAATCTTTGAATCATCACGATTAATTAAAAATCATCGTATTTTTTGATATTTTATTCTGAAATGAGAATTACAGGAATTGCTAATTACCGTAAATTTGTATTTCACATTTCCCTCCTAAATTAGAATATAAATGTACAACCAGATATGTGGAAGTTAAAACTGATCTGAGCCTAGGTTTTATCTTTTACATTGTAAAACTGGTTTTCGCACAGCCAAAGTTTAAATAAGTGTAAAAAATAAATGTGGGACTAAAAAAATATATGTTAGAACATTTTATAATTTCGAAACATATTTAGTGTTCTATACATTTCATTATTAAATAATTTTAGTGTTTATTAAGTAGCGTAAGAATCAAACAACATTCATACGCTTATGTGTTTACTCGTGTCGATATAACAAATGTGTAGTTTTTATAAAACTGTTACGAGTACGGATAAATGTTTATTATGTCTTGTGTTTTAATACAGCGAAATATCTCCCCAAGTTGAGAGCCCCGTGGGGTGAGATTTTGCTAAGGATTATTAATCACATTCAAACAATGTATAAATTTACTAGTAATGGAATACAAATAAACTGTTTATTGTTACCTTGGATGGAATTTCATATATATTGTAAATTATTAAATAAACGGTTGTACTTTTTTATAATTAGTAATTCTTCAAACCCCTACACATACATTAGTTTTATTACACATTAAAAGCATATATAAAAGAACAATCACTGGCCAGAAGCTAGAATTTCCCTTATGTTGAATTGCGAGAATTTTCGATTAGTCACTCACTATTAACCTGACTGACTAATACTTTGTTCAAGTTGCTGTTTTATTTCAATAAATTAATAATTATAAATTAACTAGAAACGTATGTTTTTTTTTAAAGAAATTAGTTATTTACGCAGAGGTGTAAGGATTTACTCTATGGAAGGGTGTAAAAATATACTTGTTACTTTTAATTATGTAATAATACTTTTTATACTCGACATGTGTTAAAATGTTACTTTTTCGTAAGTAAATTTATAAAACAAGTGTGGTGGAAGAATCCCCATTGATTTGTATGATCTCTTAATTAAATTGTATGTTGGCATATTCATTTTGATTTATGTCATTTAATCTCGTAAAAACTATCTTGTAATGTTACCGGTTAGCTGTTGGAGGCAATATAAGAATTACAAATGCAATTATAAACTACACTTAGTAATCTACTCTACCACGTAGTCTCTCTAATAATAAAATGTAAAATGGCAATATAAGAATTACAAATGCAATTATAAACTACACTTAGTAATCTACTCTACCACGTAGTCTCTCTAATAATAAAATGTAAAATGGCAATATAAGAATTACAAATGCAATTATAAACTACACTTAGTAATCTACTCTACCACGTAGTCTCTCTAATAATAAAATGTAAAATGGCAATATAAGAATTACAAATGCAATTATAAACTACACTTAGTAATCTACTCTACCACGTAGTCTCTCTAATAATAAAATGTAAAATGGCAATATAAGAATTACAAATGCAATTATAAACTACACTTAGTAATCTACTCTACCACGTAGTCTCTCTAATAATAAAATGTAAAATGGCAATATAAGAATTACAAATGCAATTATAAACTACACTTAGTAATCTACTCTACCACGTAGTCTCTCTAATAATAAAATGTAAAATGGCAATATAAGAATTACAAATGCAATTATAAACTACACTTAGTAATCTACTCTACCACGTAGTCTCTCTATTAATAAAATGTAAAATGGCAATATAAGAATTACAAATGCAATTATAAACTACACTTAGTAATCTACTCTACCACGTAGTCTCTCTAATAATAAAATGTAAAATGGCAATATAAGAATTACAAATGCAATTATAAACTACACTTAGTAATCTACTCTACCACGTAGTCTCTCTAATAATAAAATGTAAAATGGCAATATAAGAATTACAAATGCAATTATAAACTACACTTAGTAATCTACTCTACCACGTAGTCTCTCTAATAATAAAATGTAAAATGGCAATATAAGAATTACAAATGCAATTATAAACTACACTTAGTAATCTACTCTACCACGTAGTCTCTCTAATAATAAAATGTAAAATGGCAATATAAAATGATTTTTTTTGTTAGGCTGTATGTTTTTAATTTTATAATAATTATCGTTTCAGTATAAATTTACAAGCCAGAGGAAAGAAAACATGTTCCTGTTGATTTATTAAAGTTTATATTAGGTAAAAATTGGGTAAAACATATACATTTACCACTTTGTCTCAAGTCACTTCCAATTCTTTTAAAAAGTGACGTTCTATTCATTGTTATTATAGAACATTAAAAAGCTCTTTTCTAACAACTGTTGAATATGGTCGGATTAGGAACATTGGATGTGATCTAATGACACCCCTTTCCCTCAATCATCGATGCACTGAGTGGGTGCCTATATAGGTAATGATAAGGCTTTGTAATGCTATATCAGCTCAGAACTCTTTTATATTGGTCAGATGCACCCATGAAAGCATCTTTGTTTTTTAAAGCTTTTACACCTTGTTTTCCCTTATTTTCTTTTTACTTTTTTTAGTTTTTACTTTTTTAGGTAACCGAGATAATAATAAAGCAAGTCCCTCTCTCTTTCTCAACTAGGCCTCAAAACAATCAATTTCATTGGTGCTGGAAATAATTGGAAATCTGTAGGCTGATCTCAGGGAGTAAATAGGAAAATTCAGGCTGACCACATTATAATGCTAAAAAGCCTTCACTACCACTAAATTTGTTTCTAAAACGAAACGACCTTTAAGAGATGTAACAGGTGAGGCAAACCTATTTGCTGACACACAGTACCATTCTTTCTTAAACGTTACAGCTATAAATTCAGGATGTAAATAAAAACGTGTAACAACACTTCATATTTCACTCTTACACTGTACTTACATACAAGTAAAAACGTTTATTGATTATAGTTTGAATAAATTACCTAGTAAGTAGCAACAGTTACCGTGTCTTTGTAAAATATCGGACTATATACATTTACATTTAATACTCAGTCATTATATTACGATTTAAGGACAGAACTTCAAAACACTAATAAGTACCCGACTGATTTTTCTAGAAAGGTAGCAAGTGAACAGAGGAAGTAAAGGATTGCCAGTCAACTTTGTAAGTTCTATTTGAAGTCATATTTGAACTCTTGGCGTTTCTCCTTCCCTGTACCTTTTTCCTTGACATTTTATTTTTAGAGAGCCAAAAAAATGCTTCTTGCACACAGGTGGAAAGCCTGTAGTGTGGGGCTTCGACCAAACGAAGACTACCCACTAACCAACCTCCTCTACTCTTTCAGATTCTAACCTGGAAACCGTTCATCACATGGCTTCAGGTGAGCCTCAGAGTTTGATTCTGTCTAGCCTATAAAACTTGAAAAGAAAGACCTACCCGCGTCCCGGGCCTAGGTCTGTCTTCCTTACTTGGAGTATGTTCTGGAAGACATGTGCTATTATGCAACTCTATTTTAAAATATTTATACGTTGGTGAGTCATTTGTGTTATCAAGGTGACAGACTTTGAAACAATGGCAGCGGCCCTGTCGTCGTGGGCTCGAATCCCACGGTCGTTAAATTTATAGCACGTAAATGTAATCAGTAATGTTCAACTCGTACTGTAAAGGCTCACCCCTCTGCTTTGCTGAATACGTTCTTTGCTCAAATCTGTAGTTTATATGGACGGGAAAAGCAAAGAAAAATAAATTATTAACCACTATAAAAAATAAATAATATATAATTTTTATTATCTAGTAATGTACGATTAGTTTTCTCGATATTCTTTCCATGATTGTATAACCAGAGACTTATGTATATACTGATAAGTAAACTTCCAAATACTTCCACGAGTGAATTTTGTCTCAATAATTACTACCTTTGGTTGGATTTGTAGTTAAACATATCGACTTGTTGACTTTAATCAATCAGACCAGTTTTGAATTGAAAAACAGTTTTTATTGAAATTTCCGATGAATATGAACATCATTATGTAACATTATGACTGTTTCTTTTCCATACCAGACCTAAATATGAACATGCATAAAAAACCCAAATTCACTTTAAAGTGCAACTGCATAGTTGCTTTGAAGAGTATCATTTTTTTTATCGTTACAAGTGCTGTTTTTTTCCCCAATGACTTTATACATAATAAAATAAAACAGTACGGCTGACGCTATACAGTAGATTTATATCATACGTCATTAAGGGCGTGTAAAGGTTCATTTTGTTAGACTTTCAAATTATAACAATATTTTAGGTTAATCTTTAGTTTAAATGTTATTAAAAATCACCTCAATTATTACAACAGTTAATACCGGACCATCGTTAGTAATATTTTACCTGGACTACGTTAAAGTAACACAACACATTTTCAGACTATTATGTAAGTTTAAGGTGCAGAAAAACATATAAAATATCTAGGTAAAAACTCATATAAACATCGGGGCAAAGTAGTGGAAAAGTATGAATGCGTACTCGAGATACAGTGTGGGTTCTCATGCGATCTAACTGCTTTATGCTAATCTCATAAAGGGTGTGGCTTATTTAATGAGATTGCAATCTTGGAGTAGGGTGAGGTTAATGAAGGCATACTTAAACCTCCATGCAATACTAAATATGTCACAAATTACTGTATTGATTACGGAAATGTATTAATATTTGGATAAGTAAAGATATTCCATGAATAGAATGATGCATTTTATAGGTAGATTCACGAATATAACGCTTCAAATACTACACTATATTTAAACTATATTGTACATGATTGTAGAAGATGTTGTCCTAGAATGAAAATATGCCATTTATTCACTAGGCCTGAGGACAATAATTTATTAACAGAATTATAACTGACCGTCTTATTACACGATTCATATTATTGTATTATGTAAAAGTTTACAAACATTAATAATTGTTATAAAGCTTAACTTATCTTGGTAATTTACATATCATATCTTGTTTTAACACCAGCCATTGTTTTTTACTTTGTGTTCCGATGGGCTTTAAGGGTCCTGAGAATGACGTTAGTTACTTTACATAACTAAACAAAACTTTCTAAGGTTACTGGCTTTGAATTAGACTTGTATTTAAATCAAGACATCTCTTCTTTTCGAATGACACAAACGGATAACAATAAATGAAAATAATAATAACATAAAATAAAAAATGTTTTTAAATATATGAAAATTAAACCTCTAATTCACGTGGAATTGTGAAGATCTGGCATCCTTACCCGGAAGAAGCCTCCATGACTGCAAACCCTTCATCAAATAGCAGCAACGAAGAGCTCTCGGCGCTCTCAATACTTCCTGTGGCCTACATTGCTTCCCCTCATCTATCTGTATAAAACTATAAAAAACTGGAAAATGCATAATGCAGATAATGTATTAATCCTGAACTGGAGGAAATGCTTCAACAAAACTAAACTTAATGTTAAAATTAGTAAAGTAAGTTAGTGTTTAGGTCAGTTCCAATTTATATTTATTTAGACTCTATAATTCACTTTATATATATACTTTATATATATAATGCACTTAGAAGCACTTTATACAAACTCACTACAGTTTTACTTTTAATCTCCACCAAAAATAACTGAAACCTGAAAAAAATGTGCCTTACAAGGTAATAAATAAAAATAAACTATATGAAACAATTTGAATAGTACAATACTTTATATTTTTTACTTTATTCTATCGTGCATGCATGTTTCGTTTAATTTGTAAGGTATGGTTTAACAAAATAAAATCATCTAAATAAAAATATAAAATAAAATCACCTAAAATCATCTAGGACAACAATACTTTACATTTTAGTTCATTATACATATATAATAAAAATACAACTTACATAAAATAGTTTAAATCTGTTTATATTTATGTTAGAATCATATATGATGTTTTCACACATTAATCTAAATGAAATATTACATATATTAATCATTTTCAATATAACAATATAATAAATATATTTGGAAATAATTTTGATTTCAATTTCACATACAAATAAATTCCCTAGTTTTGTGTAAGCCAGAGATTGGCCAACCAATATTTCATAGCCTGTAAAAATCAGTAAATCCGTTAATAGAATTACATTCAATCAATTTAGGACCAGTCAATTTGCTCCTAATGGGACTGATAGTATCTGGTCCACGTTTATTCTGCCCGAGCTGATGCATTTGCACAATTCTCTTCAACAATGAGTTTGATAACCCTACTACACTTTATTTCTTTCTCCTAGCGTTAGATTGCTGTGCCATAAACTAGATAACTGTTTAACTTAACCCATCATGTAAACAAAGTTTCTTTTAGTGTCTTATGCATTACTTATCATAAACTGTTTTCGTTTTCTGTCAATGGTTTAAGTTTTATATTATAGGAGGATTCAAAACGTATAGGTTTCAGCTTATTGGTTAAGTTTTTGCTTGATACGTTGTCAACCCACTCCAATATTTTACATTAATTTAATATGACTGAATCGATTGAATTAGCATATAATTTGTTTCTGAAATATTAAGTTGTATCAGAAATCCTACATTCAAATAAATGTTACGTTAAAATAATGTTTATTTATTTTTGTAGGAAAGTAAGTGATCTATAGTGAAAACTAGTTGTACACATGGATCATTAGTTTATAAATTTATTATGAGGAGTTTTTCATCTTTTATTTTTAGTTTTAATAGTCTTAAAGAAAATAGTAAAAGGTCTTAATTTAATATTACAGTATTTATACTATTTTCAGGACATGACACTAATTTCACCTGTCACATAAACAAAACAAAATTTAAACTATACCCATTTCACAGCCTAAACAGGCAAATAAATTAATATTCATTGAGTGACGTAAAAATAAACTCTAATATACAAACGTACATAAACAAGCATATCCAATGCGAAGTGTCAGGCAGTATCAGATTAGCTGCGACTATGAGACGGGCAGACACAGATACGAACTGATAAACGGTTAAGTAAATCACTTGCACGCATACAATTAATATCAAGTATCGTAGTTGTGTGTGTAATTAACACCGGCACATAACCAATGACACTCGAGTTAACTATTGCACTATGTGACTGATATGTTGCATAGCTATAACGTTACACATATGTAAAGGTTTCATTTATTTCACCAGAGCTACATACACTGTTCCGTATGTCTCAGTTAAATATTTTATACTTAAATATAGTGCACATTAAAGTTCAAACAAAATTACAATAAAATTGATTATTTTTGAATACTGACTGCTACTTATTATAAAACAAGTCTGAAAATATCTGTAGAGTTTCTGAAAATATCTGTTGGTTTCTGTAGAGCTTTTATCTTGCTCTATAAAACACTCACTCACGAATGTAAAGAACGCAATCACTCAAAGGCTCCGGGGGATTCATTATTGAGATCAAAATGTATTAACGTTTAACGAGCTAAAATAAATGTCGGTGGTGTACTTTTTAGTTTTTTAGAAATGTTATGATATTGGTAATAAAAATAAAACTTATCCAAACATAAATTGTGAATGCAATTTTGAGTTTTTGTCACTAAACGAGTTTTAAGTGAAACGTTGTCGTCAAACAAATATTAGTATTTATTGTCTCTTGAAATCCTATGTTAATCTAAAAAAAGAGTACCTTGACGCTTCACAATTCTCTGGACATGTTGACAAACACCTGGTAGAGCATCAGTCGTTTTGATAATTTGTAAATTTTGTTTAGCATACTAGATGGATACATGTGTTCGCATGCCAATTTAGATTTCTGCTACCAGGGAGAGAAAATTAGACGTATGTGGACCAGATATGCAAACAACTAAACGATATTTACGTTTAAGTGATTTATAATGCTAATATATAATGTATTACCTGTAATATAGTATTTGATATTTCTTGTTTGTCATTATCCTAGAAGATTACCTAAGACAAATCTAGACTGGTTTATTAAGATCCATTTTTACACTAAAACATTGTAATGGTCTAGACGTACTTTCTGGTCAATTTAATTTTAAACTTTGATATCAAAAATGATTTTTGTAATTTTATAAATAAATGGTTTGAGGAGTTGTATAATAATATCCTAAATATTTCCGTATAAAAATTTGTATAAGTGAGTTTTTTTTTTCAAGAGTTAACGAAAATTGTAGTTCGTGAAAAATTGATAAGCTTATTATTAACAAGTATTACTTTTTCTGTGAGAAGTTCCAAATAAATCAAAGTTTGGTCGGATAAGACTGCGGTTTATTGCGATTATTAAAAAGTAATCAAGAACTAATGTAAATAACCAAAAAAGTATGTATTTTACTGAAAGCCTGTGCCGAGTGACACAACTCTAACATTTAACCCGATAAATATTAAGCGTAGCTTTCACTAAACAAGCTAACCTGTTAAAACCACTTAAACCCCTTTGGAATTACATCTACAGTGATTGGTTTCTGTTTATTCGATTCGCTAATGGTGCACATCTCGGATAGATGGAGCATTTAAAGTCCCATTGCAGAAATTAATTAGTGTTGTAAGTGTATTGGTTTTAACTGTTTATTGATGAGTTATTAACTTTAATCGTAGTTATGAAATTGACAATTAAATGAAAAACTGTCTAATTGAATAGGTGACAAAAACCGGACGGTAAGTAAAAGGACTAAGGACTACTGTTATCTTTAATATTACATCCGTAACAGGATATGAGTCTATGATATTTACAGAATTTTCCTGGAGACTTATCTTTGGAAACATAACTGGGAATTTACCTACACAAACAATCATTATTCAATCAAAAAACTAATATCCTTTAACCAATATTATTACAAATCTATTGTTTAACATAAACAATACTAGTTGTTATGTCAAACATGTGTTACCGAGGCTTTAACAACACTACAATTTATTGTTGTAATAACAATATAAACCACAGTTGATTACTAAACGTGTTTAAATGTTTTAAAATACATCGGCGATTACTGTCCCTTCAACAAACAAAATGTTTTAAGCAATAAGTATTTTTTAGATTCAAAGTAAAATAAACATAAAAATAAAATCGTTTAAAAATTACTAATATGTTTAACATATTGCAAAATTATAATCATACAAATTTTAGTCAGGGTAATCTTTATAAAGATTTTACATTAACAATTTTGTAGTTAAAAGAAGATTGCAGCTAAATACGATTTCATATTATAAAAGAAAGAAATTTGTTACCGACGCTAAAAATGTACAGTATTAAATGTATACTGTATATAAGTAAATCATAGTTAATGATTTAATTTAAGTAAAATATGAAGTATTATGAATTTGACATTTAAATCCTGCATTCTTTACTACACCTGGTCACCATATAAGTTTACTTGATAATTGAACAACTAATCAGTTAGGTTATGTAACAGACTCAACACCTGATACAATTTAAAGAAGGTTGTTTGATAACATTGGATTAAGGTGTCATCACATTTCTAGAAACTGGGTAAAGAACACGTTTTGTACACAACTACTGTTCTTCAGCCGCATCTTCTAGTTCAAACTGTGCACATATTGCAATAGTTGTAACACTTCTTACCCATTTAACCCATTACATGAACATGAATTATAACCAATATTGAAATTTATAGTTGTACCGGTCTAGGCCTCTCCGAGCAACACCGGTCGGAGGCTGCAGGATTATTGCAGCCTGGCAGTTTGGTAGTGATAGGGTTTTTCCTATCAGTTGATTTGATTGCTTTTCTTTGTTGGTCGAAGCCAAAACTATTAAAGACCCTGTTAAACTAAAAATAGTGTTGTTCTAGAAGAGTATCGCGTTGTTACGGACAAATGGTACTTTTTTCGTTGGTATGAAAACTTACATTACTTTGCCGCTTCAACTCGTTTGCGTTTTTAACTCGTAATATACTTAGTGTAAATCTGAAAATCCGTAAAAATTATAGTCAGCAGATAGTCTAAACTTTATCACTCTGAAGTCAGCAGATAGTATAAACTTTATCACTCTGAAGTCAGCAGATAGTCTAAACTTTATCACTCTGAAGTCAGCAGATAGTATAAACTTTATCACTCTGAAGTCAGCAGATAGTCTAAACTTTATCACTCTGAAGTCAGCAGATAGTCTAAACTTTATCACTCTGAAGTCAGCAGATAGTCTAAACTTTATCACTCTGAAGTCAGCAGATAGTCTAAACTTTATCACTCTGAAGTCAGCAGATAGTATAAACTTTATCACTCTGAAGTCAGCAGATAGTCTAAACTTTATCACTCTGAAGTCAGCAGATAGTCTAAACTTTATCACTCTGAAGTCAGCAGACAGTCTAAACTTTATCACTCTGAAGTCAGCAGATAGTCCGAATTTTATCACACCTTCCGTTTATTATCTTTAATCCAACATCTTCTCATAGTTTATTTATGCAGTATGTTAAAAAACCCTTTCAGAATTTTGGGATGTGATTCTTTATATACAGATAATAAAAAACTTCCTATGAAGATATGCCCTTAAATGCTTAGTTTTCCGTCTATCTGTCTGTTTGTGTTTTTCACTTAATACGGAATATCTTAGGAACATCTAAAAATATCAACATTAAACTTGGTACATGTATTACATCCAATAATACCCATTTTCGATGATTTTAGCTGAACATATATAATTCAGAAATTGTGATTTATATAATTTAAAACATAATTTGTTGGTCCAGATATGAAAAAAATCAGGTTTTAACTCATAAAAAACACAATTACCCAGTTAATTATGATCCCATATTTAAAGACTTCATATAATTAATTTTAGTAAAAAAGAAACAACTTTCTTTTTAGTGAATTTCCTTTGGAAAGTGAACTATTAGCATGACCTGCACGGTGAAACTTAAGCCCGGGACCACCATAGCAGTTCCTAACGTGACCCCCTGAACACGTTTTGGGGGGTCGTTCAAAATTATATATATATGTTTGCACTCTAGCGGTCGCAATTTTCGTCCGATTTACTTCAAATTTGGTAGGGACGTTCCTTTCTGTAATCAGTTGGACAAGTTCGTTGGGCAAAACAATCGGAAAACTCTAAACCCCTTTTTTTGGGGATTAATATTTCAAATTTCGGGTTTTTGGGCCCGAAAAGGGTCATAAAAGCCCCAGATGTAAAATAAGTGCATGTATAAAGATGGGAATTAGAGAGGCAAAAGTTTTAAGCCCTCTCTCGTCATTTTAGCATAAATATTTACATATTTACTGAGTTATTAAAGAAAATGTGTATCGACCAAACACAGTACATTGTCTTATGGGGGTTTTACATTAGAAAAGCCTGTTATTCATTTGTTGGTGTACTTTTTTACCACCCCCAACAACCTCACGCCTACTTTAATTCCTGACTGGACCTTCTCCTAACCTTATAATGCGCAAAATTGTATTCCCAGCATTGCAGGTAAATAGAACCAGGAGCATCAGAACAGCCAAAAAATCAATATTTTCAGATTTGAATAAAAATTGGAATAAATGTATTTTTTTAACTGATTTTGAGTTTTTATAGTTTTTTATGTGGAAATTCACTTCCCTCACGTCAGCGTGCTGCGTGCGAACTCGTTTATATTTTTTCCTAGATATTACATTTTTTAAGATATTTAGCTTTAAAAACAAAAATGACCACCATTTTGAAATGGTGAAAAGTAGAAATTTAATATGCCATACCAAAATGGGTTTTATTTAATGTAATAAATACATGTACCAAGTCTAATGTTGATATCTATAGATTTTCCTAAGATATAACGTAATAAGTAAAGAACACATACATTTAGATAGACGGAAAACTAAGCATTTCAGAAAACATCTTCACAGGATTTTTTTTATTTATTTTTGTATAAAGAATCATATGCCAAAGTCCTGAAAGGTTTTTTTAATACCCTATAAACTTTTATAATTAAAGTTGCAGCACAATTATTACCATGAAAAAAGTACTATGATTAAATTTAACTTCTTAACAAGTTAAAATAATAAAATATTTTTGAAGTTTGAGAATTATTTTGTTCTAAATATTTTATTTTGTTATAACATTTATAGGTTCCAATATATATTACTAAATAAATAGTTACAATATAAGTATAAACACAGCGGTCTTGTAAAGAAGAGTGTATCTTCTGAAACGCTGTCACAATTATCGTCACACTCGAGGTCTTTGATCAAAACCCGCTGTCAATAAAAGAGGACAGCCGATCAGAGTAAAAAGTCTACGAAATTGACTTTGTAAAGAAAGCACTTGCTCTTAGAGTGACAATTGAAACACTTTGATGTTCTGCTCTGTTTAAGTGATGAAATATAATAACAATACGTTTTTTAAACTTGTATTAATTTTTTGTTTATTCAAACCATTCGGTTAATAAACTTAACAAGCAAACTAAAGAAAATTATAAAAATGAAAATTACGCGATGGGTAAGTGAATATGTAGGCAGGCTACAGTATTTTAATTTTAAAACAGTGAAAATATTAAAGTAAACCAAGAAAATATTTATTTTTCAACATGCCGATATTTTGGGTTACAAAGTCATTAAGAAAAGGTAGTGTTACTATGCCAATAGACTAAAGTTTACCTTATGTTGTACACTTTTAGGGCTGAGCCATATAAAATTAATCGAATTCTTGAACTACTTTACCATGTTGTTAAGTTACCCTTCTGTGAAGAATCTGCTATTTTCAACGGTAGACAACAGGTTCAAACTTGCTAGTATTTTTAACTAGTAAAAAATATCTATTTGCTAGGAGTGGACTTCCCAATAAATTAAATAGATTATTTTTTCAACCTGAATGTAATTAGCAAATGTAATTGTTAAAAACAAATAAATATTGATAAACTATCTTAAAACTATCTTAAAAGAAGTATTATAGAGGAATATCATAAAACTAGTTACAAAGAAACACACATATTCTTACCAGACATCTAATCGCAGGGACGCTGGCACCAAAAGTGAGCATATTGTGTATTAATAAAATATATTAATCCACCCCAATTTTGATTAATTAGAATAAACATTGAAAAGTTTAATAAAAACATCATTAGTCGTCTACTAGTATTCCTATAGTGAATTACTTGGTCTCTTACACGCGTACGAACACACACACACACACACACACACACACACACACACACACACACACACACACACACACACACGCACACACACACACACACACACACACACACACACACACACACACACACACACACACACACACACACCATCACCGTTTTAATGAGGTGTATAATTTAATATTATCATTCCCAGAAACATTTTAGTTTTGACGACTCGATGGGCGTAACCCTGGTCACAGATGCAAATTATAAAAGCGTCTTGCGCTTCAAAAGCTCAAAACAAGAAGCATGCAAAATAGTTCCATTCGTTCCTTAGATGTCAATAGCTGATTTTATCCAAAACTGTATATGATAATAAATAATTACTATACATATTACTTTACCGATTGAAGTAATGCATTGAAATTTATAAAGCTCTATTAAATTGCATTAAATGAAATAGAAAGCAACATAAAAACCTTATTATTTAAAATAAATACAAGTTTTAATAAGTTTTGTCATTGTAGTGTGAAAATCATTGTTTGTGTTCGAGGAGGTGTTGGTTACGTTAAGCATAGTCATTACGAGTGGATTACCTGTATATCATCCTTAGTAATCATCTCATTTGGTGTGGTAGCAGAATTGAGGAAGAATTCAAATAAATATCTCCTCAATATATTCGGTTATATCCTACACAAATCAATAATCAAAATATTTATTTTCCTCAAAGTTACATTGTAGAATCTGAATTTTTTTTAAATTAGTAATAGAATTACATTCGGCAGCTGTATATATTGATTGTGAAACTTTGATTAATTGTTTGTGTTGTAATGTACAGTAAAAGTCACAAAACGGTGAGCACTTTTTCGCCTCCGCCGAGATGAGGTTATCTATTTTACGTATACCGAAAAATGTCATCAACCGGTTGCTTATTCGTATTATCGAATTAACAATTGGTTACGATAATTGTTTTGAAGTGGAACAGCGTAAATCGTGATTCGATTCAAAGTCAAGCAGATGTAAGTTGAATCAAAAGTTGTGGATACAATGTTAAATTGGATCAACAAATGGTTTGCGTGAGCAAAATGACAAACAATTAGGTTACAGTTCATAACAAAATATAGTAACCTAACCTAACCTACTTCCGCAGAGCGCTGTATGGTGGCTGTTCGTTGTGCAACATAATTACAAATAAATTAATTACTATAAATAAATTAGTCTAGGTTAATGAAACAAGTTTAGTATATTAATGGTTAACAAAAGTTTTAGTGGATTTGTATTTTGTATTTTGATGTGATCGTTGAATTAATTAAATTGGTATAAAAAGTATGTACAATTATACCTGCTGAGATTAAACGAGTCGTAAAGTATATCAGACAATATAATCATAGGCTACTCTAGTTCTTTTAGTAAGCGTAATTTGATGATAATTTTCTGTAGGACAACAAATAGTTTAAGGTTTATATTTATATATTGAATGGCTTTATTAGAGTTAAAATATATTTTTTGTAACAAAGTGGTCTTTGTAAGTACAGACAAATTATTAAGGCTAAGTAAACTCAGAAGCAACTAACAGGAATTAATGCTGATCTTGGCTTTTATACTTGCAGATTTTGTTGCCTAGCGGTAATCTTAGGGCAATTAAGAAAGTAATGAAATCCCAATCAAATGACGCTCCAAAGGGATGGTTTCGAAACTCAAATCAAACTTTGAAAACTAACTTTAAAAGTTTACATTACCAACAAATGAGATAATATATTCACTTTAATTTAATGAATGCGTATTAATACTTGTATTGCAATATAAAGAAACATCTGTGATTTGAAAGGAACTAATATATATTGTGTTGGAAAACGCCATAGCTAATGTATAATACAACCCACTTTGCATTACTTCTAGGATTAAATTTAGTGTTCAGATTGTATAGAAACTTCTTTATAAAGGAATATAACTGTTTGTTTGGGATAGTATCTTTATTCGTTCGTATTGTTAATTAGCTATCTTAGTAAACTAAAATATAGGCTACATCTAGCTAAGCTTGTATCATCCCTAAAATGGCCATACAATTTTTGATTATTTAATTTACCTAATTAGTTTGTATTTGCTTGAAAAATAGCTTAGATCAAGTTCAATAGTATTTAGAATAACCTTTTTTAGTCCAAGAAAAATAGTTTGTCATTTTAAATATTGAAAACAGATCCATTTACTTCCCTAGTTCTTCTGAGCCAAAATATTAATTATGTGTTAAGGTGACAGTTGAGATTTTGTTGAATGTCGGTTGATTGTCTCCCATTCACGAACACGTCTCAATACGAATTATGACTAAATCGTAATGGAACAAAGGTATCGAACACAAATTGATGTGTTTAGGCACCTATCAATTATAAATAAGTAATTCATATAGAATCAACTTAAACTGTTTGTTTACACAAGAGGTGCTGCTGGTACAATAATTCATTTGAGCTAAGCGTAGCATTTTCATTCCCAATTAATTTAATTAATGCATTTTAAATCATCCACAACTAAAACAATGTGAAAATAACACTAAATACTAGTACGATTGACATTTTTTCTGCGAAACAGAAACGTTTCTTGGATTTGTAATAGTTCAATGTTTATCCAGACACAGGACTAGTTCAAATATTAACTGGAATAGTTGATTTAGGCCTTAGTTCTATATTTTCCGTGACAGTATGTTTGCATACACTCAGTCCTGATCCTCACCCGGTTTGTTTGGTTTGTCTAGTGCCGGAATGTAAAAATATTAAACAATTGATACGTTTGTATCACCTCTTTTTCCATTTTGCTTCTGTCTGGTGTTAATATTACATTAATAATCTAATGACCCATAAATTTTAGATATAGGAAATACACTAAAACAGTAATACGGACTTTGTTACTTAATTCAAATATAAACACTCATAATTTGATTAATCAACATTGTGGGTGTACGTTTTATTCTGATAACAAAAATATCAAGAAGTATTATTTAGGTGGTAAATTGATTAATTGTAGAATTAGTTGCAATATTGCTGCTTACTTAAGTATGGCTTGATGTTCTACAAAAATGTACATGTGTAGAAGAGATTTTTACTTTTTCATATTAGAGACTACCACTAGAGTCAACCTGGTGCCTCGTGCGATCCTCATGTTAATATATTCACCGTCTTGCATGTGCTGTCAGCATTAATTGATGCCTTACTCTGTAGAATAAATTTCGAACGAACCTTTAGCTGAACAAATATTGTTGACACTTGTTTAATACCCTTATACCATTTAAAGCATTTTATAATTTGTTTTGTATTTGTAAAAAAGTATAAACATGATCCAGTATATTACGTCTTACAATACTAAACAAATATATCTACACATCTACTTTACTTACATACAAGTCATTAAATGTACACATAAATATTCTACAAAGCAATGGATTTTGACTAGTCACGTCAGTCATCATTATTCCTAAACAGAGAATACAATCCCAGTTCAATCAAACATTTTTATTCTCCGGTTGGGTCTAGTAATAACAGGTGTGACTGGTCAAAATTGATAGTCCTCTAATGTATATATAACGTAACGTATATAAGAATAACATAAGTGTAAATATATTTTGTAGTGTTTTTAGACGCAATTTATTGTATCCCGTTTGATTGTAACTACACGTATCAAGCTGCTCAGAACATAGTTTAAAATGTATTAATGAAAACATTTGATCTGATCACGAATTTGGAAATATGTATAATACTCAAGTTTATCATTCTCGTAATATGCACTCGACTTCTCTATCGTAAATACATATAACTGTTATATACTTAAAAAATTTTCGCTCACTTTTACAGTTAAGGAATTCCTAAATAGTAGAAATGAAAGTACAGTTATGGTTTGATACATTTAAAAATAAACTATACTACTATTTCTTTTTCTATTTCAATGACCGTCAAAGCTAACCTTGCTTTATGGTTTTAGAGTAAAAATAGCGGCAATGCATTACGCTGTTTTTGTACAACTGACATCTTAATTACATAAACATCGGGGGCGACTTTGACCGTCATGGCATGTTTCCATCTCTCTGCTTGCACGACAGGGTATATTTCTGGTAGATTACTACACCAACCTACTATCTAAAACCTATCTATTGGTAGGTTTATCATAGTTTATTAGAATATAAGAGTTATCTTGTCATTATTAGGTAGACGTCATTACACTATTAGCATGACAATTATAATATAAAGAAATGTTATAGTGACAAATAAAATGTAGGAGTACAGTTATTATTTAACTTAATGAGTAGCTATTGTGTTTATTTAAATATGTTTATATTGATAATAATTTGGTTAACGTACTTTTCTTCATAGAAAAAATTTAAAATGATATTAGAGCTTGAAATTTATATTTCATATATTATTCAATTATAAGTTTTCATTCGTCGTAAGGAGCTCTTATTACTGAAATTTCTTTAAATTTCAAACAATCTTCAAATACTCATATATTTTATTTATATTCATGTAAGACCTTGTAAATGTTCATGTTTTGTAGATAATGTTTTATCCACGCAAAACTTGAATGAATACCTTTAGCCACGATGCCACTCAGATGTTTTCAAATATAAAAACTAATGACAATACGTACCTGACAGAAAAGTATTTATTACAATTTTTAAGCTTATAAAACAAGCATATGATTATGAATTAATTGCCATTATATTTTCAAAACAAACAAGGCGAACACTACAACGTGACCTATCTGCAATAGCGGGTTAAAGTTTAGAGCTGGGGCTGCGATTGCCAGCCATTCGATTATGACTCCATAACTGAAGGTGAAATCAGGAAAGGCAACGAGATTCCGGGGTCTGATAGTTTAGTAGTGTGAGCGGTGTGATTCCATAGATGAATGTAACGTCAGTGTTTTGGTTCGTTGTTTTGTTTTTACAAATAAGTAAATATATCTTATATGCAATTCAAGCTGCCTCTTGGACGAACTCATCAGCACCTACACATTTTGTAATGTGTACTTAAATTTGGTGACTTCATGAGTACCCATTTCATTTGTGCGTCTGAAGAAAGTAGTTATTTACTTGAATTAAATACACACTTTTCCTTAAAGCTGCAATTTTAGATAACACAAACATACAAAAATTAACTTTTTTTCATTATGGCTGAATTCAAAAGGATAAGGTTTATAATCATCGAGTCCGTAAGCTTGGTCTACAGCAACAATCAGCTGTTTATTATATCATCGAGCTGAAAAGTATGGCATACGGAACGCAGAAACAGAAAACGGCAGTTTTATTATTTGTTGTTAGAACGTAAAGAAGCGCTTTAGGCGTGGTTGTAGGATAATTAATTAACTGTATTCTTGTATTTCTAATTGTTTACACGTTAAATAAAATTTCGAGTAAATTAATTATTTTCTACTTATATTTCAATTAATTTATCTTTAACAGGGAAAAGTATTAGTTTTACAAAAGTATACAATAGAAAGAATAACAAAATAATCATATCAAAACGACAAAATTTTGCATTGAAAAACACTTTTACCTATTGAAATATAAACGCAAAGCGTAGTAATGCAGTATATTTCCGATAAAAACCCCTAAACAATAAAATAGTACAGTAAAGATAAAAACGTAAAACCAAATTTGTTATTGGTACTCACTATTATGTATTTTTAGTGAAAAGAGCTAATAATAGTACTAACACAACGTTCAAGCTGTGAATGCGATAACACCAAAACATATAAAAGTTACTTGTTGGCAGCTATGATAATAAATAGTTTCGGTAAAGGGGTAAAGCAGTTTCAAGTTTATATTGGCAATAGAGATTTATTCCCTAGGAGAGGGATTGGACAATCTTGCTGGCAATAAACTCTACAAAGTAAATCTCCCACCAAAGAAATATTGCTTCTTTCAAATGTTCCACACTTACCTTCATAGCTTATTGTAATGGTAAAGTCAGGGTTTGTATGAAGACGAGACTTAGGAAATTTTATTTAGAAATCTTTGAATTTACGATGAAAAGATTAATAGTTTTTCCTACACAAATAATGAAAAAAAAAACATTTTTTACGATAAGGTATACATTTACTGGTGAAGATAACATGACACTGAGGACAGTAATTGTTGATTGTACTCGTACCTGCAGCGACAGAGACGAGGGTTTTATCAGAACTGTCATGAGACAAGGTTTATTATCCACCTACCTTTACCACTATCATTTTTGCCAGTATCATTTAGAGGTTCTATGGTGACGCTGCATGTTTTTAAGCAGTAAAATTTGTTAATGTAGTTGGCAAATTATGTGGAAAACTATAACAATTTGTTGGTGTTAATAATATATTGTTTTTCAATAATTATTGACATTTGTTATTTTCACTGTACCTGATGGGTTTGAAATTAGATTTATCAAAGAAATGCTTTGTAGAATAACATATTTCAGATTTTATAAAATAGTTCATTTGGCATAAAGGAAGATAAAACTTTGATAAATGTTGAGGCATTTAATACTTGTAAAAATACTTGTATGACAGTTTTTTGAAAAAAGTAAAATAACTGAAATAGGTAATTGGGTAACCTTATTGACCTTATTTGTCCTAACCCCAAGAAGACAATGTAAGCTTATAAAAGAAAACCTTTTTCTTACAAGGAAGCATGTGCGTCAACCTTCTTAAATAAGCTCTTCTTACAAATTTTTACTGCAGTTCTTTTTAATGCACCCATTCGTTATCAGAGTTACAACGTGATATTTGTGGTTTTATTTTACACATTATAATCAACCAACGTTATATTTTATTTATCCATCGTTTCAGCGTGCAAAACATTTTTCATTTCACAAAACAGAAACATCAGTTACCAGTTATTAGGTATTTTTTTTGTCATCACACCATTTTAAAACCGCAAAGGGTAATCATGTTTTCTTGCTAAAAGATTTTTTTTATTTTAAACTATTTTTGAACAGTCTTTATTTGAGAAATTGCAATCAGCACATTGGGGTTTGAATGAACGTTTCGTAATTCACAGTTTTTAACCCTAAGATCTACGGGTCCCGTATCTTTTGATAATGGTATTAATCTTTTACAATTAAATAAAATAATAAAACTGATATCTAAGTCAAGGTAACAGTTAGTTATATACAACATACTTCCGTCTTACTATTTCAAGAACAGTAAACTAACAATAATTATACAACGAGTTTTAAGTATATATTAAAGTTCTGTATTGCTTTACAGCTATGTTTTGTGTTGTTTTAGAATGTTAAGTCATGGCTTGTTACAGTATTGCGGAGTGTCATTCACATCTTCAGTTTATGTGTTTGTCGTGTAGGCGATATAGTTTATTTTGTTGTTTATATTATTGGTAACCTTCTTGGTTGTTTGTATTAATTTTCATTTGAAAAAAATTTATTACAAATTCTATCAAAACAAAATCATAAAAAATTATTGATTTATTGATGTTAATGAAACGTTGTTTAAAATGTTTAAGCTGTTTTAAAGTCTACTATGATTATGTAACATATTGCTTGTGGGGATGGGTTATGCTAAAGCGTTACGGTGAGTTACATGGTGGAGGAGGGTGTTTGGAATGAAAAGAAAATACGTTACGACATATGTGTATGGCCCCATATTAATACCATACTATCCAGTCTTCTTGATATATGTTTCTGACTGAAAATCGGGTGTAATCATATATTTACATAATTTTACGTAATAAAATGTAAAACAATTAAATTTTAAGTTATAAACTTTTAATAGCAAGAGGAGAGCAACGTGGAAACCGAGATCAAGAACTTTCATCACTGGAGGTTACCAGAGGCCATTTGGCAGTTTGGTCCCACAAGAGCAATGTTAACTGCCAGTCCTCGTTACCCATCCAGTCCCTCAAGGAATGTTGAAATATTGACTTATACAAAGTGTAGTAGTACTCTTAATTAAGTTTATGTATTAAAACTAAACTTGTTGATCAGATTTAACAATAGTTTTGGTTTTATTTTCTAGTTTTAGGGAATTTCCCCTATAGGGAAGAACATGTTACCGTGTTTGGCATGGTAAGACCTAGGCCCGGGACCATGATAACTTTTCGTTTTGAGGTCCCCAGATGCCAAAAATACCATTCGTTCAAAACTGTATATATATATATATATATATATATATATATATATACTGTGTGTGTGTATATATATATATATGTGTGTGTGTGTCCGTGGGTGCGATAACTCTCGTAAAAATGGTCCGATTTTGATGAATTTTTTTCAAAAACAAATAAAGAAACATTTATGACTTTAAGTTCGCAAACCAGCCAGATCACTCTATCCAAAGGGGTATTTTGGGGGGGTTTTGTACCCCAAAAATGGGTTTTTTGAGTTTTTTACAAGTAATATTTTAGTAAGTCAACCTTATCAACATTGAATTTAGTTTAAAAAGACGAACAATTTGGTGTTCTTATCATTTCTCTACGTCAATTGGTTACAGAGATATTGAAAGTGCTAAGCACAGTACGTTGTCCAATGTTTATTCTTATGGAGAATATGAAAAATTATTGATCTCGCTTATTTATCAACTTATCCTAACAAAACTTGGTATATTGCTTTATATCATTGTAGTCTATTGATATTTGCACAACAAACTTTTTTGCCGATAGTTCCCGTAGCAGCAAACCTGTGTACTCAGTCCCCTTGTTATCCTCATAAAGAATAAGAAAAATGTTATCTCCCTTCATTATAAACATAAATTAATAAAACTTGGTACGAGGCTTTACCTAGTTGAGTTATATTCATATTCGTATAAAAACCAATTTGTTGTGTTCCTTGTTTCAGCAAACCAGCATACTCAGCCGCCATGTTATTCTTACGGAGAAAAATTAAATATGTGATATATAGTTTATTTATGAATGTATATTATACATTCATAGTATTTATGAAACTTGGTATTTGGCTTATGTGGTATTAATATACAGTATATGCACTGGAAATTTGCTGAGTACGCAGGATTGCTGCTACGGGGGTATTATTTTACGTTACGGTTATAATGATTGCCTAAATTTCAATGATCAAGATCAATCTTAATATATTAATATCTCTTTAAGACGCCGACGCAACGTGGGCGTATTTTAAGGCGAATATGAATGAATGATGAGTAAATAATGGGTTGAGATGCCTTGTGAAGCCTTATTACTGACTAAGATTAGTTGATGGTAAAGTGTTCTGTGTATACTTGACAGGTCGGGAAAGTGTCAAAAGCAGTATTAGAAAATGTTTCAGACATAAAATAACACAAAATAGTGATTGTGGCAGCAGGACCTGAGCGCATCTGATTTCTAGTCTGAGTACGTCTGTACAACTCCGATTTGTTAGATTCAAGTGTCCCATCTTTAGGTTAGAGTAAACAAATATAAGATATATTTTTACCAAACTTAAGTTTTTAAAGAATCCCATACTTGGTAACCTGGCCAACTGGGTGCATACAAGCATTACTGTCCTCAAAACGGTTATTAGAACAAATATACTCTTGGAAACATTAGGTAACATACGTCAGGATGCTGAATATTTTTCAGTAAAACACTTTTTAGAGTTAGAAAACTTTTAAAAACCCCTGTTTCAGGTTTCCTGTGATTTCGTACTCAGTGAGAATACCGGTAGTAGTTACATGAAGGGTGTGGTTGGCTTATGAGTGCAATCCATTAACTAGTGTATGGCATCGCAGTTCTTTCATTGAGGATGATACGTGTAAAGAAATATGATGAAGTTGGAGTTAGTTTTTAGAATTATATCTTTAATGAAAAAATATTTGGAAGACCAAATATTTTTCTGAATCATTTCCGAATGTAAAATTAATCGGTAATTTCCTATAAACTTGCATTAATATTTTAAACCCATAATAACTTAATCCTATAAATAAACCCTATAAATATTGAAAATAATAGCCATCATAATTGAAGCATATACGGTACTGAAAATCTATTATATTTTATTAAATGAGATAAATAAAAAAAAACACTATCAAAAACACTTTATCCTTAGAACTATTTAATTTTGGGAGTCGGAGTGGACAGAATATTTTAGTGTGAAGTATAACAAATAATTTAATGTAGGCGGACACATTTGTAACATGTTAAACCAAGTATGATATCGTGAAATAAGTAAAATTTACTTTTTTTAGTGTATTTATTAAAAAGTGTGTTTCTTGAAAACACAATCAAAACAATATTTTGTTATCGACATGATGCTCAATCTAACAGAAAATTCAAGTGGGAAAAACACTAATACAATTGTGTCCTTGTTGCCACTTAATACTGGGATATTGGATTTACTCTAAACTCCCTGGTGATTATGATTTTACTTTAATAAGAAACAAATTATGTGTTGATTTGACTAGTTGTCATGGTCTAGTGTAATTTACCAGTTTTATAAGAAGTTAACAGTATAATGTAAAGGTATTAAACGAAATCAAAGAAGTCCGGACGTTTTAAAAATAAGAGACAAACCCATCTTGTATACATTAAAGCAAATATTAACATGCTTAAATATATTATCTAAGTTTATGTGTAAAAGCAATTTTGCAACAAATACTAGTTTTAGGTACATTTTAAACATCGATATTTAATGTACCAATTTCATGTTCAATACAATCATGCGCAACTTTGTAACATTTCCCCGTTCCTAAGGAAACATACAACAATTAATCTTGATTAAACTGTTAAATAAAAAATGCAGTATTACCACTTTGCGTGGAGGTTATTTGAGAAAGAGGAACAAACCAAACCGACCAAAATTAAATAATAGGTAACGGATTTCACACGAACATGATCCCCAAAGGTTTGGTTCTAAACTGTTCTATGTGCTACATTATGCAGTGAAACGTTTTGAATATGTTTATGCAAGTAGATATCAGCTGTTTCACGATTTTTCGAGCTAAACTCATTTCGATATAAGTCGCGTTAGGGCCACATAAATATCGAATTGTCGCTAGCACAAAAATATATATCTACTTCAATACTTGATTCATACATAAATCTATAGTTTCAAAACCGATTATTTTAGTGTACCAAGGGTTCTGGGAGGTTTTCAATGTAAAACATCCGTTCGAGTGAAAAATACCGTTATAATAAAAACGAATTAAAAAAACAAATATTTAAATCTGAACTGCCCCTGGTCGTTGACCATTGGTTTTAGAACTTTAGTCTACAATATCGTTATCAATGGGTATTCTTATAATATACTACAATACTATAGTATTTATTCGTGAAAACATTTAAAACATTGCATTTGACGTTAAAGAACAATAAATTAACACCCCCGTCGTAGCAAACCTGCGTACTCAGCGAATTTCCAATGCATATATACGTGGCTCACTACTATATAGAGCCACTTACCAAGTTTCACCAAAATGCATTCATAAATAAGTGTGATATATAGCATTTTATTTATTCTCCATATGAATAACATTGGGGCTGAGTACGCAGGTTTGCTGCAACAAGAATGATAAAAAATTTGTTTTGCAATTATTAATATAACTCAACCAGGTGAAGCTACATACCAAGTTTTATTAATTTAGGTTCATAACTAAGAGAGATATACAACTTTACTTATTCTCTACATGAATAACATGGGGCCGAGTATACAGGTTTGCTGCTACGGGGAAAATCAACAAAACTCTTTTTTGTGCAAATATAAATATACCACAATTAGTTGAAGCCACATACCAAGTTTCATCAATATACATTCATAAATAATCAAGATATCAAATGTTATTTATCCTCCATAAGGATAACATTGGACAACGAACTGTGTTTAGCACTTTGAATATCTCTGCAACGGTTGGACGTAGAACAACAATTAAAACACCAAAATGATTGTTTTGTAAAGCTAAACTGATTGGTAAAAAGAAATGTGAAGTTTTTAGTAAAATTATATGAGAAAATTCAAAAACATTTTTCCATAAGATTAACATGGGAAATTTTATGGACGCGTCGTATGACTTTTCTCTACAACCACTTAACCTAGGATAATTATTCAAAATACCAAATTATTTGTTTTTTAAGTTCTATAAAATGGCTATAACCAAAATTAAGTGTTTTTTTTAATTTTAGGGATAAAAATTCAAAAAACTGATTTTTGGGAAATTTAAAACCCCCTTTTTATTGTCCGATCGATCTGGTTTTTTCGAACTTAAAGTCATAAATGTTAATCTACGCATTTGTGCCAAATTTCATCAAAATCAGAAGAAATAATATATATATATATATATATATATATATATATATATATTATACTTATTATTTACTTATATATACTTACTTTTATATATATATGTGTGTGTGTGTATGTGTGTGTGTCCGATACCGCAATAACTTTTAAAAGAAACGCCTGATTTTGATGAAATTTGGCTCTTGATGAAATGCGTGGATATATGTGTGTGTTATTCTCTGTTATATCTGTCTGTATGTATTATATCTCTGTTTATATATATATAAAAATATGTTTGTTATTCTCTTTTCTGATTGTTACATCTAGAAAGTTGATTTCTAACAATCAGAAAATAGAATAACAAACATGTCTTTATGATCTTTAGGAAACCTATCCAAATAAACCTAATAATTCCATCAAATTCAAACCACCCATGGCAGCACAAGATGGCAACTTTTCATACATTCATTAACAGGATGATTAAAATACCTATGAATGAAAAAGATTATGACGAAGAAAAGGAAACAATAAATACAATAGCCAAATTGAATGGATACAAAACCAATTTAATTGACAGGATGTAAATAAATCAAATAAAAAACAAAAACAGAATATTCCAGTTGGAAAAGCTAAAAATGATTATTTATGCCTACCTTATAGCGCAACTGTAAACAAAGCTATCCGGAAAACTTTTGAAAAGACAAATTACAAGCTAGCATTTAGAACCAAAAATAATTTGTTTCACTTAATAAATAAATTCTCAAATACTGATCAAAATCAAACAAACAAATTTTAATTCTATAAGAAAAAATGTAACGATTGCCCAAAATATTATATAGGCCAAACTGGAAGAAGTTTTAAACGTAGGTTCAACGAACACATCCAAGCAGTTAGGTCAAACAATAAAACCTCGGAAAAATCTGCCTTCGCTGACCACATACTAAAAACAGATAATAAATATAAGAACTGTGATGAAAATATGTCTATTCTAGAAATAATGAAGAAAGGCCAAAAACTAAATGTTAAAGAAGAATTCCATATTATATCAGAGCCATAAAAATGACAGTAACAATATTTTAAACACCATGCATAAACAAACATAATTAAACAAAATTATAAATATAAAGACAAATAGATAACACTTACACCAGTAGAGATCGCAATCAGCTGCCTGTTATCAAATTTTATTTATTTACATTTTGTGAATGATAATGAAAATAAGGTTATGTATTTAGCAAATCAGCACGTGATCATGGCTTATATAAGTCGAAACATGTAGTGTTAATTAATTAAAATGTTTTCTCCAGGGTACTCATGTTACTTATTTTTCATCAATCATATAGTAGCCCTTCTATGTGAATTTAATTTAAAAAAAAATATATATATATATATATGAGTATAAAAACATGAAAATAATCATGAGTACCCCGTTGAATACATTTTTTAATTATACTTGCACTAGTTAAATCTGTCTAAACTAAACAGCTACTAAGATTTTTTACAAAAGTGTTTTCTTTTTAGTGAATTTCCGCTATAAGGAAGAATCTATTACCGTAGTAGGTGGCATGGTAAGACTTAAGCCCGGGACCATGACAACTTTTTGTTTTGAGGTTTATGACTTTAAGTTCTAAAACCAGAATGATTGGCCATGGTAAGGGGGTTTTACGGGGGTTAAAAAGTTTCCAAAAATCAGTTTCTTGCTATTTTTACCTAAAAAATTCAAGAATACTCAATTGTAGTTAAAACCATTTGGTGGAGCTTAAAGAAACAAATATTTTAGTATCTTGAATCATCAACCTAGGTTAAGTGGTTGCGGAGAAAATCCCAAAAAACATATTTATAAAATTTCCTATGTTAATCTTAAGGGAAAAAGGTATTTAGCTTTTCCTCAGATAATTTTATTTAAAACTGCAAATTTGTTTTTAGCAATACCTTCAGCTCTAAAAAAACAATCATTTTGGTGTTTAAATTATGATTATACGTCCAACCGTTGCTGAGATATTCAAATTACTAAACACAGTACGTTGTTCAATTTTATCCTCTTGGAGAATAAATGCAATGTGATATCTCGATTATTTATAAAGGTACATTGATGAAACATGGTATATGGCTTCACCTAGCCTTGGTATATTGATATTTGCACAACAAAATAATTTGTTGTCACTGTAGCAGCGAACCTGCATACTCAGCCCTAATGTTATTCTTATGGAGAATAAGTAAGGTTGTGAATCTCCCTTATCCATGAACCTAAATGAATAGAAGATTGTATGTAGCTTCATCTGGTTGAGTTATATTGATAATTGCATAAAAACATATTTCTTATCTTCCTTGTTGCAGTAAACCTACGTACTCAACCCATAATGTTATTCTTATGGAGAATAAATAAAAAGCTATATATCCCTAATTTATTGATGTATTTGTATTAAACTTGGTAAGTGGCTTTATATGGTAGTGACAAACACATATATGCATGGGAAATTCGCTGAGTATGCAGGTTTACTGCAGCGGGGGTATTTAAAATAAATTACATTTTCACCGGTGTATTAATAACTCGAGTAATTATTTCACACACAAATTAAATATATGTTATATACAATTATCTTTACAAAAATCCCATTCAACTTTGACCTAAAGGCTAAAGGTACGAGACAAGGGAGAAGTGTACGGTTTCTGTGTGCATGCCAACCCGTATACCAGCTCACTCGCTGTCACCGTATGACGTCACCGCCACTGTCCTCATTACATGTGTAATTCTCTTAGGGAGCGAGTGACGCGTGCACAGGCAGACACAAACACGCGCGATTGCACACTACAACCCGCATAATACGTGTGAGTGCATGCAACTAACTGGTTATATTAGATGTAACTTCTACTCTGTGAAAACTCGCAAAATATATTACAGTGACTGCACATGTTTACCACAAGTATAGTTCTTGTCCAAAAATAATATCTGTGTCGACATAAAAATTAGATAATTCGGCAAATAAAAGTGTCACTGAATATTAATGGATCCTAGTTATATGTAGTATACAGTATAAAAAGTGAATTATAAAATAAATGAAACGATTTTAAAAGAAAGACAGACTAATTAATGTTAGGTAAAGGCGTTGTAGAAACGATCACATCAGTAAAATATATTAATCCCGTGTTATTTATTATTTTTTTAAGAAATGTTAGTGAAAAGCTTGCAAAATCAAAGGGTAGAAATGTATTTACAAGTTCAAAATCAATTAAAATATTGCTATTCCGGATTTTTGAATTTATATATAATCTCTAGCCAACCTGTGCAGCTTCGCCCGCATAAACTATGGCAGTTGTGTGTGCTGCATTCTGTGGATAGTCCGTGGAACTACTACGAATCACGATCAGTTGTTTGAAGTTTCATCAGTACAGCTCGACCCAAAGTGAATGCCCATGCTTTGGGACCTAGCGGGGTGGAACAAAGGGGGGATTTCGTAATACTGTTTCTTAGCAAGCACCTAGGGCCAAAGAGGAACCTACATGTCAAATTTAAATTCTGTTGGCCTTATAGTTATGAAGATATCGTGATAGGTCAGTAAGTGGTATTTAATTTTATATTAAGATTGTACGGTTTTTAGTTATCGTTTACTTACTGAGTGTTACTGAGTGTATGAAAGAAATCTTAAAAATTAATAAGTATATTTAGCAGAGAACGACTTGCTAACATATCTCCTAAAAGTCAGATATTTTGTTGGGGCACAATAGGGGACACTACAATGCCCATGTAAGCTACACATAAAGCTGTCAAGGACGTGGGTTGTGATACAAGTAGCAACTATTACCATTCATCAAACAGTCTCTGAGACCTTGTTGTTTGCAGGCAAGTGTTGTTTGAACTGAGGCGAACATATGTTTGTATACAAGCAGCTTAGACTCCACTCTAATAATAAATTATTATGAATCATCTTACACATAAGTTAAAATCAAATGAACAACGCATATAAACGGCATTTAAGTGGAGCTGCACACAGAAGCAACATATATTTAAATAGGTAACAAAAAACTAATTTTGATTAAAGAAAAGAAAATACTTCCAGGAGCATTTATAAGTTGTATTCCTACCGTTGCAAGATCCATTTTAATTTAAATGTTTAAAAATACTTTTCCAACACAAGTGATATTTTAAAATAATAATTTGTTTTAGTTCGTTCGTAACAGATGTATAATTAAATAAAACATAAAATAACTCCATTACTCCTAAACAACACAAAAGTGAATATAAGGAGGATAAGGAAGTAAAAACAGGATAAGGAAGAGACAACGGTTTTTATATCCTGAAATATTCTCATAAAGTTGTACGATACACATTCCACAATTTATCTAATTAAAAATGTACTTTAACTATCAATAACAATTGTTTATATAAATTATTTACTACTAAAATGTTGTTATATATAATAAATATGTCAAATGTGTGTATAACCGACCAGTTTTCAAAAGTAATAATCTGACCAAGCATTTGAAATATTCCAATTTGTCATCTATTTACAAATCCACTGGCGCCGCCACACTAGTCCCGTTCATCCCATAATAGACAACTTGTAGTACCGCATCTCCACATTCTATGTTTAGACAGGCTCACTCTAGACTGTAAACAGACATAAACGAGAATGGCATCTTTGATTGATGTACTATGTACAGTAGCTGCTACTCTTGTGGAAACAATGATCTTTACATTGTTACACAAATAATTGAATTAATATAACATTGTTTGTTAAAGTCATATAACAGGGGTTTGGCAGTAAACCAAATCCATCCCAATTATAAAATGTACTTTCAAAAGCAGTAAACATATTTTTTAGCTGCATTTTAATTTTTTATTTAAGCTATAATTCATATATTTAATACTTTAACACAGGTTTTAAAGATAGGAAAGGTCTTACATTTTATTAAATCAACCAAAAACCAACCAAATTTAGTGATTTTATTAGAGCTTTTTCAAATTATTTTATTTTGTAAAAGTAGAGATGGGTATCAAGTACTCAAACATTCATATTTTTTTTATTCATACGTTTAATATAATTTGTATATTAAAACAGTATACGTGGAAATATTTTTATTTTTCAGTCAAGCTATCCGTACTGCGCCCGGATAATACGCCAGGTTATAATAAGTAATAAGTATAATTATGAAATCAACATCCATAGAAACCTATACAATGGTGTGCCATGCTTATATAGAATCCATACTTAGGTATGGGCTGGTACTGTGGGGATCCCAGAAAAAAGTAGAAAGAGTTTTTGTTGCCCAGAAAGGTATTATTAGAACGTTAGCTCAAACAAATAGAAGAACAACTTGTAGACATTTTTTCCAACAGTTTGAAATTCTCACAGTTGTCAGTATTTATATTTTAAAAATTGAAAAAATGATTTTTGAAATAATAGATATATTTAATAATTTAAAGTTTAATCATTGCTACAACACACAAAATAATTAATTTCCTTTACCTCATCACAAAAACAAATTATTTAAAAATAATCTAGTGTATATGGCTTTGCGAACTTTTAACAAACTACCTGTCAGTATATCCTGTCTTCATAAAAAGAAACTTTTTTTTAAGGTTCAGCTTACATTGACTGAAAAAAAAACATTTTATAACATGGAAGATTTCGTTGTAGATAATTGGGAAACCAATCGTGTAAACTTAAATTTTAAGCATAAGACTAAGAACTGTTTAATTTACCTACAGTATGAGGGTACATTATGAAAAATGACATTGCACCTGTATTTTGTACTTTGTACATACTGTACACGTTTTGTGCAATAACGTAATGATTTATTATTTATGATTTAATTATTTTGCACAATAGAGTTTAATAGCCTCTCATATCAGAGAAACCACTAAATTTCGCCAGTTTGTAAACTCGAAACAATAACGGTTAGGAGATTCAGCTTACGAGTATATTTGATGTTACGTAAGAAAGACTTTGAAATGAGACTAAAAACCTCCACGATGAGCAAGCCTATATCTTCGTGTGAAATCCGTTACCTATATTAGTCGTTGCTACTTTATAATTTGAAAATCTGTCTAATTTTAGTGTGTAACAAATTCTAAATTACTTGAAAATTGCCACCAATAAAAAAATTTAATGCATTATTTTCTAAAGCAAAATGTATTGCGACCATGGAATATGAACAATTGTCTTATACAATTCAGCATTATACATAAACGTAGAATAAATAAATAAATTTAGATAGCTATAACTTTATAGTAAAAAAATAAAGATAATCGTAAACTGACAGAAAATCTTAAACATTGATTCAAGCACAAAAGAAAACATATTTTTGAAGGACGCGGCTTTTGATAATCCTGGTGTCGTCTCTTGGCAAGGACGTAGATCTCGGTGAGCGGCGCCCCTGGGATTGTGAGGTTGGTCTAGAAGGATTGTTTGAGATGTTCGTGAACAAAGTTTAAATCTTGAGTTCAGACGTTATGTCACTGTCCAAATAAAAATGATCCCTTTTGCACCGTATTACGAAATAAAGAACAATTTTTACGTGCATTTACATACTCATATTTCCAGTTAATAATTTTGAATTTTGAAATGGAATATTTTTAACGGCTACCGAGGGCTACGCGACGCCTAAAGCAAAAACACAGAAATCCGATGACAATGGCGGCCGCGGAAAAATTAGTCACCGAGATTGAACTTGCCTGGCTTAACGATTTAACGATTTTGAAAGTGAACGTAATAATCCATGTCTGTTTCTCGGATTGTGGGGCTTGGTTTTAAGTTTTTGCTATCTATATTTTATTTCATTTATTTATATTTTGGTGGGCATTTCACTGATAAGATAAAGACGGTTCTGTATGTACATCTACCTAACTTTTCCTGTTCTGCATTCACTTGAAATCATATTAACCAATTAATCTTACATTCCGCATGGAGCTTTCTGATTATATCTGGGATATACGTTTAGATTATTTGTTAGAGCTTCGCCCCGTGAGTATCCAAAGATTCGATTATTTTATTAAAAGGCCATTAAGCTGTGTTAAACAGTAAAAAAATATATAACATTGTCGAACCATCTAGGGGTGGATGAGTAAATATTAAAAATATATAATCTTATGGGTAATAAATAAAATTATCACTTAATGACAACATAAATTTCAAGATCTGTATTTGATTTATTCATACATTATTTATTGTCCAATAAATACAAAATTCAAAATAATTTTTTAAATGTCTGGTTAGTTTTAGCTTATAAAGCAGACTCTGATATGCTATTCCAGCAGTTTGCCTGCTCGTGATACATTGGCGTCTGCTGTTTGCATTCCCGACATTGTAAAATACCACTGTCAGACGCCTAAGTCTCCGTCATGTACGAGTAGTGAACATGTATGATCATTGATCAGACCTACACGTGGAAAAGCATTTGTGGTTCTGATCCCAAAAAAAAAACTATAGGTCACATAATCATATCATAATCTGTGGGTCTAAAGATCGTTATACTATTAGTTGTAAACCTGCAGAATCAGTCGGTACTAGCTTTCAACAAGGCTACACAAGACATCTCACTC
This sequence comes from Allygus modestus, assembly GCA_963675035.1. Taxonomy (NCBI): domain Eukaryota; kingdom Metazoa; phylum Arthropoda; class Insecta; order Hemiptera; family Cicadellidae; genus Allygus; species Allygus modestus. The sequence continues at coordinate 28,940,797 of OY776117.1, forward strand.
ATCCTTACCTCCACCTCAATCATTTTAACCCTTTAATTAACACAAATTTATAAAGGGGGCTTAAACAGTTATTAGTGATTCGTTTTCTTAAAATCACCAACATTTTTATGTTAACATAATGCATACCTATTGTTTTATATTTGAAGTTATATCGTCAATATCATACAAGGATTATTAACAGTACTAAAAATATGAGTATACAAATTAGATTATACAAACCTATAACTAGTAGGATATTTGTTATATTCATAATAATCTTTCAGTATTCAAAGCTAATTGATTGTTTACTACATACGGTTGTTCAATAAGACATTCCTATGTGGACCCTTGAAACATTAATAGATCTCTAAAGTTAGAGCAGATACGATACTAATGACATCTGTTTGTGTAAACATAGCATATTTTTAGGGTAGTATTGAAAGCATAAAACTTTTTTATAAGCATGAAAAACTGTCTACCTAATACCAGCTTGCTACCAAATGTTGTACGGTTTCTATTGATTAAATGTGTTTTTTATTGCCTAAAATACTTCTGAAGTTTTCCTATTAAATATTAAATAATAATAATAGAGTATAACTAAACGAAGACATATTAATACCCCCGTCACAGCAAACCTGCGTACTCAGCGAATTTCCTATGAATGAATATATTTCTTACTACCACATAAAGCCACTTGCCAAGTTTCATAAAAATACTTAAATAAATAAGTGATATATAGCATTTTATTTATTCTCTATAAGAATTTCATTAGGGCTGAGAACGCAGGTTTGCTGCAACAAAGAAGATAAAAATGCGGGTTTTTAGCAATTATCAATATAACTCAACCAGGTGAAGCTATATACCAAGTTTTAATGATTTATGTTCATAATTAAGTGAGATATAAAGCTTTCCGTATTCTCCATAAGAATAACATTAGGGATGAGAATGCAGGTTTGCTGCTAAGAGGATAATTAACAAAAAATCTATTTTTTGTGGAAATATCAATATACCAGTACTAGGTGAAGCCACCTACCAAGTTTCATCAATATACGTTCATAAGTAATCGAGATGTCAAATTTTAAATATTCTCCATAAGGATAACATTGGACAACATACTGTGTTTAGCACTTTGAATATCACGGCAACGGTTGAACGTAGAATCACAATTTAAACACCAAAATGATTGTTTTGTAGAGCTAAACTGATTGGTAAAAGCAAATGTGAAGTTTACATAGAAATGAACTGAGGAAAAGCCAAAAACCTTTTTCCCATATGATTAACATGGGGGATTTTATGAGCAGGTTTTTTTTGGATTTTCTCCGCAACCACTTAACCTAGGTTAATAATTCAAAATACCATATTACTGTATTTGTTTTTTAAGCTCTATAACATGGTCAAAACAAAAATTAAGTTTTTTAAACATTTTAGGGTAAAAAATTCAAAAAACTGATTTTTGTAAAATTTAAAACCCCCATAAACCCCCCTTCCCATGGTCCGATATTTCTGGTTTTCGAACTTAAGTCATGAATGTCACTTTACACATTTGAGCTAAATTTATCGAAATCGGACGTTTTTTACTCAAGTTATCGCGGTAACGGACACACACACACACACACACACATATATATATATATATATATATATATATATATATACATATATATAAATTTGAACGAAAAGTGTTTTTGGCATCTGGGGACCTCAAAACAAAAAGTTATCATGGTCTTGGGCTTAAGTCTTACCATGAGACCTACGGTAATAGCTTCTTCCCCATAGGGGAAATTCGCTAAAAAGGCGTTGACTTCAGATTTCATGGCCGGGCAAAACTACGCCCTGTAATATGAAAAGGGGAATCGTTCAACGGATGGAGAATTTGATTAAAATTCCCTTTGCGATTCAATCCTCTTATTGTTTTATCCCAGCCCGATATATTTGCGAACTTATTGCATACCGGTAAGTTAACAGTGAAGTTATAATTAAAAATCCATAAAAAAGTTCACATTTATTAAAACTGTTTTTGTTGTTTTTATTTATTAGTTAGTTGTTAAGATAGTTTTTAACTCGTGATACGTCTACGTTCAACAAAAGAAAAATCACTACAAATAATTAATATTTAATTTTTAAATGAAATCGAGTAAAATATTAAATCACTTTATTGAACTTTATTAAATCTTACTAATTGATATAATTTATGTAAATTATGGAAACGAAACGGCATTTTTACTTTTATTTGATCAATTATTATTAAAAGTATTTTATAAAAATAAACAAACTGGTTTAAAAATAATTTACAGTAATATATTTGAACAAAAGCTCAAATGAAAAATGTATTATTGGATATTAAAGAGAGCTTCTTGATCTGAATATAAGTAGAACGGCGGTCAAGTGGATGATCTTCGATCGAGTCTCTCAAAAAGTTAAGATGTCTTAATTATCTTATACAATTTTAGTTTGGGCATCCCGCTAGCCTAATGGTTAGCGTCTTGGACTTTGGTTCAAGGGGTCATGGGTTCAAATCACGGAGTGTCCACATATGTTTGAGGACCGCTTACCCTAATATCATAACAAAAATGCCTTTGGCGTTGATATAAAAAATATAAAAAACTGTCGGTGAGAGTTGAAAAAATGCCATTTAAGAAGTATTTGTGGACATTTGCCATCATCTACTATAAAAAAATTGTCTTGAGATTTCTTAATCTGGAATCTAAGAGGAATAAAAAATTCATAAAAGCTTAAACTATACTTTTATTTATTTAAATTTTTTCCTGGATGGTGCCTATATTTTCCTTACGATCTAGGTATAGCCTACTCATCATCTGAAGACAGGGTTAAATTCTTTTTTTCCGAAACGTCTTGAAACATTTTATTCTAATCGGTGATGGTTATTTTCTTGTTTAACATGTTGTAGAGGGTTTGGAATTTTGAACATCAAATACATTTACAGTAAACACATAGTAATACATGGTTTGCCGCTGTAATATTCCAAGATCAAAAAGCTACATTAATTGATTTAACTTACAAGTTTCCACATCAAAAACCGAGATATTTGATCCGTATGGTAATTTAGCAGCATGCTAAATAAACGCCAGAAATACTCAGAGTCACTCTGAGTCACGTGATGCAAGTAAAGACCTCCTAGTCGTTGCTGGTACATAGAGAATTTGACTTTAAAAGTTATGAATGAAAAAGTACTAAATTTTCGAATTTATGTAAAAGAAAATTAACAGTAGTAAAAGCGGTAGAAAATAATTACAAAATACATAATATCCCTGATATAAGAAATCAATGAATAGGATCTTTTTTGCAATCTCTTGATTCGTTATTATGTACTAAAACCATATTCCCTGTAAACACATGTTTGATACAAATACAGTTTCGTACACGGTAATTTTTAAGTACTAATTTGTATTGCATTATTACAATCAAATATAGAGTTCATTGAGTTAGTAAACATTTTCAGGTATAAAATCTAATTATTAGGATTTACGGAGTAGTGCAAACAAAATAAAAACGAGTTTGTTGAAGCGGATTGTTTACCAAGCCGCGAACTTGTTGATTGTTTATCTCAAACTGTGAAACATCGGAATTAGTTCCGTTGTTTAAGTTGAGAAACAAAGAGGTGTTAATGGAAGAAATCGTATTTGTGAGAATATTAGTCTACGAGTTAATTTGATCCAGTTTCAGTTGGACAGTTCTTGTTCGTGATTGTCCCTGTTGCAACTGAATCATTCTTCCTTTAAATACATTATTGTACTTTTAAACTATTATCACTCCATTAATAAACAAAAATACAAATAACATAGAAAGAAGAAGTTTAAATATATAATTATTACGAATAACGCAATGTTGATAAATTAATTTATACTGACATTGCTAATACTACACGAAAATCTGACAACATCTATTTCCATTGTCATGCTTTTACTGGATATTATTGACGCATTATAGGTCTTATTGCGTATGACATTTTAGTATAATTTATGTAAGTTTTCCACTTGGTTCATATAAAGTGTAAATTAAAACCTTTTCACCCTAAATATATGCCCTAATTTAGCTTGAAACGAGAAAAAAATTATTTCATGTTAAACATGACGATGGCCTCCTTTGTCTTATATGTTTACCATCCATTTGGGCCTCGAGCCTACACGTGGAACTGATCAAGCAAAGCAAGAGGTTAGCCGCATTAGTAAAATTGGGGTTCAAACCCATGACGGGTTCAGAGGCCCGTCACCTTAACCACTGTTATAGACTCCCCATGACTTATCACATACTTTGACACTATTTTATTTTTTATTAAACTGAATCTTAGGTCATGCGTTGATTATTTGATACAACATGTCACAGATCCTTTCAGCATTTACCACATCTTTTAACAAAAAATGATGTTGTTTTTACTTAAAACAACAATTTTGAAAGTGGTTTAGTCTGGGCCTTGAGGTACCCAGTATATTTAGCCTTCCCTGTCTAATATTCCTGTGCGAAAACCTTTTCGTGTGTTATACCATCCTGAAGAGCAAGCATATAACGCTTTGTGTCCAAATCCTGTGCAAACAAGAACCAACTAAAAAAAAAAAAATAAAAACTCCAAGCGTTCACGAAGAAAACATGAGCGATTACTGAAAAATATTAAAGTAATACGATTACTGAAAGTAACTAGAATTTTGTAAACCACAATGATATAATTGTAACTTCACTGAAACTAGGGAGCTATTTTTCAAACAACCGACATAACAAGACATCCTTAATTATTGACGAATGTAAATTAACATACGATATTAGGATAAAACATAGCAGGTACTAAGAATTATGTTTCAAAAGTAAATTTCTCAGGGTTGTTGAGACCTAGACACTAATTTTAAGCTCCTTGTTATTTTAGCTGTGAATCATCACTTGTGTGTGTCTTTGGCTAATGGTCAAGTCAACTGACTCCAATAGCAGCGGCCCCGTCGTAAGTTTGAATCTCAGTCCTGAAAAGTAAATGTTCTCAGTAGGCCGACTACACAACTCGTACTGTAACGGATTACTCCTGCTAGCTAGATACGTTCCACTCTCAGAGCTGTAGTCTATGTGGACGGAGGCTCTCGTGATCAAGTCAACTGGCTCCAATAGCAGCGGCCCCGTCGTAAGTTTGAATCTCAGTCCTGAAAAGTAAATGTTCTCAGTAGGCTGACTATACAACTCGTACTGTAACGGATTACTCCTGCTAGCTAGATACGTTCCACTCTCAGAGCTGTAGTCTATGTGGACGGGGGCTCTCGTGATCAAGGCAACTGACTCCAATAGCAGCGACCCCGTCGTAAGTTTGAATCTCACTCCTGAAAAGTAAATGTTCTCAGTAGGCCGAATATAGAACTCGTCCTGTAACGGATTACTCCTGCTAGCTAGATATGTTCCACTCTCAGTGCTGTAGTCTATGTGGACGGGGGCTCTCGTGATCAAGGCAACTGACTCCAATAGCAGCGGCCCCGTTGTAAGTTTGAATCTCAGTCCTGGAAAGTAAATGTTCTCAGCAGGCCGACTATACAACTGATTCTGTAACTGATCACTCCTGCTAGCTAGATACGTTCTACTTACAGAGCTGTAGTCTATGTGGATGAGGGCTCTCGTGATCAAGGCAACTGACTCCAATAGCAGCGGACCCGTCGTAAGTTTGAATCTCAGTCCTGGAAAGTAAATGTTCCAGTAGGCCGACTATACAACTCGTCCTGTAACGGATCACTCCTGCTAGCTAGATACGATCCACTCTCAGAGCTGTAGTCTATGTGGACGGGGGCTCTCGTGATCAAGGCAACTGACTCCAATAGCAGCGGCCCCGTCGTCAGTTTGAATCCCAGTCCTGAAAAGTAAATGTTCTCAGTAGGCCGACTATACAACTCGTCCTGTAACGGATCACTCCTGCTAGCTAGATACGTTCCACTCTCAGAGCTGTAGTCTATGTGGACGGAGGCTCTAGTGATCAAGGCAACTGACTCCAATAGCAGCGGCCCCGTCGTCAGTTTGAATCCCAGTCCTGAAAAGTAAATGTTCTCAGTAGGTCGACTATACAACTCGTCCTGTAACGGATCACTCCTGCTAGCTAGATACGTTCCACTATCAGAGCTGCAGTCTATGTGGACGGAGGCTCTCGTGATCAAGGCAACTGACTCCAATAGCAGTGGCCACGTCGTAAGTTTGAATCTCAGTCCTGGAAAGTAAATGTTCTCAGTAGGCCGACTATACAACTGATTCTGTAACTGATCACTCCTGCTAGCTAGAAACGTTCTACTCACAGAGCTGTAGTCTATGTGGATGAGGGCTCTCGTGATCAAGGCAACTGACTCCAATAGCAGCGGCCCCGTCGTAAGTATGAATCTCAGTCCTGGAAAGTAAATGTTCTCAGTAGGCCGACTATACAACTGATTCTGTAACTGATCACTCCTGCTAGCTAGAAACGTTCTACTCACAGAGCTGTAGTCTATGTGGATGAGGGCTCTCGTGATCAAGGCAACTGACTCCAATAGCAGCGGACCCGTCGTCAGTTTGAATCCCAGTCCTGAAAAGTAAATGTTCTCAGTAGGCAAACTATACAACTCGTCCTGTAACGAATCACTCCTGCTAGCTAGATACGTTCCACTCTCAGAGCTGTAGTCTATGTGGACGGGGCTCTCGTGATCAAGGCAACTGACTCCAATAGCAGCGGACCCGTCCTAAGTTTGAATATCAGTCCTGAAAAGTAAATGTTCTCATTAGGCTGACTATACAACTCGTCCTGTAACGGATCACTCCTGCTAGCTAGATACGTTCTACTCTCAGAGCTGCAGTCTATGTGGACGGGGGCTCTCGTGATCAAGTCAACTGACTCCAATAGCAGCGGACCCATCGTAAGTTTGAATCTCAGTCCTGAAAAGTAAATGTTCTCAGTAGGCCGACTATACAACTCGTCCTGTAACGGATCACTCCTGCTTGCTAGATACGTTCCACTCTCAGAGCTGTAGTCTATGTGGACGGGAGCTCTCGTGATCAAGGCAACTGACTCCAATAGCAGCGGCCCCGTCGTAAGTTTAAATCTCAGTCCTGAAAAGTAAATGTTCTTAGTAGGCCGACTATACAACTCGTCCTGTAACGGATCACTCCTGCTAGCTGGATACGTTCCACTCTCAGAGCTGTAGTCTATGTGGACGGGAGCTCTCGTGATCAAGGCAACTGACTCCAATAGCAGCGGCCCCGACGTAAGTTTGAATCTCAGTCCTGAAAAGTAAATGTTCTCAGTAGGCCGAATATACAACTCGTCCTGTAACGGATTACTCCTGCTAGCTAGATACGTTCCACTCTCAGAGCTGTAGTCTATGTGGACGGGGGCTCTCGTGATCAAGGCTACTGACTCCAATAGCAGCTGCCCCGTCGTAAGTTTGAATCTCAGTCCTGGAAAGTAATTGTTCTCAGTAGGCCGACTATACAACTGATTCTGTAACGGATCACTCCTGCTAGCTAGATACGTTCCACTCTCAGAGCTGTAGTCTATGTGGACGGGGGCTCTCGTGATCAAGGCTACTGACTCCAATAGCAGCGGCCCCGTCGTAAGTTTGAATCTCAGTCCTGGAAAGTAAATGTTCTCAGTAGGCCGACTATACAACTGATTCTGTAACGGATCACTCCTGCTAGCTAGATACGTTCCACTCTCAGAACTGTAGTCTATGTGGACGGGGGCTCTCGTGATCAAGTCAACTGACTCCAATAGCAGCGGACCCATCGTAAGTTTGAATCTCAGCCCTGAAAAGTAAATGTTCTCAGTAGGCCGACTATACAACTCGTCCTGTAACGGATCACTCCTGCTAGCTAGATACGTTCTACTCACAGAGCTGTAGTCTATGTGGATCAGGGCTCTCTTGATCAAGGCAACTGACTCCAATAGCAGCGGACCCGTCGTAAGTTTGAATCTCAGTCCTGGAAAGTAAATGTTCCAGTAGGCCGACTATACAACTCGTCCTGTAACGGATCACTCCTAGTAGCTAGATACGTTCCACACTCAGAGCTGTAATCTAAGTGGACGGGGGCTCTCGTGATCAAGACAACAGACTCCAATAGCAGCGGCCCCGTCGTCAGTTTGAATCCCAGTCCTGAAAAGTAAATGTTCTCAGTAGGCCGACTATACAACTCGTCCTGTAACGGATCACTCCTGCTAGCTAGATACGTTCTACTCACAGAGCTGTAGTCTATGTGGATGAGGGCTCTCGTGATCAAGGCAACTGCCTCCAATAGCAGCGGCCCCGTCGTCAGTTTGAATCTCAGTCCTGAAAAGTAAATGTTCTCAGTAGGCCGACTATACAATTCGTCTTGTAACGGATCACTCCTGCTAGCTAGATACGTTCCACTCTCAGAGCTGTAGTCTATGTAGACGGAGGCTCTTGTGATAAAGGCAACTGACTCCAATAGCAGCAGCCCCGTCGTCAGTTTGAATTCCAGTCCTGAAAAGTAAATGTTCTCAGTAGGTTGACTATACAACTCGTCCTGTAACGGATCACTCCTGCTAGCTAGATACGTTCCACTCTCAGAACTGCAGTCTATGTGGACGGAGGCTCTCGTGATCAAGGCAACTGACTCCAATAGCAGCGGCCCCGTCGTAAGTTTGAATCCCAGTCCTGAAAAGTAAATGTTCTTAGTAGGCCGACTATACAACTCGTCCTGTAACGGATCACTCATGCTAGCTAGATACGTTCTACTCTCAGGGCTGTAGTCTTTGTGGACGGAGGCTCTCGTGATCAAATCAACTGGCTCCAATAGCAGCGGCCCGGTCGTAAGTTTGAATCTCAGTCCTGAAAAGTAAATGTTCTCAGTAGGCTGACTATACAACTCGTACTGTAACGGATTACTCCTGCTAGCTAGATACGTTCCACTCTCAGAGCTGCAGTCTATGTGGACAGTGGCTCTCGTGATCAAGGCAACTGACTCCAATAGCAGCGGCTCCGTCGTCAGTTTGAATCCCAGTCCTGAAAAGTAAATGTTCTCAGTAGGTCGACTATACAACTCGTCTTGTAACGGATCACTCCTGCTAGCTAGATACGTTCCACTCTCAGAGCTGTAGTCTATGTGGACGGGGGCTCTCGTGATCAAGTCAACTGGCTCCAATAGCAGCGGACCCGTCGTAAGTTTGAATCTCAGTCCTGAAAAGTAAATGTTCTCATTAGGCTTACTATACAACTCGTCCTGTAACGGATCACTCCTGCTAGCTAGATACGTTCTACTCTCAGAGCTGCAGTCTATGTGGACGGGGGCTCTCGTGATCAAGTCAACTGACTCCAATAGCAGCGGACCCATCGTAAGTTTGAATCTCAGTCCTGAAAAGTAAATGTTCTCAGTAGGCCGACTATACAACTCGTCCTGTAACGGATCACTCCTGCTTGCTAGATACGTTCCACTCTCAGAGCTGTAGTCTATGTGGACGGGAGCTCTCGTGATCAAGGCAACTGACTCCAATAGCAGCGGCCCCGTCGTAAGTTTGAATCTCAGTCCTGAAAAGTAAATGTTCTTAGTAGGCCGACTATACAACTCGTCCTGTAACGGATCACTACTGCTAGCTGGATACGTTCCACTCTCAGAGCTGTAGTCTATGTGGACGGGAGCTCTCGTGATCAAGGCAACTGACTCCAATAGCAGCGGACCCATCGTAAGTTTGAATCTCAGTCCTGAAAAGTAAATGTTCTCAGTAGGCCGACTATACAACTCGTCCTGTAACGGATCACTCCTGCTAGCTAGATACGTTCCACTCTCAGAGCTGTAGTCTATGTGGACGGGGGCTCTCGTGATCAAGGCTACTGACTCCAATAGCAGCTGCCCCGTCGTAAGTTTGAATCTCAGTCCTGGAAAGTAATTGTTCTCAGTAGGCCGACAATACAACTGATTCTGTAACGGATCACTCCTGCTAGCTAGATACGTTCCACTCTCAGAGCTGTAGTCTATGTGGACGGGGGCTCTCGTGATCAAGGCTACTGACTCCAATAGCAGCGGCCCCGTCGTAAGTTTGAATCTCAGTCCTGGAAAGTAAATGTTCTCAGTAGGCCGACTATACAACTGATTCTGTAACGGATCACTCCTGCTAGCTAGATACGTTCCACTCTCAGAGCTGTAGTCTATGTGGACGGGGGCTCTCGTGATCAAGGCAACTGACTCCAATAGCAGCGGCCCCATCGTAAGTTTGAATCTCAGTCCTGGAAAGTAAATGTTCTCAGTAGGCCGACTATACAACTGATTCTGTAACGGATCACTCCTGCTAGCTAGATACGTTCCACTCTCAGAGCTGTAGTCTATGTGGACGGGGGCTCTCGTGATCAAGGCTACTGACTCCAATAGCAGCGGCCCCGTCGTAAGTTTGAATCTCAGTCCTGAAAAGTAAATGTTTTCAGTAGGCCTACTATACAACTCGTTCTGTAACTGATCACTCCAGCTAGCTAGATACGTTCTACTCACAGAGCTGTAGTCTATGTGGATGAGGGCTCTCTTGATCAAGGCAACTGACTCCAATAGCAGCGGACCCGTCGTAAGTTTGAATCTCAGTCCTGAAAAGTAAATGATTTCAGTATGCCTACTATACAACTCGTCCTGTAACTGATCACTCCTGCTAGCTAGATACGTTCTACTCACAGAGCTGTAGTCTATGTGGATCAGGGCTCTCTTGATCAAGGCAACTGACTCCAATAGCAGCGGACCCGTCGTAAGTTTGAATCTCAGTCCTGGAAAGTAAATGTTCCAGTAGGCCGACTATACAACTCGTCCTGTAACGGATCACTCCTAGTAGCTAGATACGTTCCACTCTCAGAGCTGTAATCTAAGTGGACGGGGGCTCTCGTGATCAAGGCAACTGAATCCAATAGCAGCGGCCCCGTCGTCAGTTTGAATCCCAGTCCTGAAAAGTAAATGTTCTCAGTAGGCCGACTATACAACTCGTCCTGTAACGGATCACTCCTGCTAGCTAGATACGTTCTACTCACAGAGCTGTAGTCTTTGTGGATGAGGGCTCTCGTGATCAAGGCAACTGCCTCCAATAGCAGCGGCCCCGTCGTCAGTTTGAATCTCAGCCCTGAAAAGTAAATGTTCTCAGTAGGCCGACTATACAATTTGTCTTGTAACGGATCACTCCTGCTAGCTAGATACGTTCAGCTCTCAGAGCTGTAGTCTATGTGGACGGAGGCTCTTGTGATCAAGGCAACTGACTCCAATAGCAGCAGCCCCGTCGTCAGTTTGAATCCCAGTCCTGAAAAGTAAATGTTCTCAGTAGGTAGACTATACAACTCGTCCTGTAACGGATCACTCCTGCTAGCTAGATACGTTCCACTCTCAGAGCTGCAGTCTATGTGGACGGAGGCTCTCGTGATCAAGGCAACTGACTCCAATAGCAGCGGCCCCGTCGTAAGTTTGAATCCCAGTCCTGAAAAGTAAATGTTCTTAGTAGGCCGACTATACAACTCGTCCTGTAACGGATCACTCCTGCTAGCTAGATACGTTCCACTCTCAGAGCTGTAGTCTTTGTGGACGGAGGCCCTCGTGATCAAGTCAACTGGCTCCAATAGCAGCGGCCCGGTCGTAAGTTTGAATCTCAGTCCTGAAAAGTAAATGTTCTCAGTAGGCTGACTATACAACTCGTACTGTAACGGATTACTCCTGCTAGCTAGATAGTTCCACTCTCAGAGCTGTAGTCTATGTGGACGGGGGCTCTCGTGATCAAGGCAACTGACTCCAATAGCAGCGGACCCGTCGTAAGTTTGAATCTCAGTCCTGGAAAGTAAATGTTCCAGTAGGACGACTATACAACTTGTCCTGTAACGGATCACTCCTACTAGCTAGATACGTTCCACTCTTAGAGCTGTAGTCTATGTGGACGGGGGCTCTCGTGATCAAGGCAACTGACTCCATTAGCAGCGGCCCCGTCGTCAGTTTGAATCCCAGTCCTGAAAAGTAAATGTTCTCAGTAGGCCGACTATACAACTCGTCCTGTAACGGATCACTCCTGCGAGCTAGATACGTTCCCCTCTCCGAGGTGTAGTCTATGTGGACGGAGGGTCTCGTGATCAAGGCAACTGACTTCAATAGCAGCGGCCCGGACGTCAGTTTGAATCCCAGTCCTGAAAAGTAAAAGTTCTCAGTAGGTCGACTATACAACTCGTCCTGTAACGGATCACTCCTGCTAGCTAGATACGTTCCACTCTCAGAGCTGCAGTCTATGTGGACGGAGGCTCTCGTGATCAAGGCAACTGACTCCAATAGCAGCGGCCCCGTCGTCAGTTTGAATCCCAGTCCTGAAAAGTAAATAATCTCAGTAGGCCGACTATACAACTCGTCCTGTAACGGATCACTCCTGCTTGCTAGATACGTTCCACTCTCAGAGCTGTAGTCTATGTGGACGGGAGCTCTCGTGATCAAGGCAACTGACTCCAATAGCAGCGGCCCCGTCGTAAGTTTGAATCTCAGTCCTGAAAAGTAAATGTTCTTAGTAGGCCGACTATACAACTCGTCCTGTAACGGATCACTCCTGCTAGCTGGATACGTTCCACTCTCAGAGCTGTAGTCTATGTGGACGGGAGCTCTCGTGATCAAGGCAACTGACTCCAATAGCAGCGGCCCCGACGTAAGTTTGAATCTCAGTCCTGAAAAGTAAATGTTCTCAGTAGGCCGAATATACAACTCGTCCTTTAACGGATTACTCCTGCTAGCTAGATACGTTCCACTCTCAGAGCTGTAGTCTATGTGGACGGGGGCTCTCGTGATCAAGGCTACTGACTCCAATAGCAGCTGCCCCGTCGTAAGTTTGAATCTCAGTCCTGGAAAGTAAATGTTCTCAGTAGGCCGACTATACAACTGATTCTGTAACGGATCACTCCTGCTAGCTAGATACGTTCCACTCTCAGAGCTGTAGTCTATGTGGACGGGGGCTCTCGTGATCAAGGATACTGACTCCAATAGCAGCGGCCCCGTCGTAAGTTTGAATCTCAGTCCTGGAAAGTAAATGTTCTCAGTAGGCCGACTATACAACTGATTCTGTAACGGATCACTCCTGCTAGCTAGATACGTTCCACTCTCAGAGCTGTAGTCTATGTGGACGGGGGCTCTCGTGATCAAGGCAACTGACTCCAATAGCAGCGGCTCCGTCGTAAGTTTGAATCTCAGTCCTGAAAAGTGAATGTTTTCAGTATGCCTTCTATACAACTCGTCCTGTAACTGATCACTCCAGCTAGCTAGATACGTTCTACTCACAGAGCTGTAGTCTATGTGGATCAGGGCTCTCTTGATCAAGGCAACTGACTCCAATAGCAGCGGACCCGTCGTAAGTTTGAATCTCAGTCCTGGAAAGTAAATGTTCCAGTAGGCCGACTATACAACTCGTCCTGTAACGGATCACTCCTGCTAGCTAGATACGTTCCACTCTCAGAGCTGTAATCTAAGTGGACGGGGGCTCTCGTGATCAAGGCAACTGACTCCAATAGCAGCGGCCCCGTCGTCAGTTTGAATCCCAGTCCTGAAAAGTAAATGTTCTCAGTAGACCGCCTATACAACTCGTCCTGTAACGGATCACTCCTGCTAGCTAGATACGTTCTACTCACAGAGCTGTAGTCTAAGTGGATGAGGGCTCTCGTGATCAAGGCAACTGACTCCAATAGCAGCGGCCCCGTCGTCAGTTTGAATCTCAGTCCTAAAAAGTAAATGTTCTCAGTAGGCCGACTATACAATTCGTCTTGTAACGGATCACTCCTGCTAGCTAGATACGTTCCACTCTCAGAGCTGTAGTCTATGTGGACGGAGGCTCTTGTGATCAAGGCAACTGACTCCAATAGCAGCAGCCCCGTCGTCAGTTTGAATCCCAGTCCTGAAAAGTAAATGTTCTCAGTAGGTTGACTATACAACTCGTCCTGTAACGGATCACTCCTGCTAGCTAGATACGTTCCACTCTTAGAGCTGCAGTCTATGTGGACGGAGGCTCTCGTGATCAAGGCAACTGACTCCAATAGCAGCGGCCCCGTCGTAAGTTTGAATCCCAGTCCTGAAAAGTAAATGTTCTTAGTAGGCCGACTATACAACTCGTCCTGTAACGGATCACTCCTGCTAGCTAGATACGTTCTACTCTCAGAGCTGCAGTCTATGTGGACGGGGGCTCTCGTGATCAAGTCAACTGACTCCAATAGCAGCGGACCCATCGTAAGTTTGAATCTCAGTCCTGAAAAGTAAATGTTCTCAGTAGGCCGACTATACAACTCGTCCTGTAACGGATCACTCCTGCTTGCTAGATACGTTCCACTCTCAGAGCTGTAGTCTATGTGGACGGGAGCTCTCGTGATCAAGGCAACTGACTCCAATAGCAGCGGCCCCGTCGTAAGTTTAAATCTCAGTCCTGAAAAGTAAATGTTCTTAGTAGGCCGACTATACAACTCGTCCTGTAACGGATCACTCCTGCTAGCTGGATACGTTCCACTCTCAGAGCTGTAGTCTATGTGGACGGGAGCTCTCGTGATCAAGGCAACTGACTCCAATAGCAGCGGCCCCGACGTAAGTTTGAATCTCAGTCCTGAAAAGTAAATGTTCTCAGTAGGCCGAATATACAACTCGTCCTGTAACGGATTACTCCTGCTAGCTAGATACGTTCCACTCTCAGAGCTGTAGTCTATGTGGACGGGGGCTCTCGTGATCAAGGCTACTGACTCCAATAGCAGCTGCCCCGTCGTAAGTTTGAATCTCAGTCCTGGAAAGTAATTGTTCTCAGTAGGCCGACTATACAACTGATTCTGTAACGGATCACTCCTGCTAGCTAGATACGTTCCACTCTCAGAGCTGTAGTCTATGTGGACGGGGGCTCTCGTGATCAAGGCTACTGACTCCAAGAGCAGCGGCCCCGTCGTAAGTTTGAATCTCAGTCCTGGAAAGTAAATGTTCTCAGTAGGCCGACTATACAACTGATTCTGTAACGGATCACTCCTGCTAGCTAGATACGTTCCACTCTCAGAACTGTAGTCTATGTGGACGGGGGCTCTCGTGATCAAGTCAACTGACTCCAATAGCAGCGGACCCATCGTAAGTTTGAATCTCAGCCCTGAAAAGTAAATGTTCTCAGTAGGCCGACTATACAACTCGTCCTGTAACGGATCACTCCTGCTAGCTAGATACGTTCTACTCACAGAGCTGTAGTCTATGTGGATCAGGGCTCTCTTGATCAAGGCAACTGACTCCAATAGCAGCGGACCCGTCGTAAGTTTGAATCTCAGTCCTGGAAAGTAAATGTTCCAGTAGGCCGACTATACAACTCGTCCTGTAACGGATCACTCCTAGTAGCTAGATACGTTCCACACTCAGAGCTGTAATCTAAGTGGACGGGGGCTCTCGTGATCAAGACAACAGACTCCAATAGCAGCGGCCCCGTCGTCAGTTTGAATCCCAGTCCTGAAAAGTAAATGTTCTCAGTAGGCCGACTATACAACTCGTCCTGTAACGGATCACTCCTGCTAGCTAGATACGTTCTACTCACAGAGCTGTAGTCTATGTGGATGAGGGCTCTCGTGATCAAGGCAACTGCCTCCAATAGCAGCGGCCCCGTCGTCAGTTTGAATCTCAGTCCTGAAAAGTAAATGTTCTCAGTAGGCCGACTATACAATTCGTCTTGTAACGGATCACTCCTGCTAGCTAGATACGTTCCACTCTCAGAGCTGTAGTCTATGTAGACGGAGGCTCTTGTGATAAAGGCAACTGACTCCAATAGCAGCAGCCCCGTCGTCAGTTTGAATCCCAGTCCTGAAAAGTAAATGTTCTCAGTAGGTTGACTATACAACTCGTCCTGTAACGGATCACTCCTGCTAGCTAGATACGTTCCACTCTCAGAACTGCAGTCTATGTGGACAGAGGCTCTCGTGATCAAGGCAACTGACTCCAATAGCAGCGGCCCCGTCGTAAGTTTGAATCCCAGTCCTGAAAAGTAAATGTTCTCAGTAGGTCGACTATACAACTCGTCCTGTAACGGATCACTCCTGCTAGCTAGATACGTTCCACTCTCAGAGCTGTAGTCTATGTGGACGGGGGCTCTCGTGATCAAGTCAACTGGCTCCAATAGCAGCGGACCCGTCGTAAGTTTGAATCTCAGTCCTGAAAAGTAAATGTTCTCATTAGGCTTACTATACAACTCGTCCTGTAACGGATCACTCCTGCTAGCTAGATACGTTCTACTCTCAGAGCTGCAGTCTATGTGGACGGGGGCTCTCGTGATCAAGTCAACTGACTCCAATAGCAGCGGACCCATCGTAAGTTTGAATCTCAGTCCTGAAAAGTAAATGTTCTCAGTAGGCCGACTATACAACTCGTCCTGTAACGGATCACTCCTGCTTGCTAGATACGTTCCACTCTCAGAGCTGTAGTCTATGTGGACCGGAGCTCTTGTGATCAAGGCAACTGACTCCAATAGCAGCGGCCCCGTCGTAAGTTTGAATCTCAGTCCTGAAAAGTAAATGTTCTTAGTAGGCCGACTATACAACTCGTCCTGTAACGGATCACTCCTGCTAGCTAGATACGTTCCACTCTCAGAGCTGTAGTCTATGTGGACGGGGGCTCTCGTGATCAAGGCTACTGACTCCAATAGCAGCTGCCCCGTCGTAAGTTTGAATCTCAGTCCTGGAAAGTAATTGTTCTAAGTAGGCCGACAATACAACTGATTCTGTAACGGATCACTCCTGCTAGCTAGATACGTTCCACTCTCAGAGCTGTAGTCTATGTGGACGGGGGCTCTCGTGATCAAGGCTACTGACTCCAATAGCAGCGGCCCCGTCGTAAGTTTGAATCTCAGTCCTGGAAAGTAAATGTTCTCAGTAGGCCGACTATACAACTGATTCTGTAACGGATCACTCCTGCTAGCTAGATACGTTCCACTCTCAGAGCTGTAGTCTATGTGGACGGGGGCTCTCGTGATCAAGGCTACTGACTCCAATAGCAGCGGCCCCATCGTAAGTTTGAATCTCAGTCCTGGAAAGTAAATGTTCTCAGTAGGCCGACTATACAACTGATTCTGTAACGGATCACTCCTGCTAGCTAGATACGTTCCACTCTCAGAGTTGTAGTCTATGTGGACGGGGGCTCTCGTGATCAAGGCTACTGACTCCAATAGCAGCGGCCCCGTCGTAAGTTTGAATCTCAGTCCTGAAAAGTAAATGTTCTCAGAAGGCCTACTATACCACTCGTTCTGTAACTGATCACTCCTGCTAGCTAGATACGTTCTACTCACAGAGCTGTAGTCTATGTGGATGAGGGCTCTCTTGATCAAGGCAACTGACTCCAATAGCAGCGGCCCCATCGTAAGTTTGAATCTCAGTCCTGGAAAGTAAATGTTCTCAGTAGGCCGACTATACAACTGATTCTGTAACGGATCACTCCTGCTAGCTAGATACGTTCCACTCTCAGAGCTGTAGTCTATGTGGACGGGGGCTCTCGTGATCAAGGCTACTGACTCCAATAGCAGCGGCCCCGTCGTAAGTTTGAATCTCAGTCCTGAAAAGTAAATGTTCTCAGTAGGCCTACTATACAACTCGTTCTGTAACTGATCACTCCAGCTAGCTAGATACGTTCTACTCACAGAGCTGTAGTCTATGTGGATGAGGGCTCTCTTGATCAAGGCAACTGACTCCAATAGCAGCGGACCCGTCGTAAGTTTGAATCTCAGTCCTGAAAAGTAAATGATTTCAGTATGCCTACTATACAACTCGTCCTGTAACTGATCACTCCTGCTAGCTAGATACGTTCTACTCACAGAGCTGTAGTCTATGTGGATCAGGGCTCTCTTGATCAAGGCAACTGACTCCAATAGCAGCGGACCCGTCGTAAGTTTGAATCTCAGTCCTGGAAAGTAAATGTTCCAGTAGGCCGACTATACAACTCGTCCTGTAACGGATCACTCCTAGTAGCTAGATACGTTCCACTCTCAGAGCTGTAATCTAAGTGGACGGGGGCTCTCGTGATCAAGGCAACTGAATCCAATAGCAGCGGCCCCGTCGTCAGTTTGAATCCCAGTCCTGAAAAGTAAATGTTCTCAGTAGGCCGACTATACAACTCGTCCTGTAACGGATCACTCCTGCTAGCTAGATACGTTCTACTCACAGAGCTGTAGTCTTTGTGGATGAGGGCTCTCGTGATCAAGGCAACTGCCTCCAATAGCAGCGGCCCCGTCGTCAGTTTGAATCTCAGCCCTGAAAAGTAAATGTTCTCAGTAGGCCGACTATACAATTTGTCTTGTAACGGATCACTCCTGCTAGCTAGATACGTTCAGCTCTCAGAGCTGTAGTCTATGTGGACGGAGGCTCTTGTGATCAAGGCAACTGACTCCAATAGCAGCAGCCCCGTCGTCAGTTTGAATCCCAGTCCTGAAAAGTAAATGTTCTCAGTAGGTAGACTATACAACTCGTCCTGTAACGGATCACTCCTGCTAGCTAGATACGTTCCACTCTCAGAGCTGCAGTCTATGTGGACGGAGGCTCTCGTGATCAAGGCAACTGACTCCAATAGCAGCGGCCCCGTCGTAAGTTTGAATCCCAGTCCTGAAAAGTAAATGTTCTTAGTAGGCCGACTATACAACTCGTCCTGTAACGGATCACTCCTGCTAGCTAAATACGTTCCACTCTCAGAGCTGTAGTCTTTGTGGACGGAGGCTCTCGTGATCAAGTCAACTGGCTCCAATAGCAGCGGCCCGGTCGTAAGTTTGAATCTCAGTCCTGAAAAGTAAATGTTCTCAGTAGGCTGACTATACAACTCGTACTGTAACGGATTACTCCTGCTAGCTAGATAGTTCCACTCTCAGAGCTGTAGTCTATGTGGACGGGGGCTCTCGTGATCAAGGCAACTGACTCCAATAGCAGCGGACCCGTCGTAAGTTTGAATCTCAGTCCTGGAAAGTAAATGTTCCAGTAGGACGACTATACAACTTGTCCTGTAACGGATCACTCCTACTAGCTAGATACGTTCCACTCTTAGAGCTGTAGTCTATGTGGAAGGGGGCTCTCGTGATCAAGGCAACTGACTCCATTAGCAGCGGCCCCGTCGTCAGTTTGAATCCCAGTCCTGAAAAGTAAATGTTCTCAGTAGGCCGACTATACAACTCGTCCTGTAACGGATCACTCCTGCGAGCTAGATACGTTCCCCTCTCCGAGGTGTAGTCTATGTGGACGGAGGGTCTCGTGATCAAGGCAACTGACTTCAATAGCAGCGGCCCGGACGTCAGTTTGAATCCCAGTCCTGAAAAGTAAAAGTTCTCAGTAGGTCGACTATACAACTCGTCCTGTAACGGATCACTCCTGCTAGCTAGATACGTTCCACTCTCAGAGCTGCAGTCTATGTGGACGGAGGCTCTCGTGATCAAGGCAACTGACTCCAATAGCAGCGGCCCCGTCGTCAGTTTGAATCCCAGTCCTGAAAAGTAAATAATCTCAGTAGGCCGACTATACAACTCGTCCTGTAACGGATCACTCCTGCTTGCTAGATACGTTCCACTCTCAGAGCTGTAGTCTATGTGGACGGGAGCTCTCGTGATCAAGGCAACTGACTCCAATAGCAGCGGCCCCGTCGTAAGTTTGAATCTCAGTCCTGAAAAGTAAATGTTCTTAGTAGGCCGACTATACAACTCGTCCTGTAACGGATCACTCCTGCTAGCTGGATACGTTCCACTCTCAGAGCTGTAGTCTATGTGGACGGGAGCTCTCGTGATCAAGGCAACTGACTCCAATAGCAGCGGCCCCGACGTAAGTTTGAATCTCAGTCCTGAAAAGTAAATGTTCTCAGTAGGCCGAATATACAACTCGTCCTTTAACGGATTACTCCTGCTAGCTAGATACGTTCCACTCTCAGAGCTGTAGTCTATGTGGACGGGGGCTCTCGTGATCAAGGCTACTGACTCCAATAGCAGCTGCCCCGTCGTAAGTTTGAATCTCAGTCCTGGAAAGTAAATGTTCTCAGTAGGCCGACTATACAACTGATTCTGTAACGGATCACTCCTGCTAGCTAGATACGTTCCACTCTCAGAGCTGTAGTCTATGTGGACGGGGGCTCTCGTGATCAAGGATACTGACTCCAATAGCAGCGGCCCCGTCGTAAGTTTGAATCTCAGTCCTGGAAAGTAAATGTTCTCAGTAGGCCGACTATACAACTGATTCTGTAACGGATCACTCCTGCTAGCTAGATACGTTCCACTCTCAGAGCTGTAGTCTATGTGGACGGGGGCTCTCGTGATCAAGGCAACTGACTCCAATAGCAGCGGCTCCGTCGTAAGTTTGAATCTCAGTCCTGAAAAGTGAATGTTTTCAGTATGCCTTCTATACAACTCGTCCTGTAACTGATCACTCCAGCTAGCTAGATACGTTCTACTCACAGAGCTGTAGTCTATGTGGATCAGGGCTCTCTTGATCAAGGCAACTGACTCCAATAGCAGCGGACCCGTCGTAAGTTTGAATCTCAGTCCTGGAAAGTAAATGTTCCAGTAGGCCGACTATACAACTCGTCCTGTAACGGATCACTCCTGCTAGCTAGATACGTTCCACTCTCAGAGCTGTAATCTAAGTGGACGGGGGCTCTCGTGATCAAGGCAACTGACTCCAATAGCAGCGGCCCCGTCGTCAGTTTGAATCCCAGTCCTGAAAAGTAAATGTTCTCAGTAGACCGCCTATACAACTCGTCCTGTAACGGATCACTCCTGCTAGCTAGATACGTTCTACTCACAGAGCTGTAGTCTAAGTGGATGAGGGCTCTCGTGATCAAGGCAACTGACTCCAATAGCAGCGGCCCCGTCGTCAGTTTGAATCTCAGTCCTGAAAAGTAAATGTTCTCAGTAGGCCGACTATACAATTCGTCTTGTAACGGATCACTCCTGCTAGCTAGATACGTTCCACTCTCAGAGCTGTAGTCTATGTGGACGGAGGCTCTTGTGATCAAGGCAACTGACTCCAATAGCAGCAGCCCCGTCGTCAGTTTGAATCCCAGTCCTGAAAAGTAAATGTTCTCAGTAGGTTGACTATACAACTCGTCCTGTAACGGATCACTCCTGCTAGCTAGATACGTTCCACTCTTAGAGCTGCAGTCTATGTGGACGGAGGCTCTCGTGATCAAGGCAACTGACTCCAATAGCAGCGGCCCCGTCGTAAGTTTGAATCCCAGTCCTGAAAAGTAAATGTTCTTAGTAGGCCGACTATACAACTCGTCCTGTAACGGATCACTCCTGCTAGCTAGATACGTTCCACTCTCAGAGCTGTAGTCTTTGTGGACGGAGGCTCTCGTGATCAAGTCAACTGGCTCCAATAGCAGCGGCCCGGTCGTAAGTTTGAATCTCAGTCCTGAAAAGTAAATGTTCTCAGTAGGCTGACTATACAACTCGTACTGTAACGGATTACTCCTGCTAGCTAGATAGGTTCCACTCTCAGAGCTGTAGTCTATGTGGACGGGGGCTCTCGTGATCAAGGCAACTGACTCCAATAGCAGCGAACCCGTCGTAAGTTTGAATCTCAGTCCTGGAAAGTAAATGTTCCAGTAGGACGACAGCCCCCTATTGACGACTATACAACTTGTCCTGTAACGGATCACTCCTACTAGCTAGATACGTTCCACTCTTAGAGCTGTAGTCTATGTGGACGGGGGCTCTCGTGATCAAGGCAACTGACTCCATTAGCAGCGGCCCCGTCGTCAGTTTGAATCCCAGTCCTGAAAAGTAAATGTTCTCAGTAGGCCGACTATACAACTCGTCCTGTAACGGATCACTCCTGCTAGCTAGATACGTTCCCCTCTCAGAGCTGTAGTCTATGTGGACGGAGGCTCTCGTGATCAAGGCAACTGATTCCAATAGCAGCGGCCCCGACGTCAGTTTGAATCCCAGTCCTGAAAAGTAAAAGTTCTCAGTAGGTCGACTATACAACTCGTCCTGTAACGGATCACTCCTGCTAGCTAGATACGTTCCACTCTCAGAGCTGTAGTCTATGTGGACGGGAGCTCTCGTGATCAAGGCAACTGACTCCAATAGCAGCGGCCCCGACGTAAGTTTGAATCTCAGTCCTGAAAAGTAAATGTTCTCAGTAGGCCGACTATACAACTCGTCCTGTAACGGATTACTCCTGCTAGCTAGATACGTTCCACTATTAGAGCTGTAGTCTATGTGGACGGGGGCTCTCGCGATCAAGGCAACTGACTCCAATAGCAGCGGCCCCGTCGTAAGTTTGAATCTCAGTCCTGAAAAGTAAATGTTCTCAGTAGGCCTACTATACAACTCGTTCTGTAACTGATCACTCCTGCTAGCTAGATACGTTCTACTCACAGAGCTGTAGTCTATGTGGATGAGGGCTCTCTTGATCAAGGCAACTGACTCCAATAGCAGCGGACCCGTCGTAAGTTTGAATCTCAGTCCTGGAAAGTAAATGTTCCAGTAGGCCGACTATACAACTCGTCCTGTAACGGATCACTCCTGCTAGCTAGATACGTTCCACTCTCTGAGCTGTAGTCTATGTGGACGGGGACTCTCGTGATCAAGGCAACTGACTCCAATAGCAGCGGCCCCGTCGTCAGTTTGAATCCCAGTCCTGAAAAGTATATGTTCTCAGTAGGTCGACTATACAACTCGTCTTGTAACGGATCACTCCTGCAAGCTAGATACGTTCTACTCTCAGAGCTGCAGTCTATGTGGACGGGGGCTCTCGTGATCAGGTCAACTGACTCCAATAGCAGCGGACCCATGGTAAGTTTGAATCTCAGTCCTGAAAAGTAAATGTTCTCAGTAGGCCGACTATACAACTCGTCCTGTAACGGATCACTCCTGCTAGCTAGATACGTTCTACTCACAGAGCTGTAGTCTATGTGGATGAGGGCTCTCTTGATCAAGGCAACTGACTCCAATAGCAGCGGACCCGTCGTAAGTTTGAATCTCAGTCCTGGAAAGTAAATGTTCCAGTAGGCCGACTATACAACTCGTCCTGTAACGGATCACTCCTGCTAGCTAGATACGTTCCACTCTCAGAGCTGTAGTCTATGTGGACGGGAGCTCTCGTGATCAAGGCAACTGACTCCAATAGCAGTGGCCCCGTCGTAAGTTTGAATCTCAGTCCTGAAAAGTAAATGTTCTTAGTAGGCCGACTATACAACTCGTCCTGTAACGGATCACTCCTGCTAGCTAGATATGTTCCACTCTCAGAGCTGTAGTCTATGTGGACGGGAGCTCTCGTGATCAAGGCAATTGACTCCAATAGCAGCGGACCCGACGTAAGTTTGAATCTCAGTCCTGAAAAGTAAATGTTCTCAGTAGGCCAACTATACAACTCGTCCTGTAACGGATTACTCCTGCTAGCTAGATACTTTCCACTATCAGAGCTGTAGTCTATTTGGACGGGGGCTCTCGTGATCAAGGCAACTGACTCCAATAGCAGCGGCCCCGTCGTAAGTTTGTATCTCAGTCCTGAAAAGTAAATGTTCTCAGTAGGCCTACTATACAACTCGTCCTGTAACTGATCACTCCTGCTAGCTAGATACGTTCTACTCACAGAGCTGTAGTCTATGTGGATGAGGGCTCTCTTGATCAAGGCAACTGACTCCAATAGCAGCGGACCCGTCGTAAGTTTGAATCTCAGTCCTGGAAAGTAAATGTTCCAGTAGGCCGACTATACAACTCGTCCTGTAACGGATCACTCCTGCTAGCTAGATACGTTCCACTCTCAGAGCTGTAGTCTATGTGGACGGAAGCTCTCGTGATCAAGGCAACTGACTCCAATAGCAGCGGCCCCGTCGTAAGTTTGAATCTCAGTCCTGAAAAGTAAATGTTCTCAGTAGGCCTACTATACAACTCGTCCTGTAACTGATCACTCCTGCTAGCTAGATACGTTCTACTCACAGAGCTGTAGTCTATGTGGATGAGGGCTCTCTTGATCAAGGCAACTGACTCCAATAGCAGCGGCCCCGTCGTCAGTTTGAATCCCAGTCCTGAAAAGTAAATGTTCTCAGTAGGTCGACTATACAACTCGTCCTGTAACGGATCACTCCTGCTAGCTAGAAACGTTCCAATCTCAGAGCTGCAGTCTATGTGGACGGAGGCTCTCGTGATCAAGGCAACTGACTCCAATAGCAGCGGCCCCGTCGTAAGTTTGAATCCCAGTCCTGAAAAGTAAATGTTCTCAGTACGCCAACTATACAACTCGTCCTGTAACGGATCACTCCTGCTAGCTAGATACGTTCCACTCTCAGAGCTGTAGTTTATATGGACGGAGGCTCTCGTGTTTAAGGCAACTGACTCCAATAGCACCGGCCCCGTCGTAAGTTTGAATCCCAGTCCTGAAAAGTAAATGGTCTTAGTAGGCCGACTATACAACTCGTCCTCTAACGGATCACTCCTGCTAGCTAGATACGTTCCACTCTCAGAGCTGTAGTCTATGTGGAAGGAGGCTCTCGTGATCAAGTCAACTGGCTCCAATAGCAGCGGCCCCGTCGTAAGTTTGAATCTCAGTCCTGAAAAGTAAATGTTCTCAGTAGGCTGACTATACAACTCGTACTGTAACGGATTACTCCTGCTAGCTGGATACGTTCCACTCTCAGAGCTGTAGTCTATGTGGACGGGGGCTCTCGTGATGAAGGCAACTGACTCCAATAGCAGCGGCCCCGTCGTAAGTTTGAATCTCACTCCTGAAAAGTAAATGTTCTCAGTAGGCCGACTATAGAACTCGTCCTGTAACGGATTACTCCTGCTAGCTAGATACGTTCCACTCTCAGAGCTGTAGTCTATGTGGACGAGGGCTCTCGTGATCAAGGCAACTGACTCCAATAGCAGCGGCCCCGTCGTAAGTTTGAATCTCAGTCCTGGAAAGTAAATGTTCTCAGTAGGCCGACTATACATCTGATTCTGTAACGGATCACTCCTGCTAGCTAGGTACGTTCCACTCTCAGAGCTGTAGTCTATGTGGACGGGGGCTCTCGTGATCAAGGCAACTGACTCCAATAGCAGTTGCCCCGTCGTAAGTTTGAATCTCAGTCCTGAATAGTAAATGTTCTCAGTAGGCCTACTATACAACTCATCCTGTAACTGATCACTCCTGCTAGCTAGATACGTTCTACTCACAGAGCTGTAGTCTATGTGGATGAGGGCTCTCGTGATCAAGGCAACTGACTCCAATAGCAGCGGACCCGTCGTAAGTTTGAATCTCAGTCCTGGAAAGTAAATGTTCCAGTAGGCCGACTATACAACTCGTCCTGTAACGGATCACTCCTGCTAGCTAGATACGTTCCACTCTCAGAGCTGTAGTCTATGTGGACGGGGGCTCTCGTGATCAACGCAACTGACTCCAATAGCAGCGGCCCCGTCGTCAGTTTGAATCCCAGTCTTGAAAAGTAAATGTTCTCAGTAGGCCAACTATAAAACTCGTCCTGTAACGGATCACTCCTGCTAGCTAGATACGTTCCACTCCCAGAGCTGCAGTCTATGTGGACGGAGGCTCTCGTGATCAAGGCAACTGACTCCAATAGCAGCGGCCCCGTCGTAAGTTTGAATCCCAGTCCTGAAAAGTAAATGTTCTCAGTAGGCCGATTATACAACTCGTCCTGTAACGGATCACTCCTCCTAGCTAGATACGTTCCACTCTCAGAGCTGTAGTCTATGTGGACGGAGGCTCTCGTGATCAAGGCAACTGATTCCAATAGCAGCGGCCCCGTCGTAAGTTTGAATCCCAGTCCTGAAAAGTAAATGTTCTCAGTAGGCCGACTATACAACTCGTCCTGTAACGGATCACTCCTGCTAGCTAGATACGTTCCACTCTCAGAGCTGTAGTCTATGTGGACGGGCAACGTGAGACAAAAAGAGGCTGCCAACCTCTAAACAATTTATTAAAGACGTTTATACAAAAATGATTATAAACCGCTTACAGTAAAAACAAATTAAACTTATAGTGAAAAAATAGTTTTAACAAATTCGATGTTTATTTGGAAAGTGTAGTATTAACTACCCCTTGCATCAATGAATAAGAATACGTATATTTTGCAATTTCACATAATTTTATTACATTCTCAATGCCCAAAACCGTTATAAATTTAAAAGTACATATTTTATTTGTTATATTTTGCCCGTAGTTCTTCTCAGCTATGCTCAGTCCGATAGATACAATATATCTACACTCGTATCGTAGTACTTTGCCCTTAGGTGCACTCGACTCCAGTACGTCACTCTGGTTCAAAAGAAATATACATTATGAAATATTTCAAATATGAAATTAATACCCTCGACTTCCCCGAGAATACCAAATGATTTGATTTATAGTTTGATGGGAAGTCACACTTAATTATTTTGGTAGTTTGTTGGTTCTAATGATAAGTTCATAGATAAATTTGTGTTATTCATATTATTTTACAAGTGAGTTATTGAATTTCACATAGAATTCCAAAATTTCCTGTTGAATCATGATTAGCTTTTACCAGAATTAATGTAGCAGAAGTTCTCCTCGTCGTGGTTGTGTTAATTTTCGTCTTTGTTCAATAATTTTAATTTATTCTATTTCTTCAAATTCCAAATTGGTATTCAATCTTGATGAGCTGATGTCTCAAACTATACTAAAATTGTTATTGTTTTTATCTTTTTATTTTTCAATAGTAACCATTACTTGCAACCGTTTCTTTTAAACATATATTTATCACAGGTATTGTGCTAGTTTATATTTCGCTTTTTATGATCATTGAAATTCTGTTCACGCGTTAAAATAAGTTATACACCGGAATTTTACATAAACATCAAATTAAATCATTAAACTTTCCAATTACAAATGGTGAAATATGTAGGTCACGATATTTTACAATATAACATCTCGCATATTATCTTATATGCTAACATTCAAGCTTACTTTCTATCTATTGCCCCATATTCAAATTCCCTAATCTTAACTTATTATTGTTTTTAATATGAAATTTGAATATTCAAATTATAAATTCCTGAAATAGCGGCATATCAATTTTGATATCCTTCTAATTTATTTTATATTGTCGTATGATAACATTTCATTTCTCAAACAGCTGATTATTGGCTTATGGATGAAGTAGCTTCTGCTCTAGATGTCTAGTATGTTTACATAGTTGATAAACAATAATACAACCTCTTTCATTTATACGGGCGTGTTGGTTTGAACGGTATCAGCAGTTAGTGTTTTGGTTACATAAACAAACAAAAGCTCTGGAATATTGAATACGGAAAATATTTACTAAACGCAATTGCTCACGTTTAAAATAACAGATTGGCGTAAACAGGCAAATTAGCTGAGTTAACCAGCCAGCCGTTAAGGCGAATAAGGGTAGTATAATTTGCCATCATTAAAATAAACTATACTGTGTAATACCATTCTCCTCTTAGGTACGCACACATGTGTGATACTCCAGCCTTTAATAATAACTTTGATGGATCAGTTGAATGCACTATTTGTAGATTTTATTACTTCACAATATACTGTTGATTTAAAAAGTAAACAAGATCAACGTACTTTAAAGGCTTCACTTATTTAACTGGTAAATCGTGTTAGACATTTAGAGTACATATTAATTAAAAAATTGACCTTAATTTTAAAGCTCCGAATAAAATTAATGGTTGAATATATCAAAAATATTCACGATATGCCATGCTATAGTCAAAAGTTAAGTTGATAGTTATGACTTTTCTGTGTGAATTTTTGAGGAAACTACATTTTTTTAATACTAGCAATTTCGGATAAAATAGTTAACAATATACATTAGGTTATAGAATGCAATATTGTATCAGTCTATGAAAAATTTTAAACAATGAGCAAACCAAAAATTGTTTATATAATTAATAATGCTCTTGGTTTGGTTTGTAAATGTTATCAAAACAGAATTATAACATGTAAAAATAAAATAGTGGGTGGTAGCAGCTAAATTATTTTTGGTTAAGGATTTAATGTTTTAAGATTGAACATTAAATATGGTTTATTCATAGATTAAAACCGGTATTACTTTGGAGAAGACTAGTAGAGTAATTAACTGTCCGAGATAAATGAACCAAACATCTTCCGGGTCATCGATTGCCTTTTATTGAGTGGCTCTCAGGGCTGAGCACTCACTAATTGAGAACACTCGTCTTGGACTCTTGTCTTGTCTCGTCTTGAAGGGATGGTATGGACAACAATACAAAGTAAAACCGGTTCTCTAATTGAAAACTACATATTTCACAATTTTCTCTGTAATTGTTTGGTTACAATTCGTTTCCAAGCTTTTACTGTAACCACCTTCATCCACCTAATAAAGTAAAATATTTTTAGTAACACCTTGAGAACAAATAGAAATTGTTAATACATCTTAATTTAAGGATATTTACCCCACGATCATAATATTGTTTAAAACTCTACGTAATTTATAATAACTTCAAACACAGTTTAATTAACCTAATATATTTGTATAATATGATACGAATGATTTTAAATTTTTGATAGGGTTTTTGCTTAATAGAAACCACACATTGGAATGTGGAATCAAAACCCTGCTTTACTATTATTCTTAGTTTTTTTGTTATAAGAAACTAGTGTGATTTTTACTGTACATTGCCTGCTCACCTAGAACACGGGCCTGTGCGTGGATGTATCTAGTTAACACGGGGTGTCTTGATACAGAACAATTTGGTCAGTAATAACAGTAATAATAAAATTCACTTTCAAATCTTAGACTATATTTCACGAATGCCCCACTGCCATGGTTTTGAAGTACGTTCCTTAACGTTAATCAGTTACACAATGTAAATTGTCATGATTGGGTTTCACAAAGCTTAAAAAATTGGGTTTTAAAAATAATGGTATACAACAGGAAATAAAAGAAAACTTATAGATAACAATTATACAGACTCGCAAATACAAATTAATACTTGCAAATAAAAACATAATTATAAATTATTAATATCTAACTATAATTTTTTTATAACTCTCTTAATTATATTTTAGCAATTAAACAAATTATGATATTAAATTAATATTTAAACAAATTTTGTTTACCTTGGTTTGCGAGGTCGATATCCCTCTCATAACACATCGTCAGTGACATGATAAGACAGTGTGACCCGGTAAAAATCTTCCTTGATTAAATTTGCCCTTTATGTAAATACCTTTTACTATCCCAAAACAATATTTCAACATTACGTTGTACGTTTTTACAAACGTTCTTGAAACAAAAGTTAATCGAAGACAAATAAAATGGTGATGTCGACTCAACCAAATACAAATACAAATGCTACCAAATGTAAACTGCACGGCACATAAACAGGAAAACTCATATTTTTAACCATGAAATTTAATCCAATCACATATTCCATTTTATATTATCGTTTATATGTTCCAGTTATATTTAAATATGTGATAACATTTTTAAACATACATTCATCTAATACGAAAAAGTTCACTCAGTCAGCTCTGTAATATGTGCAGATTTGTGTAGCCTTCAGACAAAATTGAGCTAAAATAACTAGTATACTGACTTAGTCATTAGCGACGAACATAAAAAATTATCATTTGAACAAATAGTGTTACCGAGTTTAATTTGCTTGGTATGGGAATAAGTAGAGCGCTAACTCATAACTGAATTTTGCCGGTCATATTCTAAGAAGGGTCTTGCTAATATTATCTGTTTTCGAAACCAAATCAGCTATGTCGCGTCATGAACCTGATTGGATAAGTTAAATATTCAAGACTAAAATAACTAAAGTTTAAACGGGATTATATCAAAACACGTCATAACATCCCTTTACAACGAAACACCAAAAACAACGCTTTGTATCACAACTTAGGTTTATTTCGTTAGGAAATGTGGTAACCATTTATGAAAAATTGGATCTTTTTATCTTTTGAAATCAGTCTCAATCATAGTTAAAGAAACAATATATTTTGTTGGATAGGGATTCGTTTGTTCGTAGCCATGTTTTATTAAACGATGAAAAACAAGGCAATTTATTAGCATAGGCCTTAGCTCTTTTTGTTAGCAATTCAAAATAGTTACCGGACGCGGTAGCTCAGAGGTAAAGTGCCTGACTAGGAAGTCAGACGTGGTCGGTTCGATCCCGGTCCCGGGCGACCCCTGTAAGATCATGAGCGGTCACCTCAAGTTTTCGCATGTGACTAATGCCGTTACGGTACCTCGCCGTCATTAGTTCACCGCAAAAGCCTATGGTGACGGGCAGTAGTTGAGATTTAAGAAAAAATAGTAGTTGAGGTTTAAGTAAAAATAAAAATAAAACGGTGTGGTCATTAGTGAATTTCCTATGGAAAGTGAACTATTAGCATGACCAGCACGGTGAAACTTAAGCCCGGGACCACCATAGAAGTTCCTAATGTGACCCCCTGAACACGTTTTGGGGGTTCGTTCAAAATTTTATATATATATATATATATGTGTGTATGCACTCTAGCGGTCGCATTTTTTGTCCGATTTACTTAAAATTTGGTAGGGACATTCCTTTTTGTAATCAGTTGGACAAGTTCGTTGGGCAAAACAATCGGAAAACTCTAACGCCCTTTTTTGGGGATTTTAAATTTAAAAATTTGGGTTTTTGGGCCCAAAAAGGGTCAGAAAAGCCCCGGATGTAAAATTAACGAACGAAAAACGGTGGGAATTAGTGTAGCGAAACCTTTAAGCCCTCTATTGTCATTCTAGCATATATATTTACCGAGTTATTAAAGAAAATGTGTATCGACTAAACACAGTACGTTGTCTTATGGGGGTTTTACTTCAGAAAAGCCTGTTATTCATTTGTTGGTGTACTTTTATCATCCCCAACAACCTCATGCCTACTTTAAAGCCTGACTGGACCTTATCCTAACCTTATAATGCACAAAATTTTATTCCCATCATTGCAGGTAAGTAGAACCAGGAGCATCAGAACAGCAAAAAAAATATTTTCAGATTTGAATGAACATTGGAATAATTTTACGTTCTTAACAGATTTTGAGTTTTTATAGGTTTTTATGTGGAAATTCACTTCCCTCACGTCAGCGTGCTGCGTGCGAACTCGTTGTTGGTTTTGAGACTATTTGCGGTATAGTTTATTAGTGAATTTCCTTTGGAAAGTGAACGATTAGCATGACCCGCACGGTGAAACTTAAGCCCGGGACCACCATAGAAGTTCCTATCGTGACCCCCTGAACACGTTTTGGGGGGTCGTTCAAAATTTTATATATATATATATATATGTGTATGCGCTCTAGCGGTCGCATTTTTTGTCCGATTTACTTCAAATTTGGTAGGGACGTTCCTTTCTATAATTTGTTGGACAAGTTCGTTGGGCAAAACAATCGGAAAACTCTAAACCCCTTTTTTAGGGATTAATCTTTCAAATTTCAAGTTTTTGGACCCCGAAAGGGTCAGAAAAGCCCCGGATGTGAAATTAACGCATGTTAAAAGATGGGAATTAGTGTTACGAAACTTTTAAGCCCCCTCTCGTTATTCTAGCATAAATATTTACCGAGATATTAAGGAAAATGTGTATCGACCAAACACAGTACGTTGTCTTATGGGGATTTTACATTAAAAAAGCCTATTATTCATTTGTTGGTGTACTTTTATCATCCCCAATAACCTCACGCCTACTTTAAAGCCTACACTGGACCTTCTCCTAGCCTTATAATGTGCAAAATTGTATTCCCACCATTGCAGGTAAATAGAACCAGGAGCATCAGAACAGCCAAAAAATCAATATTTTCAGATTTGAATAACAATTGGAATAAATGTATGTTTTTAACTGATTTTGAGTTTTTATAGTTTTTTATGTGGAAATTCACTTCCCTCACGTCAGCGTGCTGCGTGCGAACTCGTTTTTGAGTTTGGTAGAGAAGCTTTCTATAGTTTGTAACGAATTCTTTATACCTTTGGCTTCTCTTTTCGTGCTGCGAGATCTTACTAGTATTTTTTTATGAGAAGTAATAACTTTCATGGTACATACTGAGTTTAAACTATTCCCTAGGTCAAGCTGCTTATCACTTGTAAAGGCTTTGGTATTCAAACTTACATAAAAAATTATGTTTGTTAGATATGTTATCACAGTTAAAAAAGAAGGTCAGTAGTAATAAAAAAAACGACCTTTAGCTTTTGTATTCAGAATGTTGTCAGGTTGAATGCCAAAGATAGCATTGTTGTATATTATAATGCTCTGGCTATTCCATCAGCTCCAAATTATATCATGTAGTTACGAGAATATTTTCGCGTACTCCTAGTCCATCAATTTTTTAAAATATGTAAATATATACTATATTTTTGCTTGATATACATTGCAGCAATAAATAGCAACTTGTACTCTCGGTTTTAAAATCATCATCGGAAATTCCCCCGGAGCCGTTGTAGAAAAAAGTATCGGCAGTAAAATAATGTATTATTGATAGTGAATATGATGTTTTGTAATTATTCATTTTCATTTTGATACAATTAGTTTAAATGGCTCAATAAGGAATTTTATATTGAATTTATATTGTTAAACGTCAACACTCATGGTAACTTTGCTAATTTAAATTGTTCTCTAATTTAGTTACGTCTTCATAACCTAAATTTATTTATTATAATCGTTACTTGTCATTATATTATTGATTAATATACACTGTTACTTCTCAGTGTCCTTAAAACACATAACAATATAAAGCCCTGTTCGAGAGTGTTTTAGGCGATATATAAGCCGAAACATAAAACTGCCAGGTTCAGACACGTGTGTAGTGTGTAGTGATATAAATAGCCCCATTACCACGGATCAAACATAATAGCAGTATCTACAGGATGAAGGCATTGAGTGCACTCATAATAGCAATAGCGGCAACAAATATTGCGGCAACTCCCTCCATTTTTAACGATAGAGAGTATCTGTGCTAAATAATTTTAAATTACCTAGTGGTAATGGTATATGCAGTTATTGCATTATGGGCAATCATAATAACAACCATAAACTGGTAATATTTTATAGGTCATAAAAAATATATAAATTATAAAGTAAAGGATTTTTCCAGTAACAAAATAGTAAGCAAGCCTAAATATATCATAAAAATAAAATCTCCTATATCTAGTTCAGTACAAATCCCAAAATCAATCATTCACCATAATTCTAAAGTTCTAGACAAAGAGATTTATGGGGACAAGAAAATAACCATACATGTAACTGTTACATCACATTTTGTGTTGTGAGTTTTTTTAATAAAAATGATTAAATCTTAAAATAGGTAATGGATATAACTAAAATATTTTTTTAACTATGGCTGTTTTATTGCTTGGCGACAAATATCCTTATACTTTTGATCTACTAGTTTTACTTTTCTTCACTATTCGTTATTGGTGTGTCTCCTTAAAATGATATACTGATAGATTTCAACAATTAAAATAATTTAATCTTGAATGTTTGGGTGTTTTCCATTTTTTTACAGGTATCAAACGTTGTAAACCACCGCCATTTAGAAACACAATGCTACATCGAGGACGTTATGAAGCGTTAACCACCGTTTTGAGATCCAACTTGTGTTTTTTATCCCTTAAAAATGCAGTTATTGTTTTTGTATGTATTAATGTCAATGTGTTTTCTAAACCTCATACTGTAGAGCTGAAAAATATTTAGTATTTAGGACAATGATTTGATATCGTGAGGTTCTGAAAATAAGTGAAGAAAACCTTCCTTTACAATACATTGAATATCGATGTTATTCTTTTAAGGAATTTATACTTTTTTAAATTAAAGTTATTAAGCAAATATTAAACAGTATGTTACGGTTAAAGCGCCTCGGTACTTTTATGAAGCGAATTAATTTTTTTAATACATTTAAATTTTTCATGGAACCAGTTATCGTAGAATGATGATTCAACGAAAATAAATTGTTTATTTGTAAGCTACCTTTAATGAAAACAATCAATATATATGTAAACGTTTAAAAATAAAAATAACAGTCAAAAGGAAGTTTTTTGGGTAATAACTCGTAAAATGTTTCTACTTTTAAGTTAACTAAATTACTTTTTTTATTGATGACAAGATGATCAAGATCAGTTACAATAGCACAATGTCTAAATTTCATTAAGGTTAGATAATAACTGTACTATTGAAGCCATTTCGCAAAATAATAACGCACAATTATTAAGAGGAAGGTAAATCCAATATGACGGTAAAATCTCACTTCAGACAAAGTAGAAAACTTGGTACTTCAACCAGCGATCTGAGGTAACATTTTCCAGCAAAAACATTTCTGCTTGCAATTTCATTTATAATGCTTTTAACCTAATTTCCTTCGCTTATATAATCTAGTTCAAAACTCCACAAATTCTAGATTAATAGGAGATTCTAGATTAGATATGTGGTTAAATGTTAAATAAAAAAGGCGAAGGAGTCACTTAATGAAATGCCGTTAAAAACCCGTGTTAGCATACTTATACAAATTAGCTAACCAATTGTAAATTAATGTTGATTACTATCGATGCACGATGCACTACAACATTGAATCAATAAATCATTCTATACATTACTATTGCTTAATGAACCATTGCATCAACAGTAATTATAGACATAAATGACAACATTGTAGAAGTTCGAGCAGTCTCTGTTAGTTATCAGGTTAACCACTGTCGACACTTTGCCTGCGGTTGCCATTGCCGGGTATTGCCTAGTTGGTGACTATACATTCAAAGACATCAATAAATGGTAGTAGTAACTTGCTTGCAGTAACTTTAAATAATAACTTGGGATATGTATTTAGCTTTCCTCTAACGACAAGAATAGGAGAAGTATTCAACTACATTAAAGATTAAGCTAACAGAGGTTTGTTTTTGTTAAAGAAATTGCACATGTTAAACAATAATTTGTCTTTAAAATGTGACTTTATTACGTGATTAGTCATCAGACTGCTGGAAATAAAAATATAATTCTCTCTACTCTGATATTGGAACTGATATTAGACGGAATACTCGACAGGATCTCAGTATCACGTCCTTAACATACCGCATAATCAAGAGGGATATCATTATCTTTGATGCGGTATGGTGATAATGGAACGTATGCTGGAATTTCAGTTAGGCGGATAACAAGAGTTTGCGAAATGAATACAAGTAGTGGTAGTTGCGGTGGTAATTAGGATCTACCTCCATTTTTCAGACTTTTGTTGTGTCAACTTTTGTTGAACCTGTAATATTTGAGTAATATGTCTGCAAAACCACACATTTTATTTTACAGAAAGATTGTGTCGATTGACAGAGTTTGTGATAATTGGAACAAAAAAGTTAATGACAGGTTCTGTCAATTTACACAAACATGTCTGAAAAATGGTGGCAACTCTTCATTACCAGCGGAACTACACTACTAATACATCCTTTATTTTCTTAAGTGATTACTGTTAAATAAAATAAACATTTTAATGTAAAAAATACCAAAATATAAAGCTATTTAAAACTATACAATAGTACAAGTTTAAAAGCCAGTTAAAATTAATTGAATTTGCTAACATAAATAGTGTCTATAATTGTGTAAAACACAATAAATATATTCCCATAACGTCCATTCGTCTCCTCTTAAAAATAATAAGTCACAATTATGTGATCTAATTTCAACTCTCATAAAGTGCTTAGTGGTTTAGTAAGTTACTATTAAATCGTATCATTTAGTATAGATCTAACAAATTGATGTACTTTTTCAAATACGAAATCTGTTAATAAAATATTTTACAACATGTTGATACTAACTTACACACTATATAATTAGGAATGTAAGGACCGTTTCTTTTTTTTGCCTAAATAAGTTCGTACTTAAAGGATACAGTTATTTTGTCAATGCTAACTATTCTGCTCTTTGATTGAAATGAGTTTAAGAGGTAAGGGCTTCAACTCAGGGAACTATGACAAGGTGCTTCTTGAGGAGCTCGTCGATAGGATAATGCAGTTTATCAGGCTTTTAAACCTGGAACAGTCCTGAAATCAAATCTCAATCCTTTTTTGGGGGTGCACAATAAGCCCATTGCGGCTGATGTGCCTAGGGATTTATGTCCGTCCCTTCTGATGATTATGATGATTATGATGATGATGATTGATGATGCAAGCTATTTTTATTATTTTGAGATATTTTAATTTTGTGAAATATTACTTATGTTAAGAAGGGAGCAAAATACATGAAATAACAAACCAGTAGAATCAACTCCAATTAGCCTACAACTCACACCTTCACATGAACTCGATGATAAAATCACCTTTCAGTTTTAAATCATAAAACATTTCAATACAACTAATATCGATTTACAGCGTATCCCGGAGTTTGATAAGACAATTATTCGTAAAATCTTAACTGTAACTGAAAATTAATATATATCATCAGGCCCAATCATAGAATAAATATGCTAATGACCAGTTTATGACCGGTTTGGATGGTTAAAATCGATTGCCTTATATAATATAAGTATATGTACTGTGATGTTTTTAAGTATAGTATAGTTGAAAGAAATGCGATATAGTAAGAAGTAATATAATGTATCCTGGTTACTGTATATTAGAGAACTATTTAACTATAAACGCACAGTAGAAAATAAATTTTCAAAGCTTTACAAAAGATAATACAGATACAAATTAGACTGACTATAATTGTGATTAGTATGAAATATGCTTCCTAACACAAGCTTTCGTCAAGAAAGAAATTATAGCCTTAAGGTTTAAAATAGTAATGTACTTTAACTGTAAATACTTTGTTAACTGTTTTTACTTGATACAGCAAAGCTATTGAATATAATCAATAAAAAATGTGGCTTAGTAAAAAAATATTTTCAAAAACAGCTAATAAATTTACTTTGTAAGTATATAATAAATATATATAAACTGTGAACCTATAAAGGATACGTTAGAAAACGCCTATAATGTATGTTTAATAGATGGTGTCGTTTAAGTTTAATAAATGTGTCTAAATAATAATTACAGTTGTGTTGTGTCTAAATATGACAAATGTAAAAAGTTGTTCTATATTTTAATACCCTGTGGGGTACAAACTAGCTACATATCTACAAAGTTCAATATGAATATGTTTCTGTTGTTTTTAGAAGCGCCTGAAGGTTACTTCTGTAACAAGGTTGAATATTAACAAATGCAGTTTTCCAATATGTATTACTACCATAATTTTAACAGAAATTCACAGTTTCTAAACAGTACAAACAACGTGAATTAATAATAATTGTGACTAATATAACTATCATTATGTGTTACTAAAAAAGTATAAGTCATGGATGAATATTCCTTGATTTTTAATTTAGTTACACTGCAATTTTATAATATTTATAATCCAATAAAATATACAATCTTATAAACTGAAGGTAAAGAAATTTCTATAAAATTGAGGATATCTCTAAATTGCATTTTATTAAGAAAGTAAAACATAATTTTGTATCACAGCTTGGTTTTTCTCTGGACTTAGAAATACGGATTTAAAAAGGACAAATATTCTTGAGAAAGAACAATGTTTATTGAGCAGTAAACATAGAGATAGTTTGCTTCAATCTGTGGAAAACTCGGGAAAATTCATTTTTAGGTTTTGAAACAGGAAGGCGACAGTGAAGGATATAGAGTTTGCTCAAAACAGCGTACTACCAATTGTTGTCTAGTTTACTGCATCCAGTTCGACAGCGCTCACCGGAGCAATTGGATTTATTTGATATGTTACGTGCAATAATTTTTTTCATAGCATATAAGGGCTACATCCCACTAGCTCTGAAAAAGATTCCATGTTAATCTTGTAAAACAATTATTTTATTGGATTTGCGGCACATGTTTTGTTATCATATTTAATTTAGTTTCAATAACCAGCGAGTTTAAGAAACATTTTGAACTGTAGTCAGAAGCTGTGCTAATTAATTATAAATTACCTAGTGGTAATGCTATATGCAGTTATTGCATTATGATCAATCATAATAACAACCATAAAATAGTAAGATTTGATAGGTCATAACAAAATATAAATTATAAATTAAAGTATTGTTCCTGTATTAAAATAGTAAGCAAGCCTAACTATTTGACAAAAATAAAATCTCCGATGTTCAGTTTAGTACAAATCCCAAAATAAATCATTCACCACCATAATTCTAGAGTTCTAGACAAAGAGGTTGATAGGGTCAAGAAAATAACCATACGTCTAACATACTTAGTTACATTATATTTTGTGTTGTGAGTCTTTTGTCTAAAAATTATTAAAACTTAAAATAGGTAATGGAGATAGCTAAAATGTGTTTATAACAATGGCCGTTTTTTTGCTTACTGGTTTATTGATACTTACTTTTGATATACTATTTTTAATTGTCTTCAGTATTCATTATTGGTGTGTCTCCTTAAAATTATATACTGATAGATTTCAACAATTAAAATAATTTAATCTTAAATCTTTGTGTGTTTTCCATTTTTGTACACGTATCAAACATTGTAAACCACCACCATTTAAAAACATAATGCTCAGTTAATATATCGTTTCAATTTTTAAAATCTATGCAGTTCAATATTACTCATTTTAATATGCTAATTTATCACTGAAGACTGCAGTCAACATTAGGAAGTTATACGGTATTTTAAATTTGTAGGGATTTTCATAAACGTTTTCCGTGTTATTTTAATCCTGAATATCATTTAAACTACCAATAAACCCTTTGGTAGGTCCAGGAACTCATCACGGAATCTCATTTTCCAATTTATTACTTTATTTATTGCAGTGCAGTTCAGGCTTTGGTTTAATTTTAGTCATTACTCTGAGGCAATTAGAAAATCCTCTCATTTTTAGATAATAATAATACGTTTCTAGCATATACGTGAGAACTTAATGACTAGTTGAAATGGAAAGGTAGAATGAGCTGGATACTAGTTTTGATTTCGTGTTTTTAAATTTACATTTATTAAACTTAAACGACACCATCTATTAAACATACATTATAGGCGTTTTCTAACGTATCCTTTATAGATTACTTAGTATTGCTAAACACAACCGACAAAAAAGAAAGTTTTCAAGTTACTCCATTTTCTTTTGAGTTTAATTCCAATTCAATTCAATTTACTTGGGTACAATCACCCCAATTTTTAACTTGGGGTACATCATTGGAAACTCATGCAGATAAATAAACATGTAATGTGATATTGTGAACTGCAATAAATCAGTATTTTTGCCTTAAGTATTTTCTTTTCAAGAAAACTCTTTAACCATCATGCACGATCACATAACACATGTAACAAATATATCCAACGTGTACTGATATATTCATTGGTAAATATGAATTTGAATAATAAAAGTATAATAGATCTCTCTAAATATATATTTACTTTTTTTAAGCTCAACACTTTATTATATATCCAAACACCATGGTTTATAGGCCTTTTCTAACCTAATTTTTATAGATTATTTAACTGGATGAAATAAAACTACGTCTCACAACACTACACAATATATTTACACTATTTATAAAACAGATTCAATATATTTAGATTATTTAGTATTATAATAAGCAACAAACATTTTTAAACTTTAACTATCCTATTTTGAGTTAAATTTAGTGTAAAGTGTATAAGTAACTATGTAATATATATATACACAGTCATTTAAATTTACATATCAATAATTAGTTATGATTTTACGCATAGTTTATTGTACGAATGAAAGATGGAGCAACTTTCACATTGTAAACTAGCAGGCTAATATTATAAATTAGATGGACGATTGTTGGCTGAACAAAGTTAAGTTATTATACTGGTCCTCTGAGAGGATGATTGTCTCCTACTTGAAATATGTCTGCAATCAATCTTAAATAATGGCCGTTATCCTTGTAAATTCAAGGGCGGATAGCAAATATTAAACTAGGTGTTCATTTTTTCAAAAAATTCTCACAAATACGGACATAAATGTTATTGGCCATTTGTATATTAGAAAAATAAATGTAGAATATATTTAACAATTCTTAATTGTATTAAAAAATAATTAAAGGTAAGCGTTTTGTTTGGTTTCAGTAATATTTGGGGCTGCATTAATTATAAACAATGAGCATTCCTTTTTTTATTTAACGTTTTGTTTTATTTCATTTAAAATTGAATGAAATTATGGACTGACATTAACTTCTGAAATTAAAAAAAGATAAAAAAGAATATTAATGGAAGTTTATTTTAAAAAGTTAGTTGATTTCCTCCAAACCACCCTTTAAACAAGAAATATTAATAAATAATTAAAATATAGTATTTAAAGGATTTTCATCAATTTCATTAAAACATGTGGGTAAATATAAACTGAAATGAGTATGAATGAATTATTCTCTAAATAGCTTTTTAATATGAGGAAGAAAAGTTTCACATTATCCTAAAACTGATTGGCAGTTTATCAGCGGACGCACCGGCATTTATTTGCCTGTTTGCTGATTCCAGTAACCATAATTTGTTTTCATTAAAACTGCTTATTTTACATTCCTAGTTAAGTTGTACAGAATAGTATAAATGGTAATAATTATATTGTAATAGTCACTATGAAATTGTAAATTTGTAATTTTATCAGTGTAACCGTTTGTTCTTCCATCAATATTTCTTGAGTAGCCTGATACTCAAACGAGTTCGCACGCAGCACGCTGACGTGAGGTAAGTGAATTTCCAAATGAAAACTTTAAAATTTTAAAACTAGTGTAAAAACATACTTGTATTCCAATTTTTATTGAAATCTGAAAACATTGAATTTTTGGCTGTTCTGATGATCCTGGTTTCATTTACCCGCAAAGCTGGGAATACAATTTTGCGCATTATAATGTTAGGAGAAGGCCCAGTCAGGCTTGAAAGTAGGTGTGAGGTTGCTGGGGATGATAAAAGTACTCTAGCAAAGGAGTAGCAGGCTTTTCTAGTGTAAAACCCTCATAAGACAGCGTACTGTGTTTAGTCGAAACACATTTTCTTTAATAACTCGGTAAATATTTATGCTAGAATTACGAGAGAGGGCTTAACACTTTCGTCTCACTAATTCCCATCTTTTTAAATGCAATAATTTTACATTTGGGGCTTTTCAGACCCTTTTTGGGCCCAAAAACTCAAACTTTTGAAGATTAATCCCCAAAAAAGGAGTTTGGAGTGTTCCGATTGTTTTGCCCAAAGAACTTGTCTAACTGATTTCAGAAAGGAACGTCCCTACCAAATTTTAAGTTAATCGGACAATCATTGCGACTGCTAGAGTGCAAACACATATATATATATATATATGTCTATATATATATATATATGTCTATATATATATATATATATATATAATTTTGAACGACCCCCCAAAACGTGTTCAGGGGGTCACGTTAGGAACTTCTATGGTGGTCCCGGGCTTAAGTTTCACCGTGCGAGTCATGCTAATAGTTCACTTTCCAAAGGAAGTTCACTAATAAACTAAACCATGTCGCAAAGCCCTACCACATAGGTTCACTCTTATACTTTACTTATACTCAAGACGGTAAATATACACAAATATGGTACACAGCTGTCGATTTCAACCAGTTACGCTGGTCATTCATTCTTTCAATTAAATTCTGTAATTTGCCATCTAGTCCTGTTTACTTTGTTTTATGTAAAGCTGTTGTATTTAATTAGATGTGTTTAAACACATAGTGATCCTCAGTATGCGAATAAGAAAAACAATTAAATAGAAAATAATAATAAACTTTAAGCTGTGTGGTATGTACGTTTTGTTATTCAAATGTTAAAAAAATAAAACAAGTGTATTTGCGTATTTGTTTTATATGAATACCTAAAAACATATTATTTGATTAAATTAATGTTTAGCAAAGAATAATTTGTTTTGATTATTAGCGAATTTCCCCTATAGGGAAGAAGCTATTACCGTAGGTCTCATGGTAAGACTTAAGCCCGAGACCATGATAACTTTTCATTTTGAGGTCCCCAGATGCCAAAAACACCATTCGTTCAAATTTTTATATATGTATATATATATATATATATATATAAATGTGTCCGTAAGCACGATAACTCTCGTAAAAAAGGTCCGATCTTAATGAAATTTGGTACAAATGTGTAAAGTACCATTTATTTGAACAAGTTCGAAAACCAGATGAATCGCACCATCCGAAGGGGGGTTTTGTACCCCAAAAATGTGTTTTTTGGGGTTTTCACATGTAATTTTAATTTAAATCAAATTTTAATTCATACCATTGAATTTAGCTTAAAAAAACAAACAATTTGGTATTTTGATCATTGCTCTAAGTCAATTGGTTACCGAGATATTGAATGTGCTAAACACAGTACGTTGTCTAATGTTATTCTTATGGAGAAAAAGAAAAATTGTATATCTCACTTATTTATGAACATAAACTGGCAAAATTTGGTATATGGCTTGATCTGGTTATGGTTTATTGTTGTTTGCACAAAAAAACAATTTTTCGCCTATGGTTCCTGTAGCAGCAAACCTAGGTACTTGGTCCCCATGTTATTCTTATGGAAAATTTATGAATGTATATGGATGAAACTTGGTATGTGACTTCACTAAGATGAGTTCTATTGAAATTTGCATAAAAACCCATTATTTTGCGTGCCTTGTTGCAGCAAACCTGCGTACTCATCCCCAATGTTATTCTTATGGAGAATAATTAATATTTTAAATATCGCTTGTTTGTGAATACATTTCTTATGAATCCTGTTAAGTGTTATGTTATATATTCATTGGAAATTCGCTGAGTATGCAGGTTTGCTGCGACGGGTGTATTTTACTCTCGCAGCGATCGCTGAAATTCACTTTAAAATTATTAATTAGTGTAGTTTATTACATTTACTTACGTCAACATTCCGTATCAACGACAACACTAAAGAAATAATATTGTTGTTTTGTTTCTTGTAAATCTTTTAAAGAACGTGCATTTTACACTGGAAAATTTTATTGAAAATTTATTGTATAAACTAATCTTTCGTGACCCTCAGTATGCGAATAAGAAAAACAGTTAAATATAAAATAATAATATACGTTAAGTTGTGTGGTATGTATGTTTTTGTGATTCAAATGTTAAAAAATAAAACAAGTGTATTTGCTTAGTTGTTTTATAAAAATACTTAAAACATATTATTCGATTAAATTAATAATTAAAAATAT
Organism: Allygus modestus; assembly: GCA_963675035.1. Classification (NCBI taxonomy): domain Eukaryota; kingdom Metazoa; phylum Arthropoda; class Insecta; order Hemiptera; family Cicadellidae; genus Allygus; species Allygus modestus. The sequence continues at coordinate 28,983,821 of OY776117.1, forward strand.
TACTTCGTTTAGATTGTTTTACTAACGCAGTGATCGCTTTATATCACTTTAAAATTATTAATTAGTGAAGTTTATTACATTTGCTTACATCAGAATTACGTATCAACGACAACAGTAGAGAATTATTATTGTTGTATTGTTTCTCGTAAATCTTTTAAAGAACGTGAATTTTACACTGGAAAATGTAATTGAACATTTACTGTATAAACTAATATAGAAGGTATTCTTTGCATCAAACAAGGCCAACAAGGAAAACTGACTCAAAGAAAACAATCATATAAACAAGGCCAACAATGAAAACTAACTCAAAGAAAACAATCATATAAACGATGACATTTTACAAGACACTAAACAAAAAGATATTTGGAACTCTTTTCATAACATATCTCTTTGAATACGCAGAAAAATAACATTCATGGCTTTGATTTAAAATGTCCAACGATGTTATTTATCTATAATGTCTTTGAGAATATTTTCATAGAAACATGATTTGTTTAGTTTTGTAAAATTTGAACTGATATTTTACCACTGTGATTGTTACATAGTTTACCTAAGTCCTTAAAAATAGCGGTCTTTTAATGAACCCGTAAATAAAAACATAAAAGCACATTTTGTAGCCAGTTTACTTTTTTTATGTTACAACAGCCAAAACTATTCGGAAATTTTTAACTTTTTTTAGTTCATAATGTGCGAAGCACTACTATTATTTTAGTTGGGTTCAGCATAAAACAAATTTTGAACGTGTGTGTTCCTATCAATGTTTATTTTTCTACCTTCCTACAGAGTCTTTGTAATACTCTACAACTGGTGTAAGATACAGGTGTTCCCAATATCTATGATTGAAGCAGCAGCCACAGAGTAATCGTCCAGTAAGCATTACGCTTAGCTCACTCCGTTAGTTGCATATGTCGTACACACGTTCGCTCGTTTTTTCAGTGACTCAACTGTAGGACATTTTTAGATATATGAATGCCTCTCAAATTATATGATGTAAGTTTTTATATGTAACTTTTATATGATCGAAATTTTTTGTTGACAAGTTCACCCAAATCATTTAAGTGGAATATTTACAGATTAATTATCTAAATACAACTGTGGGTTGGTATGAAGCCACTGACAGTGGGTTGGAGTGGGGTGGGCCTTTCTCTTTATGTTCAGAGGGCTTAATAAAAAAAATGTTCTCCCTATTGGTCGATATTAGTTTAATTTTACTCCAAATTCAATTGATAATAGAAAGTATAATTTATTATCTAGAAGGATTAAACTGAGAAATATGTTGCCCACAAATTTAATATTTTAATTTTCTCCTGAATTATGTGCCTGAAAATAAAACTTTAAATACTATTTTTTTAATTCGTTGCGCAATCATAAAGGTTATAGTAACACAGTAATAAAAGTAAAGCGTTTTAAGAAGTTTTAATTGTTTACGTTGTATAAATTTGGGGGAGGGGGATAGTGACATTATAAAACATAAATATTTAAATGTCTAGAGATCCCTTGAATTTTCAGTGGAAAGAAAAAGCATTGCATTAAATTTGGGTCAGTTGAGTGGTGTCTAAATGTGTACACATCCAGACAAAAATACATATAGATATCATCACTTTTCGGGTATAGAGAGAATCAAAAGATATATTTACACTAATTGACTGAAATTGCAAAGTTTTGACGCACACAAACATTCTTGGAATGCTAAAACCCTTTACCCGAATACATTGCGATTGTAAACGTTAATTTTCTCGTAAAACCTTTGAACTTGATTTCTTTTTATTGATGGAAGTATTTAGTTAAGTTAATTTAAATTTCCCTGAACCCAAAAACGTGAATTTTATGACGTCAGTTTGTATGGATTATTACAGACCTAGGAAACAAGAAAGGTATAGATTTCATAAAAGAATAATAACTTTCATAACGTAAAAATATAATAGTATGAAGTGTAAATATGGATTCTAATAGTCTCTATAAATATTACATAAGAATAGTAGAAGCCAATTGACTCCCTGATTTCCCTATCATACGGTCTTTCTTTTACTTTTACAAGCCAAAATGTTTTCTCTTAATATAGTTGGTCGAAAGAATAAATTGCCTAAAAAACCTAAGTCACGTTACAGATATTTGTTAATTTATGTTAATATATGTTAATATATGTTAATTTAAAGAGTATAAAAATAGTTATATTTTCAAAATAACGGAAACTACAGAATCGTTGCAGTAAGAAAAATACCCATTATATCGTAGGAAATTGAGAAAGTTATCAAACCCCAGTCAAATAAACGTCCCATTTAACAGCAGACAACCCCGAATTGTGCTTGTAAAGATCGTTTTAGTTAGAACAACCGTATTTGGAGCCCTATGCTCTGTTCCGGGATTTCCTTGGTGATTGGGACGATCAATTGTTATTGTTCAAACTATAATAGAAGACGCTGTAACCGGCTGATATCTGAGCAGCTAATTAAAAGTTAGTGATTTTAAATTATACTCGTAAATTCGGTGACAAGTTTTTTTTAGCCATTGTCTTTAAACAGAATTTATATAAAATAATGTAAGAGAGCGCGAGCACAGAAATTAAAATTTCATTTTATAAGGTAACTGTATGTAAAACACATAACAGAATAGTGAGAACATTTCTTAAAAGCCGTATAATGTGTATAGTTGTTCTGATGTAAACCTAATGTACAAGTTTAACTAATGTAGACTGCTTAAGGCCCCTGACGTACCCATGTATCTCCAAAGGGGCCGAAAGTGAGTTGGCCAAGATCAGTTTTATCCTGACAAAATGTACCGAGTTAAAATGTTTTAATTGCACCGATCGTGGGTTTAAGGGCATTTGTAGACAATAAGGCCATTGATGTCCGGAACTTAATTTATCCAGACCTTTTGGTATGTTTTCGGAATTAAAAATATTTTCATGTTTATTTGTTGCCAAGAATTATTTAGGTCTTCGGAGTTTTTGCCTGATAGCTGTACAAATATCTTAGAGTAATAAAGTTAAAGCACCTTTGACATGCAGAATCCCGGTGACGTAGAGTATCTAGTTATTAATTTATTGATGGTAAAGGTTCTTGGAATGTATTATCGATACGAACGCAATGATGAATGATTCTGGGAATCATTTTAATTCCTTTGAGAATTTTAGTTATTTGATCCAAGTCGTGGTGTTTATCCAAAAATACCTTTGCAATTGATCTTAACGTGATGTTATGTTAATATAGTGCAAAAAAGAAAATATTTGTGTCACGATTTCTGCGTATTTGTAATAATAAGGAGCTTTAATCTGGGATTAGTGTGAATATAATTTGCTAGAAAATAATATATTATTGTTAAACATTTGATTTAGTTAGTTTATTATAGAGGAAACTGGATGGCGTTAAAGGATAAAAGGGAGGGGATTGTCTAATGGCTAATAATACTCTATATATAATATTACGTGTTGTGGTGATTATTTATTAACTGTGTAGTTCTGAGTGAAACAAATTGCAAGGAAATTTAGTTTAAAATGATCTGCTCAAGTTATATTTTTCTTTTAAGACGCTATAGAAACAGCCACTTTCGCCGGAAGGGGTCCAGGGTAATTCACGTTACAATGGTTTGCACTTATGTCATCTTTCAGTTGCCATTTTACTGCAACTTTTGTATGAAACCCTTGCCACGTTAGTTTTTGTTCCACGGGGTATTTATTTTGAATAAAAAGAGGATCTTGTTAACAATTATGAATTATCTTTCCTTTAAATGTATAAAGCTAAATGAAACTACATCAGTTAATAGCAAATATTATATATTTTTTATCTGAATGTTATTCTTGTTGGAGAACAAACATAAGAATATATATCAACAACTGTTTTTCAATATATTTTGATAAAATTTCGTAAGAGATTTCATATAGTCAAGCTACTTACGTAGGTAGTGAGGTATATGTTGTGATATATAAGTAATGTGTGCATTAAAAATTCGCTGATTGTTCAGGTTTGCGGCCACAGTGGTATTTTGTTATACACCAGCATGCTTTAAAATTTAAAACTAGACAATTTACTCTGTTTTCGATTATCCGATTCATTTAGTTTTGGAAGAGTATATTTTTTCTCTGATGTGAAGTAGATGGTAATTTGTTTATTTTTTTAACGTCCATAAACCGTAAAACCAACAATAAAAACTCAACAAATAGAGTAAAGGTTAAATGAAGCTAATGTTTCTCTGAGTGGAATGTAACTGCTAATGCGTGGTCCACTACAGTGGTTTGTTAGCTTGTGGTTATGCTTGTTTGAAAAACTAACCTGGTTTAAAACTGTATCATCCCTTGCGGTTGGTAACTTTTATAACTGTATGAAGAACGTAAACAAAACATTCATACGTAGAGATTTTAGTCCCATTATGTTTAAACCTGATTAAAAGATTTCAAAGTAATTTTACACTAACTAAGAGGAAAATAGGATAAAAAATATGATTTATGCAGTTGACATTTTAAACTTACATTTTTAAATTATGTGGCCTGATAGTTATTCCTTTAATGTTTGATTTCCATATTCATTTAACAATGCGTCTTGCTTATCTGTATCCACTTTTAAAATACTATAATTTTGTAATTCATCCAGTCCATCTATTTTGTCTGTCATATATATTGTTATTTGTTTTAAGATGTTTCACATAGAATTAAAATCTTACACACTACTTAAGTGCATAATAGGTAACTCTACTAATATGTTTATAATATCTATCGGTGTATAATATATTCTAATAGTTACAGACAATATTATTAGTTATAATAAACCATGGTTTAAAAAATTGAAAGAGAGAAACGCTGGGCACATTTGATGAAAGTAATTCCATTTTTACAATAATTTTTGAGTTAAAAACTATGCAACTATACTTAAATAAAATTTATAATCAAGCAAAACAGCAAGGAAATAAATAATTATTTAAATTAAAATTAAATTACCGGTAATGTAAATATTTAACACTGGCTACAGCAAATGGTTATACAATAATGGAAAGATTTAGTAATACATGTGTAAAAGTTATTACAAGTTTTTTTATCTCTATATACTTTTTTTAAGAAGAAGTTTACAAGATAGTTTTTGATCGGCCTTGACAGCTCAATCTTTATGATAACGCTATAAATTACCGTTGTGGTTTATTAATGGCAATAAGGAGGTCTGACAGGCCTATTGTAACATAATCACATCAGTGAAATTTTTGTTAATGTTTAAAATACCACCCAGATCTGCAAAACATGTATCATTTCTTATTATGCATGAATATTGGTAATAAATAAAAGATAAGAGCCAATATTTTCTTGCAAAGATTATAAAGGTTTTAACGTGACGTAGAATGCCAAATACAATTTTAAATGGAGTTTTAGGTAGTAATAGCCAATAAGTGAAACAATAAATTAATTTGTAATAACTTTACACGAGTGTTTATTTCCAAATCTCATCTGTTAGTATCACAATTAGCTTATCTAATAAAACTGAAGTTTATAATGGGAATCTTTATTTAAAGTTCAATTTCTACCGTCGAGTTCGGGTTTGTAAGATGGAAGAGGGTGGAGAGGAGATTATTTTAATAGCCAGTATTATCAAAACGATAACGTAATGTACCACTTTACGTAAAAAAGTAGTTGATATGCGATCGGTTTTCTTAATCGTTATTTAACTTTCTGAGTATTTGCCCTTCAACGGTAAGTTTCTACATTTGCATGAAAGCTTGAGCAGAAATAACTCGACAACGATTCCACTTTAGTAACATTATTGACAATGTAACATGTTGATAACGAAATTCAATAAAATCATAACTAAAACCTTAGCTAGTGTTGTGTGACCTATTTAAAAGAACTGGGAAATGCTTTAAAAATCAGCTTTTGTATACACTAATATTATTGGTTGTTTTTCGTTCAGATATTGTTCATTACACAGGAAACTTGCAGTAATCAAATATTATATTTTCCGCAAATGTTACCTCCTACATACTTAAATCAGCATCCATTACAATGAAATTAGAACATTAAAGAGGCTAAGATAGTTGTGAATCGTGAATTGACCTATGTGTAGCCAATTTAAATTACCTACTATTACAAATGTCTCCTCTACCAATTCGACGGTTTTTGCACAACTCTGGAACACATGCTAAAAGACAGACAATAGTTTCCCTTCAATATAGTCGTAAAGTTTGGAGAAAACGCTGTATTAAGATTAATTATACTAGTAGATTGATATATGCATAGTAGAGGATAATAATACGTACTAACTGACAACACTATTTTATCTGATTAACGGTTAAAAAGACAGTAGAAATGCACAGCAAAGGTGCGATTTGGAGTTCTATAATTACGTTGTGTCTATATATAGTTGGTTTACTTCGAATAAAAATGTGAAACCTTAACGTTAATTGAGATAAATTATTATCGCTGAGAAGAAGCAGCATAGCTGATGAAACATTTCTCACTATAGCATTAAACACAACTACACAAGTATGGATGGTTTAAATTAGTAATACAACTATACAGGCATATCATATGCATGAACTATACTACTTTATTTTAATTTCCCACTGGATCACTGATAGAAATTATTCAAGAGCTTAAATTACTTTTAACCCAAAGAGCCCACAAGAGCGACGTTGGATCACTCGACAGTTAAAGGTAATTTAATATCTTGATTAATATGTATACTACAGTAATGTCATTCATTATCATTATGTTAATAGTACTAATCATTGTACTACTAATCGTTTAAATAGCCATGGATAAAATAAATAGCTGATAACAAAATACAAAGGTAAATCTCTATTCTTATCCCCATCAGAGATCATATTTGGAATCATACCGATCGCTGAAGAATCATGACCCCTAAAAGTTACTTTTTAGAGTTTCTGGACCCTATTTTTTCTCTTATAATTGTAATTACCATTGTAACAAATACAAATTTAGTAATGTATTAATTTATCTTACCGCCTTGGGGTTCCTTTAAATCAAACCAATAAATAGAAACGCTGGCAAACTACGAACAATGTTTTGTAATTTAAAGTGTTACAGTGGTTTAGGCTTTTCTAGTTGATTGAAGGAATTTAAAATCTTTTGAGTGCAAGAGCAAAAATTATATACGTTAACTAAATAAAAACATTAAAAAATAAATCAGTATCTGGTTTTCCATTAAATCTCACACGATTGCTTTGGTCCAAAAATGTTCCTTAGACACTCAACTCAAAAAAAAAATAAAGGCTAAAATAATCTAATTTAGCCTGGTATTGGAATGATATATTTTGTATACCTCTAAAAATATGAGCTAATTCATATGAGCTTATTTTTATAATTATTATTGCACCGAGTATTTATTTTTAATTGATTAAAACGCTGTCTCCTTATAATGTATTTACATAACGGTAATTATTTAAAACGAGGTAATTAAAATTACTGTTGTAATACCTCACGAGATTACTTTCTTTTAAAGTTATTACATGCAGTACATAAATCATTTACACAATATGATAAATCCTATACTCTAATATGAGTAAGGTTTGCTTGCTTGCTTGCGACACTGATCTCAAAACGGCTCCAATGATTTCCTTAAAATGTTCGAAATAACTAATTTCTGGGATAAAAATCAGTTCTAGACAGGACTCATCCCCAGGAAAATTCAAATAAAGTAAAAAAACTAAAATGAAAAGTTACAAAAAATAATATTGGGCTTATGGAGTTTCAAATCAAAGCAAAATAATTGTAACAGCTGTTAATAATCAACCAGAGAACTGTCAAAGTAATACTCATGTTGTATATGATTATTAACATGTGATTTCCTGAGAGCAGAGATTAAAATATCTGAGTGAAGATTACATATATAGAGTAGTAAAATAAATCAAAGGTTCATTGAGCTATAAATAACAACTGGAGTCACTTTAAAACTGTAGAAAAGACCCAAATGAGTTATACAAATCTGATTATCATTAGGGGGAAGTGGTGAAATATTACTCCAAGTCATCTAAACAAACTGACTGGCCTTCCCCCGAGCAAAGCTCGGCCACCCTGGTACTATACTAATTAAGAGTATATACCGTGTGTCCCAAAAGTCCCCCCTATTCGTTTTTTAACGACTGCACATAACGAGATTATCTTCCGGAGAAGTCTTAGTGAATCAATACGGAAACTTTTGATGAGTCAACATTTTCAACCCCTTCCCCCAAAATAGGGTTTTGTGGGGTAAGTCAAAAACCTTAAATGGTAACCCCCCTTGTGCGATGTATCATTTTAAAGGGCGTACAAAAATAAGAAGAATGGCACAAGTTAGTGGTTTCTAGCTCTGTTCTATCGAACAATTGAATTTTGAAGGAGGGAGTTGAAAATTTGAATTCATCAAAAGTTTCCTTCTCGAGCCACCAAAACTTCCCCTGAAGATAATCACGTTATATACAGTCGTTAAAAACAATGGGGGGGACTTTTTGGACACACGGTACCTATACTAAATAGTGTTAGTCACTTCCAACCGATTATTTATGGAATACAATATATGGAAACGGAAATCGTACAATATCACTTTAACTGTCTCATTTAAAGCTTTGTTCAACTAAGTAACTGCTTTTACATCCAACCAATATAATAAATCCATTTATTTTTAAAATAGGTTCCATTTAGATTAAGAAAACCACTAGAAAGCCATTTGTGTGAGAGAATTGATGGACAATGGTATTGCGGTGTAACGATTATTTACTATCTGTAGTATTTCACCGTGCAATTCTTTACTTACTATAGAATCTGTATGTTGTTGATATCCATAATTTACAAATTCCTCTTTCTAACGGTCACGTTGTTAGTACACGTCAAGTAACGGTCACGTAACTTGAATATAACATGAGTAAAAGTTTACATACCTTTCATTTTGTAAACTGTACCTTTTCGGTATGAACTCGAGAACCTTTTTATACAGTCATTAAAATAAAAAATAAAAAAATCAATAAACTATTTTTGTAATTACCATTTTGAAATGCAAATAGCGAACATATTTCAAAAGAAGCAAACTAGAATCAACTAAACAATTTGCCCATGTAAAACGTTACGGAACTTAAAAAAAACAAACTCATTTCGTAACAATTTGTTGAATGAAAATTTAAATTTCAAACTCCTCTCATTTACTTAACATTTGGTGATCCGATTGTTGTGTAAACACTGTGGGTATTGCGTGGCGTGTATCGTTCTAAACCGGTGTGTTATTAGTGACCTCTGTTGTTCAACGAGAGCAGTTGATCACAACGACCCTTCAGCTTGTGCTTTGATTGGAAGTGATTCTGTTTGGAAGGCGACGTAATTGGTTTTGACCTCCGTCAGCTCCAATACATTGTTAAACCGGTAATGCGTATTTTCATTTCGACGTAAACACCGTAACATGAGGCATTAGGATATACCATTGTAATTAAACTATTGGTGTAATGTTCAAAAATTGAATGTGTAAATACTTAGTGATAACCCTTTACTCCTTAATGCATCTATGTTTAAATGTTATATGATTTTATTGGTGAATTTCATAATTATTGAAAGTTTCCCCGTGTAAAATCGTTTACTTATTTTACAGCACAAAAACGGGTTTATCCTCGTAACCTTCAGCTTGTGACTTTGATTGGAATCGATTCTGTTTGGAAGGTTACGTAATTGGTTTTGTTCAGCTCCAATACACTGTTAAACCGCTAATTCGTATTTTCATTCCAACGTAACCACAGTAACGACAGTCTTGGATATTATATCACGGTAATTAAACTTTATATGTCATACAAACCAAACTATTGAGTAAATATAAGTTTCTCGTGTGTTAGAACAGTTATGTATCCTTATATATCTGTGTGAATATGTAATTTTGTAATAATAGTAAATGATATAGCTACACAAATTGTTTGCGCGTAAACTCGTGACAAAGACTACACACAGGACTTAAGTATGTTTATCTTCCTGAATCTGAAAAGTTACTAAGTTATTGTTTGTATGTGTAGTATTTATTTTACTTTGATATAAAAAAATAGTTGTGCTATTGATGTGAAAGATGAATTTTCCCAAATGAATATTACTTCAAAAAAATCACCACTGAGGTCAAAATTGCTCCTTACTGTATTCTTTAAGACTGATAGAAGTGATTTGACCTCTCTGTAATCTACGACAGTAAGTGATGTATCCGTGATCTGCGGAAGCTTTTGAATAAAACTATATTTTTGGGTGATACAGGCTGATTTTAAGATATATCTACATAACGTCATAATAAACTAGCAATAACTATTTCGGCACGGGATAATATCACCCTCTCGAATGTGTAATCAATAATGACTCAAACGCCGGCTTTGTACTCCTCCCGAAGTGGCAAAACACCAGAGATTCAACACTTATTGTTACGAGAGGCACTATATGATACAGCGTGTTGCACTGTATATTTATGTTAGTATTCGTCTGATCTATCTTATACCCACTAAACTGCTTCCAATTATCTTTCAGTATGCATGGACATTCCGTAAAAATATTAAATAGACAATTACAATGCATGGACGCGTTTTTAAACAAACGTGCTGTAGTCGATTTTTTAAATTGAGTTTTTGACAGTACTACCACTGAAATACTAACATTGTATTTATTTGTGTTTTAGAAGCTAAAACATCTTTTATTTTCAGTATTATGAATTTGTTTAGTACAGAACACGGTTTTTTATCGTGTAAAATTACAAACAAAAATATGTTTTAAGAATACGTAGTCCGTAAATTAAAATGGTGAAGTTGGTGTTGTTATGGTTTGGGCACATGGTAATTATACCATTCAATTTATATATTATTATATTATATTTATATATTTATTATTTACAATTTATATATTTAGGTTAGATATTCAAAAATTAGGGTTGGGATCGATTTCCTTTGGATTGTTGTGTGTTATGAACAACAATGCCACTGACTTAGATAAAATATTATAGAAAATTCCCTCTACATGTTTCTGGTGTAATTTTGTATTAAATATAAACCGTGGTGATTATTGGATTTACTTAAGATTACAAGTTTCTCCTCTAATAACATTACCGATTACTTTATGCCTTTATATGTTTACGTAGGTTAATATTTTTATTATTTCATTATGTTAGTTTTAAATATTATTAAATCTAGTTTCGTTGTAGAGATACCTAAATACCTAATTAGTATTTGTACGTGTGCTGCCAGGTGTAAAAATCTGCCAATGCAATAGTTTTGTGATTTATAGAACGCTGTTCGTGAACCTGCACACAGTTTTTAGCTGGGGATGAATTTCATGCTCATTGTTTATAGTAAAAGCTGTATTTATGAAATCTTGTCATATATACATATATATTTCCAGCACAGTTATAAAAAATTCATACCTTCAATGAAAAATATATATTTACTTCTTTAAAGGAATTCTTATGGTGAAAGTTAATTATCGTATATATTATATGAGTATAAAATAAATGAGACGAATAATGACAGGAATATAAAGTGCAACACGCTGCATAATATCACGCTCGTAGATGTATACCTTCAACTTGAAAAAGTTGTTCAACTCTTAGCTTCAACAGGATTAATCAATTTCAAGGAAGATTTTTCAACTTTTATTATAACTATAAATAAGGACTGTGACTATTACTAATAATAAATAAAATAGCTTACCTGTACACATTTTAAAACTAATTTGTTGTTATGCAGCAAACAAGTGCAAGAGCTGATTACTTATTCCTATATTCCATTTCATATCTTACAAATTTAATTTTGCTATGTCTGCACCGGTTGCAAAGTTTGTAAATTACGTTTTACAGTAAATTAAAATAAATGATATTACGACGTCATCTTGAACCTTGCCCGGTACAATTTTAAACATACAGCGGCTGAGTCGATTATTAACACAGCTATTGTTATTCTGGAATTGATTATGCTTGTTTCTTAATGTAAGATATTATACATCAATAACTTATTGATTTTTCATACATTCATTTTTATAAATACCTTAAAAAAGTTATAAATTTGACAGCTAATCATTAATATTATTAAAATATATTGGTTTAAAATATTTTGAATGGTAAAATCCAGCTATATATATTATTAATGTTTATAAAAATTGACATAGTTCTAACTGGGAACATAACTTCCGGCAGAATAAAAATAAAAATAAATATTACCATTCCAAAAAATACTGTTAGTTACTTGAAGTTTTGGAAAATTGGATTTGCATCCCTTTAAGAGTAAAAGTCCTTTTAGAGTTTGATTCGTTAATGGAATTTCTGATTATATCTGCTTGTAACTATTGTATCCGCTTGTATATATGGAGTAGGGTTTAACACGAAAGTACGTAATTCGTAAAAATTGTTGTATGCTAAACGTATCTTTGCAAAACTCAATTTATCACTCGTACGTCACTCGCATGTCTTCCTAACGTAGATGAAACATTCCAAACAGATCAATTGAGAAAAATTACCTGATAGGACTCTACGAATAATTGGATGAATTCTCATAGTATTCAGTATTCGACCATTATTCATAAATATTAGGTTTACAAGCATATCAATGGATTATATTTAAAATTCAAAGACTTAAGTTTAATAATGACGATCTGTTTCATCATTTTCATAAACAAGTAATAATTACTCAGACTTCCCTTAAACAATTTACGCTATCTAAGAACACTTTATATCTCAATCGTTTTAGCTTTATTTTGAAATGCAAAATAATTGTTCACATATTATTCTACTTTCAACTGAATAACAAGTGTAATACAGTTGAAAAATCATTGGATCTAGAAGATTTTTCTACATTCGCGATTGACGCGCTTCTGTAAATCAACTGATTTAATGTGCCTCAACTGGAAAATTCCCGTGAATGGACGCCACATGGTCTACTGCCAATATCAGACGACTGCTTCTCCCTTCATTCATTTCATTCAAGTATAATTTGTTTAGATAGCCATTAAAATCCCTGTTAAAACCCTATGGAGTGTTGTTGCTAACCGTAATGGTAATAATGATAAGCAGGAAAATAGAGTGATATTTTTAAACTGCTACTAGTAAATACAAAAAACCTTCAATTTTGCGTTAAAATTACAAGTAGTAAAAAAAAATATATTTTATGAAGGTGGTTAAATGTTATAAAGCTATTGTTATTATTATAAATATGAATTTAAGGAATCTAAATTTATAAAATATATAGTTATTATATTAAGTATTTTCTATATTTAGAAAAATAAAGAGAAAATTTGTTTTATCTAGGTATATATTTTTCTCTTTATAAAGAAAAATAAAAACTCAAACCGGTGATGAGATCGTTTCCAAGATCTCTTCAATGGATTGAATCCTCTTGAGCCAAATAATAGCCCAAACTCATTGATTTTCCGGGAGAAAGAGATTCGGTTATCATCAAGATCATCAAAAAAGTTAAAGTTACGTAATGTTTAAGAGCCCTTGTGAATATTAAGATATTTTATGAAACAATTTTCAAAATATTTATACCAGTTTGACAGATCTATTTTGAAAAGGGACATTTTAATGAAAATTCAAATAAATCGCCTTCTAAATTAGCTATTTAATTTTAACTTTGGCATAAAGTCTGTGATTATTATTTTATATGATGACGGTATATGCTTATTTGGCTTCAACGACGAAGCTATTGCTTTGGTTAACATAGTGATTTATGGGTTTTCACTTGAAAAGAGATTGAATTCAAATAAGAGCATTTTGTTTTTCATGCATAAATGGTAAAAACAAATAGGTTTTTGACTAAAACGTGTACAGGAAAAATAAGGGTTAACAAAAAAAGCATCGACTTACAATCTACAGTATTTATTTTTACCGTGCTGTTAACATACTAATATATTCAAATTATTAAAGATGGGCTGCAGCCTACATCTTTTAAAATGGCGACCAACTTTCGATGTTTTACCATTAAACACTAAATATTAGAAATTAATAAGAATGATTAAAAAAAGTGTTTTAAAAATGTAACAGTTTTGGTTGTAAAAAATTGTTCTATACCTACTAATTTTTACTAATACACGATTATATTTAAATATTTATTTTAATACAAACTTTGGACTAAGTGGACTTATACTTTTTCTAGATAAAAGTTTATGTAATAAATGTAAAGAGTGCCCCGAATCGAATGCATCAAATTTGACTGTTGATTGGCAGGTTTAATAAAGCCAATTGTTTCAGTAAAAACATGTTTCCCATATCTGTCCGTTTTATGTGGACCTGTTTAACTAAACAACTTTAACACATCAAAGTATAGGTAATAATGAAACTTGGTATAAACTTTGAAGTAGTTTATAAAAACCTTTAAAGAGTAACATCTGTGTAAATCCTAAGCTTGTCTAGATTGATAGATATAAGGTAGAGATACTGTATCAGTCAATTCTGCTCATCACATCCAAAATAAATTAAGTTCACAAGCTTACACTTGAAGCACACTCCTATAAATCAGCTAAATTAACTTTTTCATAAATGTCACGTTTTTACTTAGATATTCACCTGACCACTCAATTTAAACAACAAAGTTTGGGTTGTGCTGCAAGAATTAACAGTTAAAACAATAAAATAAAATAAACTGAACTCATTTACTTATTTACTTCAAAGTCATCCCAAATGATCACATCATGTGGCATAGACCAGTCATTTATGAATATTTGGCTATGGCGCACCCACTTGTAGATGACTATCATGACGAACGACACTCATGGAATGGAATAGGGTGGAATGATAGTGTTATGTGTAGATTGTTTGGATAGTTAGGGTGAGTTAAATGGAAGCTGGTATAAACTTTTATCTAATGAATAATTTTTGAGCTAATTTTTAATGTTTTAAAGTCATTAATTTGTGCTGATTCCGGCGGGAGCTATGAGATTAAAACTAAGAAGTAAGAAGATACTAATCAAGATTCACTGAAATAGGGAAAAGGGTTGGGGATTTATATGCTAACGTTCTTATAAATTTTAAGGCCTTACCTTATTCATGCCATGTTTGAAAACTGATTGAACTTTTAACTGTACAAGATTGCTTGTCAATCGGGTTCCTCCCTGACAGTTAAAAGGGCTCGAGTGTATTTAATAATCACGTATTTATTTTATGTCAACCCAAGATTTTATCTTTCTCTGCTTAGACAAAAACTTTGCGTCTATGCGAGTGATGCATGAGTTAAAAGATCTTGTCTTAACAATTTTGTTGTTAATTTTGTTGCATGCACGTATTGCTTAAAACGTATTGTTCAGACTCAAAGTTGTTTAATATTTATTAATACACTGAATAAGATACACCGAAATTGTAACGAAAGACATAGATTGGCTTCGTTTGATAGAAATTTAAAAGGCTTGAAGTAATGAGGTTTTAACTAAAAACGAGTTCGCACGCAGCACGCTGACGTGAGGGAAGTGAATTTTCACATAACAAACTTTTGAAATTCAAAATCAGTGGAAAAACATACATTTGTCCAATTTTTATTGAAATCTGAAAACATTGTTTTTTTGGCTGTTCTGATACTCCTGGTTTCATTTACTTGCAAAGCTGGGATTACAGTTTTGCGCAGTATAAGGTTAGGAGAAGGTCCAGATAGGCTTGCAAGTAGGCGTGAGGTTGCTGGGGATGATAAAAGTACTCTAACAAAGGAATAACAGGTTTTTCTAGTGTAAAACCCCCATAAGACAACGTACTGTGTTTAGTCTATACACATTTTCTTTAACAACTCAGTAAATATTTATGCTAGAATTACGAGAGAGGGCTTAACACTTTCGCTTCTTTAATTTCCGTCTTTTTACATCCATTTATTTTACATCTGGAGCTTCTCTGACTCTTTTTGGGCCCAAAAACTCGAAATTTGAAAGATTAATCCCCAAAAAAGGGTTTAGAGTTTTCCGATTGTTTTGCCCAACGAACTTGTCCAACTGATTGCAGAAAGGAACGTCCCTACCAAATTTGAAGTAAATAGTACAAAAAATGCGACCGCTAGAGTGCAAACACACACACACACACACACACACACACACATATATATATATATATATATATATATGTCTATACATATATATAACTAACTTAAATAGATTATAGCCATATTTATATATATAACATTTTGAACGACCTCCAAAAACGTGTTCAGGGAGTCATGTTAGGATCTTCTATGGTGGTCCCGGGCTTAAGTTTCACCGTGCGGGTCATGCTAATAGTTCACTTTCCAAAGGAAATTCACTAACAAGTAGGGTGGAGCTCTGAGGACCGAGAAGAAAATAAATTTCTTTAGGATCATCTCGAGGAAAATCCCTTTAATTTTAACCCCCAGTCGTCAAAATCGCGAAGAACGTGATTGACCACATGAAAACAATCCCTTTGGGAGTTCAGAAGTAAGAAGATACTAATCCAGAATTGCTGAAATAGGGAAAAGGGTTGGGGATTTATAGCTAACGTTCTTATAAATTTAATGAATGGTTTTATTGGTATCTGGGGTCTTAAAAGTAAAATGTATCGTTTCGGGCTTTGGTATTGTCCATTGCCCATGCCCGGTAAAAGCTTCCTCCCTATATAGAGGAAATTAGCTAAAACAACAAAGCGTCTATCAATATGATGAATTCTATTATAAGCTTTCTGAACTACAACTCCCAAATACAAATACAACTGGGTTTTGAGTTTTAGTTTTCTAATCTTTGATATACATTTTTCACCCAGCGATAACAGTTTATATGCAATATAAGCTCGTACAGTGAAGTGGTGATAGTCTTTTAAAGTAATAACTATAATTATATAATTTAACACTAAAATATATATTGAATAATACTTTACTTACGTACAAAACTGTTAATATGCATAGAAAATTAAATTTTGAGAGCATAAAGAGCATACTTTACACTGCAAGGTTTGATAAACAGTTTTCATTATTTTGTACATAATTTAATAATAATAATACAACTAAGCAATAACTAACTAAATACATCGAATTGTATTGTATTGCAAAGACAATTATTCTGAAAAAGGCTTTATGCTTTTCTATGAGAATGAGTTGATTTTTCTAATGTTATCGGGTTTTCAACTAAAATTAAATGTAAAAAAAAAATAAAAAAGTTGTTATACAACTTAAATATTATTAAAAAAATTAGCAATAGTATGAAATGAAATTAATCTGAAGTGTTGGTTGATTAATGGTTTGATTTTAGTGCTAGTTGCAGCCCTGTGGTTGTATTGTAATCTTTGTGATTAGGATATAGGCCAGGGCATCTTCAGCTGATACCGGGATGTTATCCCAGTACTGGATGGGTCTTCTAGTAAAATAGTAACGCGTGTTATGTGTAAAATTAGTCCGTTACCAATAATAGTAAAGTTACTCTGATATAGTAATTTAAACTTAACCGTAGAGTATAACTTTGTTAATGTTCACTTAACTCAATTAAATCCCTTGTATTTTGGATTCAGGGATTTAAAAATAAAAATAAAAATTAAACATTTTTGGACAAGTATATGATGTTTTATATGATTTGATTTTCGTCAAAGAATTACATTGGCATATGTTGGCGTATTATTGACAACGTTGTTGGTACGCAACGTTTACGATATTGAGGTTGCCGTCCGAAGTGTTACCTGGTGTTTTTAGTTTACCGTTGTTATTTATATTGATAGTCTAATTCATAAATCTAATAAGATAATGTATCCCGTGAACTTATAAGAAACGTTCCACTCCTTACCTAAGATATTGATGTAAATAAGGGCCGTTTCATGCATGTTAGTTTCAGTGATCAAATTTAATAAATAACGGTAATATATGACCATATTGCATAACCTTTTCATGGTATTGTGCTCAAAATTGAAACAAGGCAGTTTTATTTTAATTTGTAAATTGCATATGAAAACTAGTTATGTGAAAGCTTTAAATTATATAGAGAATCTCTAAAACTGCAGTCAATAAAATGTATTGATTTGTTGTATATTTTATTTATTCAAATATTTTAATTTTACAAGAAAAATAAAATGTAATAAATCCTTAAAAAGGTAACAATTATTCAGTTAGTAATGAGTTATACACACATAAGTAGCTTAAATTATACTTTGACATCCTTTTCAAACTGCAAGTAGTCAATTTCATGTTTGCTTTGTATTAGCTTATTATGAAACCTTTGAAACCCGCATGTTGATATAACTTAAACCAAGTTAACCCTTTGACTTGTTACCGTTAAATCATTCAAAAGTCACAAAGATTAATTAATTAAACTTAAATAAGATTACATCAAGGCCGTAGGAAAGTTGCAACGTCAAAATATATAAATTATTACAAATCAAATGTTTATGTTTGCTGCGGCAATGACACCTTTGATTATTATTTTTACTTTCTTGTTATTTAATTATTACTTACTTATTTATGATTCTAAATTATTAACTCTTGACTAATTGTTTGCTCGGATGTGCTCGAGAAATATGGATATAAAAAGTGACGCTATTGGATCTGTGGGCAAAGGCTACTATGTGCTTAGCCTAACTTGTCTTCACAATAATGAGTATTACTACCTACAAAATTCACTAGGCTATTTAAATATAGCTCACAAATGCTCTTACTTGACTTATCAATAAATATATTTCTACCTGTGGTCTTCTTTGGTTTATTGTAGTGAGTAGAATGTGTTTTGTATTTAATCTGGATACCAACAGAAGGTAGGTGTACAATTTCTAGAATATCTTTGAACTATTTAAATGAAATACAAAGTTACAGAGGAACAATATAATATTTATTTATCTAGTAATACAATTATGCTTTAAAAAGTTATCAATCAAAGGGATTTACAAATAATCTACAATTCAGGGGAAACAGTTACAGTGAGTGGCCTAGGCTAGAAGATGGATGACAATAATACATGTAGGCCTAAGACTAAAATGTTCATATTTTGGTTCTAAATGGGTTTCTTTTATAAATGAGGGCTCTTTTCTCAGGGGGGAGTGTCGTGCTGACTTGAATAACGTTGAAATGATAGGTGAAAGAATATTTAGTCCAATTAGGCTTATGCTGTTTACAAACTGCAACAATGATAAATTTTGGTGTTGTCCAAAAGGAAAGTCCAATGGTTTTCATTGAATTTACTGATGATTAAAATACTCAAATTAAATTTAGAAAAGATAGTTCAATGTAATAATATACTCTTGATGTTAATTTAACTTTCAGAACATTAGACTTGTTCTATTTAATGTTTGTATTCTTTCAAGTCCCTAATAGAATACACAATGGAAGTGGTTTACCAATCAGCTTACAATGTTCTTCGCTCAATACCAATTTTGGGGATAAGACAAATAAAAGGGAGTGAATTTAAAATGGTATTATACTGAGCAGTGAATCCCTAATAAATGAGCACTAAGCAATTCAAAACTTAGGCCATACTAGGTGAATTTAAATAGGAACTGTGTCCTGCACAGATTTTAGGTCTTAACACTATGGCATCTGAAACAAGAAGGAAAATCTAGCAGAGATGAGGTCTGGAAGCATGGTCCATTGTTGAAAACACATGGTACACACAATTGTTAACACTGGTCACTGTAATTTAGATTCCTTAAGGACTATTTTTTGAAAAGTATATTATATTAAATTTTAATTCTATTGCAATCCTCTCACATAAATTATATCTAAAATATTATTATTAGCAACATATTAAATTAAGTGAGTAGGCTATTAGATGTGGATAGGCTGTGAATAATAATTGGTGATTAATTAATGAAATACATTATTTTACAATTGCACAGATAAATAAACATTAAATATATAGAGGGGAATGGTTTTCTGAGGAGTGTTGATAAGGATGATTATTATTAGGCATGAACATAGGGCAATTAATACAAATAACACATTTAGGGGAAATTAATTAATTAACACATTGATAGGGAAACTTAAATACATATAACACATAATGGGAAAATTATCACTAAATAATGGATGGATGACATGTAATACTATAATTATCTCTTCAGAAATCTGTATGATATGGAATTAAAGACAGATTTCGATCAAGTATGAAATGGAATACATGAATTCTTTAGTATGAAACATATTTACAGCTAGTTATGAGGTACATTAAATGATTGATGTTGGTTGGTGATAATATACTTATTATTCTAAATTTACATAAACATAGAAACAATACATAAATGGGGAAATATGGGATGAGGGATTAAGGTAGTTCATGACCACACAGGGGGAATTGGGTTTAAGGGAACATTTAATATAACAATTGTTTATTGGTATAGGGATGAAATTCTTCACTTGCATAACA
This sequence comes from Allygus modestus, assembly GCA_963675035.1. Classification (NCBI taxonomy): domain Eukaryota; kingdom Metazoa; phylum Arthropoda; class Insecta; order Hemiptera; family Cicadellidae; genus Allygus; species Allygus modestus. The sequence goes on from OY776117.1 coordinate 29,004,054, forward strand.
ACATTTTTGGTTTTTACATTGTTTATTACAAGGGCAAAAATCACTGTTTATAATCATCGCATCTAATGAATAAATTGGTATTCAACACTGTTTTTGGGGAATAATCACACTGTTTACACTTGGGAATTGGGAAGGGGTACGCACTCGCGGTTAAGGTTCATGACGATCTCCTCATTTAAAAATTATTACACTTGATAATATGATGATGATGAACTATATACACTGTTTTTAAGAGTTTATGTTGTCAGGGTCTTCTTCACTATTTACAGTATCCTCTTCTACTATGGGTTCTATGTATCTTTTCAATGCAGATATGTGGTATGGTCCAAATAAGATGTCTTCGTTCTCTCTAGTTACATGAAAAGTAGATTTTCCTAATATTTGCTTAATGATGAATGGTCCTTCGTAAACCTCGAAAAGCTTTGCAGTTTCTCCATAAATAGCTCGGGAGAGGGGATGTGATTTGATTAGCACCTTATCATTTATCTTTAATGTTTGTGGTTTTCGATTCTGATTTAATTTTGCTGATCTTTTAATTCGTTTGGCATCTAACCTGCGTTTAGCGATAAGTAACTTTTGTTCTATTGGAGTATCGATTATGAATGGATTTTCAGACAAATATTTTTCCCAAAAGCGGTGGTCTCGAACGCCGAATTGTAGTTCGTTAGGAGTGAATCCGGTCGATTCATGATATAATTCATTGAGACATGCGTTAATATCAGGAATATATTTCACCCACTTCTTGTGTTGACGGGAGCAATAGGTGCGTAGACATCTCTTAATTTCTCGAATAGGTCTCTTGGCAAGGTTGTAGCATGGGTGGTACACTGGATTGAAGATCAATTCGATATTATTCTGTTCCATCTTCTGGATGTATTCTCCGCTCTTGAATTGTGTTCCATTATCAGATTGGATTCTTTTAGGGTATCCATAATTTGGGAAGTGTTGAGTAAATAGCTTATTTAATATTGTTTTAGTGGTGGCTTTTTGCATAGGGTATAACTTGATGAATTTGGTGAAGATATCGATGACAATAAGTACATATTTAACGTTTGACACACTGGTAGGAAGAGGTCCGATGACATCAACGGCTAGCTGTTCATTCTTTCCTGTACATAGCACTCCTTTCGCTGTGGCCACTAGCGGTCGGTTACTGATCTTACATTTCTGGCAGGTATCGCACGTAGATAAATGTTTCCTTATGGTTCGATTATGTTTCGAAATATGAAGGTTTCTTGTAACAACTGAAAGCATTTCTTAGCTCCGCAATGTAGGTAGAATAAGTGACATTCCCATATGAGGTCTTGAATCATGCAATGAGGCACAGCAATTAACCATTTATTTTTCAATTTTTGGTAAAGGGTATTATTATGAATGCGGAAATTATTTGATAACTTTTGTGCGATTTCTGAATCTGGTTGTTTTTCTAACGTTTCAATTATGGGTTGGAGTTTGGTGTCTTCTCGTTGGAGTTGGGGTAAGTTTCGTAATGCGCTCTTTAGATTCTGATCGGGGATATTCTCAATGTAATAAATAGTTAATTCCTTTGGATTGTTGTATGAAATAGCGGATTGATCAATGGAGATGCGGCTTAGCGTGTCTGCAGTGATGTTCTCTGTACCTTTACAGTGGACAATTTTAAAGTTATATTCCTGTATGGTGAGTATCCATCTGGCCAATCGATTATTTAATAACCGGCACGTTTTTAAGAAGGTGAGTGCGTGGTTATCTGTGATGATGGTTAATTTCGTTCCCAGGACAATGTATCGAGACTTTTGTAGGCAATAAATGATGGCAAGGAGTTCCTTTTCAGTGGTGGTGTACCTTTGTTCGACTGGTTGTAACGTTCTCGACATAAACATTATGGCAGGTTTCTCACCATTTTCTCGTAATTGATATAAATGTCCGCCTATTGCATAGTCAGAAGCATCAGTTTGTAAGAAGAATTCTTTATTGTGAAAACGTCTGGGTGTTTTAAGACGTTGGTTTCCAGAAATAGTTGTTTAATCTTCAGAAAGGTGACATCATCTTCATTAGTCTAGATAAATTTGTTCTTCTTTGAAGTTAATCGCATCAATGGTTGTGTGGTTGCGGAGAATTTATCTATGAATTTATTATAGTAATTTATGCTGCCAAGGAAAGCTTTAAGTTGAGTTCTGTTTTTTGGTGTAGGGAAATTTAGTATTGGTTCTACTTTGCTCTGGTCCATGTGGAGTCCATCGTTAGTTAAGGTGTACCCTAGGAATGGTACAGAATTTTGGCAAAATTTTGATTTGTTGAATCGAATGGTCATGTTGGCTTCTTCTAACTTGCTGAATATGTACTCTAAATGTTTCATATGAGACTCGAAATCGGGTGAAATTATGCAGATGTCGTCAACGTAGATTGCGGTAAAATTCTCAGCTTCTGAATCGAATACGTTGTCTAGCGCTCGAACTAAAGCAGCTTGTGACGTAGAGATACCAAATGGTGTCACAGTGTACTGGTATATCTTGCCTCTGAATTGGAATGCCGTATATTGTTTGGAATTTTCAGTTAATGGTATTTGCCAATATGATGCTGTCAGGTCGATACTACTTATAAATTTTGCATTTTTGCATTTTCCGAGAATCTCATTTACACTTCTATTACATTCAAAATCAGGTATGATAATTTCGTTTGCTTTTCGGGCGTCAAGGCATAATCGTATTTCTCCCGTTTTCTTAATAACTGGAATTATCGGGTTAATAAAAGTGCTTTTACTCCTCTCAATTACACCTAAGGATTCCATTCTGTCGATCTCTTGTCGTACTGCATCTTGATATTGTTGAGGTACAGGATAAGTTGTGCTTTTAAAATGTTGTGGATTGTCTACTCGTAACTCGTGAGAATATTTATTGCATATGCCTGGTTGTTCGGATAAAACATGTTTGTACTTATTTAATAACTGGCTTAAAATTGTTTGTTCTTCTTTCTTGATGTAATCATTTGATGCTAAAGATGTATTAATTTCTTCTTGTGTCAATGTGCTGTCGTTTATTGGATTTGTTTGTAACTCATTGAAGTTGTGTGCTGTGCTATCATATTTATCATATATTAAATCATCATTGTACTCATCGTACATCATATTATCAAAATTATTATTCATATTATTATTTGGCCTATGGCTATTATTAATTATTATTTGACATAACTGTCCTTCATGATGACACATATTAAACTTCATTGTAACATTATCATTATTGATTTTCATATTTATTTCATTTGTGTTGAAATTCAAATCCATTTTGAGGGCAGATAGAACATCGACTCCGAGAATTATAGGTTTTATTAAGTGTGGTACTATCAAATATTCAGTTAACATCGTATGCTTATCAATGGTGGTGGGAACATATATTGTACGGGAAACACGTTTAGACTTTTCTCCAACAGATGTCTTGATAACGGTATTATTCACTGGTAATTCTTCAAATGGTTGTAGTTTTATCTTATTTTCATTAAACCAAGCTTCCGCTATACAAGTTACTGAAGAACCGGAATCGATTAAGGCACTATTGCTGATATTATTTAACGTTATATTGATTTCTGGACAGTTAATTTGTATGTAGTTTGAATTGACATCATTTTCGTATTCATCTTCTAAGAGGAAATTTTTATCACATATTATATTATTAGTCTGCAGGAAATTTATAGAATGGTTAATAGTTTGACCGAGGATATTGTAAGTAGGCGCTGTATTCAATGGGTGATCACTAGACAACATAACCCTTTCTCGGCCGTGGTTTACAGTGCCGAGTCGTTTCCCTGTCTCGTCGGAGACGATGAGGAACGTGGACTAACATTATTGTTACTTGAGTGTGGACTCATCGGAGGTGCAGTTGGTGCATTAGGCGGATTAGGATTTTGCCTAAATATCGCACAGAGTTGGTTCTGTTCGTTGGTAGGGTGGTAGCGATCGTTTTTGTAATTTTGATCATAATTTCTGTGATGATTTGTTCACGCTGATACGGTTTGTTGTCATGATGGCTTCTATGATATTGCTGGTGGTTGTTACCATTATTCCGGTAGTTTTGTCGGTTTCGGTATGAAGAGTTGTTCGGAGTGTATTTGTTTTGCTGGTAGCTATGGTACGTGTTCATTTTTGGTTGATAGGCTCGTTGGTTGGCATACCTATCGTTGTAATTTTGTTGGTTTTGAGTAGTCGGGCTGGTTGGTCTGCTGCTTTGTTGGTTGTTATGGCTCCTAGCTTTCTTTGGTCCGTCCTTGATGTCTTCTTTTTGTAGTAATCTCTCCATCGCTCGGATCGTGGTGATGTTTTGGACACTAATACTGTCTTGTATTATTGCATCAAATCGCTCTGCCATGAGGGTAACTATCTCCTCTTCACTCAGACTAGGCGTCATCGACTGTAGTAACAATACTCGTTCTGTCAAGTATTCCGTCCGGCTAAACGTCCTGTTAGGTCTATATTTCTCAGACTCGATTTTAGCTTTGATTCCGCGTTGGACTGCCTGACTCCAGTATTTTAACTCAAATTCTTTCGCAAATCGTTCCCAATCGGTAATCTCAGTTTTTATTAGCTGTAACCATCGTGATGCAGGTCCTTCAAATGATGTTTCAAGCAGGTCTTTTAGATACTCAGTTGAATCGCAACATTGGTTCCGTTCGATGCCTCGTTCATAGTATCGTCTTAATTTATATAGGTATTCATTTGGGTTGCCGCTACGTCCATTAAATTTTGGCATTAGTCGATCATTAGCTTCGCTACCATTGCAGATTACTTTAATTTGTCCTGTCATTCCGCTTAGTTGATTGGATTGTTTCAGGTTGGTTACTTCGGCTTCACACTTATTTAGATTTTGGTTCAAGGTGTGAATTTCGAGTTGTTGTGTTTCAATTAGTTTTGTCTGCAGTGTAATTTTGGGTATGACTTCATTTTGCAGTGCCGTTAAGTTTGCTTTTGAGTTCCGCTCATTATCAAGTTGTGTTTTGGTTGTTAGTTCTTCTATTTTCTGATCAAAATTTTGCTTATGTTCTTCAAGATGAGATTTGACAGTAGAGATGATATTTTCCTGGCATTGTTTGTTTTCGAATTCAGCAGCGATTTGTTGTTGTGAAATGCTGTCTATCACAAACTGTCTCATCTGAGTCTGGGAGTTTTCAATTCTGAGCATTAATTTGTCATTTAATTTGGCGGTTTCTTCGGCTTGGGTATTTTGTGTGAGTTTAATGCCGTTAATTTCTAATCTAATTTCAATTTGGTTTTCCCTGGTTTCTTGCATTTGTGATTCGAAAGCGTTCCGACAGGCTTGAATTTCTTGCTGGGTTTCATTGGTTTTATCGTTGATGATTCGGGTTAATTCAGCTTTTGTTTGATTGATCTGCTGTTGAAAATTTGCATTGATTGTTTGGATTTCAGATTTAGTTTCTCGTATTTCAGATTTTAGTTCAGATTTTAATTCAGCATTATTTTGTTCGATTTTAGCACTTGTTTGTTCAATTTTCGTATTTAAGTCGATACTAGTTTGTTCAATTTTATTGCCTAAATTGGTCATGAGGGTAACTAGCATATTCATGTCAATTGCGGGTGTTGGTGTAATCGGATTTGCAGTATTTACTCCACTAGTCATATCGTCCGTGTGTGTATCTGTCATTGGACGCAAAGGATGAATAAGCGCCGACTCGGTGAATGGGCTGCCGGTACGTCCTCGTTCGTTTGGATCAATGAATACGGTTCGGGAATCTTCGGGTATGTCCGTCAGCGCTCGGGTCGGTCGACTGGAATTACTCCGCTCAGGTGACTTGTAAGCAGTGTTATCGTCTACGGGCAGACTGAGAGAGAAATCTTGCGTCGAGGCTGTGAAATTGGCGCTCTGTGATTGGCTGATGGGGTCCGTATACATTTGGCGGTCGTTGGTTTTGGAGTCTTCTTGCTGATTTCGTACAACATGGCGGCTGATCGATTCGTCGTCACTCGAGTTGGCGTCTGCTACTGGGTAGTTGCGTGTTTTTCGTAAATTATACTTGTTTTCGGCCATCGTGTGTTCGTTTTAGTTATAACGTGCGAGATTATTGAATATGCGATAATGTTATACACAGTTATTATTGGTGGGGAGGGGAACAATTACGGGAAATTAATATTAAATATAACAATCTTATTCTAAGCTTATTCTAGTTGAGGATTGCAATGTTTATCACTCGTTATTCAAGCCAGTACGTTGGGTCGCCAAATTCTTATTTTTACTTTCTTGTTATTTAATTATTACTTACTTATTTATGATTCTAAATTATTAACTCTTGACTAATTGTTTGCTCGGATGTGCTCGAGAAATATGGATATAAAAAGTGACGCTATTGGATCTGTGGGCAAAGGCTACCATGTGCTTAGCCTAACTTGTCTTCACAATAATGAGTTTTACTACCTACAAAATTCACTAGGCTATTTAAATGTAGCTAACAAATGCTCTTACTTGACTTATCAATAAATATATTTCTACCTGTGGTCTTCTTTGGTTTATTGTAGTGAGTAGAATGTGTTTTGTATTTAATCTGGATACCAACAGAAGGTAGGTGTACAATTTCTAGAATATCTTTGAACTATTTAAATGAAATACAAAGTTACAGAGGAACAATATAATATTTATTTATCTAGTAATACAATTATGCTTTAAAAAGTTATCAATCAAAGGGATTTACAAATAATCTACAATTCAGGGGAAACAGTTACAGTGAGTGGCCTAGGCTAGAAGATGGATGACAATAATACATGTAGGCCTAAGACTAAAATGTTCATATTTTGGTTCTAAATGGGTTTCTTTTATAAATGAGGGCTCTTTTCTCAGGGGGGAGTGTCGTGCTGACTTGAATAACGTTGAAATGATAGGTGAAAGAATATTTAGTCCAATTAGGCTTATGCTGTTTACAAACTGCAACAATGATAAATTTTGGTGTTGTCCAAAAGGAAAGTCCAATGGTTTTCATTGAATTTACTGATGATTAAAATACTCAAATTAAATTTAGAAAAGATAGTTCAATGTAATAATATACTCTTGATGTTAATTTAACTTTCAGAACATTAGACTTGTTCTATTTAATGTTTGTATTCTTTCAAGTCCCTAATAGAATACACAATGGAAGTGGTTTACCAATCAGCTTACAATGTTCTTCGCTTAGTACCAATTTTGGGGATAAGACAAACAAAAGGGAGTGAATTTAAAATGGTATTATACTGAGCAGTGAATCCCTAATAAATGAGCACTAAGCAATTCAAAACTTAGGCCATACTGGGTGAATTTAAATAGGAACTGTGTCCTGCACAGATTTTAGGTCTTAACACTATGGCATCTGGAACAAGAAGTAAGATCTAGCAGAGATGAGGTCTGGAAGCATGGTCCATTGTTGAAAACACATGGTACACACAATTGTTAACACTGGTCACTGTAATTTAGATTCCTTAAGGACTATTTTTTGAAAAGTATATTATATTAAATTTTAATTCTATTGCAATCCTCTCACATAAATTATATCTAAAATATTATTATTAGCAACATATTAAATTAAGTGAGTAGGCTATTAGATGTGGATAGGCTGTGAATAATTATTGGTGATTAATTAATGAAATACACATTACTTTCAATTGCACAGATAAATAAACATTAAATATATAGAGGGGAATGGTTTTCTGAGGAGTGTTGATAAGGATGATTATTATTAGGCATGAACATAGGGCAATTAATACAAATAACACATTTAGGGGAAATTAATTAATTAACACATTGATAGGGAAACTTAAATACATATAACACATAATGGGAAAATTATCACTAAATAATGGATGGATGACATGTAATACTATATGATACATAATAGAAATTTACCATCGAACGCAGATGCAGCCTATGGGTGTAATCATTTTGGTTTTTGTGAGCCGGTTTTAGATTAATGGCAATCCATCTTCAGTCGTAATCTTCCTATTCTAGTACAATATATAAATAAAGCACACTTTTTAATGTAAAAATCATACTAATGTCAATCGTGTGCGGTTCGTTTGTTTTTGTTGTAAACATGTTTACATTCTGGCAACCACGAAAGTGTGCTTTAGTTATATAGTATACTAGGTTAGGGAAATTGCAAGTGAAGTTGGATGGTCATTAATCCGAAACCAGTCTCACGCAAATAAAAAAGTTTACACCTATAAGCTGAATCTCCCAATAAACGTCAAGTTAATAACATATTATAAAATTATACATATTATTTTATATTATTTGAGTATTATTTTATTATTATTCAACTATTTTACTTGTTAAACTTATATTTTTATAGTAACAAAATTACTAATTACTAGAGTATACCGGATGGCGTTTTGAAAAAAGGATAAACATAATAATTGAAAAACCGCTCAGTGACTTTAAGCCTATCTCAAGTAAACATTCATCACTGTTAAGGTTATTACGGTGGAATGTCAATAAAGGGCATTAAAGGTGAACAGCTTGAATTGGATTCGGTGGAATTGAATCAATCACTCTGCCCTTCAAACAGAATCGGTTCCAATCAGAAGTCATAAATTCGAAGACTCGGATTCCAGGGCTTGTTATGTTCATACGATTGTATGAAGTGCAATTACTAGAGTAAAACTGTTGGTTTACTTTTAATTTGTGCTTTTTTGAATATTACATTTAACTGTTAATGCGAGTAACGTTACAAACGGTTCTTAAATACTGTAATAAATGTAGCGCCTAATGAAACCGTTGAAACCCATAGCTATAATATGCAAATATAATATTTTTATATTTATATATTTGGTGTTATTTTATCATTTTAACACTTGCCAAGTCCAATTTGACATTCTAGAGAGGATAAAGTAATAAAATAAAAGGATATGAAAATAAGGCACATGTTAATATGTAAACAAAGCAGAATTTTGTATGGCATGCTTTTCCAGACGAGGTTTAGGCTACATCTTTCTACCAGCTAAACTGCGGGGTTACGGCCCTTTGAGGCCCTTTGTAGATCTATTCGGCATTTTCCTTTGTTAGATGAGAAACCGTACAGATTAAACTCTGAAAAGCCGGTTCGGGATTTGAACCCGGGACCTCCAGAATGTGAAGCGCAAGTGATACCAGTATACCCTCCAATGCTGGGGTGTCCTAATCCAGTAACAATAACCGGTATACACCTCACTTTGTTTAAAAATTTTAAATTACATAATAAGCAATTACAGCTGACATCAGTTCATATTACATAATATTACCTTTTTTCTTTAAGAATATTTTAAGGACAAAAACCTATATTCGGGCTCTGTTTGGTTTTTCCTCATCTAATTTTCTCTGAACGTTCACAGTTTTAGCTTCCTAGGTCGTTTGATATCGAAGCAAAGACACAGATTACCCATATTTTACCTAAGCAATTATAATATCATAGTTTTTTTAAATACTATATTAATACATAGTTTTTTTAATAAATACTTACACCCTCTCCTGTCTCTGTTAGACAAAATAAAAATGTCTCTCAAAGTTGAAATTTATCTCTATTACTTTGCTTCTGCAAACAAAAATTATAATTTTTATCGCAAGGTCATGTGGTCGATTAACCAATTGTCATCTTAGCTATTCAGAATCCATTGGGGGTGGATTTAGTGATAACGTTCCATTCCCAGAGGTCCCTAATAATTACCCTCATGGGTGGATTTGTGCATACGTAAACACATTGCTGCTCATACTATAATTAGTAACACCAATTGGAGAACACACTTTGGTTTGATACATATTATTTACATAGGATCATCAAATTATTTATTATTTTATCAATAATACATTTTATTTTCACATTTAAAATGTTATATATATACCGACACTTCTGATTTAGTTACTTAAATCGGGAGAAAGAGAAATCAAATTGTTGCATGAATATATATTAAAATGTATGATTGATTACCTAACGATAAGCAAAGCAGTTCTAAAAGTAAATGTAGAGTCACTATGCTTTGAATTTCAACATTCAAAATAATTTTTCAACGCCCGAAGAAGTTGTCAAATGAAACCTCTTTCTAAAACGCAATCATGAAATGTGCTCTCCTTACGATCACTGCATATTATTAATATGGGTAATCAGTAAAAATGAGATGTACTTGTTTATTCTATAATTATTTACACATATCATAGATTTATGTTAATATGTTGCATGCGTTGCTTGACCTAAACATATTTGCAAAAGATTAATTGTGTCGTTATTATGATGTTATCATGTTATTATGATGTTATGATGCATGATTTTATGATGTTATGAGGCATGTAGTTTACCAAGCCTATGCGGAAAATAGTGTATAATATATTTGATTCCTGGTCTATTAAAAGATTTAATAAATAGAGATATTTGTACACCTATTGCAGTTGTTCCAGACTGTTCATGTTGTTATATTATTAACGATCTGTTACCATCCTCAAAGCTACTTACAAACACACACTTTATTCGTAAAGTGGGTGTTGGGTTTGCTTTAGTAGCTAAGCCACCTTTCATCTTTAATAAACAGGTAATTAAAGAAGTGTGTTGATTTTTAATGTAGGGATTTAAATATTGAAACACTCTATAGAGAAGTTCTCTCCTCCGGAATGAAATAACTATGTAATTCCTTAGAGGTAAATGGTAAATCCAACTATATACGTATGTGTTATTGAAATTACAAATGACTGCAAGCAGCCATTGATTGTGTATTACATCTTCACAAACCAGAAAAGTATTTTTAAGTCGGCCATGGTCGGTAGTAAGTGTCTTAAAAATATTCTGAACAAGGTTTAAAGACATACAATAATTTATTTTCCAACTTTTTGTGTTTTCCAGAATATGTCTTAAAAGACAAAATGTATAATTAATATTATTCTAACTCGGTTTAATTTAGTAATTTACTGTTTGTAATATTTTTTTATGTTTTATCGGACCTGGCATTATATTTAATATACGACTTGATATTTTCCTATCGAATTCTTAATATTAAACCTGTAAATTATTATAATAAGTATTAAGTAATAACCTTGGAAAAGTTGTGAAAACATCTTGATCGAGTGATTATTGGCAGTATAAGTGAGAATACTATTTTTGCGTATATGTTTGCGGCACATGTTGCATAGCGTGTCTCAACGTTAACCAGCCCTGGGCCACATGCTGCAGACGGAAATGTCAGTAAAATAAGAAACAACAGCCATACTCACCAATACCTGGGCTTGACAATAACACGTGCACCTGCCGTTTGTTGTAATGCCTTGAAGTTATTAGTGTCGATATCATATTCTAACTATTCTATTCACAATACTATAGTACAACTAAATAAAATTGTTACTTTCAACTTGAACAATAGTTTGTAATGTAGTTTTCTGCTTTATGATAAAAAAAAACTTTACACAACATCTGAGTTCAATCTACCAAGGGTTCAGTCCTGGGTTCAGAGAAAACTCTTGATTTTAACATCACTGATGTTTATTGCGCTCCAAATATACACACAACTATGTACAAATGTTTTCTCGGCTTCCAAATATTATTTTAATTTGCCAGCACTGAGGGTAGACTCGTAGGGTTGCAGTCCTCAGCGACTCAGGAACTTCCCTGGTGCGTCGTCGGATGTCCCTTTGGCGATGCCTCCAGTAGTGTTGGCTATATTGCGAGCGCTGACCGTAGCCTCACTGCTTGTATACAATGGTCCTGTCACGCTCCTTCCCGGACGAATGCCAGATCCCAACTCACTCATCTGAAACATTCCCATCATATAAATACCATCCAAACAATGGAATACCACAAAAGGGGGGGATCAATCTTACAGGAAGCTGGGGGCTCAACACGCCCATCCAGCCGGTGCAGACTCAGCACGCCCATGCACCCGGGGAAAGGTTCGGAGGGAATGGCGGGGGCTCAACACGACCTTCCAGCTTCCCGCGGGCTCAACACGCCCATGCGGGGTGTCGGGGGCTCAGCACGCCCTTCCAACAGTGCTGGGGGCTCAACACGCCCATCCAGCCGGTACGGACTCAGCACGCCCATGCACCCGGGGAAAGGTTCGGAGGGAATGCCGGGGGCTCAACACGCCCTTCCAGCTTCCCGCGGGCTCAACACGCCCATGCGGGGTGTCGGGGGCTCAGCACGCCCGTCCGACAGTGCTGGGGGCTCAACACGCCCATCCAGCTTCCCGCGGGCTCAACACGCCCATCCAGCTTCCCGCGGGCTCAACACGCCCATGCGGGGTGTCGGGGGCTCAGCACGCCCGTCCGACGGTGCTGGAGGCTCGACACGCCCATCCAGCCCACCGGGAGCTCAACACGCCCATCCGGTGGGTCGGGCCGCTAGGGCCCAACTGCCTGATCTGCCCAGAGTGTCCTCCTTATAAGCCCAAGGTTTTGACCCCAAAGGGTGGGGGAAGGTACCCAGTACCGGGCCCGGGTACTGAGCGCCTTCCCCAGTACATTTTCCCAAGCTAAATTACCTGGGGACAAAGTACTGGGGACAATTTTATGGAAATTTTAATGGAATTTTAATGGAAATTTTATCTGTTGCTCTTATTACCAGTTTGCTATATTTACTTCCCTTGATACCAGCTGGAGGATTTTTAAAGACGAAACATCATTAACTTTGTCCACTGGAAAAGCATTTTTCCTCATGTAAATACTTTCCCATAAAACACTTCATTCGATTATTATTATATTTCAATTTATAGTTATGTTATTTGTTACCATCGTGCTCTTTTTAAAATATAATCAGTAAGATTTTGAGTATTGTTAGTTATACATAGGTTCATATAATAGTATCAAACTAAAATTTGCCATAACATTTTCCTTATTCACATTTTCAGACAGCACTCAAAGCAGAGAGAAAACTGAGTACCTGTTATAACTCATCAGCGGCTCCCGGTGCATAAGGCGATCACGTGATTAACGGTACATCAGCGTTTAATGGAACACTCAAACACTTCTATTGACTACGTCAGCAAGCTTGGAAGCTGTACATACACGAATATAAACTATTATCCCCATGTATAAATAGTAATGTTAAATGTTTGAAATGTATTACTAGGGGAGAGAACATGCATGTGTTTTCCTCTTTTGAATTTGACTTTAATTTATGTACAAAGATAAACTACTACAACAGATTAAATATATCACACTAGTTATGACCAAACTACTTACTGCGAAAATATTACATTCAGTGAATGTTTGTACAAGAAAAAATGCACAGAATGCGGTTTTATTATCAAATAAAAAAGAGCAAAACCTCATCGGAAACTTTCGTTTGACTGTCCCTTTTATGGACATTAAATTATATTTTTTGTAACCAGTGTTTTTAATCGTACACAGTAGTTTATCTGTAATAAAAATTACAACTTTATATTAAGTAAGTGTTCAAGATAGGCTGGGACGGTGGAAGAAATAATAAAAATGTTGTATTGACTACTAAATCTAATACAAGTCTAAATCTAATAGAATATAAAATTGTAAGATAATATTGAAGTTGTGTTTATCATTCACTGTAAGTACAACTTATAAATATTCTTAAATTATATTTTATGATTTGATAAATCGGTATATTCCACTGTAACTCTTATTTAATAAGCTTGTATAACAGTTAGGAAATACAACCTTATAGATTGTAATGTTACGAACAAAAATGAATGTTTACAGAGGTTTTAGAGATTACCCTAGATATAAAAGGTATGATTTTTTAAATTTAAATGTTTGTATCTTATTTTGATGTCGCTTTACAGTTACAGTTTAAAACGACTGTATGTGAGTGTGTAGAGTTACTCAACATAACACACGCCCTGGTCACCAATTAGTTATAAATACAGTTTTATAAGTCACTCGATGATTATAACAGAACATATTATCAACGTGAAAAATATAACTAATAAAGACATAGTGATAATAAACACAGATAGGGTGTATCCATGTTCAGTTGTAACATTTAATATTGTTTAAGGTGTACTAAAAGCCAAAGTTCTCAGTGGGGGAGTGTGAAAGTAGACTTTCCTTTTTCATGCTTTCCTTCTTTCTCTTGCCAAAAGTGTTTTATAAAATAAAAACATCGCCAATATATAATTTACTTAAGAAACATTGTTTTTTCCATACCAAATCTAAACATTTGTAAGATCCTGTAGGAATTTTGGTAAGTAGTTAAACTTATCAGTATATTTATATAGCAGATAATACATAACCGTTACAGTAAAACAAACGATTCATTAGACCATGGGTAGTTAAGAAACTAATCAAATCCCAGTCAAAGTTACATCCCCATTTAAGAGCTCTCGAATCCGAATTGTGCTTGTAACGATCGTTTCAGTTTGAACAGTCAGAGTCGTAGCTGTAGGCTCTGTAATCACAGGATGTCCTTATTTACCACTGGCATACTCGAATCATTTTCTAATTATATATATTTCTTACTTTGGATAGTCTTAGTGTACTTCATACAAAGACTATGGACTCAATAAATCCATATAGTTACAATAACCACCACATTTTAATTGTTATTAAATTTGGAAATAGTAAATTAAGTATTTCAGTTATTACATGTTTATTTACTGTGCATTCCTTAACGTACATATTATAAGAAAATCGCAAAAATATTTATTCTAATGGAAAATTGTCTACGATATTTTGCCCATGGCAGATTTACCGTTAATGGTTGTAAAAGACAACCCACTTTACAACGATTTGCACTTATAGCGCGTTTCTCTCGTCATATTTCTTTTTTATTTTATTTTTTTGTATCACGAATTTACATTTGTTTGTATTTGAACAACAATCAACAAACAATAATCCAATAAAAATAATAATTAAGTAATTAATTCGGTGTCAATATTTATTTTAAGTATCTATAAATAAAAGGGAATGGATTAACTTAAATTTATTTTAATAGATGAAAAGTATTTCAAACTGAATACTTGTCAAAACTAGTTAGCACGCAGCACGCTGACGTGAGGGAAGTGAATTTCCGCATACAAAACTTATCATAGTTTAACTCAAGCACAGTGTAAAAACATACATTTATGCCAATTTGATTGAAATATGAAAACATTGATAATTTTGACTGATCTGATTTTAAGTGTAAATCGGATAAAAATGCGACTGCTAGAGTGCATACACACGCATATGGTATATATATGTTATATATATAACATATATATGTCAAAAATATATATAATTTTGAACGACACCCTTAAAGTGTTCAGGGGGTCATGCGTTAGGAACTTCTATGGTGGTCCCAGGCTTAAGTTTCACCGTGCGGTAAATAGATAAGAAGTATTTCAAAATGTATATTTGTCAAAATAAATAAATAAAATAAATAAATAATGACTTTATTTAGCAAGCGTTCATCAAAGTATGACTCTGGTTTACATGACAACTCTTGTCAAAATTATACAAAGAAATACAACAACAACAAAAATGAAAATAACAATTAGATATCTAAAAGGTCTTGTGCGTAATATTTACAAACAAATAACAAATATACAATTCTTTTACATATTTTTTAAACCTAGAATAACTACCATTCCTTAAACTAAGTGGCAAAGCATTGTATGTTTGTGGTCCAAAGTATCTAAATGCCCTTTTCCCAGTTTCTAATTTTGTTTTTGGCAGGTGCAACAGGCAATCCTGTCGAGTACTGCGCACATTGATTTGATGTCTAAACACTAGCTTTTTTCTTAGATATTCAGGTTTCCCAGTCTGCAGAACTTTGTGGACTAACTTGACAGTTTGCAAATCAGAGAGGTTCATTATTGATAAAACCCTAGCACTTAACCTGAACTCACTGATATGGTCAAATTTTTTCAGGTTGTAAACGAACCTCAGAGCTCTGTTCTGCAATCGGGTGAGAACCATCTCATTTTCCCGTGTTAGACAAGAGGAAAAAACTGGGAGAGAATATTAAATGAGAGGAAAGATTGTCGATCGTATGATTTCCAGTTTAGAGGACTCTGCTAAAATTGTGCTAAATCTGAGAAGAGTTTTCAATCTTACTATAACGGTTTTACATATGGAATTCACGTGGCCAGAAAAATCAAGATGGGAGTCAAGAGTGACACCAAGAACCTTAAGAGAGTTACTTGACCTCAGTGGTTTGCCGTCCAAAAGGATGCTCCCGTCAACACTCCTAGCTCCCAGTTGACTCCTCGAGGACAACAAGTCAACAAACAAGACCAAACATTTACTAGAATTTAGTAGAAGACCATGGTCATCCGACCATCTCTTGACCTTCTCCAAATCAACGTTGACACAGCGCACAACCTCTTCTGCTTCTGAAGGCTTAAAGGATATCAGCAGTTGTGAATCATCAGCGTAAGAGTGCAGTGAACAGAAATTCAACTGATTCTTCAAATCTGCTGTGTATAGAAGAAAGAGAATAGGTCAAAGGCAAGAACCTTGAGGAACTCCTACAGATCTTGGAAGAGCCGCCGATAACTGTCCGCAAAATAATAGTCGGACTTACGAAAGAAGACTATAAATTGCATTTTTTAACACATATCCTCTTAGTAACATTTTGACCCGAACTTATGTCATATGGCCAAAGAAGAATGGCCAGTTAACGTTATGTAACTGACCAAAGAATATTGACCAATTGACGCTGAATAAATGGCTAAATAAGACTGGCTAATATACAGTGGATAAGTGGCTAAATCAGATTGGCCAATTGACGTTAATTAACATACTACAAAACACGCAACAAAGTTTATTAACTGATAATAGAACACGATATTGTGTTCTCACAAATCCTCCTCATTCGAGTGAGTATAAATTATGTTACTCGCATTTTGATGTATTAATCCCTGAGCGTTACAGCCTCAACAATTGTAATGGTCCAATGATAATCTACTGGATATTGTTCTAGGTAGAGATTTATTTTATGTAGCATTCTAGGCCTATACTATAATACGTATCTATTTTAGACAATAATTAATTTATTATAAATAATAATCATAATCTCTAGTAAACTGTCTAGCTCACATTTTCCTTTATCCGTTGTGTACCATCTCAAGAACAGGTGTAACTGTAAACCAATGTAAATTAAGAGTAATCAATTATTTTTCGACTTTCGTGACAACAAACCATACAATTTATACTGAACTCTGGGAGCTTAAGTTACAGGTTAATTGAGTTAATTAATGTAGTTGCCTCTGACCGGATGCTAACTGGCACGGAACAGCTAATGAGGGTTACGTTGTCTTGGTTTGTTCACTTGTATCATCTTTCTTCTGATTGGTTGTTAATTGGTAAACTAGATGTTACTTCTTGTCGGTTTTCACTTAAATATATCTGAAATATACTTTAGTAATTTATTTACTTAATATTATTAAAAATAAAGAAAACAGTACATCTTTTCGCGTTTATAGTTTCTTAACTTCTAGTATATTTTGTATAAAGCTAGATTTATTTAATAAAACAAATAAATCGTAGTGGCCACCAGGGTTTTTCAAATACTTTTTCCTTTGCATGTTTTGAAAATAAACAGTTTTAGCTTTACATGCCTTAAAATGTTGACAACTAGTATTGTAAGCGTAACCGTTTCAAACTAAACCACTAAACACCTATTAAATCTCTGTAAGATTTATTATATACAATACAATACCAAACCTTCGAACGGCTGTGGCTAAGAGCAAAAGTAAGAAGAAAATTTCTCTTTTTCTTATATTGGATAATGTATTTATATATGACAACAACTTTTTTTGTTTCTAATTTGTATGGGCCTAACATCGGTGAAAAAATGTGTTTACTGCATAACAAAATAAAAAAGTGACAAAATTATAAAGGTCCTTGATGAAGAGGTCGTAGGAAGCTTATTGTGTTTTCGGTTTATTAAACATATGTACATAAACTACTTAATGTACATTGCAATTCAAAATCTTTGTTGAAGCATCAAAATTAAATTGATATACTAACTAACTTCAATTGTTACAACTAACTGTTTGTACTAAATCTGTTATATCAAAAATTATCCGTTGTGGTAAAATACGTTTAAACTTCCAGCCTACTTGTTCATCAGGTTATGTTCTGAGAGATTTAACTACACAAGAACAAGCAAATTGAACTGTTAATCAAAAACATATACTTGTAAAGTCTGTTTATGACCATGATGAAGTGAATAAACTACATCTCTTGAGTTGGTATTGTGGACTATATTTATTCTTTTAAGACCCAAGCTTTAGAAACCCCAAAGCAATAACTCATCCAATCGTAAACGAGGCTTCGCCAGAAATGTGCCGTATAATCAACCGCTGTGAGGTGCGAGTGGCCGTGAGACGAGCGTATCTGCTGCGGTTGATGAATATGTGATGCGGCGATTTATCGTGGGGCCTTTTGGGCTGTGTTAACTGTATAATAATATTGAACAGTCTATACATCCTTCCTACTAATTTATAAATATGAATGTTTGAAAGTTTGTATGTTTGTTTAGATATTTGTGGCTCAATCACGCTCTAACCACTGGACTGACTAAGCTCAAATTTGGCAGAGATATACTTAATAGTCCTGAGTAACAGATAGGCATATTAAAGTTACAAAAATCCTATAGAGCCCTGCCCCAAGGGGGTTTAAAGTTCCCATGTATTCCTTATGGAAATTAAATTTTCTTTGAGCTGATGAAAATCCAAACAGCTGATCTTGATTCGTAGTAGTTCCACGGCCTAACCACAGAATGCAACACGCACAACTGTAATAGTTTTTATAAATCATTTGCTGGGCGAAGCCTGCGGGTAACAACTAGTATCATATATTTGTTCATTCCATTTAGAGTGTATTTATGTAATAACCATAATAATTTAACTTTGAATACCGTTAACACTTTAGCTGCTTAGTTTCTTCCATAACTAATTCTTGATAGATGAAAACCCCTTTACTGTTGTTAGCTTAGTGAAATGCGTTGTAAGCCTTTATAATATATAAAACGATAAATTCACGCTTAAATTTATGTTGTGATTTGTTTTGAAATAAAGATTTGATGTTGTAATCTAATTGTATTTGGTTTATTTGTAATGAAGTATATGAAAGAAACAACAAAGTTGTGCTGAAAGAAATATGTCATGCGATATTTATTTTATTCCTATGAAACTATAATAAGAATAATCGTATGGACTATAAAGTTTTGACTAAGATAAAGTTTTACTATTTTAAAATTTCGAAGCTTGCCAAATGTATTAACAATGTTTATTGTTAGATAGTGAATAGTTTATCCCATGATACGTTTTCAATTAATTACTAGTTCCATTTCACATTTTGTTTAGTTTCTGAGTTGTTTTAATCAGAAATTACTTAACAAGCTAACTGCACTTATTCTTTTGTCTATGTGATTATAATTAATCTAAATCAGGAACAATAAAAAACGTTATATCGAGTTTCATAAACACGTAATCATTTAATACCTTATATTAAAAACATAACATTGTTTGTTACAATAACTGAAAAATCAAGATTGTCAGAAGGAGGGATCTGCAGAGAAAGGTGGTGAATTCATCAGGTCGCCCTAAAAGGGAGAGAACTTCATTCCTTAATTAACCGAGAAACTGGCCTGAGAGGTAATCCCAGGTTGATTAGCTATCTAACTTTAATAACATATGAGGACCCATAAGTCAAGTGTATTCTCTTCCAGGGGGTCCTAAAATCCAGAATTCATTTAAGGGTCCTTCTCCTGCCCTCTAGCCTGATAAGGCTCCAATATCTTGACGAGTAAAAGCCCTTTCCTCTCAGGCTACTCCCTCCCTACCAGGATACATCAGAAAGATGAGGAAGACGCAAAGTCCTTCCAAGTTCCCAAATTTGGCTGGTTATTCAGGCTCAGCTAGATCTCAAGTTAACAAATCTCTTCAGAAACCATTGGGGAACTTAAATGAGAAGGAAGCTGCTTATATAGATAGCCGGAAGAACTGACTGATATTGAGACATATTATTGAGCTTTACTCAACATAGACCTTAAGACAGGCCAACGTCAGTCTGAGAGCCATCTAATACAACATAACATTTCAATAATGAAGCAACACTGTAAATTATGAAAGGTCGTCTAGTTAATCGTCAAACTACCTTATACACCGTGTCCCAAAATAAGTATACATCTTCAAATTTAAATAAAATGATAATGCCATCATTTACATTGGCCAAGTTGGTGCCCATTTCGTATCAAATAATCATAAGTTTTATTCCCAGCAACTAACATTATTTTACTACGTCTACAGCCAAGTCAGTAGCAGTGTGTACTGTATGAAATAAAATGTTTAATTTCCTCCCTGATTGAAGTGGACAATAACATCCCTCTTGTACGATGGTCTCCACGTCCTCCTGATTTGACTCCATACGGCAGTGATTTATTGGATGGCGGTACGTAAAATTCAAAGTCATTACCTCCACCGCCATTTGAGCTCTTGGACCTAAGGCAACAAATAACAATAATACAAAGTATCAATGAGACTACCCTTAAAGTTCAGAACTCGACTATAAGATTAAGTTTTCCGAGGGTGCCGAAGTGAACATATTGAACATTTATGGCGTATGGAAAAACATTTGAGAATATGTTCTTTCATACTGTACAAGTTTTATCTACCATATAATTAAAACTTAGCTGTGATATACAATGTTGTATAATTCTTTTTGGGACACCCGGTATATCGACATGGCTCGTTTTTAAATGTTCAATAACTGTCGGAATTCATCAGAGTGACGTGCGAGTGATGAATTGAGTTTTGCAAAGATACGTTTACCATAAAAAGAGTATTATGAATAATAGATTTACGTTGTGAGTTGCGACGTTCGTGATGCGTAAATTGAAGATGAGTGAACAACAGCTACAGCAATATATTCTATGGATTAGAAAACTTTACTATTTGTATTTTTAATAACACAAAGCCGTAGACATAAATATGTTGACATACAATTCATATGCCTCATTCAATCCAAAATCTTTACTTTTAAAAGACAAAGGCCTCTCTCACTAACTCACTCATCACAAATTATCTTACTTCCCTTTTACCTGTAGAGTTGAAATTTTGTACACTTACTCTTTAGGCATGAAATAGGAAAACTAAATGGTTTTCATCCTGATCTGACCTTAGGACTCCGCGAGACACCCCGACAAAGTTTCCATATCTTCTTTTGGAAATTCATTTTTGTTTGAACTGATAAAAATACGAACAGCTGATCTTGATTCGTAGTACTTCCATGGGCTAACCACAGAATGCAGTACACACAACTATCATAGTTTGTATAAATCATTAGTGAGGCGAAGCTTGCAACAAGTCAAGGTATATTTATGTCATTTTTTTAACAAAGCAGATCGCAAGACTCTGTGTTCAATATTATCCTTCACAAAGTGATCACATATTGCTCATGTTAGATCTTGTAAACCTTAGATTATGAGGCAAGCAATCTGATCACGTAATTTGTTTATGATTTTTTTTAATCTGAGGTAAATATTAATACGTCGATGCAGATTGACACGCTTTTTTGCATACGTGGCAAGCAATTGGGAAGTTATTATTACAAAAATTGCAAATGGTTCCTTTTGAAAAATATTTTCGTTTCGGGCTTTATAATGGTGTTATGGTATTTAACTTCGAGTCATTATAGAAAACCCCTAATTTGGATTTATACTATACACATAGTACTATATTAAAAATTATAGTATCAGTCGCTTGATATACGTTGTTCATTGGTAATACAATAGCAATTAAATTGAGGTACAACAATCATTTCAACTATAAATAAATCAATGTGATGATTAATAAATCACAACGGTTACATATTGTTTAAAATTTAAGTTAGTGTAAGTATGAACAAAATATATTACTATAATATAAAACTAAGGTATGAAAATAATGACAACAAAATTTAAATATTTAGAACCTGGGGAACCACTGAGTAAAACTTAATATACTCGTACTTTCATCCCTGATCCAGACAAAAAAGATAATGATTGTAAACAAAATACTATAAATTATAAGCAGGAAAATACGGATTGATATTTCAAACAACCAATATTTAAAAATAACAAGTACTAAAATTAAAAATAAACTAAGAAAAACAATGGTAAAAGGTGTAATGGATTGTAAGCGTTAAAATTACAACAAATACTTGTAGACACTAAATAATGCAAAACACTCTTTTTAGTTCCACAGAAAAACATGCAAGTAGTTAGTTATTCCTACTACACTGTATATATTATTATATGAGTAAAATACTCACTTCAAATGCTTTACGATATAACATTTTTTAATTAACTAACGAAAAAACAATTTGACATCGAAAAGCAATTTACGTGAGTATTTTCCTCTTCAAATAATATATTTAAAAGGTATTACGGTCGATAAAACCTATACTGTGTGTTTCCCTTCAAGTTGAATTACTTTATAATATATACTCAAACCGATGATAAGATCGTTTTCAAGATCTCTTCAACAGATTGAAAACTCTTCATCTGAATAAGAGATCCATCTCGTTGATTTGATGGGAGGAAGGGGTTCGGTTAAAAGATCGGCATTGAGCGTTAAGCGTTTTATTTTATAACATTGTGCTATCATCTAAGAGTTTGTTTGAATAAAGACACTTGGTGTTCCTCCAAGTTAATTTAGCATAAAAATGTTGAGCCAAAAAGGAATTTAATACTTTTTATGAACATTTATTAAATTAATAAAGGATTTTCATAGATTTTTAATTTGGAATTTTGATCTAAGTAAAGGTTTTCATTTTATTTATTGCAAAACACGTAATTTTAAATTGTGATATTTTTACTTATAAAAGTTACTTGTAATATTGAATATCTTGAATTTCTGTTAAAACAAATATTTTATATGCTTAAAAAAGTTTCCGTGATTTCTCACCTGTAAAGAGGATTATAATTATAATATCAATTAGCAGGGGGAAACAGTTGAAGATAATACAATTCCACATGCAATAAAGCAAGTTAAGCATAGATATGTGATTAGCCAAGCATATTAAACTTACATTTTAAACTACCAAATATAATTATATCTAAAATATGTTTCTCTGGTTAATTTTATAACTATTAATTCATTTTTTACCAAATGAAACGAATAAAAAATACTTATATATTGAAATGTATAACACTTACAAAAACACAGTGTGATAAAGTTGTATAGTTTTAACACAATAAATATGCGAACTGTTATCATAATATCTGGTAATACTTTAGCCGGTAAATATAAATGACAGATAATATTTTTAGAATAAAAGGCACACTGAAGTAACACAAATTAAGTGCTATACTATAACCTGTATTACTGGCTAAAGTAGAGCAATACGTGTAGTCCAGATAGTGGTGGTAAAGTGCCCCATAATGGACCGGCCGTGTCTAGGTATTGCGGTTATCGGACTGTAGCAGATGTTGAGGTCTCGCTACAATCCTTTGCTATGTAATGGTTACAGCTTTATCCTTTTAGAATACACTTGTTCTGCTAGTTATTCTATTATGAAAAATATTGAACCAAAATACTTTTCAGGCCATTTTATAGTTAAAATTCAAACGTGTTTATAATTTTGTTTAGTAACACCAAGAAACTGTATGATTTTACACTGAAAAGAAAGTTAACAATAAGGCTTCAACATGTTGAGTTATTTTGTTTGCTAAAAGTAAAGTTAAACTACGCAAAACAAACAAATCATAACTTATTTATGATTTAATAAAGTAAGGACTTGTTTTTGTCCGATAGTCCATTTATTTAGGATAATACTTTACGTTTATAAATAGATCAAGTTTATAAACAAACATAACTTTCTCTTATAATTTTAAAATATTGGTGTTGTAAATATGGTTTGAACTCATACCATACAAAAAGATTATAATACTGTCATGTAAAAATGGAGTTGTCAGACTTTAATCAGCTCCTATCAGAAGAAGAGGCAAAGTGAAACAAATCTGTTTCACGACTAGTATAAACATATGATAAAAACATTGAATACAATGCAGTTCACTCATCACGGACTATTTAATCAACAACAGAACCGTTACGGCAATGTTGCATTTGTTGTTTTGTTGTATACATTCAGAGTGGGTGTCCTTGTTGGTTTTCATATAACTATGACGTTTAGTCTATTTTTTATATTGCTTATAATTTCAAAACGTAGCTGTATACATCAAATTTACTGTTTTCAGTTCCAAAAACATTGTTTGTTCTATTTCCTTAGCTAAAGAAAATTATAAATGTAAGTCGAGATCTTTTGGTTGTAATTTTTTTAATTAGTACTAGTTTATAATCGGATATTACAAACTATAACTGCCAACACCAGAGCGATCAAATGATCAGTTGTGGTGCATAATTGAGTCGGATAGTTTCAAAATCACCTACATCCAAAAATCCCATTTTGAGCTGTGATGAGTTTCGTGTGGCTGAGTCGTTTTTCTATTGACCCCTGCTGTAAGTTAGTTTCCAAAAAATCCAGATTCATTGGTAAATAAGCGGCAACACTGTGGTTAGTTGCAAAAGTTCCTAGAGTGCGGAGTCAGTTTCAAAAACAGCCACATCCTTACAGACGGTGCTTGTGCACAGACAATACTGCCAGCAGCTGATTGTATTACTCTCACGTTTGGATGTTATGTTTGGTGAATGCTATTCATCGTTGACAATTTCCAACGTTTTATTAATATTGGTACCTCATTTACTTGTATAATTAAGTTAGGTAAACTTCAAAAGTACCTACATCCACTAAATAAGATTCAAACCGATCGACATCAAAAATACAGTACATAATTTTTTTATAAAAAAGTTAAAAGTATACAATATTGATACCATGCATGAAATTTCTACTATACATAGGGTACTTAACAAAAAATATTAAAATTTGAACTAGCAATAGTTTAGTAATAACAGGTTTTTCGCATTTTACCGAAAACATACTTTTGTGATGTAGGCGATTTTGAAACTAGACGACTCAATTGTTGGACGACCGGATGACAAGCGGTGACGAGGGGGTGATTTATTGCCCGATTATTGATAAACTTCGTCAGTAAAGGAATAGTAAGTAATCATTAAAATTGCTTAAATATAATCCTACTAATATTATAAATGTGAAAGTTTGTAATTTTGTATGTTTGTTTAGATATTTTTGGCTCAATGATTCTAACCTCAGGACTGATTGAGCTGAAATTAATTAGATAGGTACTTGATAGTCCTTAGTAACAGTTAGGCATATTAAAGTTGCGAAAATCCTATAGGGCTTTGCCCTCGGGGGTTCAAAGTTCCCATGTACTCCCTATGGACATTAATTTTTATTTGAGCTGATTAAAATTTAAACAGCTGATCTTGATTCGTAGTAGTTCCACGGGCCAACCACAGAATGCAGCACACACAACTGTCATAGTTTTTATAAATCATTTGTGGGACGAAGCCTGCGAGTAACAGGTAGTCGTTTATAAAACGTTAAAAACAAAAGGGCGGTGCTTTGACAGCTTTTGTTAATTTAAAATTAGGTTTATTCTGCGAATTTTATGAGTATATACCCTTAACATATTTCACAACAGTTTGTTCGCACCCACTCATAATTATCAAACAAGTTATAAACTTAATTCTTCACGATATGTATGTATCTGACGTGATGGTGTTTAAATTACGCATGAAATCTCATCAGTCAATAAAAACAAAATCTCAAGTAAAACACGATAAGTTTCAAACTTCCATCGAGATTCATCCTCGGTCTATTACCACTAGATAGGCTATTTTTGTTTGTTTTTGGGAGGATTAGGAGGCCCCGGCATAGCTAGCTAGGCATGTCTCTCTTTGGGATATTATGCAGCCATCGGAAAGAGGGGAAAGAGGGATGGGCAAGGTGGTAGAATGGGGTCAGCCTGCTTCGTTCCAACAAGGGAGAGAACCTTACCTAGCTCCCGGGCTCTATGGGTGACAGAACCTCAGAACGATTCGCCCTCTAACCCAAAGCCCAACAAGTTCACCAGTCAGGGACCTCCATCGCACAGAGCCTCCAACCTCTCAGGAGTCGGGGGGCCCAGGGCTGGTCGTTCCCCAGCCCGGCAGACCGGAGACCGTCCCTTCCTCTCAGGCTGCAAGGAAGATCCACTACTCCCTCCAAGGACTCGGACTAGACTGGGTATCCAGGCTCAACTGAGAGTCAAGCCCTCAGAAGATCCAGTTGGTTACACTGGATAGCCAAAAGACTTACCAATACTGTGACAGCTTTATTTTGTTGTACTCAATGTCGACCTCTGTACTTGTATAGAGTCAAGGGTCAGATAGGCTATAAGTAATAATCAGAGAAATATATGTGATTAGAAAACGTGTAATAAATATTTCAATTAAACATTTCAGAATGGTAAAATGTTCAACTTCTCCTTAGATTGTGGGTGTACATAGAACTTATTGCGGCATTTGGCTGTGATATAGCATTGTTCTCTATTGTCTTGCAAGCAGCCACTGTGCAGCCTCTCAATGCAATAATCCTCTTTCTCCAATTTTACTCTTTAAATATTATTCTTGCCACTAGTAAGTTTATTACTTATAACATATCTAGTGGTAGTAGACTGAAGATAAATCTCGATGGATGTTCGAAGTATATCTTGTTTTATTTGAGGTTTTGTTTTTATTTGGCGATGAGATGCCAATTAATGCTTAATTTAAGTAATACAATCTATTTATTTTAAAATATTGTTTGCGTTTATAATCCTATATTAAACGTAATCCATTAAATAGTTTTAGATAATAATTTTAGTAATTACAACAGTTGTAATATAATGAGATGTATACAACCTAAATTATATTTAACAATTTTCAATATGCGATCTACAAGGATGGATTTAACACTATGACAATTAATTTAAGGCTAAACTCCAGCGAACTACGAGAAAAAAATCATTGGTTTTAATAAACTTCGTTAGTCTTTCACGAACAAGTGGCAGGTTTGTAACTAGCCCGTACCACATTACCTATTTGTCTGAGGTGAACCACCAAGAGCCACCAAGAGCACCGCAAAGAGAACTACCAAGGCTGTCAATTACCAAGGCTACCAGACCACAAGTCCTGGTTTCTGATATGTAGACATAGCTTACAATGGTTGCAGGGATCAACGTAAAGGGAATGGAGTATGTCAGTCATAAGGATTTGATCATTTGCGCTTGGAGTTGTATTTTGAGACTAGGAAATTCAAAGAGTAAGAAGAAAAGTAAGTTTTTGAATAATAAAGTTATTAGATTACTAGTGGCTTGAAGGGGCAAAAGCCCCTAACCTTTCTCCAATACTCTGCATCATCTGATTTTCATACTGAGGAAAATAGAAGTAATCAATGTAGACTCTTAATCACATGTTTTAATGTAAGTAATGCAGACAATTTATGCTTTTCTTATGGGGGATTTTTTACGTTATTTATCCTTTGCTAGTAACTTTGTAAATAATGATTTTTTCCCGATTCCCTGGGATCGAGACTTTTAATTTGAGCCGTCTCCCATCATTCTTCAATTTGCCAAACTCTAACAATTTTGACTTAAAAATTTCGCTTACAGAATTGTATATAACGATTATTCGACTTTCCATTACGTACGTTTAATTTAGAAACTTATAATACTGGTATAATACTGGACTTATAATAGCTGGTAGTTAATGAGGGGTGTTATAAAATTCGTATCATATTACATCCCGTTGTTACAATAACTCAAGACTTACCAATAAAAAATAAATAAACCGTTGCTTGGACAACATTATAATTTGACTGGCAAAATCGATCTGCTCGAATTCGAGCAACCACGGTTCGTTAGTTTAAGTTAGTAAAGTGAATGTTTTAAATTGTAATGCCATACCAGAAGTTGGCTTCAAACAGCTGATCTTGCTTCTGTACTGTGTTTTGTTACGTTCAACATCAAGAATATGCCCAATTTCAATTATTACTGTTTTTCCATGATATTAAGATTGCAACTTTGAAGGCCTGTGGAGCGTATCCCTGAAGACTGATGTAAATGGTTGTGATTTTCTTTAAACCAACGGATTGAGATATTTCATAGATACTTCAATCATAAAAATCAGTACTGTGGTTCCTAAGATCTCAGCGTGACACAAAATTGTCTTGTGTATTAGCGAATTTCCCCTATAGGGAAGAAGTTATTACCGTAGGTCTCATAGTAAGACTTAAGCCAGAGACCTTGATAACTTTTCATTTTGAGATCCCCAGATGCCAAAAACACCATTCGTTCAAATTTGTATATATGTATATATATATATATATACAATATATATATGTGTGTGTGTGTGTGTGTGTGTGTGTGTGTGTGTGTGTGTGTGTGTGTGTGTGTTTGTGTCCGTAAGCACGATAACTCTCGTAAAAAAGGTCCAATCTTAATGAAATTTGGTACAAATGTGTAAAGTACCATTTATTTGAACGAGTTTGAAAACCAGATGAATTGCACCATCCGAAGGGGGGTTTTGTGGGGTTTTGTACCCCAAAAATGTGTTTTTTGGGGTTTTCACATGTAATTTTAATTTAAATAACATTTTAATTTAAACCATTGAATTCAGCTTAAAAAAAATTTGGTATTTTGATCATTGCTCTACGTCAATTGGTTACCGAGATATTAAAAGTGTTAACACAGTACGTTGTCTAATGTTATTGTTATGGAGAAAAAGAAAAATTGTATATCTCGCTTATTTATGAACATAAACTGGCAAAATTTGGTATATTGCTTTATCTGGTTATAGTTTATAGTTGTTTCCAAAAAAAAAAAACAATTTTTCGCCTATGGTTCCTGTAGCAGCAAACCTAGGTACTTGGTCCCCATGTTATTCTTATGGAAAATACTTAAAATGTTATATATCGCTTATTTATGAATGTATATGGATGAAACTTGGTATGTGGCTTCACTAAGATGAGTTCTATTGATATTTGCATAAAAACCCATTATTTTCTCTGCCTTGTTGCAGCAAACCTGCGTACTCATCACCAATGTTATTCTATGGAGAATAATTAATACTTTAAATATCGCTTGTTTGTGAATGCATTTCTTATGAATCCTGTTAAGTGTTTTAATGTGTTATGTTATATATTCATTGGAAATTCGCTGAGTATGCAGGTTTGCTGCGACGGGGTTAAATATTACCATTTACTTATCCTAGGAAAAACTTATCCAAGAAAAAATTGAAAAAATAACCTATCAAGGAGAAATAAATTTAATAATATCAATAAATAACTAAGAAATAAATTATAATCTAATCCAAAAATACCCAGTGTGGATTAAAATATTGATATTTATTAATTCGATTATTATTCCTAAAAGTAGGATTTCTAATAAAGTTGTTACTAAAACTCTTTAGTGTTTTAATAAAAGTGATAAAACTAAACTATCATAAATAGTTTATTATTTTATTTTTTTTACTTTAAACGCTAGTTAAATTTTAATTTGTAAATAGATTAGTTTTATTTCATTTCCAATTGAAAGCTTATAGGCTTTGTAGCAGCTACATTGTCTAGAAATGTATGTGTATAGATTTAGTATATAGATATTAATTATCCTTCGATTATTCTCTTATGAATTTGTAAGTATTAGGTATAAGTTGCAACGAATGAAATTATTTTGTAGTTTAGATATTTAAATAAATTTGATTTATCCCTAGTAAAATGTATCTGAAATAATTACCCTTATTAATTAAATAACAAATAGTTATCTTGCACTCATGCTAAACCTTGGACTATTCCGTTGACATTTAATTAAAATAGTCTGCCTTATGTATGACTATACAAATAAGTTCAGCCACAAATTTTAACATAATAATATAATTACATTTATACCATCACACGCACTAATATTTTTGGTTAGTCTATTTATTACAAAATAAATTTAGATAATTTTTTTGCTCAACTTAACTTTATGTATTTATTTTTGAATTCCAACTTAAAATGTTTTACATTAAACAAAAAAGATTCGGACAGATCGCCAACATTCAGTTCAGTCGTCTAAATTTATTTGAGAACATTGAAACCATTAGTTAGCAAACACAAATCTTGTCAACAAAAGGTTCGGTGCACAAGGGAAAGCAACAATCAATCACTCAAATGAACAATAGGAAATAATAAGACCTTTTCCTCTGTTCTCGAAAAATATGTTTGTTCTCTCAAAAGCTTAAGTCGTAATAAAAAGTAAATTATCCTACTACCTCGAACACATATAACCTAAAGAGCATTACTTTTACGTGTAAGTTTCTAGTTTAGCTAAACATGTTAAGTTTAAATCTTTTTTGTTGTGGTTGCTGCTCTGTTACATATTACAATGTGTACTACAATGGTTTAGTAGCTAATAATCTCCTGTTTTTAAAACTGGATCAAATAAAAAGGCAAACTAATTCATTGTTAAATTGGATGATCTTGTATATATTTTGGGAAACAAGTCCCTGAATAAATGTAAATTAAATATTGTCTTATTCATACGAATCACTCTCAATGTGAACCAACCAAAACGAAGTTATACACGTTAGTATTACAGTTTTAGTTAGAATAAAAACAAATTAACGTTCTAAAAGTATGTTTGTTATTCATGATATTAACTAAGGCCATGCCAAATTACCAAAAAAATAGAAACAGAATTTGATGAAAATTTAAAATAAATATATTTTAAAACTTTGTTCATATTTAAAAAATAAAATAACAGTAAATAACCAAATATTAAAATAGTTAATTATTATTAGGATTTAAAATGTTCAGCAAAATGAAGGGGAAAATATCTCGTTTTATGTAGGGACCTTCAATCTCAAATTCTTCATTAAACTAGTCAACTACGATTACATTTTCAAAATAAATATTCAGGAAGTATTAAATAAAAAAGGAAGCAATTGAAACTATTGTTATTTCCTTTTCATTTGCATTCATACACATAATTGAGCTTTATTCATTAATTCACCATATTTGTGTATTAAGAAATATTGGTTGTATTAAGATAATAAATATTTTCAATTTAAGGAAATTAAATTACTTATTAATTAATTCTCAACTAATTTAAAAATAAATTTTCTAAATGCATTAGTGAATTCGTGCACAGTGAAATACTAATACTAAAATAAAAAAAAAAAAATAAATACATCGGGTGAATCAACAAAAATAGTTTTTATTTTAACTATGTCTTTTGATTACAAAGTTCTTTGCAATCGTAAAGCCTCGTTAAAAAAAAATTTATTTATTATTTGAAATTTACCATATCATTCTACAACCCCTTAATGTATTTATAATTGTTATAAGTCAAAGGCGATCACTGTTATTCCAATTACTTTGCAATGGCAATAAACGACATTAAAAGTTCACAGATTGTATCAGAATTGGCGAAATTGATTTCTCCTTCAAACAGAACGGTTCCAATTAGAAGTCATAAACTCGAAGTCTACTGTTGCCGAGAATCGTTGTGTTTATGTAAGAGCGGGAAGAAATCACAAGAAACCTTTCGAATTAGTTTTAAATAGTGTTTTGTGTGGAATATTATATTGAACTGGTAATCTGAGTTAACCACTAATAACAATTTTATGAACGTCTCATTTAATCAAACCGTCTCGTCCCATTAGTCTATTTAGTTGATTTAAAGGTTTTTTTATAAAATGATTTCTAACATTATTTTCAAAATAATTGTCAAATCTCATTTTCCGTTATAAAAATTAATAGATAAATAACCAGCACCCAAACAGAGAGCTTTCTCAGTGTAGTTTGTTATCGCTTCTGCTACTTATAATATTTAGGTTATAAAGCTTGTTAACTGACATAGTATATTATCATGTATAATATTTCCTACTTTTAAACTCCATTAAGTAAAATTGCAGTCCGTTCATTTTTCATTAAACTGATTTCCTGGCAACCTTGATCTCTCATCTTTGTTTTTTTTACCCATCTGATAAAATTATAAATGCCCGATACAAGTTTTGATGTATGAATAGTTAGTTGACCTCATTGTGGTATCCCAGTGCCAATTGGTGGCCAATTTAATGAGTAAGTTACTACCCCTGGGGGCTTAATAGGTAGCCCTCACTGGTGATGTTGTACATATGTAAACAAATTGCTGCTAAAACTTCAATTAACAGCGTTTAGGGGGCATCAAAGTTGCACTTTGATTTGGTAAAATATTAAAACGAGTTCGCACGCAGCACGCTGACGTGAGGGAAGTGAATTTCCACATAAAAACTTGTAAAACTCAAAATAAGTGTAAAAACATACATTTGTCCAATTTTTATTGAATTCTGAAAACATTGATTTTGTTGGCTGTTCTGATACTCCTGGTTTCATTTACTTGCAAAGCTGGGAATACAATTTTGCGCATTATAAGGTTAATAGAAGGTCCAGACAGGCTTGAAAGTAGGCGTGAGGTTGCTGGGGATGATAAAAGTACTCTAACAAAGGAATAACAGGCTTTTCTAGTGTAAAACCCCTATAAGACAACGTACTGTGTTTAGTCGATACACATTTTCTTTAATAACTCGATAAATATTTATGCTAGAATAACGAGGGAGGGCTTAAAACTTTTGCCTCTCTAATTCCTATCTTTTTACATGCATTTATTTTACATCTGGGGCTTTTATGACCCTTTTTGGGCCCCAAAACTCGAAATTTGAAAGATTAATCTCCAAAAAAGGGGTTTAGAGTTTTCCGATTGTTTTGCCCAACGAACTTGTCCAACTGATTACAGAAAGAAACGTCCCTACCAAATTTGAAGTAAATCGGACAAAAAATGTGACCGCTAGAATGCAAACAAATATATATATATATGTCTATATATAATACATATATATATATATATATATAATTTTGAACGACCCCCCAAAACGTGTTCAGGGGGTCACGTTAGGAACTTCTATGGTGGTCGCGGGCTTAAGTTTCACTGTGCGGGTCATGCTAATAGTTCACTTTCCAAAGGAAATTCACTAACAAGAAGGCTTCCAAGTTTTTACGATTGTAAGAACGGAGCTCCTTAACTTTAAAAAATATTAAATATTTACCAGGTTTGGATATTTCACCAGACGTTTGGAAGTATAATTTATTACCTGAAGTGTTAGACAACGGGAAATAGTGCTGTGCTATGATTACTATATTAAAATAAAAAATATATATTATAAAACCATAAACTTCAGTTTGTCAGAAAGATTTTATAAATAGATTGGTAGACATTTGTTATCTGATTGCAAGAGGAAAGCTCTCAAATTACTCCACGAACAAGATTGGGCTACAGATACAAAGGAAAATCACTACTAATCAGGTTTCGAACGCTGTCCAGCGAATCTATGTGTTTAACATGTTCTGATTAAACCAGCACTACCACTGGGGAATTTGATCAGATGCTAAAGTAAACTAACGTCCCTGGAACATTTAATTATTTACAATCATGGTTATTTGCCCAAGCGAATATGAACATATTGTAACTGTTTGTTTGACTTATGTTTCTCCATATACATATTAAAGAGTTATATTCCCTATATACGTGATAACAAGTTTGATATCCATTACCGTAGAAAGGTAAAGGAATACAAACGGAAACGTAATCTTCGTGTTTGGTCTGTAACAATTTATACGACACATAAAACAAAAAAAGGCGGTATTATAGAATTATAGAACTTTCCAAAACCCATAGTTCATGTCCCTATTAGTGAATTCCCCTACAGGGAAGAAGCTATTACCGTAGGTCTCATGGTAAGACTTAAGCCCAAGACCATGATAACTTTTCGTTTTGAGGCCCCCAGATGCCAAAAACACCATTCATTCAAATTCATATATATGTATATATACATATGTGTCCGTAGGCACGATAAGTTTCGTAAAAATGGTTCTATCTTGATGAAATTTGGTACAAACTTGTAAGGCAGGATCTATTTTCATTAGTTCGAGAACCAGACAGGTCGCTCTATTTTAAAGTGGGTTTTGGGTGGGGTTTACCCCAAAAATTGATATTTTGAACTTTTTACATGTAATTATTTTTAAACCCAAATTTTTTTTAGACCATAAAATGTTGCTTAAAAAAACAATTTGGTATTTTGATCATTGCCCTACATTAATTGGTTACTAAAAGTGCTAAAAAAGTACGTTGCCCAATATTAATCTTATGGAGAATATGTAAAATTTTATATCTCGCTTATTAATGAACAAATATTAATGAAACTTGGTTTTTTGGTATTTTTACCTTTATCCGGTTCTGGTATATTCTTATTTGCATAAAAACAATTCTTGGCTGTACTTCCTGTAGCAGCAAACCTGAGTACTTAGCCCCCATTTTATTCTTAAGGAGAATAAGTCAAATCTTATGTCTCCCTTAATATGACATAAATTAATAAAATTTGGTATGTAGTTTCACCTCATGTTGGGTTATACTGATACTTACATAACAACCCATTTGTTTTTCTCCTTGTTGCAGCAAACCAGCGTACTCATCCCCCATGTTATTCGTATGGAGAATAATTAAAATATAGTATACATCGCTTATTTATGAATGTAGATTGAAGAAACTTGGTATTAGGCTTTACCTAGTTAAGTTATATTGATATTTGAATTAAAACCCATATTTTGCGTTCCTTTTTCAGCAAACCTGCTTACTCAGCTACCATGTTATTCAAATGTTATATATCGCTTATCCATGAATGAATATTGATAAAACTTGGGATGTGGCTTCACCTGGTTGAATTGTATTGAAATTTGTATCAACATTTTGTCAGCAAACCTACATACTCATCCCAAATGTTATTCTTATGTAGAATAATTAAAATATCGCTTATTTGTAAATATATTTTTATGAAACTTGGTAAGGGGCTTTATGTAGTATTACGACAAAAATGTGCATCGGAAATTCACTGAGTCCACAGGTTTGCTGCGTCGGGGGTATTTATAAGTTTTGAACATGTTATCAATATGGTTAGTATACAAAATGCTATTGATTTTGTATTACATAATCAATTATATTAATACAGGTTTTTAAATATAGGATTTTCTTATGTGGCGGGAAAATATGAGTTGTTGAGATAATATTAATTTAATTATAAAGAAGTAAATGGAATATCTTATTATGCAATCTGTGTTTACTGTACTTTAAGGGTAAATATACTGAAACTGTTATATATTTTAATGCATGTTAATAATAATCTCAATTTAATATTTAAAAAACTGTGATCCCAAAATCAGAATCGGATGTTTAAAAATGTTATAATTATCTTTCAGTTTTATAAACTTTCTTTGGTTTCTTCGGGTGTTGTAAAACGTTTTCATTGCCAGTATTCCCAATTTTGAGTTAAAATAGCTTAATAACTTGAATACAAAGAGATTTTTATCTATTTTAGCGAATTTCCCCTATAGGGAAGAAGCTATTACCGTAGGACTCATGGTAAGACTTAAGCCCGAGACCATGATAACTTTTTGTTTTGAGGTCCCCAGATGCCAAAAACACTATTCGTTCAAATTTATATATATGTATATATGTGTGTGTCCGTGAATGCGATAACTTCAGTAAAAAACATCCGATTTCTATGAAATTTGGCTCAAATGTGTAAAGTGACATTCATGACTTTAAGTTCGAAAACAAGAAAAATCGGACCATGGGAAAGAGGGTTTATGGGGTTTCAAAATTTTCCAAAAATCAGTTTTTTGCACTTTTCACCCTGACATTTTTAAAACAAACAATTTTTGTTTCAACTATTTTATAGAGCTTAAAAACCAATAATATAGTATTTTGAATCATGAACCTAGGTTAAGTGGTTGCGGAGAAAATCCAAAAAAACGTGTTCATCAAATCTCCCATGTTAATCTTATGGGAAAATGGTTATAGCTTTTCCTTAATTAATTTTACTGTAAACTTCATATTTGCTTTTAACAATCAGTTTAGATCTACAAACCAACCATTTTGGTGTTTAAATTGTGATTCTACGTCCAACCGTTGCCGAGATATTCAAAGAGCTAAACACAGTACGTTGTCCAATGTTATCCTTATGGAGAATATTTAAAATTTGATATCTCGTTTATTTATGAACATATATTGATGAAACTTATGTGGCTTCACCTAGTGCTGGTATATTGATATTAGGACACAAAATTGATTTTTATTGATTATCCTCTTAGCAGCAAACCTGCATACTCATCCCTAATGTTATTCTTATGGAGAATACGTACAGCTTTATATCTCCCTTAATTATGAACATAAATCATTAAAACTTGTTATGTAGCTTCACCTGGTTGAGTTATATTGATAATTGCAAAAAAAATATATTTTTATCTTCCTAGTTGCAGCAAACCTGCTTTCTCAGCCCTAATATTATTCTTATGGAGAATAAATAAAATGCTATATATCAGTTATTTATTTAAGTATTTTTATGAAACTTGGTAAGTGGCTTTATATGGTAGTAAGAAATATATTCATGCATAGGAAATTCGCTGAGTACGTAGGTTTGCTACGACTGGGGTATTTCTATTTGTATTGTCTTTTTTATTGTCTCAATTTATCCCGAATTGTTTAATACTATGCCAAACAAACATGTCCACTTTGAGAGTTCAAATAAGAGGATTAAACTTATTATTGTATTACTTGCAGGAAATACAATGTTCTAAGAAACCAACGTTCTTGTCCCCAATGTCCCCAAAGTTCTATTAATGTTGAATATTATTTGTAAACGTAAGATGTCTACATTAAATAATTAAGTATTATGTATACTAAATTAGTTATAAAGTATTTTAAACTAATTTAGCATGCAATACTTAATTAATATTAAAAATTTTAAAACCATATAAAGTATTTTAAACTATAAGAATAAAAACAATTTGTGCGATATCACGCAGAAAAAGAACGTTTAATTATAAAGAATAAGTATTTGTACTCAAATTAAACAGCGGCCACTATAATACAGTCTGCACCACATCATGTTTAGTATCTACCTCTCGTTCTTTCTACAATAACCAGCTTTCATTATTTTGAAAACAAAATACTGGTAAATACTGAAGGCTTCAAAATGAAATACATGTTTCTAATAAGCCGTCGTATTTGATTGTGGAATTCACATATCTACGTATCGAATGTAAATGTTTTTCCCCATCTTAGGGCCAAATGTTTCTGGCAATCATGCAAATAACATAGAACAGCAAACAACAGTCATATTCACCAACATACACATTGACATTGGCATTACAACGTGGGACTGAAGCTTGTTGAAATACCTCGCAGCCTAGACTAACAGTAGCTCCGAAACAAAAACAGTTTTCTGATCTTTCAACTTCATTGGATAAGTGAATATTGGACATGTCAAATAGTTATTCTTAATAAATAAATACTTAAACCTATTCTTCATTTACCTTTTTACCTATTCTTCATACCGTAACACATGTTAAGTGTATGATTGATTTTAAAAGTACTTAACAAACAAAAACAAAATATGTTGCCACAAAGATCGAGTCAAACGCTTGTTATCGGGCTGCAATGGTTTATTCGAATCTGAACTATCTCAAAATAATTGGTTTAAAGTTGGCTTTTACTTAACAACACTAAAATTTCAGGTGGTTAAGGTTACAGAACTGAAATGAAATAGACCATCGTAACCGAGGACCTTTGGGCCGGCCAAAGGCTCAGTGTTGACGGTGGGTTAACACTGGGACCCGGCGGGTGCATAGACACTGGGCCCAATAAGGGATATGTGTTGCTTGCATTTATGCCAGTTACTAAATTAAAACGCTTAAATATCAAATAAGTACTTAAAAACCTCACTAAAAGCTCTTAAAGTTAAGTATATATAACTAAATTGTATTTACTGGCGATAAAAGTTGATAGTAATTCAGTTGATATGACTTTACAAAAAAATTTAATTTAATTCTGAAATATTTTAACTTCCTCCCTTAGGAGGAACGAAAGTAAAACTTCTGTAACGTGTTCACCAAACAAAAGGCTGGTTGGTAGCTATTATGTTTCCAAGCATTATTTAGTAGGTTGATTAAAATATTTCTTTTCGGTCAGTTAATCGGTTCGTGCAATACATTTGAATAATAAACTACTAAAGGTATGAAGTAAAGATGTGACAGATGTAAATTTATTTTAATAATAATTTATTACAATTTTGGAGTAAAGATGTGACGGATATAAACATATTTAAATAATAAAATATTAAAATTATGAATCAAAGATGTAACAGATGCATTGAATATGAAGCGTAACTCTTTTATTAAAAAAAGAGTTTAAATATTATATGGAACCAAATTAAATTGAAGTAAATACAAAGTAAATAAAGATCAAGAACAAAGTTTGCAATACATATTGAGAGTTTAGGGTACTACAAGTATTAACTCAGGTAATACTATTTGTAGTAAAAACACACACTCTGCTACATTCACAACTGATCTTGTAAAAGGGTAAACGTAAGCGAAAATTGAAGCACCTTTTAACAAAGGTTTTACTTATTATATTTATTTGATATAATGAATTAACTGATTAATTTTAATAATAAAATATAGAATATAAATGATCACTGCTAAAAAAATAATATCACAGTTTGATCACAAATTTTGTTGAATATTATACATGTTAGTATAGGAAGTTAAGTTTTATATTAATTTATTTTTAGTAGCAGTTTTATTTTTAAAAAATCTTAAATAAATTAGATAAACTATTTTAAAACAAAATTTTATTTTGATTTAATTGGCACATTGTCTAACTACATAGCCTACTTATGCTTTACATAGGAAATATACGTACTCTTTAAAATTAAAACTTCATTTGACAAATAAACAAAAGTTAATTTTACATAACATGCCAAACAAATATTTACGTGTAATATATATATATATATATATATATATATATATATGGTTTCTTTTCTTTGCAAATATATAGGTATTTTGGTAAACCAACTTTGTCCCTAGGCACTAATTTTCTTATTTTCAATATTAAAATGTAATGTGGAAAAAATTCAACCGAGTTAGGTAGTGATTATTGCACCTCACATTTGAGAGGTCTCGAGTTTCATACCAGGCCGGCCATTCTGAGAAGAGTTTGTACGGTTTCTCATCTCACTTAGGCAAATGCCGGAATGGTTCCAAAAAAAGGACCGTGCCAAGCCAGGAAGGGAAATACAGGACTCAGGCCTACCTTAACTGGTTAAAAGATTTCACTATAAATTATCTATTTCGTTGTAAATTTCAAAACTTTGTCACGGAATAAATATTATTATTATTATTATTAATATTACATAAAACCTATTATAGTGGGAAATGGGTCTGTAGTAGTATGTCCAAAATATCTTTGAAATGAACTGCTGATAAATGATATAGTTCACTTGAACAGCTGAGTTTTAGCATTGGGTTTATATCTACTAGAGTGGACACGCAATGCAAAATTACTGTTAGAGATTTGTCGACATAGTTCCCTACTTACGCCGCAAGGATCGTCGCGGTTTTGTTCATCATATTTGTTTGGAATGTTTTCGTAGAGATTTTAAAATGTTTAAACCAAACTTATTTTTGATGGTCATCAAAGTGATATTTTGTTTTCACGGCAGACGAGTTAAACGGCCTAACGACGCCACAGATCACGTTAGTTATCTTAATATAACTAGATCTGCTAGATCGCAGCACTGCTTTTACTAACCCTGGCTCCTATAAGGTGTCCCCTCTAGTAGATATAAACCCAATGGTTTTAGTTTATAATATTAATAAAATAAGTTTTAACATTAATTAATATCTTCAAGTATAACGTGCTTGAACAAGGGATGTTTCAAGAATAATGTAGCTGTATTAATGACTTCATTACGACTGATTAAACAATATTGCTAATTATATATGTTTTGCTAAATATTACAAATAATTCTTATGCTAAAATAATTTATTATACAGTTGAGTTGTTTACAACAATAATTTTACTTTTAAGTAAACAAATCTAAAATAGTAGAAAGTATTGGCACTATTTAATTAATCAGATATAAAAATAAGAACTAGAATTATTACTGTTTAAACTATTTCGTACATCTTTTAAGTAATTAGTGTTTGTTTATAAAAATACATCTTAGAGTTCTTTTAGTAAATTTTAAAATAAATAAACCTAAGCTGCAATATGTCACAGAAGGATTATAACTTCAGCTTTAAGCTGTAGTAAGAAGTTATGCAAACACAGCCAAGAGTAGCATAATGAAAGTTTATGTAATTCCCTATCAAAACAAATATCGCAATTAATATTGACAATTCATATTTGTATACATCAACCTAAAATGAAAACAAGCGTATATCCAAAGCACAAAGCTTCTTTCCAATTAAACTTGTGGGTCATTCTTAAATAAACACATTGTCTACAATGTGTGTTATTTAAGTATTTAAACTACAACAAAGTTGTTTAGTTATTTTTTTAACATCAAATGTAGTTTGAGTCCAATATTTTAGCTGGAAAACTTAGTTTAAAATTTGCTTATAACCCCACTTACGCTAGTTTGTAAATATCTGTGGAAAAAGAAGGTATGAAACATCAATGCGTATTCCCGGGATGAAACAGCACCAAAGTGATCACTCAAAGTTCCCTGCTCACGTCACCGACATAGCACCAAGCTTGACACTCTGCAGATCTCTCATCAAACTAGCAGATAGACTATAATATTTGCTCCGCTAAGTTTTAGTATATACAGTTCGTTATTTAATGTATATCGAAATAAATATTTAGTTTACTTTATAATTTTAATAAATTTTAAGGAGTTAGAAATAAGAATAAGTTTACATCATACTTAAAAAACAATTTTTATAGTCTTCTCTCTTACTCCTGTAAGGTGTCCCTAAGTAAATTGTACAAAGTTAAAAGGTATTTATTTCGACACGTTTCTAACAGTAAAATTAACGTTCTACAAAATTGTATCTTTACTTTTATAAAAGGAAGACAATGCCTGTCTGTCGTCTTTTACGTTCTGTTCAAACAAAAATATGTTTGAACATATTTAGCTGAAATTGTGCATGAAGATAGAGTGTAGAGTGTAATAACCGGATAGGTTATTTTAAATAGTTCCTTAGAGCTTAATTCCAGTTTGTAAACGTTTTTCTTATGGAAATTTACTTTTACTGTATAAGATGATTAGTTAAACCAATAAATACACAACGATTAAGAATGTCAGGTAAAATGTAAAAAATGCAGGCAATCTTTTGACTCTTAGAGCGTTGTAGACGATGTTTTGCTCTCAAACAAAAGATAGCGTAGCGGTCAGTTCAATGGATTAGCTGCAGTCTCTCTGACGCGCATTCTCTTGTTTGAGAGCAGGAGTACATCCCCCTGGTAAAACCTTCTCTTGAGATTTTCCTACAAGACCTGACCTTCTAATTGTTTGTGTTGTCGATGCTGAAACATATGTTTATTAAACGCATTGTTTCATTTTTCCAGTGCAACCGGAAGCTGCACCTATCAATTTAAAAATAATAAAAATTACAAATTAGATTAACAATATAAGGAGACTCCATTAACAAATAAATACCCCGTCGCGAAAATATTTTTGTGCAAACAACAGTTAACCACAACCAGATGAAGCCATATAGCAAATTTCATCAGTTTATGTTCATAAATAAGCGAGAAGTAACATTTTACTATTTCTCCATAAGAATAACATTAGACAACGTACTGTGTTTAGTACTTTCAATATATTGGTACCCAGTTGACATAGATCAATGATAAAAACCCCAAATTCCTTGTCGTTTTGAGGGGAATCCAATGGCGGAAATTAAAATTTTACTTAAATAAAAAGTACATGTGGAAAACAAAAAAAAAAAACGTTTCGGAGTAAAAAATCCCCCAAAATATCCCTTCGGATGGTCCGATCCGTCTGGATTTCGAACTTGTACAAATAAATGCTACTTTACACGTCTGTACCAAATTTAATCAAGATCTAACCTCTTTTACGAGAGTTATCGTGCTTACGGACACATAGGGAAAATCTTCCCTATAGGGGAAATTTGCTAAAAGGAGACAGGTTAACACTGACCAATCTACACAGCTCAAGAATTGTATGTAAGTATCTAGCCTAGCTTCATTTATAGGCCTATGGTAAGTTATGGAACTGTGATGATTCGGACTGTTATTGTTTGTCATCACTGG
The DNA here is from genome assembly GCA_963675035.1 of Allygus modestus. Lineage (NCBI taxonomy): Eukaryota > Metazoa > Arthropoda > Insecta > Hemiptera > Cicadellidae > Allygus > Allygus modestus. Next base: position 29,046,039 of record OY776117.1, read on the forward strand.
GCCTAGGTCAAATATAACCGCAGCATGGTCTGAAATGCCAAATTCCTACCTTATATAATATATAAGGTAGGAATATATAAGGTAGGTAATATATAAGTTAGGTGTTATATTAATATATATATATATATATATATATATATATATATATATATATATATATATATTAATAAATAGTTTTATCCCAAAGTTATTTATTTGTTATGTTTGGCTTGTGCACTTTATGTATTGTAGGTTAAATAAGATGTCTTAAATTATCGGTTTGGTCTCGAAAGTGTGTATAAAATGTTTTTAGGATATTACCTGTTGGTAAAAATATATATATATTACCAAAAATAAATAAATAACGATTATGACAATAGCGTTGTTTAATATTCTTTGCTGAAGTTTATTTATTTATCTTGTAAATGTTTTATTTCTTAAAGATAGTAGACATTTTACTAAAACTAAATTATGTTATTAATTAGCATGCATCGTTTTATATAATTTGCTACCACCTATAGCGTATGATACGTATCGCCTATAGTATTATGATGGTTAAATCCCTGGTACATTTATAGTTTATTTAAAACCTTTTTTCAGAGTTTGTATACGATAGAAAAATTCTCAATCATTTGTTATGTATATCTTGAAAACTTATTTGTTAAGGCTTCTTAAGTTCTTTTGAGTTTTTTTAGGTAAAATGATTGATATATATCCCATTAGCAATCTCCTCTAAATCACTGCTTTAGTAATTTAAAGAAGATCGCAAATTAAATATATAGCAAAAACACGTACATTCTTATCAAGTAAAAACTTTAACAAATCTAGCTAGTTCTTATAAATAAGCTATCAATATTACGTGTGATATTTTAAAATTAATTTACTTGATTCAGTCCTAAGTACGAGTGAATGTCAGTTAACATATCAGAATAAACAGACCCAACTAACCAATAGAAGATAATAGAGATATAATGGTTTCATTTTGAGTTGCTTATTTAAAATGCTTGTTATTTTTTAAACAAAGTAAAATTGTTATTAGTTTTATTTTCGGTAATTTTTTTACAAAAGAGCATTATTAGAAAGTTTCTAGAAATAATTATTATAAACTTTAAACAGATGTTGTCTAAGCTGTTGATGTCGCTTTTTGTGTTTGGGATATATATATATATATATATATATATATATATACGTATATATAGGTATGTTTATGTATATTAATGTGTTAACAGATCTTGATTATGGAACTTACCAGACTTCAGTTAAGGAATTTGGCATTTCAGACCATGCTGCGGTTATATTTGACATAGGCCCAGTGATGACAAACAATAACAGTCCGAATCATCACAGTTCCATAACTTACCATAGGCCTATAAATGAAGCTTGAGCTGTGTAGACTGGTCAGTGTTAACTCTAGGTAAAGGTGCTGAAGAAACCTTCAACCTATTCTTCTATCAAATTGAACAAGGTTTCAATGAATGTTTTCCGCTAGTAAAAAAGCGTGACTCAAACATTAGTAAGCCTAAAACCAACAGCCATAATTGGTACAATGAAGACCTGAGGAAGAGTCGGAAAAACCTTTTAGCTCTCTATGATCAACATAAGGCACTTAACAATTCATCATCCCACTCAGCTTTAATTAGATACAGGAAGAAATACAAACAAGAACTGAAGAATGCAAAACAACAGTATGTGGCAGATTGCATCGATAAATCTGACAACAAGTGTAAGGCAGCTTGGGAGGCCATTCGCAAAGAAACAACTAACAGGTATCAACCTCATATTCCTGTTGAGCCAAATGACTTCAACAAGTTCTTCATCAACTTGGTATTGGAAGTGGCGGAGAAATCCGGCAGCAGCGGAACTTCTGAAAGCCAAAGTTGTTTCACCACCCAACTTAGAATGGAAGATAGTGTCATGTGAAGAAGTAGTGCACCATGTTAGGGTTATGAAAAATTCGAAAAGCCGTGATGTTTAAGGCCTGTCTAGTTATGTGCTAAAGTCAATATTACCTGTGATTTTAAAGCCTTTAACCTATTTTCTTAATCAGTGTCTCAGTGAAGGTATGTTTCCATCTAAGCTAAAACTTTCTAAAGTAGTTCCTATCTTTAAGAAAGGATGTAGGGACCTTCCTGCTAACTATAGGCCAATATCTTTGGTACCAATATTCGCTTAAGTACTAGAGCGAATTATACACAATCAACTGTATAGTTTTTTTTAATCCAATTCTTTGTTTTCTGCTTCACAGTATGGTTTCCGAGCTGGGAAATCCACAATTCAGGCTGTTTCTTATATTGTAAATGCCATTCTTGAAAATTTTGAAATGAAAAATGAAACAGGGGTTACCTAATGTGACCTCAGTAAAGCGTTTGATTTTGTCTGTCATGAGACAATATTGACCAAACTTGAGTTTTATGGAATAAATGGTACAGCTCTATCACTCTTGAGTTCCTACCTTGAAAATAGGGAACAGATAGTCTCAGTTAATAACCAGCTCTCTGACAAATGCCAAGTCTCGTGTGGGGTACCACAAGGATCGGTGCTTGGGCTATTACTGTTCCTAATCATGGTCAATGATATTGATGTTAGTTTACCATGTAAGACTGTGTGTTTTGCTGATGACACAACCTTGTTTAATTCTAGTCCAGATGTAAATACTGTAAATATAGCTTGTAATAACGCCCTTAATTGTGTATCTGAATGGTTTAGCGCCAATGGCTTTGTACTTAACAATGAGAAAACTCAAACAATAGTCTTCAGTAATAAGAATATTAAGGCTAGTGAATCCAACATCTGTAATTAGTTGAGTAGCGTTAAATTGTTAGGTATAGTTTTGGACAGAAAGTTAACATGGCATTATCATACTGATTTTATTTGTAATAAACTCTCAAGAGTTGTTTATTTAATAAGGTCCTTAAACAGGAATGTGCCCAAGTCTTATATTAAGCTTGCCTACAATAGTTTTTTGCAAGGGATATTATTGTACGGTATCTGCCTGTGGGGAAATTCTGCTGGGGCACAGGATGTCTTGTTAATACAAAAAAAGGCTGTGAGAATTGTAGCTGGTGCTGACTACAGAGATCATTGCAGACCCATATATATATATATATATGTGAAAGTATTTTAACTGTATATAGTTTGTATGTTCTATATGTCCTGTTAGAAGTTAAGAAATAATCTATTAATTTAGTAAAGAGGTAATATTCATGAACACAACACAAGACATAAAAATAATGTTGAAGTTCCTTTCTGTAGATAGACTAAAGTTACAACAAGTTCAAAGATAATTGGCCTGAAACTTTACAATAAGCTTCCTGTTCAAATTAGAAATATTGAATCCATGGCTCATTTTAAATTGGCTTTGACTAATGGGCTGCTTAAGCACCCATTATATTCTGTAAATGAATTTTTTGAATTAAGTGAAAATGATTTTAAAGATTTTAAATAAGTGTGCCTATAAGAAGATCTGTATAGTATGACAGTATGTGACAGTATATATATATATATATATATATATAGCCTAGTAGTAGAAGTATTGTATATTACTATACAATTATTTATTGCAAGTCGTGTCCGACTTATTTGACTTTGTCTATTACACAAATGTGTTTAACGACAATAAAGGATTCTTATTCTTATTCTTAGTATAAAGTAATTAGTTTATCATCTTTTTAAACATTTAATTAACAAAAGAAAAATAATTTGAGGTTTCAATACAACGAACATGGGTTATTATTTATTTATACTAAATATGAGTAAATACAAATATTTCGAAAATATGCAATTCTCAAATTAAAATTACATGGAGTATATTTAAAGTTTGTTCTACAACAATAATTTGAATGTAGCAACTGAAATTTGTTCATACTTAAGTAGATCTAGTGGAAACCGGTTGTGGACGATCTGAATTTTCGTTTTAACTCTGGAAATTCGTTCCGAAATATTCCCCTTACGTATCCTAATAACACTAAAGTAAAGTAGAACAGCTGTCATGATCGTTTCCGAACGTGTCAAGTATGTTGAGAACTAAATTTCCGTAAAGATAACGCCTGGGGTTCACATGTAATTCTTGATCAAAACTTATATTAACTTCAAACATTTCCAATTCTTCCATATTCATTATCCAGTCTTATGGCCTGTAAAGTACTTTAACTATTGTATGCACACGTGTAGCACACAGTTGGGAATAGTATGTATTAGCAAACAGTTAATCGCTTTAAGTACCTTCGTAATAACAGAAAAATAGTGACTAAATTAAAACATAAGGCTAGAAATCAAGCTAATGAATACACTATTGCTTATTGTTACACAATGAAAGTTGAAGTTTTGATTTGTTATGGTATATTTTATTTTGTATTCTTATGCAAATGTAAAGTTTATCAAATTTACGAAAAGTTATCAACTATTGTTGACTAACATTTAATAAATCAATTACTAATAAATATACAGGGTGTTTATAAAAAAACTTTACAACTTCAAACAAACATAAAACCTTAATTTTTTCACGTAAAGTTATAAAATTACAACAAAAATATAAGAAATGTTCTCAAGTTTTATGACATATTAAGTAGTTTACCTAATTTCAATATGTTTCCCATTATTTGCACGCAAAATAATCAAGTCTACATTTCAGTTCAGCCCAATCACAACGGTAACTATGATCATTGATTTCAGCAAACGCTCCCCTGATTCGTTCTCTCAGTTCTTCTTTGATGTTTACCTTATTGGCATACACATTATTGCAATTATTTTAATTTGGGTTCCCTAAAAAATTATTTCTTGATCGAAGTATCCATTGAACAGCCACATCAGAATTTCTTTCAATGTGCTTTAACACACTGTACTTTAGCATGAGCGTCCATTGAGATTTTAATGCGACTTTTCAATTATTTGTTTTTGTTTACCAGGCAACAATATAAACGAATCAGCTGATTAAACTGCCTGCTGATTAAAACTTTTTGAGCCACTCTTTCATGTGGTGGCATTAGGAAACTTGTATGTCCCATGGAACATGAATGGGAGAACATTAAAGTTGTAAAGTTTTTTTATAAACACCCTGTACAACGTAATAGTATTAATTTAATATTGTCATCATAACAAATGCAATCTGTAAACAAATACTTCAATTGTTGGTATAATTCTTTCAAGTATAGTAGAGGAGGTTTCTGTGATCTGTGATTGATTTTACTTTCAAATGAGTATCAAAAAACGTCTGGGATTGCTCTTCCTTTGATGATGAGGAGTACAATGTTATCAACTGGAACCGAAAATCACTCAAAGTCGCCTTACGATCCGGTCCATAAAGGACTTTATTTTCGTTCTAAACTGTTTACAGATTTTTTACGTGTACTTTAAACATAAATTATAGTATAGATTAAATTTCAATGTTGTTTCTAAGGTAGTAATATTTGAAAATGTTATAACACCCACTTCCTCACTCTAAATATTCCCTGGATATACGTTGAAGAGAACGTGTTATGACAAGTTGACAGGGGCTTGGCTTCTGACAGCTTAGTCGAATAAATGCCTTTACGTACTGACGTTTTAGTTTACTAAGCTGAATTGAATCAGTGGTTCTCAAATATAATTTTTGTCTAAGGTATTTTGTGAGACATTCAATAATAAAAGTTTACATCAAAACGAGATATATGTGAACAAAAAATACCAGTTGTGTTATTTATTACGGGTTGTAACTGAATATACCAGTTATGTAGATCGTAGAGCAAAGGCACGTATCCACAATAAAATTATAATCTTTGTTTGTATTTTAAAATACTGCGAAGTAATAATTACAAATATAATTTATGACAAGAAATATTTTTACTTATTAAGTTCACTCTGTAATTAACACATAAGTTAGTATGATAAATCGTTTAATATATACATTGTTTGTAAATAATTATTATAACTAAGTAAAGCCGTAACAGCAACAAAAAAAAAAACCATGGATTGTAAGTAAACTTAAAATGGTTTTACCAAAATATCCATTTACATCTAGGTGTTTATGGGAAACATGAATTATAATAATAATACTGAACGATTTGTATCGTCAGCTATAATGGCACGGTTAAACAGTTAGGATTTTTAAGGTGTAAAGCGAAAACCACCCTAAAAAGAAAAAGTTTAGTTTATGCAAAACTTTAAAAAAAAAATTGTTTTGAATTGAAAGAAATAAACCTTACGTTCTTTCGGTAACACGATAAGTTATATTTTAGTTCGTTCAGGAGTGAGCTATTCATAGGAGCTGGGATAATAGTGCCAGAACAATGCCTCGACAACAAAGCTCCAATCAGGGCGGTCTCACACTCTGGAACTAGAGTGTACGGTGTACTTCATCTCACTTTAAACTGCAATTCACTCTACCAGTACTATAGAAGAACAGCGATAAATCCAAGCAATAACATATAAAGGGGCTAACAATTTACCTTCCTCTCGTATGCAAAAATGAGAGGCTACATTAGCAAAGGACGGTTTTTACATCTTTCAAATTCATAAGGAGTATGTTAAAAGTTTCAAATATGACCAAGGGCCCTGCAATATTTCTTTGTAGAGGTCTCGAAAGGCAAGGAACAATCCATGTGAATAATATAAATTTGACCTTACAAAACAATATAACGGCTCTAAAAGAAACAAATTAACAAAACTTGTGTCCATACAACTGTGTTAGGATTGAGCTAAGGTAATCCGAATTGTAGCAAACTTTTTCAATCATCATTATGCAACTACCTATTTACTATATAGAAGCAGCGACAAAAACGAAAGACTAAGATTATTTCAAATTTCGAGTTTGAGGAAGGTTGGGTGTTATTCAAAATGTTTAAGTAGTATGAACAGGCTTCTCATACATATAAATAATCATAGATAAATAAAGTGTTATGATATCTGAAAAACTTTCGTTGTCATAGGGTCACATATTTAAATTACTTCAAAACTTTACAAGCTAATATAGGGTAATCTAATTCAGTTATGAAATCTTTACTGTCTTACAAAACCCTTCAAAATGATGTTTCACTCGACTCATTGAACATTTTATATTTACCTCCACATTCCCCCTCTCCCGAGGGGCAAACATGTAGCACTGGCTTTCATTATGTAGTCCCTCATATGTTAAATGGTTGCCACAAGCTGTAAAAAATCTTAAGCACACAAAAATGAAATAGAGGAGGAGGTGTTGTGGCAGTTACTTTTCAGGAACTCTCTAATGTATTCTTGACTGAACTGTTTAAATACAATACAATGTTTTAATACAACCGTTTCAAATAATGGCGTTCGTTATAAAGTTTAATACTTTCGCGAACGGTAACTTAAAATAAATTCGTGTAATACATTGTAGAGAGGTCTGTTAACAATGCGTGTTAAAATAAAACAAAATTCAATTTCGCTGGCTCTGCAAAAACATGAAGCAAATGAATATACACAATAATAAATACAACAAATAATTATAATCTGGTTTAAGCGAAGGAGGATAAATATTATCATAAAATTATAGTTTCTTCAATGTTGGTCAAATTTCAATAGTATATAACTATTCTGGGGAAATTATGGTTATATAAATAACGTTTTTCAGTTAATACGAACTTTAAACGAGTTCGCACGCAGCACGCTGACGTGAGGGAAGTGAATTTCCACATAAAAACTTGTAAAACTCAAAATAAGTGTAAAAACATACATTTGTCCAATTTTCATTGAAATCTGAAAACATTGATTTTTTGGCTAATCTGATACTACTGGTTTCATTTACTTGCAAAGCTGGGAATACAATTTTGCACATTATAAGGTTAAGAGAAGGTCCAGACAGTGTTGAAAGTAGGCGTGAGGTTGCTGGGGATGATAAAAGTACTCTAACAAAGGAATAACAGGCTTTTCTAGTGTAAAACCCCATAAGACAATGTACTGTGTTTAGTCGATACACATTTTCTTTAATAAATCGGTAAATAATTATGCTAGAATGACGAGAGAGGGCTTAAAACTTTCGCCTCTCTAATTCCCATTTTTTACATTCATTGATCTTACATCTGGGGCTTTTATGACCCTTTTTGGGCCCAAAAACTCGAAATTTGAAAGATTAATCTCCAAAAAAGGGGTTTAGAATTTTCCGATTGTTTTGCCCAACGAACTTGTCCAACTGATTACAGAAAGGAACGTCCCTACCAAATTTTAAGTAAATCGGACAAAAAGTGCGACCGCTAGAGTGCAAACATATATACATATATATATACATATATATATATATATATATATATATATATATATATATATATATATATATATATATATATATATATATATATAGATATATAAAATTTTGAACGAACCCCAAAACGTGTTCAGGGGGTCACGTTAGGAACTTCTATGGTGATCCCGGGCTTAAGTTTCACTGTGCGGGTCATACTAATAGTTCACTTTCCAAAGGAAATTCACTAATAATGTAAAATATATAAGTATAAACTAGAAATTGATCTTTGCTATCAGATCAAATATACATTAGTTATTTTACTTTACCCTCGGTATTAGCTTGTCCGCCTCGCATAGATAAACGAAAACATAAGAATTGAATAATTTATGAACAGTCAATCATGTGTTTATATATTGAATAATTCAGAAACAACAGTATATGATTAAATCTCAAACCCCGGTGAGAGTGTATTATCGCGAATATTATTAGCATTGACGGGATGTGATGAGCAGGAATGTGTGCGTTAATGTGATGAGCAGGAATGAGCGCGTTAACGTGATAACGCCTTTGACAAGGATGCCTCACGGGGAGTGATGCGTCAATCACAGGAAATGGTGGAATGAAATGTACAGAGATCACATAGTAAAATCTGCTGTAAAGATAAATAATACCCCCGTAGCAGCAAACCTGCATACTCAGCGAATTTCCAATGCATATATATTTGTCTCAATACCAAGTTATATCAATATACAATCATAAATAAACGATTTATGACATTTTAGTTATTCCCCATAAGAATAACATGGCGGCTGAGTATGCAGGTTTGCTGAAATAAGGAACACTAAAAATGGGTTTTTAGACTAATATCAATATAACTCAACTAGGTAAAGCCACATACCAAGTTCTATTAATTTATGTTCATAATTAAGGGAGATAACACGTTACTTATTCTCCATAAGAATAACATGGGGCTGAGTATGCAGGTTTGCTGCTACGGGAACTATCGGCCAAAAAATGGGTTTTTGTTCAAATATCAATAGACCATAATGAAATGAAGCAATATACCAAGTTTCGTCTGGATACGTTGATAAATAAGCAAGATATACAATTTTTCTTATCCTCCCTGAGAATAACATTGGACAACGTACTGTGTTTAGCACTTTCAATATTTCAGTAACCAATTGACGTAGAGCAATGAATACCAAACACCAAATTGTGCGTCTTTTTAATCTGATTCCAATGATAAAAAATAAAATTTAACTTTTAAACAAATTATATGTAAAAAAACTCAAAAAACCCATTTTTGGGGTACAAAACCCCCCAAAATACCCCTTCGGATAGTTCGATCTGTCTGATTTTCGAACTTAAAGTCATAAATACTGCTTTACACGTTCATACCAAATTTCATCAAAATCGAAGCTTTTTACGAGAGTTATCGTACCCACGGACACACACACACACATATATGGATATATAGATAGATATATATATATATATATACAGTTTCGAACGAATGGTGTTTTTGGGGTCTGGGGACCTCAAACGAAAAGTTATCATGGTCCCGGGCCTAGGTCTTACCATGCCGACTACGGTAATAGCTTCTTCTCTATAGGGGAAATTCGCTAAAATGGTTAATTTTAAGTAAGTTTACAAAACCTAATATTAATCACAGCAATACAATTTAAAACAAAAAAATATCTGATTTACAAATGTAGTTCGTAAGTCGTTCATTATTTTGTTACTACACTTTTTATTGGTTTGTTCGGAATAAACAACTGCTATAACTTATTTTAGGATGCGGTTTGGGATGATGTTACATACAAATTAATTAAGTATAAACAAAATATACAAGAGGAGTAACTATATCTTACACAAATCTTATCTCTGAATGTCGTGGTGTATTGTGTATTACTTATTGTGTTTTATCAGAATCCGTATATCATTCAACCTTAAAACATTCAAGCAATTATTTTAGCGGCCTAACCTAAATTATAACGTTATTAAAGTTTAAAAGTAATCAATATAAAGTTATTCGACTGTAATATGTTGTACGAACTCACAACCGCAACAAGTTTTATAAATAATTCTTTTGAAATTCTCCACACAACTGAGAAAACTGAATATGCTTATATTAAATACCCAGTATTTACCCATCCAAGATGTGTAATAAATCAGAACGTTTTTTAAATGTTTAGAAAAATATTTAACCAATCGGATAGTGTCCAAAACATTCACAAGTTTATTTGTTCAGTTACATAACATCATATTTACATGACAGGTAAGTATCAAGTATTTCTTTAAAAGCTCAGAGCACTTACTTTGTGACAATTTAAAATATCAATATTCTAAAAGTTGTTTTTTACTCTTAAATAACTCGAGCGCAAATGGATATCTTATAACACAAACATTAAATATCTCTAGGTTGTAAATATTCCGTTTAACCTTAGAAAACGTTGAATTATTAATTATTACCGAGTTTCATATTGTCTAATAATGATCAATTACATAGTTTTATACCATTTTATTATAAGTATTGACTCACACAAGTAACTGGTTGTTTACATAAACTCAAAACATAATAAACATAAAACACATGATTTAAGATTAAATAAAACATCATATGACATCTTCCCTTCCTCTTTTTTCCTTCTTTTTTTATTTTAGACTTCATATTAAAACTTTAATCTTTGAGTAGGTTTTATGATACGCCCAAAAGAGGAGATGTTTATTCTTTCATTTCCTGTTGGTAATTGTCTCAACATGGCTCCATTTCGACGTATTAAACCGTCATTTGTAGTTACTGTATACGATCTTGGAGCCACATTTTCAACAATCCTTCCCTCTGCTCTCCGATCGGGAATGTACACATTGGAACCTACGATTAGGGGTCTTTCTAGCTTTGCTCTATGTCGTTTGTTGAAGTACTCAGCTTGTTGGCTACGATATTGCTTGTCCCATTCCCTGAATTGCTTGTGATCAACGCTCCTTGGTTTCAATTCTTTTTTTAATGAAGGTAATCTTGTCCTTAATCTTCTTCCCATCAGCAGTTCTGAGGGACTATATCCTGAAGGTCCTGGTGTTGTTCTGTATTCTAGCAGGGCAAGTGTTGGGTCTTTGTTTTTAACTAGAATGTTTTTAAGGGTCTGGACTGCTCTCTCAGCTTCTCCGTTCGCCTGATGGTACAAAGGACTGCAGGTAACTATTTTAAATCCAAAGTCAGCTGCAAAGGAACGCCACTCTTCACTTGTAAACTGGGATCCTGAATCTGACACAACGATTTCAGGGATTCCATATCGAGCAAAACAAGCCTTCATCTTTTTTATCAAATCATCCACAGTCATCGTAGAGACATTTATCATTTCTAAGTATCGTGAATAATAGTCTACAACAGTTAAGTATTTGCCTTTTAGAAAATCAAAATAATCAACTGCAATCTTCTGCAATCTTCAGTCAGGTGTGTCTGATTGGATCATTTCCTCTGACATTTGGTTTTGATTTTTCGCACAAGTATTACAATTTTCAATCAAGTTGCTGATATCAGTTGTAATTCCTGGCCAGAAAACTGATTGTTTTGCTCGAAGAATCGTGCGAGTGATTCCAAAATGACCATCGTGTAGCTTACTTATGATATCATGTCTAAGTTCTGAAGGTATAATTATTCTTTCCTTGAAACATACTAGGTCCTCAATTATTGATATGTCGTTTTGAAAGTGTACCATTTTCTCAGGCACTCAGGAACATCGTTTTTGTATCTAGGCCATCCATTTTCAGTATAATGGACTAAGAATTTACACTCTTGGCACTTATGTTGAACGTTCCTTATGTGCTCCAATCTAGATTGTGTAGCAGGGAAGTTTAAGGAAACTACTTTTATATGAGCTTCTACTTCGTTTGTAAATTCATCAGTAGAGTCAGGAATAGGAGCGCGACTTAAAGTATCTGCGGTGAACATTTCTTTTCCAGGAATGTACTCGATAGCATAGTCAAACTTCATGAGTCGCATCTTAAATCTTTGGATTCTAGTAGGAATGGTATCCAAATCTTTACTTCCAAGAAGAGGAATTAGTGGTTTATGGTCTGTTAGAATTTTAAACTTCTTACCGATTAGAAACCTTGAAAACTTTTCAGCTGCCCAGGCGCAACCAAGGGCCTCTTTTTCTATTTGGGCATATCGTCTTTCGCAGTCTTGCAAAGTTCTTGAAGCAAACATTACTATTTTAGGAACTCCTTCTTCAATTTGCAGTAACATTGCGCCCAAACCATAAGCTGAAGAATCGGCTATTACTATATTGTCTGCTTCCAAGTTATACTTAGTTAAAGATACTGATTCTTTTACTACTTTGACAATATCCGAAAAGGCCTGCTGATGTTGTTGAGTCCAACAAAATTGCCTATTTTTCCTAGTGAGCTCACGGAAGGATTCAGTTTTATCAGCTAAATTTGGTATAAACTTGTTCATTTGATTTAGCATACCATTTAAACGGCGAACTCCTGCGATATCTTGGGGCGGTGAGAGTTCCTCAAGCGCTCGAATCCGATCAGGATCAATTTTTATACCATCAGAGTCAATCAGGTTACCTAGAAATTGTACAGATGGCTGTGAAATAGAACATTTCTCTTTGTTTAGTACCACGTTAGCTTCTTTCAAACGATGTAACACCTGAGTCAACCGATAATCATGTTCTTCTTGAGTTTGGCCATGGATCAGGATGTCATCCATATGACACAGAACTCCGTCAATGCCGTTTAAAAGTTTGGACATTTGAGCTGTGAAAAATTCAGGTGCACTTGTGATACCAAAGGGTAACCTTTTAAAATAAAATCTCCCAAAAGGAGTTATAAAGGTTGTTAATTTGGCTGTATCTGGTGATATTTTTATCTGCCAAAATCCCGACTGGGCATCCAGTTTACTAAATATCTTAGAGCTCCCAATCTGGCCAAGGGTTTCTTCTACATCTGGTAAAATAGCTTTTGGGCGCTTAACATTTCTATTTAGCTCTGTATAGTCAACACACAAACGTATGCTGCCATTGGGCTTTATTACTGGTACTATTGGTGCACACCAATCTGTGGGAGACTCCACTCTTTCTATTACTCCTAACTCTAACATTCTACTTAATTCTGCTTCTACTTTAGGACGTAGGGGAATGGATATGTTTCTTGGAGCACGCACTGAATATGGTTGTGCATTTTCAACCAATTCAATTTTATATTCTCCGGGAATGTTACCTAGGCCTGAGAAAAGCTCAGGATAGCTATACAATACTGAATCCATTGTAATAGAATTAAGCCCTACAGTCTGATTTGGGGTTGTTATTGAGATCAGGTTCAAAGCTTTAATAGCAGGAATTCCTAATAGTGGTTCATTTAAACCTGAAACAACATAAACCTTTTCTTTTATTTGTCTTCCATAGTATGTTATGTCTGCAATAAACATACCTACCACATTTAATTCCCTCTGGTCTGCATTCTTTAGTATACGATCTGATTTTACCATGTTTGTTTGTATAATATTAGATGGAATAGCTGTCACTTCTGCCCCTGAATCTATTTTAGCTTTCACTACATGACTGTTAATGGAAATTTCTACATACCAAGGAGAGGAGCTGTTGCAGTTGACATTTACCGGTCCTAAATATGCAACTGTAGCTTCACAAGAGCTTGACTCTTCTGACTGTACTATTTCATTTACCTTCTTGGCGTTTCCCGCTGACTTAAGTGTTAATGATCTGCTTCTACAGTGCCGAACGAAATGACCAGTTCTATTGCAATAATTACAGGTTACATCTTTAGCAGGACAAGAGCTACGTGGATGTCTTGGCCCTCCACAGTTCCAGCAATAATCTTTACCCTGAATCTTGAAATCTGATACTTTATTAAATGGAAAATTAACATTTTTCTGTTCTGATTTGATTTTATCCACAACAGCATGTTTCTGTCGATCAATCATTTCTAGTTCTGCCGATTGTTTGCTGATAGCCTCCTTTTGTTTGCATTTTTGAATGGCTTTTTCTAAGGTTAAATTAGAATCTTCTTGTAATTGAGCGGATAAATGTTTATCTGTGATACCAACAACAATTCGATCACGAATAAGCTCATCTCTTAGGTTTCTAAATGCGCAATGTTCAGCCATAGAGCTTATGTCTGCTAAAAAACTGTCAAAAAGTTCGTCTTGTTGTTGAAGTCTGGAATTGAATTTTGCTCTATCATATATTACATTACGTTTACCAATAAATATATTATCAAAGGCCCCCTTTACTGTATTATAAGAATTCTGATCATCTTGTGAAAGGTGTATTGATGAAAGGATATCTTCAGCATCTGATCCCATACAGTAAATAAGAGAGCTTACTTGTTTTTCTTCGGGTTCGTGGTCTAGACCTGAAGCAAGCCTATACCTTTCAAATCGTTTAGACCACTTCTCCCATAGCTCTGGCTGTTTAAAATCAAAATATCCTGGGGGCTGAAACATGATTGCTGAGGTTGTTTTCTTGTTAGACCTTGAGTTCTGCAGTTCATCAAATGTTTCTGTATTTGATGGCTGATTAGTTTTACTGGATGGTTGATTATTGTTTCTTTTAGCTCTTGGCATTATCAAAAAATAACTACCGCTGCCACCATGTCTAATAATGATCAATTACATAGTTCTATACCATTTTATTATAAGTATTGACTCACACAAGTAACTGGTTGTTTACATAAACTCAAAACATAATAAACATAAAACACATGATTTAAGATTAAATAAAACATCATATGACACATATAAAGTATGTAACGTTCATCTTCAAAGCTGTCGAGCTTGTCAATTGGTGTTTCAAAGTGAATGGTTGCTTAGAGGGTTGAATAAAACAATTTCAGCTGCATACACTCGCAAATTACACATACAACATACTATATGTACTATATGTAACAGTACTGCTGGGGGGCTTGTTAGTGAATTTCCTTTGGAAAATGAACTATTAGCATGACCCGCACGGTGAAACTTAAGCCCGGAACCACCATAGAAGTTCCTAACGTGACCCCCTGAACACGTTTTGGGGGGTCGTTCAAAATTTTTTATATATATATATATTTATATTGCATTCATTTGTTAGGGCTACTAATATAATAATAATCAAATGAAACATTTTTCAACTGAGTACCCTTAAGGAATTTCAATAAAAATAAAAATAAAGAAATTCCTTAAGGGTACTCAGTTGAAAAATGTTTCATTTGATTATTATTAATATATATATATATATATATGTTTGCACTCTAGCGGTCGCATTTTTTGTCCGATTTACTTCACATTTGGTAGGGACGTTCCTTTCTGTAATCAGTTGGACAAGTTCGTTGGGCAAAACAATCGGAAAACTCTAAACTCCTTTTTTGGGAATTAATCTTTCAAATTTTGAGTTTTTGGGCCCAAAAAGGGTCAGAAAAGCCCCGTATGTAAAATAAATGCATGTAAAAAGATGGGAATTGGAGAGGCGAAAGTTGTAAGCCCTCTCTCGTCATTCTAGCATAAATATTTACCGAGTTATTAAAGAAAATGTGTATCGACCAAACACAGTACGTTGTCTTGTGGGGATTTTACATTAGAAAAGCCTGTTATTCATTTGTTGGTGTACTTTTATCATCCCCAACAACCTCACGCCTACTTTTAAGCCTGACTGGACCTTCTCCTAACCTTATAATGCGCAACATTGTATTCCCAGCATTGCAGGTAAATAGAACCAGGAGCATCAGAACAGCCAAAAAATCAATGTTTTCAGATTTGAATAAAAGTTGGAATAAATGTATGTTTTTAACTGATTTTGAGTTTTTATAGTTTTTTAAGTGGAAATTCACTTCCCTCACGTCAGCGTGCTGCGTGCGAACTCGTTTTATTGTTGTGAGGGTTCTTGCATAATAACCCTAAAAATTGAGTTATGGCCTCAGATGTAGTAATGAAATAGTTTTGTTTATAACAAATCATGTGTACTTTTTAAAATATTATTTAGTTTTAAATTATTTAAGCCAGTCAGAACCTTTTAGTACATAAATTTAACTTTAACTTATTTCATGATTTTCTACCTATAACATTTTCTTCCCATAGCGAACTGATTCATCACTAGCTAAACCTTACTCACAAATTATAAGAACTACCCACTTCAGTAATAAACACATAAGTTTTCTTTTCAGTTAGTAGGCAAAATATCCAAAAGTCAGTTTCACAATTTTAGTTGATCTTAATAAAAGAAAAATGCATTGTGATTGGAGACAAATATCACATTTTTGTATTATTTTGTTTTTTCTTTGGATTATTCCAGAGATTAACCTTGGATAATAACTAGGATGGAAATAATAGCTGTTGACATAAAGGCACCTTTAAAGTGTCCGTTGCCATTTCAAACTAAGTATCGAACTTCCAAGTGAAGACATATCAGCTAAGTGAGATAAAACCTATGGTGAAAAGGAACTAAGATATGACTAAATACCAAGATTGAAGTGTAACGTAGTCGAACGGTGGAGTATAGTGTATGGTATTGATAATATACCCCCGTAGCAGCAAACCTGCATACTCAGCGAATTTCCAATGCATATTGATTTATCATATACCACATAAAGCCACATACCAAGT
Organism: Allygus modestus; assembly: GCA_963675035.1. NCBI lineage: Eukaryota > Metazoa > Arthropoda > Insecta > Hemiptera > Cicadellidae > Allygus > Allygus modestus. Next base: position 29,062,796 of record OY776117.1, read on the forward strand.
TTCATCAAAATACATTGATAAATAAACGATTTATGACATTTTAATTATTCTCCATAAGAATAACATGGCAGCTGAGTATGCAGGTTTGCTGAAATAAGGAACACTAAAAATGGGATTTTATACAAATATCAATATAACTCAAGTAGGTAAAGCCACATACCAAGTTCCATTAATTTATGTTCATAATTAAAGGAGATAACACGTTACTTATTCTCCATAAGAATAACATGGGGCTGAGTATGCAGGCTTGCTGCTACGGGAACTATCGGCCAAAAACTGGGCTTTTGTGGAAATATCAATAGACCACAATGAAATGAAGCAATATACCAAGTTTTGTCAGGATAAGTTGATAAATAAGCGAGATATACAATTTTTTTCTTATCCCCTATAAGAATAACATTGGACAACGTACTGTGTTTAGCACTTTCAATATCTCAGTAACCAAATGACGTAGAGCAATGATTAAAACATAAAATTGTGCGTCTTTTTAAGCTGATTCCAATGAAAAAAAAAATTTACTTTTTCAAAAATATTATGTAAAAAACTCAAAAACCCCATTTTTGGGGTACAAAACCTCCCAAAAATACCCCTTCGGATAGCTCGATCCGACTGGTTTTCGAACTTAAAGTCATAAATGTTGTTTTACACGTTTGTACCAAATTTCATCAAAATCGGATCTTTTTTACGAGAGTTATCGTACCCACGGACACACACATATATATATATATGGATATATATATATATATATATATATATATATATATAGATAGATAGATAGATAGATAGATAGATATATATATACACAGTTTCGAACGAATGGTGTTTTTGGGGTCTGGGGACCTCAAAACGAAAAGTTATCATGGTCCCGGACCTAGGTCTTACCATGCCGACTACGGTAATAGCTTCTTCCCTATAGGGGAAATTCGCTAAAAGGAGAAATAATGGATTTGATTAACAATATGCAATTTTATTTGTATGCGGTGAGCATATCAATTTTTGTTATACTGTACTATAATATATCAGCTTTCAGATTACAGTACTATAATATTACGTGAAGTATATAGTTATAATTAATACTCCGCAAGAACATCACTACATTAATGATAACGTAGCCGTCTCTGTTAGTGTTCATTTGTAGATATTATTAATGCAAGTAATAAAATTGAAGTTCGATTTCAATCATTATTGTGATGCAGGTCAATGCTATCCATTTTCTTAACTACATAAAATGGTAGGTAGTAAAGTAGGTATCACCTTACTATTTGATTTGATTTTTTGTAAAGATATTATAAATTAAATGAAAAAATGTATAATTTATAATACCAATATTATGGTTTAGTGCACTAAGCTTTGAATATTGTTTTTATGATGAAGGTTGTAGGCAATATGATTTCTCTCATATGATTGGTGTAACTGGTCGAAATCGATAGCCTTTTACCATGTTTGATGCATTTTTTTTGGTCCTGTCATAAGTACAGTGATTTATTGTTTTTTAGGTAAAACTCACGTTTAGATATTTGTAGTACCTTAAAATTGTGTTTGCACTGAACTGTGTTTAAATAATTGACTCTGGAACTGAGAGTAATGATTTGGCAATGAAATAGAAATGAAATAACCCCAATCAATACACCTCACAGACTGATAAAAAAAATGTCAGTCTCAGGACAACTAATATGATTAATCTGAAGTCTGGTTACTTTATACCTATAAATCCTTGTATGATTACGCATTTTATTACTTTCTTGGATATTGTAAAGCGTGCTAGTTTATTGCCTACATTTCACAGTTAAAAATCAAGTTTCAACATTTAATAAATGGTTTAACGACATTAATTTATAAAAGGAATGTTTAAGAACATGCAAGCTGTTAGTATGTTCCATAACATTTATTAGCATTAATTTTTTGATGTTACTGGTATTATTAATATTTTCATGAATGATCAAACAGTCTAAAATACTAAGTATGTTTGATATGCTTGTTGAATTATAATTAAAACTCAGTACTGTGACAATTATAGTAAACGGCTACTAAAGGACATGAAGAACAAATGTAACTGTGGTACCAGTACTAGTGCATAAAAAATATTTATAGCACTTAAAGTTCAAATCACATAATATTGGAGGATTTTTAAATTCTAGTCATTATAAGGGAAAGGGTTTTTTGGTGGCAAAAGATGAAATAAGAGGGTTACGTATTATATTAATGATGTTTTAGTTATGGAAATAGTAATAGTTATGGAATTGAGTTCTATATTATTAAATTTGTAATTAAGTATATTATTCCTAAATAATTAATATTTAAGGTTTCATTTTCAATAAAAACCTAAATTGTACACATTAACCATCTCAAGTAATATGTAAACTCAAAACAGAGCTTAATCCAAGATACGATCATTACCAATCAACTGATTATTTTTCTTGGAAGGGTTTTAATTAATTGATGATCTCCATTCCCCAACAATCTCCCGGGGACGGTTGATGATCAACGTAATGGGTCTATATTTTCCCGTGGCATTTTTGGCATTTTTCATCCACCTTTACCATATTTTAATGCATAAATTATTCCTGAATGTGTAGTATTTTCGAATTATATAATACAATACTTTTCAATATTTATATAACATACTACTCTTTGATACTGTAAAGGGTTGTGGGACCGAAAACGTTTCATTTTAAAATATGTTTTGCTTGATGGGTAATTTATGAGTTTAGTTATATACTTGTATACAAAAATGTTCTTATTATAATATATGGGATATATGACTCGTAACTGCATACAAATTAAATTGAAATTACTGTAACATTAATAGCAACTTACCCCACCCCATAACATACTTAATATTTCTCACTGCATTAATAGTGCATCTTACATGAAACTAAAGAGACTGAATATACGTTTCTCCTAAATGTCCTATCAAAGTACATTTTCCAAACGACCTAAACTAAAAAAAGACCTTTTAATCTAGGTATTTTAATTTAAATTATGTTTTAAACCTAAATATAAACTAAGGCAATTAAAAGATACTAAGCAAAACTATGTTGGAATGTTAATTCTACTGTAATTTTAAAATCCAAGGAGTAATTTTATCGTTAAATCACCTAAAATAATTATTTTGATTAAATTTTAATTCTATTTTGTTATTTGAGAAGCTCTAAAGATAATAAATAAATGTGACGGTCAGATTATGTAATCAAGTGAAAGAGATAAGAGAGACTTTATAGGTATTAAGAATGGATATCAATATTCTGGCTAGACAAAGGCTTTTCGCTTCTTTTACATTTTCCTGTTCTATTGTTTGCCAGGCTCTATTGCTGACCTTTGCTCCATTATTGGCTCTATTGCTTACTCGTTCAACACACGTTGTATATTTTCTATTTTTAAGTAGTCTTTATATGGTGTGTGATATGTAATATTTTTCTCATATTACCTAAATGTATATTATTGAAATGGTTCTTATTGAATATATTTAATAATAAGGAAATCATATTTATATAGTTGTTATATCAAAAAATTGTTTGTGATAATCCTGTTAAGTATGCCATTTTTATGTTAACGCTACCCAGATACTAAGCAAGCCAAAGGCTTTGTGGATTTTGTAACTTTAGCATTGATTGTAGTGATTGTAGCCCAAAATTCGTTCTAAAAAGGTTGGGATTAAAACTCTATGTTTTTCTATTACAAATAAACATCTTATTGATTAGCTTAACGCGCCGTTATTATTTATGGTATGCAATAAAAGAGGTCCTACAACATTTAAAAATGTATTTAAACCTATACTGCACTCAATATCGGATGATAAACATTTATAAACGATGTCACAAGGATATCGATTTTGACCAGTCATCATCAAGCCCAATGACAGAATCTGTTACAAATACCAAATGATCTTATGGCTTGCTTTATCTTCCATGGTTCACCAGATAAGTAAGTTCTAGGCAAAATATTGAAATATTCTATATCAGATATGGTAGTGGAAATTAGATATTGGCATTTTTCAGATGATGATATTTTTTACCGTTTTCTACAGTAACGCGGCCAAATTAATTACTATTAGCACAGAAAAATTCAAAAACACACTAATTTAACTTAACGGACCTTAAATTTAGTTCTTAAAATACTGCATTGTAAATCACTTTATTACTGAATTGTTGATTTTATATTGCATGATCCCTTATTTGTTCTGCCCATTCTTAACAAAACTAGTGATTCCACTGCTACTGATTTTACTGGTTCCGTGGTCATTTGTACCCCACTTGGCCCTTCCCTTGAATGTCTCCTTTGTCTCTGTTATCCCTATCAGGTTTTAATCCCCTCGGCTTTAATCTTCTCCATACACTTTTATTTTGACCTTTAAAATTTTTTCAACCCTAACTAATGGAATTTTAAATGTTATTCATACCAGGAATTATTTTATATCACAATGCATGATCGGATCTTCACAACGTTTGCTTTACAATATAAAAAACACGTAATTATTTTCGCATCCTTATTATTTATCTGTCTTCCATTACAATGATTAAAGGTTTTTAGCCTTTTTCTGACGTTGAACTAAATATATTGCCGAGTTTTCTTTCTAAACCACTTTAAACTTGGGTCATTAATTATGGTTTATTAACAGCACTCCCTCAACTTTAATGGACTTATTCTTGTCTCTTAAGCTCAAAACAAACAATTAGTTTAAATTAAATGAACCAGAAGTGACAGGTGCGATGTTGAGTGGTAATGTTGACAACATTGGCAGTAGTGAACATCTCGTGGAGTGCACTGCAACTATTTACATTATTGGGTCGACTGTCACAAGCAATGTTAAATTATTTTATTTTATTTTCTGTAGAGAACTCAGACCTTTTGCAAAACATGATTGTAAACGAATATACATACTTTTTAAGGTATTTAACTTTCACATAATATATGTACTATCCCTCTTATTCCTCAGCCATAATTGTTTCAGTAATACATGTCTAACCCCTTTATTGCGCCCGAATTTGCGCTTCACTCACACTTTGATTTGCTTTTAAAAAATCGGTAACTCAGATAAATATTTATCAACTTCAATAAATATTAGATAACTTTACATGAATGTGAAATAATCATTTAGAACATTTAAGATATATATATATATATATATATAATATCCTGGCACTTTGGTAAACGTACGAAATTTTTGATGTGAAAAAATATTAAGATAACTTAAAAATGGTTAAACTTGCGTTCTTTAGGTTTTGTGTTCAGAAGAACTGTTACATTTTTAGGCATCATTGGATAAGCTAACCTTTTTTTTAATCCAGGCGTCAATTTTAATTACCGAAATAAGCATGTATATTAAATAAAATCTAACCTGTGTTCTTTAGATTTTTTGTGTTCAGAAGGACTGTTACATTTTTAAGCTTAATTTGATGTATGTTATTCTTAAATAATAACATTAAGTGACACAGTAAACTGATATGTATGTACAAACCATACATATGGTTCTATATGGTATATGGTTCTTATTGATGAATAAAGAACTTCATTCAAAGATTAATTTTGGTATAAAAGGGGGCTAAAGTTAAAGGTTAAGTTGGTATTATTTTCACCATTGCAAAATAAATTCAGATTATTTCCAATAAAGAAGAAATTTATAGAATGGAAATTTGGGAAATTTCATGAGTAATAATTAATGTTTCCTTATGCCTGGTTTCTTATTGTGTTTTTATTTTGTTAAAATATTACAATGAAATATAGACTTCCATAAATATGATCTGTTTTACTGCAAATTAATTTAGTTATCTGGTCATGTTTATGTACCAGGGAAAAACTGTAAATATTATTATTTATAGTTATACTGAGCTGTGTAACCTGACAGGTCAGAATCAGCACCCCCAGGAAAGTTATATAAAACTTATTTACTTAAAAAGAAGTGTCTAATGTTAGGTGTATAAAATATAATGTCACTATGTTTATGAAGTTTCCATCGATTTGTTGTGAACTACGTAAATTTGGCAATAAATATTAAAAACATTTGACCGTAAATGAAAAAAATTCATATCTAGTATATCTATATTTATCCGTTTATTATACTGGTTTATTTGATTAAATCACTATAATTGAAAAGGCGCCAGGAGTACCCATTCTGATTGTATCAAACATATGAGTGAACGAAAGATTCAATTCTGTTTATTGCATTTCACCACTAAAACAAGTTCCACGTCAAACAGTCTATTACATTTATAACATTATTATCCTACTTCGGATTTAGAAATGCATTTTAATCTTCTGAATTATATCCCTTTTAATAACATGTAGACGTTTATAAGCAAAGATCATAAGTTATAATGTAAAAAATATATATCGTTTAAGCTGAGTTACATTGCAAAGTAAAACGAAGTTTTCTTTCAAGTAGAGGAATACATTTTTTAAATAATATGATTGGAATTGATTTCCAGTTAAACACCTTAGTCACGATATATGCCATGTTAACTCTATACATTAGTAGCTGACATATTGCTAAACAGAGTAAACTTCAGGAAGTAATAACGCCAATATTTATAATATTTATGATATATTATAAATATCACTTTAAGCTAACAATCCATTTACCAGTTGCAATACATACATGCAATATCAATTAGTTTTCTCTGTGTTTAACGCGAAAAATTAATTAAATTTGGAAAATTGTATAGCAGTATTAATATTTGGTTGGAGTGGTTTTCCTTCATGTTGTAATTAGGCTACAGGGAATGCAACTCATGGGAAACAAATGTACAATGTAGTAATGTATAATTTAGTTAGTATTACGTTCTAACGTTCTTGTTGTGGACTATGCGACGAGTGTCGTCCACAAAGTGACATAATCTGGCAGTTCATCCGCACTTCAGCGTTTTGTTATGGCTATTGGTATTCTTTTATTAATTTGTAAATCGATGTTTCGTATAATTGTTTTTATTTTTTTCCAATTTATCTTTGACGAAACGCTGTTGTACAGATGCATTGCCAGCTGTTAACTTATATGTTTGTCGAAATCGTAAATATTGAACTAGTAAAGTACAAACTTCACTATTAGTTTAGTTATACCATTAGGAAGCTGCTTACACTCGGAGGTGTAATATAACAATTGTTTATTGGTATGGGGATGAAGTTCTTCACTCGCATAAAAACACTTTGGTTTATATATTGTTTGTTACAAGGGCAAAATTCACTGTTTATAATCATCGCATTTATAAATAAATTGTTATTCAACACTGTTTTGGGGAATAATCACACTGTTCACTTGGGGAATATGGGAAGGGGTACGCACTCGCAGTTAAGGTTCATGACGATCTCCTCATGTAAAATTATTACACTTGATGGATGATGATGATGATGGACTATTTACACTGTTTTAAGAGTTTATGTTTTCAGGGTCTTCTTCATTATTTACATTATCCTCTTCTATTATCGGTTCTATGTATCTTTTTAATGCAGATATGTGATATGGTCCAAATAAGATGTCTTCGTTTTCTCTGGTTACATGAAAAGTAGATTTTCCTAATATTTGCTTGATGACGAATGGTCCTTCGTACACCTCGAAAAGCTTTGCAGTTTCTCCATAAATAGCTCGGGAGAGTGGATGTGACTTTATTAGCACTTTATCGTTTATCTTTAATGTTTGTGGTTTTCGATTCTGATTTAACTTTGCTGATCTTTTAATTCGTTTGGCATCTAACCTGCGTTTAGCGATGAGTAACTTCTGTTCTATTGGAGTATCAATTGTGAATGGATTTTCAGACAAATATTTTTCCCAAAAGCGGTGGTCTCGAACGCCGAATTGTAGTTCGTTAGGAGTGAATCCGGTCGATTCATGATATAACTCATTGAGGCATGCATTAATATCAGGAATATATTTCGCCCACTTCTTGTGTTGACGGGAGCAATAGGTGCGTAGACATCTCTTAACTTCTCGAATAGGTCTCTCGGCAAGGTTGTAGCATGGGTGGTACACTGGATTGAAGATATTATTCTGCTCCATCTTCTGGATGTATTCTCCGCTCTTGAATTGTGTTCCATTATCAGACTGAATTCTTTTAGGGTATCCATAATTTGGGAAGTGTTGAGTGAATAATTTATTTAATATTGTTTTAGTGGTGGATTTTTGCATAAGGTATAACTTGATGAATTTGGTGAAGATATCGATGACAATAAGTATATATTTAACGTTTGATACACTGGTAGGAAGAGGTCCGATGATATCAACGGCTAACTGTTCGTTCTTTCCTGTACATAGCACTCCTTTCGCTGCGGCCACTAGCGGTCGGTTGCTGATCTTACATTTCTGGCAGGTATCGCACGCAGATAAATATTTCCTTATGGTTCGATTCATGTTTCGAAATATGAAGGTTTCTTGTAATAATTGAAAGCATTTCTTGGCTCCGCAATGTAGGTAGAATAGGTGACATTCCCAAATGAGGTCTTGAATCATGCAGTGAGGTACAGCAATTAACCATTTATTTTTCAGTTTTTGATAAAGGGTATTGTTATGAATGCGGAAATTATATGATAACTTTTGTGCGACTTCTGAATCTGGTTGTTTTTCTAATGTTTCAATTATGGGTTGGAGTTTGGTGTCTTCTCGTTGGAGTTGGGGTAAGTTTCTTAATGCGCTCTTCAGATTTTGATCGGGGATATTCTCAATGTAATGGATAGTTAATTCTCTTGGATTGTTGTATGAAATAGCGGATTGATCGATGGAGATGCGACTTAGCGTGTCTGCAGTGATGTTATCATATAATTTCCGCATAAAAGGGAAATACTCTTTCGCCTAAAAGGGTTCTTTACTTAATTATACTTCTAAATTGCTTACTCTTAACTAATTATCTGCTCGGATGTGTTCAGGGGGAATGGATATAAAAAGTGACGCTATCGGGATCTGAGGGCAATGGCTGCCATGTGCTAAGCCTAGCTTCTCTTTACAAAATCAGTGTTATTACTTACAAAATTCCCTAGGCTATTTAAATATAGCTCACAAGTGATCTTCTTTGACTTGTTAATAAATATACTTATACTTGTGGTCTCCTTTACTTTATTGTAGTGAGTAGAATGTGTTTTGTATTTACTCTGGATGTCAACAAAAGGTAGGTGTACAATTTCTAAGATTTCTTTAACTATTTGAATAAAATACAAAGTTACAGAGGAACAATACAATATTTATTTATCTATTAGTACAATTATGTTTCAAAAAGGTTCTCAATTAAAGGGATTTACAATAATATACAACTCAGGGGAAACAGTTACAATGTGTGGCCTAGCCTAGAAGGTAAATGACAAACATATTTGTAGGCCTAAAACTAAATGTTCATATTTTGGGTTCTAAATGGGGTTTCTTTACAAATGAGGGCTCTTTTTCTCAGGGGGGAAGTATCGTGCTGACTTGAATAACGTTGGGATGATATTTGAAAGAATATTAAGTCCAATTAAGCTGATGTGTTGAAAAATTACAACAATGGAAATTTTGTCGTTGTCCAAAAGGAGAGTCCAATGGTTTCACTGACTTTATGAATGGTTAAAATACTCAAAATTAAATTTGAAAAAATAGTTCAATATAAAAATACTCTCTTGAGGTTACTTTAACTTTCAGAACATTAGGCTTGTTCTATTTTAAATGTCTGTATTCTTTCCAGTCCCTAAATAGAATACAATGGAAGGAGTTTACCAATCTGCTTACAAATGTTCTTCGCTCAAATACCAGTTTTTGGGGAAAATCAAATAAAAAGGAGTGAATTTAAAGATGGTATTAATTGAGCAGTAAGTCCCTAATAAAATGAGCACTAAGCAATGCAAAACTTAGGCCATACTGGGAAATTTAAAATAGGAACTGTGTCCTTCACAGATTTTAGGTCTTAACACTATGGCATCTGGAGCAAGAAAAAGGATCTAGTAGAGATGAGGTCTGGAAGCATGGTCCATTGTTGAGAAGCACATGGTCACACAATTGTTAACACTGGTCACTGTAATTTAGATTCCTTAAGGACTATTTTTGAAAAGTATATTATATTAAATTTTAATTTTATTGCAATCCTCTCACATAAATTATATCTAAAATATTATTATTAACAAATATATTAAATTAAGTTAGTAGGCTATTATGTGGGGATAGGCTATGAATAATTATTGGTGACTAAATTAATGAAATACATATTATTATACAATTGCATAGATAAATAAACATTATATACATAGAGGGGAATGTTTTCTGAGGAGTGATGATAATGATGATTATTATTAGGCATGGACATAGGGCAATTAAGACAAATAACACATTTAGGGGAAATTAATTAGTTAGTACATTTATAGGGAAACTTAAATATAAAATAACACATAATAAGAAAATTATCACTAAATGATGAATGAATGACATGTAATAATATAGGTGTCTCAAATGCTTTGACCGAACAATGTTTAGAACAAGGTAGAACACCACATATTATAGATCTATACGCTCTGAGTGTACACTTATTTTAAAGCTAAACAAATTGTAATTAGTAGTTATTGAATACCCTCTGGATCAAAGATGCAATCAGTTCTGTTTGTGCAATCCTTTCCAAATATCGAATACCCCCCATTGTTCATATAGGTCCTACAGTGTAAGATTCACATATACTGTGCAGTAATATATTAGCATTCTGTTTTTACTAAGCTTGACACTCTCTTTTTGCCTGGTTTTATCCGCCCACACTACTGACGAGTGCGTGGAACCTATCCAGCGACGCGAGGGGTAACCCGAAGTAGTACGAGTGAGTGCTGATAAATTTACTTGCCCTGGACTGGGTTTCGAACCTTCGCGCGCAGGGCCACTAGTTACGGAGTCCGTCACCTTGACCACTTGACCACAGAGACGTGCCTGAACTTCCTACTCGCCGTTACTTTTAATGACTAGTATAAAATAAGATTGAATCTAAATTTACTCTAATACATATTTTAGTGTGAACAGTGAATATTTTTTTATATTTTTTATTTGGGTGTACAGTTATAAAGGCTAAATCAAAATAAACTCTAAAAATTAATCATTTTTAATACACAAAATAACCAGTTATATTTATTTAACCCTAGCAGTGGCCAATGGTCGCCCGGCGACCATTGAAATCGTACCCCTGAAATGGCCATGGTCGTCGGGCGACCATTAAGGTCCAAAAATTTTCCAATGCTAAAAAGTAATTTATAATTAACTTGAAAGTGGACAAATTATATACAATTTGAAAGATGACACTCTGAACTTTCATTTTATTATATAAATGAACCGTATAGCAGTTGTATAAGAACGTAACGACTATATAAAGTGAATGGTTTTTTTAGTGCAAATCAATACCTGCAACTGACACGTCGAAATTCGTCAAACATGGCCTGGGACAAGATAACATAACTGGGGTCTAAATATAGCCAAAACAAAACTTGAAATCTTAGTCTGTGAAAGATCGCTTATTGTACATATGTCAAAGTCAAGGAAGAGAAATGCAAATTATTTGCATAGAATTCTAGGGACAGAGTTTAGTGTAATTAAACAAAAATTACTACTTTCCTTAAACGATAACGATGAAGCAAAATTTAAATCATCAATTAAATTACTTTTATTTTAATTTTTTCACACTACGCATCAACTGGTACCAAATACCTTAACATGAACATTACCCGATAAATAATATCACACCCTGTAAACTCGTAAGGTTAATCCAATTTTCAGGTCACGTTGCACCGACTTACAAGTTATTGTATTTTTCTGGTACTAAACTTTCTCGCTTATTGTTTTCAATCTAGCAAGTTGCTGCCAATCATTTCATCCATCACGTGTCTAGGTATGAAATTGTTGTTATGCGTTTCTGACTGTGGAAGGTAACATAAGTAGTCAAGAGAATGAGAACCAGTAGGTAAACAGCATTAGAAAGTTAAATTCTTCTCTAGTCATAAAGAGGGTTTTCTCAAATTACGAACCTTTAAAATAAAAATAAATACTTAAACAAGCTTTTAAAGCTGGCTTTTAATGTGAAGGAACAATTTTCCCATATATCTATAATGTATTTCACTAATGTCTAAAACTATTTAGGATTATTATATTATCATTAGTCTTTAGTCGTACTTTAACTGCAGATATAAAATTTAGAGCTGTATTTTACGGTTATTTAATTTTCAATAAATTAAACATATTTTTTGAAAACAGCTCAAGGTGTATGCATATTTTTAAGAATATTTGTTCTAGTTATTTGTATGTATAAGTGGAAACCGGTGGTGTCATTAAATCATTAAATCATTGTCTAAGACGCTGACGCAACTAGGGCGTATTTTAAGACGAATATGAATGAATGATGATGAGTGTAGAATGGGTGATATGTTTTGTTTACATGTGGTTAGGGACTCCTACTAAAAAACATACAACAATCTAAAAACCCTCAAAGACTCTAACGTGGGATTGATTGTCTCATTGCTTCTGGCCAGGCCTAAGTTTATCAAAGACCTGCGGCCTAGATCTAAATATGCATCTAAAGGCTGCAACATTCGCTCCGTTACTATCCGTTTAATCATTGTCCGCTTCCAGGCCTAGAGCAGTGTTTTTAGTGCGGAGGACGCCCTGGACAACATGTGTCACTCAGCCCCAGCTGTCCTCGCCCTTCATCATCTTTTTGTCAGACCATGTCCACCGATTTAATGGTACTATACAAAATGTTTTACAAATAGCTTTAAAATAATTTCCTATTATTTCATTTATATTTATAAAATGTGCTGATACCGAATACTGAGCTCTTACAACTTGTGGATGTATATTCTACACAAGTCAAGGATTTTCTTAATAGCATTTCTAATAATAACTGATTTATATTAACTCCTTAAACTTAAATATATACTCACTTATTAATGAAAAATATATATTAATGTATAATAAAAAATATTAGCTACAAAATAATTTGTATTTCAGTAAGTAAATACAAAAAACTTGACACTGATTAATATATTATTAATTAACTTAATACTTAAATAAACTACAAATATTAATTGGATAAATTTACACATTTAAAAACATACAATTACCTTTATACACATAAAATTATACTAGCAGAGCGTGGTTTCGATCCACGGACCTCTGGGTTATGGGCCCAGCACGCTTCCACTGCGCCACTCTGCTGTTGAAGCAATGTAGTATAGCTAATGTTTATGTAAAAATCGTATTTAACAATGTTAACACTAAAATGGAGAATAATTAACATCAGTATACTAGTTTGATATTAGATTGGAATAGTGTACTTAAAAATAAATTAAGTAGTGCAGTTTCTAGCACTTATGAATACGATTTCTTTTATTTATCTAAATAAAGATAAAAAAAGACACGTTAAATAGTCACTGAATAATTTATTCAGTCTTTAGACAAAACATTATTGCAATGGACTTCAAGATTTGAGTACAGATAACATTTTTCAATAGGTTACTTCAAACTAAACAGTCTGGTTAGGTCTATTTTAATTGGTATAATCTTGATGTTTCAAGCAACAGTTGACATAAAGGGTGCTACGCGCCTATTGATTATATTATCACATCCCAGTCATATAAAATACAACATATCAAATACTTATAATAAAAGCAATTAGTTATATAAAACCATTAAAAACAGGTATGAAATTATGGCCAGTTAAACAAAGAATAAAATCTATACAATAAATGTACTCCCTCAACAATACGCCTGCCTGCTCATGTATAGGCATATATTTATGTACAAATGTGTGATGTAAGTATCGTATCATTGATAAGTTGCTTGTTGTACTAAAAATTGACGCAGTTAATCCAGTATCCCTGGTCAAGAGCGAAGAAGAACTGGTAACAAAATGGTTTTAAAAGTAACAAACACTTAACAAATATGAACACCATTTAGTAAAAATTAAACTATGAGCAGAAAATGTATAACAAAACTATAACAAACAGAAGATTATTTGGTTATATTCTTTAATTTAAAAAAATAATTAATGTTATAGAAAGGGTTTCTAGAAAGCCACACAGTAACGTTTGATTTAAAAACCTTTGAGGGTAATGATCTTGATAAATGGTGTAGATTATTGAACAATTTTATAAAAAAAGTGACAGCAGTTTTCTGTAGCATACACTTAGGGAAATCAACAGGGCGTTGATTCCTGATTTATCTGAATCCTTACGTAAAACTATGCTATTTTCTTGTCTCTTCACATTGACTAGACATAGATATATATTTAAAAATTAATAACTGTTAAGATACCTGTATCAAATAAAGGTCTACAATGAGCCAATCTATGTGATTCAGTGATCGATTCGATTATCCTTTTTTAACTGTATAAACATACTCTCTATTTAATATAAATGCTATTGCGTGGAAAATAATAAAAACATAGACGCTTTGAATGAGCAAAACAAAAACATCGTAAAAACTTGATTTGAGTTTTCACGACGTGGGAGCACCCTTCCTCACTAAGTTTCATTTTTATGATGTTATTTCGTTGGTAAAATAATAAACTGACAATTAGTCTTATTTTTAAAGGCCAATTTATCCGATTAATTAGATACAGAATGAACCTCCTTGATATGGAAATGATAAATTCAGCGTCACATAATTGCGTGGTAACATTAGTAACGATTAAAATTACCTTAAAGTAGATTCAATAATTTTACAAAATCACTTTTAGTTTTTTTTGTAGATCCATAAAAGCCAACATATATAAGGTATCGTGTCTTTAAGATACGAGTAAAGCTGCTATACAAACCTCATAATGCATTACACAATGTATTATTTTTACTGTGGAAATCTATAACTAATAGTTTTTTTTAAATTGGTAATTTAACTGAAAGGATCTGTTTATGCATTTAGTGATTAGAAAAACAATAATGTACGCACATAACTAAATGGAAATTTTCTTTATTCATTAAAATGGTAAGTTTAGAGGGGCTTAGTATTCAATGATACCGCATGAAGGAATAAAGGCGAACACTTATTGCAATACACTTAAGCTGCTAAAATGAACCACCTGTGTTTTTACGTTCTATGCTTGAATTTGGTCTTGCGCACAGTATACCAATGTATTTTTTGTATATTTTTTTTGTTGTTGTTAGTTTTACTTTATGTTTTAAATTTAAAAGTTCAGTTTTCTCCAGATTTGTATGATAGGAAATATAATGAATGCAAGGAAAGAATTGTTTATTTAAGGACGAATTTAACATGGGAATAAATCGATTAATAAATAAGTCAACTTTAACTCTGGTTGTACTTTTCGTAACTTGTAAATTTTCTGGTGTATTGGGTAACCAATAGTACATAAGCTTTGCACCATCTAGTTTCTGTCATTCCCTAAAGGTACTAAAGGATTGTTAGTGCAATGAAATCATTGTTCGCTTGTTATCAAGTGATTGTTATACTTTGTTATTTTAAAATTAATCTCAGCTGTCTCTTTTTGTGTGGTACTAAAATACCCCCGTCGCAGCAAACCTGCATACTCAGCAAATTTCCAATGCATAATATATGTCTTAATACCACATAAAGCCACATACCAAGTTCTATGAAAATATATTCACAAATAAGCAAAATATACAATTTTAATTATTCCCCTTGAGAATAACATAGGGGATGAGTACATAGGTTTGCTGAAACAAGGAACATAAACAATTGGTTTCTATGCAAACATCAATATAACTCAAATATTTGAAGCCACATACCTAGTTTCATCAATATACATTCATAAATAAGCGATATATCCCATTTTGATTAATCTCCATAAAAATAACATGGGGGATGAGTACGCAGGTTTGCTGCAGCAAGGAACGAACAAATTGGTGTTTTGGTAAATATCAATATAACTCAATTAGGTGAAGTTATATACAAAATGTTATTAATTTATGTTCATAATAAGGGAGACATAGCATTTTAATTTTTCTCCACAAGAATAACATTATTGGGGCTGAGTACGCAGGTTTGCTGCTACGGGTACCTTTGGGCAAAAAATTGTTTATGAGCAAATATCAATATACCACAACCAGATAAAGCCGTATACCACGTTTCGTCAGTATACGTTCATAAAGAAGCGAGATATAAGTATTTTATTATTCTCCATAAGAATAGCATTAGACGACGTACTGTGATTAGCACTTTTAATATCTCGGTAATTGATTGACGTAGAGAAATGATCAAAACACCAAATTGTGTGTTTTTTAAGCTGAAACCAATGGTGAAAATTAAAATTTGATTATCTTAAAAATTATATGTAAAAAGTTCAAAAAAAACATTTTTGGGGTACAAACCCCCCCCCCAAAAATACCCCTTTAGATAGACCGATATGGCTTGTTTTCGAACTTTAAGTCATAAATGTTGCTTTACACGTTTATACTAAATTTCATCAAAATCGGACCTTTTTACGAGAGTTATCGCACCCACGGACACACACACACACACACACACACACACACACACACACACACACACACACACACACACACACATATATATATATATATAAATGGAATAAAAACAATAACCAGAGTACCCTATTTTTGAAACATTGAATGATACTCTAAAAGAACTTCAAACAAATGTTGAGAAAAATTACCATCTGATTCTATTGAAGAATTTTTAGAATATATTCAAGAATGGATTCAACCTATCCTAAAAAAAATACCCCCGTCGCAGCAAACCTGCGTACTCAGCAAATCTCCTATGAATGAATATATTTCTTACTACCACATAAAGCCACTTACCAAGTTTCATAAAAATACTTAAATAAATAAGTGATATATAGCATTTTATTTATTCTCTATAAGAATAACATTAGGGCTAAGAACGCAGGTTTGCTGCAACGAGGAAGATAAAATGCGGGTTTTTTGCAATTATAAATATAACTCATCCAGGTGAAGCTAGATACCAAGTTTTAATGATTTATGTTCATAATTAAGGGAGATATAAAGCTTTCCGTATTCTCCATAAGAATAACATTAGGGATGAGAATGCAGGTTTGCTACTAAGAGGATAATCAACAAAAAATCAATTTTTTGTGGAAATATCAATATACCAGTACTAGGTGAAGCCACCTACCAAGTTTCATTAATATAAGTTCATAAATAATCGAGATATCAAATTTTAAATATTCTCCATAAGGATAACATTGGGCAACATACTGTGTTTAGCACTTTGAATATCACGGCAACGGTTGGACGTAGAATCACAATTCAAACACCAAAATGATTGTTTTGTAGAGCTAAACTGATTGGTAAAAGCAAATGTGAAGTTTAAATAGAAATGAACTGAGGAAAAGCCAAAAACCTTTTTCCCATAAGATTAACATGGGAGATTTTATGAGCAGGTTTTTTTTGGATTTTCTCCGCAACCACTTAACCTAGGTTAATAATTCAAAATACCATATTATTTGTTTTTTTAAGCTCTATAACATGGTCAAAACCAAAATTAAGTTTTTAAAATTTTTAGGGTGAAAAATGCAAAAAACTGATTTTTGGAAAATTTAAAACCCCCATAAACCCCCCTTCCCGTGGTCCGATATTTCTGGTTTTCGAACTTAAAGTCATGAATGTCACTTTACACATTTGAGCCAAATTTCATCGAAATCGGACGTTTTTTACTCAAGTTATCGCGGTAACGGACACACACATATATATATATATATATAAATATATTTATATATATATATATATACGTATATATAAATTTGAACGAATAGTGTTTTTGGCATCTGGGGACCTCAAAACAAAAAGTTATCATGGTCTCGGGCTTAAGTCTTACCATGAGACCTACGGTAATAGCTTCTTCCCTATATGGGAAATTCGCTAAAAACTATTTAAAAATATAGATATAATCCTTTGCAGAAATTAAAATTAGTTATGATTTCTTTAGTATACTTAAAAATATGATAACTTATATACTTATCATAACTTACCCTAAATAGAGTGTATGATACTTATAAGGGGAATATAATAACTTTTGATAACTTTAGTATACTTATGTCGCATAATAATATGTTATGTTTTCTGTTATGTTTATATGGTTAAGGTTAGTACAAGGTAATCATTGTTCGCTTGTTATCTAGTGATTGTATACTTCTTCATTTAGTATATAATCTTAGCTGTTTCTTTTGGTGTTGCATGTGATTTGTTATGTATATATGTGGTAAAGTTTATTTTGCAATATGAGATAACATCACTTTATTGTTACTCGTACAATTTGTTTGCTGTTGTTTAGTTTTACGCAAACTACCATAAAGTTATAATACCATCTTGAACTTGTACAACAGTCATGAAAAATTTATGAAATTGGTGTTAACCGTTGGAAACAAATAAATCAGCATAAACGTGACCGTTGCGACTGGTTGAAATTTATCGCCATGTACCATCTGTTTTGTATATGTACCTGCGGTTTTGTCTTATTTGTAAGTACAGTATAAGCTTAAATATAATTTTGAATGTTGTGAGACGTCCTTTTATTTTTTTTCTGGCATGTTAAATCCCATTACGATTTTTATGTTATAAAAAAATGTATATGATAATAACCTAATAAATTCTACTTATTTTCTACCGTAATTGATATCAAGTTTTAAGTAGATAATAGATGGATCCAAGCAAGGCTTTTGATATGGTGAATGATAAACTGCTGTTGAGGAAAACGGATCACGTCGGCATTAGAGGTAATGCACTTAATTGGATTTCGTCATTCATAGAAGGTAGAAAAAAACACTCAAAATTCCGAATTCAGATCAAAATAAATGTATTTATGCTCAGAAATCTGGTGTAATTGTTGTCACATGTGGTGTTCCACAGGATTCGGTGTTGGAACCGATCCTGTTTTTACTCTTTATAAATTTTGTATCCATAGAAGTGTGCCAAATGTTGATCTTTGTCTATTATTTTTAAGTACAGTATAAGTGTAAATATATTTTTGAATGTTGTAAGACGTCCTTTTATTTGATTCTGGTATGTTAAATACCCTAACGATTGTTATGTCATATAAAAATGTATATTATAATAATCTAATAAATTCGTCTAATTTTTACCGTCATTGATATCAAATTTTAAGTAGATACTAGATGAATCAATTGTTAAATTTTATTTTTAATGCCCCATGACCATGTCAAGTGCATGTTTTGTAATACTTGACGACTAATAAACATTGCTTATTGCAAGACCTTTTGAATACAATATAATTACTGGCAGGTTCTTGAACAATCGTGTGCAAAAGTGTTATTGATTTTTTGTGTGTTTAAAGTTTATATATCTTGTATATGAATGCAAAAACTTGTTTTAACGATTGTGTACTCCAAGATATAATTTATTTAATTTATTATAGTCTTAATAATACTGCATATTGAAGTAAACGTAAATCATTCATTTTATCAGTCTTACTAGGACTTTTTTCGTCTTTTATAGGCGGAACGTAGTCTTAAATTTTTAATAATTTGTCATCAGTTCTTCAACCTCATAACTTTGCAATTTTGCCTATTGTAGATCAACATTCCACTACAAATCATCAAACATTTAACAACTATCATTATCTCTAGAGCAGTTAATAAACTTGTTCATGCCATTTCCAAGACTGATACGAGCTAAAGTTAGTAGATTGATAATAAACTTTATTGCCAAGTACATGTATATACTGAAGTGAAATAATTAGTCATTCTCATAAACATAACCGCTGAATACCAAGCCGTAGCTTCTTCTGAAACTAAAGTAGTTTAGTAAAACATTGTTTAAAGTGCCAGACTGTTCCTCAAATGCAAAATATAAAAATCGTTGGAATGTTTATAGTGTTTCAAAAGGTAAACTTACCATATTTAATACCTTATTTTAGAAAGAACTAAAAGTAACTATTTAAACAATTGATGATTGAAATATAAACTTTCAACAACAAGTCACGTTACAAAAGTTTTAGTGTATCGGCAACTTTTAAACGGTAGCGGGTATCGAAGACAAAACACAATGACTGTTGTTTGCTGGCAAGGATTTTAATATCCGGATGGATGGATTCAACAATTACAAAAGACTCGGACTTTTTAAAAGTAACAGACTGAAGTTTTGCCTTTGTCGCCTTAATGAGTTTAAGATTTCTGTTTCTCCTCAAACTGCTTTAGATGAAATATAAAGTGATTCGAATAGCTGTAAACTCAATTTTAGTTTTGTTCCACGGGAAGTACTAAGTTAAAATTCATTCAGCTGGTTGATTTTGTATTTGCAGTGGAATAGTTTACGTGTTCTAGTCCGGAAATATCTGAGTAAAGAGTTAGGTAAGTATTTTGTAAATATTTCGTCACGTTATTTAAACTTGTAGCAATAAACATTGAAAGTTAGTGCTGAAAAAATCCAATGTTTTATTTAGATAGGATACACATATAATGTCATTAACGTAACTAAATAGTTTCGATTGATTTATGTGAATATTGGATTGTATTTCAAGTGTTTGTTTTCACACATGCGAGTGCTCATTTATAAAGCTCACAAGAGTATTAATGTATAAACCTGCAAAAATACGTAATAAAATCATTGACTGCTTATAAAAACAATAGCAACTTAAAAAAAAAACTATAAGGTAGATAACTAGCGCCCCCGCTATTTTTACTGGCATAGCTTTGTATAAATACCCATAATTTAGGGTTATATAAAGACTATTTTTGGAAATTTACATTCAACTTCTATGTAGTATTATACATACCAACACTTATTTTGTACCACTCTAGTCCCCGTTCCCAACCAGTGCTACAAATAAGTAATAAAACTAAATATTTAGTTTGATATATCACTCAGAAAAGGTACAACCAAACTGTGCGATAATTCAAGGAGTGATTTTAACCCGGAACAATGTTAGTCATAAACTAACCGACAACCGACATTCTCTTGTCGATTCATTCAATCATTCTGCCTATGGTTTCGCCTGCTATTGTTTGGTTTGATTGGTTGATTCGACGACTATTAAAAATCACGCACTAAATAGTGAAATATAAATCATAAGCATACAATACAAGAGCCTGGATTGTGTTTTTGTTTTAAATATTTCACTCAATTATTCAAATTTCCAAAATCAACTCTTACGAATGCCATCTATCACCTGAATGGAGAGTGGGGGTAAGAGTAGTTAACAGCTGTCAGAAACCAAATGTTTTGTTCAGATAGATACACATATATAGTGACTCTAACAACTTTCCTTAATATCCATAAGGATATTGATATATATTGAAATATTGAAATATCCATAAGGATTCCTATATTTCCATAATTAAATTCTGATATAAATTAATAAAACGAACAATGTAAATAAAATATTTTATCAAGTGCACGAAGGTTCGATATTTTAAAGAATCGTAACAGAAATAAACCTGCGAGAAAACATGTATTTGCATTTTCATAGTACTGTATCAATAACCATAGTACTTAACTTTACCAGATAGCGCAAAAACACATATTAACAAAATGTTACAAATATTTAATTAATTTTAACACAAGCGAAATAATACAATACCTTAATATGTCATTCATTGTGCACTATAAACAACATATTTTCCTACATTTTACTTTCATGTAAAAGGAAAACTACAAACATTACATTTTACACTAAGTATTAAAACAATTAAAGTAAAAATATGTTTACGAGATGATTAGGAAAGTCAGCAGAGATCTTCCTAACTAGTAAAGACAAAAATCCTAAAATATACCTACATTTAAATAAAAAAAATCAAATCGACATCTATAATTATTAAATTAATTATGTTTATGTTTATTTTGTTGGTGTGCTCTACCATTTAATGTATACATTGTAAGTTTAATAAATGACTTACATTCACATCGATAAATATTACACTTATACAAGAGATATTTGGTTTTTTTAATGATGATCTTTACTGGGATGGTTTAAAAGTTTGGACAGCTTAATCACTCGGGACAAAACGTTTAAAAGTAAATTGTCTTTCATGAGGTTATAATTTATTGAATTTTATTCTTAATAACAATATTTAAGATTCATAAGCAACTTTTAATGGAAACTTTGCTCAGAATAGCAAATTTACTTCCCCTTTAGTAAAAGGTAAATCGTTATTTTACTCAAATAAACCAGTTAAAAGTGCAATACTTTACTTAACACAAAGTGGTAAGTAAGATTCAAAGTGATTTATTGTACTTAATATTTAGTGTAAACTATTAAAACAGCCGAATCAATGAATTAGCTTAACGAACTATACGATTATGGAGGTCAATCGTATTTAGTTGATTTAACGGTTCTTTCAAGATTTTATTGAGCTGACTAAGTAAAATAACACTGAATGAGTAGGTTTATAAGAGGATGCATTGATCTTCACCTTACGAGATTTACTTTAACGGAACTCAAGCTATACTTTGATCTACACGAAGTATTCGCCTACTTTATATTATAGAACTTTGTGTGGGGGGGTTGTGTACAGCTACTTTGATTGTTAATGGTTTTATTGTTAATATATGAGTACGATATCTGTTATAGAATAATAATAGTTAGGGCACTGTTTGTTACTGTACGTCGTATTCATACTTGAAAGTCATCGTATTGAAATGGATAAACTTGTAAGGTATCGGGTAAGAGCGACAAGTTAAATCTTGGTTACATTAGATTTATTTGTATATATTTTTATTTTTATTTTTTGTCATAATACTCTAATTACTACCTAATTGATATTGTCAAGGGATGGTATGCATTATATTGAATTAACAAACATGATTTGTTCTCAAATATTACTAGAGAAAAATAATCGTTTCAAGACTGCAAATTGGAAAATTTACCTTTGGTATTTTCAATATTGCTGGAAAATATATACTGTATATTATAGTAATGAAATTTCAAAACATTTTGTTATTTTGTTGTGTTCCTTTTACAGAAATAAATGATTTGTTGTCATAACAAAGCAACGGTTTGTTTTGAGAATAAAAAGAGTGGTTTTGTTCTAATATTTTCTATGGTTTTTAACTTAATCAGGGGTTTTTTACCTATAGGGGGAGCTTGATCATTTATGAAATTGCAATGCTATATAAGGCCATTTCAGCTTCCTATGATTTAAAATCAATGGTTCACAACACACGGTATTTTAATTTAATATAACAGTGAAGCAGGTGTTGAAAAATTAAAAAAAAACATAAAACTACCTTAACAAAGTTACTATACAAAAGAAAAGGTTGTTAAGGTTGTTTAGCATCCTGCTTGTTATTATAAGTTAAATTAAAGCAAGATTGTATCGAATGTAAATTATGGGCAACAATTATTTAGTAAAATATATAAGTATTTAAATGTAAAACACCATAAATTCTCTAACATTTATTTTTGTCAAGGTTTTCTTGGAGTATTTGTGTTCAATCATAAGTTGAATCTGAAACGAGTTCGCACGCAGCACGCTGACGTGAGGGAAGTGAATTTCCACATAAAAAACTATAAAAACTCAAAATCAGTTAAAAACATACAATTGTTCTAATTTTTATTCAAATTTGAAAATATTGATTTTTTGACTGTTTTGATGCTCCTGGTTCTATTTACCTGCAATGCTGGGAATACAATTTTGTTCATTATAAGGTTAGGAGAAGGTCCAGTCAGGCTTTAAAGTAGGCGTGAGGTTGCTGGGGATGTTAAAAGTACACCAACAAATGAATAACAGGCTTTTCTAATGTAAAACCCCCATAAGACAACGTACTGCGTTAGGTCAATACACATTTTCTTTAATAACTCGGTTAATATTTATGTTAGAATGACGAGAGAGGGCTTAAAACTTTCGCCTAACTAATTCCCATCTTTTTCCACGCATTAATTTTGCATCCGGAGCTTTTCTGACCCTTTTTGGGCCCAAAAACTCGAAATTTGAAAGATTTATCCCCCAAAAAATGGGTTTAGAGTTTTCCGATTGTTTTGCCCAACGAACTTGTCCAACAGATTATAGAAAGGAACGTCCCTACCAAATTTGAAGTAAATCGGACAAAAAATGCGACCGCTAGAGTGCATACACACATATATATATATATATATATATATATATATATATATATATATATATATATATATATATATGTCTATATATATATATATATATATATATATATATATATAAAATTTTGAACGACCCCCCAAAACGTGTTCAGGGGGTCACGTTAGGAACTTCTATGGTGGTCCCGGGCTTAAGTTTCACCGTGCGGGTCATGCTAATAGTTCACTTTCCAAAGGAAATTCACTAAAAATAATATATATATATCTTCCTTGAATATATATTGAAGTTCTATAAAACGATATACTCATTGCAGTAGTTAGAAATTAGTGTACAATTGGAGTTAAATAAGTTATTATCATGTAGATGTAAGCTTCAGTAACAGGAAATAGCAATATGTTTATGATTGTTTACCATCGAGCTTTAATTATTTCTCATAGTTCATTTCGTTGCAATGACTCTCAACTATTATCTACAGGAAAATATCACAGGCACGTATTTTATAAATTTTCGTCTTGAATATATGAACACTGAAACTATATGTTTTAATTTTTTCTTTGATTAAAATGATAATAAACCTACCACTGTAATACAGCACCAAATTGCTTTCAGGGTAAGATATTGGTAATGTTCCACTGTTTTTAAGTGTGTATTTATTGAACAAAGCACATATCGTTATTAAAAACAATTACGAGCGACTTCAGATTCTTTAATCAAACATTCCTAAGATATTCTTATACTGCTATTTCATTTAATTTTTAAACAAAAAATAAATAAAAACCACCTCTCTGATTGATTAAATGTTTTCGTTACTGCATATAGTTTCTCATATTTTCAGTTTCATATTAAGATCATGTTACAAATACCCAAGATGATAGGTTTTAATAGTTCTCCATTGGCTTCATTGTGTTCAAAGGTAAACCACACATTTGATATTTAAAGTAAAGATTATTTCAACTATGCTTGGGGGTCTGCCAATTGATCGTAAAGACAAATCTGCGGATGGCAATTTGATCGACATTTCAAATATTAATAATTATTAATAAAAAGAGGGCTAAAAACCAAGTTATCGACATTACAATTGCCCGGATGACCATATTATCGACACTTGAAGGGAGAAAATGATAAATCTAGTAGGTTCGGGGAGAATCGGTATGTTTTATTGGTACAAATTCCATGATTTGCCTAGTTTTCTCAAACCTAGGCTGAGTACCTTTACAAGTATGCCCATATTTAAATAACATGGAGCTATTTTTTAAATGTCAATATAAAAAAAACACAGCGGTATTTTTTAATTTGTCTAATAATCCGCGTTGTAAAAAATTTAAAATGACACATCGATTGTCCAAATCGGTTAAGAAATAACGACGTAGTAGGCCGAAAACGAAATTCCTTAGGTAAAATTACACTTAATTCGTAACCTCATCCAATCATAAAATTTCGATAATATGGTCATCCGGGCAAGTGTCATGTCAATAACTTGGTTTCAACCCTCTTTTATTTTTAATTATGAATATTTTAATGTTGATCAAATGGTCATACGGACAAGTTTTATGTCGATAACTTTGTTCCAGCCACCTATTTATTAATAATTATTAATGTTTGAAATGTCGATCAAATTGTCATCCACACTAGAGTCTTTACGATCAATTGGTGGGCCTCCGATTCCAAAACCTGTGTGCGTAAAAGCATTTTCTTCCTTATCCCAAACAAAATCTTTGTATAGCTTGATACTGAAAACAGCTAAATCGAGAGGATATATTAAACTGATATAACAAAGCCTTGTTAAAAAAATAAAGAAAATCAACATTAGTGAATTATTTTGTTTTTGTTTTATTATTATACTATAGTACAATATTACCGTGAAAATGCATCCCAAATTGTAATTTATTCCTATAAAAAAAATGTATGTTAACACAGACAATACCATCCCTACAGCGATTGAAGTTTAGGATATTTTGTGGCTTTAGGAATGTTTTCTTTAAATTCTTATTTTTACTTGTGGTTATTATTGCTGTATTCTTGCTGTGTGCATTAATATTTAATACACACTATTGGATTTAATTGATCCAATTTATGTTATGTAGAATGAATAGTCAGTTACTATATAAAACCAGTTTTTAATGAATCAAATAATATTTGTTAGTGACTTCAAAAAAAGAGGATATATAGGTTTTCCCCATAAATAAACAAAGTTGTTTTTGCATGTTTACACTAGCTTTTCATTAAATAAACCTTCGTTGGTGATTTTTATTTCGTTTCTTGCAGCTTAGTTTCGTGGGCATAAAATATTAATTTAAGATTAAGCCGTATTTAGGCCTTTGCCTAAATTATCCTATGTATTAAATGTTTTCTTTTATTTCCTTAAAAGTGCGACCGTGATTTTTTCCCAAACTACAAAATATATTTTGCCTATTTAGGCCAAGGAAAGGTTTGAGGAAAATTGCTAATTGAGAAGGACGAGGACCTTTTCGCTTGTTAATAACCCCAAAGTCTATATATCCAGGTCCCGGTGTTGACCCTTTGTCATCCTCCAGCCTTTGACCGACACTAATTACCCTCGGTGCTATCGCTTTCTGTCATTTCATCGCAGTAAATTTTACTCCTACCACTACCACTCTTAACTTGGCATTTAAAATACACCACTATAGTTTAATGTTACTAAATAACGTTTTTAAAACATCGATTAGTAAGTAATAGTCAATCTGGAATAAATCTAGAAAGTACATTACTAAAATACCCCCGTCGCAGCAAACCTGCATACTCAGCGAATTTCCAATAAATATATAACATAACACATTATAACACTTAACAGGATTCATAAGAAATGTATTCACAAACAAGCGATATTTAAAATATTAATTATCCTCCATAAGAATAACATTGGGGAGGAGTACGCAGGTTTGCTGCAACAAGGCACACAAAATAATGTATTTTTATGCAGATATCAATAGAACTCATCTTAGTGAAGTCACATACCAAGTTTCATCCATATACATTCATAAATAAGCGATATATAACATTTTCAGTATTTTCCATAAGAATAACATGGGGACCAAGTACCTAGGTTTGCTGCTACAGGAGCCATAGGCGAAAAATTGTTTTTTTGTGCAAACAACAATAAACTATGACCAGATCAAGCCATATACCAAATTTCGCCAGTTTATGTTCATAAATAAGTGAGATATACAATTTTTCTTTTTCTCCATAAGAATAACATTAGACAACGTACTGTGTTTAGCACTTTCAATATCTCGGTAACCAATTGACGTAGAGCAATGATCAAAAAACCAAATTGTTTGTTTTTTTAAGTTGAATTCAATGGTATAAATTAAAATTTGATTTAAATTAAAATTAAATGTGAAAACCCCAAAAAACACATTTTTGGGGTACAAAACCCCCCCAAAAACCCCCCTTCGGATAGTGCGATTCATCTGGTTTTCGAACTCGTTAAAATAAATGGTACTTTACACATTTTTACCAAATTTCATTAAGATCGGACCTTTTTTACGAGAGTTATCGTGCTTACGGACACACACACACACACACACACACACACATATATATATATATATATATATATATATATATATATATATATATATATATATATATACAAATTTGAACGAATAGTGTTTTTGGAATCTGGGGACCTCAAAATGAAAAGTTATCATGGTCTCGGGCTTAAGTCTTACCATGAGACCTACGGTAATAGTTTCTTCCCTATAGGGGAAATTCGCTAAAACTAATATTGTTAGAGAAAGGTAAATCGGAGCTCTTTGTAACACGTAATTAGCCTGTGGTGTCTAATTCGGGATTTTACACGATACACATGAATAGACCACTAAGACGATGAGAACAGAGTTGCCTTGCATAAAGCCCTTCATACAGTCACTCCAGCATGTATTTCGGGGTGTTAGGAGTTTTACGGATATCTAATAAAGTCATCACAGGATCCCGTCACGTTACAATTCGCGGGCATAACAGAATTATGTCGAGTGTGTGAAATCCAGATTGTTGGATACCGCAGGTCCGTCTATTTAACACTAAAATGGGCAGTAATAATTTATATTTTTGTAATAACTAAGTAAATCCAACAAAACAAGCCGTGAAATATTTAATAGCTTAATTTAAATGCAATATTTTTATGCATTTATTCAGTTTTCGTTGATGATATGATTACAATTGTCAATACATTAGTTTAATTGGTTAAGGATCTCAACAGCATCGATAATTTTACTAGTTCAAAAACTATATAAATTGTGTCAGTAAAACATGAGAAGTCTAACCTTAACCTGCACTAATGTACGCAATTTCAATATGAATAGTGACAAGAGTTATTCAATTTCACGAAGAGTGACAATGTTAATTAACTGAAGTAAAGTTGGACGTAAACACTTAACAAGAAATATAAGTTTTAAAGAAATTAATTATTATTACATAATAAGTGGTAATCATATTTTGACTCCATTGCAATAGGTTTTTCCCCTACAAAAATTGTTTACTTTTTTCTATAGTATCTCGACATAAGACAGTAAAAACATCGACAGTACAATCCATAACATTTCAACCGATCTTTACCAAACAAGTTCCAATCAAGTCAGTCCCGTTTCCGGTGGTGATTTTAGTCCCAATAGTAGCACGCGGGGCTGACAACAATTTAGCAATGAATGTTACTGTGTTCACTGTAATAGCAGAGCTGTCAAACGCACTTGGCCCGGCGCTGGCCATAAAGTTTTGTGCTCACATACAACATCCAGCGGTAATTCATATATAATTATCATGTAAACAATTGTATTTAAACTCTCACGGCTATTATTGAAAAGTCATTGTTAGTCACCGATCACAAACCTTAGAATTGGCCCGACGTAGTGTATTTTTAATCCGTTAGCTTTTAAAGACACAAAACTAAGTCAAACTATTTTATTGTTTTACGTCTCTAAAGTATGTGTTAAATACAGTGTTATTTTGTTTAAGTTAATTTTAAAAGGTTCATATTTTTATAAGGATCATAGTTATTATTTTGTAATTATTGTTTTGCACATCTTTAAGTACCTTCTATCCAAGCACTTATCTGTGCTATCTCTTAAAACAGGTAAACAGCGAAAAATGCTACAGATGAATAAAATAAGCAGAAACAACATATTAATATAAAGTCATACGTAGCTAAACTTGTAAAAATAAAAACGACGTTTATGATTACATTAATTTCTAGAAGATCATGGTGATACCCTAGTTGAAAGTTATAATTTTAAATAAAACTTGTTATCTACATAATAGTTAGTTATGTTAAATAACCCCTATGTAAACTTAACAATAGGACATTGTAATAAAACCAATACTCATATATTGCTAAATTCTTTTTGGAACATGTGAAAATGTATGCTTAAATCAAAGCAAATCGGGCTTTATCAAATGTTTTTATTGTTGGTTAAGACTATACAACATAGATTCAATATTTTCGAATTTTTTAGTAAATGTGAATTTGTACACGTTTTAAAAATTGAATTGTACTCAAATTACTTATTCTATCAAATAACTTTTAAATTAAATTATATATAAATTAGTAAAATGATCTATGACAATCACACAAACAGTTTAAGGCAACGTAGTAGTTGTTTTAAAATACATTAACAAGGTTAACTTCATACTGTGCTTTAACATGACAAGAAAATATAAATATGAGACTGTACTGAGAACAAAAACATGTCTGGCCATTAAAACACGATCTTGAGATTTGTTTTTAACTTTAAGAGTAAAAGGTTCCCTGCAGTAATAATTAGTTTAGTTTTAGTGAATTTCCCCTATAGGGAAGAAGTTATTACCGTAGGTCTCATGGTAATACTTAAGCCCGAGACCATGATAACTTTTTGACTTGAGGTCCCCAGAGGCCAAAAACACTATCCGTTCAAATTTATATGAATGTATATATATATATATATATATATATATATGGTTTATATATATATATATATATATATATATATATATATTTGTCCGTGAAAGCAATAAATTGAGTAAAAAACTTCCGGTTTCGATGAAATTTGGCTCAAATGTGTAAAGTGACCATCATGACATTAAGTTCGAAAACCAGAAAAATTGGACCATTTGATGATGGGGGGGGGGGTTTAAAATTTTCCAAAAATCTGTTTTTAGCATTTTTTACCCTAAAATATGTTTAAAACTTAATTTTGGTTTTGACCATGTAATAGAGATTAAAAAAATAATATAGTATTTTTAATTATTAACCTAGGTTAAGTGGTTGCCGAGAAACTCCAAATAACTTACTTATGAAATCTCCTATGTTAATCTTTTGGGAAAATGTTTTTTGACTTTTCCTCAGTTCATTTTCATGTAAACTTCACATTTGATTTTACCAATCAGTTCAGCTCCAAAAAACAATAATTTTGGTGTTTAAATTGTGATTCTACACCCAACCGTTGCAGAGATATTCAAAGTGTTAAACACAGAACTTTGTCCAATATTATCCGTATGGAGATTAAATAAAATATCGATTATTTATGAATGTATATTAATGAAACTTGGTATGTGGCTTCACGTAGCACTGGTATACTGATGTTTGCACACAAAATTTATTTTTTGCTGATCATCCTCGTAGTAGCAAATCTGCGTACTCAGCCCCAATGCTATTCTTATGGAGAATAAGTAAAATGTAATGACTCCCTTGATTATGACCATAAATTAAAAAAAAACTTGGTATGTGGCTTCACCTTGTTGAGTTATATTGATATGTGCATAAAAATCCATTTTTGTTGATCCTCGTTGCAGCAAACCTGCTTACTCAGCCCCCATGTTATTCTTGTGGAGAATAATTAAAATGTTATATAGCCCTTACTTATGATTGAATATTGATGAAACTTGGTATATGGCTTCGCCTAGTTCAATTCTATTTATATTTGCATAAAAACAAATTGTTTGTATTACTTGCAAACCTACGTACTCATCAGCAATGTTATTGTCATGGAGAATAATTAAAATTGTACATATCGCTTGTATGTGAATATATTTTTATGAAACTTGCTATGCGGCTTTATTTGGTATTAACATTATATTATGCATTGGAAATTCGCTGAGTACGTATGTTTGCTGCGACGGGGGCATTATATGTCTCACATTCCTCGCGCTTTGATGACACCGTTAAATATTTACAGTTGAGGAAATTTTCTGCAATAGTATAGATAAGCTCAAATTTAACATATAACAAATTTAAGAATTATTTATTTTCACCCTATAGCTTACCAGGTCACCCGTAATGTATGTAATAAACAAAACTACGGTGTACCAAAGCTTGTGGACCAGGAGCCTGACGTTCAATTACTGGAAATGTATATCAAGGCATAATTAGGCATCGCTTTGGAGCATGAACTACATCTAGATATCATAAACAATGAAAATTATCCTTTAAAACTCATGCTGACTAAACTAGGTTATTTTAAAGTTGCTCTAGGCCGTATAGAGATGCATAGTTATTTGTGGTTTACTGGAGTAACATATTTCATCTCCCTGTCTTCTAAAACTAAACTACTACACACAAAAAACTGTGCTTTAAACACAACGAGGAGTTTATATTTCCAACAGTGAAATACTCGCAATCATCACAAGTTCAACGATAGCAATTTGAAGTCAAATATGCTATTGAGCTCCAACTATTTGAATTTTGAAGAACATGAAGACTATCTTAAAACGCATATAATAATCCTCGTCAGAGGTTAGGTGGAATATTACTTGACGCACGAGTTTGCACAATGGCGGAGAATTTCAGGGCGAGAGTTATGCAAACCTACAGAATAATTATGCTAACTTGATGCCTGCCACACCATACAAATATGTACAGATTTATAACGTGACAGGGTAAAATAAGAATAACAGTACTATTGATTTAAACGGTCATCAAGTTTAAATAAGTGCCAGTAGATATTCTAGCTATGGTTTGAAGCATAGGGAGAAAACGATTTGTAAGTAGAAATAAAATTTTACGCTGGACCAATTGTTTTTCGGACGTTAGTCATTTGTTTAATTGTTGTAACTACCAAATGTAAAATATTTATTTCGAACAGAAAATAAAACTATAGTGGGTGAAGAACACTTACTATAAAGTATTTTCCACAAGATAGCAATATGTTTTATGTCCCGATACACACAGTGATTACTATTGTCAATACCCCCGTCACAGCAAACCTACATACTCAGAAAATTTCCAATGGAGATATAAATTTCATAATACTACATAAAGCCACATACCTATTTTCATAAAAATATATTCACAAATAAGCGATGTATACTGTTTTAATTATTTTCCATAAGAATAACATTAGGGCTGAGTACGCAGGTATGCTGCATCAACGAACACAAAAAATGGGTTTTTTGCGAATATTAATATAACTCAACTAGGCGAAGTCATATACCAGTTTTTATTATTTTTGTTCATAATTGAGGGAGACATTTAATTATTATGCATAAGAATAACATGGGGCTGAGTACGCAGGTTTGCTGCTACAGGAGCCTTTGGCAAAAGTTTTTTTTGAGCAAATATCAATAGACCACAACCAGATGAAGCCATATAACAAGTTTCGTCAGTATACGTTCATAAATAAGCGATATACAGAATTTTGCTTTTCCTCCATAAAAATAACATTAGACAACGTACTGTGATTAGCACTTTCAATATCTCGGTAACCAATTGACGTAGAGAAATGATCAAAATACCAAATTGTGTGGTTTTAAGCTGAATCCAATGGTAAAACTAAAATTAGACTATTTTAAAAACTATATGTAAAAAATTCAAAAACCCCATTTCTTTGGTACAAACCCCCCCCCCAAAAAAAAATACCCCGAATGGAGCGATCCTGGCTGGTTTTCGAACGTAAAGTCATAAATGTTACTTTCCACGTTTATACCAAATTTAATTAATCAGAATCGGATAATTTGTACGAGAGTTATCGTGCTCATAGACACACACACACACACACACACACACACACACACACACACACATATATATATATATATATACAGTTTCGAACCACAACTGGTGTTTTTGGGGTCTGGGCAGCTCAAAACGAAAAGTTATCATGGTACCGGGCCTAGGTCTTACCATGCCGACTACAGTAATAGCTTCTCCCTATAGGGGAAATTCGCTAATACAATCGAGTAAAAAGGACATCATATTAGTTTGCAGTGTTGAGGTCAATGAATACAAAAATAAGTTTGACTAAAATATATGTTATAATTGTAAAGTTAAAGTATAAACAAAACTCACTTTTATTGTTTTATTGTTATAACAAATATTACTAAACATTGGCGTTTATTTCATATATACTGTAATACGAGGAATTTTATGATCACGTTTCTCACCTGACAGTTTTTTACAACGGTTCGCAATTACACAACATCGTAGATGAGACACTGGTTAAATATTCAATATGTTACAAAAAAAGTTTTCTGTATTTTATAGATTTTTTTTGTAAAGCTTAATGTTTGAACCAGAATTAATCAATGATGAATAACACACAAACCGAAAATTATTTTTTTATGTTAAAAAACTGACATCTTGGTAATAAATGGCCCTGTTTAATCCCTGTTAAAATCTCACCCAAGCTAATGCATTATTATTATTATTTAACTACGGTGATTACAGAGCAATAACAATATTAATAAATGTAAAAATTTTCGTCAGAAATTTATGTTTTTAGTTTTTGTAAATTTTATTTTATTTAATTTCTGAATTTGTATTTATCTGATGCAAATATATCTATCTAAAGTAATTATTAGACAAATTCCAATTTCAAAGCTTTGTGTTTGTTAAGACTCAGCAACTTGCGTTTTAAAAGTTGTTGTAGACTTGTCACTCGCAATTTACCAAAGCTTCTCTAACTTATAATTTACGACAAGAGTCTGCTAACATAAGCACTATTAATTTAATGTCTCCAGTTCAGTAGTATTTACATTCAAAAATAAAAAAAATCAAGTAAAATAATTGTCATTAGAATATATACATAGTATTGGCAATACATTAGCTACTTATTTGTAAGTATCGTTAATAACCGATTGGTATTTATATTTGATTGATTGGAGATATCTTTTAATATATATTGTACCAGGAAACTCGAAGGAAAAACCGTATTTGTTAGTTTGACTAAAGTCCTTAATACCTCTATTTTCAAGCCGAGCAGTTCTGAGAGAAAGTAATCATATTGTACGAGGGCAGTGAAGGCTCTCATTATTTTCTATTGTTCTCTGAGCTATGGACTGTAACTTTCCTTTATATTATCGTACCTTGTGTTGAAATGTAACATATGTTCTTCAACAACACATTTGGGATATATTTAGCCTGTAATAACATAATCTCGTATCATACAGCAGTCAGTTGTTATATTTTAAATATACTATTTCACAAACATGACGAATACCAGAGACGTCGAGATGGGAAGATATCACGGCAACAAATGTTGTTTCGGTATGTAATACATATGCCAGAAATCAGGGGTGCCCATCCCTCTCAAAGAAAATAGCGCAATTCCCCCCAAAACTATGCTTGGTCCTTTACTAACCCCCCCCAACCGAAGGATAGAGTCTTTGCCCATAAAATGAAGTGTGTAAAATTATGTTAAATAGTATTATTTATTAATCCACCCTTAATAAGTATCATGCTTACTGAATAAAATAAATTCAAAAAACAGCACTCGAATTGATAAATTTGATTTTATTTAGTTTATTTTGTATTGTTACATAAATTTGAAATTATAATTTCATGTGCACATCAATAGCATTCGTTTTATCTTTATATTTTTTACAAGACAAAATGTTTTTGTTGCTAAATATATTCTACAAATTGGCTAAGATGAATGATAGGCTATATAATTGTCTGTTACGGTATGTGTAAATAAATATAAATAGGCCTATAACTACTCTTGCTACAGGACTTATATGTAATAGATTTTTAAATATTTTAATGACTATAATCTGTTTGCAATTGACATGATATCAGCCAACAGGGTTTTGTTGAAGTGTTAACATGTGGAGTGAAATAATTCCCTAATTTAAAACTAAATTACTCTTTTCTATTCCCCATTTCACAACTTTCACAAAGACCATAGTGAAGGCTAACTCCCCTCGAAGCAATTTCAAATCGTCCCTTTAAACCCTTGATTTTACATTATGAAGACCTTAAAAGATAAGTATTTTTATTACAGACTGGCTGCTATGCCCGTGCTTCACAACGGGGTGAAAATTCAGAGTAGAAAAATTATTTTAAACAAAACAGTGACAGTCTATAGTTAGATAATAATCCTCATCCCAGCAGTTTATTGAAAAAAATGGAATAAAAAATTTAAAAACACGTGAAATAAACCAAATTAAACTTTCCTCCATATGAATAACATTGGAATTTGGAAGTCCTGAGGACTTTCCTAAATGGCAATAGGCATAAACCTCGGTACATAAACTATATTTGTGCAAAACTTCAGCAGAATTGGTCCAATGGTTTTGGCGTGATGGAACAATAGTTAGACAGACAGACAACACCTCATTTTTATAATAAAAGTGATTGATTTAAACATACTTCCCTAATTGCAATCGGTGAGTCTACGATGTTCGTCAGAGGCAAACATAACTTTCTCAGTGAACCTGTACTTAAAATTTTCAAAGGATC
The DNA here is from genome assembly GCA_963675035.1 of Allygus modestus. Taxonomy (NCBI): domain Eukaryota; kingdom Metazoa; phylum Arthropoda; class Insecta; order Hemiptera; family Cicadellidae; genus Allygus; species Allygus modestus. Next base: position 29,098,400 of record OY776117.1, read on the forward strand.
AAATACATGTTAATGTAATAAAAAATAAATAATTTGAGAAAATCAAACTAAAATAGAAATCCAACGTATTTAAATTGAGAAACTATAATATCTTAACGCTTTATAAAACAAAAGCCTACATCAAGACTTGTTCAAGACAAACCGTTGACATTCAGGTTTGCCAACTCACAAATATTTAGCACAAATTTTACTGTACAAAATCAAGACAAAGTCTGGGGACATTTTACAATGAGTTTTGTTTACTGCTATAAATTTAAATTATTTGAAATAAGAAGTATACATTATTTTCCTTTAATTTTTCAGATTTTTAGGTGGGAATATATATCCCCCTCCCGATTATGCCCCAGTTTCCAAGAACTATTTTAAACATATCCTTCGAATGATTGGAATGCGTCAGTTAAATTTAATACTGAAAAGTTATTTCTGACTAGCTAACTAACATTCTTACTTTGAATGTGTATGTAAAATGTCTCACATTGAAACATAAAATGTGAGTGGCTCCTAGACAAAATATTTATGCAGGGAATTACACATACAAGATATAGGGAAATGCAATAGTGATGTAGGGAAGTATAATCAACTAAATTTGTCATGCGTGAAACGATTCAGACAGCAGCCTGCAGAGTGAATATTGTATTACTACATGTACGTGATGCATGACGATGTTGAACAGAGAGACCTAACCAAGATCAGACGTTGGTATTCATATACAATAAACTCTAAATGCTGTTTCGATAAAAAAATAAAAGTCGTTTGTCACATTTTGTACGATTCCCATTCTTTGTAATATAAAAGAAGGCATTTTAAACCCCCCCCCCCAATAAAATTGTATAGCGCAACCCGCGCTATTATCTCCCCCCTGTGGGCACCCCTGCCAGAAATAATTTTGAAAATGGCATTAGGGATTAATGAACAGAACACCAATAGTGTTAGCGATGACAATCAACAATAACATCAAAGACCGAATATAAGGTAGAGGAAGAAGGGAGGTAGAAAATGCGTTATTTATGATCAGTTATTATGATTTATGTTATTTGTAATCAGTCATGTGACAATATTACTGTACTATGATAAGATGCATTCTCGATTTACTGTAGAACGCACTCAATAACACTCGATTCATTTTCATTGTGGTACTATAAAAAGGAAGCACTATAAACAAAAACAAGTTCGCACGCAGCACGCTGGCATGAGGGAAGTGAATTTCCACCAAAAAAAAACATTTAAAACTCAAAATATGTGTAAAAATATACATTTACTCCAATTATTATTAAAATCTGAAAACATAATTTGTTGGGTGTTCTGATGCTCCTGGTTTCATTTACCTGCAAAGCTGCGAATACAATTTTGCGCATTATAATGTTAGGAGAAGGTCCAGACAGGCTTGAAAGTAGGCGTGAGTTGCTGGGGATGATAAAAGTATTCTAACAAAGGAATGATAGGCTTTTCTAGTGTAAAACCCCCATAAAACAACGTAATGTGTTCTGTCGAAACACATTTTCTTTAATATCTTGGTAAATATGTATGCTAGAATGACAAGAGAGGGCTTAAAACTTTCGCCTCACTAATTCCCATCTTTTTACATGCATTAATTTTACATCCGGGCTTTTCCAGCCCTTTTTGGGCCCAACAACTCGAAATTTGAAAGATTAATCCCCAAAAAGGGGTTTAAGGTTTTCCGATTGTTTTGTCCAACGAACTTGTCCAACAGATTACAGTCCGCTACAGTGAAAAATCACATATATATATATAAATAAATATATATGTAAATAAATAAATATATATATTTATATGTATATATATACAGGGTGGTCTGGACCTAGTGTTAACAATTTTTTTGGGTGATAGAACTACATAAATGCAAATTAAATACACGATTAAAAACAATTATACTCCACACATCCACTAAAAAAAAATAATTTTATATTATATTTTTTAACCGTACTTTTACCCAAAAATTTATAATTTCTGGGATATTTCCAAACATTTGTCAAACTGTAATACTACCATCGTATTTTCAATTAAATTTCAAGTAAGGACAAATAGGTTTTAATGAGCAAGACACTACATAATCACTTATTAAATTCATTAGAAGTTGAATGTTATCATTTCCTTTAAAAAATTAAAAATGAATATTTCATGCATAATTCTTTAAAAAATTTGCTAGAGAGTAGCAAATGCTATAAAAACTGCTTCAAAATGTGGGCTTTCAGAAGATATGATACAACACTAGATTCGTTACCATTTTAGTACAGTAATGCGCGTTTGAATGGTGTAACACGTGGTTTGGGAAAATAATAAATAATTAAACTCTGTCATACTAAAAAGACACATATGAAAATTTGCATTATTACAGCTATATCATGAAGTTAAAATTCCTTTTTTACCTGCAAAAGTACAAGATAAAATCGTAAATGTTAGATGGATCACACGAGATTACAGCTTCATTTCAGTTTATTTTCGAAATGTCCTCCGTTCTCTCTTATACAGGCTCTGGCTCTCTTTCGCGTTGCACCAACTGTCACTTTATGGCTTAGTTTTTCCCTAACTTTCTGTGTTACATCTTGGATCCTGTTTAGAAGTTCCTCTCCACTATTTACAGGAGTTTCGTACACCTCAGACTTCTTAAATCCCCACACAAAAAAGTCCATGGGATTCAGATCAGGAGATCTTTCAGGCCAAGGTACAGGACCTCCTTGGCCAATCCAAGTTGGGTAGTTAGCACTCAGCCAATCTCGGACGTCTGTAGTAAAGTGAGGAGGTGCACCATCTTGTTGATAAATAATATGTTGACGATGTGCAGGGTCAATCATATCCAATATTTGAGGCAAATCGTGTTGCAAAAAGTCAAGATACATAACTCCATTTAAACTTCCCTGAAAAATGTGAGGTCTCAAGTAACGGTTGCCAACCACACCAGCCCAAACGTTTATATGAAATCTTCTTTGAAAGGACATTTCTCTTGCTGCTCTTGGGTTTTCAGTATACCACATGTGCATGTTGTGGCAGTTGAAAACACCTTGTCTTGTAAAAATAGATTCGTCTGCCCATAAGATTTTTTTGAAAAAGTGGTATTGTTCAATATCAGAATTTAGTAGATAGGACAGAAATCTCGTCTAGCAGCATAGTCATTACGTTCATGGCCTTGAACTTTTGTGAAATGGTAAGGGTAGAATTTATTTTTGTGTAAAACCGTCAAAACTGTAGTTTTACTCACGCCTGTTTCACCTGCAAATTTTCTGCTACTAATCCCCGGGTCTTCTCTAACTCGGTCCAGAATTTGCTCTTCAGCGTACACATCCAAAGCTGCTGCACCCACCTCACTCCGCTCCTTGTGCACAGATCCACGTTCTACCAAACGCTGATGCAACCGCGTAAACACTTGCTTACTGGGAACGCGCCGACCAGGATAGCGGACAGTGTACTCCCTTTGAGCCGCAATCGCGTTTCCATTACAGTAACCATACAAAAAATGCATTTGCGCATATTCTTGATTTGAAAACGACGTCTTGACATCACAGCCACTGAGTAAATGGCCAAAATCCACTAGAAATACTTTGTCCAAACAAAACATAACATTGATATCTGTGCCTGGTATCTTATCTCATGATAAGATGGACATTTATTAGATATTTGAATTCTTTCAGATATCCTTGTATAATGATTTGTACATGACAATCACTGTCCCCAAATTATTATTTTTTTAAATGAGGATTTCATTGTCCTTTTTATCTGACCTTAAATAATGCTATTTAAAATAGTGCTGCAAGTTAAATTAGTGGTATTTTAGTTATCTAAAATCCAGACTTTTTAACCAGTGTAATTTTGGCCTAACCTCGTTTTACACCACTCAAACTCGCATAACTGTACTAAAATGGTAACGAACCAAATGTTGTATCATATCTTCTGAAAGCCCTCATTTTGGAGCAGTTTTTTTAGCATTTGCTACTCTCTAGAATTTTTTTTAAAGAATTATGCATGGAAAATTCATTTTTAATTATTTAAAGGAAATGATAACTTTACACTTCTAATGAATTTAATAAGTGATTATGTAGTGTCTTACTCATTAAAACCTATTTGTCCTTACTTGAAATTTAATTTAGAATACGATGGTAGTATTACAGTTTGACAAATGTTTCGAAATATTCCATAAATTATTAATTTTTGGGTAAAAGTACGGTTAAAAAATATAATACAATTTTTTTTTAGTGGATGTGTGGGGTATAATTTTTTAAATTATGTATTTAAGTTGCATTTATGTAGTTCTATCACCCAAAAGATTTTGTAAAGCTAGGTCCAGACCACCCTGTATACAATTTTGAACGACCCCCCAAAACGTGTTAAGGGGGTCAAGTTAGGAACTTCTATGGTGGTCCCGGGCTTAAGTTTCACCGTGCGGGTCATGCTAATAGTTCACTTTCCAAAGTAAATTCACTAATAATGTATCGTCTGGTTGGTTGACACAACTAAAATAAAAAATACACCGATACCGAATCACTTATTATATATGATGATTTTCTGTTTACCCTATGTTAGGAAAACTGTATGAAGCGCTATTCTCTTGTATGGAGCGCTATGTCTTAGTGCCATTCTCTTGAACTCTACAACACAATTTGTTTATGAAAATGTCCTGCAAATTATTGGCAAATATATTATACTGTAGTTAAAACACTATAAACAAAAACAGTTGGTAATTCATAAACTAATTGTCTGACTCTTTGTGGTGCTTGAAGGTATAGTTCTTTTTAGAGTTATTTTTAATGTGTTGAATGGTCCGAATGAATCGTCCAACGATTGATTAAATATTGTTATAATTCTAATTAGCATTATATTTGCAACTTTTCCATGGTTCTCAAGTCAGTGTGTATTCAATTAATGCACCATCAAAACTGCCAATATAACTCTGTGAATTTGTTTACCATTAGAAATAAATAAATATATTGTTTTTCAGATGTTTATTTTATAATATGAACATTATAATGTATATTGCGAAACCTAAAAATCCTTCTATTTGATAATAAAATACGTATAATAAGATTTATACAATTTAATAAGTAACTTAATATATAATACACCAAACTTAGTATATAATTTAATTTAATAAATAAAATACTATAGATTAATAATTTCTTATTTTTCTGTAATTTATAAAAGCTACAACACGCCAGTGAAGTTGTTAATTACTTTTCTTGTCCCCCTAAGAAAAGAATATCCGCTCCTTTATCTTTTATGAAAGGACATAATGCAGTTGTTTCTTTTGAGACGTTTGCATGCATTCTTCTTTACCTGCGACTGAATATTTTTCTCTCTATTCTGTATCACTGAAGAAAATATAGTTGGAGTCCCTAAATATTGATACAAATACAAATAAATAAATACAACAAATTAGAATTGAAATTGGAATGAAAAACTGTTATAATTATTGTTTTGATTACAACGGATTAGGGTTCAGATCAAGATGTTTAATGTCATAAAAACAAATACATACATGGAAATCGTCAGATTTATTTTCAATAGATTAAAATATATGCATAATGGTGTCTGTTTTAATATTTTAAAGCTGAATAATAAAAAAAACATTAATTTTATAAACAAATACAAGATAAAAAAAAGATAAATTTTCTTATAACAAATCTCATGACACTTTATCCAACGCAATTTGTCAACGCATCAGCGAGAAAATACAGGTTTAAGGTTTGCTTGCACAAATCGGGGACAAGAAGCAGTGCATTTGGGCCCTCATTGTTGTCCCCGACTTGTGCAAGCAAACCTTAAAAGTGCATTTACTAGAATACTACACATCCAATCCGTAAGCAATTTGTTTTCATGCTTTCTATAAATAATTGACTAAATAAATGCACACAAGTCATGTAATAATAAATGCCAAACAAGTCAAACAACTTTCCTCAATTTAACATAGAAATAAGTACCTATTGTAAGTGTTTTTTTCTTGTAAGTAAAATCATAGTAATTCACAGTAAAATAAGTGATGATCAAAATATTTATGTTGAATAAATGTTAATAAAAGTCAAAAATACACAGAATCATTGTTGTCTGAAAATTCATCCTCTTAAACTACCATTACATTAATATTTGTAACATAAAATAAGGAGTTCTATTATTTTAAAGCTTACTCATAATCAGTAAAGGCTACCTGTAACCTAAATTACACTGAACATTGCACATTGTAATGTAAAAAACTTTCTTACAATACGAGAATCACATAAGCTCGGTGTGCTGGGACCAACACTTGTCTCCTTTGACGGCGAATATCCAGACCTTCTCCATGTATGGTGATGAGGTTACTGCATGATACAATAATACATTTAATAAGCACTGACTGATTATATTGTGATCTGGATACTATGTTTGTGCTATAAATCTAACCTAAACTATAAACAACTTTATTTTCTAGTTTAATACCCATTACCCACATACTTTAGTGTATGTCGTGGAGATAAAATTCGCAGAAATAAATATGTAACTAAAGACAGGAGACGTAAATAGGGTTTTCTCACATCACATCCCAGAATAATTTGATCAGGTATTTAGATTTAACAAATTTGATTATATTAGAATCTGACCTGTTGCTTCCTTTAGACAAAGCGCGATGACTTTGATCTTCTAGTTAGCATATTAATAATATATCACGAGTTTGACTGGGACCTACCACTATAAGGATTCAAACAATTTATTCAACCTTTATTCTGTATATTAATAGATTTTTCAAACATTTCATCGAACGTACATAGAATTATTTGTAATATTTTAAACCCAGTTACCATGGAAAACTAGATTCATAGTTAGCCGCTACTTCTGTTGGGTAAAATGTCCCCAGACAGTGAGTTGCCTAATAACGTAGAAAGTTAATGTATATAACATACGGTCAGTCTACTTTGTAACAGAAAGTGTAATATTTTGACTTGCATAATTGAGAAAGAAAAATGTATAGTAGAATAAAACATTACTATTGTAGAATTAACCATGAGTTAATGATTCTAAATATGTATTATAACAATAATACAAGGTTTTAATAGGGAAAAGCCACTTTTTTTTACAGACGTCCATATGCTCATTTCCATAAATAAGGGTTGTTGGAATTTTATATAGAAAATATTAACCGTGGACGGTAAGGAAATTGCACAGGCAGTTGAGAGTGTATATAACACACTTTATAACAAATTTTTGAAATTACGAAATTTTATAAAAGTTAGAAAGGTTACCGAGTTTTGTGTTGAGTTTGGTGGAACCAAACTTGTAATCAAGTTGTTATGACACTCGTTGGGGCTTAAATCCAATATGTAAAGTGAATAAGTGAATTTTTAAAGTAACAAGTCGCAGACTTTTAACCAGTTTTGGGATAGTTTCAAGTTAAAAATAAACTTCTGTAACGGAGTGTACAAATTCACAGATTTAAAATTATTTAACAAGCAGTTTTAAGCTGTGAATTTATTGTTAGTCAAATAAATAGTAAGTGGTAGTAAAATATTGATTTAGTATAATAAAGGGGAGAAGTGTCACTCTTCATTTATTTGTTTTACTTTCCTTTAAAACATATAAGTTTTATAACAATGATAAAGACCGTACAGTAAAGAGTATAACGATTATAAGATAGTAGTAAAGAGTATAAGGATATAAGATTATAAAGAAAGTGATAATCCCCTAAAGCACAGTGATTCATTCCGTAAAGTTGGTTTGGGCAGAACATGTCTCTATGTCTCATCTAGTGATGAATAATCTCCTCACTAGTGCATGACAATGCTCCTTGTTGCATAATAGCATCGGCATGAATAATGTAAGTCTACCATGTTTCAGTGACTTAAATCTGTCTAGTAATTTTTCATTTGCATATCTGCTAAAAATCAATGAACCATAAATGCATTCCAAGTATGGCTTATGTATTGCTTACGGCAATAGTTGTGAGGAGATCTTAGTAGTATTAATATAATACAAATATTCAATGAATATGGTTACAGTTATCTACATTACTGCAATGAAATACAATATTGTTGGATACAATATAGTACAAACAAATTAATTATCAGATTTACATTAAGATAGTATTATTATATTTCGTTCAGTTATACGTGCAAAATTTATAATTTTGGTTTTCTTATGCATGTAACAAACAATCATTGCAGATTTATTTCCATGTTTTAAAGCCACGGCCGTTGGATGAGTGCTGGAAAGCGTCTGTTGACACCTCTTAATACAACTATTATTGGCTGGCTGATTCAAAATCAGGTTGACAAGCCAATGGAAATTTTCGTTTGCAAAACTTTCAAAGAAAAACTAATAAGCTCTTATCAATCACGTTCCCTGTTTACTGTCGTGTAAAATACTTTGCGGTTTTCGGGAGTAAAATTTAGAATTCAATATATTTATTTACAATAACAGGGTTATTAAAAAGTAAAAATACATATATTAAGTAAATAAAATCTAAATCTAAAATAAATTCAATAATATCTCCCCGTAGATAACAAATACAATAGTTTATAATTTTGGACAAATACAAATTATTGTTGGTTGACAGTGAAAGTTTTTAGTTAAAAATAAAATAATATACAATTTCAATTGATTTTTATGTCTTTAATATTATTTTAATTAGGGCTCAAATTAATGTTTGTATGGCTTTATATGAAATTTAGTATCGTAAGTTTTTTAGGGCTATCTATCTTCACCTGGTAGATATTTGGTAGATACAAAGTATATCTAACCTTTATAGACCTACCTATGTAATGTCCTTATGTAAAAGAGTAATACAAACAGGGTTAAGAGAAAGTTTTTTCGTAATCGAAATAAAATAACAAAGGTCTCATGTAAAATGCATTTCACTCCCGCCAGAGGCAACCGACCGGGTTTGTACACTTAAACACTTCCACACCAAACATGTTTTTTAGTTATAATTTCTCTAAAAAGATAGTTTATTAATAAATCTATCGTAAAAGGAGGTTTGTTTTTTTGTAAGGAAGTATTTTATTTAACTATCTTTTAACGTCAAGGCTTCTCCCGTGATCACAATAAGCTCAAGCTCAACCGGTTCAGTAAATGCTAATTTGCATAAGATTAAAATGGACACATTGAATGCCAGTGGGGTAGAGCCACAAAGGATATTTATATCGCGAGTAGGCGTACATTTGCTTTTAGTATAACAGTTCAAAAGCTATTTGTATACCCTTATCTAAATTTCCACTCAAACTGATTAGTAAATACTCATAAGATAACTTTGAAGGTCAATTGGGTGGACCCTCAAAGACTTTTTATATCGTGAGAAATTATATATCTAACTTTGATGAAAAAGCTGTATTTCTAGAAAATGTTAGGTCAAACGGTCCAGTAAATACTATTGTCTATAACATTAACTTGGGCGCAAATGGGGTGGAGCCCGAAAGGATTTTTAGATGATAAGTCTATATCTGCTTTTGGTGTAACAGCTATCTTCCTACCGAATTTCAGAAAAGCTGTTAAACAAGAACCAAAGTATGTATAATTAAAATTATACCTTTTAAGGCCATCAGTGGGGCAGAATCCCAAATATGCGTTTTATATCAAGAGAAAATCTATATCTGTGTTTAGTATGTAAAAGCTATCTTCCTACAAAATTTAAGCTCAAATAGTCCAGTAAAAACTGTCCACATACATTTTAAATTCCCATAGGACAGAGCCCTTAAGGATCAAACCAAATTGAATAACACTATGTGTTACTTTGGGGTATATCTAACGAAATCAATTCAATCGGTTTAGTAGTTACAAGTAGAGCGTGATCAAGCCACAAAAAAAAACTCATAATCATTCAGCTTTGTAAAATTAGGATAATGTGTATTCTAAACAATTGTATTATATTAGTAGTGCCTTCAAAATAATTGTTTTAGTTTGTCAATAACTCTGGAGATTTGAGAGTTGACAAAATTATATGGAAAGAAACGAAACTAGTTTGGCACCTTCTGTCAACATCATTAATATAAAGCTTTAAATGCAAAGGTTGGAACCCTCAAGCTTGCAAACGACTGACGACGAGTCTTAAGAAGTAAGACTTCGCAGCATTATAAATGACCCATTTATTAATTTTGTTATTAGGTTTCATACAAATTATACTCTTGGAATTGGTCTTTAAAAATTTAAACTTTCCCTTCTGTGTGGTTATGTCAGGTGAAACTGGCCTAAGTGCCACCCTTGACAGCACTACAGTGTCTAAAGTTCTGAACCTGGTCCGAAAATTGCATTAATCATTAGAACCTTAGACCACCTTAAACATCATTAATCATTAGAAATTAATCATTAAAGTATTAAATTTTTAGTTAAGAGGTGATTTTTCCACAATTTGATTTTGATTGTAAATTACCCAAAAACTGAATACCCTAAAATATCAAAAAATAATTAAATTACTTTCCAAGCGGCAACATTACGATACTTTACAGAAACAGTGTTGCCCCCTCGTAGTAGGTTTATTTCCGCGTCTGAGGTACTTCAAGAGTAATATCATATTTATTGTACGTTTTAGTTTGATTAAAAACCATTATAATTGGTTTTATCAATTATATTTGTTGTACATGGTACTTAAAACATTAAAAAACATCTTCTATGGTAAAATAACAATACCAAGCGGGGTTTTTTAAAACTAAATTACGTTTAATAAATTATATTACGGAGTAGAGGGGGGTTGAAACATATCATGATCGGCACATTTGATTAATGTAACCAATTACTTTAATAATTATTATTATATTTCCTCCCTATGCTACAAGATTATACAGTTTAAGGGAAATACATCCCCACATAGGATAGCCTGTGTGGGGGGCTGAAACTTTAAATAGTTTGAATAGACCATAGTATCATAGTTGAAGACTATATGCACTTCAATTAATAGTAAAATAATGCAAACCAATAAAATATAATCAATACCCCCGTCGCAGCAAACCTACATACTCAGCGAATTTCCAATGAATATATAACATAACACATTAAAAGACTTAACAGGATTCATAATAAATATATTCACAAACAAGCGATATTTAAAATATTAATTAATCTCTATAAGAATAACATTGGGGATGAGTACGCAGGTTTGCTGCAACAGGGCACACAATATAATGGGTTTTTATGCAAATATCAATAGAACTCATCTTAGTGAAGTCACATACCAAGTTTCATCCATATACATTCATAAATAAGCGATATATAACATTTTAAGTATTTTCCATAAGAATAACATGGGGACCAAGTACCTAGGTTTGCTGCTACAGGAACCATAGGCAAAAAATTGTTTTTTTGTGCAAACAACAATTACCCACAACCAGATGAAGCCATATACCAAATTTCGTCAGTTAATGTTCATAAATAAGCGAGATATACAATTTGTCTTTTTCTCCATGAGAATAACATTAGACAACGTACTGTGTTTAGCAATTTCAATATCTCGGTAACCAATTGACGTAGAACAATGATCAAAATACCAAATGGTTTGTTTTTTAAGCTGAATTCAATGGTAAAATTAAAATTTGATTTAAATAAAAAATACATGTGAAAACCCCAAAAAACACATTTTTGGGGTACAAAACCCCCCAAAAACCCCCCTTCGGATGGTGTGATTCATCTGGTTTTCAAACTCGTTTCAAACTCGTTCAAATAAATGGTACTTCACACATTTTTACCAAATTTCATTATCGTGTTATCGTGCTTACGGACATATATATATATATATATATATATATATATATATATATATATATATATATATATAATATATAATAAACAAAAAGTAAATAAACTTGAGTACCCTAGTAAAATCATTTTAATTACACTTACACGTGTTTCAGCTCTTAGGCCATGATCACAGTGTTAGTTATAATACCTAACCTTTAAAACTAATCCTTATCAACAAGAATAAAGATTTTCACATGTGACTATAAGTCATATGATGAATTTTTATCAGTGCAGGTTGTTAGGAGCACTTCTAATGTATATTATTTGGTCGAAAATTGGGTTTTTTGTCTGGACTTGCATCGAGTTTAGAATTTTATTTTTGTCAATTTGATAATTTTGATATATATAAAACTCTTTTTTGATATCCATTTTGTACCCTTTATTTTGGATGTCAAGAACTGTCATATTTTCCTCAATATTTTTGTACTTATGATCAGTTGTTAGTAGGCCTATATGGTCAGCAAATGCAGACTTTTGACTTGTCCTATTGTTTGATTTTATGGCCTGGATATGCTCATTTTATCTTTTCTTAAAGTTTCTGCCTGTCTGACCTATGTAATATTTATTGCAGTCGCTGAAGTTAATTCTATAAATTCCTGAACTTACATAAATATTGGATGTTTCTTTCTTATCACTGGAAAATTTGTTTATGAGTTGAAATGAGTTATTCCTTGTTCAAATACATATATACAAATTTGAACGAATGGTGTTTTTGGCATCTGGGGACCTCAAAATAAAAAGTTATCATGGTCTCGGGCTTAAGTCTTACCATGAGACCTACGGTAATAGCTTCTTCCCTATAGGGGAAATTCGCTAAAACTGCGTATAAACCAACTCGGAAACAAATTACTAATTACATTGAGAGAAGAATACAATTAAATAAAGGTTCCTAGAACTAGTAATATATTACTAGTTCTGGAAGTATGTATTTACTTATTTTCTTCTATTCACGTTTCAATAATGTTAATTTCTTTGTTTAAAATTCATTACTGGTGATCGTGAGTTTATGTCGATTAAGAGATTATTGAAGACATTTTCCATCACCGATTAGAAATGACAGGTTCCACACTTGAAACATGTTTTTATTTATTAGTGATGGAAAATGTCCGCAATAATCTCTTAAACAACAATCTTAATTTGTTTCCATTAATTAGTATTTTTTTTATAAAATTTCAGTAGAACATTGAGGCAACTATCCAGCATGTTTACGCTAAACGCACACATACACTAACAGAACACACACCCACGATCTAAAAAGATGTAAAGAATAAAATAATATTGGCAGACTATTTCAATTTACAAATTTAAGTAATATAAAATGCGTATTGTTTCCAGTATGTCTTACTTTTAAATGATCGTTGTTGAATGTATAGTTAAAACAACGTCTTAAATTCATAATTTATTTGAAAAAAAATATTTATAAAAACAGTTTATTGTAAATGGATAAACCACCAGGAGACAGACCAGAGAACCTGTCAGTGACAGAGATGTCAGGAAATACTTGTTGTGGAAGATGTTGTTACGACGGTAACTGTGGCGGAGAAGCTGTGCACTTATTTGTTGTTAATATTACAAATCCGAATTTATTTTTATAGGTTTTCACTAAGGTAATGATTAAAATAAGTATGATATTAGAGTTTTATGACCGAAGGAAATCAATTTTTAACATGCGGTGCTAAAATTTAAATAATTTTAACGTTGTTATTAAACGTTAAGTTTATATTTCTTTCTCTTTGCCCAGACAATTATAATCATTTTAAATGACAATAGCATGGTACTGATGGCATGGCAGAAGTTATTCATCAATTATTAATGGTTCAAATTTGTTTGTATATTTGCCATGTATTTCATTAAACAGTGATATATCCATTTTCAAAAAAACTCACATTGTTTGTACTTGATTACATTGATACTTCCATCACAGGAAATCTGCGCACTCATATCAATTGATCAAGAAATAAATTATATATCTTGTTGAAGAATTATTTAACTTCCTCAGTTCAAATAATTCCAGTTTTTCCCAACTATAATCGGAAAGGGAACGTGTATCTTATGTTAACACAAACCTGCCTCCTTTTTCCTTAATATCAGATTGTTTCGCACCGACTACTGCTGTTTATAAACTATTAGCTTTTTTCTTATAACTAGTTGTCTGTTTTCTAGTATTGTTCAAATACATTTCCCTCGCTTGATTGAGTCACACGATCTGGTCCTGGACTAAAAATTGAATAGTAATCAAATAAACTACACTGCAAAGGTTTAGGAATAAAATAAACTCGATAAAAGAAAGAATGAATTACTTATGAGGTGCCAGCTATAAAGAGTAAACGTATTGTTTATGCATAGAACTGAGTGGATTCTTTAAACCACATTTACCATGCATGTATTTTAATGTATATTCTTAATTCATAAGAATACAAAGCTTTTACCAGTCACTTCTTCTTCACCTGCATCACTTCATAGCTTTTATAAAGTATGTTAATTTACTAATTGTCGCATAGTATTCCAAGGAAGTATTTTAAAATTTCTAGTGAACGTTTGCCACCGTTTGGGGGCCCTTACCGCAACAGCTCGTCTGCGAGCTTCAGGTTCCTCAACAAAAATCAGAAGTTTAGTGGCAAAGCCTTAAAGTTTAATGTCACTAGGACAAAGCCCTATAGGCATTTTAAAACATGAATAGGCCCATATATTACTGTAGGTTATTAGCTATCTTCCAACCAAATATCAGCTTAATCAGTTCAGTAGTTGGAGTGTGATCGAGCCACAAAAAAACAAATAAACATACTCAAAAAAGTTCAGCTTTATGATATTAGTATGATATGATGAATTTCAACCCCCAAAAAAAAAAAAAAAAAAAAAAAAAAACAAACGATAAAACAACACTCAAGATAGTTATAGTCAAGTTATAGATAGTCAAGTGAAGATAAACACCCGTGCGTGCAAAAGGTCATGTAGTTCTAATTTTAGTATGTTGTCAAGAACTATAAGTAAGAAACCAAGTTTGCTTTTCGAAAGACCTGTGGTACTGGCGTGCTTGTCAAAAAACAGTATAATTGTTGCATTCCTTTCATTTCTTGCTACATATCTCCGAAAGTATGCCTCTGACAGAATATGTTATTCAATCATGTTTTAAACTAGAAGAAATTAACGAAACTTTGAGGCTTTGGTACGTCCATTATTTACTAAGGTACAATAAATTTAAAACTCAACCAAAATTAATTATTCTCCAAAAGAATACATTGGGGCTGAGTACGCAGGTTTGCTGCAACCAGGAATACAAAAAATTGGGTTTTCTTCAAATTCCAATAGAACTCAACTAGTTGAAGCCATTGTCAGGAAATACAATGCACATACCAAAATGTATTAATCCGTCTTCGTAATTAAGGGATACATAACATTGTAATTATTCTGTATAAGAATATCATGGGGGTTTATTGCTCAGGTTTGCTGCTACGAGAACCATCCGAAAAAATTATGTTTTTGTGCAAAAATCGATAAACTACAACCAGATGAAGCCATATACCAATTTTCATCAGTATATGTTTGTAAAGAAGCAGGATATACATTTTTTTCTTTTTTTACATGACGTCACCAAAAGTAAACCATAACGAAAAAGTTAAATTTTGTTTAATTTTTACAAGTTTTTAAAGTATTATATCGTAGTTAATAATGGACGTGCTGAAGTCGTTATTGTATCAATCCTTAGACAATTTTATCCAGGTTAAGAAAGGAACGGGCAACATATTCTGTCAGAGGCATACTTTCGGAGATATTTATTAAAAACTGAAAAAGTGCAAATATTGGACTGTTTTTTGGCTACTGCGCCAGTAGCACAAGTCTTTCGAAGCTGCAAACTTGGTTTCTTACTTGTGGTACAGGTCCTAACAACACACTAAATACCCCCGTCGCAGCAAGCCTGCGTACTCAGCAAAATTCCAATGCATATATATGTGACTCACTACTACATAGAGCTACTTACGAAGTTTCACAAAAATACATCCATAAAGAAGTGATATATAGCATTTTATTTATTCTCCATAAGAATAACATTAGGGTTGAGGTTGCAGGTTTGCTGCAACGAGGAAGATAAGTAATATTTTTTTTGTAATTATCAATATAACTGAACCAGGTGAAGCTATATACCAAGTTTTATTAATTTAGGTCCATAATTAAGGGAGATATACAACTTTACTTATTCTCCATATGAATAACATGGGAGCCGAGTGTGCAGGTTTGCTGCTACAGGGACTATCAACAAAAAACTTGTTTTTTGTGCTAATATCAATATACCACAACTATTTGAAGCCACATACCAAGTTTCATCAATATACATTCAAAAATAATTGAGATATAGAATTTTATTTATTCTCCTTAAGGATAACATTTGACAACGTACTGTGTTTAGCACTTTGAATATCTCTGCAACGGTTGGACGTAGAACAACGATTAAAACACCAAAATGTTTGTTTTGTTGAGCTAAACACATTAATAAACAGAAATGTGAAGTTTTTGGTAAAACTATCTGAGAAAAATCTAAAAACCTTTTTCCCATAAGATTAACATGGGACACATTTTTTTGGATTTTCTCCGCAACCATTTAACCTAGGTTAATGATTCAGAATACTAAATTATTTATTTTTTAAGCTCTATAAAATGGCTATAACCAAAATTGAATGTTTTTAACATTTTGGGGCCAAATTTTCAAAAAACCAATTTTTGGAAAATTGTAAACTCCCATAAAACCCCCTTCCCATATTGCGATCGATCTGGTTTTCGAACTTAGTCATAAATGCTACCCTCCACATTTGTGCCAAATGTCATCAAAAACGGGCTTTTCTTTCAAAAGTTATCGCGGTAACGGACACACATATACATACATATATATATATATATATATATATATATATATATATATATATATATATATTTGAACGAATAGTGTTTTTGGCATCTGGGGACCTCAAAACGAAAAGTTATCATGGTCTCGGGCTTAAGTCTTACCATGCCACCTACGGTAATAGCTTCTTCCCTATAGGGGAAATTCGCTAAAAATTAGAACTACATGTCCTTTTGCATGCAAGAGCCCTTTTAATGTCTAACTTGACTGAACTATTAATTGTTTTATTAGACCGAAGCACACAATTTCTTAAGAGCTTGTATTTACTAACAACCCAATGCATTGACGGTATATTATTATATAAATCAAAATAAATAAACATTTAAGGGTCTACTATACTAAAATTGCTTGGATAGATATGGTATGGAACAAATATCTTAGAATCAATTAACACTTTGCAAGTCCTAACATGGATTCCTTTTACTTTCTTATTATCAACCATAAGTGAAAATTATATGTTTTATGCAAAGGTAGTGATAATCTTTTGACACATAGTGCAACATTTTCTAAAGATAATTTGGGTAGAGCATGTCCCTGTGTCTTGTCTAGTGATGAATAGCTAGTGCATTACAATGCAACTAGTTGTATTAATAGCCTTGATATACATAACTGCCATCTAATTTGTCACTGTGACGTAAACTGTACATTTACATAAATTAACTAAACAACCACTTAAGTGCCATGTTATTTTTTCTCATTCATAATTACAACATTTTAATATAGAACGTAGTTTATTAATACATTAATAAATTAAGATATGCTGTATAATATATTTTCAAAACTTGTATGAATAAGGTTAGTTACAGAAAAACAGGGCGGAATTCACGAACGCTCCTTTAACCTTCCTTAATCCGTCCTCCGATCTTCCTTCAACCTCACACAAGGAACCGTGTAAGGAGCGTTTAAGGGAGGTTAAAGGCCGGTTGGAGGATAGTTGGAGGAAATGGTTTTACAGCTGATTCGTTAAATCAAAACAGAGCTTAGATAGTTAGATAGGTTATGTTATTGACAACAAATAGATGGCCCGTTGGTATACAGTAACAGTTTAACCTTAACCTAGTGTTATTAGATCCATTGTCCGTACATTTTACTGAATTCTTATTTAGATATTATTTTGGTATATTCTTACTCCTAAATCTGATTTTCAATTCTAGTAAAGTCTTCATGGTAAATCGTACTGCTGGGTTTGAATCTGTTAACAATAGGGCCTACAACGGTACCTTTTGATAGAAGTTTTTCACAGGACAATGTGGATTAAAATGTTGAATGTTTATAAAGTTTTGATCAGAGAGTGTCTTATTATTAGTTTAAAACCTTAAGCTATGCATTCTTATGATTAATTTGATTTTAATATTAATTTTTAATGATAAATGCTTGCACATAATAGCCTATATTGTAGGCTATGTAAATTTTAACTGCAGATACGGTGAATTAAGGCTATACGATTGAAGATAAACTAACTGTTGCATAATTTGTTGAAGAAAAAGTATAAAAAGCATTTTTAAGGGAAATTTCCCAAAATTGATAACATTAGAGATAGCAGTAAAAGTGTATGCGTAACATAAGGAAAGAAGGGCGAAGGCATACCCTCGAAGCTACCTTCGAAAATATGAACCATCGCTGACGTACATCTAGGCTTAGGCCTCACGTGTAATATTATGAGATATCATATAGTCTGGCAACGGTTTATTAAATGTATTAGTGGATGTTCACATTTCTTTGAGTAATTCCAGGATATCGGTTAAACTCCTGTTAAATATGTAAATATGCACTTTTTTGAGTGCAGAAAAAACTATTTTGACTATTTTCTCTCGATGGCACTTTTATGTTTGCAATCAAAGAACTTAATTAATTTTTTATCCCTAGAAACGTTTTTAAGAACTCGATTTCAGTCGATTCGTATCACTTTAAACTTTGACGTACAACATGTAAATAAACGAGTTCGCACGCAGCACGCTGACGTGAGGGAAGTGAATTTCCACATAACAAACTTTTAAACCTCAAATCCAGTGTAAAAACATACAATTATTCCAATTATTTTTGAAATCTGAAATCATTGATTGTTTGGCTGTTCTGATGCTTCTGGTTTCATTTACCTGCAATGCTATGAATACAATTTTGCACATTATAAGATTAAGAGAAGGTCCATTCTGGCCTGAAAGTAGGCGTGAGGTTGCTGGGGATGATAAAAGTACACCAACAAATGAATAACAGGCTTTTCTAATGTAAACCCCCCATAAGACAACGTACTGTGATTAGTCGATACACATTTTCTTTAAAAACTAGGTAAATATGTATGCTAGAATGACGATAGAATGCTTACAACTTTCGCCTCACTAATTCCTATATTTTTACATGCATTAATTTTTACATCCGGGGCTTTACTAACCCTTTTTGGACCCAAAAACTAAAAATTTGAAAGATTAATCCTCAAAAAAGGGTTTTAGAGTTTTCCGATTGTTTTGCCCAACGAAGTTGTCCAACTGATTATAGAAAGGAACGTCCCTACTAAATTTGAAGTAAATCGGACAAAAAATTCGACCACTAGAGTGCAAGCTCACACACACACATATATGTATATATATATATGTCTATATAGATATGTATATATACATATAATTAAATATATAACAATTTTAACGACTCCCCAAATCGTGTTCAGGGGTCACGTTAGGAACATCTATGGTGGTCACGTGCTTAAGTTTCACCGTGTGGGTAATGATAGTAGTTCACTTTCCATAGGAAATACACTAATAATAAACAAATGTGGTAATACTCATACACGTTGGCCAACTGTGTTTAATACCGCAGGAAAAGCTAGAAAATAACTGCTGCCGGGTATCTCCAATTTTCATAGAAATCTCATAAGGGTGTGCTGCAAGCATACATTGGAGTTTAAGAGGTTAACTTACTTACAGCCTACAATAACACTGATCACTACCTTGACCTTTACAGCTAAATTTTCACTTACCACTCATCTTGACGACATGTATCAAAATCAAAACTTACTGACTACTACCATATATTAAGTATTCTATGCTACTACACAGCAGTTAAACAATCACCATTTAGAACTCAAAGAACGTAAAACAACGCTGTCGGCTGTCGCTGTAGTGTAGAAGGTGGAAGACAATTGCAGGGAAATGCACAATGCACATAAATTAACCACAATCCTACAGTTCCAACACAAAATTATAATATACAAACTTTAATAAAACGAAATTAGCTATTAGCATAAATATCATAAAAATTTTTCTTGTCGAGTATATTATTACAATTCATCAGAAAATGAAAAGAGGAGTACATTAAATTTGCTTTGTTAGGATAACAGAACTTACGATAGATTGATCTTTAAGGAACGACTGTGAATTCAGGATTTTCATTTGAGGATGGTTGGAGGGTGGTTGGAGGAAGGTCGAGGGAGGTCGGAGGCCGGATCAAGGGAGGTTAAAGGTAAGGAAGCTTGGAGGAGCGTTCGTGAAACCCGTCCACATTCTATGGTGTAATGTGAACACATTTGGGAATATTAGATTAGCTTGAAATAAATTATTTATAATTCTTCAGAACTTTAATGTCTTTAAATGTTTTGTTTTTGTAATGTTGAATGTCCGTGTTCCATAGCCGAACATTTTTGAATATCACTGTTCGTGTAGGTTATTTCGATACATTATAGTGGTTGTTGTAGCCAATAATATGTTTATTTCATTACAACTCGGCCGAAAGTTAATCATGTACATCTACGAGTATATTTTAAAACTTTGTAAACAATAAGGCTTTTTTTATTTAAAACTTACAACACATATTATACACCAAAACGTAAGTGTAGGTGTGCAGATGTGCCAACTGGCTTTAGAATTTCGATTAGGTCGTAGAACTAAAAATATGAAAGTGTGTGGCATTTCCAATTTCCAATTAAAAACAAAACAGAGTTTTTGTTGTTCTTCCACCAAAATAATTTCAGCTGTTAATACATTACGTAAGTTTTCTTTATACTTCAAAAAGTTTAACAGAAACTAACAATTTGTTGACAGAGGTAATGAAATCTATACAACTAATGTAGTTTTTAATGAGATTTTGTAACAATGCATTAGATTTAAATAACATAATTTTTTTTACTTATATTGATTTCTTGCTTTACTTATTTTAAATTTATTTGTTTTAAAACTGAACACAATTAATTACCTATAAAAACAAAATTTGCAATTTCATATTCGTGGAAAATCGCACGGGTTCACCTAGTTTTATTTTATAATATTAGTACAACTTTTACAACCCTGAATTGACCATATTAATTTAAATTTTTTACTTGATTGATATTTGTTGAAGCCATGACAGTTTGAACGTGATGTAACCATGAGCATCCGTTGACAGAACTTAGCGTGACTATGATTGGCTTGCTGATTCAAAATAAGGTTAACGAGCCGATAAAAATTGTCGTTAGGAAGGTTCCTCACAAAAACCTTAACTAGCCCTTCTATGATTTTTTTCTGTTTACAGTCATGTTCAGAAACGTTCGTGGTTGTCGGTGAAAATATGTCTTCAATCACGATTATAAAAAACCAAGACTAACAATAGTATCATTAATTATACAAGAGATAAACATGTAGTGTTTTAAATAATTGTAGTTTTAAATATTGCAGTAATAGTACAATTTGTTATTACATTATTACTTAAAAAGTGTACTTGTGAAATTTGGATACTGGTGACTTAAATAGGTGATCTGTTAGAGAACCTAATCCAAGAAATAATATTATTAAATTATAAAGTAATTGCAACTAGTTTTAGTACGAACTAAATACAACATAACATATTATTTTAGATATATTAAATGTTTTAATTTAAGTTGTAAAATCCTGACTAACGTTGATTATAACGATTCTAAAGTAATAAACAAATCAATGTTTATAATTATTTGTAATGAATAAGGGGGTAAAATCAATATTTGTGTAACTATTATGGTATCACTTACTTAAATACCAATTATCACCTGGATTCACGAAGCATTTCGTGTATGTATAAAAACAGGTAAACCGTAGAAAAATACTTATGATAAATAGTAATCCAAACAGGCTTAAGAGACAATATTTTTTGTGTAATCGAAATAAAATAACAAAGGTCTCATGTATAATGCATTACACTTCCGCCTGTGGCGTAGGACGGGCTTTTCTACTTTAACTCTCGTACGGTAAAAGGGTTTTCAAGTTATAGTTTCTCTGCGAAAATCGTTTTTACATAAATGTATCTAAAACAGAAGGTTACAAGTAGCTGTGAAATTTTCATTTATTTTATTTTGTTAAAAGAAGAAAATCTATCATTTGGTATAGTAAGGAGGCTACCCAGTATTATTAACTTAGCAAATCATTCCAACATATTGTTTTAGTAAGTTTAAGACAAACGCATAAAACCAAGTAAGGCTTGAGGAATTTCTGGCGAGTGCTAACAAGGAAACAAATGCAATTATCATGATTAACACAGTTAACGCGTTACAGAGATTTACGAATTTATAATGTCTAGAATCAAGCGAAATAAATCATTTGTATGATGGTTGGAACCATTCCTTTACATCTAGTATTAAAAGAAAGTAAACAAATATTGAGCCCTTTATCTCGAGTCCAGCTAAACTGAAAATATAAACTTCTGAGAGCTTAAGTAAAAGAACTATAGTCATCGAATTTGGTTGACTGTAAAAATAATGTATTAAACCCGAACAAGTGTTTTTAATTTTATTTACACCCGAAACGTAATTTAAAAATATTTAACTTTAACCCGGGCTAAAATATTTAAAACTTGTTAGAACTTTTGTTCTGGAGACCAGTTTTTTATAACAGCACATTAATACAATTAGAACAACTTACACTCACACATGAAACAAAACGATAAAATATAAAGAAAGTAAGTGCAACTTTATATTAAGCGCTTAAGACTTTTTAACATAGTTCAAAGAAGAAGAAATAGCGTACCATTAAAAACGTAGATATGTGTAAACAAATTATGTATTTTGATATTTAGGAAACATTCCATTTTTATAAAGAAGCATTTGACAGAATGAATATATTAGAATAAAATATAATTCTAGCGTTTAAATTTGACAAATTCGATTTTTGTGTTAAACTGCGCCACCGCATCGCGTCAATAAAAGCCCTAGGGAGACAAACACTTAAGAAGTTCACAGTTTTCCTGTAATACCTTGACAAACTGAACATCACTTTCATTTCAAGCAATATAAAGTTCAGATCATTTTTATTTTGGAAAAATAAGGTAAAATTATGTTTTATAACTAGAATAATAGTCATCTAATTTGGATACTTCACGAAAGCTTGAAACTTTGATTATACTGGTCATAAAGGACATTTTAGCAATAAAACTGCTAAAATAGTCAATGTAGTTTAAATAACGTTAAACAGTACCTTAAAAATAGGGTGCATAATGAATTGGTAATTTATTATACAGGGTGTCAGGTAAGTAAGTGGCCGAACTTTATCAGACAAAATCAAAATCAAATTAAGAAATTGTTTTCTCCAAAAACGTCTCGTTATCTAGATTTTCGCAATTTTGTTCTAATATATATATATATATATATATATATATATATATATACATATACATATACATATATATATATGTTTGAAACCACTCAATTTATTTTAATGAACTTCGGTGAGGTGTTTAAGGTAGTTAATAAATAATAACAGAAAAATAAGGAATATGAAAAAATTTTCATTTCAAAATGGTGGCCAAATAAAAAATTGTAATCAAAATTACCAAAGATTGGCTGATTTTATTATAAAATGTCTAGAATACCTTTTGTTTAGTAAATTTAATTTGTTATCAAACAACGCCTAATTTACAAAGATCGGATAAGAAATAGCTGAAGAAACACATTTATTATTTGAATGGGTCTGACCAATTAAAACAAAGTTCTTTAGTATGTGATGATCGGACCTGTACAATCAATTCACCTAAATCTGATTTCTCAGTTATTTCTTGTCCGATATTTTTCAATGTAGTATTGTTTGACAAAAAAGTTAGTTTAATAAAAACCAGTATTCCAGATATATTTTTATCACTATCAGTCGATTTTTAGTAATTTCGATTTCAAATATTTCAATGGCCGCCCTTTTAAAATTAATATTTTTATACTGATTATTAATCTGTTATTAGTTATTAACCACCTTAAATCCCATACCAAGTTTCATTAATATAACTTAAGTCTTCTCGGAGATATAATTTTTCAGGAAAAAAAAATACAAAATGCAGTATATTAAGGGAATGTGATGCGTTTTTTGGAAAAAAAGTTATTCTTGATTTTAAATTTATTTTGACTCATAAAACCTATTTCTAAAGTTTAGCCTGAAAAATTTAAACTATTGATATGATAATTATATTAAAATAGATAGTTATTATATTTTAGCAATATTTCTTGCCACCTATCTAAATGTTTGGGAAAGAAAACATATAATGAAATGTCTATTCTTAAATTGAAAAACAATCAACTATGAGAAATATAGTATAGTATATTATTAATGTTAGTTCAAAATTAATATGGGGTTGTAAACAGGTAGTATGTATTTAAAAACTGCTCACATATTTTTATACTTGTAAAACGAATGAATCGGACGGGTTCCGGTTTGTTTATAAATGTTGTATAATATTTAATATAGACGTGGTAATTTCAAATTATGTTGCTTTCGATTTCAACTGTATGAGTTTTTAAGATTTATTTATTTTATGTGGATTTTCCCTTAGTATAAAAAAATATTGATTACTTATTTGGATAAATATGTCTCGCATATAATTAATAATCATGCCAGGGGGATCCCTGGTTATGACGGAGTGTTACACTATAATATGCACTCGTCTTTATTCATATAGATTGTGTAACTGATCAAATAAAACAAAATATCATTCTATACTGAATCTATATTTTATAACTTTTTGAACTCATATTAAGTTTTCGTGATTGAAACTTTAATAAATATTGTCCATTTATGGTCCACATTTTAATATCGTTAAATTATTAACTCTGTTTTATCCGGGTAAATGTTTGTAAGTGAAATGCTTGTTTATCCAGTTATGTCAATATTGAATATATTTGATTCATTATATTTCGGGTTTAAGGCCATAGGATAACCGCTTATTGATTATATTGATTAAATGAAGAATACAATATTAAACAAATACAACCCTGTTTGAAAATACCTTTATTTAACATCACAAATAACATTTATTTTAAAACACTATATTTGTGAAACCCAATAATAAATTCAAAATTTTGTTAATGGAATTGTTTATTGTGAATTTTAAAGACTGCATTACTATATTATTAGATTTAACAGACCATAAGTATTACTATAAGAAGATATATTTAACATTCTTACTCATGAGCTTATAACATTATTATAACATATTTACTACCAAAATATGTAATAACATTAACGCTCAAGGCAGACCGGTAGTCAATGTTCTCTCAAATAAAAATGTAATAAGAGTGTCCAAACACTATCTCTCAAAGTTTAATATCCACAACCATTTTTCAAAATTATTACTCAGCTCATTCTCTGAAAATAATGGTCATTGGTTGTGTAAAGAAATGAACATCCCCAAGTATGAACACATTCAAGTAAAGAAAATGTCATGAAATAAAATATATAAACCACCATAAAACGTACATCCGAGCACCTGTCAGTGTCAGGAGACAACGGCAAATTCTTTGAAGAGAGTTTTGTGACAGTAACTGTGGGAGGTAGATCAGTTTAACTAGGTAACCTAGGTTTAACTAGGTAACCTAGGTTTAACTAGGTTTAACTAGGGTGGCCTCATAGGTATAACTAGTTTAGTACCAATTTGTACTTATTTAATGCGGTTGTAATTACAATTTCACATGACTAAACGAAGGGGTTTACGTTGTATGTCATTGGGGATACAACCTAACGAAAACAAACAATCCAAAGAATTAATGAACTTGTAAAGCCAAATGCCATATTTTATTTATTTATCGTACATTAAGATGTGATTATTTTCCTTCAAGACCCATACTAATGTTAAAAAATCGTTAGACAACTATACCAAAACGCCATTATATTCATTACGTGATACAGTATTAATGGATATTACAATATTACGTCGAACGCATCCAGACGTACAGGCCATGTAGAAACACTGTTTAACCATTCTAATTTGACTACAAATGATACATTGGGACACCAAATAGAGAGAATATAGATACATGTGATAATGTTATTGAGTAGTTACTGTAAATTGATGCGTAAATTGATAATTTTAAATCAGATTAATCACTTAAATTAAAATGCATGCTAAGAGCACAATAATAAAGTTACACCATGGAAGTAACGTTGATAAAAGAGACGGGGATACGCACGTCATCAATCATTTGGTTTAGTTTGCAAATTTGCAGAGTACCTCATGAGCCAATAGTGAGTATAATACAAGTGAGTATAATACTCTAGCGATTGCTTTTGGTCTCTCAGATTTATAAAAGATATACATTATTTTTTATTAAAGCAAGGAAACAAATAAACAAATGATTAATAACAAAAAATAAAATCTTTATATATAATTCTGTAAGCGACATTTTTAAGTCAAAGTTGTGAGAGTTTGGAAAATTGCAGGATCATGGGAGGCGGCTCAAATTAAAGGTCTTGACCAGGGACTGGTAAAAGTAGTAGTATTTCTCAAAATCTACCAGCAAACGAGAATTAACGTAAAGCCTTTTCCAAAAGAAAATCACCGGTATTTAAAAACGTCTGCTTTGTATACTTTAAAACATGTGATTAAGAGTCTAGGTATTTTGTTTACGAACTATCATGTTTTCCTACTTATATTGTTTTATTTTCCTCGACATGTAGAGAATAAAATATTCAGATGACGCAGACTATTGGAGGCAGGTTAGGGGGCTATAGCCCCTTCAAGCCTTTAGTATAATAATAAAAGTATCAACTTATTATAATATAATAATAATATTACATTAGTTATTATAATATAATCTAATAGATGCGGGAAAAGCTGCAACGCGACGCCTAACAGCTAGTATAATAATAAGATGGCATTGTTTATTATAATATTATTACATAAATAATAGTATTTTGAAGGTATTTTAAAGTAATATACAATTTCTAAACAATTGCACGAATGAATTATAACATTTATTTATTTATTCACAATTGAAAAGTTATTGAACGGTTTTTACTAGAAAAACAAAAACAATTATCCGCAAATGGGTCAGATTTATAAAATGGAGTAAACGTCTCCAAATTACTATAACAGTTGAGCTGTGTTTATCCGGTGAGTACCCTGTCTGTAACCTTCTGTTACGATGCTAAAGAGGCTTTTATAAGTTTATGATAATGTAACAAATGTCTTTTAATTAATTAAAACATTGGTTTTTCAAATAAAATAGAAGATTCGGTACACTGAACAACAAGAAACCTTATAATAAATTAAACACGGAAGGCAAAAGAAAATTAACATTAAAATACAAGCAACATATGAGTACAGTCAGAAGAATATTCCAAATACATGAAATACTACGTGTAAATAATGAGTTTCTGTAAACAATTCTGGTAATGATTTGAAATTGTATTCCTATTTGTCTAACATAAACTAATGTGTTAGCAAACAGCTGCCCAGAGTCAGAATTGCAATCATAAAATATTATAATTACTGAAATATCATTAATCTTCTTTTACATGCTCCAATGTTTACATTTCTGGACAAAAAGCTATTGAATATTAACGGCTCTCTTGTTTAAATACAAAGGTGAAACGTTTGTTTGGTATGCAGGTACTTGTTTTATGCATAGTGCTTAGCACATTGAAAATTTAAAACAGTTCACGGAAAACTGATATTTTTTAAACTTTTATATTGATTTAAAACACACTCGGTTCAACTTTGTGAATCAATGAATTAAAAGTAAAATAACAACTTTATTTTAATTGTGTTCCATAACCGTATTTATATATTTTAGTTTTCTGGATAAAACAACTTATATTTTTATGCTTTTATATAATCAATACATAATGGTATGTGTAAAAACTACTCTAGTATGATAATGGTACATCAATAATGATAAGGTATTACATTTTAAAAGAAAATTTAATCTTTCAATTTAGCTGTTATTTGAGTTAAAGGAAGTAAATTATGAAAATAATTTCACAACCTCAACTGCTTGAATCAAGAGAGTGTAGACGCTGATGCTGGATGGAACTTCTCTCACATATATTTACTAATTTACATTTATTATAGAATTATTATTTTTATATTAGAGCTTTTAAGTTTGGAGCTTTTACGTATGTATCTTGAATGGAATATCGAAAGGGTTCAAAGCTTGCTAAGGAAACGACATTAGTTTGTCCCGTTTGGCTTTTATTTTGTGAAGTTAGTAGTTTCCTTCATTAAACAATTATTTGGACAACAATTTAATGGTCACATATGTTTTTACTAAACGTATTTTCTTTTAATGATCACATATTTTAGTTAGTTTTTTTATCGAAGATTAGCAGAACATAATGGGTAAGAGGGTCTAAGAAAACGACACAATGAAACATTTTAAATTAATACATACATCAATCAATAAAATTGAATTTTTGTTCGAACGAGACCTTTTAATTACAAAGCAATCATCCTTAGGTTTTCGAACAACTAAATAAATAAAAGGTTATACATTTAAGCAAATAAAAACATCATATTATATAAATATGCAAAATTGAGGACAAATTTATTTATTGTTCGAGAACCTGAGGATGATAACCTTGTAATTAAAAGGCCTCTTTCGAATACAAATTCAATTTTATTGATTGATGTATGTATTAATTTAAAATTAGGAATAACTATAGAAGATGAATGAAATATTTACTTTATTTAGTTGTCAGATATATAAGAGGTCGTTAAATATCGTTAAATCTTAAACCTAACATTTTTAATCATTGCATTGAGGTTTAATGCAATTTACCAATATATAAAACATATTTCACTGTTATCGTATCATCCCAAAAAAGTTACATTCACCGATAATGATATTTAATAAATTTAAACTAAATAAAGCTTCTTAAACATATGTTGTATCAGTCTGTGTTTATGTATTCTTGAATTAATAAGAACATAAACTATGAGGCTAAATTGATTATTAAATTGATAATGCTATACTTATGCTTATTCAAGTTTTTGTCTAATCAAGGTAAAAAAACTCCAAACCTAAACGCACAACTTAAGGAATAATAAAATGGTAGTGTAAATAATATCAAACAAAAATTAACAGCCAGTTTAAATCATAAAAATATAATTAAACTATATTTTTATTTAGTGACTCTTTAAATATCCTCTCAATAAGTTTGACTTTTGAAATAACAAACTACGCATCAGGGGCAAACAATTAAAGTAAAATATTTTTAAATCAAAAAGTAACATATCAAATGTTGTTAATGCATTTAAAAATACTATAACTATTAATGTTAAGCAATAAGCACATAACACAAAATGATTCAAATCGCACTTCGATTCCTTTTTTTATTCCAATAGATTTATTTCTGTTTGCAATCACAAATGGTGTCCATTAAGTAAATTTATGATTTAAAGAAAACATTAAATACATCAAAAGCGAGAAGATATAAATACGTAACTAAACAGGATTGGATTGTTCAAAGTCTTTTCAACTGAAAAGAAGCATGTGATGTTTTCAATGTACTCTGCATGATAAAACCACTCTTTGCGACGAGTTTTATCCAAAGTTCGTATGCTCACGATGAATGTGTTATTACAGTACGTTTGAATGCAATATGTGTGAATGTTTTGTTTGGTTTGGGCAGTCATCAGTCAGTATGACCCATCCCTTTCCCGAACATGGATGATTTTTAGGTGATAGCTTCCCGAGCTCCCCATTCCAGTATTTGCAGATTTGAAATTTAAATCTGCTTAATTTCTTCTCTAAGTGACCAATTAGTAAAATATATTTCAATAAAAACGAGTATTTATTTCCAGAGTCCGATATAAATTGCAAAAGAACTTTAAGGCTTGTAATAAATATGTTATGTAACAGGGTAACTGTGGAGAGTCACAATATTTTATGTTCTTCGGACTGTTGCGAGAGATATTAATTTCTGTGTTTTTTATCTTGTTATGAGACAGTGTGAAAAATCTCTCATATTCACGTAACACTACAATTTATGACAGGCTCAAAATTTTACAAATATGTAAGACTGTTGGCTTTATTATTGGTAATTAGTTCCATAACCTGTTTTACGTCTCAATGTGGTAAACACGTATCTCCGCAATTTATGCCATCTTCCTTTTTTGTAGTTCTGCCCGGAGAAACCGGAAATAAAATCTATAGGGTCTCAATCTTTGCGATATTGTTTATTTTGTTTGTGTATATATAAATTAAATGCATGTTTAAACGTTTCAGATAAACATTAACGATATTTCATGAGCACGATTAATTTAGATGACGATTAATATTTTCGTAATTTAAATGTATTTATTTTGTAGGTTTTTTTCTTCACTAGATAGCAATATCTCCACTACTTTTCTTAATAATCCCGTCAATATGTTTTTCCTTTAACTGCCTTAAACTTAGTGTAAAATGTAATGTTTGTAGTTTTCCTTTTAAATGAAAGTAAAATGTAGAGAAGTATGTAGTTTTTAGTGCACCAAGAATGACATATTAAAGTTGAATATCATTTCACTTGTGTTTCAATTTATATATTTTTAACATTTCGTTAATATGCATATTTTTGCGATAGCATGTAAAGTTAGGTGCAAGTTATATGATACAGTTCAATGAAAATTCAAATGCACCTACCTTCACAGGTTTATTTTGTTTTTGGTTAAAAAACAAAACGAAACGTCTCTCACTTGATGATCTATTGGGTTTACATTTATTTAAAATTAATTGTAATCAGTATTTAATCAAGTTGCATATTAAAGAAAGTTCTTACTGACATTATCGGTGTAACTATCTGAACAAAACATCCGGTTTCTGTCAGCTGTTAACTTCTCTTACCCCTACTCTCCATTCGGGTAATTGATGACATTCGCATAAGTTTTAGCATGAATGGGCTATTTTGCTGACCGTGAGAACTAATAGTGGTTGATTTTGGAAAGTTTAATAATTGAGTGAAATATTTAAAACAAAAATACAATCCAGAATCATGTATTGTATGCTTAAAGAACAATAAATAACAATAGATGTCAATAAAGAACAATAAATGAAGTAACATCACATAAATTTCTTGGATTACACGTTGACAGTGGATTAACCTGGTGCTCTCATGTTGGCTATGTATGCAAGAGACTAAAACCCTTGTGTTACGCCCTAAGACGTCTCTCAAAGGTGTGTAGTATTGAGATCTTGCGAGCAGTATATTTATTACATGTTGAGTCTATCCTTAGATATGGTATAATATTTTGAGGCTTCTCAAGCATTAACAGTTTTAATAGGGTTTTTATTCTTCAGAAGTGGTGTCTGCGAGCAATGGGTGGTTTTAACAAATCTCAGTCATGTAGAACCTATTTAAACTTTTTAATATTTTGACATTAGCGGGACTAGTTGGTTATGAGGTGTGTATATTTGTAAAATATTGGTTTGAGTTTGTAACTAACGGAAACTTTCATGAATACCCTACAAGATCACGAAACATGCTGTCAGTAATAAGTCATTCGACAAAACTTTTGAGAAAGGGCCCTCTTACTTATGTGTAAGGATGTATAATAGATTGCCAGCTCAAATCAAGGTAAAAATAACTTAATTACTTTTAAAAGAAAGATTAAAGAATATTTTCTTGCAGAGAATCGCTACCTAATAAGTGAAGTCGGGTAACCTACTCTATGATACAGTAAAACTATATACGAGATACTATATACTAGATTTTAGTTTGTTTTTTCATGTGTAGTGTGATTTTTTTATTTGTTTTTACTGATGTTGTTTTTGATTGACGTGTTCAAATTTGTAAACTATTGAAACGAATAAAGTGACTTATGACTTATGATTTATATTTCAATATATAATGCGTGATTTTTATAGTCGACGAATCAACCAATCAAACCAAACAACAGTAGGCGGAACCATAGACAGAGTAATTGATTGGATCGACAAGAGAATGTCGTTTGTCGGTTTGTTTATGACTAACATTGTTCCGGGTTACAATCACTCCTTGAATTATCGCACAGTTTGGTTGTTCCTTTTCTGAGTGATATATCACACAAAATATTTTGTTTTATTACTTATTTGTAGCACTGTTTGGGAACTGATATTAGAGTCATATAAAATAAGTGTAGGCATGTATAACTAGATAGAAGTTCAATATAATTTTCCAAAAATAGTCTTTATAAAACCCTAAACGATTTATATAAGTATTTATGCAAAACTGTCTGTAAAATAGCAGTGGTGATAGTTATATCTACTGTATCATTTTTGGGTTTCTTTTTGTTTTCATAAGGAGTCAGTTATTTTATTACATATTTTCGCAGGTTCATACATTAATACTCTTGTGAGCTTTATAAATGAGCACTCGCATGTGTGAAAGCAAACGCTTGAAATACAATCCAATATTCACATAAACCAATCGAAACTATTTAATTACGTTACCGACATTGCATGTATATCCTATCTAAATAAAACATTGGGTTTCTTTCAGCACTAACTTTCAATGATATTACCTTCTTTGTGTAAGGATTAAATAAGTCTGAATATGTTTTTTGCTATACGCATAAATAACGTGAGGAATTATTTCCAAAATACTTACCTAACTCTTTATTCAGACATTTTCGGATTATAACACGTAATCTATTCCACTACAAATACGAAATCAACCAGCTGAATGCATTTTATCTTAGTACTTCCCGTGAAAAAAAAATAAATTGAGCTTACAGCTATTCAAATCACTTTATATTTCATCTAAAGCAGTTTGAGGAGAAACAGAAATCTTAAACTCATTAAGGCGACAAAGGCAAAACTTCAGCCTGTTACTTTTATAAAGTCCGAGTCTTTTGTAATTGTTGAATCCATCCATCCGGATATTAAAATCCTTCCCAGCAAACAACAGTCATTGTGTTTTGTCTTCGATACCCGCTACCGTTTAAAAGTTACCGATACACTAAAACTTTTGTAAAATGACTTGTTGTTGAAAGTTTATATTTAATCAATCATCAATTGTTTAAATAGTTACTTTTAGTTCTTTCTAAAATAAGGTATAGTTTACCTTTTGAAACACTATATACATTCCACAGATTTTTATATTTTTTGCATTTGAGGAGCAGTCTGACACTTTAAACAATGTTTTACTAAATTACTTTAATTATAGAAGAAGCTACGGCTTGTTATTCAGCGGTTATGTTCATAAGAATGACTAATTTTTTCACTTCAGTAAATACATGTACTTGGCAATAAAGGTTATTATCAGTCTACTAAATTTAGTTCGTATCAGTCTTGGGAATGGGATGAACAAGTTTATTAACTGTTCTAGAGATAATGATAGTTATTAAATGATGCTTTGTAGTGAAAAGTTTATCTACGATAGGCAAAATTTCAAATTTATGGGGTTGAAAACTGCTGAAAAATTATTAAAAAGTTTTGACTACGTTCTGTCTATAAAAGACGAAAAAAGTCCTAGTAAGACTGATTAAATGAATGATTTAAATTTACTTCAAAATGCAGTATTATTAAGACTGTGATAAAATAACTTAACTATATTTCGGAGTACACAATCATTAAAACAAGTTTTTGCATTCATGTACAAGAAATATAAACTTTAAACACAGCAATAAATCAATAACACTCGTTTGTTCAAGAAAATGCTAGTAATTATATTGTATTCAAAAGGTCTTGCAATAAGGAATGTTTATTAGTCGTCAAGTGTTACAAAACATGCATTGGACATCGTTATCGGGCCTTAAAAATAAAATTTAACAATTGATTCGTCAAGAATCAAGAATCAAGAACTTTTATTTGTCATGTAACTATACAAGTAGCATTGAAAATGGTCTGTTGTTACAAATAAAAAAGATAAAAATACAAGATAAACTAATACATAAAAAGAAAAACAAAACAGTTATCAACTAAACATTACTTTGTCAGTTAAAAACTACTGGACACTGTAGTACTCTTTAGATTTTATAAATGATTTTAATTTGCCTCTGAACCTTCTCACATCTGACTCTAATTTAATAACCAAGGGTAAAGCGTTAAAAGTTTTACTATGGCGAAGCATGACTGTTTCTCAAAAAAAGTGGTGTTGTGGTAAGGTGTGAATAATGTAGTTGATGCATGCCTGAGATTATAATGACTGGACTTACGAAAATGAAACAGGTGTTTTTTTAAGTAAAAAGAAAGACTTTCATAAATGTAAATGCAAAAAAGTCTCATCAGGTTATTTCTGGAGAACACGCCTTGAAATGAATCATTCTTCTTCATTGAAAAAAGTATTCTAATTGCTTTCTTTTGCAGGCAAAAAATCGTTATTGATTTTGTGGACTCTGCTCCCCATAATGGGATGCCATAACTAAGATGTGGATACAGGCACCCGAAGTAGGCAGTTAAAAGACCACTGGAATCAGAAAACTTCGAAGACAATCTTCGAAGGATAAAAATGCCACAATTCATTTTGCGAGAAACTTTATCAATATGGACGGAAAAATTAGGGGGGGTTTACAATTAAACCCAAAAAACTTGTGCATTGACAGGAATTAATTTCATTCTCACCAATAAACAAGCTAGAGGAGTCGTCAGATGGGTTCCTCAACTTGAAATCAATAAAATGAGTTTTTTTCAGCATTAACAAAAAGATTATTATCAACTAGCCACTGTAATAACAAACTACTTCGTATGAAGGATTCAATTTCAATATCACTACAGGAAGAATTACTCACGTTCAAAAAGGTGACATCGGCAAAAAGACAAAGTATAGGCAAAGATAGTCGGGATTAGACGTTCAAGTCGTATACGCGACCGAACATCTCATTGTGTTAAACTCGACAATTGAAAACGCGGGACGTTTTTCTTGGTTCCGCGAAACGTCGTGTGTGTAAATGTGTGAATTCCGCTCGGTGTTTTAATAGTAACTTTTGTAAATGTTTGTGAATGAATATGTGTGTGTTTTGTGTAACTGACCTATGACACGTCATTTGATCATCAATGGTGAGTGTTGCCTAGTAAGTAACAACAGAAGAATTACACTCCCTCACCAAAACGTGCAATGTCATTTAGAAATAAAAAGACAAAGATCAACATTTGACACACTTGTATGGATATCATTTATAAAGAGTAAAAATAGAATTGGTCCCAACACCGACCCCTGTCGAACACCACATGTGACTACAATTTCACCAGATTTATGAGAAGAAATACATTTATTTTGATCTAAATGCGTACTCTTGACTGCTTGGGTTCTACCTTCTAAGAATGATGAAATCCAATTAAATGCATTACCTCTAATGCCGACGTGATCCAATCTCCTCAACAGCAGTTTATGATTCACCATATCAAAAGGCTCGCTTGGATCCATCTAGTATCTACTTAAAATTTGATATCAATGACGGTAGAAAATAAGTAGAATTTATTAGATTATTATATTATACACTAGTTTATAACATAACAATCGTTTGGAGAGTTAAAACATGCCAGAATAAAATAAAAGGACGTCTCACAACATTCAAAATTATACTACGCTTATACTGTACTTACAAATAAGACGGTAAGTATACAAAAAAAGATGGTACAAGGCGATCGATTCCAACCAGTCACAACGGTCATATTTACGCTGATTTATTTGCCTCCAATGGTTTACACCAATTTCATACACTTTTCATGACAATTGTACAAGTTAAAGATGGTATTATAACTTTATGGTAATTTGCGTAAAACTAAATAACAACAAACAAATTTTAACAATAAAGTGATGTTATCTCATATTACAAAATAAACTTTACCACATATATACATAACAGATCACATGCAACACCAAAAGAAACATCTAAGATTACATACTAAATAACGAAGTATACAATCACTATATTACAAGCGAACAATAATAACCTTGTACTAACTTTAACCCTAGGACTATGAACATAACATATCATATGCGACACAAAAAGAGACAGCTGAGATTAATTTCAAAATAACAAAGTATAACAATCACTGGATAACAAGCGAACAATTATTTCATTGCAGTAATAATCAGCCCATTCAGAGAATGACGGAAACAAGATGGTGTAAAGCTTATATACTATTGGCTACCGGAGGTTCCCAAAACAAGTTACGAGAAGTACAACCAGAGTCAAAGTTTACTTGTTTATTAATCAATTTATTCCCATGTTAAATTTTTCCTTAAAAATAAAAAATTCTTTCCATGCATTCATTACACTTCCTATCTTACAAATCTGGTAATGTGGTTTATAAAACACAATATGAAACCAACAAGAAATACATTGGTATACTGTCTGCAGGTCCAACATTCAAACAGAACGTAAAAACACATGTGGTTCATTTTAGCAGTTTATGTATATTGCAATAAGTTTTCGCTTTTATTCCTTCATATGGCGTCATTGAATATCAAACCCCTCTAAAATTACCCTTTTAATGAATAAAGAAAATTCCAATTTAGTTATGTGCGTTCATTGTTTTTTACAATCACTAGGTGCATAAACATATGCTTTCAGTTAAATTTCCAATTATAAAAACTATTAGTTATAGATTTTCACAGTAAAAATAATACATTGTGTAATGCATTGTGAGGTTTGTATAGTAGCTTTACTGGTTCGTTACAGACACGATACCTTATATATGTTGGCTTTTTATAAATCTAAAAAAAAAAGAAATACTAGCAGTTATTTTGTAAAATTATAGAATCTACTGTAAGGTAATTTTAATAGTTACTAATGTTACACGTAACTATGTGACGCTGAATTTATCATTTCCATATCAAGGATTTTAATTTTGTATCTAATTAATTAGATAAATTGTCTTTAAAAAATAAGACGATTATTAGGTTTGTCATTTTACCAACGAAATAACATCATACAAATGAAACTTAGTGAGGAAGGGTAAATTGTGCTCCCACGTCGTACAGTTTTGAACGAATGGTGTTTTTGGCATCTGGGGACCTCAAAACGAAAAGTTATCATGGTCCCAGGCCTAGGTTTTGCCATGCCAACTACGGAAATAGCTTCTTCCCTATAGGGGAAATTCGCTATAACCTTTTTCCCATAAAATTAACATGGGAGATTTTTTGAGTAGGTTTTTTGATTTTCTCCGCAAACACTTAGCCTAGGTTAATAATTTAAAATACTATATTTTTTTTATTTTAAGCTCTATAAAATGCTCAAACCCAAACATGAGTTTTTTTTATTTTAGGGAAAAAGTGCAAAAAGCTGATTTTTGGAAAATTTAAAACCCCCATAAACCCCCCTTCCCATGGTCCGAGTTTTCTGGTTTTCGAACTTAAGTCATGAATGTCACTTTACACATTTTAGCCAAATTTCATCGAAATCGACGTTTTTTACTCAAGTAATCGTGTTAACGAACACACACACACACACACACACACACACATATATATATATATATATATATATATATATATATATATATATATATATATATATATGTATATATATATATGTATATATATATATACATTTGAACGAATAGTGTTTTTGGCATCTGGGGACCTCAAAACAAAAAGTTATCATGGTCTCGGGATTAAGTTTTACCATATATTGGCTCATTGTAGACCTTTATTTATTTATACAGGTATCTTAATAGTTGTTAATATATATATATATATATATATATATATATATATATATATATATATATATATATATATCTTTGTCTAGTCAGTGTGAAGAAACAATTAAATAGCATAGCTTTACGGAAATATTTACATTCAGATAAATTAGGAATCAAGGCCCTGTAGATTTACCTGCTAACAGTCACTCTTTTTTGGGAATAAAATTTTTTAATAATCTACATAATCTATCAAGAACATTGCCCTCAAACGTTCTTAAAGCAAAACTTACTGTGTGTCTTTCTAGATACCTTTTCTATAAAATTAATTTTTTTTTTATTAAAAAATATAACCAAATATTCTTCCGTTTTTTGTAGATTTGTTGTACATATTCTGCTCATAATTCAATTTTTACTAAATGGTGTTCATATTTGTTAAGTGTTTATTACTTTTAAAACCATTTTGTTACCAGTTCTTCTTCGTTCTTGACCAGGGATACTGGATTAACTGCGTACATTTTTAGTACAACAAGCAACTTATCAATGATACGATACATAAATCACACATTTTAACAAAAATATATGCCTACACATGAGCAGGAAGGCGTGTTGGTGGAGGAGTACATTCATTGTATAGATTTTATTCTTTGTTTAACTGGCCATAATTTAATACTTGTTTATTACCTGTTTTTAATTGTTTTTATGTAACTAATTGCTTTATTAGAAGTATTTGATCTGTTGTATTATATATGATTGGGCTGTGATAATATAATTAATTGTCAACTTTATTTCAACTGTTGCTTGAAATATCAAAAATATTATACCAATTAAAATAGGCCTAACCAGACTGTTTAGCTTGAAGTAACCTATTGAAAAATGTGATATGTACTCAAATCTTGAAGTCCATTGCAATAATGTATTGTCTAAAGACTGAATAAATTACTATTCAGAGACTATTTAACGTGTTTCTATATTTTTCATCTTTACTTACGATAGACAAAATAAATCGCATTCATAAACGCTGGATACTGCACTACTTAATTTATTCTTTCAATACAAGTACAATATTCAAATACAATATTTTTTTATCTAATATCAAACTAGTATACTGATATTCATTATTCTCCATTTTAGTGTTAACATTGTTAAATACGATTTTTACATAAACATTAGCTGTACTACATTGCTTCAACAGCAGAGTGGCGCAGTGGAAGCGTGCTGGGCCCATAACCCAGAGGTCCGTGGATCGAAACCACGCTCTGCTAGTATAATTTTATGTGTGAAAATGTGTATATTTATCCAATTAATATTTGTAGTTTATTTGTTTAATATTACGTTAATTCATAATACTGTATGTTAATAAGTGTCAATTGTGTTGTATTTACTTACATAAATAAAAGTTATTTTGGAGTTCATATATTTTTTTAATTTTACATGTTAATATTTATTTTTTATTGATAATAGAGTATATATTTAAGTTTAAGGATTTAATAAAACAGTAGCGCAGTAAACTATCTAGCAAGGCGTAGTACTTATTTAATAAATCTATTATTATCATATATTAAGAAAATGCTAGACTCGTATAGAATTTACATGCATAAGTTGTTATAGAGCTCAGTAGTCGATATCAGCACATTTTATAAATATAAATGAAATAATAGGAAATTATTATAAAGCTATTAACATATTGTATATCACCATTATATCGGTGGAAACAGGCCGTCAAAATATAAAGAAGGTCGAGGACAGCCGGGGATGAGTGTCAGATTTTGTCAAGGGCATCCTCCGGACTAAAAACACTGATCTAGGCCTGGAAGAAAATTAGATCTAGGACTAGGTCTACTGACTAAACGACTAGAAACGGAGCGAGTGCTGCGGCGTAGGCCATATTTAGGCCTGGCCAGAAGCAATGTGACAATCAATCCCATATTAGAGTCTTAACGAGTTGAGGGGGTTTTTAGATTTTAGTTTTTTTTTTATTTGGAGTACCAAACCACAGGTTAACCATCGGTTTCCACTTATTTATATTTATTATAATTTATTTAAACAATAATTTGACACCTTTCGCAATGAAAGTTACAACAAACGATATGTTTAGTCTATATGTCTTAATATGTAGAAAATATTTGAAATATCTACAAATAACTAGAAAAAACACTCTTAAAATACGCATATACCTTTGTGTTGTTTTCAAAAATATATTAAATTCATTGCAAACTAAATAAATGTAAAATACAGCTCTATATTTTACATCCGCAGTTAAAGTACGACTAAAGACTAATGATAATGTAAAAATCATAAACAGTTTTAGAAATTAGAAAAAGACATTACAGATTTTTGTGAAAATTGTTCCTTCATATCACAAGCCAGCTTTAAAAGCTTCTTTAAGTATTTATTTTTGTTTCAAAGGTTCGTAATTTGAGAAAACCCTCTTTACGACTAGAGAAGAATTTAACTTTCTAAACCGATTTATCTACTGGTTCTCATTATCTTGACTACCTATGTTACCTTCCACAGTCATAAACACATGAAAACAATTTCATACCTTGACACGTGATGGATGAAATATTTGACAGCAACTTGCTAGATTGAAAACAATAAGCGAGAAAGTTTAGTACCAGAAAAATACAATAACTTGTAAGAAGTGCAACGTGACCTGAAAATTGGATTAACCTTACGAGTTTACAGGGTGTAATATTATTTATCGGGTATTGTCCACGTTAAGGTACGCCAGTTTTTGCGTAGTGTGAAACAAATTAAAATAAAAGTAATTTAATTAATGATTTAAATTTTGCTTCATCGTTATTAAACTAAGGAAAGTAGTAATTTTGGTTTACTTACACTAAACTCTGTTTATAGAATTCTATGGAAATAATTTGCATTTCTCTTCCCTGAATTTGACATATGTATAATAAGCATTCATTCAGAGTCCAAGATTTCAAGTCTTGTTTTGACTACTGTATATTTAGGTTTAAACAAACAGGTTTAAATCAGTTAAATAAACATAACTGTATATTTTGTTTATCACAAAATTATTACTTTTAGAGTTTTTTTAATTCAGCATTTATACAAATAAAACAACACCCAAATACACCCAAATAAAAAAAAAACAATATTCAATGTACACACTAAACTATGTATTAGAGTATAGTTAGATTCACTATATTTTTTATATCATCCCTTAAAAGTAACAACAGCGGGCGAGCAAAAAGTTCAGATACGTCGTTGTGGTCTAGTGGTCAAGGCGACGGACTCCGTAACTAATGGCCTTGCCCGCGAAGGTTCGAAACCCAGTCCTGGGCAAGTAAATTTATCAGCACTCACTCGTACTACTTCGGGTTACCCCTCGCGTCGCTGGATAGGTTCCACGCACTCGTCAGTAGTGTGGGCGGATAAAGCCATGCAAAAGCAGTGTCAAACTTATTAAAAACAGAATGGTAATATATTACTGCACAGTATATGTGAATCTTACACTGTAGGAGCTATATGAACATTGGAGAGTATTCAGTATTTGGAAAGGATTGCACAAACAGAACTGATTGCTTCTTTGATCCAGAGGGTATTCAATAACTACTAATTACAACTTGTTTAGCTTTGAAATAAGTGTACACTCAGAGCGTATAGATCTATAATATGTGATGTTCTACCTTATTTATGCTCTGTTCTAAATATTGTTTAGTCAAAGCATTTGAGTCACCTCCGAGTGTAAGCAGCTTCCTAATGGTATAACTAAAATAATAGTGAAGTTTGTACTTTACTAGTTCAATATTTACGATTTCGAAAAACATGTAAGTTAACAGCTGGTAGTGCATCTGCGCAACAGCGTTTCGTCAAGGTTAAATTGGAAAAAACTAGTATACGAAAAATCCATTTCACAAATTAATAAAAGAATACCAATAGCCATAACAAAACGCTGAAGTGCGGACGAACTGCCAGATTATGTCACTTTGTGGACGACACTCGTCGCATAGTCCACAACAAGAACTCGAGAACGTAATATTAACGTAAATTATACATTACTACATTATACATTTGCTTCACATGAGTCGCATTCCCTGTAGCATAATTGCAACATGAAGGAAAACCACTGCTCAAATCAAATATAAATACTGCTATAACATTTTCCGCATTTCATTAATTTTTCGAGTTAAAACACAGAGAAAACTAATTGATAATGCATATATGTATTGCAACACTGGTAAATGGATTGCTAGCTTAAAGTGATATTTATAATATTTCGTAAATATTATATATATTCGCGTTATTACTTCCTGAAGTTTACTCTGTTTAGCAATATGTCAACTACTATACAATGTATAGAGTTAACACGGCATATATCGTGACTAAGGTGTTAACTGGAAATCAATTCCAATCATATTTATTTAATGATTGTATTCCTCTACTTGAAAGAAAATTTCGTTTTACTTTTCAATATAACTACCTCAGCTTAAACGATATATATTTTTTACATTATAACTTCTGATCTTTGGTTACAAACGTCTACATGTTATTAAAAGCGATATAATTCAGTAGATTAAAATGCATTTCTGAATCCGAATAGTCCTTATTTCTTAAGAAATTTTAATGTTTGAAGTGTAAAAAATGTCGTCTCAGTTCGTAATTTTGCAATAAGGTTTTTAATTTTCGATATTTTGAATCCCAAGAGTACGGGCTGCCCTCAAAGTTTATTTTTTGCCCATAAGATTACCATGGGGAATAATTTAATTTGAATTGCAGCTGCTAACACATTATAGAAAGTTTCTTAGCAATACCAGATGTTACTGTAAGTGAGGAAAGTATTTATCTATATAAATAAAATGAGTTTTGTTTCTACATAGCCTTGAGCACTGAAATGTTGTATGCAGCAGATATATTTAAATTTGGTTTATCTGTCTGTTTGTTTATGAACAAGGTTTGTTACGCGTTAAAAAAAAAAAGACTGAACCAAATTAAATAATACATTTTGCTCATTTTCGTGAGGGGAAGGAAATCTTTAGGCTATTACGTACTTCATTACGATTATGCCCATTGGTGCGTCACAACTCCAAAGAAGGTCTTGGGTACAGGTTTGTTTGTTTGTATTTTGGGGATTAGGAGGCCCCGGCATAGCCGGCTAGGCATGTATCCCTTTGGGATATTATGCAGCCACCGGAAAGAGGGAAAGGAATGGTGGTAGGACGGGGTCAGTCTGCTTCGCTCCAGACAGGGACCGCCATCGCACATAGCCTCCAACCTCTCAGGGGTCGGGTGGCCCAGGACGGTTCGCCCCCAGCCCGGCAGACCGGAGACCGTCACCGGTAACCCTGACCCTGTAACTGTAATATAAGTAACTATTATCAAACCGAAACATATAAAGAGGTTAGCTACGCATTAATGAAACAAAAAATTATGGCTGAGTAATAAGAGGGATAATAAATATATGTTAAAGTTAATAACTTCAGAAGTATATAAATTCGTTTAAAGCTATGTATTCCGAAGGGTCTAAGTTCTCTACAGACAATAAAATAAAATAATTTAACATTGCTTGTGACAGTCGACCCAATAATGTAAATAGTTGCAGTGCACTCCACAAGAT
Organism: Allygus modestus; assembly: GCA_963675035.1. Taxonomy (NCBI): domain Eukaryota; kingdom Metazoa; phylum Arthropoda; class Insecta; order Hemiptera; family Cicadellidae; genus Allygus; species Allygus modestus. Next base: position 29,141,309 of record OY776117.1, read on the forward strand.
GTTCACTACTGCAGACATGACAACATTGTCAACACTACCACTCAACTTCGCACCTGTCACTTCTGTTTCATTTAATTTAAACTAATTGTTTGTTTTCGAGCTTAAGAGACAAGAATATGTCCATTAAAGTTAAGTGAGTGTTGTTAAGAAAACTTAATTACTGACCAAAGTTTAAATTGAGGTTTAAAATAAGCAATTCAACAAAATAATGCACTTTTGGAATAAAACTCGGGAATAAACATAGTTCAACGTTAGGAGAAGGACAGAAAGCATTAATCATAGTGATGGAAGATAGCAGATAAATAATTAATATTTGTAAATAAAAATGACATTTTTAGCGAGTTTCTCCTACAGGGAAGAAGCTATTACCGTAGTCGGCATGGTGAGACTTAGGCCCGGGACCATTATAACTTTTCGTTTTGAGGTCCCCAGACCCCAAAAACAGAATTCGTTTGGAACGGGTGTATATATATATATGTCTGTGGTGCGATAACTCTTGTAAAAAAGGTCCGAATTTGATGAAATTTTATATAAACGTGCTAAGCAACATTTATGACTTTAAGTTCGAAAAACAGGAGATTGCTCTATGCGAAGGGGTATTTGGGGGGGGGTTTGTACCCCAAAAATTAGTCTTTTGAAGGTTTTTAAATGTAATATTTTAAAAAGTTAAATTTTAGTTTTCACAATTAAATTTAGCTTTAAAAACACAATTGGTGTTTTGATCATTTTTCTATGTCAATTTGTTACAGAGATATTGAAAGTGCTAAACACAGTACGTTATCCAATGTTATTCTTATGGAGAATACAGTAACAACAATTTTATATCTCGGTTATTTATAAACTTATACTAACGACACTTGGAATACGGCTTCATATGGTTGTGATCTATTTTTATTTGAACAAAAAAGTAAATTTTCTGATTATTCCCGTTGCAGCAAACCTGCGTACTCAGCCCCCATGTTATTCTTATGGAGAATAAGTAAAATGTAATTTCCCCCCTAATTATGAAAATAAACTAATAAAACTTGGTATGTGGCTTCACCTTGTTTAGTTATATTGATATTTGCATAAAAACCCATTTTTTGTGTTCCTTATTGCAGCAAACCTGCGTACTCATCCCCAATGTTATTTTTATGGAGGATAATTAAAATTTTATATATCGCGTATTTGTGAATATATTTTTATGAAACTTGGTATGCGGCTTTATGTGGTATTAAAACATATATTATTCATTGAAAATTCGCTGAGTACGCAGGTACGCTGGGTACGGGGTATTTAAAATTGTAAAGCAGACGTTGTGATGATCCGATCATGCATTGTTTTAGAAAATAATTCCCGGTAGGAATGTCATTTAAAATTCCATTAGAGTTGAAAAAATGTGGAAAGGTCAAAATAAATGGAGAATACCTAAGCCGAAGGGATTAAAACCTGATAGGGATTACAGAGGCAAAGGAGACATTCAAGGGAAGGGCCAAGTTGCGTACAAATGGCCACGGAATCAGTAGAAAATAAACAGTTTTGTTAAGAAAGGGCAGAACAAATAAGTGAACATGCAATATAAAATCACTAGGTTTTTAACAACAATTCAGTAATAATGTGAGTTACAATAAAGTATTTTAAGAACTAAATTTAAGGTCCGTTATGTTAAATTAGTGTGTTTTAGCGAATTTCCCCTATAGGGAAGAAGCTATTACCGTAGTCGGCATGGTAAGACCTAGGCCCGGGACCATGATAACTTTTCGTTTTGAGGTCCCCAGACCCCAAAAACACCATTCGTTCGAAACTGTATATATATATATATATATATATATATATATATATATATATATGTGTCCGTGAGCACGATAACTCTCGTAAAAATTATCCGATTTTGATGAAATTTGGTATAAACGTGTAAAGCAACATTTATGACTTTAAGTTCGAAAACCAGCCAGATCGCTCTATCCGAAGGGGTATTTTGGGGGGGTTTTGTACCCCAAAAATGGGTTTTTCGAATTTTTTACATATAATTTTGGAAATAGTCAAATTTTAGTTTTTCCCATTAGATTCAGCTTAAAAAAACACACAATTTGGTATTTTGATCATTTCTCTACGTCAATTGGTTACCGAGATATTGAAAGTGCTAAACACAGTACGTTGTCTAATGTTATTCTTATGGAGGAAAAGAAAAATTTTATATCTCGCTTATTTATGAACGTATACTGACGAAACTTGGTATACGACTTCATCTGGTTGTGGACCATTGATATTTGCTCAAAAAAACAATTTTTTATCAATGGCTCCCGTAGCAGCAAACCTGCGTACTCAGCCCCATGTTATTCTTATGGAGAATAAGTAACGTGTTATCTCCCTTCATTATGAAAATAAATTAATGAAATTTGGTATGTGGCTTTACCTACATGAGTTGTATTGATATTTGTATAAAACCCCATTTTTTGTACTCCTTGCTTCAGCAAACCTGCATACTCAGCCGCCATGTTATTCTTATGGAGAATAATTAAAATGTCATATATCGTTTATTTATGAATGTATATTGATGAAACTTGGTATGTGGCTTTATGTGGTATTAAGATACATATTTATGCATTGGAAATTCGCTGAGTACGCAGGTTTGCTGCTACGGGGGTATATTTTAATTTGTATGTGCTAATAATAATTAATTTGGCCTCGTGACTTTAGGAAACGGTGAAAAATATCATCATCTAACAAATGCCAATATTTACTTTTCACTACCATATCTGATATCGAACCTTTCAATATTTTGCCTGGAACTTACTTATCTGGTGAACCTTAGAAGATAAAGCAATAGTTTGGTATTTGTAATAGATTCTGTCATTGGGCTTGATGATGACTGGTCAAAATCAATATCCTTGTGACATCGTTTATAAATGTTTATCATCCGATATTGAGTGCAGTATAGGTTTAAATACATTTTTAAATGTTGTAAGACCTCTTTTATTACATACCATAAGTAATAACGACGCGTTAAGCTAATCAATAAGATGTTTATTCGTAATAGGAAAACACAAGAGTGTTAATCCCAAACTTTTTAGAACGAATTTTGGGCTACAATCACTACAATCAATACAAAAGTTACAAAATCCACAAAGTCTTTGGCTCGCTTAGTATCTGAGCGTTAACATAATACCCCCGTAGCAGCAAACCTGCGTACTCAGCGAATTTCCAATGCATATATATGTATCTTAATACCACATAAAGCCACATACCAAGTTTCATCAATATACATTCATAAATAAACGATTTATGACATTTTAATTATTCTCCATAAGAATAACATGGCGACTGAGTATGCAGGTTTGCTGAAGGAAGGAAAACAAAAAATGGGGTTTTATACAGATATCAATATAACTCATTTAGGTAAAGCCACATACCAAATTTCATTAATTTATTTTCATAATTAAGGGAGATAACACGTTACTTATTCTCCATAAGAATAACATGGGGCTGAGTACGCAGGTTTGCTGCTACGGGAGCCTTTGGCAAAAAATTGTTTTTTTGAGCAAATATCAATGGTCCACAACCAGATGAAGCCGTATACCAAGTTTTGTCAGTATACGTTCATAAATAAGCGAGATATAAAATTTTTCTTTTCCTCCATAAGAATAACATTAGACAACGTACTGTGTTTAGCACTTTCAATATCTCGGTAACCAATTGACGTAGAGAAATGATCAAAATACCAAATTGTGTGTTTTTTTAAGCTGAATCCAATGGTAAAAACTAAAATTTGACTATTTCCAAAATTCTATGTAAAAAATTCAAAAAACCCATTTTTGGGGTACAAAACCCCCCCAAAATACCCCTTCGGATAAAGCGATCTGGCTGGTTTTCGAACTTAAAGTCATAAATGTTACTTTACACGTTTATACCAAATTTCATAAAAATCGGATAATTTTTACGAGAGTTATCGTGCTCACGGACACATATATATATATATATATATATATATATATATATATATATATATATATACAGTTTCGAACGAATGGTGTTTTTGGGGTCTGGGGACCTCAAAACAAAAAGTTATCATGGTCCCGGGCCTAGGTCTTACCATGCCGACTACGGTAATAGCTTCTTCCCTATAGGGGAAATTCGCTAAAAACCGCATACTTAATAGGATTATCACAAACAACCTTTTGGATGTAACAATTATATAAATATGATTTCCTTATTATCAAAGATATACATTTATACATTTAGGTAATATGAGAAAAATATTACATATCACATGCCAAATCACAACTGAAAACAGCAAATAAAAAACGTGTGTTGAACGAGTAAGCAATAGAGCCTTAATAATGGAGCAAAGGTCAGCAATAGAGCCTGGCAAACAATAGAACAGGAAAATGTAAAAGAAGCGGAAAGCCTTTGTCTAGCCAGAATATTGATATCAATTCTAAATACCTATAAAGTCTGTCTTATCTCTCTCACTTGATTACATATTTTGACGTCACATTTATTTATTATATTTAGAGCTTCCCAAATAACAAAATAGTATTAAAATATAATAAAATTAAATATTTTAGGTGATTTAACAATAAAATTACTCCTTGGATTTAAAATTACAGTAGAGTTAACATTCCAACATAGTTTTTTTTTGTATATTTTAATTTCCTTAGTTTATTTTTAGGTTTAAAACATAATTTAAATTTAAATACCAAGATTAAAAGGTATTTTTTTAGTTTAGGTCGTTTGGAAAATGTACTTCGATAGGAAATTTTGGAGAAACGTATATTCAGTTTCTTTAGTTTCATGTTGGATGGGTGACTATTAATGCAGTGAGAAACATTAAGTATGTTATGGGGTGGGGTAGGTTGCTATTCATGTTACAGTAATTTCGATGTAATTTGAATCCAGTTACGAGACACTCAACCGATATATTACAATAAGAAAAGTTGTTTATACAAGTATATAACTAAACTCATAAATTACCCACTAAGCATATTTTAAAATCAATGATGAAACGTTTACGGTTCCATAACCTTTTACAGTATCCAAGAGAAGTATATTATATAAATATCGTAAAATATTGTATTATATAATTCGAAAATACAACCCATTCAGGAATAATTTATGCATTAAAATATGGTAAAGGTGGATGAAAAATTTCACGGGAAAATACAGACCCTTTACTTTAATCATCGCCCGTTCCCGGGAGAATGTTGGGGAATGGAGATCATCAATTAATTAAAACCCTTCCAAGAAAAATAATCAGGTGATTGGTAATGATGGTATCTTGGATTAAGCTTTGTTTTGGGTTTACATATTATTTGAGATGGTTAATTTGTACGATTTAGGTTTTTATTGAAAATTAAACCTTAAATATTAATTGTTTAGGAATAATATACTTAATTACAGATTTAATAATATAGAACTAAATTCCATAACTATTACTATTTCCACAACTAAAACATCATTACTATATTACGTCACCCTATTATTTCATCCTATGCCACCAACAAACCCCTTCCCTTATAATGACTACAATTTAAGAATCATCGAACATATGTTTTGAACTTTAAGTGCTATAAAGATTTGTTATGTGCCAGTCACCTAGTACCACCAATACGTTTATTCTTCATACCCTTGTGTAGCCGTTTATTTTAATTGACACAGTACTAAAATGAGTTTTAATTATAACTAAACAAACCTACTAAATATACTTACTAGTTTAGACATCGGTTTGATCATCACTTCATGAAAATATCACTAATACCAGTAACATCCAAAAAAATAATGCTAATAAATGTTATAGAACATATTCACGCTTGCATGTTCTTCAACATTCCTATTTTAAATTAATAGCGTTATATAACTTATTAAATGTTGGAACTTTATTTTTACTGTGAAATGTAACGCTGTAAAATTTTAAGCTTTGTATTAACGCTGTAAAATAAACTAGCACGCTACAATATCCAAGAAAGTAATAAATGGCGTACTCATACAAGTCTTTAGAGGTATAACGTGACCAGACTTCAGACTAATCATATTAGTTACACTGACACCGACATTTATTATTTTATCGGTCTGTGAGGCGTATTGATTGCGGTGATTTCATTACTATTCCATTGCCAAATTATTATTCTCCTATAAACACAGTTCAGTGAAAACACAATTTTAAGGTACAACAAATACCTAAACGTGTGTTTTAACTAAAAACAATAAATCACTGTACTCATGTACAGGACCGTAAAAATACATCAAACTTAGTAAAAAGCTATCGATTTCGACAAGTTACACCAATCATCATCAGGCTCAATGAGAGAAATCATAAAGCCTACAACCTTTAACCTAAAACAATATACAAAGCTTAGTGCACTAAACCATAATATAAGAGTTAGAAATTATACATTTTCGCATTTAATTTATAATCCCTTTACGAAAATAAAATAAAATAATAAGGTGGAACCTACTTTACTAACTAATATTTGATATAGTTCAGAAAATGGATAGCATTGACCTGCATCACACTAATGTTTTGAAATAAAACTTCAATTCTATTACTTGCATTAATAATATCTACAAATGAACACTAACAGAGACAGCTTTGTTATCATTAATGCAGTGATGTTCTTAGGGAGGATTAATTATTACTATATACTTCATGTAATATTATAGTACTGTATAACAAAAATAGATTTGTTCATCGCATATAAATTGCATATTGTTAATCAAATCCATTGTTTCTCCTTTATTATCAATACCATTACCATACACTTCTACCCCACCGTTTGACCACGTTACACGCCAATCTTGGTATTTAGTCATATCTTACTTCCTTTTCACCATAGGTTTTATCTCACTCAGCTGATATGTCTTCACTTGGAAGTTCGATACTTAGTTTGAAATGGCAACGGACACTTTAAAGACGCCTTTATGTCAACAGCTGTTATTTCCATCCTAGTTATTAACACGTTTAAACTCTGGAATAAATCAAGGAAAAACCAAATAATACAAAAATATGATATTTGTCTCCAACCACAATTCAATTTTTTCTTATTATTAAGATCAGCTAAATTTGTGTAAACTGACTTTTGGATATTTTGCCTAATCACTGAAAAGAAAAATTCTGTTTTTATAACTTAAGTGGGTAGTTCGTATAATTTGTCTGTAAGGTTTAGTTAGTAATGAATCAGTTCGCCACGAGAAGAAAATGTTACAGGTAGAAAATCATGAAATAAGTTAAAGTTAAATGCATGTACAAAAAGGTTCTGACTGGTTTGAATAATTTAAAAATAATTGATATTTTAAAAAGTACACAAGATTTGTAATAAACAGAACCATTTAATTACCACATCTGAGCCCATATCTCAATTTTTAGGGTTATTATGCAAGAACCCTCACAACAACAAAACAAGCCCTCCAGCAGTACTGTTACATATAGTACATATTGTATGTTGTATGTGTAATTTGCGAGTGTATGCAGCTGAAATGGTTTTATTCAACTCTCTAAGCAACCATTCACTTTGAAACGCCAATTGACATGCTCGACAGCTTTGAAGATGAACGTTACATACTTTATATGAAACTCGGTCATAATTTATAACTCAACGTTTTCTGAGAAACCGAAACATTTACAACCTACAGCTTTTTAATATTTGTGTTATAAGATATCCATTTGTGCTCGAATTATTCAAGCGTAAAAAACAACTTTTAGAATATTGATATTTTAAATCGTCACAAAGTAAGTGCTCTGAGCTTTTCAAAACATACTTGATACTTAGCCGTCATATAAATATGATGTTATGTAACTGAATAAATAAACTTATGAATGTTTTGGACACTAACCGATTGGTTACATGTTTTACTAAACATTTAAAACACGTTCTGATTTGTTACACATCTTGGATATGTAACTACTGGGTATTTAACATAAGCATTAATCAGTTTTTTTAGTTGTGTCGAGAACTTTCAAAAGTATTGTTTATAAAACTTGTTTCGGTTGTGAGTTCGCACAAAAGATTATAGTCGAAAAACTTTATATTGATTACTTATAAACTTCAATAACGTTATAATTTAGGTTAGTCTGCTAAAATAATTGCTTGAATGTTTTAAAGTTGAATGATGTACGGATTCTGATAAAACACAAGTAGTGTGGGTTTGCCGGTTCTGGGCCAAGTGATTGACAGCTTCCGGTCACGTGACCGGAAGCGCTGCGTTATGAAATAGTCATCTGAGGCTGAGCCAGTGACGTAGGCGGTTTTGTGACGTAATGAGGGAAAGGTTAAAGTTCAAGGTCACGGGGAGGGTGTTTTAAAAAAGTACTACCTCGCACTCGTATCGTTCGATTGCTTCATTCGATTGTTTTCATTCGATATTTTTTATCGAATGGAAACTATCGAATCACAATCGAATTTTACGCGTGCGAGGTAGTACTTTTTTAAAACACCCTCCCCGTGACCTTGAACTTTAACCTTTCCCTCATTACGTCACAAAACCGCCTACGTCACTGGCTCAGCCTCAGATGACGTATTTTATGACGCAGCGCTTCCGGTCACGTGACCGGAAGCTGTCAATCACTTGGCCCAGAACCGGCAAACCCACACTACTGAAATACTTGTTTAGTTTGGATCACGACTGAAACAAACCTGTCGCTTACATCGAGAAAAATTCCGAAATCCAGCGTGATAAAAGACTCGGTGTGTAACATCATCTCAGACCGCATCCTGAAATAAATTATAGCAGTTGTTTATTCCGAATAAACAAATAAAAAGTGTGGTAACAAAATAATGACTACATTTGTAAATCGTATATTTTATGTTTTAAATTGTATTGCTGTGATACAAAGTAGGCTTTACTTAAAGTAAACTCAAATAAAAAAAAAAACTTAAACCAGTCATATCATTTTATTTATCTATACAGCAGATTTTACTATGTGATCTCTGTATATTTCATTCCAACCTTTCCTGTGATTGACGTATCGTGCCCCGTGAGGTATCCTTGTCACAGGCGTCATCATATTAACGCGCACATTCCTGCTCATCACATTAACGCGCACATTCCTGCTCATCACATTCCGTCAATGCTAATTACAATCGCGATAATACACTCTCAACGGTGTTTGAGAACTAATCATATCTTGTTGTTTCTGAATTACTCAATATACAAACACATGATTGATGTTCGTAAATTATTCAATTCGTATTGTTTCGTTTGTCTATTCGAGGCTGAAGAACTAATACCGAAGGTAAAGTAAAATAACTAATATAAATTTGAATTGATAGCAAAGATCAGTTTTTAGTTTATACTTATGACGTTTATAGTGTTTACAGTTTGTTTTAACTGAAAAACTTGCTTTATATAACCATATTCTTACTTTGAATTTTTCCTGAATAGTCATATAGTATTTAAATTTTGACCAACATTGAAGAAATTCTAATTTTATGATAATCCTTATTCTCCTTCGCTTAAACCAGATTATAATTATTTGGTGTATGTATTATTTTGTATATTCGTTTGCTTCATGTTTTTGTGGAGCCAGCGAAATTGCATTTGTTTTATTTTAACACGCATTGATACCACCATTGTCCCCACCACCATCAATACACAGTTTGTCTTGCACCACTTCCATACAAGTGCAGGTTATAAAACAAATTTTATTAAATGATGGAGTAACACGGTAAATAGCAATAAATCATGAGTTTTGTAGTAAACCTAAATTATATTTTCATTAATAAAAGGTAAACAAAGAACTGAATTTAAATTCATCAAATATACAACATATGAAACAAACAATAATAAACATATGATTTAAATTAATAAATATAAATAAAATGGATAAGTTGGATAGTGAATAATCAACAAAATATTTACTTAAGTTTTCGTGATGCACGCCACTTCATCTGCATTGTATTGATTTAATCCAAAATTTACTTGAAGCAGTGCATCTAACTTTCTACGGAGCCAATCACTAAATGTCTTTAAATCAACAGGATTGTTTCCTAGTTCAGATAAAAACTCTCCCCATTCTAACCTCATATTGTCTATTGAGTTTACTGAGTAACTTAGTAATATAGGATTAAATATATATTCTGGCCTACCAACTAGTTCCACTGTAATAACAAGGTTTTCAAGGTGATCAGCTAACCTTTCTAGGTTGTATTCATTGGTTTCATTTAATTTTCCTACAAATAACTCCAATTTTTTAATTAATTTACTTATTATTAATTCACAACATTACACATGCAATTCTGACATATTTTGTAATGACTCGTACTTTAATCTAATATTCTGTAATTTTGTACATTGTTATATTACAAAAAAATATAAAATACAAATGTTTGTGACTGGTTGACTAATAAAAAATTTTCATAAATAGCCTTGAGAGTTTGAATACAATTGTTTACATGAAAATTATATATGAATTACCGCTGGATGTTGTATGTGAGCACAAATCGTAATGGCCAGCGCCGGGCCAAGTGCGTTTGACAGCTCTGCGATTACAGTGAACACAGTAGCATTCATTAATATATTGTTGCCAGCCCCGCGTGCAACTATTTGGACTCAAACCACCACCGGGAACGCGACTTACTTTATTGGAATTGATTTGGTAAAGATTATTTGAAATGTTATAGATTGTATTGTCGATGTAAAAACTCTTATGTCGAGACATTAAATAAATAATAAAATATTTTTACAGAGGAGAAACTGTATTGCAATGGAGACACAATATGATTACCACTTATTATGTAATAATAATGCATTTCTTTAAAGCTTATATTTCTTGGTAAGTGTTTACGTCCAACTTTACTTCAGTTAATTAACATTGTCACTCTTCGTGAAATTGAATAACTCTTGTCACTATTTATAATGAAATGGCGTCCATTAGTGCAGGTTAAGGTTAGACTTCTCAAGTTTTACTGACACATTTTATATAGTTTTTGAACCAGTAAAATTATCGATGCTGTTGAGATCCTTAACCAATTAAACTAATGTCTTGAACAATATAATATACATTTCATTACAAAACCTGAAAACAACAAAAGCTGAATAAATGCATAAAATTATTGTATTTAAATAAAGTTATTAAATATTTTACGGCTTGTTTTGTTGGATTTACTTAGTTATTACACAAGTATCGATTATTACTGCCCATTTTATCCTTAAATAGACGGACCTGCGGTATCCAACAATCTGGATTCCACACACTCGACATAATTCTAGTATACCCACGAATTGTAATGTGACAGGATCCTGTGATGACTTTATTAGATATTCGTAAAACTCCTAAAACCCCGAAATACATGCTGCATTGAAGGGCTTTATGCAAGGCAAATCTGTTCACATCGTCTTAGTGATCTATTCATGTGTACCGTGTAAAATCCTGAATTAGCCACCAGAGGCTATAAATAACGTGTTACAAAGATCTCCGATTTACCTTTCTCTAACAATATTGGTTTTTGAGTAATGTACTTTCTAGAATTATACCAGATTGACTATTACTCACTATTCGATGTTTTAAAAAGGTTATATTGTAACATTAAACTATATAGTGGTGTTTTGTAAATGCTAAGTTGGGAGTAGTAGTGGTTGGAATAAAATTTACTGCAATGAAATGACATAAAGCGACAGCACCGAGGGTATTTAGAGACGGTCAAAGGCAGGAGGATGACAAAGTGTCAACACCGGGACCTGGATATATAGACTTTGGGGTTATTAACGAGCAAAAAGGTCCTCGTCCTTCTCAATTAGCAATTTTCCTCAAACATTTGCTTGGGCTAAATAGGAAAAATATTTTGTAGTTTGTGAAAAATCATCATCGTATTTGTAAGGACATAAAAGAAAACATTTAAAACATAGGATTATTTTTAGGCAAAGGTCTGAATACAGTTTAACCTTAAATTAAATTATTTGTGTCCACGAAACTAAGCTGCAAGAAACGAAATAAAAATAACCTACGAAGGTAAATTTAATTAAAAGCTAGTGCGAACATTCAAAAACAACCTTGTTTATTTATAGGACAAACCTATATATCCTCCTTTTTTGAAGTCACTAACAAATATTATTGCATTTATTAAAAACTGATTTAATATAGTAACTGACTATTATTTCTACATAACATAAATTAGAACAATTAAATATTTAATACACACAAGAAGAATACAACAATCATAACCACAAGTAAAAAATAACAATTTAAAGAAAACATTCCTAAAGCCACAAAATATCCTAAACTTCAATCGCTGTCTCATGGGGATGGTATTGTCTGTGTTAACATACATTTTTGGTATAGGAATAAAATACAATTTGAGATGCATTTTCATGGTAATATTGTACTATAGTATAATACAAAAAGATTTCACTATAATTGAGTTGCTTTATTTTTTTAACAAGGCTTTATTATATAAGTTTAATGTAACCTTTCAATTTAGCTGTTTTCTGGTATCCAGTTAAAATAAAAAAATTGTGTAGGATAAGGAAGAAAATGCTTTTACGCGCACAGGTTTGGGAATGGGAGGCCCACCAATTGATCGTAAATACACTTGTGCGGATGACAATTTGATAAAAATGTCAAATATAAATAATTATTAATAAATAGGTGGCTGAAACAAAGTTATCGACATAAAACTTCTCCGTATGACCATTTGATCGACATTAAAATATTCATAATTATTAATAAAAGAGGGTTGAAACCAAGTTATTGACATGACACTTGCCCGGATGACCATATTATCGAAATTTTATGATTGGATGAGGTTACGAAGTAAGTGTAATCTTACCTAAGGAATTTCGTTTTCGGCCTACTTCGTTATTTCTTAACCGATTTGGACAATCAATGTGTCATTTTAAATTTTTTACAACGCGGATTATTAGAAAAATTTAAAAAAATACCGCTGTGTTTTTTTTTTATTTTGACATTTAAAAAATAGCTCCATGTTATTTAAATATGAGCATACTTGTAAAGGTACTCAGCCTAGGTTTGAGAAAACCAGGCAACGTGTAATCATGGAATTTGTACCAATATGAAGATTAAACATTCCGATTCTCCCCGAACCTACTAGATTTATCATTTTCTCCCTTCAAGTGTCGATAATATGGTCATCTGGGAAAGTGTAATGTCGATAACTTGGTTTTTAGCCCTCTTTTTACTAATAATTATTAATATTTGAAATGTCGATAAAATTGCCATCCGCACATTTGTCTTTACGATCAATTGGCAGACCCCCAAGCACAGTTGAAATAATCTTTACTTTAAATATCAGATGTGTGGTTTACCTTTGAACACAATGAAGCCAATGGAGAACTATTTAAACCTATCATCTTGGGTATTTGTAAAATGATCTTAATATGAAACTGAAAATATGAGAAACTATATGCAGTAACGAAAACATTTAATCAACCAGAGACAATTATGGTGGTTTTTATTGATTTTTTTAAAGATTAAATGAAATAGCAGTATAAGAATATCTTAGGAATGATTGATTAAAGAATCTGAAATCGCTCATAATTGTTTTTAATATCGATATGTGCTTTGTTCAATAAATACACACTTAAAAACAGTGGAACATTACCAATATCTTACCCTGAAAGCAATTTGGTGCTGTATTACAGTGGTAGGTTTATTATAATTTTAATCAAAGAAAAAATTAAAACATATAGTTTCAGTGTTCATATATTCAAGACGAAAATTTATAAAATACGTGCCTGTGATAACAGTTGAGAGTCATTGCAACGAAATGAACTATGAGAAAGAATTACGGCTCGATGGTAAACAATCATAAACATATTGCTATTTCCGGTTACTGAAGCTTACATCTACATGATAATAACTTATTTAACTGCAATTGTACACTAATTTGTGACTACTGCAATGAGTATATCGTTTTATAGAACTTCAATATATATTCAAGGAAGACATATATATTTTTTTTCAGATTCAACTTATGATTGAACACAAATACTCCAAGAAAACCTTGACAAAAATAAATGTTAGAGAATTTATGGCGTTTTACATTTAAATACTTATATATTTTACTAAATAATTGTTGCCCATAATTTACATTCGATACAATCTTGCTTTAATTTAACTTATAATAACAAGCAGGATGCTAAAAAACCTTAACAACCTTTTCTTTTGTATAGTAACTTTGTTAAAGTAGTTTTATGTTTGTTTTTTTTTACTTTTTCAACACCTGCTTCACTGTTATATTAAATTAAAATACCGTGTGTTGTGAACCATTGATTTTAAATCATAGGAAGCTGAAATGGCCTTATATAGCATTGCAATTTCATAAATTATCAACCTCCCCCTATAGGTAAAAAAACCTTGATTAAGTTAAAAACCATAGAAAATATTAAGACAAAACCACTCTTTTTATTCTCAAAACAAACCGTTGCTTTGTTATGACAACAAATCATTTACCTCTGTAAAAGGAACACAATAAAATAAGAACATGCTTTGAAATTTCATTAATATAATATGCAGTATATATTTTCCAAGAATATTGAAAATACCAAAGGTAAATTTTCCAATTTGCAGTCTTGAAACGATTATTTTTCTCTCGTAATATTTGAGAACAAATCATGTTTGGTAATTCAATATATAATGCATACTATCCCTTGACAATATCAATTAGGTAGTAATTAGAGTATTATGGAACAACAAATAAAAATAAAAAAATATATACAAATAAATCTAATGTAACCAAGATTTAACTTGTCGCTCTTACCCGATACCTTACAAGTTTATCCATTTCAATACGATGGCTTTCAAGTACGAATACGACGTACAGTAACAAACAGTGCCCTAATTATTATTATTCTATAACAGATATCGTACTCATATATTAACAATAAAACCATTAACAATCAAAGTAGCTGTACGCAACCCCCCCACACAAAGTTCTATAATATAAAGTAGGCGAATACTTCGTGTAGATCAAAGTATAGCTTGAGTTCCGTTAAAGTAAATCTCGTAAGGTGAAGATCAATGCATCCTCTTATAAACCCACTCATTCAGTGTTATTTTACTTATTCAGCTCATTAAAATCTTGAAAATAAATATTAAATCAAATAAATACGATTGACCTCCATAATCGTATAGTTCGTTAAGCTAATTCATTGATTCGGCTGTTTTAATAGTTTACACTAAATATTAAGTATAATAAATCACTTTGAATCTTACTTACCACTTTGTGTTAAGTAAAGTATTGCACTTTTAACTGGTTTATTTGAGTAAAATAACGCTTTACCTTTTACTAAAGTGGAAGTAAATTAGCTATTCTGAGCAAAGTTTCCATTAAAAGTTGCTTATGAATCTTAAATATTGTTATTAAGAAAAAAATTCAATAAATTATAATCTCATGAAAGACAATTTACTTTAAAACGTTTTGTCCCGAGTGATTGAGCTGTCTAAACTTATAAACCATCCCAGTAAAGATCATCATTCAAAGAACCAAATATCTCTTGTATAAGTGTAATATTTATCGATGTGAATGTAAGTCATTTATTAAACTTACAATGTATACGTTAAATGGTATAGCACACCAACAAAATAAACATAAACATAATTAATTTAATAATTATAGATGACGATTTAATTTTTTTTTATTTAAATGTAGGTACATTTTAGGATTTTTGTCTTTACTAGATAGGAAGATCTCTGCTGACATTCCTAATAATCTCGTAAACATATTTTTACTTTAATTGTTTTAATACTTAGTGTAAAATGTAATGTTTGTAGTTTTCCTTTTACATGAAAGTAAAATGTAGGAAAATATGTTGTTTATAGTGCACAATGAATGACATATTAAGGTATTGTATTATTTCGCTTGTGTTAAAATTAATTAAATATTTGTAACATTTTGTTAATATGTGTTTTTGCGCTATCTGGTAAAGTTAAGTACTATGGTTATTGATACAGTACTATGAAAATGCAAATACATTTTTTCTCGCAGGTTTATTTTGTTATGATTCTTTAAAATATCGAACCTTCGTGCACTTTACAAAATATTTGGTTTACATTGCTCTTTTTACTAATTTAAATCAGTATTTAATTATGTTACGTATTAAGGAAAGTTCTTACTGCCATTATATATGTGTATCCATCTGAAAAAAACATTTGGTTTCTAACAGCAGTTAACTCGTCTTATCCCTACTCTCCATTCACGTAGTAGAAGGCATTCGCATAGGTTGATTTTGGAAAGTTGAATAATTGAGTGAAATATTTAAAACAAAAACACAATCCATGCTCTTGTATTGTATGCTTATGATTTATATTTAACTATTTAATGCGTGATTTTTAATAGTCGTCGAATCAACCCATCAAACCAAACAATAGCAGGCGGAACCATAGACAGAATGATTGAGTGAATCGACAATAGAATGCCGGTTGTCGGTTTGTTTATGACTAACGTTGTTCCGGGTTACAACCACTCCTTGAATTATCGCACAGTTTGGTTGTTCCTTTTCTGAGTGATATATTACACAAAATACTATAATCATATTACTTATTTTTAACACTGTTTGGGAACTGATATTAGAGTCATAAAAAAATAAGTGTAGGTATGTATAACTACATAGAAGTTAAATATAATTTTCCAAAAATAGTCTTTATAAAACCCTAAATGTAAGTATTTATGCAAAACTGTCTGTAAAATAGCAGTGGTGATAGTTATATCTACTGTATCATTTTTGGGTTTCTTTTTCTTTTCTTACGGAGTCAGTTATTTTATTACGTATTTTTGCAGGTTTATACATGAATACAACTAAACTCTTGAGTTTTATAAATGCACTCGTTTGAGTGAAAGCGATTGCTTGAAATACAATCCAATGCCCACATAACATATACATTTAAACTGTTAGTTACGCGTTACTGACATTATATATATATATATCCTATCTAAATAAAACACTGGGTTTCTGCCATCAATAACTTTATCATTAAATGACCTTCTTTGTGTAAGATTAAATAAGCTTTAATTTGTCTAACTTCAAAAGTCTAGAGTATTTTAAAAGTCTAACGTGCGTTACGAAATATTTAAATAACCCCCTCTCTGATACAAAAATCAACCAGCTGAATGCATTTTAACTATGTACATCCCGTGGAACAAAACTAAAATTGAGTTTATAGCTATTCAAATTACTTTATACATCATTTAAGCAGTTTGAGAAGGGACAGAAATCTTAAACTCATTAACGCGACAAAGGCAAAACTTCAGCCTGTTACTTTTAAAAAGTCCGAGACTGTAGTAATTGATGAATCCATCCAAACAAGATTCATGAGTTTACGGTTTCAAAGCCCAATACTGTTTAGAAGTTCTTGATACACTAAAACTTTTGTAAAGAGACTTGTTTTAATTGATTTTACTAGAGGTATTTGATCTGTTATAATATTTATGCTTGGCTGTGATAATATAGTTAATAGGTGCGTAGCACCCTTTTTGTCAACTGTTGCTTGAAATATCAATATTATAATACAAATTAAAAATAGGCCTGACCATACTGTTTAGTTTTAGCCTATTGAATATGTGATATATATTAGAATCTTGACGAAGTCCATTGCAATAATGTATTGTTTAAAAGTAGAATAAATTACTATTCATTGACTATTCAATGTGTTTCTCCATTTTCTCATCTTTGTTTACGATAAATAAAAACAATCGTATTCATAAACACTAGATACTGCACTACTTAATTTATTTTTAAGTAAAATATTTCAATCTATTATCAAACTTTTATATTCATATTAATTGTTCTCCATTTTATAGTGTTGACATCGTTAAATACAACGTTTACATAAAGTTGGTAAACATTAGCTGTACTATCTTCCTACAACAGCAGAGTGGCGCAGTGGAAGCGTGCTGGGCCCATAACCCAGAGGTCCGTGGATCGAAACCACGCTCTGCTAGTATTATTTTATTAGTTTATCCAATTAATGTTTGTAGTTTTTTTTTTTTTGTACTAAAGTTAATTCATAATATTAATCAGTATCGAGTGTACTAACTTACTGAAATAAAAATTATTTTGGAATAAATACTTTTTATATTTTACATGTTAATATTCATTTTTTAATAATAATAGATTATATATTTAAGTTTAAGGAGTTAATAAAACAGTAACGTAGTAAAATATCTAGCAAGAGGTAGTACAGAAATAATAAATCTATTATTATTAGTGAATTTCCTTTGGAAAGGGAACTATTAGCATGACCCGCACGGTGAAACTTAAGCCCGGGACCACCATAGAAGTTCCTAACGTGACCCCCTGAACACGTTTTTGGGGGTCGTTCAAAATTGTATGTATATATATATTTACATATATATATGTATATATACATATATATATATAGACACATATATATATATATATATAAGTTTGCACCCTAGCGGTCACATTTTTTGTCCAATTTACTTCAAATTTGATAGGGACATTTCTTTCTGTAATCAGTTGGACAAGTTCGTTGGGCAAAACAATCGGAACACTCTAAACCCCTTTTTTGGGGATTAATTTTTCAAATTTCTAGTTTTTGGGCCCTAAAAGGGTCAGATAAGCCCCAGATGTAAAATAAAAGCATGGAAAAAGATGGGAATTAGAGAGGTGGAAGTTGTAAGCCCTCTCTCGTCATTCTAGCATAAATATTTACCGAGTTATTAAAGAAAATGTGTATCGACCAAACACAGTACGTTGTCTTACGGGGGTTTTACCCTATAAAAGCCTGTTATTCCTTTGTTAGAGTACTTTTACCATCCCCAGCAACCTCACGTCTACTTTCAAGCCTGTCTGGACCTTCTCCTAACCTTATAATGCGCAAAATTGTATTCCCAGCTTTACAAGTAAATGAAACCAGGAGTATCAGAACAGCCAAAAAAATCAATGTGTCAGATTTCAATAAAAATTGGACAAATGTATGTTTTTACTTTATTTTGAGTTTTAAAAGTTTTATGTGGAAATTCACTTCCCTCACGTCAGCGTGCTGCGTGCGAACTCGTTGTTTATTGAGAAAATCCCGGACTTGTGTAGAATTTACATCCATAAGTTGTTATAGAGCTCAGTAATCACTGTCAGCAAAATTTTTAAATATAAATGAAATAATAGGAAATTATTGTAAAGCTATTTGTAAAATGTGTATAGTACCATCACATCGGTGGACACGGTCTGACAAAATAATATGGAGGGCGAGGACAGCTGGGGCTGAGTGACACATGTTGTCCAGGGCGTCCTCCGCACTAAACACTGATCTAGGCCTGGAAGCGGACTAGACCTAGGACTAGATCTAATGATTAAACGGCTAGAAACCGAGTGAGTGCTGCGGCGCCGCCGTTAGCAAAATTTAGGCCTGGCCAGAAGCAATGTGACAACAATCCCATGTTAGAGTAATGTAAGAGTTGAGGGGTTTTGTAGATGGTAGTCTGTATTTTAGTAGTAGTCCTACACTACAGGTTAACCATCAGTTTCCAATTATACTTACAAATAATTAAAAAATAGCCTTAAAAATACCCTTATACTTTTTGCTGTTTAAAAAATAAATATTTGGTTTATTTCAAATTAAATAACATTAAAATACCGCTCTAAATTTTATATGGTTAAGTACGACTAAAGACTAATAATAATGGAATAATCATAAATAGTGTAATGTATTACTATACATGTTAACACAATTTAATTGTGTTGGCTAAGTACTGTTTATTCTATGTGAAAAAAGGTTACTTTCCGTTTTAGCTATTATTGATTATTACAAAAGGATGTCCTTCGGTTGTCTTTATTCTTTATAATGGATTATTGGGAAGATGGTCGCTTGTGTATGTATCCATGTTAACCTGAATGGGTTCGTATGTATCTAACATATGGGTTGGATTTATTAATAAAGGACTTTTCTTTAATTGGGTGTTTCATTTATTGAACACTACAAATAGTTTTAGAAATTATAAAAAGGCATTATAGGCAAGCCAGCTGTAAAAGCTTCTTTTGGTATTTGTTTTTGTTTCAAAGGTTCGTAATGAGAAACACCCCCATTGCAGCAAACTGCATATTCAGTGAATTTAAAATGGTACTTCACTAAGTCATGAAGCCACTTACCAACTTTAATCAAAGCATGTTAATAAACAAGCGAGATATGACACTTTATTTATTCCCCATAAGAAAAACATTAGGACTGAGTATGCAGGTTTGCTGCATCAAGGACCACAAAATCTGTTTTTTATGCAAATACCATTGGATCCCCTCCAGATGAAGCAACATACCAAGTTTTATCAATTTATGTTCATAAACAAGCAAGATGTCACATGTTTATTATTCTCCTTAAGAATAACATTATAGCTGCTGAGTACGCAGGTTTGCTGCCATGGGGACAAAAATTAGTTTTGTATGCAAAAATCATTACAACCCAACCACATAAAGCCACATACCAAGTTTTATAAACATATGTTCATTAATAAGCGAGATATACAACCTATACTTATTTAATACGTTAGGGTTTTTTTGTGACTGGAACTCCTGCTACAGTTTTCAACCCACTTTGATATTTTTGGTGTCGTTGGATAGATCTTGGTCCGAAATTGTTTGTGGCGAAATTTCATACATAACGGACTTAAGAGAAGGGCCCTAGCCACCCTTAAAGGTCGTAATTTGTCTATAAGATTAACATTGATATATAATTATTTTGAATTGTATGATCAAACAGCTGAATAGAGTAAACACAATGTATCAGCAAGAACACATGATCACTACTAGAATGGTAACACAATATGTACATAATTTTGATTATGAATGTTAAGCTTTAATCATAGAGTGAGTTTATAACGTTTGTCCTGGAGTGCAGTACATGAAACTTCATGTTAAATAGCAATCAATATATTCTTAAGGCTGAATTATTCCAAAAAATCGCATTTTAGTTTTTAATACCAAACATTTTTAAAACATTGTACTTTTTAATTTTTCATCAAACTTAATAGCATAGTGTAGTTGATTTTCAAGGAAGTTTTGTTGTTGTTGTTAAAATATATGACACTAGCTGGTACCCGGTGCGACATTGTTGACTTTGTTCACGTGACCTTTTTTTATTACCGCTGAATTTCGTTTATTTTCCCACTGGTAAAAATATTGTTACTATGGAAACTAAAATTAAATCACTACTCCATGAGGTTAACACCAACGATTTTTAAGCGCGCACATTTTGAATGCCAGTAGGGCGGAGCCCCAAAAGATTTCCAGGTTTGGTCTGTAGATTATATTCTCATGTACCAATCTTCCTACCATACTTTAGACAAATTATTCCAGAATTATACATTTGTTACTTCATAACAAATGAATTCACTGGATGAATTCCAGGGGGTGGAGCCCCATAGAACTTTCATAACGGGGCATGGTTTGAATGAAATTTAAGGATCATCTGCTCTGTAGTTGACTATGATACAAACAAGATAGCATTAAGGCTTTTGGGGTGGAGCCCTAAATCATATTTTGATCAGGAGTAGGCCTATGTCTGCTTTGATCATGTTAGTTAACTTCCATCTGAACTTCAGATCCAGAATTAAGTCCAGTAGTAGGTGCGATGTTTATAAACCATCTTGATTTTAAAAGCCAGTGGGGTGGAGCCCCATATGAGTTTTGGAACAGGAGTAGCACGACATTTGATTCTAAAGTGTGGTCTCTTTTCCAAACTTTAGTTTTATCTGTTCAGAATTTGGGTATGCAATCGTTAACATGGGAATAATAAAGTTCTGAGGTGCGAAGCCCTAAACAATATTTTGATCTGTCGTAGGCCTATTCTGATTTGAGTTGATTGGCCATCTTACTAACGATCTTCAGTCATATCAGTCGAGTAGTGGGTGCGAGATAGTAAACATAACTTTATATGCCAGTGGATCCAAAAGGATCTTTAGATTGAGGGAAAGTCTATACTTTGATTCTGGTGTATTATTTATTTCCCTGCCAAATTTCAGCTCCATCGTTTCAGTTTTGGTGTATAATGATTAACTTGGGTATATTAAAGGCCAGTGGGGCGAAGTCCTAAAGTATAATTTTACATGTCGTAGGCCTATATCTGCCTTGAGCTGTAATCTATCTTTCAACTGAATTTTAACTTCGTCAGTCAAATTGTAGGTTAAAGATGGTTGGAATAAGTGTTTTGAAGGACAAGAGAGCAGAGCCCTAAAACATTTGCGGAACCTTGAAATACAAATTATTTCGGACTACGTAATCCTAAGTAACGGGAGATGGGGAAGCCATCGATCACGAAAACATTTATTTTAATGGGAAGAGTGCAACAAATAAAAACAACTGATTCGTAATTAGCAGGTTTTTGATTGTTATGTTGGAATAAGGAAATTAGATTAGATAATTAGAAAGTCACCAAAGCCAGTTTTAAGCAGATCTTTATCAGAATGTTTCAGTCAGATGTAACAAGTCGAGAAACAGAATTAACGTCTGGGAAGACAATAAATTATCCCATCCTAATGGTCAGAGTCTCCAAAGAATGTGAACCAGAATTCTTTGCTACGTTTTCTTAAACCTGCCTTATTCACAATGTTATTTTACCCAAAATGTGTTAAAATTGTTCAAAACCTAGAACTTAGAGAGTTGGAACTTATCAAGTAAAAAGAATTTAAAATGCGGTATGGAAAATAATGAGTTATCATATATTTGTAAAAGATTCGGCACATTATTCACAATCGGAATTCCAAAAACCTGAGTTGCCAGATGGTCATCTATTATTATTCTGAGCCAAGAAGGACTGAATTAGTGATACATATGATAATATTGATAACATTATTGCTCATCAAAGCGAAATATAGCTCGATCTCGAGCAATGGGTCTACTAGTTTTACTTATTCTCCATAAGATTAACATTGAACAAGGTACTGTGTTTAGCACTCTCAATTACTCAGTAACCAATTGACGCAGAGCGATGATCAAAATACAATTTTTTTTCTTTTAAGCTGAATTTGATGGTGTAAACCAAAATTTGGGTTTAAAAATAATTATTTGTAAAAAGTTCAAAAAATTTGTTTGGAGTACCAACCCCCCCCCCAAAAAAAAACTGCTCTTAAAGTAGAGCTACCTGTCTGGTTCTCAAGCTTATGAAAATAGATGCTGCCTTACACGTTTATACCAAATTTAATCAAGGTCGAACCATTTTTACGAATGTTATCGTGCCTACGGACACTTACATATATATGAATTTGAACGAATCGTGTTTTTGGCATCCGGGGGCCTCAAAACGAAACGTTATCATGGTCCCGGGCCTAGGTCTTACCATGCCACCTACGGTAATAGCTTCTTCCCTATAGGGAAAATTCGCTAAAACCTCTTTATGACGAGAGAAGAATTTAACTTAATAATCCGATTTACCTACTGGTTCTCATTCTCTTGACAACCTATGTTACCTTCCATAGTCAGAAACACATAAAACAATTTGATACCTTGACACGTGATAGATGATAAACGTTTGGCAACAACTTGCTAGATTGAAAACAATAAGCGAGAAAGTTTAGTACCAAAAAAATACAATAACTTGTAAGAATGAAAACGTGGCCTGAATTTGGATTAACCTTATGAGTTTACAGGGTGTGATATTATTGATCGGGTACTGTTCATGTTAATATATTTGGTGCCAGTTGCTATGAAACGTAAAACCAATTGAACAAAACAATCATATCATCATATCAAATACTAATATTATAAATGTGAAAGTATGAATGTTTGTGCGTAACTCTGAAGTTCCATTACGTGAAAACTACTGGACCGATTGAAATTTTGCAGGAATAGAGCCAATATAATAGAGATGGACATGGGCCTATTTTTAATTTGAAACTCCACTAGGGGTTTTCCCCACGGGGGTTCAAAGTTCCCATGTATTCCGTATGGACATTATTTTTTGTTTGAGCTTATGAAAATACAAACAGTTGATCTTGATTCGTAGTAGTTCCACAGGCTAACCACAGAATGCAGTCCACAAAATTATCATAGTTTTTATAAATAATTCATGGGGCGAAGCCTGCGAGTGACAGCTAGTTTAGTTATAATTTTAAATTTCTTTCATAGTGATTATTTAAGAAAGGTTGATATTTTGGTTCAATAACAATAAAATGTACCCTTATTATTTTATTGGAAGAATTTCGATTTCTCTTTTCTGATTTTCAAAATAAATTGTAAAAATCTTTTTCCAGAGATTAACATTTTAAGTTGTGTTCGTGGTTTGGCTATATTTATGTTAAAACATACAGATTTAATTAGTTAAATAAAAACATAACTGTAAATTTTTTTTATTACAATATTATAATTTTTGAAATCCTTTAAAATCAAGCGTTTATGACTGTACACACAAACTTAAATATTCGATGTACACACTGAAATATGTATTAAAGTTAAACTGAAACTATTTATGTGTTATTCCCTACATGGAACAGAAGCGAGCGACCGAGAAGTTAGGTACGTTGTTGTGGGTTAATGGTCAATGCTACTGTCAAAGAAACTATGACAATGTAACCCTGCCCGCGTAGGTTCGAATCCCAGTCCTGGGCAAGTAAATTTTCCAGTACTGTACAACTCGTACTGCCTCGGCTAACCAATCACTTTGTTGGATACTTATTAAAAACATAATGTTAATATATTACCGCACAGTGCATGTGAATCTTACACTGTAATAACTATATGAACAATGGAGGGTTTTAGGTATTTGGCAAGGATTGATCAAACAGAACTGATTGAACCTTTGTTCAATAACAACTAATTACAACTTGTTTAGCTTATTAATCGCACAACCCGAGCTTACCGATATATATATATGATTTTCTACCTTGTTTATGTTCTGTTCTAAATAGTTTGATCAAAGCATTTGAAACATCTCCGAGTGTAAGCAACTCCCTAATGGTACAATTAAACTAATAGTAAAGTTTGTACTTTACTAGTTCAATATTTACTATTTCGAAAGCCTGTAAGTTAAAGTTAGATTTATGTTTGGACGCAACCGTACATCATTCAGTTTATTCCTACTATTGGATCGGTAATATCAAATTAATATTGGATTTGAAGTTCTTTTTGTGGTTTCGTCAACAAATTAACATCATCTGGCAGTGCATCCGCGCACCTGCGTTTCGTCATAGTTAAATAGAAAAAAAACGATATATGGATTTCACAAATAAATAAAAGTATACCAATAACCACAACAAAACGCTGAAGTGCGGATGGACTCCCAGATTATGTCACTTTGCTGACGACACTCGTCACATAGCACACATCAAGAACGTGAGAACGTAATACTAACGTAAATTATACTGGTGAAGATTTATGAACTTTTTATCATATATTTTAAATATTTTTTTCTTATTTCATTCAGAGAGTTGGTAACATCACACTACAACAGCTTTCAATACTTTCAAATAAATAAAATGTATTTTTTCCCTTCATACCTTTTTATTTTTTGTTCAAATCATCTGCTATGTTTCAATCAGCTGACTTTTTTTTTAATTTTCAATCATTGTTTTAAAACCAAAATGAAACATTCTCACATTACATTTCCCTATTGAGTTTTCATACAACAGTTTTCCTTTTCATTACCTTAATTCAACCGCATATTTCATCCCGCAATCTGTCATTAATATCTACATTTATTTTTATTATATTGTGTAACTTACAAACTGTTATTTAGAAAAAGTTAACTTGAAGTATATAGAAAAACAGAACAATTAGTAAAAGAAGACAGTGTGTTAAAGAAGATGGTGAGTCAAAGCAGAACTGATTCTTGGATGTAAATCAAATAAAATTAATATCATTGTATCACTTTCTTTGTCATATTTAATTCCGCAAAAGGTCCTCCGTAAAAACATAAACAATTCAAATCAAAATTTAATTATTTTTCAATTTTAATTTTTCACTATCCACCAATTACACATTTGCTTCACAGGAGTCGCTTTCCCTGTTGGCTAATTGCGACATGAAGGAAACCCATTAAAAAAAATATTAACACTGCTGTATCATTTTCCGTATTTAATTATTTTTTTCGAGTTAGACCACAGAGGAAACTAATTGATAATGCAGACATGTGTTGCAGCACTGGTAAATGGATTGATAGCTGAAAATGATATTTATAATATATTATAAATATTATATATATTGACGTAATAACTTTCTGAAGTTTACTCTATTTAGCAGTATGTCTACTACTATATGTATACTGTATAGAGTTTACCCGGTATATAACGTGACTAAGGTGTTTAACCGGAAATCAATCCCAATCATATTATTTAAACAATATATTTCTGTACTTGAAAGGCATTTTCTTATTTTACAATGTAACTACCTCAGCTTTAAACAACATACATTTTTTACATTTTAACTTATGATCTTTGGTTATAACCGTTTACATGTTATTGAAAGTGATATAATTCAGTAGATTAAAATACATTTCTAAATCCGAAGTAGGATAATAATGTAATAAATGTAATAGAATGTTTGACGTGGAACCTGTTTTATTGGTGAAATGCAATCAACAGAATTGAATCTTTTGTTCACTAATACGTTTGATGCAATCAGAACGGCTGCTCCTGGCGCCTTTTCAATTATTGTGCTTTAATAAAATAAACTTGTAAAATAAACATAGAAAAGCAAAAAAAATGTATACAAATACATACTTTTTTATTATACTTTTTATATTTTTATAAAATTTCAAATCACTTATATTATATCACTAAATATAGTGATATACTACTAAACGATGAATAATTCATATTCATCTCAACAGTATATTTCATACGCCTTTAACATTAGACACTTCTTTATTTCAAGTAAATTGTTGAAATATGACGTTCATGAGGGTGCTAATTCCACTATGTCAGGTTCCACAGCTCAGTATAACTATAAACTACAGTTATTACTGTTTTGGGCTGGTATGCAATCAGCAGTGCCAGATAAATAAATCAATTTTAAGTAAAAAAGGACATATTTATTATTGCACATATTTCATATTAATCCTTTAACAATATAAAAACAATAAGAAACTAAACATAAGGAAACATTATTTAGTAATCATAAAATTTCCCAGATTTTTATTCCAGAAATTTCTTCTTTTTAGGAAATAATTTTAACTTATTTTGAAATGGTTAAAATAATCCCAGCCTAACCTTTAACTTTAGCCTTCTTTTTATATAAAAATTAATCTTTGATTGATGTTCTTTACTCATCAATAAGAACAAAATAATTACCTATATAATAGATTACTTAAATTGTTTTTAAGTTATCTTAATATTTGTTCACATTAACGATTTCTTACGTTTGCCGAAGTGCCAGGATATTATTATCTATATATATATAAAATGTTCTGAATAAATATCTCACATTTATATATAGTTATCTAATATTTACTGAAGTTGATAAATATTTATTTGAGTTATCGATCGTTTGAAAGCGAGTCAACGTGTGAGTAAAGCGCAAATACGAGCGTAATGAAGGGGTTAGATATGCATTACTGAAACTATCATGGCTGAATAATAACAGGGATAGTACATCTACTATGTGAAATTTAAATACCTTAAAAAGTATGTATATTCGTTTAAAATCGTGTATTGCAAAAGGTCTGAGTTCTCTACAGAAAATAAAATAAAATAATTTAACATTGCTTGTGACAGTCAACCCAAATGTAAATAGTTGCAGTGCCCTCCACAAGATGTTCACTACTGCAGACATGACAACATTGTCAACATTACCGCTCAACTTCGCACCTGTCACTTCTGGTTCATTTAATTTAACCTAATTGATTGTTTTTGAGCTTTAAGAGACAAAAATAAGCCCATTAAGAAGGCAGTGCTGATCAGAAAACATAGTTACTGACCAAACTTTAAATTGAGGTTGACAGTAAGCTATGTCACAAAATAATGCACTTTAAAAAGAAAACTCGGGAATATGTAGTTCAAAGTCAGGATAAGGCCAAAAACATTCATCATAGTTATGGGAGATATAATATAAATAATATATACTCAGACATCATGTTTTTTTAGTTTTTTTTAGGAGCCGTTGTGATTTTCCGGTTATGTATTGTGATAAAAAACAATTCCCGGCAGTAATATTATTTAAAATTCTAGTAGTTTGGGTTAAAAACTTGTGGAATCGTCAAAATAAAGGTTTAGGGTGAATAGGCATTTTAGTTTTTATTTTTTTATTTTTAGTATTTACAGTATTTTAAGCCGAGGGGATTAAAACCTAAAAGGGGTTACAGAGAAAGGAGACATTCAGGGCAACGGCCAAGTTGGGTAAAAATGGCCACGGAATCGGTAGAAAGTAATCAGTTTGGTTAAGAATGGGTAAATCATACAAGTGATCATGCAACCTAAGATTACTGATTTTTAACAACAATTCAGTGATAGAGTGATTCCAATACAGTACGTTTAAAACTAAACTTAATATCTGTTATGTTAAATTTGGGGGTTTTGCCTTTTTCGAACTAATAGTAATTAATATAGCCTCGTTCCTTCAGGAAGTGGTCTACAAAGCACAATCTAAAAATGACAATATATAATATAAATATCCTATTCCATATCGTACCTTTCAATATTTTACCACAATTTACCTGAGGAACATTAAACGATAAAGCAAGCTATATTATAATATGGTATTCGTAATAGAGTCTGTCATTGGGTCTTATGATGACTGGTCAAAATCGTCCGAGATTGAATGCAGTATCGGTTAAAACATTTTTAAATGTAGTAATACCTCTTTTATTACATGGGCTACTATAAGTAATAACAACACGTTATACTGATCAATAACTTGTTTATTCGTAATAGGAAAACATAAGAGTTTTAATCCCAACCTTTTTAGAACGAATATTGGGCTACTACAAAATTTACAAAATCCACATTGGCTTACGCAGTTTCTGGGTAGCGTTAACATAATAACGTCATAATTAACAGGATATCACAATCGGTTATGTTTTTGATATAACAGCTATAAGATTTACTTATTAATAAATATATCTAAATCGAGGTAGTATGAGAAAAATATTATATATCACTCGCCATTAAAAGACAACTTTAGAAAAGGAAATAACAAACTTCTTTTGACCGAGTGAGCAATAGACCTTTAACAATGGGACAAAGGTCAGCAATAAAGCCTGGCAAACAATAGAACAGGTACATGTAAAAAAAGCGGAAAGCCTCGGTCTAGCCAGAATATTGATACTGTATAAAGTAGGGTTCACTTCATAACGGGAGGAGTTTCCTTACCTCCCAAAACGTAATGTAGTTTTAAACACTAGAAGCGATGGGTAAAGTCTAAATAAATAAATAATAAACAGAATATTGATATCCATTCTTCATACCTATAATGTATCTCTTATCTCTCTCACTCAATTAAATATTTTTACCATCACATTTAGTTAATAATTTATAGAGCTTTTAAAAAATACTATTTAAATGTAATAAAATAGAATATTAGTTGTCTTAGTTTATGTTTTGGTTTAAAACATAATTTAACATACCTTGGACTAAAAGGTCTGTCTTAATTTGGGTGTTTGGAAAATATACTTTGGTAGCACATGTAGGAGTAACGGATATTTAGTTTCTTTTGTTTCATGTTTGATGGGTGACTATTAGTGCAGTGAGAAATATTAAGCATGTTATGAGGTGGGGTAAGTTGCTATTAATGTTACAGTAATTTAGATTTAATATGTATGCAGTTACGAGAGATATAACCCATATATTACAACAAGAAAAATTTATTATACAAGTATATAACTAAAATTATAAATTACCCATCAAGTAAAACTTCTTTTAAAATTAAACATGGAACCTTTTTGGTTCCATAACCTTTTACAATATCAAAGAGTATATAAATAAGAGTATAACATCAAATATAGTATATTTTATAAATATTGTAAAGTATTGTATAATATAAGTTGAAAATACAACACATTCAGGAATAATTTATGCATTAAAATATGGTATAGCTGTCCCAGGACTACCTTAAAACTGGTCCATTTCTGTTTTGAGGCTGACATTGGGTATAGAAAATGCAGTTCTGATTACATATGGTAAGTCCTGTCCATTATGATAAACATCCCTTTCACCTTTGGTCCCTCCATTTGCAGCGACTAGGGGCAGAATCTACGGGTTTGGTTTTTAACCTGCCAAACTGAGAATGGATGGTCCCTGGCCATTATACATGGATACCCTGTCAGTTGAGTTGAACAGTTGAAGGGCAGAATGCGGGTGCCCTGTTTGAGAGCCTCGTCCCAGCAGCTGTCACATCCCACCCTTTCCTTTCCTGCTACATCCTATCCCTCCGGTAACCTGCGCAATATTCCCGCTTGTAGAAGATGTGCCTAGCAACTATGCTGGGGTTTCCTAATCCGCAAAAATGATGAATGATATGGTATAGGTGGATGAAAGATGGCACGGAAAAATATAGACCTACTACGTTGATCATCATCCGTCCCCGGGAGATTGTTGGGGAATGGAGATCATCAATTAATTCAAACCCTTCCAAGATAAATAATCAGTTGATTGGTAATGAACTATCTTGGATTAAGCTTTGTTTTGAGTTTACATATTACTTGAGATGGTTAATGTGCCCAATTTATGGTTTTATTGAAAATGAAATCTTAAATTGAATTATTTAGGAATAATATACATAATAACATATGTAATAATATACAGCTGAATTCCATAAACAAAACTATTTATATAACTAAAACATCATTACCATATAACGACACCGTCTTCTTTCATCCTTTGCTATCGACCAAAGCCTTTTCTTATAAGGAGAACAATTTAAGAATCTTCCAACATATGCTTTGAACTTAAAGTGCTATATGAAACATATTCACGGCTTGCATGTTCTTTAATATTCCTTTTTAAATTTTATATCACTTATTAAATGTTGAAATTTGATTTTTACTGTGAAATGTAAGCAATAAACTAGCATGCTTTACAATATCCGAGAAAGTAATACATGGAGTAGTCATACAAATATTTTGAGGTATAACGTGACCAGACTTCAGATTAATCACACTAGTTGTCCTGAGACCGACATTTATATTTGTATCGGTCTGAGAGGTATATTGATTGGGGTTATTTAATTTCTATTTCATTGCCAAATCATTATTCTAGTTTAAACACACTTCAGTGAAACCACAAATTTAAGGTACTAAAAGTACCTAAAGATGTGTTTTACCTAAAAAACAATCACTGTAATAAGTACAAGATGGTAGAAATTCATCAAACATGGTTAAAAGCTTTCAATTTCAACCAGTCGCACCAATTGTCATCATTCCCAATGAGAGAAATCATATAGCCTACAACCTTTAACCTAAAAACAACATACAATTCTTTGTGCACTAAAGTACAATATTAGTAAATTTTTGCATTTCATTTGTAATCCCTTTACAAAAATAAAATAAAATAGTGGGATGGTCTCTACTATATTACCTATCATATATAGTTAAGAAAATTGATAGTGTTTTACTGCGACACACTAATGATTGAAATATAACTTAAATGTTATTACTTGGATTAATAATATCTAAAGATGAACACTGACAGAGATGGCTTCGTTATGATTAATGTAGTGATTAAGGAGTATTAATTATTACTGTATACTTCATGTACTATTATAGTACTATAATCTGAAAGCTGATATATTATAGTACTGTATAACAAATGGATTTTTTAACCGCATATTAAAAACTAATATTGTTAATCAACTCCATGTTTTTCGTTTAATAACAATATCATACTACCGCCCTACCTCGTTACAGTTCAATCTTGGTATTTAGTTATTTCTTAGTTCCTTTTCATCGTAAGAATTATCTCACTCAGCTGATATATCCCCACTTGGAAGTTCTATCAAGATTGAAAAGGCAACGGGAAATAATAAAGGTTCCTTTTTGTCAACAGCTGTTACTTCCCTCCTAGCTATTAAAAAGTTTACTTTCTAAGACAAATCAAAGAAAACCCTAAATGATACAAGAATATGATATTTGTCTCTAACCACTGTGAAATACTTTCGTTTTATTAAGATCGACTAAAAATGTGCCCCCTGACTTTTGTATAGTTTTCCTAGTAACTTAAAAAAATGTATGTGTATCTAACTTAAGTGGGCAGGTCTTATAATTTGTGCTTGAGGTTTAGCTAGTAATGCATTTTTGCTACGACCCTTTAATTTTTGATATATGAGATCCATTTGTGCTCTAGTTCTTTAAGCGTTACTACCAACTTTAAGAATTTTTCAATTTTAAATTGTCACAAAGAAACAAACAACAAATTGTACGAGTGAAGTTCTCTAAGCTTTTCCAAAAATACGTAATACTTATGGCAGGTTTTGGCTACTACCCGGTTGGTTACTAGTTGTTCTACAAAAGTTTAACGATTTTTTACACATTCTGCATATCTAACTACTGGGTATTAAATATAAGCATTACTATAAGGTTTACTCAATTGTATCAATAACTTTCAAAATACTTAAAAAAACTTGTTTCGGTTGTGAATTCGTACAACATGTTACAGTCGAAAAATTTCAATTGATTACTTTTAAACTTTTACGGCGTTAAAATTTCGGTTAGACTGCTAAAAGTAGAATAATTAGTTTTAAAATTGAATGATGTACGAATTCTGATAAAACACAATAAGTAATATACAATACACCACGACATTCAGAGATAAGAGTTGTGTAAAATATAGCTACTCCTCTTATATATCTGTCTATACATTATATAAATGTTGCGGTTAACAAGATTTCGTTGGATTTAGAATACTACAGAAATACGTTTTTAGTTTGGATCACGACTGAAACAAACCTGTCACTTACATCGAGACCAATTTCCAAATCCAGCAGGACAAAAGACACGGTGCGTAACATCATCCACCCAAATAATAGCTGTTTTTATTCCGTTTAAACCACTGCAGAATATAGTAGCAAAGTAACAAATTACTTAAAAACTATATGTGTTCGTGTTTCAATTTTAAATTTATATGACAAATCTTGAAGATGCTGCCTGAAGATGAGGTTGTTGCCACGATACATGTAGCATAGATGCAACACAACAGGATATTGAAAGGTAACAAGTTTATATTATTACTGATTTAAAAACAAAATTTAAAAAATCGCATATTCATTTGTTTCTTGCTGTTTACTATACAAAATATGCCCAGTATACTAAAATATAAAGTAAGTTTTGTAAAACTAACTGAAAACAAACTCAATCCACCCTTATCATTTTATTTATCATTACAGCATATTCTACTATGTGTACATTTCATTCCAACCTTTCCTGTGATTGACATATCACTCCCCGTGAGGCATCCTTGTCACAGGCGTCATCACATTAACGCGCACATTCCTGCTCATCACATTCCATCAACGCTAATTACAATCGCGACAATACGTTTTCACCGGTGTTTGGGAAAAAATCATATCTTTTTGTTTCTGAATTGCTCAACATACAAACACATGATAACTTGTTCGTAAATTATTCAGTTCGTATTGTTTCGTTTATCTAGTCGAGGCTGACGATCTAATGCTAAAGGTAAATTAAAATAACTAATGTAAATTTGATTTTCTGGCAAAACACGGGTTTTAGTTCATATTTATAACTTATACACAGGTTAAAGTTATTAATAAAAAAATTCTTTACGTAAACATATTGTTACTTTGCATTTTCCCAGAATAGTCCAATAATTATAAGTATTGAAATGTAACTAATTTTGAAGATAGTATAATTTTATCATAATTCTTATCCGCCTCCACTTATTCATGATTATAATTACTTTAATATATGTACTAACTTTTTATATAATTATGTTAGCTAAATCTTATGATTTATGACGATTCATCTTTAAGCTTGAGAGCCAAGGACGGTGGGAAAAATATCAGAAATGTCAAAAATTACGTGGGCTACGCCCCACTGGACTTCAAAGATCAAATGATTTTCTTTTAGAAATATCACCACAGTGTTTTTATTAATAAGCAAAATGAACTAATGATAAGCTGTGATTATCCACTTACACAAAAATCATATTTTAGGGGCCACAGCTCCTATAAGCCATTAGTTGTTTTTTAATGTCTAACTTATATTATTCCCAAGCAATTTTTATTTCGTTTCAAGGCCTCTACAACGAAATATTACAATGCCCTTGATAATTTCTGAGACTTTTAACTTACTCATTATTAAAGGGAAGACAATTCAAAACCGGCCTTTGCTAATGTAGCCACTCATTTCTGCACAGGATACAGCAACTATATTTTAAGTGTATTAAATAGAGAAATAATGTTACGGGAGGAATATAAGTTTTTAGCCCTGCTACGAGTAAATTTCTTTATTTTTTATTGCCTGGATTTATCGCTGCTCTACTGCAGTATTGTTAGAGTGAATTGCAGTTTAAAGTGAGATGAAGTACACCGTAAACTCTAGTTCCAGAGTGCGATACTGCACTGATTGAAGCTTTGTTGTCGAGGCATTGTTCCGACACTATTATCCCAGCTCCTATGTATAACTCGTGAACGAACTAAAATATAACTTATCGAGTTACCGATGGAACGTAGCTGTTCCTTTATTTTAATTTCACATCTAATTTGTTAATCTTATTTTGCCTAAGCTAAACTTCTTTATTTTTTGGGGGGTTTTCGCTTTACCCCTTAAACCTCCTAACTGTTTAATCGTGCCATATCAGTTGTCGTTACAACTCATTCAGTATTAATAATTATAAATTCTGTGTCTCGAACACCAGATGTACATTTTGGGTAAACCATTTTAAATTTACTTACAATCCGCGGGCTCTTTTTGGGTTACTGTTATTTCTAAACTTATTTATAAGAATTAATTTAAAACAAGATGACTTAAACTATTTATCATATT
This sequence comes from Allygus modestus, assembly GCA_963675035.1. Taxonomy (NCBI): domain Eukaryota; kingdom Metazoa; phylum Arthropoda; class Insecta; order Hemiptera; family Cicadellidae; genus Allygus; species Allygus modestus. Next base: position 29,176,113 of record OY776117.1, read on the forward strand.
AGTAACTCATTTGTTAGCTCTAGAGCGGACTTATTACGTAAATGGATTTATTGTAAATTATATTATAATTATTTCTTTGCATTTTTGTAAAATACAAACAAATTTTCTAATTCTACTTTGGTTACATGCCTTTGCTCTACCTTCTTTAATTAATTATATATAAGTATATTCTGTTAAAAACTGTAATAAATAACTTAACTGTTATTTTTTTGTAACATACATCTTCATATGTCTTCATATGTAATTTAAGTCTTAAATTATAGTATAGATTAAATTTAAATGGGGTTTTAAAAATGGTAATATTTGAAAATGGTATAACACTGAGTTCCTTGCTCTAAATATTCCCTGGAAATATGTTGAAGAGAACGTGTTATGACAAGTTGACAGGGGCTTAGCTTCCGACAGCTCAATCGAAAAAAACGCGTTTATGTTCTGACGTTTTAGTTTACTACGCACAATTAAATCAGTAGTTCTCAAATACAGTTTTTGCATAAGGTATTTTGTGATACATTTAAAAATAAGAGTTCACATCACACTTAGTGTATGGCCTTTGTAAAATGAATCTTTACACTGTTTAGCACCAACATTAAGTTCTTTATGGACCAGATCGCACAAGTTCAAGACGACTTTGTGTTATTTTCGTTTCAAGTAAATACCATTGTACAACTCAAGACCCATCAGAGGAAGATGAATATCCGATGTGTTTGGATACTCATTTGAAAGTAAAATTAAACACAGATGACAAGAAAACCCTCTAGAATACTTGTAAGAATATGGGAACAATTGTAATAGGTGTTGTACAGATTGCATGTGTTATGATGACAATGTTTAATTAATACTATTCCGTTGTATATTTGTTAGCATATGAATTATTAAGTATCGTTAGTCAACGATAGTTTATGAATTTTCGACAATTTGAACAATTTTACATTTGCATAAGAATACAAAATAAATTATATCATAAAATAAAATAAAACCTCAACTTGCATAATGTAACAAAAATTCATAGTTTGTTCATTAGCTTGTTTTGTAGCCTTATGTTTTCACTTAGTCACCATCTCTCAGTTATTACGAAAGGTACTTAAAGCGATTAACTGTGTCTAATACAAACTATTCCCAACTGTTGTGCCGAGTGAAAGAGAGATGTTTATGAGGCTACATTTGTTTTTAATGTACCAATCTCAAGTTTTAAAAGGGCGTAAGAAAACTCCTCAACCCCTTAATTATCTCCAAATACATTTTCATATTTAGTGTCAAGTTCAGACGCTCAGTGGTCGGCAACATAAAAGATCTTTTTAGTGAGGAGTAGATAACGTCCACCCATATCTCACGCACGACATAAGGTATGTTTGAAATCTCTAGATAACATCACCATGACTCCCCATCATCTAGTAATGATGATGTTTCTTATTTCCTTTAAGGTGCCAAATTTCAGCTCTTTTGGTTGAGTGATGATGTTGTTAAGTGATTGGTGTGTGATGATTACCACGCTTATATTAAAAGCCATTGGGCCAAAGTCCTTGAGTATATTTGTATCTGGAGTAGATAAATATCTGCATTGAGCTAACAGCTACATTCCTACGGAATTTTAGATCCATCAGTCCAGTAGTATGTGCAAGATTGTTAAAGAATTGTATTTTGAAATCTGGGTAGGAAGCCTGTAAACATTTTCGTAACTGTAATAGGCTTGCCTTTTGTTTTAATGTATTAGTTATGTTCCTACCACATTTCAACTTACAAAGGTCCACTAAATACTGATATTCATACGATTGCCTTAAGTGTAAATTAAGGAAGAGCCCTATTGGATTTTTTACACGTATTCCTATTGTACATCTGCAGCGTAAGGGGAACCACCATGTAAAATTTCCACTTCATAGACAATGTAGATTTTTTGATAAAGTGATCACTATTTCAGTGAGTGAATGAGGCTGACAAATATAAATTTAGATCATATGTCCCCTCTGTATACTTATGTTATTTATTACCAATCCTCACTCAATATTTGAGAAATAAGAACTGAAACAGCTGTTTGTGGAATATATATTATTAAGTCATATCCACTCTGAATACTTATGTTATTTATTACCAGTCTTTACTTAACGTTTTAAATAAGAACTACAACATATGTTTATAGAATAACTATTCTTAAGTCAATATAAATAAATTTTTTGTCTATTAGAATAACATAGGATTTTTAAAATTACATGATTAAAAGAATCCAATTAGCCTAAAATCTTCTAAAGCACATATAGAACATAATAAAAAGATTTCATCGAAATCAATGCACCCGTTTTGTTCCTGTGAAAATCGAACATGACTAAAACCGCACGAAATAACCTTTTTTATTGGCTGCCATTCTTTTTCCGAAAGACTTGTGCCAGTTTAAAGTGGCCTAAAACCTACCTACGCATGTATAGAACGAAGTAACAAAGTTTCATCCAAGTCAATGCACCCGTTTCCCCATGAAAAGCGAACAAAAACCTGGTGTTGATTGTTACCGACAGATAGACAGGCAGACAGAAATTTAGATAAGACTCGTTTTGGCTTCTCTAGGGTGTAAAACGTGAAAATATGCAAAAATGTCTTAATTCTTATCAATTTACAGACAAATCTAAAATAGTATTTATATAGATAAGGCATATTGTATTCAACATAAATAATATCAACCCAATTGTTTATTGGAACCTCAGTTCCTTTTTGTTGTATTAATTTAAATGTTTAGAAATATGATAAACAAAGTACAATCATGACAACTGAAAACATGAAACCATTATATCTCTGTTATCTTCTATTGGTTAGTTGGGTCTTTCTGTTTTCAAGTGTTAACACTTTGTTAACTGACATTCACATACTAAGGCCTGAATCAATTAAATATTTTAAGAGGCCTTAACAAATAAGCTTTCAAGATGTACATAAAAAATGCTTGAGCATATTTTTATCATATACAAACTCTGAAAAAAAGGTTTTAAGTAATAAACTATAAATAATATACAAGAAATTTAAAATTGTCTACCATCTTTAGGAAATAAAACATTTACAAAATTAATAAACGAGTTCGCACGCAGCACGCTGACGTGAGGGAAGTGAATTTCCACATAAAAACTTTTAAAACTTAAAATTAGTGTAAAAACATACTTGTATTCCAATTTTTATTGAAATCTGAAAACATTGATTTTTTGGCTATTCTGATGCTCCTGGTTTCATTTACCTGCAAAGCTGGGAATACAATTTTGTGCATTATAATGTTAGGAGAAGGTCCAGTCAGGCTTTAAAGTAGGCGTGAGGTTGCTGGGGATGATAAAAGTACTCTAACAAAGGAGTAGCAGGCTTTTCTAGTGTAAAACCCCCATAAGACAACGTACTGTGTTTAGTCGAAACACATTTTCTTTAATAACTCGGTAAATATTTATGCTAGAATGACGAGAGAGGGCTTAAAACTTTTTTGTCACTAATTCCCATCTTTTTACATGCATTCATTTTACATTTGAGGCTTTTTAGACCCTTTTTGGGCCCAAAAACTCGAAATTTGAAAGATTAATCCCCAAAAAATGGGTTTGGAGTTTTACGATTCTTTTGCCCAACGAACTTGTCCAACTGATTTCAGAAAGGAACGTCCCTACCAAATTTGAAGTTAATCGGACGAAAAATGCGACCGCTAGAGTGCAAACACATATATATATATATATGTCTATATATATATATATATACACATATATATATATATATAAAATTTTGAACGACCCCCCAAAACGTGTTCAGGGGGTCACGTTAGGAACTTCTATGGTGGTCCCGGGCTTAAGTTTCACCGTGCGGGTCATGCTAATAGTTCACTTTCCAAAGGAAATTCACTAATAACTCAAGCAAAGTAAATTAAACAACGATATTTTTATAATCGTTGTTTAATTTACTTTGGGTAATATCTCTTTTTTCTATCAATTTTAAACGACCTAAAAACGTTTATACACACTTTCGAGACCAAAACAATAATTTAATGTGTACCAGCCAAACATAAAACTTAACTTTGGGATAAACAACTATTTAATCTTACTCCCTACTAATAATATTATAAATGTAAACGTTTTTAAGTTTGTATGTTTGTTTGCATATTGTGGCTCAGTCACGCTCTAACTACTGGACTGATTGAGCCGAAATTTGGCAGAGATGTACTTGATAGTCCTGAGTAACATATAGGCATATTAAAGTTGCGAAAGTTCTAAAGGGCTTTGCCCCACGGGTGTTCAAAGTTCACATGTATTCCTTATGGACATTCATTTTTGTTTGAGCTGATGAAGATACAAACAGCTGATCTTGATTCGTAATACTATAACTAATATATAATTATATTTATTATTATTTAGTTATTGTTATTATTTTTTATTATAATTACTATTATATAATTGTATTAGTAAGAGTAATAGTAATAGTAATACTGGAAAACCACAGATTCCAGCACACTCAACTGCCATAGTTTTTATAAATCATTTGCAGGGCGAAGCCTGCGGGTTAACATCTAGTTTCATATATATTCAAGATGTCTCCATTTGATTCGTTGATTGAGTCTCCTTAAATTGTTATAAGCTGTACTCCATCTTGTTTCTGTCATTCTCTGAGTGGACCTGATGATGTGTGACTGGTTGAAGTCGATTTCCTCGTAACAATTCTTTTGTATATTTATCGTCTTGTTTGTACATACATTTTTAGAACAAATATATTTTATATTGTTGTGAGACGTAGTTTATTTTATCCTGTTAATTGTAACAACACGAATTATGCTACTCAAGAAATTATATTGTTAATCTAGTTTGTAATTTATAATTATTTTATAAATTGATAGCTGCATTTTCCGGTTGCAATGGAAAAATGCATTAATTATGCGTTTGATAAACACTAGTGGCTTGAAGGGGCCATAGCCCCTAACCTTGTTCCAATACTCTGCCTCATTTGATTTCAACACAGCCAGTTCGTAGACAAAGTAGACACTAAATCAAATGCTTATTATAAACAAAGCAGACTTGTTAAAATCCCCATACTTTTCTTATAGTGGATGTTTTACGTTGTTTCTCGTTTGCTGGTAACTTTTTAGAGACACTGCTATTCTTCCCGAGTCCCTGAAACCTACCTTTAATTTGAGCCGTCTCCCATCATCCTGCATTTTTCCCAAGTCCCACAATTTTGACTTAACAATTTCGCTTACCGAATTATATATAAAGATATGTTCCAGCAATGAATACACAGTTAGAATATGTATTCTTGTGGGAAAAACTCAGGAAAAGGTTTTACCAGGGGGATATAGTTCTGCTCTCAAACACGAGAGCGCGTGAGAGACTCAGCAGCTAATCCATTGAACTGACCGCTACGCTAACTTTTGTTTGAGAGTAAAACATCGTTTACAACGCTCTAAGTGCCGAAAAAGTGTGTTAATTATTAATATTTGAACAGAAATTCTTGATCTTTGTGTATTTATTGGTTCACATAATAATGTGATAAAATAAAAGTAACTGGAAATTAGAATAACTTTGAAAGACCCAGAGTTGAAGATCTTAGGACCTATTTAAATGAACCTATTCGGACCCCATATACTCTTACTACCTTCATGCACAATTTCACCTAAATAAGTTCAAAAATTTATTGTTTAAACAGAAAGTAAAAGAAGACAGACAGACACCATCTTCCTTTTATAATAGTAAAGGTACAATTTTGTACTACGCAAATTTTATTGTTAGAAACACGTAAAAAAAATACTTGTTAACTTTGTAAGCATTGCTAAGGTACACCTTACAGGAGTATAATAGTGGACTGTAAGAATTGTTTAAAAATGTATAATGTAAACTAATTCTTATTTCTAACTCCATAACATTCATTACATTTAAAAAGTAAACTATGTTTTTTGATATACGTTAAAATATGAACTGTAACTATATTTGCAAGAGAGTGATACAACATAAAACGTAGAGGAGCAAATATTCTAGTCTATCTGCCAGTGAGATGAGTGATCTGCAGAGTGTCAAGCTTGGTACCATGTTGGTGACGTGAGCAGGGAACATTGAGTGATCACTTTGGTGCTGTTTCAACCCGGGAATGCGCATCCTTCCTTTCATATACCTCCTTTTTCCACAGATATTTACGAGTTAGCTTAAGTGGGGTTTATATGAACATTTGAAACCAAGTTTTTCAAAAACAACAAAATGGGACTCAAACTACATTTTTTGTTAAAAAAATAAATGAACAACTTAGTTGGAGTGTAAATACGTGTATAACACTCATTGTAGAAGACCTAAAAAAATAAAAACCACCTATATAAGTTTAGCTATAAATACGGTTTGCTGAGTTAATTAAATATGGTTTCTTTACTTCGCAAAAGTATAGGTAGTTTGGTTATCCAACTTTGTCCCTACTGGGTCGCATTTCATTGTTTTTGGAAAGGCTGTGTCAGTTATATAAACATTTAATAAAACTTAATGTCAGTTCTTGAATTTTGGAGACTTTAACTTATGTTCTTGGTCTTTAACTTAAATTTATGCGAAATAACATGATTTTGAGAAAAAATATTATGTTTTCTCAGACCGTGGGGGCCTAAATATTCTACCTGTGCGGCCAAAGAGTATGTGTCAGTTTGTTTAATTTTTTCAGTTTCATGCATCTGAGTAACAGTGCGTCAATTGATCTCTGTAGTTAAAATTAAAAGAAATGTTATGGGTTTCTTTGTTTCAGAGCGAATGTAAGGCCTCGGCTACGATGCGAGCGACGAGCGACGAGCGATAAGCGACGAGCGACGTGAGCGACATCGGTCACTTTTTTGGCTGTATAAGATACTATGTAAATTGAGAGCCGGTGGCTACATTGTAAGCGACAAGCGATATGTGATAAGCGACTTGTTTGACTATCGCTCTGCGTCGCTCTAATCACAGAACTCTGCCAGTAATTTTTTTACTGTCGCTGAAGTCGTTCTTTCAGTTTAGTGCAATATATCTAGTGAGGCGAATGGTTCTACTATTCAAAAATTGAAGAAACCACGAGGAGAGCGCAAATTAACGAATACTCTAACTGAAATTTTAATTAACAATTTACAGGTGAGGCCATTTTTGTGGAATTAACTCCACAATAATTAATACAATATCAAAGAAGCTTTGGGATGAAGTTGGAGCCACTGTTGACCTGACAGATAACCAGCCATATTGTTTTAATTATTTTGTGTAACAATATATTTCGGTATAGATTATTCGTTTCTAATTTATCTAGAATCCTACTACAGATAATTCTATAAAGAATCTGTTATTTAAAAACGGAAGTAACAAGATAAATTTCAGTTAACAAAAGTAGTAGGATCAAAGGAAACTGTTAAGTACTTTCTCCCTTTTGGCCCAATGAGTTTAAAAACCTCTTCGTCGGACATCATCTTTGAAACTGCGTTCCTACCACGCGTTCAGTACGGTGAGTCGCTCAGTATTTCGCTGGTATCGTAGCCAGCCAAATCACTCGGCGTTCGGCCGAAGTAGCTCATGTCGCTCGTCGTTTGCATCGTAGCCGAGCCCAAATAGCTTGAATTACCTAAATAAGGCCTAACATATTATTTTAATTTCAAAGGTGGTTCAGCTTTTTTGAGACACTTAGTATCCTTAAAAAGCAGTTTTTGGAGTCCTAATAGTGGATTTTATACTCACACCATGGTGATGCTTCTAAGGCAATGTGGTTGTGTAATACTATAAGATTCAGGAATAAATATTTAAATAAATTGATAATCTGTAAAGGTTGCAGGATAAGGCAAAGGCAGACGATTGGATGTTTAAAATATGTCTAGCAAATTTAACTTGGCCTATTCAAATATAGTTGTAATTTCATAAAACATAGTTAATATTGGTTCAAGATATTGCAGCTAATCAAGATTACAAAACAAACAATTATAGTGGGCAGTGGGCGTGTAATAAAGTTTATTAGATTTCCAGAATATCTTTGAAATTAAATACTGATAAATGATATAGCACACTTGGGACAGCTAAGTTTTAGTTTATAATATTTAAAATCAATGTTTTAATTTTAATTAATAAGTAAACGTGCTGTATACGTGCAATTTCAAGAATAATAAATCTGTAATAATTTATAAGGTTGACTTTATTACGACTTATTATATATTATTCTTACATCTGGCTAGAAAATTATATTTTGTAGTTACACAATTAAGCTGTTCACAAAACTAATTTTCCTTTTAAATAAAACAAAATGGAAAGTATTATACTATTTTAAATTTTCAGATATGAAAAGCAGAACTAGAATTACTTTTTAAAATGTGTCGTATACTTATTAAGTATTATGTGTTTGTTTAAAACAAATATATTTTACAGTTCTTTTAGTATATTTTAAAATAAACCTGTTAAAATAAATAAACCTAAGCTGCAATATGTCACAGAAGGATTATAACTTCAGCTGTAAGCTGTAGTAAGAAGTTATGCAAACACAGCCAAGAGTAGCATAATGAAAGTTTATGTAATTCCCTATCAAAACAAATATCGCAATTATTATTGTCAACTCATATTTGCATAAAGGAAACTAAAATTAAAATAAGCTTATATAAATATTCGGCTTATTATATAATTCGGCTTATTATTTTAAGTTAACTTTAGGTTATTCCTCAAATGAAGTTTTTCTTATAAATTGTACAGCATGATTACTAAATAAAGCATTTACGTGTGCAGTAAGGCATAGTATTCTTTCAAAATACTTAAGATCCAAATAAATTTTTGCTTTAGGAATTTTCATTTAATTTATACATGATTATTTTGTAACAAAACTACTATCTATAATAGTAAACAAAAATTCAACTATTATACTAATGGTGTTCAAACTATGATATATTATCATTTTATCACCGATCATAATACAAAGGTTTTTAACTCATATTTTATGTTTATTCATCTTCCATATTTTATTTTAAAGAGTGTCAACCAATAAAGAATAAGTAAAAACTGTGTTTAAAGTTAATTAGAATTTCACTTATGTTTGTTTACCTTTTAACAAAATCAGTTGTCAATATATCATAGTGTATGTTTTACTACGAAGGGCAGTATTACCTATGTTACTACTTGTACAGAGCCTAAGAAAGAAATATTTATTGTAAACTTAGTTCTTGATGTGTATTTATATTTCATTTTCTTGAGTAGAATTTGGTGATATGTATAGTTTAAACTCTCTTGATAACAATACAGTTAAGCTTCATATGCAATGCATCTGTCAAATCTTTGGTTCATAATTTTAATAGTTTATTATTAGAACCACTTCACATCTGTCACATAATTTCTTCATAATTTTAATAGTTTATGGTTCAAACCTATTCCACGTACTGATTATTTGACCTAAAAGCATTTTTGTTAATCAAGCCACTAAATAATACTTTAAAACACAACCATTTTTTGTTACCAACTTTCATTTCCAGTACAACAATGTTTGTATATATTCTTATCGTTATAAGCTTTTAGTGGTGTAGTAAAGTGCTTGTTTGATTTTTCAGTGTTTTACTTTAGTAATTGGCATAAATACAAGCTACCAACATAAACAGTCTCGTTTAAGACCGGACGTAATGATACCAGGAAAACTCTTGTTTGTGTATCCCTTATTGGACCCAGTGTCTATACACCCTGGTCCCAACGTTAGCCAGCTGTCAACACTGAGTCTTTGGCCGGCCCAAATGTTCTCGGTTTCAATTCTCTATTTCATTTCAGCTCTGTATATTTACTTTAACAACCTGGAAATTTAGTGTTGTTAAGTAAAAGCCAACTTTAAGCTAATCATACCCTTACAAATTTTCATTGTATGAATAATAGGTAAATGAAGAATAGGTTTAAGTATTTATTTATTAAGAATTATTAGTTTACATGTCAAATATACACATAACCAATGAAATCGAAAGATCAGAAAATTGTTTATTTTCCGGAGCTACTGTTAGACAAGGCTGCGAGGCATTTCAACAAGCTTCAGTCCGACGTTGTAATGTCAATGTCAATGTGAGTGTTGGTGAATATGACTGTTATTTGCTGTTCTATGTTATTTGCAGGATCGTCAAAAACATTTGGCCCAAAGTTTGGGGAAATCATATACATTCGTTACGTAGATATAAGATCTCCACAATCAAATACGACAGCTTATTATAAGCAAATATTTCATTTTGAAGCCTACAGTGTTTATCAGTTTTGTATTTTCAAAATAATGAAAGCTAGTCATTGTAGAAGGAATGAGAGGTATACTAAACATGATGTGATGCCCACTGTATTATAGTCGGCACTGTTTAATTTGAGTACATATCATTATTCTTTATAATTAAACGGGTTGTTTATGCGTGACATCGCACAAATAATGTGTATTATGCTGCGTGACATCGCACAAATAATGTGTATTATGCTGCGTGACATCGCACAAATAATGTGTATTATGCTGCGTGACATCGCACAAATAATGTGTATTATGCTGCGTGACATCGCACAAATAATGTGTATTATGCTGCGTGACATCGCACAAATAATGTGTATTATGCTGCGTGACATCGCACAAATAATGTGTATTATGCTGCGTGACATCGCACAAATAATGTGTATTATGCTGCGTGACATCGCACAAATAATGTGTATTATGCTGCGTGACATCGCACAAATAATGTGTATTATGCTGCGTGACATCGCACAAATAATGTGTATTATGCTGCGTGACATCGCACAAATAATGTGTATTATGCTGCGTGACATCGCACAAATAATGTTTATTATGCTGATAGTTTAAAATACCTTATAACTAATTTAAAATACAATACTTAATTATTTACTATGGACAACTTACGATTACAACCTACATTCTACATGAATAATGGACAAGAACGTTGTTTTTAGAAAATTGTATTTCTTGCAAAACTAATGCAGCAAGACTTTGTATTGGCCAGTTAGAAATGTTTGTTTGGCGTAATATTAAACAATACGAGATTATTTGAGTTGCAACTAAAAAGGTCAATACAAATAGAAAATAGGATAAGAACCTCTTTGTTTTTAAGTTAAAAAGCTATTTTAACTCAAAATTGGGTATACCGAAACTGAAAACTGTATTTAGCACTCGTAGACACCAAAACTGTTTATAAATACGAAAGATAATGAAGACATGTTTAAACATCTGATTCTTATTTTGGATCACAGTTTATATAATAAATTAAAATTTTTATTGAAATTAATCCAAATATATAACAGTTTTAATCCTCGTATATCTACCGTTATGTTACGTTAAATATATTGGATAATAAGACATTAAATTTACTTCTTAATAATTAAATATAATGCAATTCATGTCTTCCAGCCAAAAAAATCCGATTAAAAAAAACTTATTAATATAAATTAGAATGGAATAAACATCTGTAATATTTGTTATACTAACAATATTGATAACATGTTTCTAACGTAAAGATAGGGACATGAACTGTGGTTTTGGAATGCTGCTTTTATTCAGTAAAACCACCTAGGTTGTTTTATGTCTCAAATACAATTGTTACAGATAAAACACGAAGATTGCGCCCTCCTTTGTATGGCTTCTGCCTTCTCATGGCAGTGGATTTCTAACTCTTTAACACGTATATGGAGAAACATAAGACAAACAAGCAGTTGCAAAATGTTCATATACGTTTGGGCAAATAACCACGATTGTAAATAATTAAATGTTACAGGGTCGGACATTAGTTTACTTTGGCATCTGATCAAATACCCCAGTGGTAGTGCTTGTTTAATCAGAACATGTTAAACATATAGATTCGCTGGACAGCGTTCAAAACCTGATTAGTCGTGCATTTCCTTTGACTCCGTAGCGCAGTATTATGCTAGGGGTGATTTTAAAGCTTTTCTCTTTGTAATCAGAAAATGTATTTCTACCAAACTTGTATGAATAGTAATCTCTCTGAAAAATCATTTGTTTGAATCAGGTGAAAGTTTTTTTTAAATATATTTTTATTTTAAGATATTAATCAAACTCAGAACTATTTCCCGTTTTCTCGCGGTTCAGATAATAACTTAAAAATCCAAACGTCTGGGGGAATATAAAACGAGTTTGCACGCAGCACGCTGACGTGAGGGAAGTGAATTTCCACATAAAAACTTTTAAAACTCAAAATCAGTGTAAAAACATACATTTTTCCAATTTTTATTGAAATCTGAAAACATTGATTTTTTTGGCTGTTCTGATACTCCTGGTTTCATTTACTTGCAAAGCTGGGAATACAATTTTGCGCATTATAAGGATAGGAGAAGGTCCAGACAGGCTTGAAAGTAGGCGTGAGGTTGCTGGGGATAATAAAAGTACTCTAACAAAGGAATAACAGGCTTTTCTAGTGTAAAACCCCCATAAGACAACGTACTGTGTTTAGCCGATACACATTTTCTTGAATAACTCGGTAAATATTAATGCTAGAATGACGAGAGAGGGCTTAAAACTTTCGCCTTCCTAATTCCCATCTTTTTGCATGCATTAACTTTACATCTGAGGCTTTTCTGACCCTTTTTCGGCCCAAAAGCTCGAAATTTTAAAGATTAACCCCCAAAAAATGGGTTTAGAGTTTTCCGATTGTTTTGCCCAACGAACTTGTCCAACAGATTATAGAAAGGAACGTCCCTACCAAATTTGAAGTAAATCGGACAAAAAATGCGACCGCTAGAGTGCATACACACATATATATATATATATACAATTTTGAACGACCCCCCAAAACGTGTTCAGGGGGTCACGTTAGGAACTTCTATGGTGGTCCCGGGCTTAAGTTTCACCGTGCAGGTCATGCTAATAGTTCACTTTCCAAAGGAAATTCACTAAAAATAGTTGGTAAATATAAGTAATTTGTGAAAGTTAAGGAAATCCTTTCTTACAATAATAACACTTGGAAGCCTCCTCGTTTAAATATTTTATCAAATCAGAGTGCAAGTGTGAAGCCCACTCAATGCAGTTAATTGCAGTTTCAGCAGCAATAATGTGTTTACAGTTGCACGATACCTCCCGTGAGGGCTACCTATTAAGCCCCCAGCCGGAGTGACATACTCATTAAATCGGTCACCAATTAACACTGGGTTGTCACTATGAGGTAAACTAACGATTCGTACCTCCAACCTTGTATCGGACAGTTAAAATTTTATCAGATGGACTAAAAATATTACATTTGAATGATTAACGTTGCCAGAAAATTGTAGTTTTAATGTAAAATTGACGATCTGCAATTTTACTTAAAGGAGTGTAGTAAAGTATTAAAGGAGTATTTAAAGGTGTTCTTGATAGTAAATATTATTCATAATGATATTTCATGTCAGTTAACAAGCTATATAACCTAAATGTTATAAGTAGCTGAAGCGAAACAAACTAAACTGAGTATGCTCTCTGTCTGACTGGTAGCTGGTGATTTATCTGTGTATTTCTATATCGGCAAATGAGACTTAGTATTTATTTTGGAAATAATGTCAGATATAATTTTATAAAACATACTTTGCATTAATGCAATAGACTAATGGGATGAGTTGGTTTATATATTTATGAAATTATTGTTAATAGGAAGCTCAAAATTACAAGTTCGATGTTATGTTCCACATAAAGTGCTACTTATAACAAATTCAAAGGGTGTAGAGTACTGTACTTCCCTCAGTGGTATAAACACATCGGTTCTCAGCAATAGTAGACCTCGAGTTGATGACTTATCATTGGAACTGTTCTGTTTGAAGGAGAGATTAATTGATTTCAATTTTGCCGGATCTTGTACAATCTGTGAACTGTTACGTGTTGTTTATTGCCATTCCAAAGTAATTGGAATAACAGTGATTGACATTGACTTACAACAAGCATAAATGCATTGAGGGTTTTTAGAACGATAATTTGTATGTTCCCCGAAATTGTAATATACTTGTACAGTATTTATAGTACGTACATAGTTCAAATTCACTAATATATTTAAAAAAAATGTTTTTAAATGAGTTGACAATAAAGAAATAAGGAATTTAATTTCCTTAAACTGAAAAATATACAACATCTTAATACAATAAATTATTTATTTATAAACAAGTATGGTGGAGTAATGAAAAAAGCTAAACTAGTGTATGAATACAAAAGTTGTTATATTACTTTTATTTTTATTTAAAGCTCAATGGAATTTCTTTTCCAAACGCAATCGTACGTATGTAGTTAATCATAGTTTAATGAAGACATTTAGCATAAATGCTCTAGGTCATTACAAAAAACACGGATATGTCATCCTTTATTGTACTATATATTTTAAATTCTAAGATAAAATCGATTTTAAATAAGTAATTGGTTGTTTCAAATTATTGTAGTGTTAAATAATATTAATGCAATTTGCAATTATTTTTATTTTAAATTTTCGTAAAATTCTGGGTAACCCTGGTTATAACTATTTGTAATTTTCCATGACCTCAGGGAAAACCATGAATTAAAAAAGGATAGATTTTTAGAACGTGTATTTGTTTTATTGAAACAAAAACTTTAACATTAATGTGTAACATGTTATTTAATAATATTATGTTGTTTAATCAGATAATATTTAAGTTACACAATTCAGAGATGTTTCCAAAATGTATACAACTTCAGCCATTTTTCAAAATGGCTTTGTTTTATTTGAAAAACTTGTTAAAAGGAACAGCTTATTGGCAACTGAACCAGTGCCTGCTACAGACATTGTCACTTGTACAGCTTAAACCTAACACGTTTAGCTCAACTAGAAACGATTGCCTATAAAATAATTCACTATAGGTTATGTGTGCTCGATAATTTTATTTTTATTGCTACTTAAGTCTCTGAGGGAAAAATCATATTGTACGAGAACACAGGAAAGGTCTCATTATTTCCTATTGTTCATTTGAGTGATTGATTGTTGCTTCCTTTGTACACCGAACCTTTTGTTGACATGATTTGTGTTTGCTAAGGTACAGTTCCAATGACTTAAAATAAATTTAGACGATTGAACATCGCGGTTCGTCCGAATTTTTTTGTTCAAAGTCAAACATTTTAAGTTGTAAATATATAAAGTTATTAAGCAAACAAATTTACATAACATTTATTTTGCAATAAATACACTACCTAAAATTATTACTGGGTGTGACAGTCTAAATGTTAAAATTTGTCGCTGAACGTTTTGTAGACATACATAAGGCAGGAATTTTAATTAAATGTCAACGGAATATTCCAATTTATACATAAGTGCCAAACAACAATTTATCATTTAATAACTCAAATTAATTATTTCAGATACATTTCACCAGAGATATATACATTTTATATCAATATATAAACTATAAAATGTAGAAATTTTGGGTCGTTGAAACTCATACCTAATAATTACAAATATTAAACAGAGAATAATAGAAGGACAATTAATTTCTACATAAAATATCTTAACACAGACTTTTTTAGCCAATCTAGCTGCTATAAAGCCTAGAAACTTTGAATTGGAAAATAATTTAAACGAACCTATTTTAAAACATTTAAAGATTAACAAAACTAAAATGAAAACTATTTATGATAATTTTGTTTTATCTAGTTTTATTAAAACACTAAAAGAGTTTTAGTAGCAACTTCATTAAACCCCATACTTTTAGGAATAATAACCCAATTATTAAATATCAATATTCTATATAAAAGTTTCTCAGTACCTTTTTATAAGCATATTTATATTATAAGTATTTTTCTGGTTTGATTAGCGTTTAGAAGTTCCTTTGATGTTGAAGGTAATTTTTCCCAGAATAAGTACCCTATCATTTAATACAAGCGGATTTTGTGTCACACTGACATCTCACGAACCGCAGGACTGATTTGTATGATTGAAGTATCTGTGGAAAGGTCTCAATACGTAGGTTTGTATACGATATAAACATTTACATTGTCTTTCAGGGCTACGCCCCACAGGTCTTCAACGTTGCAATGTTCACCTTATGGAAGAACAGTACTAATGTTGAAGGTAACAAAACAGTTCAGAAGCAAGATCAGCTTTTTTAAACTAACTTCTATAATTGTTTCACAATTTAAACTAACGGAACGAATTTGCTCGAATTCGAGTAGATGGATTTCCTAGTCAAATTTTAAAGGTCGTCCAGACAGCTGTTTTATTTTTATTTTTAGCAAGTTGTGAGTTATTGTAACTACGATACGTAACATGACGTATTTTATTACACCCATCATTAACTACCAGCTAAGTCAGTTAAGATTCAGTTAAGTAACGTCTAAATGAAACTCAGTAATGGACAGTCGAACAAAAATCTTATACCTGTATTACAACAAATTGTATTTCTTCTTACTTTTTTTCATTTCCTAGTCTCTAAATAAAACTACAAGCGCAATGGATTAAATCCTTACCACTGACATACTCCTTCCTTTAACCTTGATCACCGCAACCAATGTAAGCTTTGTCTACGTCAGAGAAACCATGATTTGTGGTCTGGTAGCCTTGGTAACTGACAACCTTGGTAGTTCTCTGTGCGGTGCTCTTGGTAGTTGCGGTTCACCTCAAGCAAATAGGTAATGCGGTACTGGCTAGCTACAGATCTGCCACTTATTTGTAACAGAATAACGACATTTTTAAAATTAATTATGCATTTTTGCTCATAGTGCGCTGGAGTTTAGCCTTTAAGTAACTTCCATTGTGTTATGTCCATCTTGGTTGATCTCATATTATAAACTGTTAAATCACAATTTAAGGGTTAATACATCTCGTTACACCATAATTGTACTAAATATTAAAAGGATTATTTAAAACTATTGACAATGATATTTTTAATATATTGTTAACTCTCTATTTCTTTTTTAAATGCTGTACAGTTAATTCTCTTTATATAAATGTAAGAGTTTATGACTTATCCAGAGAATACCAAGACGTTTAGGCAAGTTAAGTGGGTGCAAATAAACTGTTGTGGAATTAAGGGTGTATATACTCGTCTAATTCGCAGAATAAACTTAATGAAAAATTAACAAAAACTGTCAAAACACCGAAATTTTGTTTTTAACGATTTATAACCAATGATATTAAAACAGTTTAAATGGTTCGCCTGATATTCCTTTGATGTCGAAGGGGTGGAGTTTATCAATAATCGGGCAATAAATCACCCCCTCGTCACCACTTGTCATCCGGTCGTCCAACAGTTGTGCACCACTCACTGATCATTTGATCGCTCTGTTGCTGGCAGTAACATTTTGTAATAGCCAATTATAAATGAGTACAAATTTAAAATTTACAAACAAAAGTTATAGACTTACTTTTATTATTTTCTATAGCTGATGAAATAGAACGAAACATTTTTTTGGGGATTGCAAACAGTAAACATGATTAATCTAGCTACGTTTTTAAATTATAAGCAATATAAAAAATAGACTAAATATTACAGTTATATGAAAACCAACACGGACACCAATTCTGAATTTATACAACAAAACAACAAATACAACATTTTCGTAACGAAACTGTTGTTGATTAAATAGTCTGTGTTGAGTGAACTGCAATGTATTAAATGTTTTTATCATATGTTTACAGTGGTCGTGTAAGAGATTTGTTTTGTTTCGCCTCCTCTTCTTCTGATGGGAGTTGACAAAAATGTGACCACTCCATTTTTACATAACATTTAAAATAGTTTTTTTGTTATGTATTATCATAGTTTTGTATAGTATGAGTTCAAATCATGTTTAGAATGGATTGAAAACCCGTCGTGTTATAAGATCCGCTTTCAGTTTATTTAAGCAAAATCCCCCATTATAACGGCAACCCTGTCGGACAACGAATTGTTGTTTGTGCAAGAATAATGGTGAGTGTTTGCCACTAAACTTCGTTTGCCAAAACTTATTTATTTTAATAAACTACATTAAATAATTTCTACTTAATTAATTTGTACGAATCCACAACATTATTTATAACTACTGTGATTTCTATCAAATATTGATTTTATACATTTTGATATATTTTTGATATTATTGCTATTTTACAAATGTGAACAGTTAATAGCTCTAGGATAAACTTTTAACTTTAAAAATTAAAAGGGAACGTTATCTTTGCTTATAAACTCGATCTCTAAAAACGTAAAATATTGTCCTAAATGAATGAACTATCGGACAAAAACAAGTCCTTACTTTATTTAATCATAAATCAGTAATGATTTGTTTGTTTTGCATAGTTAATCCTTACGAAATAACTCATAGCAAACAAAATAACTCAAATTGTTGAAGTCCCATTGCTAACTTTGTTTTTAATGTTATATCTTAAAGTTTCTTGTTGTTACTAAACGATGAACACGTTATGAACACGTCTAAATTTTAACCATACAGTGGCCTGAAAAGTATGTCAGTTAAATATTTTCCATAATAGAATAACTAGCAGCACAAGTGTATTCTAAAAGGATAAAGCTGTAACCATTAAATAGCAAAGGATTGTAGCGAGACCTCAACATCTGCTACAGCCCGATAACCGCAATACCTAGACATGGCCGGTCCATTATGGGGCACTTTACCACCACTATCTGGACTACTCGTTTTGCTAATTATTCAGGTTTTTGTACAACACTTAATTTGTGTTATTTCAGTATGTCTTTTATGCTAAAGATATTATCTGATATGAAAATTTACCAGCTGGAATGTTAGTACAGGATAACAGTTCGTATATTTATAGTGTTAAAAATATAAAACCTTAACAAATACATAGTTGTTAGTGTTATCTATTTCAATTTATAAGTAGTGTTTATTCGTCTCATTCTATGAAAAATTAATAAATAGTTATAAAATTAACTACAAAAATATATTTTAGAAATTATTATTTTTCTTAGTTTCAAACGGAAGTTTAATTTGCTTTGTTAACAACATACCTATGCCTAACTTGCCTGCATGTGAAATTGCATTATTTGAAACTATTTCCCCCTGCTAAGTGATATTATAGGTATCTTTATATGTTGGAAATCACGGAAACTGTTTAAGCTAATAAAAGCTTTGTTTTAACAGAAATTAAAAATATTCCATAGTTACAATTAACTTTTATAAGTAAAAATAGCACAAATAAATATTACTTGTAATGCAATAATTTAAATTAAAATCTTTACTTAGGTTAAAAGTAAAAATGAAATATCTAAGAACATCCTTTATTAATCCAATAAATCTTCTTCAAAAGTGTTAAATTCCCTCTTTGATGAACATTTTTGGAGTAAATTAACTTGCAGGAACATCAAGTGTCTTTATTCAAACAACGACTCTGTTGATATTCAAACAACGCAATGTTATAAAATAAAACACTTAACGTGCAATACCGATTTTTAACCGTACCCCTTCCTCCCATCAAATCAACGAGATGGATCTCTTATTCAAGTGAAGAGGTTTCAATCTGTTGAAGAGATCTTTAAAACGATATTTTCATCGGTTTGAGTATATATTATAACGTAGTTAAACTTGAAGGGAAACACACATAGTATACTTTTTTATCGATCTTGATACCTGTTAAATATATTATTTTATGAGGAAAATACTCACGTAAAATTCTTTACTAGGTAAAATTTTTTTTCGTTATTAAGTAAAACAATTTTAAATCGTGAATCAATTTCTGTAAGCATTTTACTCATATAATAATACGTATAACTATTACGTAGAACTATAAAGGGTATTTTGCATTATTTAGGGTCCTTAAGTATTTGTTATCATTTCAATCGCTTACAATCCTCTATCACCCTCACAATTGTTTTTCTTAGTTTATTTTTAATTTAAGTACTTATTATTTTTTTAATATTGGTTGTTTAAATAATATCAATCCGCATTTTCCCTGCGGGTACAGTTTGATAAGTGGCTACCAACTAATCGGATGCGATGTATCGATCTTAACAATTCGATATATCGAAACGGAACACTCGATATTTTTAATCACATTTTTAGAGTATATACTGAAAATTATTCATTCGGTATTTATATTAGTGTAATCTAAAATCAATAAATTGTATATCGTCAATATAATATGCGATGCCAGTTACAAATATATGTTAATGAAACATTTAACCAATAACAACCAAACGAAAACTACAGTAAAAATAAACAGCGAATAATAAAGAAACGTATAACTAAACTAAAACTTAAGTTATCTTTGCCAGGGTAAACGTTATGGGCTGCTTTCATGTATTGAATGAACGGAACCGTTGCAAAGATAACTAAGTTTTAGCTTGGTTATAAGTTTCTTTATTCTGTTGTACTTTTAAATTTTTGTTTTTGTTTGTTTGTTAGCCTACTTGTTAAATGTTTCTTTCAAATATATTTGTAGCTGACATCATAGCTCTTGATCCCAGTTTGAAGAGACCGTTTCAACACACGCCATTAGGACTCAAATGTTTGGTTGTTTGTATTATTTACGTTAAAGATCGATTTAAAATGCGATTCTATGAATAGAATCTATAGAATGTTCAATCTCGATATATCGAATCCGATTAGTTGGTAGTCGCTTATGAAACTGACCCGTTTTACTCGGTGGCTCCACAGGATCGAAATATTTAAATATTATTGTAGTTATTTTAATATCTTAGTTTCAAATTATAGTAATATATTTTGTTCATACTTACTCTAACCTTAATTTTAACCAATATATCAATCACCCTTGTGATATATAAATTATTAAATTGATTTACTAGTGAATTTCCTATGGAAAGTAGATTATTAGCATGACCCACACGGTGATCCTTAAGCCCGGGACCACCATAGAAGTTCCTAACGTGACCCCCTGAACACGTTCTAGGGGGTCGTTCAAAATTATATATATATATATATATATATATATATATATATAAATTTGAACAAATAGTGTTTTTGGCATCTGGGGACCTCGAAACAAAGTTATCACTGTCTCGGGCTTAAGTCTTACCATGGGACCTACGGTAATAGCTTCTTTCCTATAGGGAAATTCGCTAAAATTATTGTTTTAAGATTCCAATACAAATTTGAATAAATGTATTTGTTTACACTGATTTTGAGTTTTAAAAGTTTATTATGTGGAAATTCACTTCCCTCTCGTCAGCGTGCTGCGTGCGAACTAGTTTATAGTTAAACTGATTGTTGTAGCTCAATTTGTTAGCTATTGTATTACTAATGAACAGCATACATTGAGGCCCAGAGTAACGGTCTGGGAACTCCCAGTTTTAAAATATGTTCGTTTTAAATAGTTTTGTATAGTCGTTTTAAATTATGTTCGTGTTAAATGTAAATTTATGTGTTTGACGAACCGAAAGGTGATTACAATGTATAATGACTATTAGTTTTATGTAGGGCGTACGTCTGATGATGCCGTAAGTATTGCTCAGGCTGTAAGTAAACCATTAAAAGTAGTGAATTCAGCAGTCCCGTAACCAGATCTTTCAAAGTGTAAAATAATCATGACCCACACGGTGATCCTTAAGCCCGGGACCACCATAGAAGTTCCTAACGTGACCTCCTGAACACGTTCATTGGGGTCTTTCAAAATTATATATATATGTGTGTGTGTGTGTGTGTGTGTGTGTGTGTGTGTGTGTGTGTGTTTGCAATCTAGCGGTCAAATTTTTATTCGTTTTACTTCAAATTTGGTAGAGACGTTTCTTTTTTACATTCAGATCCTTGATTTTATTTTAAACAAGATATCTATATACATATATATATATATATATATATATATATATATGCTATAGATATATTTTATAAATATTACATGGGACAACTAAAAAAAAAACATTTTTGGGTTACAAAAACCCCAAAATACCACTTCGGAAGGGTCGATTTGTCTGGTTTTCAAACTTATAACTTTTAACTTAAGTCATAAATGTTGCTTTACACTTTTGTACAACATTTTTACAAAATCGGACCTTTCTTAACGAGATTGATTGCACCCACGGGTACATATATATATATATGTGTACAATTTTAGTTGATAACATGTTGTACAAAATTGTAAAGCAACATTTATGACTTCAGTTAAAAGTTAAAAGTTCGAAAACCAGACAAATCGACCCTTTCGAAGTGATATTTTGGGGGGTTTTGTACCCAAAAATGGGTTTTTTAAAGTTGTCACTTGTAATATTTAAAAAAAATCAAATTTTAGTTTTCACCATTGGATTCAGCTATAAAAAACACACAATTTGGGGTTTTTATAATTTCTCTATGTCAATTAGTTACAGAGATATTGAAAGTGCTAAACACAGTACGTTTTCCAATGCTATTCTTATGGAGAATAAGAAAAAATGTATATCTCTCTTATTTATAAACGTATACTAACGGAACTTGGTATACGGATTCATCTGGTTGTGTCTAATGTTATTTGCACACAAAAGCAATTTTTACCAATAATACACGTAGCAGCATACCTGCGTACTCAGCCTCTCATGTTATTTTTAAGGAGAATAAGTAAAATCTAATGTATCCCTTAATTATGAACATAAATTAATAAAACTTGGTATGTGGCTTCACCTTATGGAATTATATTGATATTTGCATAAAAACCCATTTTTTTGTGTTCCTTGTTGCAGCAAACCTGCGTACTCATCACCCATGTTATTCTTATGGGGAATAATCAAAATTGTGTATATCGCTTATTTATGAATGTATATTGATGAAACTTGGTATGTGGCTTCACCTAGTTAAGTAATATTTATATTTACATGAAAACCCATAGTTTTTTTTCCTTGATGCAAACCTGCGTAGACATCCCCAATGTTATTCTAATGAATAATAATTAAAATTGTATATATCGCTTATTTTTTAATATATTTTTATGAAACTTGGTATGCATCATTATGCATCTTTATTAAGACATATAATATTATGCATTGGAAATTCGCTGAGTATGCAGGTTTGCTGTGACGGGGGTATTTATCCTAGTTGGAATTACTAATTAGGAAATGAAGACAACATGTTAATGTTAAACTTCATTGATCCTAAAAATATAATATAATATATTAAATAACCGAAACTCGACGGATACAATATATTAAATTTGAGTAATCCGACTGTAACCTGTAGGAATAATCAACAACATGAAATACCTGACTTAAAATATGACAAATTATGAAATATATGCACTTTTATGGACTTATATGCTAAAAAACCGTAAATCACAAAACCACAAAATAAAACGAACGCTTAAAAAATAATTTACTTTTTAATGGTTACATTTTATGTTTGCAGTAATTTGTACTATATAATAAAGGCAAATATGTAAGTCAAAGGCTTGATGAACTGGACAGCTGTCTAATAAATATGACAGAGTTAGGATTATAATCAGCTGTTGGTTGTAAACACAACAGACTATAAATCACACCAAAACTGTTTTTAGGCATTTACATTTTGTATCATTTGACAAACTGAAAAAGCGAAAATGTTAAATCTGAAAATTTTGGGATGTATTGGAATGTTTAAGTTTCAAATTTGTACAAATTGCATGACAACTCGTAACCTGGTTTAATCAAACTAAGGCCATATGAATAACATGGAAACATTTTTGGACTTAATACTTTGTATCATTTAACGAAATTAATGAGAGAAAATTATAAACCTGACAATTTTGGGGAGTATCGGATTGTTTCAGCTTCAAATTGGATCAAATTCCATAACTACACGCTGTCGGGTTTTCTCAAACTAAGGCCGAGTTCCTAAAGATCCTGGATAAAAATTCTTCCGTATGAAAAACATGGAAAAATTTTAGTACTTTGTACTTTTTATCATAACAAAATTAAAGGTAGAAAATGATAAATCTAACAATTGTGGGGAGTATCGGAATGTTTAAGCTTCAAATTAGTACAAATTCCATGACCATACGTTGTCTGGTATTCTCAAACTAAGGCCGAGCTCTTTAAAAAATATTTTCCCATTTAAATAACATGGAGCAATTTTTTAAATATCAATATTTTAAAATCTAAAGCGGTATTTTTGAATTTTAAATTTTTCTGTTAATCTGCAGTGTAAACACTTTAATATGACATATCGATTGCCACAATCGGTTGAGAAATAACGACGTAGCGGGCCGAAAACGAAATTCCTTGATATTCGTGTGGCAGATATTTTCAATATAATATTAAAATACACCACGATACAAAAGAGCCATATCTTTTAAACAAAAGGAGATGGAGATACGACGGTTCGTGTGATGTGTAGAGGGCAGCTGTGGGATTTCAGAAATGGTCGTAACTCAAAAGTCGATTTGTGCTATTAAAAATATAAATCGTAAAGTTTTATTAATCTATAGAATGTCTTACTGTAGCATGTTGTTCACGCATCTTCAAAGTACGCTTCACGAACATCGCAACTCACAACGGTAATCCATTATTCATAATCCTCTTTCTATGCTAAACCTATCTTTTGCTAAACTCAATTCATCACTCGTACGTCACTTGGATGAGTTCCGACAGTAATTAAATACCCCCGTAGCAGCAAACCTGCATACTCAGTGAATTTCCAATGCATATTAATTGATCTTAATACCACACAAAGCCACATACCAAGTTTCATCAATATACATTCATAAATAAACGATATATGGCATTTTAATTATTCTCCATAAGAATAACATGGCGGATGAGTATGTAGGTTTGCTGAAATAAGGAACACTAAAAATGGGTTTTTATACAAATATCAATATAACTCAACGAGGTAAAGCCACATACCAAGTTCTATTAATTTATGTTCATAATTAAAGGAGATAACACGTTACTTATTCTCCATAAGAATAACATTGGGCTGAGTATGCACGTTAGCTGCTACGGGAACTATCGGCCAAAAAAATGGGTTGTTGTGCAAATATCAATAGACCACAGTGAAATGAAGCAATATACCAAGTTTCGTCAGGATAAGTTGATAAATAAGCGTGATATAGAATTTTTCTTATCCTATATTAGACAACGTACTGTGTTTAGCACTTTCAATATCTCAGTAACCAATTGACGTAGAGCAATGATTAAAACGCCAAATTGTAGGTATTTTTAAGGTTATTCCAATGGAAAAAAATAAAATTGTACTTTTTCAAAAATTATATGTGAAAAACTCAAAAAACCCATTTTTTGGGTACAAAACCCCCCCAAAATACCCCTTCGGATAAGTCGATCTGTCTGGTTTTCGAACTTAAAGTCATAAATGGTGCTTTACACGTTTGTACCAAATTTCATCAAAATCGGACCTTTTTTACGAGAGTTATCGCACCCACGGACATATATATATATATATATATATATAGATATAGATAGATATATACAGTTTCGAATGAATGGTGTTTTTGGGGTCTGGGGACCTCAAAACGAAAATTTATCATGGTCCCAGGCCTAGGTCTTACCATGCCGACTACGGTAATAGCTTCTTCCCTATAGGGGAAATTCGCTAAAATTAAAAAATGAGCTCCAAAAATAAATGTACGTTATGTGGTTTGACGATTAACTAAACGTCAGTTCATAATTTTCAGGGATGTTTCGTTATTGAGATGTTATGTTGTATCAGACGGCTCTTAGACTTTTGTCTGACTGCCTTAAGGTCTACGTTGGGTAAAGCACAATAATTTGTCTCAATATTAGCAAGTCCTTCCGTTTATTTATATAACCAGCTTCCTTCTCATTTCCGTTCCCCATAGGTTTTCTCAAGACAAACCCAATAAAACCTACGATTCAGCTGAGCCTGTATACCGGTCAAATTTGGGAACTTGGAAGGATTAATGCGTCTTCCTAAACTGCCTGATGTCTCTTGGTAGGGGGGAGTGGTCTGAGAGTAAAGGGCTCTTACCCGACAAAATATTAAAGTCTTATCAGGGTAGACGGTAGGAGAAGGACCCTTAAATGAATTCTGGATTTTAGCGCTCCCTGGAAGAGAATGCACTTGCCTTATAGGTCCAATAGGTTATTAGAGTTGGGTAGCTAATCGACCTGGGGTTACCCACCTCTCAGGCCAGTTGGTCTATTGATTAAGGAATGGCATTCTCTCCTTTTTAGGGTGACCTGATGAGTTCACACCTTTTTCTGTAGATCCCTCCTTCTGTCAATTTCGATTGTTCAGTTATTGTAACAAACAATATTATGTTTTTAATACAATATATTAAATGTTTACGTGTTTATGAAACTCGATATAATGTTTTTTTATTGTGTTTGATTTAGATTAATTATAAGGACATATACGGATAAGTGCAGTTAGCTTGTTAAATAATTCTGATTAAAAAAATTTCATTCTTAGGGAAACCAAACAAAACGTGCAATGGCACTAGTAATTAATTGAAAACGTATAATTGGATAAAACAATGTTCACTATCTAACAGGACACATTTGTTAATACATTTTGGAAAGCTTCAAAGATTAAAAATATTAAAAGTATTTCTTAGTCACAAGTTTTTATAGTCACTATGATTATTCCTATGATAATTTCATAGCAATAATATAACACGCAGGCTTATTTTTTATAGCGGAATTTTGTTGTTTTCTTAATCTACTTCATTGCAAATAAACAAAATACATATTAGATTAAAAAATCAAATCTTTATTTCGAAACAAAGCTCAACATAAATGTGAGCGTGAATGAGTATCGCTTTATATATTACAAAGACATACAACAAATTTCACTAAGCTAACAACAGTAAAGGGGTTTCGTATTTCAAGAATTACTTTTTTTAAACAATTTAACAGTTAAATGCTAGTGGTCTTTATCAAATTTGAAGTTAAAATGGTTATTATATGAATACACTCTGAATGGAATGAACAAATTATATGTTATGTATAGACTGTTCACTAATAGTATACAGTTAACACAACCCAAAAGGCCCCACAATAAATCGCCGCATCACATATTCATCAACCGCAGCAGATACGCTCCTGTCTCACGGCTGCTCGCACCTCACAGCGGCTGTTTATACGGCACATTTCTGGCGAAGCCTCGTTTACGATTGGCTGAGTTATTGCTTCGGTGTTTCTGAAGCTTGGGTCTTAAAAGGAGGAAGACACCGATAATACTTACTCTAGAGTGGGAGTTTTTCTTTTATCATTACCATAAACCTGATTGTACACGCATTTGTTTTTGATTGAAGGTTCAATTCGGTTGGTCCTGGGTAGTTAAATTTCTCAGAACATAACTTGATGAACAAGTAGGCAGGAAATCTAAGCATATTTTACAGCGACGGATAATTTGTGACTTAACAGAATTAATAGAAATAATAATTTTTAACAATTTTAGTATATCAGTTGAAGTCTTATAGCTTCGGCAAAGATCTTTGACATGCAAAGAAAAAACATACATTAACAGAAACCGATAACACAATAAGCTTCTCTCAATCCCTTCTCCCAGGTCATTTATACTTTTGGCACTTTTTATTTTGTTATGCAGTAAACACATTTTTCAACCGATGTTAGGCCCATAAAAATTATGAATAAAAAGCGTTGTTGTTATATATAAATATATTATCTAATCCAAGATTAAGGAGGAAGTTTCTTCTTACTTTTGCTCTTAGCCACAGCATTTTAAAGGTTTGGTATTTTATTGTACATAATAAATCTAACATAGTTTTAATAGGTGTTACTTTCCGCCTACTTTTACATTTTAGGACTTAATCATAGTACTTCGTGGGACGAATAAGAGACACCGAATAAATTTAGGCTTAACCATGTCCATTTAATACAACAATAACTTGTTTCTTCTTGTTTAGTTTGAAAAGATAGATGTTTACATCATTATGTGTAAACATTTTAAAAGGCATGTAAAGCTAAAACTGTTTATTTTTATTTAAATCAAGCAAAGTAAACATTATTATAAAAACTCTTATGGGCACTACGTTTTATTTGTTTTACTAAATAAATCTAGTTTTATTAAATGTATACTATGAGTTAAGATAAACTATAAACACGAAAAGATGTACTGTTTTCGTTTTTTTTTTGAATTTTAAGTAAAGTAAATCATCCAAGTACATTTGATATATATTTAAGTGAAAGCCAACAAGACGTAACATCTAGTTTAATAACCAATTAACAACTAATTGGGAGATAGATGATACAAGTGAACAAACCACGGCAGTGTAACCCTCATTAGCTTTTCCATTCCAGTTAGCAAGCAGTCAGAGAAACGTTAACTCAAAATTTAAATTAAATATTAATTTAGAATTTCAAAAACAATTACAACTTAAACATAGTTTTATCAACTCTGGAACACTAATAATTTGTGTACAACCATTTTGATAACAATTATTATTGTGTTTAATTCGCTCTAGGAACTAAAATACTATCTAAAACAAGGATTGAGTTTTTAAAAAGTTAATAGAATTATTCATTTGATCAAGACAGTCATATGGAAATATATATTAAATTGAATAAAACTGCGGGCACAATCTAAATCTGATTTTTAAAATATTTATTTAAACTGATGAATAATTCTGTAATTGGTAAAACTAAGGCAAATGTTAGCAATTATTGTGTTATAAAATTAGGTAATGTAGAATATTCACTAAAAAACAAAACAATTTAAAAGAATTATGTTGATAAAGATCTTATAGCAAGTCATATGAATAAAGGTAAATTAAAATTTGATAAAACAACTTATATTTTATTTGTAATATTAGAATCACCAACATGACAATGTATGAGTATTATTATGAGAAATAGAACAAGTTTGATCGAATGTAAAATTGTTATACATGGATACATATTTTATTTTGTTGAGTTAAAGTTAGAAACTTATAAAATTATAAAAGAAAATATAAATGAATTGAGAAAAGTTATTATAAATTTCATATAAAGAAAAATACCCCCGCCGCAGCAAACCTGTGTACTCAGCGAATTTCCAATGCATAATATTACTACAAATACTACAAAAAGCCGCAAACCAAGTTTCATCAAAATATATTCACATATAAGCGATTTTAATTATTCTCCATAAGAATAACATTGGTAATGAGTATGTAGGTTTGCTGAAAGAAGGAACCGAAACAATTGGTTTTTATGCAAATATAAATAGAATTTAACTAGGCGAAGCCACATACTAAGTTTCATCAATATTCAATCATAAATAAGCGCTATATAACATTATAGTTATTCTCCATAAGAATAACATGGGGCTGAGAAAGCAGGTTTGCTGCAACAAGGAACAGAAAAATGGGTTTTTATAAAATTATCAATATAACTCAACCAAGTGAAGCTAAATACCAAGTTTTATTAATTTATGTTCATAATTAAGGGAGACATTACATTTTACTTATTCTCCATAAGAATAACATGGGGGCTGAGTACGCAGGTTTGCTGCTACGGGAATAATCAACAAAAAATAAATTTTTTTTGCAAATATCAATGTACCAGTACTACGTGAAGCCACATACCAAGTTTCATCAACATACATTCATAAATAATCCAGATATCAAATTTTATTTATTCTCCATAAGGATAACATTGGACAACGTACTGTGTTTAGCACTTCGAATATCTCTGCAACGGTTAGGCGTAGAATCACAAATTAAACACCAAAATGATTGTTTTGTGAAACTGAAAAGATTGGTAAAAGCAAATGTGAAGTTTACATTAAAATAAACTGAGGAAAAGCCAAAAACGTTTTTCCCATAAGATTAACATGGGAGATTTTATGAGCAGGTTTTTTTTGGATTTTTTCCGCAACCACTTAACCTAGGTTAATAATTCAAAATACTAAACTATTTGTTTTTTAAGCTCTATAACATGGTCAAAACCAAAATTAAGTTTTTTTAAAATTGTAGGGTGAAAAATGCAAAAAACTAATTTTTTGAAAATTTAAAACCCCCATAAACCCCCCTTCCCATAGTCCGATTTTTCTGGTTTTCGAACTTAAAGTCATGAATGTCATTTTACACATTTGAGCCAAATTTCATCAAAATCGGACGTTTTTTACTCAAGTTATCTTGTTAACGGACACACATATATATATATATATATATATATATATATATATATATATATATATATATATATATACACATATACATATATATAAATTTGAACGAATAGTGTTTTTGGCATCTGGGGACCTCAAAACAAAAAGTTATCATGGTCTCGGGCTTAAGTCTTACGATGAGACCTACGGTAATAGCTTCTTCCCTATAGGGGAAATTCGCTAAAACAGAAAGACAGTTTTAGGAAAGTTTAAAGATGAGTTAAACAGTGTTGCATTAAAATAATATTTAGGTTTAAGACTGAAATTGTATGGTAAAAATCTTTTAAAAATAAAAAAAATAAAGAAAAGTGTTCTCAGTAAAAAAAACTATAAGAATGATTTTAAGAAGTTTTAAGGTACTGAGCAATATAGAAAATTCCGAAAGTAAACCTTAAACTTGAAGTAGGATTAAAAGCTCTTTACAAAATCTAGTAACATACTGAGATATTCCAACTCTAATTCCTTTTTTGATAATTTAATAATATTATAATCATTTATTAATTCTAACTATATATTTCCTAATTTTAACATAAAATCCCAAGCTAAAGATGGTAATGTTATATAATGAGCTCGATTTTATGAATAATTTTTTAAACATACAAATATTAAAATATCAGCCACATATTCACATATTTTGAACAACACATATTGAATAGTATATAAATCTGTCTAGGCTTTAGTTTATACTAAACTTTTAAACCATGTTTATACCCACCATAGATTTTCTCCTGCCTAGCAACTGTAAAATGTATCTTTGTCTAGTATTTGATCATGATTAAATATTTCAATATCATCTATAAATATATATGGAAAAATTACTCCAAGACGTTATATAAAATGTATCATCATCTATATCAATTGCTTAATTTAAATTGTCTCTGATAAATTTGTTTAAATGTTTGATATACTGTTTCTTTAAGTTGTTTTTAGCTAATCTTTCAATATATGAAGACATAAATTTTAGTGTATCAACAAATAGTAATTTAAAACGAATATTGGTGAATATTCTTAAAATTCATACCCATACCCAAAATTAGTTGTATAATAAATAATTTTTTTGGGTATTTGCTATTAAAAATAAGTCTGACTATATTTCTTAGATAGTTCTTTTACAAACAAATGTAAATCATAATTTAAACTCTTATAACACAAGAACATTTTGAGGTAATTTTTGGATTATATTTCAATATAAATAAGCTATTCCTCTATAATTTACAGTTAAATGTCGGCGATATCTTAGTTCAAGTCTTTAATTTACTGTTTAAATTTCTCCCTACAAAATTGCCATCTTCACATATAATTAAATGTAATATACATTTTTAGAATATTTTGTACTTTTACACTAGATCTTATAAGATAAATTCTATAGTGCAATCCATACAAATTATACATCAATAGATTTAAACGATAAAACAGCACAAATATAAATATTAACAAATTTAAAAAATTTTATTTATTTGTTTACATATTAAAAGAACTATACTATATTAATTTTGAATAAAGTTTGGAAGGTGGAGAAATTATCTTATTATTTTGTTTATATATTCTTACGGATTACGAAAAAAGGTTTGTTTAATAAATTATTTTAGCCAATATACTAAAATTAAGACTTTGATATAAAACCAGATTATAACGATGGATGAAATTATAAGATTTTTATGTACATCTCACGACCATTTGAAATTATTTTGAAAATATTACAAATTATTTCTATGCTACTTGGGTAGTATGGGAAAAATGTACTTCTGATTTTTTATTTAAAACTTCATAAGTAACAATTGTATCTTTATATAATTAAAAGAATTTCCTTCGTTTTGTTCGGCGATTTTTGACCCTTTAAACTATTACTTTTAGTAGAGGTGAAACCACAAAGAGGCGCCACTTCCGGCGCTTTTTCCCCATGTTATTCTTATGGGGATCAGTTTTTGGACCGACACCCGATCCCGCCTTACACAAGTTTCCTTGTTGGCCTATATTAATACCCAACCCTTGCCTATATTAAATATATTGTCCCCATCCCTCCTCTATACTTTTTAAAATTTTCAAAAACTATCTCTGGTGTGTTTTGTGTCCTTGGATGTGTTATTGGTGTTTTAATAAATTCCCCCAAATTAAAAAATACTGCCGCCAACTTCTTGATTTAAAATTTGGATGATTGTCGTAGTGTTTTAATAAATCCCAACTACGGTCGAACTGCCAACTGATTAATTAAAACACGCAACAATCCGCACCACCGCCTGCACACGCAACGATCCGCATCGCTGCCCACCACGACGCCACAGCACACGCAACAATCCACCGCTCACTGACACACTGACATACTAACACACTAAAGTCGGTCATGTGCAAGCACGCGTCACATTGACCAGAATTTCCACTTACCATAGAAAGTCCAGCCAACGTGAGGTAATTTCCTGGTTAAATTGAAAAATCCAGCCTCTCGACGTGTATATAAGGAGCTACCGACAAGACACAGCACTATTGTTCTACAAGACCAGTGACACGACATCTCACCACCCACACCTCACCACCGGCACCAGATGACGTCACGGCTCTCCTCTCCACCGGACTCCTCACGGCTCTCACCTCTCCACCGGACGTCTCGGCGCCACGGCTCACCTCTCCACCTCTCACACCCAGGACTTCGGTTAGCTGGGAGTGTTAGCGACGGTAGTTGTAGCTAAGGTGGGACAATCACAACTGTTAATCCATCCGAAAATTGTGAAATAGCCTAATATTTGTAAATCTCCAATTCACCATTTCCAAATTTTAAGGTTTCCATATTTAAATATCCATTTGTAAATCATATTTCGAATGTGACTGCATTTCGAATATGAACTCTCGTAAACTTGTAAAATATAATTTAAAAACCGCTGTTAAATAATTTAAAAAAATTTAAAAATTTAAAAAATTTAAAAAATGGTAATTTCTTGTTTATAAAAAGCAGAGTAATGTCATCTCAAAATTTATTTACATCCAACATGTTGTCCTGTGCAATATGCTCCGTGCCCTGCTCCAACAGAAGCAATTTAATCAGACACTATCGTAACATTCACAAAGTTATTCCTAAAATTTGTAAAAAATGCCATCAAATATTTGATAATAACAATCATTTTAAAATGCATATGCTAGAGAACCACAATACTTGTAATGTGTGTAAGAAGGCTATTAACTGTCAAAAGAAACGCCACCACCTACGATGTGACAAACGACCCTACAAGTTGTATATTTTTAACGGTGAATCTGTGGAAGTATTAGACACTCTTCAATCTTGTCCCCTACCTATCAAATGGATTCTTATTAGGAGGGTAAAGTTCATCAAACACTTGGTGGACAATAATGGTGATTTAATCATTGACAAAGAATGTATTGCTGATTTTCGAAGTTTAACTAGTTTATCAATTGAGAAAGCACAATTAAAGACTCAAATTAAAGAAGCACTTTTTAAAATTGATACCTCCATGCACAAGTATCAAGCCCAAGGCAGCGGATGGATATATGACCACACTAAATACTGGCAGCTACATGTTTACAAATATAAGCCCCTAACTCCCAAATCATACATTCCTACACCAAAAAATATAAAATCAAAACACGCTGTTTTAAATATTAAAAACAGTGATAATAAATGTTTCGTGTGGAGTGTTTTAGCAAGCCTGAATCCAAGGAATAGTAAAGAACATGCAAATCGAGTATTTTACTACGAACCCTATGAAGGCCAGTTAAATATGACAAATATAAAATATCCAGTAAAAATATCCGACATTGATAAATTTGAAAAACAAAACAACATAAGTGTTAACGTATATGGAATTGAAGGACAATTAATATATCCACTGAGAATAACTAAACTAAACAGTAATACGCACGTCAACCTGCTGCTTTTACAACAAGGTCGGAAATCACATTACTGTTTAATTCGTGATTTTGATAAGTTAATGCTACGGTCTACAAAAGACGACCATAAGAAATATTTTTGCAAGTTCTGTTTGCAACATTTTTGCACCAAAGATATATTGGAACGTCACACAACATATTGTAAAACCTTTGATGCCCAAAGAGTACAAATGTCTAAAAAAGATACACTACAATTTACGAATTACAAATATCAACTTAAAGCTCCCTTTGTGATTTATGCAGATTTCGAATGTTTTATAAACTGTGGCAAACACACGCCTTCTGGATTTGCTTATGTTGTAGTGAGAGATTCTAACATTATTTACGAAGAGTTGTACAGCAGTGAAAATGTGATGGATGTGTTTTTCGAAAAGTTATTTAAAACTTATGACTTTATTAAAAGTCAGATGGGAGTATATGTTCCCCTTGTAATGACTGCAGAGCAAGAGATGTTATTCCAAAACTCTACACACTGCCACATATGCCAACAGCTGTTACTGTGTGATAAAGTGCGCGACCACTGCCACCTAACAGGCGAGTTCAGAGGACCCTCCCATAACTCTTGCAATTTAAACTATAAAGTAACCAAGAAAATTCCAGTATTCTTCCACAATCTTAAAAACTATGACGGTCATTTAATAATGCAACACTTGGGGAAATTCAATCGCAAATTGAATTGCATAGCCAAAGACATGGAAAAGTATATTTCGTTCTCTGTTGATGATTTGGTATTTTTGGATTCCTACAACTTTCTGTCTCTTCCCTTAAGCAAATTAGCTTCCAATTTAAATACGTTTAGATTTATAGACAATCCACTACTACAATGTAAGGGCGAATTTCCGTACGAATACATGACAGGACCAGAAAAGTTTTTAGAGCCCCTCCCACCCATAGAGGCATTTTACAGCAGTCTAACTAAAGAATGTATATCTCCTGCACAATATGAACATGCTAAAAACGTATGGAATCATTTTAATATAAAGAATTTAAAAGAATATCACGATTTATACCTTAAAACAGATGTGTTGTTATTGGCTGATGTGTTTGAGACATTTAGGGACTTGTGTTTAAAGGATTATAAACTCGACCCTGTCCACATGTACTCACTGCCTGGACTAACATGGGAGGCGTGTCTTAGAATGACCGGCATAAAATTAGAATTATTTCAAGACGTTGACATGCATTTGTTTATAGAACATGCCATTAGAGGCGGTGTAAGTATGATTTCCACGCGCCACGCTAAAGCCAATAATAAGTACATGGGCGAACATTATGACCCAAATCAAGAAAGCACCTATCTTGTATACTTAGACTGCAACTCGCTATACTCTACAGCAATGTGCGAGTCGTTGCCCGTTGATGGCTTTAGATGGACAAATGAGAAAGATTATAAATACAATCAAAATGAAAACTTTGGATTTATTTTGGAAGTTGATTTAAAATACGATAAAAGTTTACACGATTTGCATAATGACTACCCGCTCGCACCAGAAAAAATGAATGGAAAATTAATACCAAATTTAAATGACAAAACCAAATATATTTTACATTATAAAGCACTAAAAAAATACGAAGAACTGGGTTTGGTAGTTACAAAATACCACAGAATTTTAAAATTCAGACAATCAAAATGGCTCGCCCCCTATATTAATTTTAATATTGAAAAGCGACAAAAAGCTGAACATGATTTTGAAAAAGACTTTTACAAACTGTTAAATAACAGTCTCTTTGGTCGAACAATTATGAACCAACGCAAGTTTCGTGATATACATCTTGTAGACGAGTCTAAGTTAACAAAATATGTTACAAAGCCAAGGTTTGACTGTAGCAAAATGTTCGATAACAATTTGCATGCTGTGCATTTAAATAAATTAATTGTAAAGTTTGATAAACCAATATATTTAGGAATGACCATTTTGGATATCAGTAAAGTAATAATGTATGATTTCCACTATAATTATATGTCAAAATTTAAGAATAAAAAGTTCTTAATGACAGACACAGACAGCCTTGTTTATTCTATAGTAACAGAGGACTTTTACAAGGAAATACAATGTGACTTGGACCGTTTCGACACCTCTGCATATAGTAAAGATCATTTCTTATACTCTGATAAAAACAAAAAAGTTACGGGCAAGTTTAAAGACGAATTAAATGGTCAAATTATGTATGAATATTGTGGTTTAAGGCCAAAATTATACTCTTTCATTCCTTTACAATGGTTATACGAAAAAGAAAAGCAAAATGAGCTAGAGGTTAAGAAGGCAAAAGGAGCTGACAACGCTACAGTTAAACATCTCTTAAGACACCAACATTACTTACACTGTCTTGCAACCGGGGAAGATTACTATGAGAATGTTACAAGAATTAAATCCACAAACCACCATCTGCAAACATTAACGATGAACAAAAAGGTACTCTCTTTTGATGACGACAAGAGGTTTATTGTGGATGGCATCAACACCCTTGCCCTTGGTCACTATAAAATTGGTCAAACATAAATCTGTATTTGCCATTATTCTTTGGCCTTTCCTTGTCTATTACAAAAAAGCCATATTTAGACCTATCCCAGCATTGATGGCAGAGATTTCTAAATTGGTTAAATGAAAAATCATTTCCCACATGATTGTTATACACATGTTTTAAATTTAAATCGTCTTGTTTAAATAATATTAGAAAATTAACATTGTCACGTAAATGTTTGTTTACTTTACTGTAAGATTGACACAAGTAAAAACTGTTAATATTTTTGTGTCTGCCCATTGAGAAAAATTGTGTGATATTTGGACTATTTATGTCGTCAAATACAACTATTGAGTGTGATTCTACATCATTTGGTGTGATTTCACAGTTTGAATATGTGTGTAATTTAACTTCATCACACAGACGGAATATTTCAATTATTTTTTTATATTTTTCTTGTTCTAAAGATTTGGATATTATATATAAATTTGTAAACTTTAATCCTTGTTTTTTTACAATTAAGTTATAAATTACAACGGTCTTCCCCGAACCACTGGGCCCTATTATAAGACAGCGAATATTATTAGGAAATAGACCCAACTTCTTTGGTGTATTTTCTTTATGTGCTATTTTAAATTTGTTCTTTTGTTGAATAAATGACATTTTTTATATAATAAAAATGGTGTATTTTCTTTATGTGCTATTTTAAATTTGTTCTTTTGTTGAATAAATGACATATAATAAAAATGGTGTATTTTCTTTATGTGCTATTTTAAATTTGTTCTTTTGTTTAATAATTTTTTTATATAATAAAAATGGCAAAGAGAAAGTGTAAGAAGGGTAAGGGATTATTCTTAAAGCCATATAGAGGCCGTGGCTTGTTAAATACCCTTATAAACAACCTTCCTTTCCCTCTCCACCTGCCGTCGTATATGTGGTGCGGACCCGGAACTAACGTGCGTGAAAATTTAGCCAGAAATGTACCTCCAAAAAATAAGCTAGACTCTTATTGTAAAGAGCACGACATATTCTACATGAATAATCCTGATACAGCCGCCCGGAACAAGGCAGATATGAGATTAGCGGACCAGGCTTGGACTAGGGTTTCGGCAAAGGACGCCAGTCTGGCCGAAAAAGCAGCAGCTTATGCAGTGACAAATTTGATGAAGGCCAAAGCAAAAATGGGAATGGGATTAAAATTTAATAAAAAAGATGGACAACTTTCAGCTGTTAGAGGCAGCAAGAGACGTGCCTCACTTTCGAGGAGTGTACCTAAAAAACGAGCTAAAACATCTAAGGCCAAAAGTAAGAGAATGTGGAATTATTAATTTAGACAGTGACAGGGGCACACATTGGACAGCATATCGTAAAAATAAAGATGTTGTAATATATTTTGACCCTTTCGGAATACAGCCTCCAAAAGAGGTAATTGAATATTTTGTACCATCTAAAATTTACTATACAACTGATCAAATACAAGATTTAAACAGTTCCATTTGTGGAATTTTATGTTTATCATTTCTGAAAAATTTTAGTTTGTAAAAATGGATTCATTTACTATAACATTTACGGGTACAGAGCCAGAGTTGAAGTCTGTGTTCTTTCCTCCTATAGAATTAAATGGTGATTATGTAATTGGGCTGGTAGATTTTCAAAGTTATAATTCTATATTTAATGTTAAAAAACCTCTAAATACTTTGACATATTACAAAATGCACAAAATTACAACCCCAAAAGGGGAGGTCACAATTGACGAATTAAACCGGGCATTAGATGGTAAAGTTGAAGTTATTATACAAAATAAAGTAGCAT
Organism: Allygus modestus; assembly: GCA_963675035.1. NCBI lineage: Eukaryota > Metazoa > Arthropoda > Insecta > Hemiptera > Cicadellidae > Allygus > Allygus modestus. Next base: position 29,214,171 of record OY776117.1, read on the forward strand.
TAATTAATACAAAAGTCAAACTTATATTTTACAAAGGGCTAGTTCCAAAATTAAATAAACTTAAAGACACAAAATTAACTATAGACGAGGGTGAGGATGTGTATTATTACGATCACAAAGCCGCAAATGTAATTGAAATTGCTGAAGGTACATACGAAGTGTTTGAGCTTGCGAAGGAAATTCAAAAGCAACTCCCAGATTTTGTACTTATAGCCGATAATAAAACTATGAAAGCCACATTACATTCTAGCCATGTGTTTGATTTTACAAAACCGTGTTTAGGGTCTGAATTGTTGGGATTTAAAGGATTTTCTACTCCAGATATTGCGTTTAAATCTGTAAATAAAATCAACATAAATAATGTAAATGTGATTAGAGTAAAATGTAATATTGCGAATGGGTCTTATTTAAATGGTGACAAATCACACACCATACACAGTTTTTACCCAGAAGCTCCTCCCGGCTACAAAATTATTGAGGTCCCCAGAAATATTATATACTTCCCTGTAAATAAGAGAAGTTTAGATGTTGTTAGCATTACATTTGCAGATCAACACGACAAGCCAATTGACTTTAATAAAGAAGAAACTACAATTACTTGTCATATAAAAAAGATATGAGAATTTACAAGAACGGACTGAGTGTGCAAAATGCCAGGTTTATGCGATCAATTGGGTTGAAGTTAAAATTTTCTATTAATAAAAATGGAAGATTTTCTAGACGTTACAGGAAAATTCCAATACGACGATAGCCTGGTTAAAATTACAAATCACTCCTATGTTCCACACAACACTTTAGCAATAAATAATTCCGATGAAATTCGAATATGCATAAATAATCAAGATTTACTAACACTCCCATGTAGGAGTTATCTGTATATTAAAGGAGAAATAGAGAATCATGATAAAGGACATTTTATAAATAATGCATTTGCATTCTTATTTGACGAAATTAGATACGAAGTTGCTGGTAAAGAAATAGATATTGTAAGAAATCCGGGAATTTCCAGTCTTATGAAAATATTGTGCTCTTACAATAAAACAACTAAATTGTCAAATGTAGCATTTGATTCTGATGAAAATTTAAAGGAGTTCCATAAAAGCGGCAAGTTTAGTACTTGTGTCCCGTTAGAGCTGTTAATGGGTGTGTTTGAGGATTTTAATAAGGTTTTAGTAAATGTTAAACAAGAATTGGTGTTGAAAAGATCCAAAAACGACTTAAATTGTATATTAACAACATCTAATGCTCCAACCGGTGTCGATCCTATTCCTAAAATTACACTTAAATCGATTCAGTGGGTGATGCCGCATGTGGTGCCATCTGATGGGGAGAAGCTTCAATTACAAAAGATGTTATTGCAAAATAAAAATTTGCAAATTGCATTTAGAAGTTTGGAGCTACACGAACTCCCATCATACCCCGAAACCAAGAGACATACATGGTCAGTTAAGACGTCTTCGAGTTTGGAGAAGCCCAGGTATATTATATTTGGTTTCCAAACAGGTAGGGACAACAGTGCACGAAAAAGAACTGATGAATTTGATCACTGTAAATTGAAAAATATCAAAGTGTTTTTAAACTCTGAATATTATCCTTATAGTGATTTAAATCTCGACTTTGAAAATGGAGATGCCTCTAAAGCTTATGAGATGTTTGTGAGGTTTAGGGAGAGTTACTACAACACCGTCCCCGATCCTATGTTTAACAGAGCTGACTTTATAAAGAAATATCCTCTAAATGTAATAGATTGTTCTAGGCAGAATGAATCAGTCAAAGAGGGGGTTGTAGATATTAAATTAGAAATTGAAACTGCAGAAAATGTCCCTTCAAACACATCTGCATATTGCCTAATAATTCACGATAAGGTGTTTGAGTATAATCCTTTGACAAATGAGATAAATAAAATGTAAATAAAATGAAAACAAATATTCAACAAGAATTGGTAGAGTCTGCAAAACAAATAAGAGAAAAATATAGGGCGTTAAAACGTGGTAAATTTCTAGAGGCTGAAGAGAGGTTCCAAACATTCCAACCGTTAATAGAGCCTTTGCAAGAATTAAAAAATTTAGCCACAAAAACAGAGAGGCCAGTTCTCCCAATGATTTTAGAAAAAACCCCGTCTAGAATACCAAGAATAACCCAGATAACACCGCACAAATTAGATTTTGGTCTTTTAGCATCAGACTATTTAGGAAATTACCTTAGTAGAAGTAGTATGACAGACACCACATATGGTATTAGGCAAGAAGGACATAAATTTTTTATTGGGAATCAGGAAGTTCAAATTGCCAATGATGATGTTACAGTTGGAGAAAAAATTTATAAAGGGACAAAGGGATTGTGGGAATTGTTAACTTTAAAAGAACCCGTAAACTATAGTCAGGCTGATTTGCAAAATTATAAAGAGATTTTGGAAGCTACAAATGCACATTTAAAGGGTTATAAACCAGGTGCGGCGATGTCAGGTAATAAACACACTAAATATCTTAATATAATTAAACCCCTGTTTAAGACTGTTGGTGAAGGTTTAAGGCGGGTAACTGGTAATAAAATAGACTATGTTTATTGGGATGATCCTAATGAGCTTGTAGATAGGTTAAGACTGCTTTGGTTAAGCCGATTGGCGGGAAATTCTGGAGTGGATAATGAGATAGATTCTATCATAGAAGAATTGAGGGAAAGTGGAATTGTTTATTAAATAAAAAGATGATAGATAAATTTTATCGCGTATATAACCCGTATAGTAAACCAGAAGCTAGAAGTTTTAAAGAAACTACTTTAAATCTAAAAGATGATGGTTGGAATGCTTTAAATTATAAAATTAGTAATGTTAAAGGTGGGGAGTTTACTGATGATGTATCGACTTTGGGGCAGACGTTAACCAGAAAAGGTGATGCTTTTGTACAAGGTAATACTAAATATAAGTTTTTAGAATCCAAGGGTAATAATTGGAACGCTAATAAACGCAAAATTACTAATGTTAAACGGGGTGAAAGCGCAACCGATGTACCCACATTAGAGCAAACTTTAATAAGAAAAGATGGTGTCTTTGTACAAGACAAAAATAATTATGAATTTTTGGAATTGGAGAATGGTATTTGGAATGCCAAAAAGCGAAAGATTAGTAATTTGTTGGCTGGTAAAGAAAGCGATGATGTTGTAAACGTCTCTCAAGTACCAAAAATGGATCTAAACTTTTGGGATTTTAATAATAAAAGGCTAGTTCGTGTTAAACCCGCTGTTGATGAGAACGATTGTGTTACAAAACATCAGACTGTGACTTTAGACGGTCTTAAATTTGATGGTAAAAATAAGCAATTAACAAAGATTTTACCTGGAACATTGCCAAATGATGTGGCTGTTGTTAAGCAAATATTAACAAAAGGTGAGAAAAGCACAATAAAACAGGGGGATAAATATTATAATGTATTAACATTAGATAGCGATATGTGGGATGCAGAGGACAAATTAATAAAGAATGTACCTGAAGGCAAAGATAGGAGTGATGTTTGTTTAATGTCGCAGGTTTTGAGGTATGACGATAATATTAAAACTTTTAGACAAGACAATATTAAATTTGATATTTGTTTAAAATCACATGCGTTAAGGTTTAACAATAAAACTAATAAATTTATGCAAGACAATAATGAAATCGATTTGATGATGTACAATCCTAAATTGTTGGTTGCAGACCCTACATCTTTAAGCGGATTTAAGACTTTAGATGGAGGGGCATATTTGCCAAAAAACTATGTATATCAAAGAATGAGTGATGGTATGTTAATTGGTAGCAATGGAGGTGTTTTTGAAACGACAGAGACTGGCAGATATGTTAACATTAAAAATAAAGAATAAAAAATGGAAAAAATTGCTTACGAATTGCATAAGCCCGCGAGAAAGAACTTTGTTAGAAGGTCTTTTAAGGTGTTGGGTATAAACGAAACTGTTCAAATAGATTTAATAGATATGCGGAATTATGCTAGAGAGAATTCTGGAAATAAATATATTTTAACTTTAATAGACACATTTTCTAAAAAAGCTTATGCTGCTCCACTAAAGAATAAAACTGGATTAGTAGTCACAGAAGCTATAAAAACTATTCTCCCAAAGGGAGTTAAAAATATTCAATCTGATAACGGAAAAGAATTTTTTAATGAACATTTTACCAAACTAATGAAAATTCTAAATATTAATCACTACCACACTTACTCTACAACTAAGGCGGCTATTGTGGAAAGGTTCCAGAGAACTTTAAAGAATTGGTTGTATAGAGAGTTTAGTGCACAAGGGAGTTACAAGTGGTTGGATTTACTTCCAAAGTTAATAAGGATATATAATAATAAAGTACATAGATCCATAGGGATGAAGCCTAACCAAGTAAGTGCTAAGAACTCTAAAGATGTACATGAAAGGTTAGCATCTAAAGTACAAGTTAAAAAGCCAAGATATAAGGTGGGGGATAGTGTAAGGATATCTAAATATAAACATGTATTTAGTAAAGGATATACCCCTAACTGGACGGGAGAGCTTTTTACAATAGCAGAAGTTAAGAAAACAAAGCCTGTGACTTATATTTTGAAAGATAAAAATGGCAATATAATCAAAGGAGGATTTTATACAGAAGAATTGTTAAAGACTAAATATAAAGACATGTATTTGGTAGAGAAGGTAATTAGGAGGAAGGGTGATTTATTATATGTCAAATGGCTCGGGTTCCCAAGTAGCCAGAACTCGTGGATTTCTGCAAAGGATGTATTAAAATGAATTTTAAAATAGGGTCAAAATTGGCAGTTCGACCGTAGTTGGGATATGTAGAATTTATTAAAACACTACGACAATCATCCAAATTTTAAATCAGGAAGTTGGCGGCAGTATTTTTTAATTTGGGGGAATTTATTAAAACACCAATAACACATCCAAGGACACAAAACACACCAGAGATAGTTTTTGAAAATTTTAAAAAGTATAGAGGGGGATGGGGACAATATATTTAATATAGGCAAGGGTTGGGTATTAATATAGGCCAACAAGGAAACTTGTGTAGGGCGGGATCGGGTGTCGGTCCAAAAACTGATCCCCATAAGAATAACATGGGAAAAAAGCGCCGGAAGTGGCCCCTCCCCGGTAATTCACAACTACTACTTTTAATACATATTTGGTATTAATCGAAAGATTTACCATTAACTATAGATATTATAGTCAATGCTTTTACCCTCTAGATGTGCCTTTTGGGGTTTTGAAAAACATCCAACTTCAGGGCTCCACCTCATTGGCTCTTAAAGTTCCAATGTTAATTTTATGGAGTTGTATTTTATTTAGTCAAACAGCTGATTATAATGTAAAACAAAACATCTGACCCTGTGCCTTCCAGATTCCCGTGTGGAGAACGGGACAACTACTAGTACAAATTTAAAAAATAAGATTTAGAAAAATTAGAGATTTTAATTTATAAAATAAAAAAAAACATTTCTTAGAAATGGGTTTGATCAAAGAGATTAAGAGAGTTAGTAAATTGGGAAACAAATTATTTAAACCAATAAATAACTTATGTAAGATTGATTAGTTCTAAAGAACAAAAGATAACTACAAACTATATTTGAGTATTGCTAAATTAGAAGACTATAAATTACAATGGATGGTAAAAATATTAAAGAATTAAATATAAAATATTCATTCGATCATATAGAATACATTAAAAAAATAGGGAATTCGTTATACTGTATTAGATTTTAAATTTAATATTTAAGAAATCGAATATATTTAAATTTGTTCATTATGACTGTAGATTAAAAATATCCACAACTATTTAATTAAAATTAACTAATTTATTTATGTTAACTATATTTTTAAAACATTTTTACAAACAGATTTTTGTTTTAAATGTTCCCGAGTGTTTAATTTTTCACCCTTAACAATATGCTGAATTTTCTTAAAATAATACCCAAACCTATATGAATATTCGGAATTAAAAAAAATGTGTAGGAATAAAATAGAAAAATCCTGTGATATAATTATACAATGATCATTTATGGTTCTTGAACGGAGATTTTGCATTGAGTATCTGTTAGTATCCGAATTATTTTTGAATCCCCATATATCTATCTACTTATGTACACAATATTAATGAATCAAAATTTCATTGACTATCAATTATGTATTTTAAACTATAGAATATAAATCACCAGAGCGTTTTTAAACTATTAAAAAGTTCTTCGCACTTTGTTGAAAATCAACTATCCATATAATAAAAAAATATCAGTGGCTAGCCAGAGCCTACGGTGGCAATTCATCTTGTGCTACCGTGTAGACCCCAACCGAGCCTGAGCACGAGATGCAGAGCGTTGTTCGTCTGCCCACATAGTCGAATGGTAATTTAAACTGTGCGTCCCCCCATGTAGTCTAAAAACAAATTGCCTGGTTTGTCTCCCCACATAGTCGGGAATCAGCTTGAACAATGCGTCTCCCCAATTAATCCAAACCTTACGCGAATAGTGCTTCGCAGTGTGCGAAAGCGATCGCGGCACAATGTGATGGCGGGCGCTGGAACTAAACTTGTAAGTTGTGTATAATTTGACAATGACAAACGGGGAGATTTGCCAAAAAATAGTTATTTACGTTTAGGTAGCCCTAAATAACCCCGTTATGCTGAAATTTTACTATCAACCAAACGAGGTCTCCCCGTTTGAAATTGTCTCCCCGTTTTGTGTTGTGCGTACTTGTAAATCTCCCCGTTTCCTACTCCCTAAAAACAAACACACACACACACACACACACACACACACACACACACACACACACACACACACACACACACACACACACACACACACACACACACACACACACACACACACACACACACACACACACACACACACACACACACACACACACATACACACACACACTCATAAATATATACATATGTATAAATAAATATACAAATAATATATATAAATAATTTTGAACGACCCCCCAAAACGTGCGAGTTTCACCGTGCGAGTCATGCTAATAGTTCACTTTTCCATAGGAAATTCACTAATAATGATTTCACACAGTACCTCACTACGGAGTACGGCTCCCGCTGCCCGCTTCCCGCGCCGGTGAGGCCCCCCAGGTCCCGCCAGCGGTCTTCCCGCGGATGGATCGCTAGTAAATTTCTTGGAACTAAAAAAAATCAAAACGCGATCGTGACCGCGACCGCTCCCGCGTCGGTGTGGACGGGGCTTAATCTACATTGCCTTACAGTTCCTCCTGCTCTCGAGATGGTACTCAACGGATAATGGTTAACTATGTAAAATGCCTTGCTTGACAGTGTATTATAGATTTAAACTTAGAAGACATGCATTATTGTCTAAAATACAAAGATCAGTATAGGCCTAAAAAGCTACATAAATATAACTCTACCTAGAACAATATCAAGTAGATTACCGTAGGAACATAACAATCGCAGAGGCTGTAACGCTCTTTCAGGTATTGACACATCAAAACTTGAGTAGCATAATTTCTGCTCACTCGGATAAGGAGTTTTTGTGTGAACACAAAATAATAGGTTTACATAATTTATATGCGTAAGTGGTGTAATTAAGGATGTAGCTATAAATATGTAATGTTTGATTGTGTTCTATTATCAGTTAATAAACTTTATGCTCGTTTTATAGTATGTTAACTAACGTCAATTGTCCAATCGCATAAGCCAATTATCGAGCGTCAACTGTCCAATCTTAATTAGCCATTTATCCAGCGTCAATTGGTCAATCTTATGCAGGTATTTATCCAGCGTCAATTGCTCAGCCTTATGCAGGTATTTATCCAGCGTCAATTGGTCAATCTTCTTTGGCTAGATGGCATTAGTTCGTGACAAAATGTTACATCCAGGATATTTATTCTAAGAAAAAGATTTACAGATTTGTATTGATTGATAAGTTATTATGTTACTTTTACAAGTACGCAGTGTACAATACTCCTTATGTACAAAGTGTTTAAGTTAAAACAATCTTATTCTATATACGCATATATACAAATTTGGAATTGACTTTCAAATTCATTTATAATTCATTTGTTATTTTTATTATGTTGCTGTTTCTTTTGTGCTGTAAACCCATAGCAAATTGAAAAATAATAAGATAAACTCAACGCAATACAATAAGTGCAAATCATTGCAACGAGGGTTGTCCCACACAACCAACATGGCTAAATCGGTAGTTGAAAAAAATCATGAAAAGTCTACTGTTAAGTTTTATATTTCTTTGACTTTATTATATTTATTGATTTAAAAATACACAGTAAATAAATATTTAACAGCTGAAATACTTAATTTACTACTTCCAAAACAATTACTAACAAATACTATTTGCTTATTAAAATGAATGGATTTATTGAGTCTTAAGTCTTTGTCTGAAATCCACTAATACCACGATATTAATTATATGAAAATGATGCGAATCTAAAAAAGGGGTAAACAAGTGAATACTGTAATTACAGAGCCTACTGCTACGACTAAGATTGCTCAGACTGAAATGATCGTTACAAGCACAATTCGGATTCGAGAGCCCTTAAATGAGGATGTAACTTTGACTGGGATTTGATTAGTTTCTTAAGCTACCAACGGTCTAATGGGTCGTTTGTTTTACTGTAACGGTCATGAGTACTCAGCAATATGAAGTATACTGATAAGTTTGACTATTTACCAAAATCCCTTCATGATCTTTCAAATGTTTAGTTTTGGTATGGTAAAAATCAATGTTTCTAAGTAAATTATATATTGGCGATGTTGTTTATTTTATGAAACACTTTTGGCAGGGGAAAGAAGGAAAGCATGGAAAAGGAAAGTCTACTTTTACACTCCCTGCTGAGAACAATGACTTTAAGTAAACTGTATTAAGTGACAAACCCGAACAAGCAAACAACCTATAACTATTGTTAGTGAATTTCCTTTGGAAAGTGAACTATTAGCATGACCCGCACGGTGAAACTTAAGCCCGGGACCACCATAGAAGTTCCTAACGTGACCCCCTGAACATGTTTTGGGGGGTCGTTCAAAATTGTATATAAATATATATGTGTATATATATATGTGTTTGCACTCTAGCGGTCGCATTTTTTGTCCGATTAACTTCAAATTTGGTAGGGACGTTCCTTTCTGAAATCAGTTGGACAAGTTCGTTGGGCAAAAGAATCGAAAAACTCCAGACCCCTTTTTGGGGGGTTAATTTTCCAAATTTCGAGTTTTCGGGCCCAAAAAGGGTCTAAAAAGCCCCAAATGTAAAATTAATGCATGTAAAAAGATGGGAATTAGTGAGACGAAAGTTTTAAGCCCTCTTTCGTCATTCTAACATAAATATTTACCGAGTTATTAAATAAAATGTGTATTGACTAAACACAGTACGTTGTCTTATGGGGGTTTTACACTAGAAAAGCCTGCTACTCCTTTGTTAGAGTACTTTTGTCATCCCCAGCAACCTCACGCCTACTTTCAAGCCTGACTGGACCTTCTCCTAACATTATAATGCGCAAAATTGTATTCCCAGCTTTGCAGGTAAATGAAACCAGGAGCATCAGAACAGCCAAAAAATCAATGAATGTTTTCAGATTTGAATAAAAATTGGAATACAAGTATGTTTTTACACTAATTTTAAGTTTTAAAAGTTTTTATGTGGAAATTCACTTCCCTCACGTCAGCGTGCTGTGTGCGAACTCGTTATCACTTATTATTATCAAAATATATTTATTAAATATATTTTTCAAATTTATAATATGATCTATTTTAATCATCGAGTTTCTTATAAAACTGGATTTATAACTAATTGGTGGCCAGGGCATGTATTATGTTGAGTTATTTTACATAATACACACTCACATACATATTCGTTACAAAGCTTTTTCAGCTGTAACTGCAAAGCGACCTAAAAACAATATACAATCATTTATGTTTAATAATTCAACCTTTTATATTTAAGGTATTCTCTAAAACCTTTGTAAACATTCATTTTAGCGAATTCCCCCTATAGGGAAGAAGCTATTACCGTAGGTCTCATGGTAAGACTTAAGCCCGAGACCATGATAACTTTTTGTTTTGAGGTCCCCAGATGCCAAAAACTCTATTCGTTCAAATTTATATATATATATATATATATATATATGTCCGTTAACACGGTAACTTGAGTAAAAAACGTCCGATTTTGATGAAATTTGTCTCAAATGTGTAAAATGACATTAATGACTTTAAGTTCGAAAACCAGAAAAATCTGACCATGGGAAGGGGGGTTTATGGGGGTTTTAAATTTTCCAAAAATCAGTTTTTGCATTTTTCACCCGTAAAATTAAAAAAAAATTTTGGTTTTGACCATGCTATAGAGCTTAAAAAACAAATAATTTAGTATTTTGAATTATTAACCTAGGTTAGTGGTTGCGGAGAAAATCCAAAAAAACTTGCTCATAAAATCTCCCATGTTAATCTTATGGGAAAAAGGTTTTTTGCTTTTCCTCAGTTTATTTTAATGTAAACTTCACATTTGCTTTTACCAATCTGTTCAGTTCCACAAAACAATCATTTTGGTGTTTAAATTGTGATTCTACGCCCAACCGTTGCAAAGATATTCGAAGGGCTAAACACAGTACGTTGTCCAATGTTATCCTTATGGAGAATAAATAAAATTTTATATTTCGATTATTTATGAATGTATGTTGATGAAACTTGGTATGTGGCTTCACGTAGTACTGGTATATTGATATTTGCAAAAAAATTGATTTTTTGTTGATTATTCCCGTAGCAGCAAACCTGCGTACTCAGCCCCCATGTTATTCTTATGGAGAATATGTAAAATGTAATGACTCCCTTAATTATGAACATAAATTAATAAAACTTGGTATGTAGCTTCACTTGGTTGAGTTATATTGATAATTATATAAAAACCCATTTTTCTGTTTCTTGTTGCAGCAAACCTGCTTTCTCAGCCCCCATGTTATTCTTAAGGAGAATAACTAGAATGTTATATATCGCTTATTTATGATTGAATATCGATTAAACTTAGTATGTGGCTTCGCCTAGTTAAATTCTATTTATATTTGCATAAAAACCAATTGTTTCTGTTCCTTTTTTCAGCAAACCTACATACTCATTACCAACGTTATTCTTATGGAGAATAATTAAAATCGCTTATATGTGAATGTATTTTTATGAAACTTGGTTTGCGACTTTATGTGGTATTAAGACATATATTATGAATTGGAAATTCGCTGAGTTCGCAGGTTTGCTGCGACGGGGGTATTTGTTCATAACGATACAATCTATAAGGTTTTATCTCCTAACTGTTATACAAGCTTTTTAAATAAGAGTTACAGTAGTACATACAAAAGTTTTAAATTAACAAATATAATTTCAGACATTTTATAAGTTGTATTTGCAGTGAATGATAAACACATCTGCAATCATACCTTAACATTCTATCTTTAGTTAATAGTTGTTTCTTCATATTAGTTAATAGTGAACAAGTCTCCTTTAAGGTGATTCCCTTGCTTTGGAAAATCAACCAAAAACCTCAATCCATAACAGAATATATGATGTTCATAATGTTGAAATGATTAAATTCATATGATGAAATTCATAGATGATGTTGAATGATGAAATTCATAAGATGATACAAGGCTATCAATTTCGACCAGTCACACCGGTCATCAAATTGGCCTGATGATGACCGGTGTGACTGTTCGAAATCGAGAGCCTTTTACCATATTTTATCTATGTTTACCGTATCTATGTGAATCAGTATAAGTGTAAATTTATTCTTAAGTGTTGTAAGATGCCTTCTATTACAACCCGTAAGTAATTACACGTAATGCTAGTGAAAAAAATGCTTATTTGGTAATAAAACCGCAATCCGTGCATTTTCTTTTGTTCACTAAATTCAATAAATGTACGATTTACACAGTAAAGAGTTTTGTCATAACTAGTGTGATATATTTAACCTTTGTGATGTATTTATCTTTGTAGATAAACTAAAGTGAAATTCAAAAGAGTAAAACACATAAATGTTTCTCCCCCTAGTGATGCATTTAAAACATTTAACATTACTATTTATACATGAGGTTAATAGTTTATATTCGTGTATGTACAGCTTCCAAGCGTGCTGACGTAGTCAATAGAAGTGTTTGAATGTCCCATTAAACGCTGATGTACCGTTAATCCCGTGATCGCCTTATGCACCAGGAGCCGCTGATGAGTTATAACAGGTACTTAGTTTTCTCTCTGCTTTGAGTGCTGTCTGAAAATGTGAATAAGGAAAATTTTATGGCAAAAGTTAGTTTGATACTGTTATATGAACCTATGTATAACTATACTCAAAATCTTACTGATTATATATATAAAAAAAAACAGCGCGATGGTAAAAAAATAACATTACTATAACATTTAAATATAATTATAATAGAATGAAACTATAGTTCAAGTTGATAGTATAGTTCATTAGTGAATTTCCTATGGAAAGTGAACTATTAGCATGACCCGCACGGTGAAACTTAAGCCCGGGACCACCATAGAAGTTCCTAACGTGACCCCCTGAACACGTTTTGGGGGGTCGTTCATAATTTTATATATATATATGTATATATATATATATAAAACATATATATATATAACATATACATATAAAATTGTATATAAATATATATGTGTATATATATATGTGTATGCACTCTAGCGGTCGCATTTTTTGTCCGATTTCCTTCAAATTTGGTAGGGACGTTCCTTTCTATAATCAGTTGGACAAGTTCGTTGGGCAAAACAATCGGAAAACTCTAAACCCATTTTTTGGGGGATTAATCTTTCAAATGTCGAGTTTTTGGGCCCCAAAAGGGTCAGAAAAGCCCCGGATGCAAAATTAATGCGTGGAAAAAGATGGGAATTAGTTAGGCGAAAGTTTTAAGCCCTCTCTCGTCATTCTAGCTTAAATATTTACCGAGTTATTAAAGAAAATGTGTATTGACCAAACGCAGTACGTTGTCTTATGGGGGTTTTACATTAGAAAAGCCTGTTATTCATTTGTTGGTGTACTTTTAACATCTCCAGGAACCTCACGCCTACTTTAAAGCCTGACTGGACCTTCTCCTAACCTTATAATGCACAAAATTGTATTCCCAGCATTGCAGGTAAATAGAACCAGGAGCATCAAAACAGCCAAAAAATCAATATTTTCAGATTTGAATAAAAATTGGAATAATTGTATGTTTTTAACTGATTTTGAGTTTTTATAGTTTTTTATGTGGAAATTCACTTCCCTCACGTCAGCGTGCTGCGTGCGAACTCGTTTAGATTTAGTATAGTCCTTATGTATAAGGTATAAGTACCTTTAAACAATACCTCCACAAATGGCCCTTTCTTACAACTCTGAGAGGTATTGGCAAATCTACGTAAAAACGCCTTTAATTTGACACCGCTTAAACGATCAAATCTGTCCAGCCGATTACGAGTTATGACTGTGAAGAAACAACCCTAGCGTATTAATATACAGGATTATACAACTTTGAGACTGAACAAAAAGTTAATAGCAATACGGACATGCATGTATTAATGCCACTGATAGTTCTGGAGTTTATAACAGCATACTCATTAAATCAAAATCTTTTAACTCCTGCAACGCTCGTACACAGACAACCTTGTCGTATAAGCAGAGAGAGATAACATCTTGACATGGGTTGACATCAAATAAATACGTGGTTCTTAAATACACTCGAGTCCTTTTAACTGTCAGGGAGAAAACCGATTGACAAGCAATCTTGTACAGTTAAAAGTTCAATCTGTTTTCACACGTGGCATGAATAAAGACAGGAAATTCTCTCACAGCCCCGCCTGAATTAGCGCAAATAAATTACTTTAAAACATTTAAAAATTAACTCAAGAAGTATTTATTAGATACAGTTTCCTACCAGCTTCCTTCTTACTTAACCTGACTGTCCATACAAGCTACATCAAATCACTATCATTTCGCCTCATTCCACTCCATGAGTGTCGTTCTCGATAACAGGCATCAACAAGTGGGTGTGCAATAGCCAAATAAGCATAGATCACTGGTTCTTGCTACTTGATTTGGTCAACTTGGACGACTTGGGAGTAAATAAGTAAATAGATGAGTTTATTTTATTTTATTGTTTTTATTTGACTAAAAAATTGTGAAGAAAACATCCCACAATCTGTTGCTTAAATTGAGGGACCAGGTAAAAACGAGACAAGTATCGCGGTCAGGACTCAAAGTAAAAACGTGACATTTATGAAAAACTTTATTTGGTAGATGTTTAGGAGTGTGCTTCAAGTGTAAGCTTGTGAACTTAATTTATTTTGGATGTGATGAGCAGAATTGACTGATACAGTATCTTTCTCTACCTTATATCTATCAATCTAGACAAGCTTAGGATTTACACAGATGTTACTCTTTAAAGGTTTTTATAAACTACTTCAAAGTTTATACCAAGTTTCATTATTACCTATACTTTGATGTGTTAAAGTTGTTTAGTTAAACAGGTCCACATAAAACGGACAGATATGGGAAACATGTTTTTACTGAAACAATTGGCTTTATTAAACCTGCCAATCAACAGTCAAATTTGATGCATTCGAATCGGAGCACTCTTTACATTTATCACAGCCACTTTTATCCAGAAACAGTATCAGTTAGCTTAGTCTTCAATTTATATTACAATAAATATATAAAAATAATATAAGTAAACGTCTTTAAGCATACAAAAATTTTTAACCACTAAAGATTGGCATATATTAAAGATATCAAAAGGATGGTGTCGGACGAGAATCTATTTAATTTTGCAGATGGAAAAAATAACGTCCATGACCTTGAAATTGACACTTTTTCAAAAATCAACACTCTTGCTCAGTATTTCTCCAGCAACGCCTTGAAATTAAACACAGAAAATACAGGATACCTCTGCATAAGTACACATCAACTGAGGAGGTTTAACGAAATTGATGATCTGAATGTCTTTATAGGGGAGGAAATGCTGGATCCATCCAACTCTTCTGATTTCCTAGGAGTTAGGGTGGACGATGGTTTATCATGGGCGACCAAATCGATGAAAAATCAAAAAAGCTTGCCTCTGGGCTGTTTTTGTTGAGAATAGTTTTAAATTCTGCAATTTAAACGTTTCTAGAATTGTATACTTCACTCCTTTGGAATCTCACATCATGTACTCGCCTTGTGCGGAGGGTACAAGACTCTCATAGGGAAAATTTCTATCTGGCAAAAAAAGGCCATTAGGGTCATCTTTGGGCTCACTCCTTGGGAGCATTGTGAGAGTTACTTCATAAGATTAGATCTTTTGACTGTTCCTGCCCTATATTTTTATGAGTTAGTAATAAACATTAGGAATAACAAATTAATGAACCATCAAAGAAATCATACTCACAATACTCGATTCAAATAAAAATTCTCCATATTTCATAGACTGTCGGTCTTTGAAAAAAAAACTCTTTACGCTGGCTTACAATTTTATCAAATGTTGCCCAACTTAATTTCATCCATTGCTGACGACAAAAAATTTAAAGCAACACTAAGAGTTATCTGTTTGAGCATTGTTTTTATTCTGTGGAAAGTACCGTTGATCACCTCAGGCAATGTAACCTGTGTAACTCTCTGACCCCTCCCCTCATACCAATCATATTCTATAGTGGCTGAAACTACTTCAGCACTTTGACCTGTTCAACGCCATCGAACATATGAATGGAAACATCAAGTAATAAGTAAGTAAGTAACAAGTATTGTTATCCATCTCTAATGTTTAGTGGTTGTTGGCAACCAATTTTGAATTGGCCACCGTTTTAAAATATGGAGGCTGCAGCACATAATTAATGCTTTGCAAGTTTCAGTATGTTAATAGCAAGGTAACAATAAATTCTGTAGATTTTTAGTAGATACTTTTTTGGTTAAACTCTATTTGTACAATTTGTTGTCAAACATCTACTTTCTATTTTACTATCTATGCATTAACACAAAATGCTCTCATTTGAATTTAATCCCTTTACAAGTGAAAAATTATAAATCACTATGTTAACCAAAGGAAAAGATTCGTCATTAAAGCCGAATTAGCATATACAGTAGTCTCAAAAAAAATTTAAATCATAGACTTAATGCCAAAGGCAAAATGAGATAGCGAATCCAGAAAGCTATTTATGAGGACTGCCAGTTAAAAGTATTTTTCAACTTATATCCGTCAAACTAGTATGAGGATTTATAAATCTGTTTCATAAAATATCTTAATATTCACGATGGATCCTTAACTTTACAAAACTACACCATCAATGAAATGTTTAACATCACCAATGACCAGGTAACCGATTCTCTTTCTCCCGACAAATCAATGAGTTGGGACTCTTCTTTGGCTCAAGAGGTTTCAATCTATTGAAGAGATTTTGAAAACGATCTCACCACCGGCTTGAGTTTATATATTTTTATTTATAAAGAGAAAGAAAATAAAAGAGAGAAAACATATTTTACTCTTTATTTTTCTATAAAGACAACCCACTTAATATAATCATTATGTTATAATATAAAATTATATTTATTAAATACATATTTATAATAATAACAATAGCTTAATAACATTTAACCATCTTCATAAAATATATTATTTTTACCCTTTTAGCCTTGACTAGTAGCATTTTAAAATACTACTCTTTGTTTTTCTGCTTATCATTATTAGCATAACGTTTAGCACGACTGCCCTGCTGGTTTTAAACAGGGATTTTTATAGCTAACTAAACAAATTATACTTGAATGAAATGAATGAAGGAAAAAGCACAGTCGTCTGCCAATATATATCAATAAGAGTCCAACACTGGAAAGTATGGGAATTCGTCCAATTCTTCGTAGAGTCATATCAGGTGTTTATTCTCAATAGATCTGTTTGGAATGTTTCATCTACGTTAGGAAGGCGTGCGAGAGACGTACGAGTGATAAATTGAGTTTTCCAAAGATACGTTTAGCATAAAAAAAGGGTTACAAATGATGTAATTCCTTGTTAAATCCTATTCCTCATAAATAGTTATAAGCAGATACAATCATAATTCCATTAACGTATCAAAGTCTATAAGTGACTTTTACTTTAAAGGGATTAAAATTCAACTTTCTAAAACTTCAAATAACCGAAAATATTTTTTGGAATGGTAACATTTATTATTATTTGAATTCTGCCGGAAGTTACATTACCAGTTAGACCTATGCAAAATGTTATAAACATTAATATATTTGGCCGGATTTTTTACTATTCAAAATATTTAAGACCAATATATTTCAATAACATTAATGATTAGCTACCAAATTTATAACTTTTAAAGTATTTATAAAAATTACTGCCTGAAAAATTAATAACTTGATTAATGTATAACATCTTTCATCAAGAAACCAGCTTAATCAATTTCAGAATATAAACGAAAAACCTTCTCATATTATTGTGTCCACTACATACAGTGATTTTACCAAACTACATCTACTCAATCCAAGTTCAATCGACAATGGCTGTTTTAACAATCGACTCAGCCGCTGTATGGTTAAAATGGGATTGGGCAAGGTTCAAGGTGATATCGTAATATATTTCTTTTAATTTAGTGAAAAAGTAATTTACAAACTTTGCAACTGGTGCAGACATATTAAAATGCATTTCGTTATCGATGAAATGAATTGTAAAATAATAAGTTGTCAGCTGTTATACTTGTTTGCTGCATAAATACAAATTAATCTCAAAACTTTTATTGGTAAGCTTATATATATATATATATATATATATATATATATATATATATATATATACACGAGTAGTTATAAGAAATTTTGGAAAACATTCCTTGAATTTGATTGAACATGTTGAAGCTAAAAGTTAAACAACTTTTTAAGTCTAAGGTATACATCTACGAGTGTTATATTATACTAGGCTTTTCGCCGTTGGACGCTTCGCCCCATAACACCCTTTTGGAGTTCGCTTCGGTTACTTGCGTTCCTCAGTCAAATCAAGTTTAAATCAAACTCAACTGTTGTAGTTCATTAGCCAAAGAAAAACTCCAAAAAAATTACCTTTGATGAGCACATTAACACCTACACAGGCGGTCCCATATCGGTTCGATATCGAAACATGTTACCAACCGGCTGCTTGTTCGTTTTATCGAATGAACTCCCGACTTCGACAGTTGTTCGTTGTGTATAAAAGCAAAAAAAAGTACTCATTACAATGTAAAAATAAAGTGCTCAACGTGGTTACAATGTTAAATTGGAGTACTACAAATGGATTTACGTTTAAAAAATAACAACAAATTAGAATGCAGTTCACGACAAAATTATAGTAATCTAACCAAACCTAACTCCTCAGAGTGCTGTATGGTGGCTGTTCGTTGTACAGCATAGTTATAAATTTATGGATTTGTAAAAACAAAATAAAGTCAAATTAAACAGAAATTTCAGACCTCATAAAATAAACATAAAAAGTATGATTCAAACCCGTGATCACATGATCGTGAGTCTGACAACATATCCATTACTGGGCTACTGGGCTAAATTCATTTGATAGAAAAAATCGGTTGATTCCATTTTTCAATACCGTAACAAACGATATTCGCGTTATTGAACTTCCCGTGTAGGCGATAATGTGCTCACCATGTTTTGTAACAGCTGATTTATATACTACTCATGTGAGAAAATTATCGCCTACACGGTTGGTTTATTTAAATAAGCTGATACAAACATGTGGTATTAGCCAAAGATAGTGTGCTTTCATTAAACAGCTTTCCAAAACTGTTCACATTAATTTTTAAAACGCCCAAAATACTCAAAATCTCTCCTTCTCCGATGAATAGCGGCTAAACGGATGATCGGATCTTGAATCTGACGAAAAATCGTTAGTTGGAAATTAAATTGTCTACAACTTTTATATTTAACATATTTTACCCTCTTACTGTTTCCGTATAAAACGCGCTCAAAGTGGAAATATTTTAAAAGTGGAATTTTTCCCGCCCAAAGATTGCCTCAAAAACTCAAAAATGTTTAGTTTTGGCAATTTTCCTGATTGTTTCTCGTCAAGAGCTTTTAATCAAGTATGGTGTTGGTTTGGCCTGATGTTGAAGTGGTGTCATATCAAATGGTCCAGAACCACCATAACACTATTACTCATACTAAGAAAACAGACAAATCAGGAGATATTTAAGTATAAGACTATCCGTTTGGCCACTTCGACTGTTTAATCAACACTACATTCTGATTGTTGTTATCCGCCATTATGCATTTTTTTAAGTAGTTAAAACTAAAAAAATAATGTTTGGGAATTTTCTATGAGGTTAAAAGGCGTAAAGCACATGCATGCCAAATCTTCACGACCTTAGCTCAAGTATAAATGGTGTCACATGTGCATGTCCAATAATACCATTGGCAGAACCCTCATTTCATTACTAGGTCTACACTTATACTAAGAAAGCATATCTAATGATATTTACAGTTTTCCATTTTCCGACAGGTTTAAGTCATCAAATCTGGTCATATGACTGCTGCTATTAACTTAGTGTGTTGTAGACATACTGCGTGCCCAATAGTAGGCCTCCATCAAGTGTATTAACGTAATAAGAAATTAAAGTGGAATTCCCCCCCCCCCACCAAAATATGCCTCCAAAACTAAGAAATGTTAACTTTTGGCAATTTATGTAAGGACTTCTCGTCAAGAGCTTTAATTCTAGTAAGGGGTCGTGGGGGTTTTGATAACGGGAAGTACCTCATAGTTTATGTCAGTGAATAAGTGAGTAAGTGAATGAGTGAACCCGTCTAGCTTTATATAAGTAGATAGCGTATTGCATTTTATATATCTGTCAGTATTCGTCTCATCTATCTCATACTCATATGATATATATTTTAATTAAATTTCAGCTTAACAATTCCGTTAAAGAAGTAAGTATATGTCTTTCATTGAATGTATGGATTTTTTAAATAAATGTGCTGAAAAAATGTATATATGTATGACAGGATTTCGTAAATACCGTTTTTACTAGACACCATGTGCATTAAATTCATCCCCAGCTAAAAACTGTGTGTAGGTTCACGAACAGCGTTCTATAAATCACGAAAATATCTCACAGGCAGCAATTTAGACCGGGCAGCACACGCAAGTGCTAATTAAATAACCATTTCTCTACAACGAAACTAGTTTTAATAATATTAAATACTAACATAATACAATAATAAATATATTAATTTACGTAAAAATATATACGCATAAAGTAAATGATAGTGTTATTAGAGGAGAAACATTTTATCTTAAGTAAATTCAGTAATCACCAAGCTTTATATTTTATACACAATTTCACCAAAAATATGCAGAAGGAGTATGCTATATTTTATCGACGTAAGCGGCATTGTTGTTAAAACACATTACAAACACTTCAAAAGGATGTCGATCCCAACCGTCATTCTTGTATATCGAGCCTACATCTATACATTATAAAAAGGTAAGGAAACAACGTTTAATGAATACACCATGTTTTAATACCACCATGTGCCCAAACCGTGACAACACCTACATAACCATTTTAATCTATGAACTACGTATTCTTAAAATATATATTAATTTGTAACTTTTCACGGTAACAAATACTGATTTATACTATACAAATTTATAGTACTCTGAATAAAAGATGATTTAGCTTCTAAAACACAAATAAAAACAATGTTAGTAGTTCAGTGGTAGTACTGTAAAAAAATCAATGTAAGAAATCGACTACAGAATATCTGTTAAAAAATTCATAAATGCAATGTAATTATCAATTTACTATTTTAACGGAAATTTCATACTGAAAGATAATTGGAAGCAGTTTATTGGTATAAGATAGATCAGACGAATACTAACATAAATATACAGTGCAACACGCTGTATCATACACTGCCTCTCGTAACAATTAATGTTGGCTCTCTGGTGTTTTGTCACTAAGGGAGGAGTATACAAAGCCGGCGTTTGAGTCATATTTGATTACACATTCGAGAGAGCGATATTATCCCGTGCCGAAATTGTTATTGCTGGTTTATTATGACTTTATGTGGATATAACTTACTTTGTGTCATTATATCCTAAAATCAGCCTGTACCACCGTAAAATATAGTTTTATTTAAAAGCTTCCCACGGATCACGGACTTGAGGAGAGGTCAAGTCTAATCTGTTCACTCTTAATGAAAGAATAAATATAGAGTTAGTAGCGTATTTTACCTCCGTGGTGATTTTTTGAAGTAGTCTTTATTCGGGAAAATTTATCTTTCACATTAAAAAGCAAAAACATTTTTGTATATAAAAATAATAAAAAAACACCACACATCTAACCACTATTTTAGTTACTTCTTCAGGTTCAGGAAGATAAGCCGGCTTAGGCTTAGTGTATGCAGCGTTTGTCAGGAGGAAACTGTTTACATGTGAACAGGTTTTATATCTATGTCATTCACTATTATTATAATATTATATATTCACACAGATATATAAAGATAGATAACTAGAAATACATAAAGATACATTCTATAAATATATATATAAGGGTATATAATTTGTCTACAAAATGGGCAACTTATATTTACTTACTAATTTTGTTTTTATGGTATAACAATTTGAATAACATTTATAAATCCAAGATTGTCGTTGCTGCGAATACGTTGGAATGAAAATACGAATTAGCGGTTTAACAATGTCTTCGAGTTAACCAAACCCAATTACGTAGCCATCCAAACAGAAACGGTTCTAATCAAAGTCAAAAGCTGAATATTACGAGAATAAACATATTTTAGTGCTGTATGGTAAAATAATTAAACGATTTACACTGGGAAACGTTCAGTAATTATGAAATATACAATTATTATCATATAACATTTGAATATTAGATACATCAAGTAGTAAAGGATGAAAACTATCTATTTACACACTAAATTTGTGAACACGACCCCAATAGTTTAATCACATTGGTAAATCCAAGATTGTTGTTAGTGCGGTTACGATGGAATGAAAATACGCATTAGCGGTTTAACAATGTACTGGAGCTGACGGAGGTCAAAACCAATTACGTCGCCTTCCAAACAGAATCGCTTCCAATCAAAGCACAAGCTGAAGGGTCGTTGTGATCAACTGCTCTCGTTGAACAACAGAGGTCTCTAATAACACACCGGTTTAGAACGATACACGCCACGCAATACCCACAGTGTTTACACAACAATCGGATCACCAAATGTTAAGTGAATGAGAGGAGTTTGAAATGTAAATTTTAATTCAACAAATTGTTACGAAATGAGTTTGTTTTTGTTAAGTTCCGTAACGTTTTACATGGGCAAATTATTTAGTTGATTCTAGTTTGCTTCTTTTGAAATATGTTCGCTATTTGCATTTCAAAATGGTAATTACAAAAATAGTTTATTGATTTTTTTTATTTTTTATTTTAACGACTGTATAAAAAGGTTCTCGAGTTCATACCGAAAAGGTACAGTTTACAGAATGAAAGGTATGTAAACTTTTACTCATGTTATATTCAAGTAACGTGACCGTTACTTGACGTGTACTAACAACGTGACCGTTAGAAAGAGGAATTTGTAAATTATGGATATCAACAACATACAGATTCTATAGTAAGTAAAGAATTGCACGGTGAAATACTTTAGATACTAAATAATCGTTACACCGCAATACCATTGTCCATCAATTCTCTCACACAAATGGCTTTCTAGTGGTTTTCTTAATCTAAATGGAACCTATTTTTAAAATAAATGGATTTATTATTTTGGTTGGATGCAAAAGCAATTACTTAGTTGAACAAAGCTTTAAATGAGACAGTTAAAGTGATATTGTACGATTTCCGTTTCCATATATTCCATTCCATAAATAATCGGTTGGAAGTGACTAACACTATTTAGTATAGGTACCGTGTGTCCAAAAAGTCCCCCCATTGTTTTTTAACGACTGTATATAACGTGATTATCTTCAGGGGAAGTTTTGGTGGCTCAAGAAGGAAACTTTTGATGAATTAAAATTTTCAACTCCCTCCTCCGAAATTCAATTGAACGCTGTGTTCGCTAGAACAGAGCTAGAAACCACTAACTTGTGTCATTCTTCTTATTCTTGTACGCCCTTTAAAATGATACATCACACAAGGGGGGTTACCATTTAAGATTTTTGACTTACCCCACAAAACCCTATTTGGGGGAAGGGGTTGAAAATGTTGACTCATCAAAAGGTTCCGTATTGATTGACTAAGACTTCTCCGGAAGATAATCTCGTTATGTGCAGTCAAACTAATAAGGGGGGACTTTTGGGACACACGGTATATACTCTTAATTAGTATAGTACCTAGGTGGCCGAGCTTTGCTCGGGGGAAGGCCAGTCAGTTTGTTTAGATGACTTGGAGTAATATTTCACCACTTCCCCCTAATGATAATCAGATTTGTATAACTCATTTGCCTCTTTTCTACAGTTTTAAGGTCACTCCAGTTGTTATTTATAGTTCAATGTCCCTTTGATTTATTTTACTACTCTATATATGTAATGTTCACTCAGATATTTTAATCTCTGCTCTCAGGAAATCACATGTTAATATTCATATACAACATGAGTATTACTTTGCCAGTTCTCTGGTTGATTATTAACAGCTGTTACAATTCTTTTGCTTTGATTTGAAACTCCATAAGCCCAATGTTATTTTTTGTAACTTTTCATTTTAGTTGTTTTACTTTATTTGAATTTTCCTGGGAATGAGGCCGGTCTAGAACTGATTTTTATCCCAGAAATTAGTTATTTCGAACATTTTAAGGAAATCGTTGGAGCCGTTTTGAGATCAGTGTCGCAAGCAAGCAAGCAAACCCTACTCATATTAGAGTATAGGATTTATCATATTGTGTAAATGAATTATGTACTGCATGTAATAATATTAAAAGAAAGTAATCTCGTGAGGTATTACAACAGTAATTTAAATTACCTCGTTTTAAATAATTACCGTTATGTAAATACATTATAAGGAGACAGCGTTTTAATCAATTAAAAATAAATACTCGGTGCAATAATAATTATAAAAATAAGCTCATATGAATTAGCTCATATTTTTAGAGGTATACAAAATATATCATTCCAATACCAGGCTAAATTAGATTATTTTAGCCTTTATTTTTTGAGTTGAGTGTCTAAGGAACATTTTTGGACCAAAGCAATCGTGTGAGATTTAATGGAAAACCAGATACTAATTTATTTTTTAATGTTTTTATTTAGTTAACGTATATAATTTTTGCTCTTGCACTCAAAAGATTTTAAATTCCTTCAATCAACTAGAAAAGCCTAAACCACTGTAACACTTTAAATTACAAAACATTGTTCGTAGTTTGCCAGCGTTTCTATTTATTGGTTTGATTTAAAGGAACCCCAAGGCGGTAAGATAAATTAATACATTACTAAATTTGTATTTGTTACAATGGTAATTACAATTATAAGGGAAAAACTAGGGTCCAGAAACTCTAAAAAGTAACTTTTAGGGGTCATGATTCTTCAGCGATCGGTATGATTCCAAATATGATCTCTGATGGGGATAAGAATAGAGATTTACCTTTGTATTTTGTTATAAGCTATTTATTTTATCCATGGCTATTTAAACGATTAGTAGTACAATGAGTAGTACTATTAACATAATGATAATGAATGACATTAATGTAGTATACATATTACTCAAGATATTAAATTACCTTTAACTGTCGAGTGATCCAACGTCGCTCTTGTGGGCTCTTTGGGTTAAAAGTAATTTAAGCTCTTGATTAATTTCTATCAGCAATCCAGTGGGAAATTAAAATGACATAGTATAGTTAATGCAAATGATATGCCTGTATAGTTGTATTACTAATTTAACCATCCATACTTGTGTAGTTGTGTTTAATGTTATAGTGAGAAATGTTTCATCAGCTATGCTGCTTCTTCTCAGCGATAAGAATTTATCTCAATTAACGTTAAGGTTTCACATTTTTATTCGAAGTAAACCAACTATATATAGACATAACGTAATTATGGAACTCCAAATCGCACCTTTGCTGTGCATTTCTACTGTATTTTTAACCGTTAATCAGATAAGATAGTGTTGTCAGTTAATACGTATTATTATCCTCTACTATGCATAAATCAATCTACTAGTATAATTAATCTTAATACAGCGTTTTCTCCAAACTTTACGACTATATTGAAGGGAAACTATTGTCTGTCTTTTAGCATGTGTTCCAGAGTTGTGCGAAAACCGTCGAATTGGTTGAGGAGGCATTTGTAATAGTAGGTAATTTAAATTGGCTACGCATAGGTCAATTCACGATTCACAACTATCTTAGCCTCTTTAATGTTCTAATTTCATTGTAATGGATGCTGATTTAAGTATATAGGAGGTAAAATTTGCGGAAAGTATAATATTTGATTACTGCAAGTTTCCTGTGTAATGAACAGTATCTGAACGAAAAACAACCAATAATATTAGTGTATACAAAAGCTGATTTTAAAGCTTTCCCCAGTTCTTTTAAATAGGTTACACAACACTAGCTGAGGTTTCAGTTGTGTTTCTATTGAATTTCGTTATCAATATGTTGCATTGGCAGTAACGTTACTAAAGTGGAATAGTTGTCGAGTTATGTCAGCTCGAGCTTTCATGCAAATGTAGAAACTTACCGTTGAAGGGCAAATACTCAGAAAGTTAAATAACGACTAAGAAAACCGATCGCGTATCAACTACTTTTTTACGTAAAGTGGTACATTACGTTATCGTTTTGATAATACTGGTTATTAAAATAATCTCCTCTCCACGCTCTCCCATCTTACAAACCCGAACTCGACGGTAGAAATTGAACTTTAAATAAAGATTCCCATTATAAACTTTTTATTAGGTAAGCTAATTGTGATACTAACAGATGAGATTTGGAAATAAACACCCGTGTAAAGTTATTACAAATTAATTTATTGTTTCACTTGTTGGCTATTACTACTTAAAACTCCATTTAAAATTGTATTTGGCATTCTACGTCACGTTAAAACCCTTATAATCTTTGCAAGAAAATATTGCCTCTTATCTTTTATTTATTACCAATATTCATGCATAATAAGAAATGATACTCGTCCATGTTTTGCAGATCTGGGTGGTTACATTAACATTAACACAAATTTCACTGATGTGATTATGATAAAATAAGCCTGTCAGAACTCCTTATTGCCATTAATAAACCACAACGGTAATTTATAGCGTTATCATAAAGATTGAGCTGTCAAGGCCGATCAAAAACTATCTTGTAAACTTCTTCTTAAAAAAAGTATATAGAGATAAAAAAACTTGTAATAACTTTTACACATGTATTACTAAATCTTTCCTTTATTGTATAACCATTTGCTGTAGCCAGTGTTAAATATTTACATTACAGGTAATTTAATTTTAATTTAAATAATTATTTATTTCCTTGCTGTTTTGCTTGATTATAAATTTTATTTAAGTATAGTTGTATAGTGTTGAACTCAAAAATTATTGTTAAAATGGAATCACCTTCATGAAGTGTGTCCAGCGTTTCATTCTTTCAATTTTTTTAAACCCTGGTTATCATAACTAATAATATTTTCTGTAACTATTAGAATATATCATACACCATTAGATATTATAAACATATTAGTAGAGTTAGCTATTATGCACTGAAGTTGTGTGTAAGATTGTAATTCTATGTGGAACATCTTAAAACAAATAATAATATATATGACAGACAAAATAGATGGACTGGATGAATTACAAAATTATAGTATTTTAAAAGTGGATACAGATAAGCAAGACGGTTTGTTAAATGAATATCAAAATCAAACTTGAAAGGAATAACTATCAGGCCACACAATTTAAAAATGTAAGTTTAAAATGTCAACTGCGTAAATCATATTTTTTATCCTATTTTCCTCTTAGTCAGTGTAAAATTACTTTAAAACCTTTTAATCAGGTTTAAACATTATGGGATTAAATTCTTTATGTATGAATGTTTTGTTTACGTTCTTCATACAGTTATAAAAGTTACCAACCGCAAGGGATGGTACAGTTTTAAACCAGGTAGGTATTTCGAACAAGCATAATCACAAGTTAACAATCCACTGTAGTAAATCGCGCATTAGCTGTTCCATTCCACATACCATGCGATCAGAGAAACATTAGCTTCATTTAAGCTTTGCCCTATATGTTGAGTTTTATTGTTGGTTTTACGGTTTATGGACGTTAAAAAATAAACAAATTACCACCTACTTCACATCAGAGAAAAAATATACTCCTCCAGAACTAAATGCATCGGATAATCGAAAACAGTGTAAATTGCCTAGTCTTTAATTTTAAAACATGCTGGTATATAACAAAATACCACTGTGGCCGCAAACCTGAATAATCAGCGAATTTTTAATGCACACATTACTTATATATCACAACATATACCTCACTACCTACGTAAGTAGCTTGACTATATGAAATCTCTTACGAAATTTTATCAAAATATATTGAAAAACAGTTTTTGATATATATTCTTATGTTTGTTCTCCAACAAGAATAGCACTAAGATAAAAAATATATAATATTTGTTATTAACTGAAGTAGTTTCATTTAGCTTTATACATTTAAAGGAAAGATAATAGATAATTTTTATCAAGACCCTCTTTTTATTCGAAATAAATACCCCGTGAAACAAAAACTAATGGGGCAAGAGTTTCATACATAAGTTGCAGTAAAATGGCAACAGAAAGATGGCATAAGTGCAAACCATCGTAACGTGAATTACCCTGGACCCCTTCCGGCGAAATCGGCTGTTTCTATAGCGTCTTAAAAGAAAAATATAACTTGAACAGATCATTTTAAACTAAATTTCCTTGCAATTTGTTTCACTCACAACTACACAATTAATAAATCATCACCACAACACATAATATTATATATAGAGTATTATTAGCCATTAGACAATCCCCTCCCTTTTATCCTTTAACGCCATCCAGTTCCTTCTATCAACTATCTAAATCAAATGTTCAACAATAATATATTATTTTCTAGCAAATTATATTCACACTAATCCCAGATTAAAGCTCCTTAGTATTACAAATAGGAAGAAATCGTGACACAAATATTTTCCTTTTTGCACTATATTAACATAACATCACGTTAAGATCAATTGCAAAAGTATGTTTGGATAAACACCACGACTTGGATCAAATAACTAAAATTCTCAAAGGAATTAAAATGATTCCCAGAATCATTCATAATTGCGTTCGTATCAATAATACATTCCAAGAACCTTTACCATCAATAAATTACTAACTAGATACTCTACGTCACCGGGATTCTGCATGTCAAAGGTGCTTTAACTTTATTACACGTAAGATATTTGTACAGCTATCAGGCAAAAACTCCGAAGACCTAATTAATTTTTAGCAACAAATAAATATGAAAATATTTTTTAATTCCGAAAACATACCAAGAGGTCGGGCTATATTAAGTTCCGGACATCAATGGCCTTATTGTCTACACATGCCCTTAAACCCACGATCGGTGCAGTTAAAACATTTTAACTAGGTATATTTTGTCAGGATAAAACTGTATTTAAAATTAAATCTGTATTAAAACTGTATTAAATTAAGTATTTAAAAATAAAATTTTGGCCAACTCACTTTAGGCCCCTTTGGGGATCCATGGGTACGTCAGGGTCCTTAAGTAGTCTACATTAGTTAAATTTTTTACATTAGGTTTACATTAGTACAACTACACACATTATACGGCTATTAAGGTATGTTCTCACTATTCTGTTAAGTGTTTTACATAGTTAATATAAAGTACCTTATAAAATGAAATTTTAATTTATGCGCTCGTGCTCTCTTATATTATTTTATATAAACTCTGTTTAAAGGCAATGGTTAAAAAAACTTGTCATCGAATTTACGAGTATAATTTAAAATCACTAACTTTTAATTAGCTGCTCAGATATCAGCCGGTTACAGCGTCTTCTATTATAGTTTGAACAATAACAATTGATCGTCCCAATCACCAAGGAAATCCCGGAACAGAGCATAGGGCTCCAAATACGGTTGTTCCAACTAAAACGATCTTTACAAGCACAATTCGGGTTTGTCTGCTGTTAAATGGGACGTTTATTTGACTGGGGTTTGATAACTTTCTCAACTGCCTACGATATAATGGGTATTTTTCTTACTGTAACGATTCTGTAGTTTCCGTTATTTTGAAAATATAACTATTTTTATACTCTTTAAATTAACATATATCAATATATCTGTAAAGTGACTTAGGTTTTTTAGGCAATTTACTCTTTCGACCAACTATATTAAGAGAAAACATTTTGGCTTGTAAAAGTAAAAGAAAGACCGTATGATAGGGAAATCAGGGAGTCAATTGGCTTCTACTATTCTTATGTAATATTTATAGAGACTATTAAAATCCATATTTACACTTCATACTATTATATTTTTACGTTATGAAAGTTATTATTCTTTTATGAAATCTATACCTTTCTTGTTTCCTAGGTCTGTAATAATCCATACAAACTGACGTCATAAAATTCACGTTTTTGGGTTCAGGGAAATTTAAATTAACTTAAACTAAATACTTCCATCAATAAAAAGAAATCAAGTTCAAAGGTTTTACGAGAAAATTAACGTTTACAATCGCAATGTATGCGGGTAAAGGGTTTTAGCATTCCAAAAATGTTTGTGTGCGTCAAAACTTTGCAGTTTCAGTCAATTAGTGTAAATATATCTTTTGATTCTCTCTATACCCGAAAAGTGATGATATCTATATGTATTTTTGTCTGGATGTGTACACATTTAGACACCACTCAACTGACCCAAATTTAATGCAATGCTTTTTCTTTCCACTGAAAATTCAAGGGATCTCTAGACATTTAAATATTTGTGTTTTATAATGTCACTATCCCCCTCCCCCAAATTTATACAACGTAAACAATTAAAACTTCTTAAAACGCTTTACTTTTATTACTGTGTTACTATAACCTTTATGATTGCGCAACGAATTAAAAAAATAGTATTTAAAGTTTTATTTTCAGGCACATAATTCAGGAGAAAATTAAAATATTAAATTTGTGGGCAACATATTTCTCAGTTTAATCCTTCTAGATAATAAATTATACTTTCTATTAACAATTGAATTTGGAGTAAAATTAAACTAATATCGACCAATAGGGAGAACATTTTTTTATTATGCCCTCTGAATATAAAGGGAAAGGCCCACCCCACTCCAACCCACTGTCAGTGGCTTCATACCAACCCACTGTTGTATTTAGATAATTAATCTGTAAATATTCCACTTAAATGATTTGGGTGAACTTGTCAACAAAATATTTTGATCATATAAAAGTTACATATAAAAATTACATCATATAATTTGAGAGGCATTCATATGTCTAAGAATGTCCTACAGTTGAGTCACTGAAAAAACGAGCGAACGTGTGTACGACATATGCAACTAACGGAGTGAGTTAAGAGGAATGCTTACTGGACGATTACTCTGTGGTTGCTGCTTCAATCATAGATATTGGGAACACCTGTATCTTACACCAGTTGTAGAGTATTACAAAGGCTCTATAGGAAGGTAGAAAAATAAACATTGATAGGAACACACACGTTCAAAATTTGTTTTATGCTGAACTTAACTAAAATAATAATAATGCTTCGCACATTATAAACTAAAGAAAGTTAAAACTTTCTAAATAGATTTAGCATTGTAACATAAAAAATAGAGGTAAACTGGCTACAAAATGTGCTTTTATGTTTTTATTTACGGGTTCGTTAAAAGACCGCTATTTTTAAGGACTTAGGTAAACTATGTAACAATCAGAGTGGTAAAATATCAGTTCAACTTTTACAAAACTAAACGAATCATGTTTCTATGAAAATATTCTCAAAGACATTATAGATAAATAACATCAATGGACATTTTAAATCAAAGCCATGAATGTTACTTTTCGGCGTATTCAAAGAGATATGTTAAGAAAAGAGTTCTACATTTCTTTTTGTTTAGTGTCTTGTAAAATGTCATCGTTTATATGATTGTTTTCTTTGAGTTAGTTTTCCTTGTTGGCCTTGTTTGCTGCAAAAAATACCTTCTATATTAGTTTATGCAATAAATTTTCAATGAAATTTTCCAGTGTAAAATTCACGTTCTTTAAATGATTTACAAGAAACAAAACAACAATATTATTTCTTTATTGTTGTCGTTGATACGGAATGTTGACGTAAGGAAATGTAATAAACTACACTAATTTAATTTTAAAGTGAAATACAGCGATCGCTGCGTGAGTAAAATAATCAAAACAAATTATTCTTTGCTAAACATTAATTTAATCGAATAATATGTTTTTAAGTATTCATGTGAACAACTAAGCAAATAGACTTGTTTTATTTTTTTAACATTTGAATCACAAAACGAACAGACCACACAACTTAAAGTATATTATTATTTTCTATTTAATTTTTTTTCTTATTCGCATACTGAGAATCACTATGTGTTTAAACACATCTAATTAAATACAACAGCTTCACATAAAACAAAGTTAACAAGACTAGATGGCAAATTACAGAATTTAATTGAAAGAATGAATGACCATCGTAACTGGTTGAAATCGACAGCTGTGTACCATCTTTGTGTATATTTACCGTCTTGAGTATAAGTAAAGTATAAGAGTGAATATATTTGGTAGGGCTTTGCGACATGGTTTAGTTTATTTGAGTATCAGGCTACTCAAGAAATATTGATGGAAGAACAAACGGTTACACTGATAAAATTACAGCCTGTGTATAACTTCAGAGTGACTATTACAATATAATTATTACTATTTATACTATTCTGGACATCTTAACTAGGAATGTAAAATAAGCAGTTTTAATGAAAAATAAATTATGGTTACAGGAATCAGCAAACAGGCAAATAAATGCCGGTGCGTCCACTGATAAACTGCCAATCAGTTTTAGGATAATGTGGAAGTTTTCTTCCTCATATTAAAAAGCTATTTAGAGAATAATTCATTCATACTCATTTCAGTTTATTCTACACATGGTTTAATGAAATTGATGAAAATTCTTTAAATACAATATTTTAATTATTTATTAATATTTCTCGTTTAAAGGGTGGTTTGGAGGAAATCAACTAACTTTTTAAAATAAACATCCATTAATATTCTTTTTTATCTTTTTTAATTTCAGAAGCAGTTAATGTCAGTCCACACTTTCATTCAATTTTAAATCAAATAAAACAAAACGTTAAATAAAAAAATGAATGCTCATTGTTTATAATTAATGCAGCCCCAAATATGACTGAAACCAAACAAAACGCTTACCTTTGATTATATTTCAATAGAATTAAGAATTGTTATATATATTCTACATTTATTTTTCTAATATACAAGTGGATCACGTCCAATAACCTTTGTCCGTAGTTGTGAGAATTTTTTGAAAAATGAATACCAAGTTTAATATTTGCTATCCACCCTTGAATTTACAAGGATAACGGGCCTTATTTAAGATTGATTACAGACATTTCAAGTAGGAGACAATCATCCTCTCAGAAGACCAGTATAATAACTTAACTTTGTTCAGCCAACAATCGTCCATCTGATTTATAATATTAGCCTGCTAGTTTACAATGTGAATGTTGCTCAAACTTTCATTCGTACAATAAACTATGCGTAAAATCATAACTAATTATTGATATATAAATTAAAATGACTGTGTATATATATATATATATCATAGTTACGTATACACTTTACACTAAATTTAACTCAAAATAGGATAGTTAAAGTTAAAAAAATGTGTGTTGCTTATTATAATACTAAATAATCTAAATATATAGAATATGTTTTATAAACAGTGTAAATATATTGTGTAGTGTTGTGAGACAGTTTTATTTCATCCAGGTAAATAATCTATAAATATTAGGTTAGAAAAGGCCTGTAAACCATGGTGTTTGGATATATAATAAAGTGTTGAGCTTAAAAAAAGTAAATATATATTTAGAGAGATCTATTATACTTTTATTATTCAAATTTATATTTACCAATAAATATATCAGTACACGTTGGATATATTTGTTACATGTGTTATGTGATCGTGCATGATGGTTAAAGCGTTTTCTTGAAAAAAAAAAAAATACTGAAGGCAAAAATACTGATTTATTGCAGTTCACAATATCACATTACATGTTTATTTATCTGCATGAGTTTCCAATGATGTACCCCAAGTGAAAAATTGGGGTGATTGTACCCAAGTAAATTGAATTGAATTGGAATTAAACTCAAAAGAAGATGGAGAAACTTTAAAACTTTCTTTTTTGTCGGTTTTGTTTAGCAATACTAAGTAATCTATAAAGGATACGTTAGAAAACGCCAATAATGTGTGTTTAATAGACGGTGTCGTTTAAATTTAATAAATGTAAATTTAAAAAGACGAAATCAAAACTAGTATCCAGCTCATTCTACCTTTCCATTTCAACTAGTCATTAAGTTCACAAGTATATGCTAGAAACGTATTATTATTATCTAAAAATTAGAGGATTTTCTAATTGTCTCAGAGTAATGACTAAAATTAAACCAAAGCCTGAATTGCACTGCAATAAATAAAGTAATAAATTGGAAAATGAGATTCCGTGTTGAGTTCCTGGACCTACCAAAGGGTTTATTGGTAGTTTAAATGATATTCAGGATTAAAATAACACGGAAAACGTTTATAAAAATCCCTACAAATGTAAAATAACGTATAACTTCCTAATGTTGACTGCAGTCTTCAGTGATAAATTAGCACTCCATGAGCCAGTACGATACCTCTCAGCTACCGCGATAATTGATTCTTAGAGAAGTGACTAAAACTATAGATAGCTATATAGACATAAAATCCGGATTCTGGCGGCAGTTAAATGATAACGGAATGTATTCTGATGATGTTACTCAAATCAGATATTGAATTTTTTATGAGACTCGATTTAAGTTTGATCATGTGTTTCAATTATCCTTATACGCGAGGAATGAGCGTACACCTAGTATAATAATATATAAATTGAATGGTATAATTACCATGTGCTCAAACCATAACAACACCAACTTCACCATTTTAATTTACGGACTACGTGTTCTTAAAACATATTTTTGTTTGTAATTTTACACGATAAAAAACAGTGATCTGAACTAAATAAATTCATAATACTGAAAATAAAAGATGTTTTAGCTTCTAAAACACAAATAAATACAATTTTAGTATTTCAGTGGTAGTACTGTCAAAAACTCAATTTAAAAAATCTACTACAGCACGTTTGTTTAAAAACGCGTCTATGCAATGTAATTGTCTATTTAATATTTTTACGGAATGTCCATGCATACTGAAAGATAATTGGAAGCAGTTTAGTGGGTATAAGATAGATCAGACGAATACTAACATAAATATACAGTGCAACACGCTGTATCATACACTGCCTCTCGTAACAATAAATGTTGTATCTCCGGTGTATTGCCACTTCGGGAGGAGTACAAAGCCGGCGTTTGAGTCATTAGTGATTACACATTCGAGAGGGTGATATTATCCCGTGCCGAAATTGTTATTGCTAGTTTATTATGACGTTATGTGGATATATCTTAAAATCAGCCTGTATCACCCAAAAATATAGTTTTATTCAAAAGCCTCCGCAGATCACGGATACATCACTTACTGTCGTAGACTACAGAGAGGTCAAGTCACTTCTGATCAGTCTTAAGGAATACAGTAAGGAGCAATTTTGACCTCCGTGGTGATTTTTTTGAAGTAATATTCATTTGGGAAAATTCATCTTTCACATCAATAGCCCAACTATTTTTTTATATCAAAGTAAGATAAATACTACACATACAAACAATAACTTAGTAACTTTTCAGGTTCAGGAAGATAAACCGACTTAAGTCCTGTGTGTAGTCTTTGTCACGAGTTTACGTGCAAACAACTTGTGTAACTATATAATTTACTATTATTACAAAATTACATATTCACACAGATATATAAGGATCCATAACTGTTCTAACACATGGAAAACTTATATTTACTCAATAATTTTGTTTGTATGACATATAAAGTTTAATTACAGTGATATAATATCCAAGACTGTCGTTACTGTGGTTACGTTGGAATGAAAATACGAATTAGTGGTTTAACAGTGTATTGGAGCTGAACAAAACCAATTACGTAACCTTCCAAACAGAATCGATTCCAATCAAAGTCACAAGCTGAAGGTTACGAGGATAAACCCTTTTTGTGCTGTAAAATAAGTAAACGATTTTACACGGGGAAACTTTCAATAATTATGAAATTTACCAATAAAATCATATAACATTTAAACATAGATGCATCAAGGAGTAAAGGGTTATCACTAAGTATTTACACATTCAATTTTTGAACATTATACCAATAGTTTAATTACAATGGTATATCCCAATGCCTCATGTTACGGTGTTTACGTCGAAATGAAAATACGCATTACCGGTTTAACAATGTACTGGAGCTGACGGAGGTCAAAACCAATTACGTCGCCTTCCAAACAGAATCGCTTCCAATCAAAGCACAAGCTGAAGGGTCGTTGTGATCAACTGCTCTCGTTGAACAACAGAGGTCTCTAATAACACACCGGTTTAGAACGATACACTCCACGCAATACCCACAGTGTTTACACAACAATCGGATCACCAAATGTTTAGTGAATGAGTGGAGTTTGAAATGTAAATTATCATTCAACAAATTTTAACGACTTTTTTTGTGAGTTTCGTAACGTTTTACAGAGGCAAATCGTTTGGTTGTTTCTTGTTTGCTTCCTTTGAACAATTTTCGCTATTTGGTTGTCAAATATAATGTTTAAAAAATTACGTAATCTTTTTATTCCTGTATTGATTTTATAAAAAGGTTCTAGAGTTCATACCATAAAAAGTATTGTTTACAGTATAAAAGGTATACCAGCTTTTGTTACACTAGCTTCCATCGTACCTGTTTCACCCGAGAATAAAACATGTGGTGTGTGCTGCATTCTGTTGTTAAACCGTGTAACTACTTCGAATCATGATCGTTTGTTTGAATTTCCACTATACCAAAGTGAAAGTGCATAAGAACAACATTGAATTGGAACTTTGACTCCCTGTGGTGCGGGGCACTATGGGAATTTCTTAAAATGCTTTTTAGTGGTTAACTGCGTTATGGAAAGAGTATCCGTCCCAAATTTCATTGTTGGTTGCTTAGAGGTTTGGATTGGGGGATGATTGGGTTTCGTATTTACAGATGTAGATTAAATTAATGATTGACGGTTTGAATGAGAAATTTGTAAATAATGGGCATCAAAAACATACTAATGCTATTGTTAGTTAAGAATTATATGGTAACAAACTTTAGATACTAAATAATCGTTACATCGCAATAACATTGTCCAGCAAATCTCTCACACAAATTGCTTTAGTGTGCTTTTCTTAAATTTAATGGAATATATTTTAAAAATACCCGAATTTATTACTTTGGTTTGGTGCAAAAGTAGTTAGTTGGTTAAAAAATGCTTCAAATTAAATAGTTAAAGTGATATTGTATGCTTTCCGTATCCATATACTGAATTCCATTTATAACTGGTTGGCAGTGACCAATACTATTTAGTATATTTACTCTTATTAAGCATATAGCATATTGTGGAATTGAATTGTGTGCTGTATGGAATAAATATTATTAGAAAGTAATCTCGTGAGGTTTTACAATAGTTTTTTAAATTGCCTCGTTTGAAATAAATTTACTTTGAGTAAATATAATATAAAGGAACAGAATTCTAATCAGTTTTAAAGAAATACAATAATAATAATAATAATAAGCTCATATTGTTAGAGACAGATACAGACATATTATTTTAATAATATTAAGGCTAAATTAGATTATTTTAAGTCCTTTGTTGAGTTGCGTGTCAAAGGAAAATTCCTGGACCTAAGCAATTGTGTAAAATTTAATGGAAAGCCAGTTACTGATTTATTTTTACATGTTTTTATTAAGTTAATGTATATAATTTTTGCTCTTTCACTAAACAAATTTTAAAATTCTATATTCAAACAGTTAAAAAAAGCCTAAACAACTGTAACACTTAAAATTACAAAACATTGTTAGTAGTTTCCTCACGTTTTTATTCATTGGTTTGATTTATTGCGAAATAGAACCCCAAAGCGGTAATATAAATTAATAAATTACTGATAATTTATGTACATTTTAACGTTTATTAAAATTATGACAGAAAAGACCACATACAACCACATACAAAGAGTAGTTTTAAGTGTTCATGATTCTTCAGCAAACGGTATGATTCTAAATATGATCTCAGTTGTTGATGAGAATGGATATTTACCTTTGGGTTTTGTTACAAACAATTTATTATATCGATGGCTATTTAAACGATTAGTAGTACAATGAGTTGACTATTAACATAATGATAATGAATGATGTCAATGTAGTATACTTATTAATCAAGAGATTAAATTACCTTTAACTGTCGAGTGATCCAGCGTCGCTCTTGTGGGCTCTTTGGGTTAAAGGTAATTTAACCTCTTGATTAATTTCGATCAGTGATCCGGTGGCAAATCAAAATGAAATAGTATAGTTCATGCAAATGATATGCCTGTATAGTTTTATTACTAATTTAACCATCCATACTTGTGTAGTTGTGTTTAATGCCATAGTGAGAAATATTTCATCAGCTATGCTGCTACTTCTCAGCGATAAGATTATCTCTCAATTAACGTTAAGGTTTCATACGTTTATTCGAAGTACACCAACTATATATAGACAAAACGTAATTATGGAACTCCAAATCGTACCTTTGCTGTGCATTTCTACTGTCTATTTAACCGTTAATTTGTATCAGATTTGTTTTTAGTTAATACGTATTATTATCCTCTCTTATGCGTAAAATCAATCTACCAGTATAATTAATCTTACAGCGTTTTCGTTGAACCTGACCACTACATTGAAGGGAAACTATTGTCTGTCTTAGTGTATTTTAGCATTTGTTCCAGAGTTGTGCAAAAACCGTCGAATTAGTTGAGGAGAGATTTTTCATAGTAGGTCATTTAAATTGGCTACGCATAGATCAATTTACGATTCACAACTATCTTAGCCTCTTTAATGTTCTAATGCCATTGTAATTGATACTGATTTAAGTATATAGGAAGTAAAATTTTCGGAACATATAATAATTCATGACTGCAAGTTTACAATGTAATGAACAGGATCTAAACGAAAAACAACCATTAATATTAGTGTATACAAGAGCTGTTTTTCCCAGTATCCTTTAAATGTCACACAACACTCGTACAGGTTGTAGTGATTTGTCAATTGCATTTCGTTATCAACATGTTACATTGGCAACAACGTTACTAAAGTGGAATAGTTGTAGAGTTATTTCTGCTCGATCTCCCATGCAAATGTAGCAATTTACCTTTGAAGGGCAAATACTCAGCATGTTAAATAACGACCAGAGAAACCGATCTCGTATCAATTTCATGAGTACGTAAATGGATACATTACGTTATCTTTTTGGT
Source organism: Allygus modestus (assembly GCA_963675035.1). Classification (NCBI taxonomy): domain Eukaryota; kingdom Metazoa; phylum Arthropoda; class Insecta; order Hemiptera; family Cicadellidae; genus Allygus; species Allygus modestus. The sequence goes on from OY776117.1 coordinate 29,252,777, forward strand.
AATACTGGTTATTAAAATAATCCTCTATACCATCTCCCATGTTATAAACCCGAATTCGACGGTAGCAATCAAACTTGTAATATGGATACCCATTATTAACTTTAGGTATATTGGGGAAGCTAAGTTGTGTTGCATAGGATTAACGTATGGGATTTGAAAATAATCACCCATTAACAAATTTAACAAATTAACAAATAAAAAAAAAATTGTTTAACAAATTTTATGTCTTGCATTTCTTGTTTAATTCTTTGGCTATCACTATCTAAATTCATTTACAATTTTATTTTGGATGCCACGTAATACTACAGCTTTTATAAGCATTTAAACAAAATTTGGTCCCTTATCTGTTCATTTATGTACAAATAGGCATGCATAATAAGGGATTCTACATGTTTTTACGGATGAAGATGGTATTTGAAACATTAACACTAATTTCACTGATGTGATTTTGTTACAGTTTATCTGTCAGACCTCCTTATTGCCATTAATAAACCACAACGGTAATTGACAGCGTTATTTTGCAGATTGAGCTGTCATGGCCGATCAAAAACCATCGTATAAACTTCTTATAATTTTAACATTAATGGCTTCCTCGTTTTTAACCGATAACAAATTAAATGAGACGTAAGCTGAAAAATGAAAATTGTTTTTTGAAACCATACGGGTAACCATAACCTAATTCTAAAAAACAATTTGTTTGATATAGCAATACTTAATAATTTGCATATACAATTCAGTACGAATTGCTTATTTTCAATAAAATCAGCGCATAAAGCACACTAAAACTAGTGAATATACATATTAATTAAATAATCGATTTCTAATCAATGTAAATTAAAATAACATTATTAAAACACTATATTTTGATTTTTAAAACCATTTATATTGTAAAATTAGCTAGGATAAGTCTCAATTTACTTATTTCTAAACTATGGGTGTGATTATTCAACTTAATAGATTCAGCTAAAACTAGAACAGTTTTTATAACTTAAGAACTACTGCCATATTTTAATAATCTATATTTGTGTAGTTTTTAAAGTTTTGTTTTCTTAGTAGAGTAAACATATGTATGTTACGTGAAACTGTTCATTATTTTAGTTAACACAGCCCAAAAGGCCCCACAATAAATCGCCGCATCACATATTCATCAACCGCAGCAGATACGCTCCTGTCTCACGGCTGCTCGCACCTCACAGCGGTTGTTTATACGTCACATTTCTGGCGAAGCCTCGTTTACGATTGGCTGAGTTAATGTTTCGGTTTTTCTGGAGTTTGTAGTCTTCTAAGAGTGTAAACATTATGAACATTATTGGTTAATAAAATCCCTAAAATAAAATCTTAAAAATATGAGTACAATTAACTACGAAGTAAAGCTGAGGTCAAAGACTTGGAATTGGGAACAACAGGAAATGACAGAGTAACAAAACAGGAAATAAACGGTCAAATTACACAGGTAAATGACCTAGGGTTCAAGCGACAAAATCAAAGTAACTCACCAAAAATTCCAATGATGGCGGCGGAATGCTGACCAGCTACGGACACGAATCACGGCGGGTGTAGGAGTCCAGAATCGACGTGATTGGTTGACGTGGGCGTGGTCGACCGAATTTGGGGGAAACACGATATCGGGGGAAACATATCGAGAAGAGAGGATGGACAGTCAGTAAAAGAGAGGCAAGAAGTGAAGTGTTGGGAAGTAAGGGGGCTGGATCGAGTAAGTCCCGCAACACTTAGGTTATAGTAAAATACCGGGTGTTGTCGACCTTCCAACCAAGTCCACCAACGCAGGGCCAACAGAAGCACTACAGCGACCACAACCCAGAGGGAGAAGAGGACGGATCGTGTCTGCGACCGGAGGAGCCTTGGGAGAATTCTTCAAGACAACCACCGACAAAGGGATCCAGGACCACTTCTGGACGCTGGACCATTCCTGGACACCTTAACCACTGGACGGGACCACGGAGAGGCCAAGGACCGACCGACAACGCAGGGAGACCGCCTGACAGCCAAAATTCCGGACTGCGTGGTATGTGATCTTCACTAAATTGCACCTCTAGTTAAAAGGGAAAATTTGAGAGAAAAGTCGAAGGTTAAGGGAAATGATTTGATAATAATAATGATTAAGCAATGATGAAGATATTAAAAGTTAAAGTTTAGTAAGACAAGCAATAAATAATCCAAACAGAAAGGGGAAATATATATATATATAATTAAGAAGCCTCAGAATAAATGACAGGGTAAATTGTTAAAATAAATTAAAGACGGTAGGCATAACCGGAATGGCCCATAGGCCAAGTTGAGGTGTAAAATAGTTGCACATAAAGATAACAGTAGCTCGATGTCATTAACTATCGTTCAATTAATTTAGTAAGTGCTAATGAATAACTGTTACATGAATGAATTGATTATTGAAGTATAAAGGCCCACATGGCTTAACATTTTAATGTAATATAATGTGACAATGTTTAATTTGGAAAGGTTTAAGGGTAATTATTTTGATGTGTAATTGATGGATGAAATATAAAGAACTAAACTATTAATAAAGTGAATTGAGTAAACCTTTAATGGTAGATTAACGGCTACATGCCCAATAATGTAAATTAAATGTTAAATATCGTGTTAAGGGTGTGTATTCATATGGAAGGTGTGGACTGTGACGTATAAGTTGCCTTAAAGAACTTTGGCCATGCCAGAACAGAGTGATCTTTATTAATGATTTGTTAGCTTAAGAGAGTATTGATTTATATTGTGTTTGTCATTTCAGTTGTATTTTATAAATAGGAGTTAGGGCACAGAGGCCTCTATTTAAAGGGGTTGTCACGAATATTAATCACTATATAATAAGGAGGAAGTAGTGCATCTGATTTATGTATATTAAAAGGTATATGTTATTACAGACGCTGGTGTCATTTCAATCAATTTCCTGGTTTCCAACTCACTAAGCTAAGCGAGTTATGATTCGAACTTAAGAAAAAAAGAAGGAAATAAATCTTACATGGTGGAGATCGCTGAATTGGTTTAATTACCATAAAATTGATTGAATTGACACAGAGTGAGTGATGTTTTATTAGCATAAGATGATTATAGAGATAAGAAGGTATTTATGAGATAGGATAAAACTGCATAGGGACAGAAATAATTAATTGAAGGGACGTAATCGACTAAACGGTTAATACTGTAGGGCACTTACAAATAAAAATAGCCTACAATATATTTAATCAACAGATATATCGCATAAAATAATAAAAGTCGTCAGGGTTTAATAAAACATAAAAGACAGGTTGTATAACAGTAATAAATAAATACAAATAAAACTGTCTAGGGTTTTGTTAGTTTAAAATAAAATGAAATGCCAATAAACCAAGTTTCCTTGCCTTCGGATATTTATAGGGTAAAGAAAGAACAGCTACAAGCAGTATTAGTGAAGTTTAACATTAAATACAAAGACGAGGACACGGTTGCCAATTTAAGACCCATTGTAGCCGATCTTAAAGCTTATTTAAAAAATAATTGGTCTGAAGAAAAAAAATCATTTTAAGAAAGTTATTAGGGAAAAGATTCTTAACCGAGGTTGAGTTAGAAAAACACCCATTGCTTAGGAGAATTGAACAATTCATTAGGGATAGGGAAAACCTTTACGACACGCCAGCCAGCGAGGACAGTGACGGTGACGACTACGAGGACATTGACTTAGCTTCAGTGGACACAGACGACCCTCCAGGTCAAATTACACCCCAAGGGACGAATAGGGCAAATCATAGAGCACTCACGGATAATTACATAGGAGACCGCGAGGATAACATGACGACACCAAAAGAAAATTTACCGTTAATATCTGCTGGTACGTACTACGGTCTACCAACTGAAAACCCCAACGATTTTATAGACAAGTATCAAATCGCGGCACAGTCAAATAATTGGCAGGATGCTTCAAAAATAAAATTATTTCCTGCACACCTAGCAGGGACGGCACTTACATGGCATCAACATTTCACAAAAGGGAAGGTGATACACGATTGGGATGAGTTAAAGGAAACCTTTATAAACACTTTCACCCCGGTTGCACAGGCACAAACTTTGCAGAACATCTTAGATAAGAAAGTGCAAGGTAGGGACCAACCTGTGCTAACATATTACTTGGAGGTACTAACCTTGTGTAGGCGCCATGACCCCAATATGTCAGAAAAACGAATAGGGCAGTACATTATACAAGGCCTAAGACCTGAATTTTGTGATAGGGTGTTATCAGAAACTTGTGACACTTTAGAACAGCTAGAAAAGAGTTTAAAGAAAATAGAGTTACAGCTACAAATTAAATCGGTAAATCAAGAAAAATACAGCAGAGCAGAAAGAGAGGGATACACTAGGGAAACCACCACCAATAGACAGGAAATAAACAATTTACATGCAGAAATAAGGACCCTAACTCAGGTCATTTCAAACATGACTATGCAACAAACGCCACAGCGACAAATACATCAACAACACGACAAGCCAAACCAACACAGGGAATACTACAACAATTACAGGGGAAGAGGAACCAACTACAGGGGACCAACTGGATATAGGACGACACAACGACACCCAGTGCAATGGACACCACGGCACACCATGAGCAGAGGAGGCTACCAGACCAACTACCATGCAACATCATGGGGCCCACGACATGCAACCCCAAGAGCAGAAGTTCCATATAACGGAAGCAGGAATTTTACTACATATTGTAGTTACTGCAGAAGAAACAACCATAATACGCAGGATTGCAGGTTTAAGAGGCAGCAAACAGGGGAAATGATGAAGACAAGGTCCAAGTATTGTGATTATTGTAGGATGAGCAACCACAACAAAGAAGAATGCTACAAACTACAAAGGGGAAAACCGGATACAAAAAACGCATAGGAAGGGGCCCTCTCTATACTAACAACAAAGAGAAGGTTCCCTGCTTAAAACAGAGTATAAATTCGCCCTACAAACAAGTACAACCCCAGTTCAGAATATACAACTACGAGAAGGAATTTCCTAAGCTAGATGAAGCTAAGAACATAAAGAAGAAGAGGGAATACATACACAGAAGAGAAGAAAGAAGACATGAAGAGAACATAATTAACCCTCGGAAAAAAGACCACAATATATACCACACTTGCAATACTAAGGAGCGCAGAGTGCAATGGAGAAAACAGCTACAGCCATTATCAGGTGGAATGAGACTAAGGGAAGGAGCCAGAGAAGAGCAACGAGCTATAAAGAAGGAAGAGGAGACAGTAAGGATGGAACAAAGGGAAGGAACAAAGGAAATCAAAGGAACAACAGAAGTACAGGAGAACAGGGAAGAAGGAGACACATTGATGGAACAGGAGAAGGAAGAAATATGCAGGCAGCTAGAAGAGCAAGGAACTCAACACATGATCCACAGCTGTGACATTACACTAGTATCAGAAGAAAGGATACATAAGCCAAGGAGAAAGGAACAGTTAAGAAACCAGGAGTTACATGATACTCTATTTAAAATAAAACAAACGGAAGACAAGAGAGTACCAGTGTTAACACTTAATGCAAAGTTAACTCAAAATCCAAACAAAATAATTCAGTGTACAGTTGACACCGGATCAAATATAAATCTAATAAATTCAAAGTTCGTACAAGGGACAAATATTGAGACAGGAAAATTGCCAAGAGTTGTATCGGCAAATAATACTCCCATAAACATTTTAGGGATTGCGGAAATTGCATTATAAATAGATAATATAATTATCAGGGATAAATTTTTTGTCACTCCGAATATCACGAGCGAAATAATCTTAGGGAATAGATTCCTAAATAAGAACAGGGTTGAATTAAATTTCGACACAAAAGAAATTGTGATAAACTTAGGCCAATTTAAACATAAAATAAAAATGGGGAAAAATGGTTGATACAAATCGAAAGCATTAACAGTACTGAGATGGTTTCCAGAGATAAGATCATTGACATAAGAACCGAAGAGGATATGGTAATAGCACCTCATCAGCATAGGAGAATAAAGCTTAAACATCAAATAAGTCATAAAACATATTTTGAGTCGGAAAAGTCCTTAAAAGAAAAGAAAAAATGCCATGCATATTTGGTAGATGCAGAAGCAGATGAGGGCAGCTATATAACTATTTATAATGCATCTAGCTTCCCAAAACACATAAATGCCAACACTGTATTAGGCTACCTCACTGAGGAAGTAAACAAAGACGACACTTGTGCTGACACAACAAGGCCGCGACAACAGCCAGGCACGCGGGACCGACGTAAACAAACAGTCACAGATAAGGATGGCATAGAACTTAACATATCACCACACCTAACGGTACAGCAGCATAACATGGTCAGTAAACTGCTACATAAATACAAATCTATGTTCACCACGAAGGTAGAGGACCTTGAACCAGCTAATTTGCCACCAATACAGTTAGAATTAGTTCCAAATGCTAAACCCGTAAACAGCCCACCTTATAGACAGAGTATGCAGGAGAGACAGGAACTAGATAAACTTTAAACCAATTACTAGAAGCAGACATTTTAGAGGAATGCCCAGAATTTTGCGAATATGCTTCACCAGTATTCGTAACAAAAAATCGCGATAATTCGGCTCGCGTTGTTGCGGACATGCGTCGTATTAACGTATTTTAAAGAACTGTGTACATCCTACCCCATCAGTTAACTTAGTTTTAAATTGCTTAAATAAAGCAAACACGTTCACAAAATTAGATCTCAAGGGAGCGTTTCACCAATTACTTGTAAGAGAAGAAGACAGAAACATACTTGCGATTAAAACGCAAGATCGTCTGTTAAGATACAAAAGGTTAACCATGGGATTAAAAATTTCAACCGCTGTATTCAGCAAAGCGATATTAGCTTTATTAAATAAGCACCTGTACAATAAAGTTATATCGTATATTGATGACGTTATAGTTTACGGATCATCCTTTCAACAGGATTTAGAAAATTTGGAAATAATTTTAGAAATATTACACAAAGCTAATTTAAAGCTGAACACAAAAAAATGCAAGTTTTTATATGAAACAGTCGATATACTTGGATACACAGTCTCAAAGCAAGGAATTTTACCTCAGCAATCTACAGTTAATGCTATACAAGAATTTAAAAGGCCAGATTGTATAAGACGTGTGCGTCAGTTTCTAGCCGCGTCATCATTTTTCAGGAAGCATATTAAAAATTATGCCCAAATTACATTACCCCTAACAGAGTTAATTAAACAAGCAAACAAAAATTTACCTTTTAAATGGAATGAAGATTGTGAACAAGCCTTTAATAAAATAAAGCAAATTTTAACTAATCCACCATTACTTGCTCATTGGAAAGACGATTGGGAATCAGTTATTTATGTTGACAGTTCATTATTTGCACTTGGGGCCTGTTACTTGCAAATCAATCCTGAAAATAATACTATGCATCCCATAGCATATTTATCAAGAAAATACACAGAAACGGAAAAGCGATATTCTAATGCAGAAAGAGAAATGCTAGCCTTAGTATATGCAGTTAATTACTGGAGGGAATTTACGCTAGGCAGGCAAACAATAGTTTATACCGATTGTCAGTCACTCATACATTATAAGAATTTTAAAAACACTTCATCACGCCTAAATCGCCTTGCTCTCGCACTAGTTGACTACGATATAATCGTAAAATATAAGAAGGGAACTAACAATCTACTAGCGGACAGCCTTTCTAGGAATCCACCAGAAGAGGAGTTAGACCAGGACCTAATTCAAGCTACATTAAACATTCAGGAGATAAAAACAGAAAATTTTGAAGAGTTACAAGCAAAAGACCCTTATTTAAAGCAAATAAAATTAGCTAAGATATCACCAGATTCCGTTCCGAAGAAAATCAGACATGAATCCAGGAAATATGTAGAGAGGGATAACATATTATATTACAAACATTTCAATGGTAGGGACACGGAATATTTATTAGCAATACCCCAGGAAAAAGTTAACGAAATATTAAAAACCTTCCATGATAATATATTTTCAGGAGGGCATTTCTCAAGCTTTAAAACTGGAAAGAAAATAAAATCACGATATTATTGGCCCAGTATAAATCAGGACATTGTAAACTATACTAAAACATGTAAAGACTGTCAACTTAGGAGATCTGCTACTTATAAGCAATACGGAAAGTTACAACCGCAAATCCCCTCAACAAAACCGTTTGAAAGATTAATTATAGATTTCTTAGGCCCTATAACACAAAGCCATGGATTTAAATACATTTTAGTAATGACAGACCCCACAACGAGGATGGCATATACACGTGCAACTCGTTCTGCAGACGCAAAAACCGTAGCTAAGATATTATTGGAAATATTCTGTTTATACGGTTGTCCAAAAATTATTACTCACGACCAGGGTACACATTTCATGGGACAAGTACTAAAACAATTATTACAAAGCTTAGGCATAGAACAGCGGCCAAGTCCTCCATACATGCAACGTATTCAAGGTTTAACGGAGAGATGCAACTTGGTAATAAAGAAAGCAATTTCACACTACATACAGGAAGACCCACACAATTGGTCTGACGTGTTAAAATTTATAACATTTGCATATAACACTACGATAAATAAAAGCACGGGTTACACTCCATTTTATTTAAATTTTGCAAGAGAAGCAAACCACCCGTCTGATTATATTTATGTTCACGAAAACCAGGACAAGGACGTATTAAAAGAGATTAAATTAATACATAAAATTAGAACGGAAATTCCAAAAATCTTAGAAAAGGCCCAAAATAGTCAAAAACAATATTTTGATAAAACACGAAGGGATTTAGAACTACAACCAGGGGATGAAATATTAATTAAATATCCAACGGATCACACAAAAAAATATAGCAAGTTTCAAAATTGCTATAAAGGACCTTACCATGTCACCGATAAATTAAATGATTTGACTTACTTAGTGGCTTTAGAAAAACGAGGAAAACTAGTGGAGGAACCAGTTCATGTCGAGAATATTAAACCGTTTCACAGTAGAAATTAAATAAAAACAATTAAAATTATAAGTCACAAACAGAACCTCTATTGACGACAACGTAATGAACGTATTAGAAATACGTACGTGTCAAGGAGCTTTCCTACTGTTAGAATCTTCCCCTATTAGGAAAATTCTCTACAAAGCACCCCATTTACACCTGCATCACCTACGACCAGAGTGCGCAACTGAGATTCAATTTGTAACTTAATACACAACATGCTGCTTGGGAAACAGTCAAAATTGCGTCAATGTTACACTGTTGCAAATTAATTTAAAATACTAAGAGGTCAACTACTGTGAAACATCTACAAAACAATTACCAATAAAATCCCATCAAATAAATAAATTAATTAACTTGGGCCTACATACGTATTAGGAATACGTTATTTCCTTAAAAATAAAGACTAACTTCTAATCTACAGAGGAACCCAAGAAGGCTCGACTCTTTAAGCCTAATAACTACTACTACTAGTATCATCTAATGGCCCATATATTACTAGATAGTTGAGATTCCATTGGTAACTCAATAAATTGCAATTTACAAATGAATTTACAAAATTTAAGTTCATGCGATACAAATTATGAACCTAAGCATTTGACAGACTTCAAATAATTAACAAATATTACAAAAAAAATTATAAAGGGTTTCCCACACATGAACTGAGCTCTAAACAATATAACGAGTCCTGACATTTATATTGCGGAAATTGAAATACGAAGTTAAATAACAAAATTGGGATCACCTTGATAAAATTAAATAAGGAAAATATTTATACGAATTATGAATGAACTACGCTTGTAAAAGGAAATTAAAGTTGACCGAAAAAAGAAGTGTCTTAATGACTTAAATAAGCTGCGATACCTTAAAGTTTGGAGGGTATCCGATAAATAATCCACACTCACTCAAACACAGAAGATTAAAGCATCTAAAATAGGAAGGAAGACCACTTATCACTCACAAAACCTTAACACGTTTTCGACACATATCCGACGCGGATCGACACTGGACCAAAGCCATACTCACTCTCGACTGGGGACATACTATGAACACACAGACACAACAACACGAAGCGACAGACAGGATGTTGCGGATAAGATTACACGCGTGAGAAACAAGCCACGTTGCACTTACAGACAGGCTACAGATTATTCAGCTGAATAGAGCTGCTACTAGCTGAGGAAATTACATTACTGCGTTACAACAACGTAATTTATATTCTCTAAGGAGATGGAAATAAGACAATTAAAAAAATATCATAGCTATTAAATCTTGCGGAGAGTTAGTGAAAAGCGCTAAAGCTAAGGCTTCATGACATTTAATAGCAAATTACTGAACCAAAATTATTGATCGATAAACAAAACTTATGACAACTTCAAAATTTGTACACCTATTAATTCTCGTGGAGACAGGCTAGTTAATTTGCCGGCAGACTAGATACTTCATGACATTTAATGGTGAACTCAAACTTCCAAATTACATTTAACTCCAGTGAAACATACATGTTTACAAAATTTCACATCAAGAATATATGTTATATTAGTGATGGTTAAATTCATAGAACATTACACTAACAAAGTTTTTTTTTTACACAGAAATTCACCCAACATGAAGATTTTAACGAGTTTTACAATAATACTGGCAATATTCCACAGTGCAAAAACACATAAAGATGACTCCCACACATACCAAGTTTTTAGTGGATACCACTTTGAAAAACAACCACAGAAAATCCCGTATGAAACCACTATTCCGCTGTTGATCACTACACAATTGATCGAAAAACCTGAGTTTTCTACACTCAACAGTCCATCGCAACAATGCCAGGACAATGGCACTATCTCTAGAATGTATTGCCAATTTCAAAAATCACTGATTACCTTACAAGGTTTAATAAATGAGGAGATACTTAACCGATTCCCAGAAACCTCAGCGAATTTGACAATATCAAAGAATGGTAACAAGAAACGAAGAGGACTCACATTTATGGAGGAATTCTTTAGCTGGTGTTGTAACATGGCGTCAACTAAACAAGTTGCGGGGCTGTACGAAAATCAAAAAAATTTAGAATCACATACAAATGGAATCATAGACTCGGTGAGCGACCAGTACAAAAATTTAGTTAAAACCACAACAAATCTAAACAATTTCTCAAGTAACGTACATGGATTATTGGATAAAGTACATAAAAGCTTCTATCTGGTACAGGATGAATTAAATAGCATAAAAACAACTTCATACTCTAGTGTCATTAAGCAGCTGTATAACATTACAGAACAAACATGGGCTTACATATTATATAAATACTACCTCGACAAATATAGAGAAATTTTAGAAAAATGTAGCCAACATAAATTATCTGATCTACTAACTAACACCAAACATCTTCTGATTCAATTATTAGATTTGGACAACAAGGCAAAATCGAAAGAGCTTACCTTAGCCATCAGTAACGAAGAATTGCATTTATACTATGAATTAAAAATAACCACTTGCAAAATATTTAATAACACATTACTAGTCAGGATCAATGTGCCGTTAATAACTAGGGGACTAAAGGGGAATATGTACAAAGCAATCGCTACCCCATTATTATGGAACAACAAGATTTGTAAGCTTAACATGGAAGATAAATACATTTTCAAAACCACGAACTATACTAAAGTAATAACGAAAAACGAGGCATGCAACGACGACTCATTCCCACTATGTATGCTACCAAGACAAACAATCGTGACCACTGAAGAACAATTATGCCTACATCTCATTTTAGACTCGGCAAATATTGATGATTTACAAAAACATTGCCAATTTACCTGTGACTATAAGCCACAATATCCTATCATAACGCAACTACTCCCAAGCAAATATTTAATAACTAATATTGACACACAACTGAAGTTAATTTGTGACACTAACGAACATTTAATTAACCCAATTACAACTGGAACAATAGAAATATTTATTCCATGTGACTGTGAACTATTACAACAAGATTTGATACTCATAACAAAATTGAAACCATGTGACTCAAAAGACATGAGATCACCGCAGAGGATAAACTTAATCCCAGCATCTTGGGCAAAACTGAGAACCTTAAAATTGTTCCCACTAACGTCTGGAATCAAACATGAATTTAATAACCTATCAGAAATTTTAGACTCTAATTGGACATTAAACACCCCAACATTTGAAGTATCTGCTCTTAGGAAAATTGAGCACGTAAAATTGGAAAATAATGAATTTGACCTATTCAACAACACAAAATTGATGTTTTACTTGCTATTAACATGGATTACCTTGCTGTCAATATTAATTATCGTCATGGGATATTTCATACACATTCTATCAATAAAGGTACGGCTCATGACACCACCGAGGGACTACAATACAAACGCAATCCACAACCAGGGGAATTAATACGACTTAACAGTAACGTGACACTCGCAGCTACGGCCATCGCACACAACATACTTCACTGATGTCACCTTCATTTCACTACTTAAATTATTTTTCGGGGACGAAAAATTTTCCCAAGCAGGGGAGTGTAAACATTATGAACATTATTGGTTAATAAAATCCCTAAAATAAAATCTTAAAAATATGAGTACAATTAACTACGAAGTAAAGCTGAGGTCAAAGACTTGGAATTGGGAACAACAGGAAATGACAGAGTAACAAAACAGGAAATAAACGGTCAAATTACACAGGTAAATGACCTAGGGTTCAAGCGACAAAATCAAAGTAACTCACCAAAAATTCCAATGATGGCGGCGGAATGCTGACCAGCTACGGACACGAATCACGGCGGGTGTAGGAGTCCAGAATCGACGTGATTGGTTGACGTGGGCGTGGTCGACCGAATTTGGGGGAAACACGATATCGGGGGAAACATATCGAGAAGAGAGGATGGACAGTCAGTAAAAGAGAGGCAAGAAGTGAAGTGTTGGGAAGTAAGGGGGCTGGATCGAGTAAGTCCCGCAACACTTAGGTTATAGTAAAATACCGGGTGTTGTCGACCTTCCAACCAAGTCCACCAACGCAGGGCCAACAGAAGCACTACAGCGACCACAACCCAGAGGGAGAAGAGGACGGATCGTGTCTGCGACCGGAGGAGCCTTGGGAGAATTCTTCAAGACAACCACCGACAAAGGGATCCAGGACCACTTCTGGACGCTGGACCATTCCTGGACACCTTAACCACTGGACGGGACCACGGAGAGGCCAAGGACCGACCGACAACGCAGGGAGACCGCCTGACAGCCAAAATTCCGGACTGCGTGGTATGTGATCTTCACTAAATTGCACCTCTAGTTAAAAGGGAAAATTTGAGAGAAAAGTCGAAGGTTAAGGGAAATGATTTGATAATAATAATGATTAAGCAATGATGAAGATATTAAAAGTTAAAGTTTACTAAGACAAGCAATAAATAATCCAAACAGAAAGGGGAAATATATATATATATATAATTAAGAAGCCTCAGAATAAATGACAGGGTAAATTGTTAAAATAAATTAAAGACGGTAGGCATAACCGGAATGGCCCATAGGCCAAGTTGAGGTGTAAAATAGTTGCACATAAAGATAACAGTAGCTCGATGTCATTAACTATCGTTCAATTAATTTAGTAAGTGCTAATGAATAACTGTTACATGAATGAATTGATTATTGAAGTATAAAGGCCCACATGGCTTAACATTTTAATGTAATATAATGTGACAATGTTTAATTTGGAAAGGTTTAAGGGTAATTATTTTGATGTGTAATTGATGGATGAAATATAAAGAACTAAACTATTAATAAAGTGAATTGAGTAAACCTTTAATGGTAGATTAACGGCTACATGCCCAATAATGTAAATTAAATGTTAAATATCGTGTTAAGGGTGTGTATTCATATGGAAGGTGTGGACTGTGACGTATAAGTTGCCTTAAAGAACTTTGGCCATGCCAGAACAGAGTGATCTTTATTAATGATTTGTTAGCTTAAGAGAGTATTGATTTATATTGTGTTTGTCATTTCAGTTGTATTTTATAAATAGGAGTTAGGGCACAGAGGCCTCTATTTAAAGGGGTTGTCACGAATATTAATCACTATATAATAAGGAGGAAGTAGTGCATCTGATTTATGTATATTAAAAGGTATATGTTATTACAGACGCTGGTGTCATTTCAATCAATTTCCTGGTTTCCAACTCACTAAGCTAAGCGAGTTATGATTCGAACTTAAGAAAAAAAGAAGGAAATAAATCTTACAAGAGTAATCTTACTAATACACATTATATTGAAAGTATACAGAGATATAAAAAAAACTTGTAATAGCTTTTACACATGTATTACTAAATCTTGCCATTATTGTATAACCATTTGCTGTAGCCAGTGTTAAACATTTACATTACCAGTAATGTAATATTTAATTTAAATAATTATTTATTTCCTTGCCGCTTTGCTTGATAATAATTTTTATTTAAGTATTATTGAACTCAATAATTATTGTGAAAATGGAATCACCATCAAGTGTGTCCAGCGTTTCTCCCTTTAAATTGTTTAAACCATCTCTCTTTAATTCTATAGATATTATACAAATATTAGTAGAGTTAGAATATTATACACTGAAGTTGTGTGTAAGATCGTAATTCTATGCGGAATACCTTGAAACAAATAACAATATACATGAAAGAAAAAATAGACGGACTGGATGAATTACAAAATTTTAGTATTATAAAAGTGGATACAGATAAGCAAGACGGTTTGTTAAATAAATATTAAAATCAAACTTGAAAGGAATAACTACTAGGCCATATAATTTAAAAATTTAAGTATAAATGTCAACTGCGTAAATCATATTTTTTATCCTATTTTCCTCTTAGTCAGTGTAAAATTACTTTAAAACCTTTTAATCAGGTTTAAACATTATGGGATTAAATTCTTTAGGTATGAACGTTTTGTTTACAGTTATAAAAGTTACCAACCGCAAGGGATGGTACAGTTTTAAACCAGGTAGGTATTTCGAACAAGCATAATCACAAGTTAACAAACCACTGTAGTAAATCGCGCATTAGCTGTTCCATTCCACATACCATGCGATCATAGAAACATTAGCTTCATTTAACCACTAACCTGTATGCTGAGCTTTCATTGTTAATTTTATGGCTTATGAACGTTAAAACATAAACATTATTGTAAATTATTTTTATGAATCTTGGTAAGTGGCTTTATGTGGCATTGAGAAACAGCTACATATACTGGAAATTCGCTGAGTACGCAGGTTTGCTGCAACTGGGATATTTTGTTTGTTGCTGGTGTAACTAAACTACTAAAATACAAAATAACGAGAATATTATGTGACTGATGGTCCATCAATCGTTTATGTTATTTCATTTATTTTATTCAAGGGTCGATGGTATGGCTTTCAAGGTATATTCTCACTATTCTGTTAATAGTTTTACATAGTTACAATACAGTTATCTTACTAAAATATCATTTTAATCTCTGTGCTCGAGCTCTTAAACTTTGTTTAATGACAATGATTTAAAAAAATTCAACTTTTTCACCATATTTACAAGTATAATCTATAATCAGACTAACTTTCAATTAGCTGCTAAGGCATCTGCTGTTTATGTCTTATCTAACGTAATTTGAAAAATTAAAATTTATCATCCCAATAAACAGGGTATCCCGGAACAGAGCATAGTGCTCCAAATAAGACTGTTCCAACTTAAACGATCGTTACAAGCACAATTCGGGTTTGACTGCTGTTAAATGGGACGTCTATTTGACTGGGGTTTGATATCTTTCTTAACTGCTTACGATCTAATGGGTCGTTTGTTTTACTGTAACGATTCTGTACATTCCATTATTTTGAAAACATAACTATTTGTATACTCTTTAAATAAACATACATTTATATATCTGTAAAGTAACTTAAGTTTTTTAGGTAAGTCACTCTTTAATGGCAACTTATATTCAGAGTAAGCAATTTGGCTTTTAAAAGTAAAAGATCCGTATGATAGGGAAATTAGGAAGTCAATTTATGGAGACTATTGAAAACCAAATTTACACTACATACAATTATATTCTTACGTTATGAAAGTTATTATTTGTTTATGAAAGCGATTCCTTCCTAATTCTCCAGGTCTTTAAAGTGTCAGTAGATGCATATTATGTATGTTAGACTCAAATAAATTTTAAACTAACATAAAAACCCTAACGATTGTGAAATTTTCGCAAAACGTACGGTAGTCAACACAATTATAAACATTCTTATATTTGAAGTCGTACCACGACATCGCACTAGTGCTAAATTTATACTGGCATCACTTTTAAATCCAGTTGTTAAGAAAAATAACTTTCATTAACTTTTGGTTGGACGTATTTAATGTCTGTCTTACTTGACAATTTATGATTTGTTGCCGTTTTCATACAATAAATTTGTAAAGAGAGATTTTTGCTGTAGTCATTCATTAAAAATAAATAAAAAACAAGATGAAAGTTGCCTCAGACGTAAGGTTAACTTTTGCTTAGAAAAAAACTGACATAAAAACCCCCACACCACAGTAATGCAAGGCTTCCAATTGTGAAAACTTGTAAGTAAAATATGACTAAATTGTTTACACATTCTAAATAAACTTGTACAAATAGATTTGATACAACTAATGACCCACAGCTCAATTTTGTAAAGTAAAATTATATACTTTAATGCTACCTTTTATAGAGAGATTGAAGTGCTACATTTTATTGCAAAATACAGTACTCATATAGTTTTAAAGTATATTAATAAATGGGTATTAGGCTATTGATTCCTCATTACAGACTGCATTAGTATGACATAGTCCACTTCAGGAGTTGAATTTATAAACAGAAATTGGTACGGGGTACGCATCTAAAAAAATGTTGTGAATCGCTGTTCTACACCAAATAGATCCAAAGAAAATTGAAAATAATTTGTTCGCAGCATATTTCTCAATTTAATTATTCTTGATAATCAATATATAATAATTTTTATTTACAATTAATCTTGGGATAAAATTAAAAAACATCGACCGATAAGGAAAACATTTCTTTTATAAGTCGCCTGGACATAAAGGGGTAGGCTCAAAGTACCTTACCATGTATTACTGTATTTTTACTGTATTACTGTATTACTGTATTTTGAAAATAAATCTGTACAGCTTCTATTTAAATGTTTTGGGTGAACTTGTCAACAAAAAGGGTTGAATTAGTTATGCATATACTGTACAAAGTAATTTGAGAGACATTTAAGCCCTGTAGGAAAATATACAAATAAACATGGATAGGAACACATAACTTAGTTAGGAACACACCACGCTTAAAATTTGTTTTATGATTAATTTTACTAAAATAATAATAGTGCGTCGTACATTACTTACAGAAAAAGAGATTCAAATGTTCTAAAATGCTTCGTCTTCTGTGTAGCGGCCAATTTTTCACTAAATAACTCATATTTCGAACTGTATAAACGATTGATTTAAAACTGTGTACAGCTCTTTACTTGATCAGGACCTAACTAGCTGTGGAACTAAATGAAGTAATCAGCTCATTATAGTTTCAGAATTAATACAAATTAAAATTAAATTTTAAAATAACTAAAACCAAAATGTTTTACTACATTGCAAATGTGTTTTTTATCCTGTTTAGTTCCCTTTTAAAAAACGTAACTGCAAACAACTATGAAATAAAGTAAAATAACGTCAGTTGTTGTTAACTATTCCATATAACACCTCATGTAATAGACGCCGTTATTACATAATAATATACCCAATAATATACGCCGTTATACGGGTTATACTTTTCCCGATAGTTTTGGCAGTTATAACATTCAATTAAGAAGTAAACTGGCTACAAAATGTGCTTTTATTTTCTTATTCCCGGGTTGGTTAAAAGACAACCATTTTTAAAGGACTTAAGTAAATTATGTAAAAATCACAGTGGTAAATGTCAGTTAACCTTTTATAAGACTATAAAATCATGTTTCTATGAAAATATTCTCAAAGACATTATAAATAAATAATATCGTTGGATGATAACAAGGGCATGAATGTTATTTTTCTGCGTATTCAAAGAGATATGTTAATAAAAGAGTTCTACATTTCTTTTTTCAGTGTCTAGTAAAATTACATTTTTTATTTTATTGTTTTCTTTGACAACAACAGTCAGTTTCCCTAAGGTCAGTTTTCCTTGTTGGCCTTGTTTACTGCAAAGAATACTTTCTATATTAGTTTATACAATAAATGTAAAATACAATTTTCTTGTCCCAAATTCACGTTTTTATTAAGTTTACGAGAAACAATACAACAATATGTTTTCTTTATTGTTTGTGATGATACATAATGTTGATATTAAGAGTTGTAATACACTACACTAATAAATAATGTTATAGTGAAATACAGTGATCGCTGCGAGAGTAAACAAAGTATTCTTTGCTAAATATTAATTTAATTCAAAGATTTGTTTTTAAGTATTTATTTGAAATACTATGCAAATAAACTTGTTTAATATTTTTAAAATTTGAAACACAAATATGTACATACAGTACCGTACAACTTAAACTATATTTATTTTTTATCTAACTATTTTTATTATCCTCATACTGAGGGTCTTGTGAAACTAATCCTAAGTTTTTAAAGAAATATAATTTAATACACCATTGAACACATTTTAAAATTATTTACTTAAAACTCAATAAAAAGGATTAGATAAAAAATTACAGAGTTTAATTTAATCAATGAATGAATGAATTAAAAATTCAAAGGGTTGTATTCGACATTCTTGTAACCATCTTTGTGTATTTTATTTTCTTGTATAAGTGTGATTATATTTTGTAGGGGTTTGCGACATGGTTTATTTTATTCTGTTTAGTTGTAGCAAGACGTATCATGCAACTCAAGGTCAAATTCTGCAACTCAAGGTCAACCTTAATTCAATTTAATATTGAAGGAATGAACAAAGTTTACTGCAGTACAAAACTACAACCTGTTACCAGTTTTAGAGTAATTATTATATTATTAATTATTACTATTTATACCATTCTAGAAGTTGTTTCTGTTTATTCTATATGTTTCTTTTTATTTATTGAAATACTTTAAATACTATGCTTCAGTTATTTTACTATTTATTTTTGAGGGTTTGGGGGTATCAACAAATTTCTTAAAATAAACTTCTATCAATATATTTTTATCTTTCTAGACACTGTAGCAGTAAAAGTTGGTCCATACTTTAACTCAATTTTTAATTTTACTAAACAGAAAAGGAATGCTCATTGTTTATAATTATTGCAGCCCCAACTATGATTGGACCCTAACAAAACACAAGTGCTTGCTTACCTTTGATTATTTTCAATAGCAATAAGAATGTGTTAATATATTCTTTATTTTTTTCTAATATACAAGCGGATTACAACTTTTATGTCCGTATTAGTGAGAATTTGATTACTCATGATGCCCAGAAAACTCCAAGTTTAAATACTTCCTATCTGCCCTTGAGGATCTACAAGGAGAACAGGCCTTATTTAAGATTGATTACAGACATATTTCAAGTAGGAGATAATCATCCTCTCAGAGGACCAGTATAACGACTTAAATTTGTCCAGCCAACAATCGTCCACCTGATTTATAATTTTAGCTTGCTAGTTTACAAAGTAAATACGCTTATTCTTCCAATTTTCATTCGTATAATAAATAAAGCTGAAAATCGCATAAAATCATTAATAATTACCAGTATATAAATTAAAATGACTGTATATTTATTACATAGTTACGAATACACTTCACACTAAATTTAACTCAAAATAGGATAGTTAAAGTCTAAAATGATTGTTGCCTATTATAATGCTAAACAATCTAAATACATATTAAATCTATTATATAAAAAGTGTAAATATATTATGTAGTGCTAAGAGACGTAGTTTTATTTCACTCTGTAAAATAATCTCTAGAAATTAGGTTATAAAAGGCCCATAATCCACTGTGTTTAGATATATAATAAAGCGTTGAGCTTCAGATAAAGTAAATATATATTTAGAGAGATCTAATATACATTTATAATTCAAATTCATATTAACCCATCAATATATCAGTACACGTTCTGTACACGTATTAGTTATATTTGTTATGTTATCGCACATGGTGTTTAACGTGTTTTCTTACAAGAAAAATACAACCTTTGCAGCGGAAGGAAAAATACTGTTTTCTTGCAGTTATCAATATCAAATTGCGTGTTTATTTATCTGCATGAGTTTACAATGATGTATCCCAAGTGGAAAAATTGGTAAATTGAATTGAATTGATTTTTAACTCAATAGGAGATAATTATTCTTTAAAAATGTTTGTTATGTAATACAGTTCCAAGTAATCCATAAATCATAGGTTAGAAAAGGCAGAAAAGGCCCATAATGTATGTTGTAGACGTTGTCGTTTGATAAATGTAAATTTAAAACACGAAATAAAAACTCGTCGCCAGGTAATTATAACTTTCCATTTCAACTAGATATTAAGTTCACAAGTATCTGCATTTTTCTTACATTATTCTCTAAAAACTAGAGGATTCTACAATATATAAGAGTTATGACTAGAATGAAACGAAAGCCTTAACTGCACTGCAATAAATAAAGTAATAAATTGGGAAATGAGTTTTCGTGATGAGATCCTGGGCCTATCCAAGGGTTTATTGATAGTTTAAAAGCCTCTTCTTATTATAAAGGATGACAATAAAATGGCTAACGTTTATGGAAATCCCAACAAATAAAAAACTTATCACTGCAGTCTTCAGTGAGAAATTAGCTCCTTAAATTGAGTAATATTGAACAACATATATTTTAATAATTGAGGTCATACCTAAACTGAGCATTTTGTTTCTGAATGGTGGTGGTTTACAATATTTAATACCTGTAAAAGTGGATAACACCCAAAGATGTCAGATTAAAGGCTTTTAATCTTTTTAGCGAATTTCCCCTATAGGGAAGAAGCTATTACCGTAGGTCTCATGGTAAGACTTAAGCCCGAGACCATGATAACTTTTCATTTTGAGGTCCCCAGATGCCAAAAATACCATTCGTTCAAATTTGTATATATTTATATATATATATAATATGTATATATATATATATATTTATATATATATGTATATATATTTATTTATTTATATATATATGTGTCCGTAAGCACGATAACTCTCGTAAAAAAGGTCCGATCTTAATGAAATTTGGTACAAATGTGTAAAGTACCATTTATTTGAACGAGTTCGAAAACCAGATGAATCGCACCATCCGAAGGGGGGTTTTTGGGGGGTTTTGTATCCCAAAAATGTGTTTTTGGGGTTTTCACAGGTAATTTAAATTTAAATCAAATTTTAATTTACACGATTAGGTTGAGCTTAAAAAAACAAACAATTTGGTATTTTGATCATTGTTCAACATAAATTGGTTACCGAGATATTGAAAGTGCTAAACACAGTACGTTGTCTAATGTTATTCTTATGGAGAAAAAGAAAAATTGTACACCTCGCTTATTTATGAACATAAACTGGCGAAATTTGGTATATGGCTTGATCTGGTTGTGGTTTATTGTTGTTTGCACAAAAAAACTATTTTTCGCCTATGGTTCCTGTAGCAGCAAACCTAGGTACTTGATCCCCATGTTATTCTTATGGAAAATACTTAAAATGCTATATATCGCTTATTTATGAGTATATGGATGAAACTTGGTATGTGACTTCACTAAGATGAATTCTATTGATATTTGCATAAAACCCATTATTTTGTGGGTCTTGTTGCAGCAAAGCTGCGTACTCATCCCCAATGTTATTCTTATGGAGAATAATTAATATTTTAAATATCGCTTGTTTGTGAATACATTTCTTATGAATCCTGTGAAGTGTTTTAATGTGTTATGTTATATATTCTTTCGAAATTCACTGAGTATGCAGGTTTGCTGCGACGAGGGTTTTTATAAATCCATCAGTACATAGCTTTAAGGAGACATACCAATAATGAATATTCAAGAAAACTAAAGATAATAAATCAAAAGTAGGGATAAGGCCGCCAAGCGATAAAACAGCAATGGTTATAAAAACATTTTAGTCATCTCCATTACCTATTTTAAGTTTTAATCATTTTATACAAAAGGCTGACAACACAAAATATAATATAATTAAACAGTTAGATGTATAGTTATTTTCTTGTCTCTTGAAACCTCTTTGTCAAGAACTATAGAATTATGGTGAATGATTGATTCTGGAATTTGTACTGAACTAGATATCGGAGATTTCATGTTTTCAAATATTTAGGCTTACTCACTGTTTTGTTACAGGCACAATAATACTTTACTCAATAATTTGTAAATTGTTTAGAATTGCCTATGCAATATTAAAGGTCTATGGTTGTTATTATTATTGTTCATAATGCAATAACTACAAATAAGTAGATAAATAATTGTTTTATATTTTTATTGAAATAGTCATTATTTTAATATTAAACAGCGCAGTGGCAGTCCGTACTTTAAAATGTTTCTTATAACAGGTGGTTTCTTAAACTAAATTAGTTAAGATAACATATCGAGTGACGCAGATTCAATAATAATTGTTTTCAAGATTAACATGGCATTTTTGAGAGTCAGTTCAAGGGAGCCTTGATATCCTGGGAAAAAATAAATTGCTTTCCAATAAACCAGGGGTAATCCTTAATATAACACATTATTCGTTAAATCGGTATTTAAATATAATCATGGCTGATCCCACAAAGAAATCCTTAGGGAATTAAAAAGTATATTACCCTAGACTGAACTACCAATGTAAATTCAAATTTACAATACAAAAGTAAGGACCCTTTTTGCTACCCCTTTCATATTTAAATAATTTAACTTCTTAGAAAATTGTTGTTCACAAATATCTGAACAAAATTAAAACTTCTCTTTGGTATCTAAATTCTAAATACTTACGATACCATATTTGAATTGGGTCTTCTCCAAGCATAATTGACCTTCATAATATGCAACATATGAAGCATATGGCCTTCGTAATGCATTGAAGAGAATAAAAAGAAAATATATTTGTTTAACACACAGTGTACCCTCCAATGCCAATTAGGGATATTACTTTATTTAATTTAGGGGGTTTTGTAAATCAATTATGCTGGGTAGAAGTAAGCGGGAAATTAAACAGTTGAGATTTGAATGTACTTTAGTGTATATTACTTTCAAGAAATGTTTCATCATTACATTAAAAACAACTCTTATTAGTAATATTTTTTACAACCCTTCACCAACTCAATAATAAATGGGTGGGTCTTACTTTACTGGTTTTTATTGGACTGTCTGAGCTCTAACAAAGCGTGGTTGATCTCTGTCTGTAAAGAATATGAAACAAGACTAATTAAATTTCTCTACAAGTTATAATTTAATAAAACATAAGATAGAAGATCCTTGTAAATTAGGTGACAATGTGATTTTACTACAACCAACTGAAACAGGTTTGTGGGCAACTTTACATCTTCCTACTCCAGTTAAATCAGCTCAAAATCATTTAAATTACTTCTTTAAACATACGACAAAAATATTTAGAAAATACTGACATATATTTCATATTCTTTAATCTCTCAAATAATTATTTATTAATACATTAAATCTGACTTACAATTTCTACAGCAACCACAAGCATCAAGTCCACTTTTTCCAGTAACCTGAATATGACAATCAGCTTATTTGAATTTAAACCCCAGCACCAGTACTACCACTCAACAAAAGGTAATTTCCCTCCTTTTAAAGACAACTTCAATTATTTCCAACATATTTGAACATGTATAATTTTGATTTGAGTAATTTCAACGTTGTATTTATTTTTATATCGGTACAGATTTTTCCCTCACTATCTTGAATTTATAAACAAAATTTCAGAGAATCAGCACTTGACATTTTTACATACAAACTTCTTAAAATAAACTAATTCAGCGGTTTTGATTCAAACTTACAACAATCGAGAATTTAAACCCTTTTAAACAGGCCGCGCTATATCTAAAAGTAAAAATTTAAAATAAAAATGAAACTCTTGACTTTATTGTAACATGTAAATTGATACTCTAAATGTAAACACACAACTTAAAGGAGATTTTAAAATAGTTTTAATATAATTTTAATTACAATCTTAATTCGAGATGTTTGTATGACTAGGAAGTATAACGTTAATATTTTTATATTTACGGAAAATTTATTTGTAGCCAACTCGTAAAATATCTCTGGAAGTGAAACCAATCCAATTGCTCTGGTGAGCGTTGTTGAACTGGATGCAGTAAACTAGACAGCAATTGGTAGTACGCTGTTTTCAGCAATATCGATATCCTTCAACGTCGCCTTCTGTTTCAAAAACTAAAAATGAATTTTATCCCGAGTTTTCTACAGTTTAACGCAAACTATCCATTTGTTTACGGCTCAATAAATATTGCTTTTCCTCAAGAATGTTATTATTTTTTTTTAAATCCACATTTCTATATCCGTGGAAAAAACAAGCTGTGATTATTGTATTTTACTACCTTAATATTTATACAAGTTAGAGATACCCTCAATTTTATAGACATTTTTTACTTTCCAGTTTATAAGTGAAGAGTTGGTATATTTTAAACGTGTATACGTAATATACAAACTGCAATGTAACTAAATGAAAAAATAAGGAATGACTAATACTTTATTTATAACTTATTATACTATACTTATATTATTATACTTATTTATAGTATTATTTAGAACTTGTTTGTTCAAATTAACACAAACATTGTCAATCGACACCATGTCTGAAAAATGGTGGTAGGTGCAACTATAATATAATTACAACTGCAACTGTAATTACAAGTGCAACTACACTACTTGAATTGCTTTCGCAAACTCTTGCCATCCGCTAAACTGAAATTCCAGCATAGTTCCATTTAGTGCCATACTGCATCAAAGATAATGATATCCCTCTTAATGATGCGGTATGTTAATGATATTGTGATCCTGTCGAGTATTCCATTTATATTAGCTTCAATATCAGAATATAGAGAATATTATTTTTATTTCCAACAGTTTGATGAACTACCACTGTAATTAAGTTACATTTTAAACCAACTGGTAGCTTAATATGTACAATTTCTTTAACAATAACAACACCAACAACATTTATTTCATCTTAAGTATTCCATTTGAATGCTGGAATCAAGGAGAAAAGTTACTAAACGTTTTTCCATTCTGTTCCTCAGCTCCCGTTACCTCTGGATCGTCATCTGACTTTCCAATTTCTTACTACTTTTTTGACTCTTTAAGAAATGCAAGAATGTTATATCTCGTTCTCTTCTCGATAAAATTTTATAACCGAAATGAATATGTGTCCAGATTAATGGCTGGATCGATTGTTTAATAATTAACAATTTTTTAGCTTGATGTTTAATGTATTTATACACTTCTTCTATTTTGTCGTAAGCAGTTGTTGGAGGATACTAATACATACCCCAAGTTTTTTTTAAGTTATTGCAAGCAATCAGTTAATTTATTAATGTCTTGGAATGTTTAGTAATGCACCCATTAGGCAACACCCAGGCCATGTTAACCGCAGGCAAAGTGTCAGCAGGGGTTATCCTGACAACTGTCAGAGGCTACTCGAACTCCTACAATGTTGACATTTATGTTTATAATTACTGTTGATGTGATGGTCCATTAAGTAATAAAAATGTGTTGCATGATTTACTGATTAAAGATTGTAGTGTATCATGCATTGCTGATAATCAGCAACATTTTACAATTGGTTGGTAAAATTTACAGTCTCATAAAAATCTAGTAATTTTAGAGTTTGAACTAGATTATATCTAAGTGATGGAAATTAAGGTAAAATGTGATAAATGAAATTGCAAGCAGAAATGTTTTTTGCTGGGAAATGATCCCTAAGTACCTATTGTTCTACTTTGTCTGAAGTGAGATTTTACCGTCATATTGGATTTACCTTCCACTTATATGAGTGTACTTATTATTTTATGAAATGGCTTCAATAGTACAGTTGTTATCTAATCTTAATTACATTTAGACATTGCGTTATTACAACTGATCTTGATTATCTTGTCATCAATAAAAAAACGTAATTTAGTTATCTTAAAAGTTTAACCATGTTACGAGTCTGAAAGAAGGTATGTTTAATTGGAAATATATTATGAATTTTTAGCAGTCTGTTATTTTAGCTATTTAAGTTTGTATTTGTGACGATTTTCAATGCTGTATTTATATAGTCGTGTGGCAATAAAGTATTCTTTATTCTTGATTCTTGATTCTGGAGTTATTACCAAAAACATTTCCCTTTGACTTTCAATTATATTGTTATACGTTTGCATATATAAATTTATTTTCATTAATAGTACCTTCAAAATATATTTTAGTTGAATCATCACTCTACGATAGCTGAAGGCAGGAAAAAATTTAAATGCATGAAAAAAACTTCACTTGCTTTAAAACAGTACCAAGGGGCTTAAACTGTAACAAACTGTTTAATATAATAGCTTAATAGCTTTAATCTAAAAAAATTAATGTGCTACAAGAATAACACTAATAGGTAATGTATTGAAATAGAAGGTTTTCTTCACTAATTTTTTTAGAACTACGCAATATAAAATCATTATCCTGAATACCAAATAGTTATTTTTCATCTCTACAGCATGAGGTTTAGAAAATACATTGAAATTCATATATACAAAACTAAAAGTGCACTTTAAAGGTGTAAAAACATAACTTGGATCGTAAAAAGGTTGTTAAGGCTTCATAACGTACCTGTTCATAACGTCCGGGTTATAGTAGACATGCATATTAAGCATTTAGAAACATCAGATGAAAAGTTAACTTTTTGTGACACAAAATATTAAAAATTTAAAAATATTTTCGCCATTCTTCAACATGGCAGAAGAAGCACCACTAATCTAAAATATATAACTTTGTATTCTAATTAACAGACATAAGTGTAAATTTCCTAGCAAAAGAACTTTATTTCATAATAATTTTGTATTTATTTTTCAGACCTAATTTCACTCGTCCTAACACACTGAGACTGATTCTGTGGAGTTTGTCAAAAATTTAAATTATTTTGTTTAGTTCCTTTAATGGTACCTGTTAGTCTGATTTAAAGCCAATTACATATTTATGGTGTAACTAGCTGCGATCGTACCCAGTTTCACCCGGGAATACAACAATTATGTGTGCTGCATTCTATGGCTAGCCCGTGGAACTACTATGAATCAAGATAAGCTGTTTGTATTTTCATCAGCTCAAACAAAAACGAATGTCCATAAGGAATACATGGAAACTATGAACTCCCGTGGGGCAAAGCCCAATAGGATTTTCAAAACGAAAATAGGTCTATGTGTTTATTTGGTATATAAGGAAAATTCTAGTATATTTTCATGCCGATCGGTTCATTAGTTTTTGACTGTTTGAGGAACAAAAAGCAGATAGACAGACAAAAAGACAGACACACACCATCCCATTTTTATATATTAGTAAGGATTATTTATCCTCAAAAGTTTCGAATGTATTTATTAATGAAGGGGGCAGGTTTATCGAAAAGACCAAGAACCCTAACTATTTTAGGCGTGTATTCACGCTCGAAGGACAAAGTGTTAATTTCATCAACAGCACTCCCTGTCAAGGAGTTATTAACTCCTAAAACGTTTTATTAATCCCAATATATATATTGACTGATAACGTACTGCACAGTGCAGTATAATTATGAAGTAGGACGCTATATACTGTATAATAATATTCAGTTTTTAGTCTGTTTCTAACACTTCACACGATTTAACAGAATAAAACAAGCCATTAATATTAGTCTAAAGATTCATAGTGTCAAGAGAAGAGAGATCCAGTTTGATTTTTGGTGAAGTTTTCTCTTGTCCCCAAACACAATCTTTAGCCATCCATATCAATAGCCAAATGGATTTACCCACCACACAGACACAGTCTCACACAAAGTAAACATGTTTATTTTTATAGTTAGAACTCTGGCTAAATTTTAAAATTGAGAATATCTCTTGACGGCTTACTGTGGTTGTTTTTACCCGTACTTGTGTTATGGTGTGGATATTTGGGGCGCAGAATCCACGAGAACTAACCGTATATTCAGGCTCCAAAGAAAATCCATAAATTTAATGTTCGGAATTGACCAATTTAGTCCTGCACATACATTTTCTCACGAAATTACTTGCTCAGTTTCTCGAGAACTAGACTATTCTAGAATGCCTTTATTTTTGTATAAAGAACAAACACTTATTCCCAGTAGTGACTTAATCAATGGCAATAAGAATTGATAACTCTCTTCCAACCAAACTCAAACATGATTCAGATGTGGGTTAAGTTCAGAAAATAGCTAATTTATCGTCACTAAAGAGTACTACAGTGTTCACGAGCTTTAAAATGGCAAAGAGAATGTTTGATTGTTAGTTATAATATTGATGTCATTTACAGTTTTTTTAATTATTTGCTTTTCTTGACTTGAATTGAGTATAAGAAAACAGTAAATATATTAACGATTGTCTACGTTATTGTATTAGTCAGTAATTTTAGAGGATTATCGATTCCCGATTATTTGTTATGCTGAGACGAGTTTTCCATGCTTCTTTGAAAATCTGGATGTTCTTATTACATACTAGTTTTACCATATACACCTAAACTTCCATGCCTAGCTTCTACTTACTTTTTCGTGAAATAAAATAAACATTGGCTATTTATAAATGTACATCTTAAAAGCTAAATTAAACTGTAATTTTAATTAATGTAGAGGGTGGCCGCAATTATTTTTGCTGTCATTGCTATTATTAGCACACTTAATGACTGTGTACTGTAGACAATCTTCTATTATGTTTGATCCGTGGTAATGGGGCGACTTATATCACTATACACTACACACGTGTCTGGACCTGGCAGTTTAATGTTTCGACTTATATTTCGGCAAAATACTCTCTTTATATTGCTTGTGTTTTAAGGAAATTGAGAAGTAACAATTATTAATTACCAACAATATATTAATAAGTAACGATTATAATATGTTTATCTTGTTTAATAAACAAATATTATTAAAACGTAAAAGTATAGTATACGGTATTAATAGTACGTATTAGTACGTTTAATTTATACGTTTATAACCGAGATCAACACGTCTGCCAACAAATTTATCGAGCCATTTGAATGAATCGTATTGTATTATAAACATACAATTTATCGAAATGAAACCAAATATTTACAACATGTTTATTCACTATCAATAATACATTATTTTACTGCCGATAAATCTATCTAACACGACTCCGGGGGGAAGTACAATGGTGTTCTTAAAACTAAGAATACAAACTGTCATTTTCCAATTATAATTGCAAAAATCAACCAAAAATAGACATTTTTACAATTAAAACTTACCAAAATATATTTTGCATGAGATTTGTTGATGGGTTCAAAAGACCTAAATACTACATTAAATGTTGCTTTGGTAAAATAGTTTTGGAACACTAAAAAGCAAAGTCCCTCATTAAACCATAACATTGCACCCAGTGTGTACCTTGGAATTTCTTTATCTTTTATAGTATACAATCTTTTATATGATAAAAAAATGTATACTGTTTTACTTGTATACGTTTTTACTCATAAGTATTCAGACTGTGTTTTTATTATTATTTGCAAACCTTTTTTAAACGAAAAATATAACCAAGAGTAGACAAAAACCGAAACGTGTGTAAAGCCTTTCAAACGTAAAGCTGTAGGAAACATTAATCCATGTGAAACTATAGATAGTAAAATTAGTTTTTAAAAAACTACTACAGTTACTATTGTTTGCCAAAAACCTTTAAAAACCGTTTTAGAGGGTATTTATTCAACAATTTATATTCTCTAAAAGAGTTAATACAAACAATGTGGGCCTGCGAAATACCAGTTGGATCCATACCAAACATGACAACTTGTTTGACTTATAATGGCCAATGGTGGTGTTGTATTACCCATGTATCACCTCTGATTCAATCGCAACACAAGCTCTTGGCAGGATATATTCACATAAACACGCTTCTATACACGGTAGAACATTTGGAGCTGATGGAATAGCCAGAGCATTATTATATACAACAATGCTATATTTGGCATTCTCCTGACAACATTCTGAATACAAAATCTAAACGTCAGTTTTACAAACCCCTTCTAGTATAATACAAACTAGAATATTTGGGTGATTATTTGTCTACCTTCGGTTTTAAACATAGTATGCCAGTAACCGAGTATTACATTATAATAGTACAGGATTAGTATGACATAGCTAACAAACAGAAATTTGTTATGTAAATTTCCGAAACATACTTATATTACACCTGATTCGCAGCTGTAGGTAGGAAATAGGTTTAACCCAGTATGTACTACGAAAGTATTTTTCCTTATAACATAATGCTAGTAAGATGGTTTTATAAACACTTCCAGTATATAATACAAACTAGAGTATTGGGGTCATTATTTTCCGACTTTTGTTTTTAATTGTAATGACATTTCTAACAAACATAAATTTAATTATTGTAAATATTAATTCCAAATCCTACTTATATTACTCCTGAAACGTATATTTAGCTATAGAATAGTTTAAACTCACTATGTACTACGGAAGTTATTATTTTTTATACAAAATTGCTATGAAAACCTCGCAGCACGAAAAGAGAAGCCAAAGTTATGAAGGATTAGTTACCAACTATAGAAATCTTCTTTGCAAAACTTTAACGTAAATATAACCCTAATAGTCTCAAAACTAACCATTACCATACCGTTATTTTCAATTGCTAACATAAAGAGCTAAGGTGTATGCTAATAATATTTACTTTTATTCATCGTTTAATTAAACATGGCTACGAGCAAACGAATCCCTGTCCAACATTATATATTGTTTCTTTTACTTTGATTGAGACCGATTTCAAAAGCAACAAAAACCTAATTTTTCATAAACACTTTACCTCATTGCTTAACAAAATAAACCCAATTTGGGATACACAGTATTGCTTTGGTGTTACGTCGTAAAGGGATGTTATGACATGTTTTTATATAATCCAACTTAAACTCTAGTTATTTTAGTTAATAATAGTTAACTTATCAGTAGTGGTTTTGTCAGTAGTGGTAGTGTTGTAGTAATGTAGTGGTGTAGTGCTGTAGAGCGTAGTGGTCTAGTAGTGAGTGTCAATAAAGGTTCATTAAGCGACATAGAGTTGAAAATTGGCAGCTTGATTCGGTTTCGAAAACGGATAATATTAGGTCCCTTCGTAGAATATGACCGGCAAAATTCAGTTATGAGTTTGCGCTCTACTTATTTCCATACCCAGCAAATTAGACTCGGTAACAATATTTATTCCAATTATAATGTTTTATGTTCAAAGCTAATGACTAAGTCGGTATACTACCTATAGCACGTTTTTGTCTGTAGGCTACAAAAATCTGCATAAAATACAACTGCTGAGTCAGTGAACTTTTATATAAAACAATACTTATATGGGTGAATGTATTTCTTCCAGGTTCCTTCACAGATTTAAATAAAATTGGAACATATATAAAAGATAATTTTAAATTAATTTTAATTTCATTGAATTAATTTAATTGTAAGTGGATGGATATTTCATGGACAAAAATATGCATTTGTGTTTATGTACCACACTCTTTACATTTGGTAGCATTTGTATTTGTATTTAGTTGAGTCGATAACAACATTTTCTTTGTGTACGGTTGGCTTTTGTTTCAAGAACCTTTGTAAAAACGTACAAACGTAATCTTAAAATATGGTTGTGTGATAATTAAAAGTAAATTAAGGGGTAAATGTAATTAATGGACGGTGTTTAACGGGTCATATTGTCTTATCATGCCACTGACGATGTATTATCAGAGAGAAATCACCTACGCAAACTTAGGTAAACACATTTTTTTTAATAATTAGTTTATTAACATAATATTTTTAATTGCTAAAATATGTGTAAGATAATTATAAAAACTATTATAGTTACATAGTAATAATTTTAAATGGTGTTTTTATTTACAAGTATTAAATTGCATATGTGAATCTTAAACTTTATAATTAAATAATATTATAATTAAGTTAATATTAAAGATTTATTCTTTTTCCTATTGTGTTTTTTCTTTTCAACGACTATTTGTATACCCTTAACACTACACAATTAGTTTTTAAAAACCAATTAAGACGTTTACACTGTGTGACTATTTAACGTAATAGTTAGGTAACGGACTTCGAAACTATGGCAGTAAAGCTTTCGTGAGTTCTAATCTAAGATTCGCAAGTGAATTTTATTATTACTGTTATTACTGGCCAAATTGTTCTGTATCGAACACCCCATGGTAACTAGATATATTCACGCACAGGCCTGTCGTCTAGGTGGGTAGGCAAGTAGTGGGGGTTTGCCGGTGCTGGCTCACTTGATTAATTGCTTCCGGAAGCGCTGCGTCATTAAATACGTCATCTGAGGCTGAGCCAGTGACGTAGGCGGTTTTGTGACGTAATGAGTGAAAGGTTAAAGTTCAAGGTCACGGGGAGGTAATTTTAAAAAAGTACTACCTCGCACGCGTAAAATCCGATTGTGATTCGATAGTTAATCGATAATAAATATCGAATAAATATCGAATGAAACAATCGAATGATACGAGTGCGAGGTAGTACTATTACAAATATTACTTTATTTACAATAATTCATGTTTACAATAGTTCCCCGTTGTTCGTTGTCATCGATGTTGTTGATCCGGACGAGTTGCGGCCATCACTTCGCTTTCTGAAGAAAGACGGTAGATACTTCGATCCCTGCGCAGAGTCCATGTTGTTTTTTGATGCGTAAAGTTCCAAAGATAAATCGTAACCGGACGCAATAAGAAGTCTTAACTCTTCACTAAACACCTCGAGGTCTTGGTAAGTCGCAAGATGAATAGAGTCATAATGAATACACCTAATTTTAATGGACATTTTAATATAATGTTTTACGTTTGTGAAGAGCACTCGATGTTCACCAGTCGAGAGCCGGAGGTGTACTGACTATTCGCTAGCTAGCGTTTTGGTATCAAACAAAATGGTGGGGGTAAAAGTGTGGTGGGGCGGAGCAGATGGCGGGCGGCAGATGGCAGGCGGCAGGTGGCAGCTGGTGCGAGGCAGATGGTTGCTATTACATTCGCCGCCACAGTAATGCAATCCTTCGGCGTAATTCTTGTATTTTATCTTGTCGGTTCATTTGATACGTTTTACATCTACATATGCAATAGCTAAAACACTTGCACTTACGACAAGCTTTCCCGTCAACTTGATCGCCTGGTATTTTAAAACATTGTAACTCGCAACAATATGTCTTCAAATTGTTATCGAAAAATAAATTGTTCATAGGTGGCACCGACATGTTAGCTGCAGCGTGTGTTAGACAAGACTGAGACTAACTTCACTGCTCCCTCTCTTTTATACCTCTTCATAAGTTAACCCTGAATGAAAGTTCAAGGTCACCCATTCGAATTTTAAAAAAAAGCAACACAGCAGTATATAAAATAATATACTGCTGTGTTGCTGTTTTCTTTATTTTTTTTCATATTTTTTTATTTTTCTTTTCTTTATTAAACAAACATTTTACAATACAATAAACTTAAGTTTAACATTGATGACTAGAAATACAAACAATAAAATACAAACAGAGAAATACAAACAGAGACATTATGTACAAGGATGCATGATGTGCAGAGTGAGTTCCGTTGAGTTGTTGCCGCTTACACCGTGTGATACCAAATACAACGTCCCCGGTTGAATATCTCGCAAATCTTCATTCTGTAGCAGTTGAACAAATCGTTTTGGAAGAAATACTTGAAACTTCGGCTCATCTCCTGAAGTTAAAGGTGCTTCGCTCAATGAAACTAGAATTGCTTCTCCATGTGTGGTTTCCACTTTCTTGATGTTATGAATAATGTAGTGTTTTTGTTCTTTTAATTCTGAACACTTTTTAGTTAGCAGAAGGTCGGATTTTGAATGAGTGTTGAATTGATCAACCAGTGTTTGTAGAAACTGTTGCGATGCCATCTTCGTCAGTGGTGGTGGTTGCGATGTCTTCTGTGATGTTGCCTCTTCGGAGTCTCGAATAATACTCGTGCCGGAGCGGTGTTGGATCCTCGTATTTATAGGCCCCGCTACCCCCACCACATTCCGGTTCTTTGCTACCCCCACCACATTTCTGCGTTTGTTCCAAGTAAGCAGCCAAACGATATGCGTTGTGCAATGCGCAGTTTGATTGTCCGTGTTTAGGATCTTTTGCAGCAACACAAATATTACCGAGATTAATGTTAAAGTCCTTACCGATAGTTATATCGAAAACATCACCGTGCGTGTACTTTTGTATCCAGTTCCTTTTTTCTAATCCTCTTGTGTATATATGTGAATATTGTTTGCAAAAGTTAAACATAATACTGTGCAGATTACTGTAGCTTATAAATCCTTCATACCAATGTATGTGATGAAAGTAGTTTGTTATCCATTTGTTTGTACTTTTTGCTTTGGCGTTAAGGTTGTTAAAAGAAAAAGGAGCTTCAAACGTGAATGGGTAAACTACAAATGTAAGCAAGTCTAAAATTACTAATTCCTTGATAATAAACCTATCATCATTATTTCGAAATGCTTGAAATTCTATTACACAAGGCTTTACACTCACTTCTTCATCCCCTCCGCTCATCATGACACCTAACGATCAACTAAACTGTTTTCCACACCACGGTAGGTTAAATACCAGGCCGTACAGTTGCAGGCGCGTTGGTGTATATTTAACGTGGGCACCGTCCCCAATAGGCCTACCCCACGTGTGTTCTTCTTTACTAAGTTAAACTTTAGTCTTTTTTAACTTCCTCTTCTCGTGTTTCGTTTTCTTCATCTTCTTTTTTCTCCGTTTCTTCTTCCTCTGTTGTTTCTTCTGTAGCTTCTGTAGCGATTTCTACAAGTGGTTCAAAATCCTTTAACTTTCTCCACATGCAAACTTCATGAGGTATTCTATTAAAAATAGATGTATCCACAGGTCCGTACACGATGGTGCTATCAGGTTGTTTTTCCAAAGTATCGACCAAATATTCTTTAATAATAGCGCTTGCAAATACCAACTGTCTCATGTACCTTGTAATAGGTTCTGTTGCGTAGTTTAAAACGTAGAATTCTTCACGTGACAGTAGAATCTTATTTTCATGTTGAGTCAAGTCTCTAATTCGCACTTGTAGTTGTCCGCGATGTTTAACAATATCGATTTCATTGTCACAATCCAAAAGTCGAATATGTGTTTTTCTTCCACACAAACTGTTAGTTAAATAACATTCTATTAAATGTACATGTTTCAAAAATGACTCCCAAGCATTTTGCGAAAATAAAACCTTTTTTGTTCCATGGTGTAGAATTACTGTAGGGGAATAATCCAATGACTTTATCAATCCAACTGATACACTTTTACTGATGCATGCTGAGATGGGGTAAAAGATTCGCAAAAACACTTCAGTTAAAATGTGAGGAGGAATATTTTCTTCAACTTTCTTCTTCCTTTTTGGTACTACCTTTGATGAGTCTGCATTACTTTCCTCCTCTCTATCTCTTTTACCAAACTTTAAAAATGCAGTTATTTCCTTGATAATTTCTGCTTCGCTGGTATTATCACGTTCCAATAACGGTGCTATTTCTGCATCACCTTGTACAACAGATGGAGAACTCATTTTGTAGAAGATGTTGCCCATGCGACGATAGACGATCAACTGAAGACCTGCATTGTTGCTCCGCTATTTATAGGTTAGCGACAGTGGCGGTGCCGGTGGTGGTACAACGTTTTACAATACCGTCTTTACGATACCAGTCAACGGTGTGTATGTAACAATTTTATCGTGCAAAATTAAACAATACGCAGATGTATTTGCAGGTACGTTTTCTTGAAATTCCATTTCTATCTTTATATCAACACTAGACGATTTTACAGATTCGTTTTGTTTGGAGCAATCAATTACAACAATCGGAGCTTTCGATTCAAACTGTACGGGAGATAGTAGAGGTGTGTTTGTTTTGCCGTAATATGAATTTTGGAACCTAGCGTACATATCGTATAAAACACTGTACCTTTTTTTATCAAAAGAGATATTAAAGTTGTCGTAGGGAAAGAATTGTGAATTCAGGAACACTTTACAGTTTGTTAATTTACAATGGTCAAATTCACCAGCATTTTCAGTTAATATACTTTTTTTCTTTGTTTGTAATCCAAAGATTACATATCTCGCTTTTTCCAAATGAGTAGAAGTTTTTACAGTCCATGTATGCCGTTGTGTTGAAGGTAAAACGGGGTATTCATGAAACTCCCAGCTTCTGAATGGCATTACAATGTCTCGATCTGATTTTAACTTTCTTAATAATGTAATCCTGTGTTCATCATTTAGTCGCACATGTGGTACTCTCCAAACAATCTTGTCTAATGTTAGTTTCCAGTCTAAATTGGCTTCAGTTGTTCCAGCAGATGCTTTAATAATATCATTATTGTTTGATGACCTTAATAAAACTAGTTCTTGTTTTACATTTATTATTCTTCTTCTGTAATCTTCAGCAAATCCTAAAAGTAATCTTAAAGGTACGTAAAAATCAAAGTTTCCCGAAGCGTCAGGAGTAATTATACTTTTGTCTGGTGCAACCCATCCTGCAACAGCTAACAGATTCTTCTCATTTGGTGTTAAAGACGCTAATCCTTTTAATGTACTGGAAATTCCAACCTTTTTTGTTGAATCGACTGTAACTCCTGAAATTTCATATCTAATCTCGTCAAACAAAAATGCCAAAGGATTATTTATGAACGGAACAGTGGTTCCAACAGTACCGTCAGCTTTTGTTACTTTTCCTTCAATATATAAATAACTTTCGCATGGAAGAGTATAAATGTCTTGTTGTTGTATAGGAATCCTAATTTCATCGTTATTGTTTAATTTGGACGAAGCGTAAGGGTTGTGCGTGTGATATTCCTTTTCCCATAAGGTCTCGTCGAATGTTGGGCCCTGCGCTATATCCAGTATATCCATTGTTAATGACCTTTAATCCAATTTCTTCTAGAAAACGAATGTTGTCACTTGTTAATCCTTCTACAGCTGATGAGCTACTGACCTCTTTGCTGGTTGGCTCTCTCTTTTTAAATGATAACCCCATTATCTAAGCGGATGATTTTATATGTATTCTTACAGTAATAGCTTCTCCTCGAAAGTCAATAAGGTTTCCGTCTTGATCCACTATGTTCAGCACGATGTCTGAAATGAAACTGGTGTTTAACGGTAGGTACACAAGGTTTTGAGGCTTTTCTACTATCTTGAAACCCGGTGCGACTGATGGGTAGAATGTGTGTAATATATGCCGATTTTCTCCATCTCTGTAGGATCCTTGTATAATGTTACATGTAATGTCTATGCTGTTTACTTTGATGATCGTCACAGTTCTATTCCCAGAATGAGTTGTATTAGGTTCTAATACCTTTGTTTCCTTAGAAAACCCCAATAAACTACCAATTGAACGTTCTTGGCCAAAATCAATATAATACTTAGAAGTAATTTCGGCTTTCATTGTATTGTTATTGCCTTTTATCGTTATATTTTCTTTTCCCATATGTTTTTGTATAACTTCATTTATATTATCAATTTCATAAGCTCCTGTTGGTAAACTGAATTCTTCCAAAGCTGAATATTTTCCTTTATTATCTTTTGTCTTGTAATAATGTATTTTGTTATTAATTCCTTCACTAACGTTTGGAATAGAGTTATATGTTGTTAAATCCAATAATGCGGCTTCCCATAGTCTTCCTTTTTGCAAACGTAGCGCTGGAAACAGAATACTGCGCAAAGTACATGAGTTACCGGTTAATGACACTGTATACGAAGACATCTTAAAGTTGACTAACACTTTTACCTAAAAAGTCTAAACATAAATGACCGCAAATGATGTATCATCAGGTTGTTTTCTTGTATAATTGTAAAAAACATTTTCTGCCGCACGAAAGTATTGTTGAAGTTCTTTCGGTGGTGGAAGGTTTCCAAAACTGTCGAAATAATAAATCGTTTCACCAAGTTTCTTGTAACACACCCAATGAGTGCCTAATCCTTCACTATTATCCAAATTTACTATACCAGTCTCATTTTTCCACATTTTAACCGGTAATTCATCTTTCATAAATACTCCTCTAAAAAATGGGATTTTCAAACAAGAAGCATATGTAATCAGTTCTTCATTGGTTAATTCTTTGTTTTTAATTATTAATTGCTCTTTCTTATTTAATACACACGATACGGTCTTAGGTATAGTCCTCCTCCCTTTTTTATCATTGACCATATTGTTGGTTTCTTTTTACCTTTACCACTAGTAGATCGACGTTTTCTTCTGATATTACCTCCTTGTTTCTTAGCGGGTCTTTTCCCACGCCTTCTTCTCTTTCCTCCTCCAAACGTAGTTTTTGCTTTCATTGCTGCTGTTACTGCTAAAGACGCTGCTTTTTCACCAATACTCGCGTCACTAGATTTTACTCTTTGCCAAGCTTTCTCAGAAAGTGCTCTATCCGCTATTGATCTATTTTTTGTATCACCAAATTTGGAATACGCTATATCGTGCTGTTTACAGGCCTGATCAAGCTTATTTATTCCAGGATCTCCTCTAGCAAGCCGTTTCTCTAATTTGGTTCCAGGACCACAATATTGATATCCTCCAGGTAAATGTAATTCCACAGGTAATAAATCAATCGCCTTGTTAACTATAGCTCCAACCGGTTTACTTAATAGAGAAAATGCTGTTGATGCTATTCCCCTTCCTCTCTGTAATCTCTCTCGATTATGACTGATGCGTTTAGCCCTCGGCATGACTATTTATAGCCAAACTTACAATCAGTAGGTGCACTCTATAAATGTTTTACAATGAATGTAATATTAGTCTTGGCTTCTTGTATTATATATACTGTTTAAAATCCATTTATTATATAGAAATGGATTAATTAATTAAATGTAGACATAATAAATAAAAGTAGTAAAAATAGAAATAAGGTGTAATTGAAGATGTTTTAAATGTTTCTCCGCTGGTGATGGTATCGTTGTTTTCGGTAAAATGAATAAAATCTAAATAGTTGTCATGTTCCCTTAGAAACTTGCCACTTAATCGTTGGTAATTAAATAACACATTCCAGTCTAGTTTATCTTTAAAATTGTCAATGTAATTTTCAGAGAGATTTTGATATTTACTTATTACTTCCCAACAGTTATTAAAATTTGATGTCATCTCTACAAGGAAGTCTTCTGAA
The DNA here is from genome assembly GCA_963675035.1 of Allygus modestus. Lineage (NCBI taxonomy): Eukaryota > Metazoa > Arthropoda > Insecta > Hemiptera > Cicadellidae > Allygus > Allygus modestus. Next base: position 29,292,130 of record OY776117.1, read on the forward strand.
AACTGTTGTCTTTGTAAAATATGAATCCAGTTAACTCTGTGAAAATAAATTCTTAACATAGTCATTGTGAAGAGGTAGTGTATGGAAAGTTGTTCCCAATCCATATATCTATCAAACCGTTGAACAAAACCATCTGTCAGCACTCCTTGGGGAAATCTCGGCTCTTGAGATATTAAACTCCACGCAGTAATATTGGATTCCATCATCCTCTCTGTATTATCTCTCGAATATGACTGATGCTTTATCCCTTATCATGGGTATTTAAATTCTTTTTTCTCTTATATAATCTTCATCGTTTTCTGTTGGTTCATTAATCACATTCACTTTATCCCCCTTTCCTAATGTCTTGACTTTAGAAGGCTCAGACGGTTTATCTAATTGATTAGGTTTTTCTGGATTGTGTATCTTTTTCCAGTCTAAATAATTGTGGCTGTCAACATCTGAAGCTACAGCTCTTCCTGAAGCCCGATGGATATAATTAAATAAAGCTGCACCAAACCTTTCCATATGTTTTTCATATTCTGTAGTCCATTTCTTGTGTACTATATCAAATATTTTCTTATTTACAGCGTCTCCATCCTGCTCACAATCACCTACATTTGACAATTTTAATTTTTTTACATCATAGCTTGTATCAGTTTCATTCTTTTTGTAAATCGTTAACAATTTTAAAGTCGCTAAATTTACTGCTTCACCATCATAAATGGGATGTTTTATATTGCTTAACCTTTTACCGGAAAATCCCCAATGGTCTTCGTGTACAATCGGGGTTCTTTTATCCATATATTGTACCGTAACCGCATCAGAAGACAAAAGCGGATCACCAACATTTTGAATTACTTTTCCTTCAAAATTATAATTACCATCAGGTGTTAACGGAAACCCAGCTCTTTTTTCACTATATCCAGATTTTACTCCAAACTCGGAATACCGTCCAAACTTGTCCACACTCATGATGTAACTGAATCGCTATCGTTTAGGTTCTTACTATATATATATATATATATATATATATATATATATATATATATATACGTCTACTAAACAATTATTTCTCGTTTTCGCAGTTCATCAACCAAAGCTACCCATTCGTTTTCTAAACCAGTGTGCCCGGCTTCCATAGCTTCATGTAATAACCTCATTCGATCAACTAACTTATTTATATCGTTGTAATATATTATATTGGTTTTATACAAATTTTTTAATAATCCCCTTCCAGATGTAGTAGGATCAGTTGTTTTTCTTTTTTTATGCAAAACATTTAATTCAGCAGAAGATAAAGCTCTTCTTTTAATTGGAGCTTTATTTGATTTCGAGGGGAAAAGACTAGATATAATGTTTGTGTATTTTATTGACCTGTTTCTATGAATAGGTAGGTCCTTGGAATATTTTTTTCTATGTGCATTTGTATACTCTAGTATATTTTTAAACAATTGTAAATCCTTTTTAGTATATTTACCAGGATTATTTTTAAAGATGAGTTCAAACAAACCTGTTGTACCTTTATATTTCTTATCACCAATAACTATATCATCATTTTCGTTTATATCTAACTTTCTATCTCCAATCATTAATCCTTTATCCTCTATTCTAGCTCCATATGTATGATAATTTCGATTAGCATGTGTGCCATGTAACATTTTTAATGTATATTTTCTTCCAAGTGTTCCTTTAAACATAATATCTGTGCCTAATTTGCTTAAGTTGGATGGGTTGATATCCTCTTCTTCTGCTCTTGTATCTTCCGCACTTGTATCTTCTGTACTTGTATCTCCTGCAATGTTCTTTTCCCTTAAATCTCCTATATCTCCGCTTTCTTCATACTCGTCGCTTTCTTCAGATGTTTGTAACTGGTCAGAACTTTCATCATTCTGAAATTCTTCTTCATATTTGGAAATTGGTAGCATTTTGTCTCCTTCGAAGCGAATTGAAGGTTTTTCCATATTTTGTGCTAATCGCTTTAAAGGTTCAGTAACAGGTTTGAATGTTGTTTCTAAAAATTGCTCTCTTTCATTTATACCTGATTTTAAAGCTCGGTTTTTTTGTCTAATAGAATCACTAAGTGATTTTATTTCCTTTAATAGCTTTTCCTGGTTAACCATCTTCACACCTTGACGACTTGTACAGTAATACCGCTAATCAGTGTATTAAAACGAATTTATCAAAACCTATTCTATAACGACCATCTTTTATAGCTTGATCTTTCATAATAACCAAAAATCCATAATTTTCCGCCCATGCTTTTCCGCAAAGCTCTTTAAACTTTTCAAATGGCATATCCGCATTCACATGGTCGTTATATATATGTTTTAGGTTAGTATCATCTTGTTTGAATACAATTAGAATATTTGCATTATCTCTGATAAGTTGTTTTGGGATTTTGCTATAAGTTTGTCCTATATATATGCTGTCGATGTTATTATGTCTTCCCATGGCAAAGTAGTTTCTAATAGTATCCTGATTTTCACAAGATACATCGTCAAATATAAATACAGAATACGGTTTCGCTTCGTTTGGTTGCATAATGCTATCACTAGCGTTAAATTTGTAAAAATTAACATCAGACACATCAGATAGGATTTTATCCAGCAATTGATACTTTGGTTGATGTAGAGACTTTGAAAAAATATATAGGTTATTAAACCTTAATCCCTGCGGATTAGTGATCAAATTAAAGACAACATTGGTCTTTCCGCAGTTTGAGGGGCCACTTACTATACATCGAACAGTGTTTGGAAGTAAACTGCCGTGTTTACCATTGTTGATTTTAACGTTATCCACAGTTAAATCATCTATGTTATTAATATTGAATCGATCTTTATGGTGAATAATCTCCATCCTGCTCAAAGGTTAACGATGAAATGAGTTGCTTGCATTAAACCAAGTCCTTTATAGGTATCCATGAATCCTCAGTTTTGTTAAACCCTAACCACCGCACTTTAACTGCGTCCTTTTTTCTTTGTAACACTTTTTCAACAAGATATACATCACCTACTGTTGACTTTAACATTTCATGTCCATAAAATGCACCTTGCAACAAATCTCCTTTGTTATCTTTTAGAATATACGTTTCAGGTACAGTCGGTTGCACTTTATACACTGTAAAAACTTCATTCGTCCAATTGGGAAGGTATTTCTTGGTAAACACTCCCTTATATTTACTAATCCGTACTTTATCACTTACATTAAATTTTCTTGGCTGCATTTTTTCTACTTTAGGCTTTGTATTTTTCTTTATGCGTTTTAATACATCTTTTGCATTTCTTCTATTTACTTTGTTAGGTTTCATACCAATAGTTCTATGAAACCTGTTGTTATAATCATTTATTAATTGTGGTAAAACATCATACCATACGTAAGAACCTCTTTTTGAAAATTGTTTATACAGTGCTCCTTTCAAGGTTCTATTGAATCTTTCTACAATAGCTGCTTTTTTCTCTGAATTTGTAGAATAATGATTTATTTTATATTTATTCATTAACTGTGCAAAGTTTGTATTAAAGTATTCTGTTCCATCATCAGTTTGTAAATGTTTAATTTTGTTTTTATCTCTTTTTATGGCTATTTCCATGGCTTCTGTTACACTTTTACCAGTCTTGTCCTTTAGAGGCAAAGCGTCTGCAACTTTTGTAAAACAATTAATAATTGTGAGTATATATTTAAATCCTTTGTTTATTCTGCTATGCGGTCGCATTTCAAATAGATCCGCTTGATATAGATCATTTATCCCTTTTATAACAGTATTTCTTCTTGGAAACTTTATTCTTGCAGGTTTGTGTAGTTCATTAATAATCTTCTCCTTCAGGTCTGACATGATGGTTTCACGAAGGCAGCTGATATGGTATTAAATATTCGTTGGTATAAATCTCCTTATATATACATATAGTTCAAGGGCATTCAAAACTTGTGTAAAAAAGGGGAAACACAGCTTAACATTGCTGTGTTTCCCCTTTTTTACGGAAAGGAAAAGGATAAAGGATCTAGGACGATGAAAAGGTTACTCGTCAATAGGGTTGAGGGAGTAGTGGCCGAATGGTAAAGTGTGGATGTTGTCTGGAAGAATGTGTCGTTTATCATCATTGGAAGAAAGTGCTTTTTTAACTTCTGTTAGGCTGTATATCTGATGGTTAAAACTTCTAATTGTATTGAATTTAGCTGTAATGACTTTATCTTCAAATAAACATTGCTTGTATTGATCAAAAATAACTTTCTTTTCTAAATATAATTTCTTTACACCTTTAGCTTTCTTAATATAGCTATTCTTCTCGTCTTCTTTTTCATCATATAGTTTTAAGGAATACAGTTATGACATAAGTGCAACAATCTCTTCAAGTAGAACTCCATTTGCTTCATCTTTAAATTTGCCCAGTACTTTTTTGTTTTTGTCTTGGTCGTAGTTAGGATGGGTCTTTGGGTAGTCAGAAAAATCGAATTCGTTTTTGTAAACAAATGTACGAAGATCTTGATACATATCATTTGTAATAATCCAATACACAAAAGCGTCTGTATCCATGTAGCTAATGCCAATGTTCTCTCTTCCATAGAAGGCAACCATTTTGCTATAATGAAAATCGTACATGTGTGTTTTTGAGATGTCCAAGATTGACATGCCTATATATAAAGGACGATCCATCTTCACACTCGTCTTCTTCATAGACACTGCTACAAGTCTTTCATTAATAATTATAGATGTTCCAAAGTTTGGCTGCTGTACGAGTTTCTGTAGCTTTTTTGCGTCAGTAACAAGTTTAACATTTTTGTGTCTTCTTTTGTTTTCCAATGTTTTTCCAAATATCGCATTATTCATTAATTTAAAAAAGTCTTTTTGAAATTCTGATGTAGCGGCTGCTCTTCTGGTGGTGTTTGAATCAATGTAAGGTTTTAACCAACATGACTGAGAAAATTCCAAAACTCTATTAATTTTTGTAATACGTAGTCCTAATTCGATGGCTTGTTGGACTACCCAAAAGTGAGCCACGTAGCGCTGTTTATTATTTAGAGTCATCATTAATTTAGGGTGTTTTCCAGTTGGAGAAACTTCTGTTTTAGCGAGGAGTGGGAGGTCGTAATGGAGATCGTGTAAATGTTCCGGGTATTCAAAATCGCAATCTAAAATATATCCAGTGTCACCATGTTTTGGAATTTGTGAAATATCGCCAATAGAGTCGGGGTTAACCCATTTGAAATTATCATATGGAAGTGGGTTTGACATAGCCCATCCGTATAAGTTGTTTGCATCGAAATATCCCAAATAGGTTGTTGGTTTAGTTTCGTCGTAATTAGGAAGGTATTTGTTGTTGGCCTTAACATGTCTGGTAACACTTTGAACCAATCCACCTCTTACACCTGCTTCAATCATTAAAACCATGTCAATATCTGTTAAAAGTTGGAGTTTGCATTTTGTTTCTTTTAACATAGCTTGCCAAGCTAATCCTGGAGAAGTATACGAATGTAAAGGGTCCAATCCATATGCGGCAAAACAGGTGTTTCGAAATTCTTCAATCACATCACAAAGAAGGGTCACATCTAGTTTGACATAAAAGTCTGAGTAATCCCCTAAGGTCTCCATATTCATCTCGTTCCATACTCGAAGTGCATGTTGATAATCTTCAGGTTCTATTTCTTCATCATTAAGTTTGTTTTTGAATTTATCTGGTGTAGGAAGTGATGTTTCATCAAATCTATTCAGTCCGTCAATGTAATCATAGGGGAAGACTCCTTTTCGAAGAGCTAAATCCATTTTATCATTAGGCACAATTTTACTTGTTTCAATCAAATCTTGTCTTCTTAAATTTTTAGTTAATTTTGCAAGGCTAAAAGGCATAAATCTGAATGAATCAACAAATCTTAGTTTTATTTTACCAACTTTTTTAGAGAAGCTTATAAATTTTTCCATGGTTGTTGCCAAGACATCTATTTCTCCATTATCTCTGCCCAATTCTGGGATTATAAAGTGGGAGTCGTATCCACTAAGATTATGTAAAACAACGGGGATAATGTTTGGAAGTTTATAGTTTAAATTGCAAGAGTTACAGGCTGCACCTCTGTAAGCTCCTGTTAGATGGTCATGGTCTCGCACTTTACTGTTGGTCAGTGTAAAAGTGTTAATACACAAATAACATGTTGTTGCTGAGTCGTGTCGTTGAATTTCCTCTTCATTCATAGGAATCATCGGTACCACATTTCTGTACATTTCTTCAACTTTCCCAGCTATGATATATAAGTCATCGACGAAGTTTCGAGCTGCTTCTTCACCGCGATATATCTTCGGTGTTGTTGTTAATTCATATCTTCGCAAATGTTCTTCAGACAGTGTTGATTTTATCATCAAACAGTAGCTGTTTGGTGTGTGCTGCTGGTATTTGCTTCTTCTTGTTACGTTTTCTTCTTGATGTTCGAGCGGAAGTAAAGACGCCTCAAAATCAGCATACACAACAACAGGTAAACGGTATTGTTGGATTACTTTGTCAAATTTTATCTGAGCTCTGCTAGGATGCGGCAATTTAATTCTTACTTCATAGTTTTCATTACATAGCCGTTGGTGTTCTACAAGCCAATCTGATCCTCCCCTTCTTAGTTCTTTGTTTACGTGACAAAAACATCTTTTGCAAATTGTCATCTTTTTTTCATGTTTGGATAATTGTTTAGAAACAAGACTTTCAAATTGTTTGATATACACAAAGTGTGAAATATCACCTTTAGTTATCAATAACAAATCGGTATGATCTCTGCGCTCATTTGGTGTTATACGCAAGGGGTACACATTGTTTGACGAATCCAATCCAAATAGGTTGACAGAAGCTGAAGGATTTTGTTTTTCAAATTTTAAAACGTCTGTTATAGCAACAGGGTAAGTCATCCCTTGAAAATTATATCTATGTTGTACTTTTTCATATTTGTGACTTGGTCTTATCGGATTGTCTGTTACATATTTGACCAACATGGCATATTTAAAACATTCAGTATCTTGATTTTGTACATTGATGCAGGATTTGGTATCACTAATCTTTTTTGGTAAAGGGATATAGCTACTGCCACGAATTCCATAACCGTGTTTGTGTACTCTTAAGTCTAGCCCTGTGATGCTTAACAAACTCCATCCTGAGCCTCTTCCTTCATGTTCTTGTATTTTTGTCATTAGCTCTTCAAAACATTCAGATACGATTGAATCAATATCTGACGAAAACATAATAGTTCGGTTTTTTGTTAAAAACCCTCTCGGTGAAGTTTCATTTTGAATGTTTGTAAATAAAGCATCCATTAATAGTCCAAATTTGATAAAATTTAATCTTTTTAATTCATTTTGCAAAGTGTTGATTACCAATCCTTTTGCGTTATTTAAAAATTCTTCGAGTTGTAATTTTGCGTTGTCAATTTTGAAGTGGGTTACTACATTACCCGGAAGTGCTCGGGCATGTAGTTTTACATTTACTGCCGTTGATGCTGAAGGACGGTGAAGTGTAGACAGAGCATGCGTAGAAGTCGATGCAGCTGATGATGTTGAAGGACGATGTAGTGTAGACAGAGCAGGCGTAGAAGTCGATGCAGATGATGATGTTGAAGGACGGTGAAGTGTAGACATAGCAGGCGTAGAAGTCGATGATGATGATGCATATTGAATAACACTTGGTCTGGAATGTTGGTGTTGAGCTAACATTCGATCTATTTCTTTCAATTCTTCTTCTTCATACTTTTCATCTTGGTTGTTGTTATGTTTTAATTCTTTATGAATCATTAAAATAAATTCATCCTTAAATGAAGACTTGCAAATATCGCAGCGATGCATAATGTAGGTGCGATCTCCACAAGGGTCAAGGCAATAATGAACAACACTGCAAATGCCCCTCTATTTATACTCTAGCAAAAGTGGTGGGGGTACGTTAAGTTTACTATTTGTTTTTGTTTTTGCATTTTATATTTACTATTGTAGCTGGAGGCTACAAATTTCTGTATTTAGGTCAAGGTCATTGAACAAATTTGCCAAAACGGGGAATAGAGCAGTAAATGATTTCATATTAAACCATAAACTGATCTATTCCCCGCTCTGTATTTAACTAAGACAATTTTCTCCAACAGGAACATTTGATAAATTTTAAACTCGGATGTGAAGTTGGATTGTACATATTGCATCTCGATCAACTAAAAATTTCATAAAACAATAGGGATCTTCAGTTGTAGATTCATCTTTAACATATTCAATAGTCAACATTGCCGAACGAAGATCTTGTGGAATTACGTCGACTTTTATGAGTCGCCTTTCGAGTTCAAACCGTTTTGTTATTGATGTAAGTTTTATCACATCATCGATATCGATGAGGGGAAAGCTGTAGCAAACGGAGTTTCCTGGTGGGTTCATCATGCCGATATGATAAATATACACTGTTGCATCGTCTTTAAATAGACGTTCCCCCACCATTAAATGTATAAGTTACCCCACTTTTTCAATCATGTAAATGGGTCAAGGTCATACAACGATATTACCAAAACGGGGAATAGAGCAGTAAGTGATTCTCACTATAACCACAAACTGATCTATTCCTCGCTTTGTATTTAATGTAAACTATTTGAAGACAACAAAAATTTATTCAGATTCTTCCGATGAGCTCATATCACTAAATAACCGACGACGAACACAAAAGTTCCCTGTGACCGGATCTAAAACTACGTCATCGATATTAATACTGCTTGGAGGGGTTCCACTATCAATAAGGTCCATTTCCTCCAAACAGAGCAACTGATGATGACATTCTGGTTCATTATCATCATCGTCGTCGTCGTCAGTCAACAACTCCAACAGCTCCATCTCTCCAGCATATGGTTCACTGCTAGCAAACTCACTTAGTAGTTCAAGATCACTAAACAGTTCATCTTCCATTTCTGAATCGTCTTCGTCTTCATCTTCGTTTATATTTACTGGAATATTTTTAATCATTTCCAGTATAGTCTTCTTAGAAGGGAAAATGTTATCTCTGGGCGACATGATTCCAAGTAGCAGACTGATGTTACCACTAATACAAAACCACCTTTTATACCCCGATTCCGGTGGTGGTGGGGGTAAGTGATGAAAGTGCAAGTGGTAGGAAAAAGTAATAGGGAAGAGGTATTATTGTAACACAAATGATTAAGTCCTGTAAGTAGGTCAAGGTCGCCTTAACCTATTACCAGAACGGGGAATAGAGCAGTAAGTGATTCTTACTTTAACCACAAACTGATCTATTCCCCGTTCTGTCTTCCGCTGTTCAGTATTTCCAAAGTCTCTTAGTTAGTTGAAGAAAGTTGATCAATTTCCATCGTTAGCAATTCTTCAGGCAGTTGAAACGATGTATTTTGTGATAACATTTCCAACATATCAATATATTTTATGGCGTGTTTTATAGTAGAAAGTCTTGAAGCGTTCGGTTCGAGAAAAGGTAATTTTGTTCGTAATAAATTATAGGCTTCATTCAATATTGCAATCCTTTTTCTCTCTCTAGCACACCTTCTTTTCTCTCTATCATTCTCCTCCTTTCCTTTAACATCGAAGTTAGACGATCCTCCTGGGCTATCCATAGCTGAACAATAACTATACTCCGAAGCCGACTGCCTTATATATATATGTTTACCCCCACCCTTTTACAATGAATATAGCTGGTTCAATGTCTTGTTTGGGAAAAAGTCGCTAACCTAACGTGTAGTGTAATAATCGGTCTCTGCAACATCGCGCTTTAATACCCATCATGTAAGTGGGTCAAGGCCGTCTGATTATATTACCAAAACGGGGAATAGAGCAGTAGGCGATTCTCACTTAAACCGCAAACTGATCTATTCCCCGCTCTGTATTTAAATTTTTTCCTTTTTTTGATTCAGTTAAAGGTTTGGTTTGATATAGAACGTTATGTTGATTATCCATCCCTTTTCGATTAACCTAACCATATTAGCAAAAATTTTAAATAACTTCTTACTATCGTTTGTTTTGTATGCTTCATTTTCATTACTATACACTTCACCTGGTGGCCTCCACATGTACAGTTCACAACCAACCTCTATGACAAGATACTTGTGCAGTAATCTTCTTACAGCAAGCAGCTGATCGATGTTTTCAACTCTTCTGCTAACTACTAGAGTTGCTACAGAGATAGAAGGAGCCGATGCAGTCATTTTCAGCAGAATGATCTTTACCGGCAATGGAGACCCCCTTTATACTCGCTGTAGGTGGTGGGAGTAATAGGGTTAGGGAAGGGATTTTGTTGTAAAGAAATAATAATGATTTTTAATATTTTTTCTTTTTGTACCAATTGATTATTTTCTAAGTCCTCAAGGTCGTTTGATCCTGTTGCCAAAACGGGGAATAGAGCAGTAAGCGGATCTCACTTTGTCCGCAAACTGATCTATTCCCCGCTTTGTATTTTAAAAGTCTTTAATTTGTTAAGCTTACGCATCCTGATCTTCATCCATGAGGAAGATTTGTTTGTAGGCTGAAGGGTTTTCAGCGAAGAAATGTTCATCCGCCAACTCATCCTCTTTAAGGAAAACTGCTTCAAAAGGTAGAGGGGTATTCGAGATTTCTTCGCGAATTGAAAGCGGATCTTGGAGCTGCGATTGAAGGTTTGCAATGTACTTTATTGTATTTTTTATAGTGGATAATTTAGAATCATACGGATTGGAGGATGGTAATATGGTTTTTAATATTTTATATCGATCAGCGATTCTCGCTCTCAATTTCCGAGAACTAGCATTGCTTCTTTTGGCTTTGAGAGATCTCGAGTTGGAGTTTGGTGACGTACTACCTGTTTCTGGAAGAATGTGAGATAAAATCATAGCCTGGACAAGTATCGATGGGACAGCAGAGGATGAAACAGTACAAGAAGAGGTGGCAGAAGTTGGTTTTCTGATGTGCTCCATGGTGTCTGAGGTGAACGAACACAAGCAGCAGACTGATTTTATCATCGATAAGGTGTCTCTTTTATACCCAATGGAAGTGGTGGGGAGTGCAAGTTTTAGGGAGGAGATATATATATTTTAATGTTGTTTTTTACCAAACAAAAATTTTCTAAGTCCCAAGGTCATCTGAACAAATTACCAAAACGGGGAATAGAGCAGTAAGTGGTTCTCACTTGGACCGCAAACTGATCTATTCCCCGCTCTGTATTCTAAAGTAAACAATAAATCTTCTCACTATTGAGCAACCTTTGCTCTTTGAAGCTCAAGTTCTAAGTCTCCAACCAGGCGAAAGTCTGCATCGTGCTCCTCCCATTGTTCAGGAGAACGCGGTTGTGCACACCACTTTGTAAAGGCGTACCTCATTGCCTCATTATACTCCTCCAGGATAACATGATAGGGTCTTGGTTGCTGCGTTGTAGACTGCATCGATGATGTAGTTTGTTGCGGATGTGACTGAGCATCATTCTCCGCAACCTTATTAATCTTAAAAACTTCAGTCATTTCTGCAGCCTCAGCAATTGCGTACAACTCCTCTTCGTTAATTTCCTTTCCCCATGTGTTGCTGTTGACGCTCATGATGATACAACTAATAATTATATTCCGAATCGCTCGCTTAAATACCCGCTTACCCCCTCCCCTCTTTACTGTTGAATAATGACTTTAGTATAATATTTCTCCTTTTTCCTTTTAAGTTTATCTTTGACTTAGTGTAAATTATCCAAGTCCGTTATCTAGGTCAAGGTCGTTGTAACATTGCAAAAAAAAAGTGTGGACAACTTATTTACACTCTGCAGCATATGCTACAAATTGTAAATAGGTTGTCCACACTTTTTTTTTTAATTTGGAAAAAATGCTTTATTTAATTTGGAATAAACTTTTGGTCTTTTTATTTATATTATTATTTTAATGATTTCCACACAGTGATACCTGTATCATTTCGAATTAAATAGTCCTTGTGGGTAGGTTTTTTGACGTGGAGGTCCATGGCTCTAGGTAACTCTACATAGTACAGTTTACCTTCACATTGAACCAACACCTTTGCAAAGTCCTTTATTTTAACAAAGAAGTAGCGTTTGTTTTTACAAAGCCTGTTAATTCGAATTTTAATTGGCACCACTGTTGCACGTGGTGAAGAAGGAGATGCGCCATGGTTTAATTTTAAATGAAGACTGCACGTTTCTTCATTTAAAATACAACGTTTAACACAGCGTTCACCTTTCTTAGCACCTTTTTTGAATATATAATTACATTGTTGTGCAGGAAGCATGCACATCCTTTGTACAGATTTAAGTTGTTTAAATTTCTCTGAAGGAGATGAAGTATATGTGCAGATTACTGAAGGTCTGGTTGGAGAAGATGATTGGGTGGCTGGTTGGCTTGGTCTCGAACTTGATGTTGATGAGGATGAAGAAGCAGACGATTTGGAAGACTTTGATGAACATGTAGAACAACTTGAAGATGTAGAAGGACTTGGAGAAACAGCACGAGACGTTGACAAAGGACTTGGAGAAACAGCACGAGAAGTTGACGGAAGAGGTGAAGGACTTGGAGAAACAGCACGAGAAGTTGATGGAAGAGGTGAAGGACTTGTGTAAGTCGTTGACGCAGCAGGTAGTGGTGGACAGTTCTCCGGGACGATGTTAGCTAACATCAGGGCTGTCCGAAGGATGGATGGAACCGCAGAAGACGGAGTGGTAGAGGCGGGCGAAGACGAAGCAGAAGGTTTCAATTTGAGAGGTTGTGTCTGCTTCCTAATGTGTGCCATGGTGTGAGGTATAACAGCACAAGAGGAAGAATGATTTTACTAGTGCTGGGGGACCCTCTTTTATACATACTGATAGTGGTGGGGAGTGCAAGTGTTATACGGTGGGGGTAATAATGTTGTAACGAGTAAATATATATTACAATACGGGGATTTTCTAAGTCCCGAAGTGGGTCAAGGTCGTTTGATCATATTATTAAAACGGGAAATAGAGCAGTAAGTGATTCTCACTTGGACCACAAACCGATCTATTCCCCGCTTTGTACGTGAATTTTCTAAGTCCCAAGGTCATCTGAACATGAAGCCAAAGCGGAGAATAGAGCATAACATACTGCTCTATTCCCCGCTCTGTATTTGGGAAGGGGACAAAAGACAACAAACAAGAGACTGATTTTAAACAAGAGACTGACTTTATATTTTACAAGGTTTTCTCAGGCTAAGATGGGTAATGTCAACCGGTTTACGCGCCGTATTGACACAAGGTCGGTTTGCGCGCCATACCTTAGAGGGGTTAGGAAAAGGATGAGAAGCAAGATACATTACTTTGAAAATAAAGACTTTGCCAGCAACTATGTAAACAAAAATTAATCAGTTAACGTTACTTTTACAAGAACAGCCAAGGTCGGTTTTGCAAAGGTCAACAGTATCACTGAAACCCGGTGGGACGTAGACCCAAACACCCGGCGTCAGGCTGCTGCGAACCCAAGTTTTGACCAAGGTTGTTGAGGGACCTGTAGGGCCGGGAGTACATATTTCATTAGTAAATAAGACACTTCAAACCGATACCAAACATTAACATATATTAGACTAACTACATTACCTAGCAGCAAACTACAAGCGTTATCTAACATGCTTAACAAACTAACTAAACATGCAAGGGCGCGGATCTCTTAATTGCGCGTCGGGCCCAACGCACACTTAACAGACCTACGCTGCAGCAGAGTGCAACCCACTTGGACGTATACCCAAACAGCGGGCGGCAAGCTACTGCGACGAGACTGCGGACTGCTCCCGCTTATAAAGGCAAAGTGACGTCACCAAAGCGGAAGGGGGGATGTTACGTCGGGGGGGGGATATATTACAATACGAGGATTTTCTAAGTCCCGAAGTGGGTCAAGGTCGTTTGGTCATATTATTGAAACGGGGAATAGAGCAGTAATTGATTCTCACTTGGACCACAAACCGATCTATTCCCCGCTTTGTACGTGAATTTTCTAAGTCCCAAGGTCATCTGAACATGAAGCCAAAGCGGGGAATAGAGCATAACATACTGCTCTATTCCCCGCTCTGTATTTGGGAAGGGGACAAAAGACAACAAACAAGAGACTGATTTTAAACAAGAGACTGACTTTATATTTTACACAGTTTTCTCAGGCTAAGATGGGAAATGTCAACCGGTTTACGCGCCGTATTGACACAAGGTCGGTTTGCGCGCCATACCTTAGAGGGGTTAGGAAAAGGATGAGAAGCAAGATACATTACTTTGAAAATAAAGACTTTACCATCAACTATGTAAACAAAATTAATCAGTTAACGTTACTTTTACAAGAACAACCAAGGTCGGTTTTGCAAAGGTCAACAGTATCACTGAAACCCGGTGGGACGTAGACCCAAACACCCGGCGTCAGGCTGCTGCGAACCCAAGTTTTGACCAAGGTTGTTGAGGGACCTGTAGGGCCGGGAGTACATATTTCATTAGTAAATAAGACACTTCAAACCGATACCAAACACTAACATATATTAGACTAACTACATTACCTAGCAGCAAACTACAAGCGTTATCTAACATGCTTAACAAACTAACTAAACATGCAAGGGCGCGGATCTCTTAATTGCGCGTCGGGCCCAACGCACACTTAACAGACCTACGCTGCAGCAGAGTGCAACCCACTGGGACGTATACCCAAACAGCGGGCGGCAAGCTACTGCGACGAGACTGCGGACTGCTCCCGCTTATAAAGGCAAAGTGACGTCACCGAAGCGGAAGGGGGGATGTTACGTCACGGGGGGGGGGTGACCTTGAACATGACCCAAAAAAAGGGGGGGGGTGACCTTGAACATGACTCAAAGGGGGGGGGGAGGTTGTGTCGTCACGGGGGAAGGGGAACCGGATGTAGACCGGTTTTTAGCTTTCTACCCGTATATGGAAATGTCACGGTTACACTTGGCGACCCGCTTTGCTCCGTCTGGTACCTCATTCCAGCTTTGCCTTGCGAACTGAATACACCTCTGCGCTATGTCTTCTCCCATTACACCCGAGAAACTGCAACGTTTGAAGGAGACTTTGAAGAAGTCTTCGGAAAAAAGGAGCGGATTCAAAAGACCTAGTTCTTTTAAATCTTGCATACGGAAGAATTTTCGAAACCACCCACTTTACTTCGACCAACGGCCTTCGACGTCCACTGCATCTTCACCATCGCTATCACCTCGCCCTTCATCGCTTCGACCTTCATCGCCGCCACCAACTGTTGAGGAGATAATGAAGAGGACGGCTACGGTGAAACTTACCGAGTTGGTAACGCCGCTGGAGTCTGTCGCCGTCAAGTTTGCGCAGTTGAAATTAAACGTGGAGTATCTACTTGTGGGGAAGATCAGCGATGATGATTACCTACTCCAACACCTCTTTGGCGGCGGCCGTTACGTCAAGGTCCACCTTCCAAGGTCCACTCTGCCACCTCCTGAGACCAAGTGCGACTTGATTTTAGTACGGCAGAAGGGACAAGTAAAGTGGGTTACAAAGGAAAAATAAACACTGACTACCGCTCACCGCTCCTTATCCACCATCTCCTTCAAACACAAACGGTCCTTTTCAGGACCACCCTAAGCATTTCAAGTTAGGGACTTGGCCTGTACATAGGCAGGAGAGTATTAGTCTTATGTTTGTGTGCAGCCCACTTTGTGAAAATTTCTAAGTCCCAAGGTCCTTGACCTTGACCTTGACCTTGAACATGACCCAAAAAAGGGGGGGGGTACACAGTTTGTGCAAAGTATGTCATGTGGGTACTCAAATTACGCGGATTGATCAGACGAACAAGTTGGCGCAAACAGAATTCAGATCCGACAAAGGGTATAGCAGCAACAGCGAAAAACAACTATTTTCAAGGGCAAGCCTAAATAACTTCTTTATTTACGGTTTAAAATATATTAAGTGGGTACTCAAATTACGCGGATTGATCAGACGAACAAGTTGGTGCAAACAGAATTCAGATCCAACAAAGGGTATAGCAGCAACAGCGAAAAAACAACTATTTTCAAGGACAAACCTAAATAACTTCTTTGTTTTTGGTTCAAGGTCTAACATGTGGGTACTTCAATTACGCAGCTTGACAAGGCGAACAAGTAGGTGCAATTTAAATTTAAATCTAACCAACAGTATAGCATCCGTGGCGTAAAAACGATGGTTTGAAGGACAAGGTAACGTTGTGGTGGGGGTAGATGCCTATTATACACGATAACGCTACATCATTATTCTTCCAGCTCTTGTCGTATGAACATCTACCTAGACGGTCTGAAAAATGTCGCAGTTTTACAGGAACATGAGGAAGGTGACCTTCAGTAGTCCCCTTGACACTACTTTCTACTTCCCTGACGATTAAGACAGAAGGTCTACACTTTTAGTGGACAATGAGCGGTTTCGTCGAAGAATAATTGAGGTTGAAACACTTTTAACCAGTTGTTTGCTACGCAAAAAGAACCATATGAATACATGCACCGGTTTAGATCATAGTAGCTGTTATACTTATACAGCGTTGAAGCGCAAACATTATTGAGGTTTTTAGTTACGGAGGTAAGGTCTTGACAGTCTAAGAGCTAAACCCTAACTAACACATGTAAACTAGTTATTGTGCGATGTAAAACTTGGTGGGGAGACTGGTGTAGTGGGGGACTGGTGTAGTGGGGGACTACCATCTGCCGCACACTTGCCACCTGCCGCCTGCCACCTGCCGCCGCCCATCTGCTGTCCACCATCTGCTTCGTTCTACTACACTTTTACCCCCACCATTTTGTTTGATACCAAAAACGCTAGCTAGCGAATAGTCAGTACACCTCCGGCTCTCGACCGGTGAACATCGAGCTCTCCGAGACGCTCTTCACAAAATAACAATATCATTTCACTCAAGGTCTGATAGATGTTTCTATTTCATTGCCGTCACGTATTCTTTCCTCCTGACAGCAATGAAATGCAAACACCTAACAGAACAGATAGGTGTCAAAAACACAACATGGACTCTGCGCAGGGATCGAAGTATCTACCGTCTTTCTTCAGAAAGCGAAGTGATGGCCGCAACTCGTCCGGATCAACAACATCGATGACAACGAACAACGGGGAACTATTGTAAACATGAATTATTGTAAATAAAGTAATATTTGTAATAGTACTACCTCGCACTCGTATCATTCGATTGTTTCATTCGATATTTATTCGATATTTATTATCGATTAACTATCGAATCACAATCGGATTTTACGCGTGCGAGGTAGTACTTTTTTTAAATTACCTCCCCGTGACCTTGAACTTTAACCTTTCACTCATTACGTCACAAAACCGCCTACGTCACTGGCTCAGCCTCAGATGACGTATTTAATGACGCAGCGCTTCCGGAAGCAATTAATCAAGTGAGCCAGCACCGGCAAACCCCCACTACTTAGGCAAAGTAAGGAACAAAATTACACCAGTTTCTTGTAATACTAAGAGTGTTAGTAAAGCAATATTTTTATTCCATATTCTAATTTGTGGTCTCTTTTAAACAAAAACTCTATCAAACTCTATCAAACATTGGTATCATGTTATGACAATGCATGAGGTATATTAAACTGTGTTTTAAGTTTTGATACATTACGATCTTAGTTAAACAATATTAAACAATACAATAACAACATTAAACAATATTAAACAATATTATGATCTTTGTTATATATCATGTTCGATACCTGTAAACGTGGTTAACGCCATCCTCACTCTTAGTTTTTTTTTCTCTGGGTTAGAGCATTCCTTTAAAGAAGCCTCGAATATAAAGCAAAACGAAAAACGTGTGTTAAAACTAATTAAACAACATAAAACGTTCGTTTATAAAGCAATATGTATGATTAAAACAAACAATATTTTTTACAAAATGGAAAGATATTAACTTAACTCGACATTTTGGGAACCGCTGGAGTAAAATAGCCAAGATTTATTAACATTTATATTTGTTCTCAAGTGAATATCTACAAATTTTTATTTTCATATGTGGTTGAAGGATGCAGGTTAAAAGCTTGGGAAAACTAAATAATTATAGAGAAAATTGTGAAATATGTAGGTTTCAATTTATAGAAAACCGGTTTTATTTTGGATTATTGTCTATACCATCCCTTCAAGACGAGACAAGACAAGAGTACAAGACGAGGGTTCTCAATTAGTGAGTGCTCAGCCCTGAGAGCCACTCAATATAAGGCAATCGATGACCCGTGAAGATGTTTGGTTCATTTATCTCGGACAGTTAATTACTCTACTAGTATTCTCCAAAGTAACACCGGTTTTAATCGATGAATAAACCATATTTAATGTTCAATCTTAAAACATTAAATCATAAACAAAAAATACTTATGCTGCTACTACCCACTATTTTATTTGTAACTGTTATAATTTTGTTTGGATTCACATGAACAAACCACACCAAGAGCATTATTATTTATACCAAAATGTATGGTTTGCTCATTGTCTTATAATTTCCATCGTCTGATGCAATATATTTTGTTCAATAACCTAATGTAAATTGTTAACTATTTTATCCGAAATAACTATTATTATTAAAAAATATGATATCCTCAAACATTGACACATGAAAAGTCATAAATATCAACTTATCTTTAGACTACAATATGGCATATTATGAATATTTCTGATACATTTTATTCAGAGCTTTAAAATTAAGGCCAGTTTTTAAAATAATGTGTTCTCTCATTGTCTAACACGATTTATCAGTTCATTTAATTGAGCCTTTTAAAGTAACTTGATCTTGCTAAACTAAGATTGATAACGAAGGTCAGGTGGATAAATGTGTTCAGTGGCAAAACACTAACAGATAAACGATTTAGGCTTATACAAAATACAGAAAATCAAGTTAAATACACTTATTGCAATATTCATTTCGTATAGTTTATATCAAACGTATTTATCAGTTTTTTATTTTTAAATCAACAGTATAATAACATCTAAAAATAGTACATTCAACTGATACATCAAGTTATTATTAAAGGCTGGAGTATCACACCCGTGTGTGTACCTAAGAAAGGAATGTTATTACACAGTATAGTTTATTTTTATGATGGTAAATTTATCTACGCTTATTCACTTTAACGGCTGGCTGGTTAACTCAGCTAATTTGCCTGTTTACGACAGTATGTTATTTTAAAAGTGGGAAAATACGTTTTAGTAAACATTTTCCCGCATTCATTATTCCAGAGCTTTTGTTTGTTTATGTAACCAAAACACTAACTACACTTTCCAAATAAACTTTGAATCTTTTAAAGCTGTTTTTTTCACTAATGTTTAATTTTTTTTCTGTAAGCTGTTTATAATAATATATATTATTTCTCTAGTATTTTTTCTGTCAGTCCGCGAGATCTTCATTATTCCTTTATTATATTGCATGATTTACCCCTCATTTTAAAGCTTATCGTGCCGGCTGTTGAAGAAAAAAAAGACCCACGGTCTAAAAATGTACTGCTTCTCGGAAATTTGAATAATATGAAAGATAAATAAAGAGAATAGTTTGTTTTGACAGAAACGAAAATGTAAACAAAAGAACATCTAATCAGCTGAGAAGATTTGGTTCGCAGTGCGGAATTCCGCACAGGTCGACTAGTCATTTTTATTATAAACGTCTTTAATAAATTTTTTGAGGTTGGCAGCCTCTTTTTGTCTTACGTTGCCCGTCCACATAGACTAAAGCTCTGAGAGTGGAACGTATCTAGCTAGCAGGAGTGATCCGTTACAGGACGAGTTGTATAGTCGGCCTACTGAGAACATTTACTTTCCAGGACTGAGGTTAAAACTAACGACGGGTCCGCTGCTATTGGAGTCAGTTGACTTGATCACGAGAGCCCCCGTTCACATAGACTACAGCTCTGAGAGTGGAACGTATCTAGCTAGCGGAGTGATCCGTTACAGTACGAGTTGTATAGTCGGCCTACTGAGAACATTTACTTTCCAGGACTGAGGTTAAAACTAACGACGGGTCCGCTGCTATTGGAGTCAGTTGACTTGATCACGAGAGCCCCCGTCCACATAGACTGTAGCTCTGAGAGTGGAACGTATCTAGCTAGCAGGAGTGATCCGTTACAGTACGAGTTGTATAGTCGGCCTACTGAGAACATTTACTTTCCAGGACTGAGGTTAAAACTAACGACGGGTCCGCTGCTATTGGAGTCAGTTGACTTGATCACGAGAGCCCCCGTTCACATAGACTACAGCTCTGAAAGTGGAACGTATCTAGCTAGCGGAGTGATCCGTTACAGTACGAGTTGTATAGTCGGCCTACAGAGAACATTTACTTTTCAGGACTGAGATTCAAACTTACGACGGGTCCGCTGCTATTGGAGTCAGTTGACTTGATCACGAGAGCCCCCGTCCACATAGACTACAGCTCTGAGAGTGGAACGTATCTAGCTAGCAGGAGTGATCCGTTACAGTACGAGTTGTATAGTCGGCCTACAGAGAACATTTACTTTTCAGGACTGAGATTCAAACTTACGACGGGTCCGCTGCTATTGAAGTCAGTTGCCTTGATCACGAGAGCCCCTGTCCACATAGACTACAGCTCTGAGAGTGGAACGTATCTAGCTAGCCGGAGTGATCCGTTACAGTACGAGTTGTATAGTCGGCCTACTGAGAACATTTACTTTCCATGACTGAGGTTAAAACTAACGACGGGTCCGCTGCTATCGGAGTCAGTTGCCTTGATCACGAGAGCCCCTGTCCACATAGACTACAGCTCTGAGAGTGGAACGTATCTATCTAGCAGGAGTGATCCGTTACAGAACGAGTTGTATAGTCGGCCTACTGAGAACATTTACCTTTCAGGACTGAGATTCAAACTTACGACGGGGCCGCTGCTATTGGAGTCAGTTGCCCTGATCACGAGAGTTCCCGTCCACATAGACTACAGCTCTGAGAGTGGAACGTATCTAGCTAGCAGGAGTGATCCGTTACAGGACGAGTTGTATAGTCGGCCTACTGAGAACATTTACTTTCCATGACTGAGGTTAAAACTAACGACGGGTCCGCTGCTATTGGAGTCAGTTGCCTTGATCACGAGAGCCCCCGTCCACATAGACTGCAGCTCTGAAAGTGGAACGTATCTAGCTAGCAGGAGTGATCCGTTACAGGACGAGTTGTATAATCGGCCTACTGAGAACATCTACTTTCCAGGACTGAGATTCAAACTTACGACGGGTCCGCTGCTATTGGAGTCAGTTGACTTGATCACGAGAGCCCCCTTCCACATAGACTACAGCTCTGAGAGTGGAACGTATCTAGCTAGCAGGAGTGATCCGTTACAGGACGAGTTGTATAGTCGGCCTACTGAGAACATTTACTTTCCAGGACTGAGATTCAAACTTACGACGGGTCCGCTGCTATTGGAGTCAGTTGACTTGATCACGAGAGCCCCCGTCCACATAGGCTACAGCTCTGAGAGTGGAACGTATATAGCTAGCAGGAGTGATCCGTTACAGGACGAGTTGTATAGTTGGCCTACTGAGAACATTTACTTTCCAGGACTGAGGTTAAAACTTACGACGGGTCCGCTGCTATTGGAGTCAGTTGCCTTGATCACGAGAGCCCCCGTCCACATAGACTACAGCTCAGAGAGTGGAACGTATCTAGCTAGCAGGAGTGATCCGTTACAGGACGAGTTGTATAGTCGGCCTACTGAGAACATTTACTTTCCAGGACTGAGATTCAAACTTACGACGCGACGGGGCCGCTGCTATTTTGAGTCAGTTGACTTGATCATTAGCCAACGACTAACACAAGCGATGATTCACAGCTAAAAAACAAGGAGCATAAAACTCGTTTCTAGGTCTCAACATCTCTGAGAAATTTACTTTCGAGACATAATTATTGGCACCTGCTATGTTTTTATACTAATATCGTATGTTAATTTACATTCGTCAATAATTAAGGATGTCTTTTTATATCGGTTGTTTGAAAAATAGCTCCCTAGTTTCAGTAAAGTATCAAATATATCATAGTGGTTTACAACGTTCTAGTTACTTTCAGTAGTCTTAATATGTTAATACATTTCATTAATCGCCAAGGTTTTCCTTGTGAACACTTGGGATTGTTGTTTTGCAGTTGGAACTTATTTACAAAGAATTTCGACGTGAAGTGTTGGTCGCTTGTTCTCACACAAGGGAAGTATAACACACGAGAAGGTTACCATACAGGAAGAATGGATAGGAAAGGCTAAATATATTGGGTAACTCAAGGCACAGACTAAACCCCTTTAAAATCTTTTGTTTTAGGGACATGTGCAAAGATGTGGTAAATGCTGAAAGGATCTGTGACATGTTATATCAAATAATCATCTCATGATCTAAAATTCAGTTCAATCAAAAATAAAATATTGTTAAGGTAAATGATAAGGCATGGTGAGTCGCTGACACGGTGGTCAAGGCGACGGACTTCTAAACCATAGCAGAGGCCCTGTCATACTGTAGTGGCTCACTCCTTGCTTTGCTTGATAAGTTCCACGTGAAAGCTCGAGGCCCAATTGGATGGTCAATATATAAGGAAAATTAGGCCGCCATGCTTTTTAACATAAAACATATTTTTTACAATTTCACCCTAATTATAGCCTACATTTAGGGTGAAGAAGTGTTAATTTAAATTTGATATAATCTATGTCAAAAACTTATATAAATGATATTGATATCATACTGATATGCCATAGGCAATAATACCTATGATGCGTCAATGACATATAAGCATGTCAATGGAAATACATGTTGGTAGAGTTTCTTGCAGTATTAGCAATGCTCAGTATAAACCTTATTTACTAATATTGCGTTATTCGTAATAATTATATATTTAAACATCTTCTTTCTCTGTTCATTGTATTTTTGTTGAACAATAGATTGTTAATAGTTCAAGAGTACAATAATGTTAAAGGAAGAATGATTCAGTTCCATCTACAAATCCTTAAACCTTCACAGGTACAATCACAAACAAGAACTGTCCAACTCAAACTGTATAAAATTAACATTTCAACTAATATTTGCACAAATACCATTTCTTACACTAACACCTCTTTGTTTCTTAACTTAAACAAAGGAACTAATTTCGATGTTTCAAAGTTTGAGGTAAACAATCAACAAGTTCGCGGCTCGATAAACAATCCACTTCACAAACTCGTTTTTATTTTTTGCCCTACTCCGTAAATTCTATTAATTAGATTTTATACCTGAAAATATTTACCGATACAACGAACCCTACATTCGATTGTAATAATGAAATAAAAATTAGTACCTCATAGTTACCATATGCATAAGTTCAAAATTTAGAAAATATTTCTTTTGTTTATGTATTATGCTGCTTAATTTTCACATGGATCAATTATGAATAGATCTTGGCTTTGTATACTTGTAACTTAAATAACGTAACCTAGCTTGTCAATCTAAAAATGTTACTGTAGTAAACCATATATTATTATTTGGTTACCGTAAATATATTTGATTTTCAAAATCTGTAACACTCTATAACTTATTATTAAGAAATTAGCCATCACTGATTAGGGACAAAGGTTTTACGACGTTTAGGAATCTGAAATCTGTCCCCGTCTTCAGGTGATAAGAATACCTAGAAAAATAGACGCACTGTACAGGTGCATTTAAGTACAGACTTAAATAAATTCTGGTTTAAGCTTTTATTAATTTTAGATTCCAGATCCAGAAATGTTATGAAACTGGTTTTTGTTGTCAATGATGGCAAATTTCCGCAATAAATGTTTAAATTACATAATAATCACTGTTAATTAAGAAATGTTAATCCACTTGACTGCCATTCTACTCAAGTGGTGATTCAATACTCGGAAATTTTTTTACTGATTTTTATATTTTTTAATTATTTATTTATATGTTCATGTAACCCCAATAAAAAAGGGTAAGACATTTTTTTGTTTTTATGTAAAAATATGTAAATTGATGTAATTTATATAATTTTTTGCTAAAAACAATTTTATATTATGTAAAACTTATGAAGAGATTTATTTTTTTATCCAAGATACTGTTGAGCAGAACAAACTCATGTAGTTTTATGAACATACTTCTCCAGGTGTATGGTAATTAATTTTTACAATAAGACCCATATATTTCAACGTATAACTTAAGAAACGTAAAAAAACGAATCGTACAAATAACCTTAAAATACATGGAATAAGGTTATTACAGCACAATTAATGTTACAGCACAATACATTGTGTTCATGATTCACCAAAAAGTCAAGCATTCTACCACTGAATATCCAATTTGATCTCTGAAAACAGAGAAAAATATAATCAGGTGATAATCACGATTAAAGTTTGCTAACAGAGTTTATTGAGGTTTAGGTTACGTAGTTTCAATTCAACAGGTGTGCAAGTTATAAGAGAATTAGCTTCATAACTAAAAAAGACAATGGTTTTAATCAGCCTATCTTTAGTGGCATAGGCCTATAATGAATTAAAATAATCAGACCTAATAATATTGAACATATTAAATACCACTTCAATGAGCACCATTTAGAGCACCACTCTAAATGGAAGTTCAAAGTGTGTTCAGCACTTCAGAAAATTAAAATTAAATAGTTCATCGTGAAAATATACTAACTATTGTCATGTTTTTCTATTTCACAATAAAGTAAGGAGTATAAATGTGTATTTTTGTTTTACAAATTTCCACCGTCTATTGACTAGCGAATCCCCTTTCAGATAAAGAAGCTCTCTTAAGTATTTAAGAATACATTTTTCATTTATTTTGTTGTTCAGATATACTAATAAAAATGATTTTTAAATCAGTTTGTTGATTTTTATAAAATAAAAATTGCAATAATAATTGGTCAAATAAAAGTAAAAATACCGTTTTCGTTTACACAATTGACATAGATTATATCACTAAGTATGAAAACTGTTCAAACAATACATTTTATACTTTGTCTAGTATTTTACTCAGTTTCTTCAAAAACTGAACGGTTCGTTATTAGGAGTGATTTTTGTGTAACGTAGACGTATCACGAATTTAAAACTGTACTAACAACTAACTAAAAAATAAACAAACAAAAAAGTTTAAATAAATGTGAACTTTTTAATATATTTTTAATTTTAACTTACCGGTATGTAATAAGTTCGCAGATATATCGGGTTGGGATAAAACAAGAGGAGGATTGAATCGCAGAGGGAATTTTAATCAAATTCTCTATCCGTTGAACGATTTCCCTTTTCATATTACAGGGCGTAGTTTTAGCCAGCCATTAAATCTGAAGTCAAGGAATTTTTAAAAGGTTTTAGTTTAGTTATACTTTATTATTATTATTTAATCTTTGGAAGTAA
Organism: Allygus modestus; assembly: GCA_963675035.1. Classification (NCBI taxonomy): domain Eukaryota; kingdom Metazoa; phylum Arthropoda; class Insecta; order Hemiptera; family Cicadellidae; genus Allygus; species Allygus modestus. The sequence continues at coordinate 29,317,381 of OY776117.1, forward strand.
AACTTCAGAAGTATTTTAGACAATAAAATAAAAAATGTAATTAATGATAACCGTTTTGGTAGCATGCTGGGATTAGGTAGAATGTTTTTCATAGTAACAATATTGTAAGCTTTCAAAACTATCCTAAAAATAGGCAGTAGTTACAAAAACAGTGGTTACTATTATCTTCTCTAATTTTAAAGATCTATTTATGTTTTAAGGGTGCACATAGATATGTCTTGTTAAACAACTATGAAGTATAATCAATAAATAAGTTGTGACTACTGAGAGATTGATACTGATATAACAAACACCTTACGAGTTATGTTTGAACAAATCTAATTTGCATGCTCATATATGTAATACTGTTAATAATATTTTTAGTATACTAACGATTATAAAGCCATTTCTAGCCATCACAAATTTGATTGAATTAAAGGGTTAAAATAATTGAGGTGGAGGTAAGGATGAGCGAGATGTCTTGTGTAGCCTTGTTGCAAGCTAATACCGACTGATTCTGCAGGTTTATAACTAATAGTATAATGATATTTAGACCAACATATTATGATATGATTCCGTGACCCACAGGTTTTGTTGGGATCAGAATCACAACCGCTTTTCCAGATGAACGTCTGATTACACTGGTGTCTGATCATATATGTTCACCACTCGTACTTAATTGTTTTAAAAAGTCCAGCACCATAGGAGAGTTCTTCATTTTCTACATCTTGCAGTCTTCTTTTGACAGATTTCTTGGATTTTCTGGCTCTTTTCTCAACTTCTTTGTATGTCATCTCCACCTTACGAAGCCTGGTGGAATCTATTTTTATTAAACCTACAATAAAGTTTGATCCAGCCTTTCCACAAAGCTCTTCTAGCTCTCTTAACTATCCTATTACACCATTATTGAAGCACAACACTGCATCCAACACAACAACTTTTATAGTTTGTGCATTGACAAAGTCAGTTTTCGGAAGCCGTGTACAAATAATGTCATTACAGTTTTGAGTCTTGCCATGGAGGTAATTTTTCAGTAATAAGTCCCTGTAAATATGGTTTATTGCAGCCATAATTTCAACAGGCAATGAGTTGTCATACTCGGGGCACGGTAAGCCGCGGGCTGCTGCTCTGTTATATTTACACCATGTGTCGGCATCAATTGAACATAAAACGTAGTGAGGTTCTGCATCTGTAGATATTTTATGGAAATATGTAACCCAGCAGGCACTTTTAATTCCATCCAAAGTTTAGTTCTCCCTAATGGTATTCTGATAATACTCTTGCAACCTGTTAATGACTTTTTCAGTGACCCTACATCGACCAGAGAGTTTGTTTCTACCTTCGAGCACTGTTTTTGTAGTAAAACGCCACATTTGGGTTCCCATCCGTTTCTGGGCATGATTAATACACTCCAACTTCTCTATCACCTATCACCGTAGGGTTTACTCTCAGTGGCACTATCAAACCCCTTGCTTTTCCCATCACCCAAGTATTTGACCAAAGTATTACCGAGAGCAGAGTTTGTGCAGCTGCCTGACCTTTCCCAAAACTACGTAAACCAATAACAAGCCTAAGGTTATTGTCGTAGTGACGTAGTGCATTGTATTTGTCCGTTTAGAAGTCATGAATGAAGTTCCGGCAGAACATTCTGTACATAGCAAGACTAAATTTGACACTACACCTTTCCTTTTCTCAGTAGCCTCAAAAGGTTTTACGGAACATTCCGCTGAACAGCTTCGGCAAAAAACAAAATTCAATATTGCTTTTTAAAGTATTTTTAAATCTACAATAACATTGCCTTCTTGCATTTTACTTTTAATGTAGTCAGTTTTGATACCAACCATAGTCAAGTACCTCAGTTTTGTTTTAGGTGAACTAGAACTAGATCCTGGACTGTGAGACATAGGCCTAGTTTCATCAGTAGACATAGGCCTAGGTGTTTCATTGTTTGAGATTAGTCCTTCACTTGCTATGCTGTTAGACCTGTTAGACATGTTAACAGTGTGTTTCCTATTCCAAACTAGTTTTACACGAGGCATTTTGTTGCTCAAATCACTTCACAAACAAAGTATGAAAACACTTCAACCAAGTAACTAAAATAATCAATTCACTAACAACAAAACGCAACTTTGTTTACTTCAGAAGATAAACAATAGAAGACAGAAACATATGCGTCAACCTCTTACAGTGAGTCAGGTTAGCCAACATATAAACCTAATTCAACTGGGTGTTTCTAATGAATGAATGAATGAATGATGTTTATTTCAAGAAAACAAATACATAATGCATGATATCATTATAACAATCTAAAATTGATCCTCAAATGGGAAAACTGCCTGTGGTTGGGGAACGAGTGAACGAGTCATTCAGTACATCAGAGTGTCTACATAGTAACAAAAGAAAGAAAAGTAAACTCGACTGACAAAAAGCAAATGTGTAATAAATTGTTGAGTTGTATTAACAAAATAGTTAATTATTAATACAAATCAGCTAATAATGCATACATATATTTAAAAATTGAAGATGTTCCTAACATAATTTAAAAAATAGAAATAAAAACATTATCATTCGACTTAAAACTGAGACTCGGGCCATTCACGCACCAGACATGCAATCAGCTCACATGCCCACTCATACACACACTCCTGACACACGCACACACAAACACACACGTTTTAATGACATACTATAACAAATACCGACTGCAACACAAGCAATAGTATGACGTTGTGAATGCTAAATTTGGCTGTAATGGATGATAAAAAGTAGCTGTAAAATTTTAAAATAATTAATTTCATCGATAATATATTATAACATTCAGTTCTACAAAACTAAATAATAAACAAACAATATTTTTTTTAAAACTGCCCGTTGGCGGGCCATACTTTACCAGGTTCCAAATATATATTAAGTGTTCAGGAGATATTTGGACGAGTTAGAGGGCCACTAGTTCATCCACCCCACCCCAACCCCCCCCCCCCTTGGTTAAAATCACTTAAAGACACTTTCAATTCAGTTACTAGTAATTATTTTATGAGCAATGACCTTTTACATAAATATAAACTAATATTTCATTCACACCAATAACACAACATTTTATATGCTTTATATGCAATTTTGTCAAAATTCATGAGTAATGTAATATTCTGTCAATTTTTCATAGTGATATATTTAAAGATATGTAAAACAAATAAATGTTTGTGAGCTGTTTAATAACAACGTCTTTTCAATAGCAGTCTTGAGAGTTTATATACAATTTTGTACATCATAAGTACATTTGAATTACCACTCCATGTTGTATGTGAGCACTAAACTTTATGGCCAGCACCGGGCCAAGTGCGTTTGACAGCTCTGCTATTACGGTGAACACAGTAGCATTCATTAATATATTGTTGTCAGCCCCGCGTGCAACTATTGGGACTCAAATACCACCGCAGGGGTGAACGGGACTGACTTTATTGGAATTGGTTTGGTAAAGATTTGTCGAAATGTTATAGATTGTTTTGTTAATGTAAAAACTATTACGTCGAGATACAAAAGAAAAAAGTTAGACAATTTTGCATGCAAGAAAGTTTAGTGTAATGGAGGCAAAATATGGTTACTCATTATATATGAATAATGAATTTCTTTATAACTTGTATCCCTCAGTAAAGTTTTTAGGTCCAACTTTACTTCATGTAATTAACATTGTTACTCTTAGTTGAAATTAATAACTCTTGTCTCTCTTCATAGTAAAATAGCGTACATTAATATAGGTTTAGGTCAGACTTATAAAGTTTTACTGAACATTTTATATAGTTTTTGAACCAGTAAAATTATCAAGTTGATAAGTTCCTTAACCAATTAAACTAATAACGTGAAAATTGTAATATATATTTCATATCATCAACAAAAGTAAAATAACTGCAGGAAAGTATTGCACGGTAGCTATTAAATATTTCACGGCTTGTTTTGTTGGGTTTAATTAGTTATTACACAAATCTCAATTATTACTGCACATTTAAGAGTTAAATAGACGGACCTGCGGTATCCAACAATCTGGATTCCACACTCTCGACCCAGTTCTGTTATACCCGAATTGTAATGTGACAGTATCCTGTGATGACTTTATCAGATATCCTTAAAACTCCTAAAACCCCGCAATACACACTGCAGTGACTGTATGAAGGGCTTAATACATGGGAAATCTGTTCAAAGGGTCGTAGTGATATATTCACGAGGACCGTGACAAATCCCACATTAACCACCAGAGGCTCTAAATGACGTTTGACAAAGAGTTACAATCTACCTTTCTCTAACAGTTTTAGACTAACATAGCTACTAGATTGACTATAGCTATTACTTGCTAATCAATGTTTAAAAGGTTATTTTATAAAATTTAATTATAGTAGTGTTTTCTAAATGCTGAGGTAAGAGTGGTAGTGGGTGGAATACAATTGACTGTGATGAAATGACAGAGAGTGACAACACGGAGGATATTTAGAGTCGGTCAAAGGCAGGAGGATGACAACGAGTCAACACCGGGACCTGGCTATATAGACTTTGGGGTTATTAACAAACGACCAAGTCAAGCGTATTTCTCGTCTTCTCAATTGGTTTTTCCCCCAAATTTATGCTTGGTCTAAATTTAGAAAAATATATTTTGTACTTTGTGAAAAAATAATGGTCGAATTTGTAAATAAATAAAATAAAACATTTAATACATAGGATTACTTGGACAAAGCCTGTAATACAGTTTAATTTTTTAATTTTAAATTATTAGCGAATTTCCCCTATAGGGAAGAAGCTATTACCGTAGGTCTCATGGTAAGACTTAAGCCCGAGACCATGATAACTTTTCATTTTGAGGTCCCCAGATGCCAAAAACACCATTCGTTCAAATTTTTATATATGTATGTATATATATATATATATATATGTATATATGTATATGTCCGTAAGCACGATAACTCTCGTTTTGTTCCCAAAAAATGTGTTTTTTGGGGTTTTCACATGCAATTTTAATTTATACCATTGAATTCAGCTGAATTCAATGGTATAAATTAAAATTTGATTTAATTTAATTTAATTTTTTTTTTGATTTTATATTTTAATTTGATTTGATTTGTTTTTTTAAGCTTAAAAAACAAACAATTTGGTATTTTGATCATTGCTCAACGTCAATTTGTTACCGAGATATTGAAAGTGCTAAACACAGTACGTTGTCTAATGTTATTCTTCTGGAGAAAAAGAAAAATTGTGTATCTCGCTTATTTATGAATATAAACTGGCGAAATCTGGTATATGGCTTGATCTGGTTGTGGTTTATTGTTTTTTGCACAAAAAAAATTTTTCGCCAATGTTTACTGTAGCAGCAAACCTAGGTACTTGGTCCCCATGTTATTCTTATGGAAAATACTTAAAATGTTATATCGCTTATTTATGAATGTATATGGATGAAACTTAGTATGTGTCTCCACTAAGATGAGTTCTATTGATATTTACATAAAAACCCATTATTTTGTGTGCCTTGTTGCAGCAAACCTGCGTACTCATCCCCAAAGTTATTCTTATGGAGAATAATTAATATTTTAAATATCGCTTGTTTGTGAATACATTTCTTATGAATCCTGTTAAGTGTTTTAATGTGTTATGTTATATATTCATTGGAAATTCGCTGAGTATGCAGGTTTGCTGCGACGGGGGTATTCTTTATGACCACAAAGCTAAGCAGCAAGAAACGACATCAAAATCACCAATAGCCATTGATTTAATGAAAAGTTTATTGTGGAAATGCACAAACAACACTGCTTATTTATAGGACAAATTTATATATCCTCCTTTTTTGAATTCGGTAAAAGTATTTATTGGATTAATTAAAAACGGATTTAATATAGTTGCTGACGTTTTCTTCTACTTAATACATAACATAAATTGTATTAATTACATTTTTAATGGATATAACAAGGATACAACAATCATAACCACAAGTAAAATAATGACAATTTAAAGAAACGATTCCTCCAGGCAAAAAATATCCTAACAGACAATCGTTGTGTCATAAAGGATGGTACTGTCTATATTAACATACAATTTGGGTATAGAAATAAAATACAATTTGGAATACATTTATAAGGTAATATTGCACTATAGTATGATATTTCACTAGTATTTGTTTGAGCTGCTTTATTTTTTTTAACAAGGCTTTATTATTTTAAATTAATATATCCTTTTGATTTAGCCGTTCTATGGTATCAAGCTATTATTAAAAATTCGTAATAAGGGTAAGGAAGAAAATGTTTTTACGCACGCAGGTGTGGGACTCCACCAAAAATATTTTGTCTCAACGACTAAAAACACACGAAACTCTTTAGGACTCTAGCATGGGATTGTCGCATTTCTTCAGGCTACGCCTAAATTTGTCTTAAGCCCACAGAGCTCACTCCGTTTCCAGCCGTCTGAACATTGTATCTAGTCCACTTCTCGGTTTAGATCAGTATGTTTTTCTGCGGACGACGCCATAAATAAATCATGGAAAATAGTTCCAGTTGTCCTCGCCCTCAATCATCGTTCCATACACAATTTCTACTGAAAACGCACCCAGTCAAAGATTGGCCTCCAGGCCGGGGGTTTCCCAATGCGGATAGTGGAAGAAAGTGTGTTCCGTGTCGTTGGGAAAGCCCGGGCAGTAAATGCAAACCGGTAAACCGGCTGTGCCCAGCAGAATCATTGCACCTGAAATAGCCGTGACCTGTGAGGAACTGGGTAAGGTAATAATGCGCTTTGCAGTGGATAATAATTAATACTATTTTACAACTAGTTTTACGTCAGATCAAGACCCATAATTGCTATGCGGCTAAATATGCAGGTGCTTATGTACTTTCACTTTTTTCCTTAGGAATTACATTATTAAAATAATTATACCATAATAATAAGAACGATAATAAATTAAAGATTCTTTATTGAAATGCCACGATAAATCAATTAAATGCTATCCATTGCTTAGTAGCATTAATATTGCTTTGGTTTACACGCAAAAGACAATATAAATAAGTCCAGTGGAGCACAGGTGGTCAAATTTGCACATTAGTATTTCGAATATCTAACGCTCAATAATTTGCCATTTTCGCATATGAAACGTGTCAATACAGCAAGGAGTTTAAACAATTTAGGCAGAGGCTACGTACACGTCCGACGTGAGTCGCTACTGTTCACGTCCGTTCCAAATTATGCACCGTACGTTACTTTTCCTGTGATTTTTAAATACATTGAGAGCCAGAAAACCTCCTAACCTAACCTAACGTAACCTAACCTAACCTAAAGTAACGTAACGTAACGTAACCTAACCTAACCTAACCTAACCTAAGCGGTAGCGAAGTGAATTTGCCCTTACATTGGACGTGTACGTAGTCACTTCAAACAATTTATTTTTCAGAAGTGACCACTTGAAGCCTCACACAAACCGCGTTTACCAACGCCAAACACATCAAACTGTCGTTACGTTCCCAACTCCACTGTTTAGTTTACCGCTGGTTGCTAGTTTACGTGTTCTTCGAATTCAAATTCACACATATATACCGCATTATCTTTAAACTGCACATAATATTTACTTGAGGTTCGAGGCCATAATGCATGGGTTAAGATATTTTACTCTGATAATGTCAAGTCAAAATATTTGTATTGGTACACGGATACAATTGATCCGTACAATCGAGTCACAATAATAAATGTATCAAACTAAATACTTGTTCGCAGCATTGGATTAACTGATAATACGACTATAACTATACAATGTGATTTTTAGTTGTAATAAACTAAAACTGAGCTATAAAAAATGGTTTCCAGTTTATGCAGGGTTATTAGGGAAATGTGAGATCCAGTTTTATACATCAAAGTCTCCATGAACCTTGATAAATCACTCGATATTGGGTTCTATAATGACAAGGTAATATAAATAAATGGGGTTATGTTCGTAGAACTCTTCTACTATTTATAGTATAATATATTTCACTTCCCACTTTCACTTCTACTTTACTATATTTTATAAAACATATAACGTAAAACAAATATTTTGTATGCAACATTCGGAGAACGGTTTTTCGTTTCAATCGATTAATTTACAGCCTAATGTAAATAATTATAATATCCAACTATGAGAAAATTCGACAAATACTAATTGAAAATATTAAAACTGCAAGTCTTATTAGATTTTATCGCTCGAGTAATTACTTTAAAAGTCACATAGCTCATTAAAAATAATAATGTCTTCATTTTCGCTATTTATATGTATTTTAATAATGAGATAAGTAACTTAAATTTATATTGTTTTTTTTAAACGAGTAAATACACGAAAAATCAAACTAAAGATTTAAATATGTTTCAAATTTATTTAGGTAATTTATTTTAAATAAACCGCTTTATGAACTATTTGACTTATTTTAAATATTACATTATCTAAATTATATAGGTTTAACGATGGTTCAATTATATAAATATCTAAATGATTGAATAGTTCACATGGTTAACTTTGTTAAATATACAATTACATTTTATGTTATACCACACGACTGACTAAATACTAACTAAACGACAATCGCTGCACAAACAACGCTGCTTATTTATAGGACAAATTTATATATCCTCCTTTTTTGAATTCCGTAAAAGTACCTACCCAGTTAGTTGTGTGTTCTATTATAATAGCCTATCCCTCTGTTGCCCAAATTCAGGAAAGTGTTTCACTGCTATTTAGCAGCAAGAAAAGTAATTATAAACATAAAATATAGTTTGTAGCTATTAAGGGTAAACATATTAAATATATTTTCATGTTGAAGAAAAAGCCTCATATGGTAAAAAGTTATCCTTTTATATAAAAGTGTTAAGTTAAAAATAGTTCTAAGGCGCTACTTTAGTTTGTTTTTCATATAAAAGAAATAGTTTATTATTATTAATGTTAGTTTTGAATGTGTTCATTGTTAGTTAAAACTAGTAGCAGATTCTATTCCAGTAGATGTTATATTAGGGACAGATTTTTTGAGATATACTAAGGCAATTATAAACATTGCGCAAAATAAAATTACCTTCCCATACAAGCAACCCTTGGTTCTATCAATTAATTATAATGACATTGTTGAAGACCAAACAAATCAACCGGAAAGACCCAAATTTGGGGGAAATCTAAACCAGCAACAAATTAAAGCAATTCAGGGTATTATTGATAGGTTCCCTGAAACGATCACCAAAAGATTAGGCAAAACAAATGTCCTAGAGTACCATATAGACATAAAAGAGGGTCATGTTGTAAGGTGTAGACCATACCAGTTTTCTCCGCCCAGAACAGAAATTTTGAGGCAACAGATAGACGAATTATTAAAAAATAAAGTCATTAGGGAGTCCAATAGCGAGTTCGCCTCACCTGCCTTCTGTGTTCCAAAACGCGAGGGGAAAGCCCGATTAGTCGTCAACTACAAAGCGCTAAATACAGCCTTGACACTTCAAGCCACCCCAATGCCTACAGTAGAATCTTCATTTCAACATTTAGGAAAGGCCAAGTGGTTTACACTGCTTGACCTTAATTCAGCCTACAACCAGATTCCATTAGATGAACAATCAAAAAAATACACAGCTTTCGTAGTTCCATGGGCACAATATGAATTTAATTATTTACCATTTGGTTTAGCCAGTGGTTCAATGGTCCTAACAGATTTAATAAACCGCATTTTTGGTGATATTAAATTTAAATATCTATACTCCTTTTTTGATGATATAGTAGTTTATTCTGATACCTTTGAGGAACATCTACAGCATTTACAAGAGGTTTTACACCGTCTCCAACAAGCTAATTTAACTGTTAATCCAGCCAAAATCACCTTAGCTTCTGACCAGATAGAATTTTTAGGCCATATAATAAAAAATAATACACTTAGCATCAGCAGGGAAAAAACCCAACCAATAGACAATTTCCCAACTCCCCGTAATCTAAAACAGCTTTCAAGGTTCCTAGGCATGACAGCTTACTACGCTCGCTTTATAAAGAATTTTTCTGAAATAACAGCCCCCTTGAATAAATTAAAAAAGAAAGGAGTCCCTTTTGTTTGGACATGGGAACAGCAGTCAGCTTTTGAGAAGTTAAAGAGTGCACTAACATCATCTCCCATTTTAAAAATGCCTAATTTTGACCTTCAATTCATCTTGCATACAGATGCGGCTCGTGATTCACTTGGAGCTGTTTTGTCCCAACGGTACAATAACATGCTTTTGCCAGTAGCTTATGCCTCTAGGCCAACCAACAACCACGAGAAAAACTACAGTGCCTTTGAACTTGAAGCTCTTTCAGTAACTTACTTCTTAAATAAATTTAGAGTCTACTTAGAGCACCGGCATTTTGAATTGTATTGTGACAACTCATCATTAACATGGCTTCTTAATCACCCTAGACAGGTGGGGAAGATTGGTCGTTGGATAACACTCATTAACTCATTTCAATTTACAGTGTATCATGTTAAAGGCAAAGAAAATGTAGTAGCTGACTGTCTTTCTCGCTTATTTGAGGACAACCCATCAGTAAACACCGAGCCGAAACCCCCAGAGCAAATTAACCTTTTGTTTAAAATTCCGGAAGCTTTTAAAGACATCAAACAACATCAGATAGAAGACCCGAAAATAGAGAAAATAGTTAAAGCTTTGAACAAACCCAACCCCCCTCCTAATTACTCCTTGATTGAAGGAGTATTGGTTCATCAAAATCCAGGCCAAACCAAACCCAGAATTGTTTTACCAGATGAATTAATACCAATGTTGTTCCACCATTATCACCTGTCCCCCACTTCGGCACACTTGGGTATCACCAAAACCTGGGCCAGAGTTGAACCCCACTTTTGGTCGGAAAAATTAAAAAGCAGTATATCCGATATGGTCAGATCTTGTGTAAAATGCCAGAGATCCAAGCAAGCCGCAAACACCAAAGTTGGGTACCTTAGTTCCGAAATAACCACTCAACCATTCGAAAAGATTTTCATTGATTACATAGGCCCCTTACCCAGATCAAAATCAGGTAACAAATATATTCTCACCATAATAGATTCGTTTTCTAAATATACAGTTTTTTTGGCTTCACGAAACATAACAGCTAAAACCACAGTAAATTTGTTAAAGAAGGGTCTCTTTTCATATTTTGGTTTTCCAAAGTTCATTGTATCAGACAATTTCAAATCTTTTCAATCCAAAGAAATGGCTGATATGTGCTTAGAATTTGGAATTCGCCACGTAACAACCACACCGTATTACCCAAACCCCAGCCATGCAGAGAGAGCAAACAAAAATATTAAGACAGCATTAAGAATTTTCCACAGTCACAACCATACTGAATGGGATTCCAATATACATTTTTTCCAATTAGCTTTCAATTCTGCCAAACATGAAAGTACAGGGTTTTCCCCAGCCGAACTTTTTCTAAATTTTACAATCTCTCACCCTTTGGAGCTTCATTGGGACTTAGATCGACTGCTGTCCAGCAACCAATTCCAACAATCTAATAGGGATAAATGGGCACAGGCATTAGAAAATCTTCGAAAAGCTCGAAAGCAGCGCCAGGCACAGTACAATTCAAATAGGAAACCCCAACCATACCAACCCGGTGACTGGGTTATGTGTAGAGAACACCCCCAGAGTAAAGCAGTAGACCATATCAACTCTAAATTAATGCCACTGTGGTCTAAACCACTAGTCATTGAATGTTTCACCTCTCCGGTGACTGTCAGACTGGTGGACCCTTCAAATGGAAAGTATGTCACAAGGGCCCACGTCTCCCAACTGAAACGGTTTTTCATGCCAAAGTATTAAATCCTCCCGAATTACGAAATAGGAAAAGTGATATTAGGATAAGATAGGATAAGTATGTTATAGTTAAGCTCCACACAATAGAAACACAACAACAGTACACTATCACCAAGTTCTCAGTTTTGGCCCTGTCCTTCCCCTGTGACTAAGTTGTAACTTCGCGTAGGTTTCACCTTCAGGGGTCAAGGGTCCAGGCTGGGGATACCACACGGCCGACCAGCATCCCCCGACTCGTTGTGCAAGTTTTTTTTATCTAGGTACCAATTAATGTCAATCGGTTCGATGTTCCTTTTTTTTTCTTAATTTTTGTTTTGGGAACCTCACGCCGGGCACAACGATACGGAGGAAGAGCTGAGTATCTTCTCACCACAGTGAGAGGATAAGCCATGACACTCACCAAAACACACACGCACACACACATTTACACACCCACACAACCAACCAGAAAACCTTTAGAATTAAGATGGTTAAAGTCAATCAATATTTATATAAATTACACAATGAAATACCAGTGCCAAGAATAATATGGTTTCAGCCATCAAGAATATAATTATTGTTTCAGCCATATATGGTTTCCTTGGCTAGACTATATGCATAATTGTTATTTATGTTTATTTATTGTTATAATTTATAGAGTTGTTATTGTTACTTATTTATTATTGAAATTGCATGTTATATTATATTGTTCAATGGTCGACCATTCAGTAATTAGTGCAACTCTAGACTTGAAATTCTCCCTTAGCATTCCATGAATCCAACCCCTATTCCCCAGATTTCTAATACGCTTTAGAAGGAGGCCGAGGGTGCTGACACCTCCATCCCCAAGTCCTGCTTCTAGCCTCCGCGGAGGGGGGGAAGCCTGCGGCCTCGTAAGGTTACGGCCCGCATGGAATTCTCCAGAACACCGTAGAAGCCACCAGTAAAGGTAGGACACAATACCATTGTTCCCCCCACGCATGGGCAGTCAGACTCATCTGCTGACCGCCTTGGAGAAGGAGAGACGGGAGTGGACTGTGGCAGTGGAAGCAGTGATTAGCCGGTGGCAAGAATTCCTATTTCAGGCGCCGACCATACAGTATGAATAAGTAAGTGGTTAGTTAGCTTTAGGGGGGAATCGGGGGGGATGGCCGAATTACTTCCTTAATTTAAATTAATTGAAATATTGTGAAAATTAGTAACTGGATTTAATTATTTAATTGAAATAAGACTATTGAGAGTGTGATTGCGCAATACCATGTGAATGCTAGGGCGGGAGCCAAAGGAATCATTGCAATTATAAGGTTGGTTAAGGAATTTACTATCCCATAATAATTTATTTAATAATATTAAAAAAAAACATCAAAGCTGGCATCCTAAATTGTAGCAAATTCGGGCAGGAGTATTTGGTAGACAATCCATGACCTGTTGGGCAGCAACACGCTGACTTAGTACTTGCGAGGGATTCTTGCCTAAGGAATAATTCCAAGGGCTCGATCGCCTCAAATTAGTTAAAACTAACAATTTTAAACAAACATGTTTACTACCACCAAGGTAGACGACCAAGGTTCCACTGGTCATATTTCTGCCCACTAACCTAACCTTTTGTAATGAGTGAAACACATGTTTCTTTCTGCTGCATTGATTTGCAAATCTAAAGAACTTTCGTGTCTAGCACACATTTGTGGTTAATAAACAATTAAAACACAAATAAAAAGGAAGTCAGGTATTATAATTAAATTCAGACAATTGTTTCACCATTGCTATGTATGTCTGCACATAAACTAGAGATATCGTGCGAGAAGCAGTACTATCTTAAGCGCACTGTATTTTGTTTGAGTGCATCAATTGGTCTAAAACATCACAAGAGTAAAAACGTGCCTACATTAGATCTTATTTAACTTATTAGGTTTTTTGTATTCATTAATCATGATCTAATTAAATAAAATTCCCCATCTGCAACATGCAACCATTAAAATTACAAAGGCTAAAGGAGCAAAGTCTTAAGGGATTTCCTTATTTATTAGTGTAAGAATCGTAATGAACAAATCAATTTGTTATATTAAAGTCTTGAAACCCAACAACACCTTAAACTTTGACAATGCGGATTGTACGAGTTTAAAAATTAACTAGTTAAAATTATTATTGCAAGATTGAGGCTTTATTTATTTCTTTAACATATGCTGACTTCGTTAAATTAAACGTTTCAGTTATTATTCTAATTCTCATTGGATGTAACCATTATTTAAACAAAATTATGCTAAAAACTCTATCCAAAATGAAATGCTGATTATCTCCTAGTTTTTGTTTAGCACGCCATCACTAGCTCGTCAACGCGATGCACATTTAGCCTGTTGCATTATTCAAAACACAACACATATGGTGTTATGTATGTCTGTATCAGCAACACATTGTTGAAACTGACTATTGCTTAGAAAGCATAGCTGAGTCACATGCAACGATGATAAGCACCTGATAAGGGGCGGCCCATTAATCAATTATGGTACAGAGCTTGCACAATACACTGCGCTACTGTATTATTTGCTTTGCCATTCCTTATGAGGAAAATTGTTGCTATAAATATACACTTTATAAAATATGGCCCGATGCATACTTTCTTAATTTTCTTGTTTTTTTTTGTTTAGTAAATTATTTGAAATATTTTTTTATTCCTCTATCATTGAATTTATTTATATCGGCAGGTTATGTGTGTAGTATGACAATTTCATCAAAACACTTTGCAGTTACATAAAATATGGAGTAAAATATAAATTTAAATGTCCATATATACTCATATATTCTATCAAAGTGTACTTGATAAATATACAGTATCTGGCTACTACTTCACCAAACTTCTGAGATATCGCATTATAAAATAACGCTATATAATTGATCAGTCTAGTTATTTTTGATTTTTACAATAATGGGGCTCTATTACAATTAGGTTATTTGTAAATACAAGCTTTTAATAAAATATGTTTTAGCTCTGATAAAAAATTATCATTAGTGTTAGTTTCGTTTTTTTTTTGGAAGGAGGGCCGTAAAACATGATCTTATAAATTAAGTCTTATACAAGTTTTAGTCCAGCATCAGATCGAGTTACTATCAACAAAGTGAAAGAAAATAATTTGAAAAGTGCTAAAAAAATTATAAGAAATAATCTGATCTTTTCTAAAAAGCAATTGTCAGTGCAACCAAATGTGTTAATAAGGAAAAATTAGGCAGGTAAACATAAGATAAGCGTTACTTTTAGATTATTGTTGGAAAAAACTTGAAACATTTTAACTGAGGAAGTAAAGTAATATACTTCAAAACTATATTTGATTTATTTCTTGATCAATTGATATGAGTACACATATTTTCTGTAACGGGAATGCAATCAATTACAAACAAAGTGAGTTTATTGGAATATGTAAATGCTACTGATTCATGAGATGCATTGCAAATATACAAATAAGAGCGAATCATTATTAACCGATGCGTATATTCTGCCATGCAATCAATACCGTATTATTTACATATTAAATAATTGTATTTACTCAGTCTGAGCAAAGAGACAGAAAGGTAAATTTAACGTCTAATAAGAAAGTAAAAGCTATATAAATAAATAGGAACATTTTGCTCCGCATGTTCATAAACAATTTTGTTTATGTCTTAAAACTTGAAGCCCGTATTTGATATATTATCACAATAATCATAAGTTCAGTAGAAAAACTACAATATTTTACTTAAAACTGAAATATTAATAAGAGAAAAGTGAACATCGTAACTCACACAGATATTGCCACAACATCTTCCACAAAATGTATCTCTTGACTTTTTCTGACGCTGACAGGCACTAGGATCTGTCTTCTGGCGGTTTATCCATTTGTTATTAGTGGATTTCCTATGGAAAAGTGAACTATTAGCATGACCCGCACGGTGAAACTTAAGCCCGGGACCACCATAGAAGTTCCTAACATGACCCCCTGAACACGTTTTGGGGGTGTCGTTCAAAATTATATATATATATATATATATATATATATATGTATATATGTATGTATATATGTATGTATATATATGTGTGTATGCACTCTAGCGGTCGCATCTTTTGTCCGATTTACTTCAAAATTGGTAGGGACGTTCCTTTCTATAATCAGTTGGACAATTCTGTTGGGCAAAACAATCGGAAAACTCTAACCGCCTTTTTTAGGGATTATTCTTTAAAATTTCGAGTTTTTGGGCCCAAAAAGGGTCAGAAAGCCCCGAACGTACAATTAATGCATGTATTAAGATGGGAATTAGTGAAGTGAAAGTTTTAAGCCCTCCCTCGTCATTACAGCATAAATATTTACCGAATTATTAAAGAAAATGTATATCGGCTAAACACAGTACGTTGTCTTATGGGTTTTTTTACATTAGAAAAGCATGTTATTCATTATTTGGTGTATTTTCTTCATCCCCTTTCATCCCCTATTATTTTCACCTCGCACCTACTTTTAAGCCTGTATGGACATTCTCCTAACCTTATAATGTACAAAATTGTATTCCTTACATTGCAGGTAAATTAAACCAGGAGCATCAGAACAGCCAAAAAATCAATGTTTTCAGATTTCAATAAAATTAGCATACATGTATGTTTCTACACTGGGTTTGAGTTTTAAAAGATTTGTATATGGAAATTCACTTCCCTCACGTCAGCGCGCTGCGTGCGATCTCGTTTTTTATTTGTTATCAATGTTTTTTTTTAAGAGAAATTATGGATTTAAGTCTATATTTTAACCATACAGTCAACGAAAATTTTAAATTAAGACATTATGGAAACAATATGCTTTATAACTTACTTAAGTTTGTGAAATGAAATACAGACTGTCATTGTTTTATTCTTCATATATTTTTATATTATGGCTCGATGTGTGTGTGTGTGTCTTGTATGTTGGTGTAAGTGTGTGCGTAAGCCTCTTAAATGATTGCCTCAATATCAATGTTTGTCTCACATTTCGTATTACTAGTTCTAGCATTATTCTAGTACTAGTTGTAATTTTAGTATTGTATTCTTCTAGCGTAATTTCTTGACGTGTTGATTGCTGCGCAACTTTGATATGTATTATCTTTAATAATTTGATGTTATATTTACTATTAAATTAAGTTCATATAGCCTTCAAGATCCCTATATGCTATGGACTATTAAAGTTATTTAAAGTTTTAGTCCCCGCACACAGGCTATTCCTATGTGGGACCTATTCATGCTCTTTCAATTATATAGCATGAATAGCATCTTGTAGCTTAGTAAGAATAAATAATAATTACGATTAAATTACATTGGTTAAATTAATCGAAAAATGCACCGATCACAAAATGTTTTCATCCCCTCTACACCGTAATATAATTTATTACGTGTATAACGTATTTACAATTAAAAACCGCAGAGCATTATAATTTTAACATAAAAAATGTGTTAATAGTTGAAGTATCATTTATGGTAAATATTGTATGATTCATTTTTTTATTTTTAAGGGGGGCGGACATTTTGGGACCAGGTTCAGAACTTTAGACACTGCGCTGTCAAGGAAAGCACTCAAGCGAAGCCAGAACCACAGAGTTCGTAGCAGTTTCATTTGCCATAACCACTCAGAAGGCAAAGTTTATACGCCGCAAGGCTAATTCCAAGAGTACAATTATATTAAACATAGTAAACCACTTAATAAATGGGGGCATTTATTATGTTGTGAAGTCTTACTTCGTAAGACTCATTTTCAGTCAGCTTCAAACTTGAGGGTTCCACAACATTGGCATACAAAGATTTATATAACAAATTTTGACGAAAGGTGCCAAACATTTTATAAAACATTTCATTTCTTTGCTTATAAATGTCGTCAATTCTCAAATATCCCGAATTTTGGACAAACTAAACCCATTATTTTAAATACATTTGTTTAGATTAAACATTATCATAATTTTACAAAGCTGACGGTTTGTGAGTTTGTTTTTTCTGGCTTGGTCACAATCTACTCATAACTATTTTACCGATTGAATCGGTATTGGTAAATAATATCCCTTAGTAAACACTTAGGCTTATTCTTTTTACTTTCTCCCCCTTATACATAGTATATGGAGAAAGTATTGTATTTGTCAAAATTTTCGAATTTGAGTTGTTAGTGGAAATATTCGTTTTGGTGCTCCCTGAACCCACAAAAGTGATTTTTACGTGATGTCTGTCTGTCTGTCTGTCTGACTGTCTCTTTGTCTATCTGTCTACCCCAATCATAAGAGGCCAGCATGTTTTTTAAAGATGGGATCAATTTTGGGGCAAATACAGCTTGAGATGATCTGTCATGGAATCATTATCTTCAGGGTTCTATTTATTAGACCAATTAGACACACAAATGTTCACTAATAAGCCCTCAGTACAGAAAAATGAAAATACGTAAAAAGGAAATTTGGGCAGATTTCCTACATACAAAGACATTATCAAGGCATTTAAGACCTCTATAAGGTTTATTGATCAATTAATAAAAGTTATACTGCTTTAATAGGAGTTGTGTTCTCGTGAAGTTTGGTGCCATTTGTTACATCAAACTTGGCATTGAAATTACCTCCAATTACAATATCGTAATCAGACCACTGAGAAACAAAGAGTAAGAATTTTTCAAGAGTTGATCAAAACCCCTGTGGGTTTCCATTTTTTGAGTAATAAATAGTAACTATTATAACTTTATTCTTATCTATAAATATAGCTGATGCATCAAAATTGAATTCTTCAAACAAATTTGTACCATCAAAAATTCTTGAGTCGATGTCATTGTCTAAAAACATAGAAGCACACCCCTTCTTATGTGATTAGTTCTACAATACATACTTGCACAATGAAAATTTCGGGGGAACATAAGTTTCATCTCTGATTCTGAGAGACAGAGAATATATACTTTTAAATTAATCAACTTTTTATTAGCATTTTACGTCTTGTTATTACTTACGGGATGTAATAAAAGACGTCTTACAACACTTAGATATATTTACACTTATACTGATTCATATACAGACGGTAAACATGTATAAAAAATGGTACTAGGCTATTGATTTCGACCAGTCACACCAGTCATCATCAGGCCAATGAGAGAACTGATTGGCCTGATCATCATTGGTCTGATAATGACTGGTGTGACTGGTTAAAATCGATAGCCTAGTACCATCTTTTATACATGTTTACCGTCTGTATGTGAATCAGTATAAGTGTAAATATATCTAAGTGTTGTAAGACATCTTTTATTACATTCCGTAAATTAATAAAAAAACCTTCCAGATTCAATATTTTATTATAAGTTAGACCTTGAATGTTAAATAATAACATATTGAGGATATTAGATGACTGATTCAAAATTAAAGAACATTGCAGGTGGCCATTCTGACTGGTAGGTGGGCTATTATGAACTACAGGTGTGCTAAATTTTTTTTGCATAACCCACGAGACAGATAAGAACAGATCATATAATTCCTTTCACTGGCACATATATTTAGATACATTTGCTCACGATTTAAAAATTCTTCAGGTATCTATTCAACTGGCTTTATGATTATAATGATAAATGATAAAGGGTATTTACTGAACCGTTTTGAATATTTAAAGGGAAGGTTATACTGAAAGCATTAGAAGAGCATTATGCCAAAAGAAGATGTACACCTACTCTCGATATAATTTTGAACTCCACCCCACTGGCATTCAAGATGTCCATTTTAATCTTATTGAAATATAATCTTATAGCATTAACTGAACATATTGAGCTTAATCCTACTGCGATCACGGTAGAAACCTTGACGTTAAAAGCTAGTTAAGTAAAATACAAGATGTGCAACTTTCCTTACAAAAAACGAAACCTCCCAGTAACGTAAATTTATTTATAAACTATATTTTTAGTGAAACTCTAACTTGAAAGCACATTTGGTGTGGAAGTGTGAAAGTGAAGAATCCGGTCGTTTGCCTTTGATGGGAGGGAAATGCATTTTACATGAGACCTTTGTTATTTTATTTCGATTACGAAAAATACTTTCCCTTTAACCCTGTTCGTATTACTTTTTTACATAAGGAATTGACTTATTTAGGTCTATAAAGGTTAGATATATTTAATACCTACCAAATATCTACCAGTTGAAGCTAGATAAGCCTAACAAAATTACGATACTAAATTTATTGTAATTTATTTTATTATATATTAAACAATACATTATTGAATTTGTTCTCTACGGGGAAAAATTATTTAATTTATTTTATATTTTGTTTTAGTTACTTAATAT
Organism: Allygus modestus; assembly: GCA_963675035.1. Classification (NCBI taxonomy): domain Eukaryota; kingdom Metazoa; phylum Arthropoda; class Insecta; order Hemiptera; family Cicadellidae; genus Allygus; species Allygus modestus. Next base: position 29,337,424 of record OY776117.1, read on the forward strand.
ATATTACGTTTTAATATCCCTGTTATTATTACAAAAAAAATTGAATTCCGTTTGTTACTATCGACAACCGCAAAGTATTTCCCACGACAGTAAACAGGGGACTGATTGATAGTGATTATTAGTTTCTGGTTAAAAGCTTTGCAAACTAAAATTTCCATTGGCTTGTCAACCTGATTTTGAATCAGCCAGCCAATCATAGTTGTATTAAGATGTGTCAACAGAAGTGGTCCAGCACTAATTCTAACGGCCGTGGCTTCAAAAAGTTGAAATAAAACTGCAATTATGTTTGTTGCAATTATTGTTTTATACATTCAAAAGAAAACCAACATTATAAATTGAGTTGCGGTGCATTTTGTATCCAACTACAGTAAATTGTATAAATGCAGTAATATCTATAAATCTACCATATTCTTTAAAATATTTTAAATAATTGTATACTAATAATACTAAGATATCCTCACAACTATTTTCGTTAGCACAACATAAGACATCTTAAGAATGCATTTATGGTACATTAATTTTTAGCAGATTTAAAATCACTAGGTAGATTTAAGGCACTGAAACAAATTAGACTGAAATTATGCATGCCGATGCTATTGTGCAACAAGGAGCATTGTCATGCACTAGCTATTCATCACTAGATGAGACATAGAGACATGTTCTGCCCAAACCAACTTTACGGAATGATATACTGTGCTTTAGTGAATTATAACTTCCTGTATATTAAACTTATATGTTTTAATTACAAGTTAAAGCTGAGTAACACAAATAAATGTTAAAGCTGGCCCTCCTCCCCTTTATTCTACGACATCAATAGTTTAATACCACCTACTGTTTATTTGAAAACAATAAATTCACAGCTTAAAACTGTATGTTTATTTTAACTCCACTATAGAAGTTTAATTTTTACTTGAAAATATCCCAAAAGTGTGTTGAAGGTCTTGTTACGAAACATTATTTACTTTAAATATTGGACTTACGTCCCTTCAAGTGTTATAACAACTTCATAACAAGTTTGGTTCCACCAAACTCAGCACAAAACTAGGTAATCTGCCTAACTTTGATATTATTTCTTAATTTCCCAAATTTGTTATAAATAATTTTATATAGACTCTCAACGAACTGTACAATTGTATTATCATCCATAGTTAATAGTTTCTAGATAAAATTCTAACAAACCTGATCTGTAGAAATGAGCACATGGAATTCAGTAAGAAATAAGTGATGTAATGATACTTTTTCCCTAATAGAACTTTTCGTTATTTTAATTTATGCTATCTACAATGATTATTGACTAATGGTTAATTTTACAAAATTAATGTTTTATTAATGTTTTCTTAATACTGCAAGTCAAAATATTACACTTCCTGTTATAAAATAGACTGACCGGATGTCGTGTATTTACGATCCTAGGCAACTCGCTGACTACTGGCTTTTACCCAGCACAAATAGCGGCAAATATGAATCCAGTTTTCCATTGTGGCTGGGTTTAAAATAGGCTATTACAAATAATTCCATGTACATGTCTTAAATATTGAGAGGATCAATCACATGTTTAAAAGATCTATTAATATATTTGATAACTATGTTCACAATATAAGGCTGCTAATATTATTAATATTAAAATAATTTTAAAACAGTACCCTTTATATCTTTGTATTAAGACACTAACTAGTTTCGGCACTAAGGCCATGGTCAGAGACTAGTTCATAACCTTAATTAATATATAAATATTAGATAGAAATTATTTAGATTAATACCATAACATATGATTTTGTTAAAGTTAGTAGTTAAGATGTTGTTTATATATATATATATATATATATATATATATATGTGTTATGCCTTTAGTATTCTAATTTTCACATGAATATGGTTTCCAATATTTATGTGGGCAATTATTAAATTTAGAGGTTGCTGGAAGTGGCTCATATCTATATCTATATATTTATATATATATGGAGGTGTTCTTTTGAGTTCATCTTCTCTCCTTTTTTTTCATAGTCTCAAATTTTCATATTTTCTTCAATACTTTTGTATGTGTCTGGATTTGAGAAAATGTTTTGCTAACTTTGACTTCGTGGACGTGAATATGTTTGTCCTAAGAGCCTGAATATGTTCACGAAATCGTGATTCGGAGGTTCTGCCTGTCTGCCCCACATAACAAGAGTTGCAATCCAAGCACTTTATTTTATATATCCCAGAACTGTTGTAGTTGTTATTGGTTCTCATCGTCTGAGATTATAGTTTATTTAGGAGTTGAAATCTATTGCTCATAGTTCTGTAACTAAGGACATAATCTGAGTTATAGGATGTTTTCCTTAGTGCCTTATTAACTAGTGTATTATACGGCAGACTGATGAATCTCTTGTTATTATTGGTTCCATTTATATTTATGTATTTATTTTCTTTCGTTTAACAAAGTACCAGTATAACCACACCACTCACTCACCTGAGTGTAGTATTAATATAAAATCAAATAGCACATCTCATAAAATTATTTTTGTATGTGATGCGATGCAACCCCATGTACGTCTCTGTCTTTCGGGCATATTTTTTTAATAAATCTTCCTGTTGATTGTTTCATCATAATCTTAATGATCATGTTAATGGGTGTTAAACTATAAAATAAAGTTGTTTATAGTTTAGGTTAGATTTATAGTATATACATAATTACAAAATATTCCGTAAGTGGTTATTACGTGTAGTATTTTATCATGTAGGAACCTCATCAACATCCATGGAGGAAGGTCTGAATATTCGCCGTGAGAACGAGACAAGGGTTGGTCACAGCACTGCCAGCTTATGAGAAATCCTTTATGGTAAGAAAGGTTTTTACATTACAATGTGCAATGTTCTGTGTAATGTAGATCACAGGTACCCTTTGCTGATTATGAGTAAGGTATTTTAATAATAAAAACACTGTTTATTACGTTACAAATATTTTTGGTTTCAGAGTATTTTTCAGAGACTTTTCAGACAACAATGCTGCCGTGTGTTTGTGACTTTTATAAAATTTATTAAACATAAATATTTTGATAAACATATTTTACTTTAAAGAGAAAATTGCCTTTGATTTTGATTTTAGTGTGTATTACTATAATTTAATTACAAAAAAGTACAATATTCAATTATTGCATGGCATGTTAAATTGTTTACTCTTTAGTTATGTTATCGTTAAGAAAATATTTAAATTTATTGAAAATGAATCTGACGATGTTCATGTATGTTTATGTTTTTACGACATTAAACATTTTGTTTTTAACTCTAATCTATTGTAAACAAAACAATAACCAAACTACTTTGTTATTCCGATTTAATGTTTTTAATTTGTATCAATATTTAAGGACTCCAACTATATTTTCTTTAGTGATACAAAGAAATTTTCTTTAGAGAGACAAATATTATCAGTTACGGGTAAAGAAAAATGCATGAAAACATCTCAACAGAAGCAATGGCATCATGTCCTTTCATTAAAGATAAAGGAGCGGATATTCTTTTCTCAGGGGACTAGAAAAGTAATGAACAACTTCACTGGCGTATTGTAGGTTTTATAAATTACAGAAGATAATTAAATTATGAAAATTTAGTATTTAATTTTTAATTTAATTATTTTATAAATTATTAAGTTAATTCTTTTATTAAGTTTAGTATATTATATATTAAGTTATAAATTATTTTTCTTATATTTTATTATACGTAATAAATTATTTCCAATTGAAGGATTTACAAGATTTTCAATATACATTATAATATTTTTATTATAACATAACTATCTGAATAAAATAGATTTGCAACGGTAAAAAAACTCACGGGGTAATATTGACTGTGTTGATCTTACCCTAATATTGTCAAATTACTGATTACAAGTCGTGAATAACGCATTTTCTTTCTCCCTTCTTTCTCTACTTTACATTCGGTCTTTGATGTTATTGTTGATTGTTATCCCTAACAATACTGATGGTCTGTTCGTTAAGCTCTTATGCAATGTATCACAATTACTTCTGGCATATGTACTACATACCGAAACACTATTTGTTGTCGTGATCCCTTTCCATTTCGACGTCTCTGGTATTCGTTATGTTTGAGAAATAGTATACAGTACTAAAAATATAATAACTGACTGCTGTATGACACGAGATTATGTTATTACAGGCTAAATATATCCCAAATGTGTTGTTAAAGAACATATGTTACATTTCAACACAAGGTACGATAAAATAAAGGAAAGCTACAGTCCATAGCTCAGAGAACAATAGAAAATAATGAGAGCCTTCACTGCCCTCATGCAATATGATTACTTTCTCTCAGAACTGCTCGGCTTGAAAGTAGAGGTACTATGAACTTTAGTAAAACTTACTGATACGTTTGTTTCCTTCTTGTTTCCTAAAATAATGCATTATATATTGAAAGCTATTGCCTAACAATCAATATAAATACTAATCGGTTATTGATAATAGTTACAAATATGTCCTAATATATATAACCAATGCTATGCATACATTATAATGACAATTATTTAACTTGATTTAGTTTTATTTGTTATTTTAATTCCTCATACTTCTGTAATGGAGACATTATGTGAACAATTCTTATGTTAGCTGACTCCTTTACTAAGTTACAAAGTAAGAGAAGCTTTGGTAAACTGCAAGCGACAAGTCTACTATCAACTTTTAAAATGAAAGATTCAGAGTTACAAAGCTTTGAAATTGGAAATGGTCTACTACTTACTTTAGATAAGTATATTTGCATCCGAGAAACAATAATTCTGACATTTTTGATTATAAAATTTACTAAACCAAAAAAGAAAATTGTTGACGTAACCGTTTCCTTTTATTAAGATTCCCGTTGCTCTGCAATCACCTTAATTAAATATTAATGATGCATTAGCTTAGCTGAGATTTTAATTACCATTTCAAGCCATTTATTACCAAGTTGTCAGTTTTTACAACCCAAAAACCTACAGTATTTTCGATTTGTGTTTTATTCATCAAGATTTCATTGAAATTCAAACATTAAACTTTACAAAATGAAGATAGTTTTTTCAGAAAAGTTTTTTTTTTGGAACATATTGTATATATAACCAGTGTCCCATCCACAAGAAACGTTGTTTAGGTGCGGAACCGATGTAAAAAACTGTCAAGTGAAAACAGTTTTTGTAACATTCCCGGTATTACGGTATACATGAAATAGCACGCCAATTAATTTGTTAAAACACAATTAAACTGTACAAGTGAGATTGTTTTTCCTTTATTTTCCAATTATAGCAAATATTTTTGTAAAACTTATTGCTTTATTCATTGCCACTCTCAAACTATAATATGTTGTGCTGTTTACTTAAATATATTTCGTCGCAACTAGTTTTGTAAGACAATAGTAATAATTGTAAATATCAGGACTTAAAACGTAGTAGTGTCTTGTGGCACCGCAGACATGATTGTAATAAACGTAGTGGCGTCTTGTGGCACCGCAGACATAATTGTAATAAACGTAGTAGCGTCTTGTGGCACCGCAGACATGATTGTAATAAACGTAGTGGCGTCTTGTGGCACCGCAGACATAATTGTAATAAACGTAGTAGTGTCTTGTGGCACCGCATACATGATTGTAATAAACGTAGTGGCGTCTTGTGGCACCGCAGACATGATTGTAATAAACGTTTTGGCGTCTTGTGGCACCGCAGACATGATTGTAATAAACGTAGTGGCGTCTTGTGGCACCGCAGACATAATTGTAATAAACGTAGTAGTGTCTTGTCGCACCGCAGACATGATTGTAATAAACGTAGTGGCGTCTTGTGGCACCGCAGACATGATTGTAATAAACGAAGTGGTGTCTTGTGGCACCGCATACATGATTGTAATAAACGTAGTGGTGTCTTGTGGCACCGCAGACATGATTGTAATAAACGTAGTAGTGTCTTGTGGTACCGCAGACATGATTGTAATAGTGTTCTTCACCCACTATAGTTTTTATTTTCTGTTAGAAATAAATATTTTTTATTAGTTACAGCAGTTAGTCAATTGACCAAGGTCCGAAAAATAACTGATCCTGTGTTGAATTTTACTTCTACGTATTTTTTTCTCCTGATACTTCAGTACAACCCATAGCTAGAACATATACTGGCACTTGATGACATATTTAACGGTATAATAGTAGCGTTATTGTTATTTTGCCCTGTCACGTTAGAAATTTGTACATATTTGTACGTTGTGGCAGGCATCAAATTAGCAAGTTAATTATTCTGTAGGTTTGCATAACTCTCGCCCTGAAATTCTCCGCCATTGTGCAAACTCGTGCGTCAAGTAATATTCTACCACACCTCTGACGAGGATTATTATATGCGTTGTAAGATAGTCTTCATGTTCTTCAAAAATTAAATGATTGAATGATTGAATGCTACATTTGACTTCAAATTGCTATCGTCGAACTTGTGATGATTACGAGTATTTCACTGTTGGAAATATCAACTCCTCGTACTGATACGAAACTTTTACTGGACGTTTACTGCACGGTTTATTTTGAGTAATATTTTATTTTTAGAAGGCAGGGAGGTGCAATATGTTACTCAGTAATCACTAGTAACCAATTACCTCTATGCGGCCTAGAACAACTTTAAAATAACCTAGTTTGGTCAGCATTTGTTTATGATCTCTAGATGTAGTTCATGCTCCAAAGCGATGCCTAATTATGCCTTTATATACATTTCCAGTAATTGAATGTCAGGCTCCTCGTCCACAAGCTTTGATACATTGTAGCTTAGTTTATTACATACATGAGGGTGACCTGGTAAGCTATAGGGTGAAAATAAAATAAGTCTTAAATTTTATATGTTAAATTTGTGCTTATACTATCGTTTATGCATACTATTTCAGGAAATGTCTTCAGCAGTAAATTTTTAACGGTGTCATTAAATCGCGAAGAATGTGAGACATATAAATCTAAACTAATTTTTAATTATTACTGTAGAAAGCCTTTTACTCTTAAAGTTAAAAGCAAAAACACACGAACGTGTTTTAATTACCAGACATGTTTTTGTCCTCAGTACAGTGTCATATTTCTATTTTCCTGTAATGTTAAATCACAGTATAAAGTTAACCTTGTTAATGTATTTTAAAACAACTTCTACCTTGCCTTAAACTGTTTCTGTGTTTGGCATACAATATTTTACTATTTGATATGTAATGTAATTTAAAAGTTATTTGATGGAATAATTAAATTTAAGTACAATTTAATCATTTCAATTTTTAAAAATTGAGATTTACTAAACATTCAAGAATATTGAAGTTATGTCATAAAGTCTAATATAAAACAAAAAATAATTTGATAAATTAACATTAATTTTATTTTAAGCGTATACTTTCATGTGTTGCCAAACAATATTTAGCAATATATGAGCTTGGTTTTATTACAATATCCTATGTTGAATTTTACATAGGTTTTATCTGACATAACAAACTATTATGAAAGTAAATAGTTTAATTTAAAATATAATCTTCCTACTAGCATATCACCATGATCTTCCAGCCTTTCATGAATCATAAACTTAGTTGTTTGTTACAAGTTCAGTTACGTATAACCTTCTATTAATGACGCTCAATAACTCTTTTGTTTGAATTTGTTGTAGTTTTTTCCAATTTTTATGCTTTGACCAAGTACGCCTAAGCACTTTAAGCAGGCGAAAAATACTAATAATAGACTTTCTGTATTAGGACCCTTACAATACAGCTTTTAACAATATCTACTGATCTTTTTCATAAAAAGGATTCAGCAAATATAGATTTAACAATATATTATCTTTTGATTTCAATACAAAATTGTTCGTCATTTAGTTAAAATTTATTATTTCATTTATGACACAATCTTAACTTAAATACAATTTGTGTTACTAAACAAAATGTATATTCTATATCTGTTAACATTCTTCAACAAATGAAGTATTTACTAGGCCTAAAAGAAATTTTACTCTTAATAAAGTTTGTTATTGCAATTTCATATGTTTCTGTTGCTACTACCAACAATATGTGAGTTATTAGAATTAATTGCACGATATGGTTGGAATAAATTAATTTCTTTTCTTTACAATTTGAATCAGTTCCAATAAAACGTGATGAAATCGAGATGAACTGAATTGTATTTCCCGTTGAGTGTTTTTAAACATGACGAGTGTGTAATATGACGGGTTTCTGCCATAACATGTTTCACAATAGACGATTTTTCTAATTTAGGTTTGTTAATTAAGTTTCACCTGTGTTCTATTTTTATTTTACCAAATCTATTGTAGAATTTAATTATTCTCTAGAAAATTAATAAAAATATAGTCATGCACCATTAATAAACTCGGGGTTTTTAAAGGAATTATGGTCAGTTATTTGATAACGTATTATTATTATTATTTGTGAAGTATTTATAATACATTTTCTGGTTATTTTATTTATCTGTAGCATTTTTTCGCTGTATTGCCTGCTTTAAGAGATAGCACAGATATGTGCTTAGTTAGAAGGTACTTAAATATGTGCAAAACAATAATTACAAAATAATAACTATGATCCTTATAAAAAAGATAAAGCTTTTAAAATGAACTTAAACAAATAAACACAAAGTTTAACACATACTTCAGAGACGTAGAGCGAGTAAAACAATAAAATAGTTTGACTTCATTTTGTGTCTTTAAAAGCTATTGGATTAAAAATACACTACGTTGGGCCGTTCTTTCCCTCGGTCCCCATGGTGACGGAATGTCCTACGTCATAAGGTCCATCCTATACAAGTGTTCAGGTGATATTTGGGTGTGTTAGTCCACCAGTTCATTCTCCCCCCCCCCCTCTTCTCGTTATGTAACACTCTTGAATCCAACTTGAGGTTTAGTCACACGGTAATTATTTCATATGGTATGTGTATTTACAAATTAATAACAAAATATTATAAATATGTTGGCAATTCTGACATATTATGTAATGACTCATAGTTTAATGTAATATTCTGTATTTTGTATAGGCTATATTACAAAAAAATACAAAATATAAATGTTTGTGATCGGTTCACTAACAGTCTTGAGAGTTTAAATACAATTGATCACACTAGTTGTCCTGTTGCTCGAATAGAGAAAGTCTGTACCCAACGGAAAGTTTCTTCAGTTGTAAACAAACATAAAAAAGTATCTGATATTAAAACAGATGATATCAACGTACTTTCAATCAACACGTAGTTGACCGTTAACCGAAAATTCAGCCCTTTACTGTATTTAAGTGATGTAATTTCTTAAAATTCTAAGACGTGTGGCAAATCTATATAAAAATACCTTTAAATTGACACCTCAATCGTTAACATCCGTCCAGCCGTTATCGATTAATGACTGTGAAGAAAAAACCCATAGCGTATTAATATATAGATTATAATTATATATAAATTATGTTGTATGTGAGCACTAAACATAATGGCCACATGCGTTTGACAGCTCTGCTATTACAGTGAACACAGTAGCATCCATTGATATACTGCAGTCAGCCCCACGTACTACTATTGTGACTCAAATGCCACCGCAGGAGTGAACGGGATTGACTTATTTGGAATTGGTTTGGTAAAGATTGGTCGAAATGTTATAGATTGTTTTTATGATGTAAAAACTATTACGTCGAGATACAAAATAAAAAAGTAAAACAATGTTGCAGGGAAGAAAGTTTATTGTAATGGAGGCAAACTATGATTACCTATTATTATATATGAATAATGCATTTCATTAAAACTTTGGTTTCTTAGTAAAGTGTTTACGTCCAACTTGACTTCGTGTAGTTAACATTGTCACTCTTCATGAAATTGAATAACTCTTGTCACTTTTTATTGTAAAACGGCAAAAATTAATGTAGTTTTAAATCAGACTTCTCATGTTTTACTGACACATTTTATATAGTTTTTATACAGTAAAATTATCAATGTTAATAAGATCCTTAACAAATTAAACAAATGTGTTGAAAATTGTAATATACATTTCATATCATCAATAAAAGTAGAATGACTGCATAAAATTATTACACTGTAGCTATTAAATATTTCACAGCTTTTTTTGTTGGGTTTACTTACTTATTCCGCAAATATCAATTATTACTGTCCATTTAAGAGTTAAATAGACGGATCTGCGGTATCCAACAATCTGGATTTTACACTCTCGATCCAGTTCTGTTATACCCGAATTGTAATCCTGTGATACCTTTATTAGATATTCGTAAAACTCCTAAAACCCCGCAATACACACTGCAGTGACTGTATGAAGGGCTTAATACATGGGAAATCTGTTCAAAGGGTCGTAGTGATATATTCACGAGTACCGTGACAAATCCCATATTAACCACCAGAGGCTCTAAATAACGTGTGACAAAGAGTTACGATCAGTTTTTCTCTAACAATTTTGGTTTCAGACTAATATACTTACTAGATATATAATACATTGACTACAGCTATTACTTGCTAATCAATGTTTGAAAGGATATTTTATCAAATTAAATTATTGTGGTGTTTTCTAAATGCTGAGGTAAGAGTGGTAGTGGGTGGAATACAATTGACTGTAATGAAATGACAGAAAGCGACAACACCGAGGATATTTAGAGTCGGTCAAAGGCAGGAGGATGACAAAGAGTCATCACCGGGACCTGGCTATATAGACTTTGGGGTTATTAACAAACGAAAAAGTCAAGCATATCCTCGTCTTCTCAATTACCATTTTTTATCAAACCTTTGCTTGGCCTGAATAGGGCAAATTATTTTGTAGTTTGTGATAAAGTAATGGTCGTATTTGTAAGGCCATAAATTAACATTTAATAAATAGTATTACTTGGGCAAAGCCCTGAATACGGTTTAACATTAAATTAATATTTTACGACCACAAAACTAAACTGCAAGAAACGAAATAAAAATTACCAGTATCCGTTGATTTAATTAAAAATTAGTGTCAACATGCTCAAACAACCTTATTTATTTATAGGACAAATCTATATATCACCTTTTTTAGAGTCGGTAAAAAATATTTTTTGGACTGATTGATAACAGATTTAATATAGTAACTGACGATTCATTCTACTTAATACATAATTGTATTAATTACATATTTTATACATATAACAAGGATAAAGCAATCATAACCACAAGTAAAATAATGATAATTTAAAGAAACCATTTCCACACAGCCACAAAATATCCTAAATTCCAATGACTAAATTTTAATTTCATAGAAGATGGTACTGTCTGTAACAACATACATTATTAGTGTAAGAATAAAATACAATTTAGAAAGATTGTTATTAAATAATAATCATACAGTATTATTAAATTTATGGTCTACAATATTTCACTAATATTCGTTTGTGCTGCTTAATTTTCTTAACCAATTACATACCACATTACACACACATTTCTGTCTTATTACATGCCAATTAAGCGTTCGATTTAGCCATTTTCTGGTATACAACTATAAGTTTTTTTTAGTTGTTTAGGCAGAGGAGGAAAATGCTTTTACGCACTTAGGTGTGGGTCTTCTACTAAAATGTATAAAATATCCACTAAAATCCCCCTCAATTATTTAGGACTCTGGCCTGGGATTGTTTGTCACATTAATTCAGAGTTCGCCAAAATGTTTCTTAAGCCCGCAGGGCTTGCTCTATTTCCAGCCGTCTAATCATTGGATCTAGTCCACTTCTCGGATTGGATCAGTATTTGTTTCAGCGGAGGATGCCATAAATGGCAAATAGTTCCAGTTTTCCTCGACCACAATCAACTTTCCACACTCTGTGTCCACCAAAGATGCACCTAGTAAACAGTTGGCCTTCAGGCGGGGCCTTTTCCAACGTGGACAGCGGAAGAAAGTGCATTCCGCGTCGTTGGGAACCCCGGGCAGAAGATGCAAACCCACTGGCTTTGCCCTTCAGAAGCAAAACAATTTTGAAATAGCCGTGACCTGCGAGAAACTGGGTCCCGTAATGATCCACCTCGCCGTAATTTATAGTAATATTATTTCACACGTACATCCAACACCAACCAGTTTTGCATCACAAAAAAAAATAGCTATGGAATATTTAGAGGCTTATCTACTTTAACTTTTTCCTTAGGAATTACGTTATGTAAGTAATGACGCCATAATAATAAGAAAGATTTAAAATTCTAATTCTTTATTGAAATTCCACCCTACAACAAGATTCCAATTGCGTAGTAGCAATTACATTAGTTTACATTAAAAATACAATTTAAAGAAGTACGTAGCAGCATGGTTCGTCAAATTTGCTAATTAGTATGTCGAATACAATGATTACTTGTTCTATAAAATATTAATAATATAACCATAATTTCAATTTTATAATACAATTTTAATAAATATGATTTTAAAGTAAAATATATATAAAATCTGTAACCCACCACTCGATATTTTACCATTTCCGTATCTGAAATGTGCGAATAGCAAATAGTCTAAATAATTTATTTTTCAGAAATGACCACTTGAAGCCCCTCACTAACCACGTTTACCGACGCCCAACACTTCAAACTCTCGTTGCGTTCCCAACTCCACTATTTAGTTTACCACTGGTTTGTTAAATTACATGCTCTTTGAATTCAATTCAAACATATTAATGCATTACTTTTTTACTGCACATAATATTTACTAGAGTTTCGTAGCCATAATGCATAGATCAAACATGTTTTATGCTGATCAAACAAAATACTTGTTTGCAGTATCGGACTACGTTAAATATACAGTGTTAACTTAGCTATCATAAAATAAACTGTTCTATAGAAAGTGGTTTCCAGTTTTATGTAGGATTATAAGACAAAGGTAAGATCCAGTTTTATATATAAAAGGCTCCATGAACCTTAATAAATCACTTGTGAGAAACTCTCGATGTTAGGGTCTAGAATATCTAGGAAATAGAGATAAGTGGGTTAAAAGTGTGGTTAAAGTGAAAGTCTTCCACTTTAGTATAATATATTCCAATTTCCCCTTCCACTTCCACTTTAATATATTTTATAAAACATATAATATAAAACATATATTTCTTTTGCAATATTCGGAGGACGGTTTTTCTTTTCAAACAATTAGTTTATATCCTAATCTAAATAATTAAAATATCCAACTGTGGGAAAATTGGACAAATATTAATTTAAAATAATAAAACTGCAAGTTTTATTACATTTTAACAGGGCTTACATTAAAAGTCACATAGCTCATCTAGGAAAATAACGTGTAGAGTAAGAGGCACGTAAGTTGACACATGAGTGTACTATTCATTTCAACCTCTTCTTGTACACCAATCAAATTACAAAAATGGTTGGACCACATGTGCTGCTTGTTTAAAATTTGCTCATAATATCAGATGGTGTTTGTTTACAAGTAAATTGCAAAACAAATTCTTTACCCGCAGTAAAATTGCTAAGTTTGACTGCAATTAATTGTCTTTAAAACTGTCACAATCTACATTCACGTGCAACTGCAGCAACAGATGGTCATTGAAAACACGATTAAGAAACGAGTTCGCACGCAGCACGCTGACGTGAGGGAAGTGAATTTCCACGTACAAACTTTTAAAACTCCAAATCAGTGTAATAAGATACATTTATTCCAATTTTTATTGAAATCTGAAAACAGTGATTTTTTGGCTGTTCTGATGCTCCTGGTTTCATTTACCTGCAAAGCTGGGAATACAATTTTGTGCATTATAATGTTAGGAGAAGGTCCAGACAGGCTTTAAAGTAGGTGTGAGGTTCCTGGGGATGATAAAAGTACTCTAACAAAGGAATAACAGGCTTTTCTAGTGTAAAATCCCCATAAGACAACGTACTGTGTTTAGTCGATACACATTTTCTTTAATAACTCAGTAATTATATATGATATAATGACGAGGGAGGGCTTAAAAATTTTGCCTCACTAATTCCCATCTTGTTACATGCATTAATTTTACATAGGGGTATTTCTGACCCTTTTTGGGCCCAAAAACTCAAAATTTGAAAGATTAATCCCCAAAAAATGGGTTTAGAGTTTTCCGATTGTTTTGCCCAACGTACTTGTCCAACTTATTACAGAAAGGAATGTCCCTACCAAATTTGAAGTAACTCGGACAAAAAATGCGACCGCTAGAGTGCAAACACATATATATATATGTGTTAAAATATATATATAATTTTGAACGACCCCCCAAAACGTGTTCAGGGGGTCACGTTAGGAACTTCTATGGTGGTCCCGGGCTTAAGTTTCACCGTGCGAGTCATGCTAATAGTTCACTTTCCAAAGGAAATTCACTAACAAATCATGTGGGAAATATGTTTTTAAGACTTGAGTTCGTAAAAAGGTAATAGTTTGTTTATTCCTGTTTGTGCCAACTTACCTGTCTCTTACTCTACAGTTACGCTATTTCTATGTATTGTAATAGTGAGATAAGTGACTTAATTAGATATTGTGGGCTTAAAACGAAAAAACAAACGTAAAATCAAACCCAAAATGTAAGAATGGTGTGTAATGTATGCAGTAATTTATTTTCAACTAGCTGCAACTATGCCCTTGCAACGGGGTGAAAATTCAGAGTTTAAAAATTGTAAACAAAACAATGGCAGTCTGTAGTTATATGCTCCTTGTAACAGCTGTTTATTTGAATGAATTTAATTATGAAAACACACACGTGACATAAACAAAAAAAACTCACCTCTATAAGAATAACATGGGATCTTGGAAGTCCCGTGGGGCAGAACCCTGAGGACATATCTAAACGGTGATAGACCTATGACACTCCTCAGCACATAGACTACATTTGTGCAAAATTTCAGCAGGATTGGTCCAGCGGTTTTGTCGTGATGTTACAATAGACAGATATACACCACCTCATTATTATAATAGTAGTGATATACTGCTGTATGAACTTTTTGACTTATTTAAAACCTTACCTCAACTATATTTGTTTAATAATGAAGCAAAGTAATTATAAACTTAACATATCGTAGCTTTTAAGCGTAAATATATACTATATTTTTATGTTGAATAAAAACCTCGTATGGTAACAAGTTATAATTTTTATATTTAAGAATAAAATTAAAAATAGTTGTAAGACACTAATTTAGTTAGTTGATAATATTAAACAAATAGTTTATACTAATGTTAGTTTAATTATATTCGTGAATAGTTAAAAGTAAGAATTTAAACAAGCATGTTTCATACCACTAGCTTGACGACCAAGGTTCCACTGATCTTATACCTGCCTATTAGCCTAACCTTTTATAATAAATTAAAAACATGTTTCTTTGTGCTGCATAGATTTTCAAAACTAATAAACGTTTGTGTCCAGCACACATATGGTTAACTAAACAATGAATACACAAAAAAGTAAGCCATGTTTTATGGGCAAAGCCAGACATAAGGTTCACCAGTGCTACGTAGTTCTGCACTGAAACTAGAGATAGCGCAAGAAGCAGTACTATCTTTAACCCGCCAACTTTCGTTTGAGTGCATAAATTGATCTAAAACGTCCCAAGAGTAAACCTATGCCTGCATAAGACCTTATTTAACCTTATTAGTGTTCGTGTATTCATAATAATAATCGGATTAAATCAAAGTCCCCATTTGTAACAGGTAACCACTAAATGATTTTACTAATCAGTGATGGAAAATGTCCGCAGTAATCTCTTGAATAACATAAACACACCATCACCAACAATGAGTTTTAAACAAAGAAGTAACCATTACAATTTCAAAGGCTACAGGAGCAAAGACCTATGGAATTTTCTAATTTGTTACATCTAAGAATCGTATAATGAACACATTGATTTGTTATATTAAAGACTTGAAACACAATAACACCTTTAGATTTGACACTGAGAATTGCATGAGTTTCGAAATGAACTATATAAAATACATATTGCGAGATTAAGACTTTATTTATTACTTTAATATATACTAACGAGGTTAAATGATACGTTTTAGTTATTACTAGCTGTATCGGGTTGTATATAAATGGTAGATTAACCAAAGCAAATAACAATCCACATTATTTTACAATATTAAAATTACATTTTACACGTTTAA
Source organism: Allygus modestus (assembly GCA_963675035.1). Taxonomy (NCBI): domain Eukaryota; kingdom Metazoa; phylum Arthropoda; class Insecta; order Hemiptera; family Cicadellidae; genus Allygus; species Allygus modestus. Next base: position 29,353,475 of record OY776117.1, read on the forward strand.
TGTACAATTAAATCAGAGTTAATTAACGAAATATACTGGCAGATAGTTCGGGTCCTGTTGCTAAGTCGAGAAACTCTGTCGGGTAGTAAACAGGGTGTGGTTTCCGACTCCAAATCGGTACACGTAACACTTTGGATTCGCTTTTAGAAATAAAAGAACCAAAGTACAAAAAAATATAAAATATCGGGGGTCAGAGGGGCATAAATATAAAATCGGTGGGGGGGAGCAACATATAAAATCAGGGGGAGACAAAAATATAAAATCGGGGGGAGCAAAATATAAAATCGGTGGGGGCAAATATAAAAATCGTTGGGGGGCAAAAATATAAAATCGGGGGGAGCAAAATATAAAATCGGGGAGGGGCAAAAATATAAAATTGGGGGGAGCAAAGATATAAAATTGGGAGGCAAACAAATACAAAATTGGGGGCAAAAATATAAAATTTGGGGGGCAAAAATATAAAATCGAAGAGGGGGGAGCTAAATATAAAATCAGGGGGGAGCACAAATATAAAATCGGTGGGGGGGGTACAGGAAGTATTGGTCAAAATTGTTTTTGTGCAAATAAGAATAGAGCACAACCAGATGAAGCCACATTAACATTTTTGTTCATTAATATTAATTAATAGCTAGCTGACGTACCCGTTCTTCACACAGGGGTTTTCTCTACCCGTTCTTTAGTCAATGCAATTTCCATTTTAGTTAGCTTGAAACAGGTGTTCTTGCTTCTGCTCTTTAAGCTGTGAAATGGAAGTGTCCACAGCTGTTCGCATTACAGTTTTTTGAATGTTTACTTTATTCTGAAATGTAAACATTAAAACTTAGGTCGTTCACGGGGCGTATCCCGAAGGGATTTTAAGGAAGTGAATAGGCCTATGTGTTGCATTGGGTTCAAGATCTACCTATGTGTAAAGTTTCAGCCCAGTGGTTCAGTAGTTTTTGCGTTCACCCGGAACATCAGACAGACAGACAGATAGACAGACAGACGGAAACCACCTCTTCTTCATTATAGATTTGTATTTACGTTAGATTTAACTATTACTTACAAAAATTAATGTATGCTAAAAGACTCTACCCAAAATGAAATGCTGATTAGCGTCTGGTGTCTGTTTAACACGCCGTCAAGAGCTCATCAACGCGGTTCATATTTACCCTATTGCATTATTCAAATCACAACACATTAGGTTTTGAACAGGTTTGTATCAGCAACACATTGTTGAAACTGACTATTGGATGGCAAGCATAGATGAGCCGTGAGCCGTAACAGTGATATGAGCTGTTAAGGGGCAGCCCTGTAATCAATTATGGTACAGAGCTTGCGCAGTACATTGCACTGCTGTATTATTTGTTTTGATATTCTTGATGAGAAAACTTGTTGCTGTAAGTATATAATTTATTGCTTTTTCAAGACATTTAAAGTGTACAAAAGTGAGTTTTTCAAAACTACAATAACTTAAGGCGTAAGCACTATTTTGAAAATATAAAACCTATCATTAGAATTCACTTTGTTCTCTCGAATAATGTTTTGATTATATTGATTGAATGAATATCATAACCGCAAACCAAAATCCTGTGGTCCTCTCCTCGCTGTGACACAAATGTTTTCGTAGAGAAGACCGGAACATCAATAATATCAACATCCATTTTCAGAAATCCTCCCACAATTTTTGGCATATGGATAGCATATCCAAATTTGGATCTTTATTAAAATCAAATGGCTGTAAAGTTTTTTTATTTTGTTTTTTAACTTTTTTAAAGTGCTACTCGACCGATTCTAATATTAAATACGTTATTAACAAAGAAACAAACTGAATACGTCATTAACAAACCTATAACTTTGCTGATAATCAAATAATAAAAAAGCTTAAGTGTTTTGGAAAATGTTCCTCCAAAAGAAATATATATTTTTTTTATTTTTGCTTATAAACTATTTAAAGTTATATTTTTATTCAATACAAATTGTGGATGTAGTGCAATGTCCATCTTACTCATATTAAGTTTCTGTACATGTGTATGTGATAAATAAACAGTGTCCGGCTACTACTAAACTATACTGTGTTGTTATGTTAATAAGAGCAAATCAGGATGAAGTTGTGTGTTCTTTCTCGGTCCGTATTCGGTCTGTGAGTCTTTGTGTTTATTTTAAAATAAAACCTTAATTATCAGAAAAAAACAAATATAAGACAAAGAAACTTACTATGAATAAAGTTATTTACAAATTCATTAAATATGCTCTATATATTATTATGTTCATCGTTCCTTTAAATTTACAATAGTTTGGCGTTTCAGTGTAAATAATATTTAAATAAATATACAAAAATGTATTCATTTGGGAGGTCTCGGGTTTCATCCCAGACCGGCCATTCTGAGAAGAGTTTGTACGGTTTCTCATCTCACTTAGGCAAATGCTAGATTGGTTCCCAAGAAAGGGCCGTACCCCGCCAGGAAGGAAAAGATAGGACTCAGGCCTACCTTACCTGGTTAAAAGGTTTCTTCATAAATAACTATTTTGTTGTAAATTCCAATACATTGTTAAACATTGTCACTGAATAAATATTATTATTTTTATTTTAATAAATAATGGCTTTACAGAAAAAGTGATCGTGCCAATATTTTGCTAAATTTGTGTTGGTAACCTTTTTCAAAGTCTCTAATGTTTATGGAGTTATATGTTAAAAAGGTGAACATTGGCCAACATTTTCCAAGATTGCGGCCATAGCACAGCTTCACTAATTATATGGGCTTGTGTTTATTTTTCAAACAACAATGCTATTGAAGATAAACTTTACATTCAGAAGTCATGCAAAAATAAATATTCATACATATTTTAGTATGCTAAACAGGAAGTAGACCAAAGTTAGGACTTAGAGGCTGTGCAGCTACATTTGTCAAGGTCCTAGTGATTGTTTACTAATTTCATTACACTATTTTTATAGAAGTCAAATTGTAGTTTAACTGAAAAGGTTTTATACTCGGTAAGAAAAGTAGATAAAGAAACCAGACTCGAGGCAAATGTGTGGATACTTTCGGAAACATATGAATAAATTTCGAAGTAAATCGTTTGAGGCCTCTGTATAAGCGATCGTACGGCATTCAATGTGTTTCAGCCCTTCACTATAGTGTTAAAATGTATAAAACACAGAATGAGTTATTGTAATAATCATATTATAAAAACATTATTCAATACTCACTGTTGCCACCTGTGATTACTTATTAAGTTACTTGTTATGTTTTTTAATTTAATTTTTGTATTGGCGATCAATTCGATAATGTTCTGTTGTTATTGAAAATGTTCTATAAATGCAATATTACCATGACGCAACGGACACAAATACGCGTAACAGTAGTTGGTAAATAATTTATACGGGTGATATTTAGTTGGATTTGCACTATTTTAGTTACGAGAGTAAAATCAAATAAAAGCGTAAGCAATAGTAAAAAGATTCATCTGTGTGTAAGAGGGAATATAATTTCAACCCACCGGTGCAGGCAGGTGCAACAGTTGTTGGAACTCGAAGGAACAAGTGTTTATTGTGTTTTATCCTCCCGGAAATTAAATGTTCACTGCATTTAACTGTTTTCAAAGTGTACTTTTATTTGAAATACTTTAGGTTTATTGTACACAATGGGTGACAAAAATGATAGTTGTGTAAATGATGAAGACTGTTATTGCAGTCGGAATTTTAAAATTGACAGGTTAAGGGTTGAACAAACTTTACTCGTAATACTTGTCAAATCTAAGATTTTCAAATTGTTTTATTGGCTTCATTGATTTCATACCTTTTTTCATTGGCTCTTGGACTTTTAAGGGCCACTGGGCTCTTGCATAGAGGTGGGAAACAAAATTGATTTCCGTTCATCCCTCTTTGCCATGAGAGCAATGAGCTAGTAGTCCAGGTCTAACGAGTCAGCAAATATAAAGTTAATCACGATTTATGTTTTAAAGAGTTTATAAGTTTGCATTTGTTGTATTCGTCAGTTTTAGCAAATTTCCTTTTTTTATAGGGAAGAAGCTATTACCGTAGTCGGCATGGTAAGACCTAGGCCCGGGACCATGATAACTTTTCGTTTTGAGGTCCCCAGACCCCAAAATACCATTCGCTCAAAACTGTGTATAATATATGTCCGTGTTTACGAACTCTCGTAAAAATTTGTCCGATTTTGATGAAATTTGGTACAAAAATGTAAAGCAGCATTTATGACTTTAAGTTCGAAACCCAGACAGATCGACTTATCCGAAGAGGTATTTTGGAGGGGTTTTGTACCCCAAATATGTGTTTTTTTGAGTTTTTTACATATAGTTTTTTAAGTAAAATTTTAGTTGTTTTCATTGGAATCAGCTTAAAAAGACGCACGATTTGGGGTTTTGATCATTGCTCTACGTCAAATGGTTACAGAAATATTTTAAGTGCTAAACACAGTATGTTGTCCAATGGTATTCTTGTCGAGAATAAGAATAATTATATATCTCGCTTATTTATGATCATATACCGACCAAACTTGGTATACGGCTTCATCTGGTAGTGTTCTATTGTCATTATCACAAAAACAAATTTTATCGATAGTTCCCGTAGTAGCAAACTTGCGTACTCAGCCATCATGTTATTCTTATGGAGAAAAGTAAAATATTATGTCTCCCTTAATTATGAATATAAATCAATAAAACTTGGTATGTGGTTTCACCTAGTTGGGTTGTATTCATATTTGTATAAAACGCCATTTTTTGTGTTCCTTGCTTCAGCGAACCTGCATACTCAGATGCCATATGATTCTTATGGAGAATAATTAAAATGTCATAAATCGCTTATTTATGATTGTATATCGATGAAAAATGGTATGTGGCTTTATGTGGTATTAAGATACATATCTATTCATTGGGAATTCTCTTATCACGCAGATTTGCTGCTACGAGGGTGTTTACCCTCGGCCTTCAAGGCTACGACCCACAGGCCAGTAAAGTGTCAAGATTAATATAATGGAAGAACAGTAATCAATTGAATTGTATATTTGGCAGCTGATATAATAACAAATGCTAGCACAACAGCAAGAACATATGATTTAGGACTAATCTAAATACAAATACTACTGACTACTTGAATGGTAACACATTTTCCTATCCGTGTTAACCCCACATTAAAAAAATTAAACATGGGTGTGAGGGGGAGAGGGTGATGGTGAGGAAGTGGGGGAGGAGGAGAAGGAGAGAGATAAGGTGAGATTATTTGTGAAGTTCAGCATAAGGACACTGGATCAAATGCATTTCTGTTCACGCAGGATGTGATAAAATATGCACGCAAACATCCATTATTCGTATGTGCCGTTTTGGGCTTACGTAGAATTATTTTTGGCCGAATTTCGACCTCTGGGTGAATGATAGTTATTATTAAACTGACACCTGACGACTATGAGGCGAGATAGTGAGCAACTACAAAAGCAGTATTCAATACATTTAAAGTTTTTTTAAGTCTAGTTTTGTCACTAACACGCCGGGGCTTGGATTAAAGGTGGCAGGATATGAATTAAATTATTAGGCCGTAAAGGAGCCACTAATGGCCTTTTTTATGTTTGGAACTGAATCCGATAATCTCAATCTTACTTGAATATTAGTGGAAATATTTATAGTTGTAATTGATATCAAATATAATTTAGTCTTAGATATATTTCACGCGTTGACCTCGCTTATGAAAATATTATCAATCATTGTTCCATTTTGTTATCTTGTAGATTTAATTTGAAAACGTGTATGGTTTGGTGTATGTTATTTGTATAAGAATAACCATCAATATAAAACAAAACTTAAATCATAATATTAATGTTATTTTTATAAGAATAACCACCAATATAAAAAAAAACTTAAATCATAATATTAATATAATTAAAACCAAATTAAGTTAAATATTTAGGTTCATCAAATACATGGAATTGATTTTAGTAGTGAAGGATGATAGTCGGGAAAAGTTTGAATACTTTATACCACTGACTATAAATACTGAAGGAGACATCCCATCCATATGGCCCAGCTGTCCCACTTTTAGTGTATGCTAAAATTTAAAATTGAAGTAGTTTCATTGGGTCACCAACAGATTGTGCTGCTGTCAACTTTTTATTTTAGCTATTTACATTAACTTTTAAAATATCTCGACCCCAGAAAGCAAGGGAGAATCAACTTATGTTTGCTTCCTGACTCACCAACTGTTGCATTATCCCCTCAATGAGAGGATAAGTAATAGTTGTCAGCAGTATACTCTGTTGGTGATTAATGTAAACTACGACCTATTTCAATCCTGGCATACACAAAACTAGGGACACATTTTACAATGACAATGAGAAGTCTACTTCAGTATTTATAGTCAATGTTTATACTGAAAGAAAACTTTAAATGGGTTTCGTATCAAAGCGTTTTTAGTTAAGTCGTGTCATCTAAGCCAAACAGATATCAAGAGATAACTCGAGTTATACATTGAACAGCGAACTGCCTCGCAAGTCTGCCTAATCTCTATAATCCTACCTTCTGTTCGATTTCAAATAAAACTCTATGATAGTTAGTTGTGTGAACAAAACTGATGATTTGGTTTTGTTTTTTCCTTATTATTTATGTTGTTGAATATACTAAAAGTGTTTATATTTGTTTACGTTTTAAACAAAGGTACTTTAAAATGCACTGTTAAGACAATTATTAGTTTTCAGTAAAATTAGCTCTTGGTAATGGAAATGTTTGTTGCATGTAGGCCTGTAATATAAAAAATAGGAACGAACGATTCTAATGAGTATTTGGTGTTATGGAAAAATATTGATCAGTAGGGAGTTTAGCATTGATGGCATTGACTGAACAGTGTAAAAAATAAAATCAGCGAGTAATTATGTACTTAGTTAAGTGCGTTTTTTAGCGAATTTCACCTATAGGGAAGAAGCTATTACCGTAGTCGGCATGGTAGGACTTAAGCCCGAGACCATGATAACTTTTCGTTTTGAGGTCCCCCGACCCCAAAAAACACCATTCGTTCGAAACTGTGTATATATATATATATATATATATGTGTGTGTGTGTGTGTGTGTGTGTGTGTGTGTGTGTGTGTGTGTGTGTGTGTGTGTGTGTGTGTGTGTGTGTGTGTGTGTGTGTCCGTGAGCACGATAACTCTCGTAAAAATTATCCGATTTTAATTAAATTAGGTATAAACGTGTAAAGCAACATTAAGACTTTAAGTTCGTAAACCAGCCACATCGCTCTATCCGAAGGTATTTTGCGGGGGTTTTGTACCCCTAAAATGGTTTTTTTGAATTTTTGTATATAATTTTTTAAATAGTCAAATTTTAGTTTTTACTAATGCTTACAAGCTTAAAAACACACAATTTGGTATTTTGATCATTCCTCTACGTCAATTGGTTACCGAGATATTGAAAGTGCCAAACACAGTACGTTGTCTAATGTTATTCTTATGGAGGAAAATAACAATTTTATATCTTGCTTATTTATGAACGTATACCGACGAAACTTGGTATACGGCTTCATCTGGTTGTGGTCCATTGATATTTGCTCAAAAAAACAATTTTTCGCCTAAGGCTCCCGTAGCAGCAAACCTGCGTACTCAGCCCCATGTTATTCTTATGGATAATAATTAAAATTGCATGTATCGCTTATTTGTGAATATATTTTTATGAAACATGGTAAGTGGCTTTATGTAGTATTAAGACATTTATATCTCCAATGTAAATTCGCTGAGTATGCAGGTTTGCTGTGACGGGGGTATTAAATAATGTCCTTACCTTTATTTCTTTAAGCTTGAATACGAAATAAAATCACCGTATTTGATGAATATTTTCTTATATCATTTTAATACTCTTCTTCACTCTATTTATTAACGATATGAGCTACAAGATCTAAACCCCAGATATATAAATAATACTTTTTAAATATTTATTTCAACGGATAACACAATTTTTACAGATTGAAACATGCAGTTTTACAAGATGGTTAGTGATATAGAAATAATAACTGTAAAGAGATTGATGCAAAACATGAGCAAGACAACAGCAGCAATAAATAACATTCATGACATGCTTGAAGGAAGTTGTGACTTAAGACTAGGTAAATACAATGTTCTTGGTGTGCAACGAGACAAATAAGTGTTGAAACTATGACTAGATAAGTCTAAATACAATGAAAATATAAAACATTTGAGAACAATAACAATGTACCAAGAACAGTAATCTAAACAATAAATTTATGAGCTTAGATTGAAACAATTATATCTAATTACGAATAACTAACAATCACAGAGAGACATGAGTTATCTATGTTCATGTTGTTTATATATTATAATTAAAATGAGTCAACACTGAGGTTTAGAGAAATATACAGTATATTCAGGAGAAATCATAAGCAAGAATCATTTATTAACCAGTTTATAAGATTTATTTGTGATTTATGAGATAAAAACAGACAGTTGTATTTTGTTTTTCTTAGTTTTCAAAATGTATGTTTCACACTTTCATATTTTGTACGGTACTATAGCCACACTTCTCTGATGTTGTGGAAAGTCAGTTCAGTGGGGTGTCAAATGAGACATTGTGCACTGTAACCCGCTCCAGAGTGTGAGAGTATGTGGCCAGACTGATTGAAGCTTTGTTGTCGACACCCTGATCCGAGACGACCGTCTTCGCTCTCCTTGTAGACTTCTCATAACTCAAAAACTCTCTTGGATCAACAAGTTTTATTTATTTTATATTTTAAGTAGGAAAATAACTATATTTTTGTGGGATATTTAATATTTTTGATTATGGAATGAAGTGAGGGATCTATGTATTAGCAGACATTGATCCTTTGTCCGTCTGTGTGTGTGTGTGTGTGTTTGTGTTCGAAACGCAATGAAGTAAAAACGGCTAAAAGGATCGTTTTTAATTTTCACAGAATTGTTTTCCAGTACACTTTACACTACCGGTTCAAAAAAGGAAACTTATTTCAACCGTTTTTATCAATAAACTTTTAAAGTTTGTAAAATTTAAATGAGGTGAAACACGTTCAAGGTTACTGTAGGTAAAGTGCAAGATACTAATAAAATATTTTTTCGTAATGACAAGAAACTACTTACAAATTATCTTATTTAAATGTTTTATGATGAAAAAAATAAAGTACTGTACGTTCAACAATAGCTCTTTCCATTTATCAATTGTTGTTCTTTTTTATAGATAAAAAATGCAAGTTTTTTTAAATAAATGCAACGTTCTCCTACGAAACAATGAGAGGAAATTAATATTCTTTCGACCATATTGCAGCACCCAGTTATTTTAAATTTACTTCTACCATCTATATTTTTTTCTGAGTTCGCTCATCCAATCATGGGAATATTTTATCGTACTCCTAGTGTTAATGTTAACAATTTTTTTTACTTGTATATACGGAATAACAAAATATTCTTTTAATAGAACCAACTCAATTTAAATAACATGGTGGAAGAGTCCGCCTCATCCTGTGGAAGTCTGGCTTTCAAACGTCGTTGTAAAGTAGGCTCTCTATGTTGAAGGACTCCGCTCCGGGAACGAACAGGTACAAACTTGCTGGTACTTCTTTATATGAAGTTTTTAGCTGCGTCAAGCCCAATTGCTTCATGTAACTGTGCATTGTGAATATCCCAAGGTTAAATGTTACTGATAATATATTTTTTTGGTTGTTGAGGTTTGGTTCCTTTTGTTATGACAAAGAGCTTGTTATATTATTGTTATTACTTATTAATATTTAAAGTCAGCAGTAAAGTATAAATACGGTATTTTATAAAACGTGATTGCCTTGTAAACATTATTAGCTGTCGGTCCCTGGACCGTCATAGAATATAAATGTGTCAAAAGATGTTGTCCAAGTAATAAAACATCGTAAAAGTGGGCACTACCAACCAGTTCTGTGTAGCTTTGTTTGGGCTCAGTGTAGGAATACAATGTAACAAAGGTAAACACCAACTTGAAAATTGTCTTTTCAAATACGACCACAAAGAACATTCTATGATAATGGTTTGTTCTCTGACTTTGTTATGTGAGTACGCTGTGGATAAAGCCAATAATGTCATGCTAATGAGAATTACAAAGAGACTTCTTGCTATATTTCTGGCTGAATTTCACAAAGAGGATGAGCATTGTGCATGCAGCCGAAACAGACTTTTATTCTCTACCTTCGGAATTTAATTTTAATTCAGGTTATTTCAGCCCTTTTTAAAACCCTTATATTTCTTTCATCTTTGTGTCATACAGAGAAGCATTATTACTGGATATTAAATCTATATAATCTATTAGTATTCTAGAAATTCTATGACCTTAAAAATTACAATCGGCAACGAGTTAATTCTATCTATTATAGGTATTATAAAGTACCTAATAATTGTAGAGTTAATTAATTAATTAGTTAATTAATCGTGTATCAATATAATCTCTATAAGTAATTTTTATAAAACTTGGTTAAATTCAATATTAGTGGTTACGATAAAATTACACCGTTGAAATGTTGAAATAAAAACATAAAAATATGTTATTCAATTTGTCTTATGGTTAAAATTTCACTTCCACATACGTAATGTAATATAAAGAAAACATATATTTTCTACTAGCTGTGTACCCGTCCTTCGTACGGGTTGCACGTCTAAATAATAGATGAATTTAAAAATAATAACAACCGAATTAAGTTTACAATATGTCATTGGTGGACGTGAGGATGGCACAAGGCACTTTCGAAATTAATCTGTTTATGAACCTCAGGGAGAAAAAACCATCGATCAGTATTCCTGTTATTCATCGATTGAACAGAGTGAAGGAGGGATGTTTATGAGACCATCTGTTTCCCAATGTCCTGTTCCCAACTTTTAGAAGGACCTAATACACATCCTCAAGCCTTTAATCTTATCGAAAATAATTTTCAAATTTACTGTTAAGTTGAGACACTCAGTAGTTGGCTACATAAAATATCTATTTAGAGAGGCATAGATCTCGTCCCCTCATGACTCAACCACACAAAGTGTCTGTATGAAGTCTCTTGAGAGAACAACACCATGACTCCCCATTATGGGCCATGTTGTTGATTCTGATGTCCTTTGAAGTACTAAATTTCAGCTCTATTGGTTGATAAGTTTGTGATTATTATATTAAAGGTCAGTGGGGCAGATCTCTTAAGTATTTTTTATCTGCTTTTTTTGCTTCCAAATTTCATCTCCATCAGTCGAGTAGCAGGTGCAAGATTTTTAAAATAAGTAGTCTGAAGGTTAGGGGGTGGGGCCCTAAATCACGTTCTTAACGGGAGTAGGCTTGTGTTTATTCTGATATGTTAGGTATGTTCCTACCAAATTCAACTTAAAAGGTCCAAACTAACCTCATATGATAGCCAGCAAAAAAAGTAAATTAGGCAGAGTCGGGTACGATTTTGTTTCAAACCTAACCTTTTTGTACATTTGCAGAATAAGGCACTATGCAAAATGTTCTTAGACATTGTCGTTTTTAAGTTACAGTGATCACAATGTGAACGAGTGAATGTGTCTGGAAAATATAGATTTAGATCATATGTCCACTCTGTATACTTCTGTTATTTATTACCATTTTCATTCAACGTTTTAATTGAGAACTACAAGAGCTGATTATGGAATAAATATTCTTAAGTCATCAACTGGTTCAGTATAAATAAATGCTTTGTCCATAACCATAAGATGGTATCTTGAAAATCCTCTGGGGTTTAGCCCTGAGGTGAATTCAAAATGTTGAAATAGCTTGTAATCTTCTAACGTACGTATAGAACACATAGAAACAAAGTTTCAACTAAATCAAATCACCCCTTTCCCTGGGAAAAGCGAACAAATACGATCAAAACCGCGCGAAAACACGTTTTTGAGCGGAAGACATTATTTTTTTTAAGGCGTAATGCAGTTTAAAGTAGCCTAAAACCTTCTCACGAATGTATAAAACAAAAAAACAAAGATTCATCAAAGATGAATCAAAAGATTTATTAGTGCCCTCATTTTCCCGAAAATAACGAACAAAAACACTTTCTTGATCGTTACCGAAGGACAGACAGACAGACAGAAACTGAGATAAGACTTTTTGGCTCCCCTAGGGTGTAAAACGAGAAAATATGAAAAATTTCATAATTTCAATCATAGTACAGATAAAACTTAAATTTTGTATATAGATATCATCTCTTTATACTAATGTAATTTATTAACAATCTTCACTCAACGTTTTAAATAAGAAATACAACATCTGTTTCTAGAATAAATATTCTCGAAGTCATCATCTGGTTTAATATAAATAAATTGTTTGTCCATAAGAATAACATAGGATCTTTAAAATCCCGTGGGGCAGATTCCTAAGGTAATTTCCAAAAATCCAATTAACCTAAAACCTTCTAATGCACATGTAGAAAATAGAAAAAAAGTTTCATCGATATCAGTTCGCACGTTTCCCTGTGAAAAGCGAAATCACGTTTTTGATTGGCCGCCATTCTTTTTCAAAAAGGCGTAAGCCAGTTTAAAGTGGCCTAAAACCTTCTTACGCGTGTCTAGAACAAAAAAACAAAGATTCATCAATGTCAGTGCACCTTTTTTCCCATGAAAAGGGAACAAAAACCCATCCTTGAGCGTTACCGACGGACAGACAGAGAGACAGGCAGAAATTAAGTTAAGACTTTTTTGGCTTCCCGAGGGTGTAAAACGTAAAAATATGCAACAATTTAATAATTCCAAGCAATGTACAGACAAAACTCTAATTTTATTTATATAGATTCGTTTAAATAATATACAATTGTATTAAGAAGAGAGTACAATAGCAGAATTTATTCGAAGGTTAGATCCACAGAGGAAGGATTTCATGCAATTTGGATCAGGCGAAGTCCCACTGTGGCCAATGTAAACACAATCTCAATCGATTATTTGACTCTACTGCTTTGGATTGAAGTATTTACCGAAGAAGTTATTTCTTTGAATACTTACAGCTGGCCGAAATATATTTACATAAGATGTAATTTTTTTGTTTGCTTTCAAACAGTCTCAATTGTATCTGTTAGCATTGGCTATAAATACTGAAGTATTGACTATAAATACTGAAGTATTGACTATAAATACTGAAGTATTGACTATAAATACTGAAGTATTGACTATAAATACTGAAGTATTGACTATAAATACTGAAGTAGACTTCTCATTGACATTGTAAAATGTGTCCCTAGTTTTGTGTATGCCAGGATTGAAAGAGGTCGTAATTTACACCAATCACCAACAGAGTACACTGGTGTCAACTATTACTTATCCTCTCAAGGAGGGGATAATACAACAGTTGGTGAGTCAGGAAGCACACATAAGTTGATTATCACTTGCTTTCTGGGGTGGAGATATTTTAAAAGTTAACGTAAATAACTAAAATATAAAGTTGACAGCAGCACAATCTGTCGGTGACCCAATCAAACTACTTCAATTTTAAATTCTAGCACACACTAAAAGTGGGACAGCTGGGCCATATGGATGGGAAGTCTCCTTCAGTGTTTATTTAGTAGCTGCCATCGTACCCAGTTTCACCCGGGAATAAAACCCGTGGTGTGTGCTGCAATCTGTGGTTAACCCGTGTAACTACTACGAATCATGAACAGCTGTTTGAATTTTAATAAGCTAAAACCAAAGTAAATGTACATAAGAAAAACACATGTATACATTGACACTGGTTTGGAACTTTAACTCATAAGGCGGATGGGAATTTCTTAAAATCCTTTCGTATAGTGTTTACATACGTTATGGAAAGAGTATACGTGCCAAATTTGATGGTTGTATGTGTTAGAGGTTTAGGTTGGGGAATGATCGGATTTTCGTATTTATAGAAATAGATAAAGCATAAGGAGACAAATAGCGCACGAAGCTGGGCTCTTTAAACACCACCTCGCAAACGTGTTACCCCAGTGACGTAGTAGAAACAGTCAGCGCTATGCTCTCCTTTCAATTAGAGGTGTGAAATTAAAATACCCTCGTCGCAACAAACCTACGTCCTCAGATAATTTCCATTTAGTATATATGTGACTAACTACAACATAAAGCCATTTACCAAGTTTCACAAAATTGGATTTATAAACAAGCGACATATAACATTTGATCTATTCTTCATAAGAATAACATTGGGGCTGAGTATGCAGGTTTGCTGTTACGGGGACCATAACGAAAATTGTGCAAATATCAATAGACCACACCTAGGAGGAGCCACATAAAAAGTTTCTTTAATGCAACCATTGACTATAAATACTGCAGGAGACATCCCATCCATATGGCCCAGCTGTCCCACTTTAGTGTATGCTAGAATTTAAAAAAATTGAAGTAGTTTGATTGGGTCACCGACAGATTCTGCTGCTGTCAAATTTTTATTAGTTATTTACGTTAACGTTTAAAATATTTCCACCACAAAAAGCAAGTGATAATCAACGTATGTTTGCTTCCTGACACACCAACTGTTGTATTATCCCCTCCTTGAGAGGATAAGTAACAGTTGACAGCAGTATACTCTGTTGGTGATTATTGTAAACTACGACCTCTTTCAATCCTGGCATACACAAAACTAGGGACACATTTTACATTGGCAATGAGAAGTCTACTTCAGTATTTATAGTCAATGATGCACGTTCAGAAACAATCGAGACATAAATATATATATATATATATATATATATATATATATATATATATATATTTATTTATTTATTTTCCAGAACATCGTGCTTTGTTTAGCACTTTGAATATCTCTGCAACGGTTGGACGAAGAATAAGGTTTTTAACACCTAAACAATTGATTTTTAGACAATCGTTGTTTGATAATCGTTTAATTGATTTTTAGAGCTGAAGTTATTGGTAAAACAAATGTAAGGGTTTTCAATAAAACTGAATGAGAGAAAGCTAATATCCATTTTATCAAAAAATTAACTTTTTTCCACACCACTTAAACCATAAAAATTAAAAATTATCTTGTAAAAAAAACGCTTGGGCAAAATGTTTTGGAATATGAAGAATACTTAACATTGTTTCTGTTATAATGCTCATACTTATATTAACTGCAATGTTGGGATAGTAATGTTGTAAATTATATAGATATGAGGATTTCAAGTCAAGAGTGAAAGTAGATGGGGGTATTGGGACTGATAAAACTACATCAGGATATTAAAACCATCCGATCCAATGTAAAATCCTCATAAGTTAACGTATTGTGTTAGTAGTAGGCAACTGCCGGTTTCGTTGCGGCAGCCTTTTTGTGGGGATCAGTGGGGATCACCTCTAAAAAATCGTTTTTTTTAATAATCTGTAGTCTATTTTGTGATTTTAATCAATTTTAGTTCGTTTCACCGAACTAAAAGTTGGTTAAAATCACAAAATAGTACACAGATTATTAAAAAACGATTTTTATAGAGGTGATCCCCACTGATCCCCACACCAAGGCTGCCGCAAGATTATGCGGCTCGTGATTAACCTCGATGGGTAAATTGTATACAACACGTTATAAACATACAAAAGTTTACAAACACTACGGTAGGTTAAAATCACAAAATAGTATACAGATTATTAAAAAAACGATTTTTATATAGGTGATCCCCACTGATCCCCCACACCAAGGCTGCCGCAACATTATGCGGTTCGGGATTAACCTCGATGGGTAGATTACATACAACACGTTCTAAACATACAAAAGTATACAAACACTACTATAGGTTAAAATCACAAAATAGTATACAGATTATTAAAAAAACTATTTTTATAGAGGTGATCCCCACTGATCCCCACAAAAAGGCTGCCGCAAGATTATGCGGCTCGGGATTAACCTCGATGGGTAGATTGTATACAACACGTTATAAACATACAAAAGTATACGAACACTACGGTAAAAAAACTAAAATAAATTAAATAATACTGTCACTAGTTTGAGATAGTAAGTATATGTTGGTGAAATATATATATAATAAAATAAGTCGATCAGAGTTATTGAAATGCATAAAAAATATATTGATTCGGAGTTTCCTAAAAGTTCCTTGGCCGTGTAGGGTGGTGACAGCGAAAACAGTTTCTTATTTCGCGCTGCCGTAGGGTAAGCGTCTAACGGTGACCAAATCATTCGTGTCTCAACGTGAAAGCTCGGTCAACCGCGATGGGATTAGACGTCCAAAAGTAAAACTTGTTCGAGCCCGAGGGTAAACTTCTACTATATAAACCCAGCCGTGCCAGGAAAGAGTCAGTCACTCATCCACCGACTTACTCCGGTTTAATATAGTTATTCGGTTAGTGAGTACCAACTTCAGGCCGGGCATAATGAACGTGTACGAGTTGAAGGAATCTCTAAACAGTGTTAGGGCTCCGCAGTATACGAGAGTTACCGAATTACGAGAGCGAACACCGTATCGGGTCGTCGGCTTCGAGAGATGCACGACTCGGATCGGGGAGACTGTCGCCGCAACGCTCGAGGGGCTGGTTGGCGACGAGTTCTATCTTCGCGTCTTCCTGCCAGAGCGGTTCATGAGGGTCCTGACCGACGACGTCATAGAAAACTACAATAAAGAAGAGGGCCCGAGGATGTCGCTGCAGTACCTGGGAAGAGGCAAGGGAGTGGAATTTGTCTGAGTCTATATAATTTTTGATTAACTTGTTTGTAATCTCTGTTAACTATTGTTTTCATCTGTAATTTGGTTGTTGATGTAAATAAACTGTATATTTATTCTTTAATTGTAGTTTATATTTAAACCCATCTAATGTGCCTTTAACATAATTTGCAATGTATTACTTGCAACAGTAGTTAATATCGATTCAAGGTGGAAACATCCTTTCTCTGCAATTATAGCAGGCCCTTCAAGCTGTGGAAAATGAAATTTAGAGATTTACTACTATTTATTTCATTATATTTTCAAAATTATAAACATGTCCAAGTTATAACTACTCTATATTGAAATAACTTTTATAAACAAATCTTGGACACGTATCTTTTAAAATAAAAATATTAAAGTTAGAGGACAAATGAAAATACCCCCGTAGCAGCAAACCTGCGTACTCAGCGAATTTCCAATGCATATATATGTATCTTAATTCCACATAAAGTCACATACCAAGTTTCATCAATATACATTAATAAATAAACGATTTATGACATTTTAATTATTCTCCATAAGAATAACATGGCGGCTGAGTATGCAGATTTGCTGAAGCAAGGAACACAAAAAATGGGGTTTTATACAAATATCAATATAACTCATGTAGGTAAAGCCACATACCAAATTTCATTAATTTATTTTCATAATGAAGGCAGATAACACATTACTTATTCTCCATAAGAATAACATGGGGCTGAGTACGCAGGTTTGCTGCTACGGGAGCCTTTGGTAAAAAATTGTTTTTTTGAGCAAATATCAATGGTCCACAACCTGATGAAGCCGTTTACCAAGTTTCGTCAGTACGTTCATAAATAAGCGAGATATAAAATTTTTATTTTCCTCCATAAGAATAACATTAGACAACGTACTGTATTTAGCACTTTCAATATATCGGTAACCAATGGACGTAGAGAAATGATCAAAATACCAAATTGTGTCTTTTTTTAAGCTGAATCCAATGGGAAACTCTAAAATTTGACTATTTCCAAAATTATATGTAAAAAATTCGAAAACCCCATTTTTGGGGTACAAAACCCCCCGAAAATGCCCCTTCGGATAGAGCGATCTGGCTGGTTTTCGAACTTAAAGTCATAAATGTTGTTTTACACGTTTATACCAAATTTCATTAAAATCGGATAATTTTTACGAGAGTTATCGTGCTCATGGACACACACACACACACATATATATATATATATATATTTATATATATAGATATATATAGATATATATATATATATACAGTTTCGAACGAATGGTGTTTTTGGGGTCTGGGGACCTCAAAACGAAAAGTTATCATGGTCCCGGGCCTAGGTCTTACCATGCCGACTACGGTAATAGCTTCTTCCCTATAGGGGAAATTCGCTAAAACAAGTGATTACAATATATCGAATTTTATTGAAAAACATAATAAGAATATACAAACACACAATTACAAAGAACATAAAATATTCATCGTAGTGGTGAGAAGATGGAGTCGAAGAGCCTGCGTACCAGAGTGTCGTTGACTGCGGGAGACGCCAGGTCGAAGAGCTGCACGTAGTCGCTGAGTGACATACCGAGGACCGCCCTGCAGTACAGGTAGGTGAGGCAGTAGTGGCCGCAAACAGAAGAATCGTAGCCCTGGAGTCGATACTTGTTGTAGACGTAGCGGCGGCGCGAATTGCGCCTCAGGAACCTTTGGTAGTCCGCCTGGTATGGTGACCTGCCGTAGCTGTCAAAGTATTCTAGCCGGTCCTCGGAGCAGTAGAATGCCACCCAGTGGTCTCCTCTCTCGGTGTGTGACATGGTGTTGGCCACTATGGTGGTCCGGGGCTGAACAGGCGTGTGAGGTAGGCGGTCAGAGGTGCAGACCAGAACGCTCCTCAGTCCGGGGACTCGCGCCAGACTCCTCTCGATCTGGGTGGTGTTCATCGCGGGCGGAAGCAGCAGCAACACTCGAGGGCCGATGAGTCCGGTCTGTCGGTGGCCGTCAGCCAGTCGCGCAGAACTACGCAGTTGTGCAGAGCGCAACGGTTGAGGACGCTCTTATGGTGGTTGCAGCGTAGGGTCCGGCAGGAGGGCGGTCCGTTAAGGGACCCGCAACCCAGGTCGTCCATGTCCTGGACGGTGGTGGCAGCAGGCTCGGTGATCAGGTGCCGATGAACGAAAGTCCTCTTTTGAGACCCCTTCACGTAGACGATGGGGCGGTGGATGAGGTAGGCCCGCAGCTTGTCCAGGAGGGTGACGTAGGCGATGTCACCCTGGTCCCACTTGAGCCCGTGACAGTGGCGCGTGAGCCAGTTGCTCTCACGCAGTTTCTCGGCGGTCAGATAGTTTCGATTGAAGGGCGGGCGGGCGGTGTGATGCATGATGAGCGTGCCGTTAGTCACGTCCACCACGCAGACCTCTTTCAGCAAAAAGTCGTTGTCGCTGTCCTTGAAGCACTGCATGTCCAGCACCACGCTTCCGTGATGGCAGCGCACTAGAGCGGCAGGCTCGATGTTGTAGATCGGTGGTGGCACGTCCATCTCGTGAGGCTGACTGAACTGAGCGTGCCGCCTCGACCTTAAGTAGCGGCGGTGGTGGTGGGGGAACCCACTAGCGCAGGTTCCTGATTACCCGCCAAAGTCCACAGTCACGTTCCTGTGACGGTCCACCTCCACAACGTTGTCCAACTCGGCGTATACTATACAGTTGACAGCCTCTGTCAGCGCTGCGGCGAAACCGATCTCTATGCGCAGGTTACCGTTGCGCACCAGGTTCCAGTGGCCGGACTGTCCAGCCGACATGTCGGGCGTCAGGTCAAACGCCATCAGGTGATACCCATAGGGGTATTCACTGCGACCGATATCGTTACCGCTGTCTGAGAAATGTATGCCGGTGCCAGTGAACAGCGTGTGATAGGCGAGCACGTACAACTCGTGGCCCAGCTTGTACTGCGGTTGAAGCGGTTTAGCCGGCACTTGCTCGCCATCCACATACAGGGCGAAAAAGTTCATAATGTAGTGGTGAAAATTGAACGGGTTCTTCTTGTAGTCTCCCTTGAAGGCCTGATTGTTGACCAGGCCGACTATGATGCGTTTTGGTAGTTGACCCAGAAACACGCTGATCAGAGTCTTGCTGCTGATACCAGATGGTATCGTGATGGTTTTCACTTCCACGCACGTGATGGGGTATTTGGCTGTACCCGACTCCAGCGTCCTGCTGTGAGCCAACAGCACGCTCGGGTTGATCTTGCAGCGGCGCATAAACAGGTTGACTTCGCTAATGTCCACCTTGTAGTCTGTCAAGGTTTTGGACATGATGGAGAACGCGTTCCGCGACCTGATTAAGCGATAGTGCATCTCCATACCGTTCAACATGAACTTGTCCTGGTTGTACAGGTCAACGTGCAGATGTCCGACCATGTCTACATAACGGCTGCCCTTGACATACCCCCTCCGCGTCTTGAGCCCGGCATTCTCCTCCTCACAATTGTCCATGTTACCAGTGGCGTCCTCGAAGAACATCTCCGCGGTGAGGTGCGACGTCTTGGCGTCACCGCCATAGGTCAACAGGTTCTCCAGGTAGGCGCGATAGGCGTATGTGTTGTTCTGAGGAGACACCAGTTTGTTATTCAGGTACAGGTCCACTTGGGTGAACAGCGAGTGCAACCAGTTGTTAACCGGGCCCACCTCTTTTATCGCTGCATCGCCCGTTACAGGATTTCCATTTGCCGCTCTTATGGTAGCCTTCACATGCAGTAGCGTCTGTGACAGATCCGTGTACTCGTCCCCGTGACCTGGAACTATGAACTCCACGAGTGAGTCGTCTGCCAGGGAGGAGACGGGCTTGTACTGCACCCATTTACCGCTCTCTATACTGGCCAGTGTTGGCGGCAGTGAGAACAGGTCCAACTCGGTCTTGACACACTCGCACGACTTCTGATGTAGAAACGCCATTACCCAAAAATGTCTTTTTCAGTACTACTCTTCTTACGTCGCACAACAGTGTTCATCTTGATGGGCTTTACAGGCTTACCTTTTTCCTTAGTTGCAGTCTTCGTTCCAAGGAGTTTAGCCAGAGACTGAGGGGTCACTCGCTGTACGCGCCTCTTCTTATAGGCACCACCCCCGCTCAACACGCGATCAAGTTTATCATCGACCTTGCGTTTCAGTGACCCAGTAAGCTCCCTGAGCCGGGCGTTGGCCGCGACTCGGGGGGTCACTTGTGCCCGCCGCTATGTCACCCAGGAAACCCACACCCGACCTTAGCGCCTCCTTGCCCAGCGTCGATGCACCGGACCTGATCAACGGGGCCACTGTGCGCATCAGACCGCCTAGGAAACTGCCAATGCCATGACCGCGTTGGAAAGCGGCTCCTCTGAATACGGAGGATACTCCGTGACCCGACTGCTGTTGGCAGTAGTACGCTAGATAGGGATCGTTTGGATTCATTGCTCCCTGCGCAGGTGTAGCTTCATGCACGTAGTCCCAAAGTGGAATGGCAGGTGATGTCCGGCGCTGTTCCTTAAATCAATTTCCACGCTCTCGAAAGAGCTCTTCATCAACGGCACGTAGTGAGGATCGGTGAAATGCACAATGGTTTTCGCACCGTAGGTGTAGTTTGTAGCGTCGATGTTTACAATCTTTAATAACGGGGCTACGGTGTCACCTACTAGTTGAGGTTCAACTAGGTCGCAGTACACATACATGTATGGAGGGATCCCAGCCAGTAAGTTGGGCGGTCTTATAGCTTTTCTCTGTTTAATCATATCCACACTGTGCACATCATATCCCATTTGCAACGCCAGGGTGGGGCTCAATTCCAGTTGCTCCACAGTCTGGGCTATTGAGATCAACTCCACCTTCCCAGTCTCCTTGTCATGCTCAAACTCGCATTGGTACAAGTTCAATTTTGGAATGGCGTTTACCAATTCATCGATGTCTTTATAGTTTCCAGGTTCCACTTTTACCGCAATCAGTACAGGTTTGTCAGCGTAACCTGTAGTGTAGAGAAATACGCGGGCATCCTCACCCACTGTGATAAACGAGCATGGGTAATGAGCCTCTACTAAAACGACCTCCCATTCGCCACCGCCCAACTGCATGACTGACGGTGGATGGGTGATGTAATTAGCCACGGTGTTGTTTGGATAATAGTTCATGGAGCTGTTGCTGGGCAACGTCAGGTACAGTTGGCTGTGCCTCGTCATCGTAGCAGCTGTTGCACTTCAGATGCAGGTATCCACGAGTTGAAGTCCTCTCCGTAACCGACCCACTTGACCAAGTAGCACTTACTGCTGCCTCGCCCTTTAGTGTCCAGTATTTTATCTATTTCGTACAGGCGGTCTGTAGCAGTTGTCACTTTTTGCATTTCGTGCTCGTAGAAGCGACCTTCCAACAGCGTCCCATTCAGGTCGCGCAGCACGTATAATGGCAGAGGATGCGATCCAAATATGTGGTCCACCACAAACAGCTCCTTACTCCAATTGGTCTCGTAGCCCTAAGCGAACGTACCTTTCTCCTTGGCTATGCGCACCGTGTCACCCGGCTTGAACTTGGGCTTGCGGCGCTGGAGCGTCTTCTTCCCGTGCATGCGTCGCCACACCTTGTACACTGTTTTTCCATCATCACTGTCCACATCCACGGGTCTCAAGCCCAAGCTCTTGTGAGGAGTGTGGTTGTAGGCGTCCACAAGCCTGTCCAGCACATCGATGTAGCGGTACGTGTTTTTGTAGGTCAGGTAGCGCCACATGCGGGTCTTGAGCGTGCGGTTGACTCGTTCCACCACTGCCGCTTTCACGTCGGGGTTCTGCGTGGTGACGTACGTGACACCGTGGCTCTTGAACACTCGCTTCGTCGCGGCTCCAGTGAACTCTGTCCCCTTGTCAGTCTGTAGGCAGCGAGGAGTCCCCACAGCGAATATCCTCTCAAACGCCGCCACCACCTCTTGCCCGCTTTTCCTCCTCAGCGGTACCGCAAAGAGCCGCTTGCTAAATACATCGATCACAGTCAGCAGGTAGTTGACTCCATCGTTGTACTGGCTAAGACCGCGCATGTCGTTTAGGTCCGCCTGGCACAGCTCTCGAGGCCCAAAAACAACGTAGCGGTTGCGAGGAAACCGCTTGCGCGCCGGCTTGTGCAGCGTGTAAGTGTCTTGGGCGCGCAGCCATTCCGCCACTCTGCGTTTTGGGAGGCGCGCGGCTCGTGCTAGGGCGGCCACCCCGCCAAAGGAGCCCGGACGACTTGGGTCGTAGTACAGCTCCTCCATTACGGTGAGAACGGCTCCCAGTTGTCCAATGACGATTCCTGTTCGGGTTCCTCGGTTATTATCCTTCTCCTGCCCGTTGGATCTCGCGGTCTCAGGTGGTCTCGTATCGGTGTTAATCTCGGTGACAGGGGTGTCGACGAGGCTGTCGTGTCTCCCCAGGGGCTCGATGCCGTGTCCAGCCCCACGCCTATGTAACGCAACGCCATGGGGTTGCTCACATATTCCTTGGGCACGTTCATGTTCTTTAGGACAGTCATCACTTGTTGCCAACCGGTAGGCAATCGATCCGTCCTTCGCGCTCTCACTATGCCGTGCATAATGACCACTATATTGGAATCGGGGACCTTCTCGTTGTTTACGTACACCGCCCCACTGGCGTCCCAGGCGATGGGGCTGTCTCGCCGGGTCATGAACCGCAACAAGCTGCGAGCCTCCGTCTTGTAGATTTTTGGGAACGATTCCGCAACCTCCTTCACCAAGGTGGCAGACTCGCGTTGCGCGTGACCCGGACTCGCTTCTTCTTCTTCCTCGACGATTGGTAGGCCAATCCATCGAGGCCTCCCAGGCCTCCCAGGCCGATGATGCGGTTGAAACGCATCATCGGTTGACGTTTAGCCGCGGAGAAGTGCAGGAACCGCTGTAACACCTGTTGATATTGTTTCCATTTCTCTGTATCGTCCAGCCACTTGTCACTCAATATGCGGTGAATCTCAGCGTCCAGGCCGGCTGGCTTATTGACACTGCCTCCTCCTCCTCCACCTGTTCCTTCTCGCACCCGCTCGATGAACTCCTGCGGTACAACTACCATTTTCTTAGCGTGCTCCATTTCAAATTACTTTCTGCACCAACGCGGGTAGAACGGCACTCAACAACAAGGGTAGAAGGAATCCACCACCGCCTCGTTGTACGAGGTAGCGTCGCTTCTCGGCCCAGCCCTCGCCGCGTTTCACCAGCCGTCTGAGCGCCTGTTTGTGTTTTCTCAACTTTCGTTTATGACTAGTAGTGAGTGGCACGTTCCCACGTAACACGTTGTATGCACACTCACACACTGACCTGATACGGCTGGTCTCACACGCTTTTAACAGGGCCTTGCGTTCCTTGGGTGTAGCGTGCATCAGATCTGTCAGCAGTGCTGCGTCTTTCTTCACGCGTTGCGACATGATGACTGACACTTGCACGCTCTCAGCCTATTTATCGTTTCTTGGGCAGGTACACGTAGCTGACCAGGTCATCTGGGAAAATGGCTGAACGTACGCGCATCTCCTCGGGCGTAGACTGTTTCAAGTCTATCAGCAGATAGGCATGTGGATCGCGCGTGGCGTCCGCGTAAGCCTCCTCCACAAATTTGGGGTTTTCCGGGTATACCAAGTGTTTGATCTGAGCGCAGTCCCTTGGGTTCTTGAAGCACACTATGTAATGAGCGTTTAGCGAGATGTCGCGCTGGCCCCTGCCCTGATGAAACAGGTTTTGCGTGATGAAGAACACGCTCATATTGCGGTGATGGGAGCCCTTAGTAAACAGGTCCGCCACGCGCGAGTCGGCCTCACGCATCATGTCGTCGACAATAACTAGGGCGGGCTCGCTACCGTCGTAGTCATCGAGGTCAGGCAGGCCGGCTGCGTAGCACACAGCAGTGTCATCAGCTCCTCCTCCACCACCACCGCCACTACCGTAGTGCCAGGTGATACGGGCGGACCGCGTATCGCACATGCGGTCAGCGTGTTTGATGAACTGAGCCACAAAGTGCGACTTGCCGCTACCCGAAGGCCCAGCCACAGTGGTGGTGAACGGGTGTTTCCATCTCAAGTCCATGGCGCCTACTGACCTCCGCGCACCACCTCGTCTCTTATAACTAATTGAGTTTTGTCTTTTTTTATTTTTATTTTATAAGGGTAACAAAATAAGGGTTTACATGTTTTCTTTTATTTTTTTTATTTTAACAAATTCCAGATGACCCTTTGCCACCAGGAGGACCACCATTCTTCCTTGGCCCCACGTGGTGAGATGTGGAATGGCGGTTGCTCGCCGCCGAGTCACTTTTCTAGCCGACCGAGTTGTTTACGGGATGTTGTAACTGCCTCCAAGGTGATTAAGTTGATTCCACCCGGTAACGGGGACTGGGGTTTTTCCATCGGCAGGATGACGTCATCACCTAGTTGTTTGCTCGGGATGATGCAATCGGGTTTTACGATCGGCAGGATGACGTTAAGGTGTTTGCTCGGGGTAACTTTTTTTCCATCAGCAGGAAGCTCGCCTTGTCTATACCTTCTTGCGTTTTTCCGGGATGACGCGATCGCCTTTGCATTTCCCGCCAACTGTTGTGAAATCTTGAGTCTTGCGCCAAGCGGGTATTGGGGTCGCAGTCCTGACAACCCCGTTAAACTTGGGCACTCCAGTATCGCTGTTCACCCACAGGTTTTCCAGTCTCGTTAGCAGGTCCTCGAGACATATGCAAATTTCGTCTTCTCTCTCCTCGTCCAGGTACAGACCGCAACTGTGCGTAGGGCGTCCGCCTTTGAATACCAACATCTTCAATAAAATGTTCCCGCAATTGGCGGGGTTCTGTACAGTATATTGATATCAAGCACCGCTCCAAGTGAATGCTGGAGAATCGTTAGGGATGTCCTTTTTTATAGTCCACCCCTCGGGCTTTTTCTTCTTAGGTTTCATAGTGGGTGGCTTGGCGTTCTCGTCCATCGCGTTAATCTCCTCCATAAGGGAGCGGAGCGAACGGTCCACTTCGGTTGCGCTGCTGCTCATGGCGTCTCGGGCAAAACTGAGGTCTCGGTGCCGGACCTCAGGTTTATATACCGGCGGTGACACTTTCCAAATCATACCCAGGCTCTCATTCTGCATAATGCCAAAATATATTCTTATAAACAATATCACAAATTAAACTGGACTTTTCAATAAATTTTGTTACAAGAAATCCCATTTTCCACAGCCTGAAGGGCCTGCTATAATTGCAGAGAAAGGATGTTTCCACCTTGAATCGATATTAACTACTGTTGCAAGTAATACATTGCAAATTATTTTAAAGACACATTAGATGGGTTTAAATATAAACTACAATTAAAGAATAAATGTACAGTTTTTACATCAACAACCAAATTACAGATTTAAACAATAGTTAACAGAGATTACAAACAAGTTAATCAAAAATTATATAGACTCAGACAAATTCCACTCCCTTGCCTCTTCCCAGGTACTGCAGCGACATCCTCGGGCCCTCTTCTTTATTGTAGTTTTCTATGACGTCGTCGGTCAGGACCCTCATGAACCGCTCTGGCAGGAAGACGCGAAGATAGAACTCGTCGCCAACCAGCCCCTCGAGCGTTGCGGCGACAGTCTCCCCGATCCGCGTCGTGCATCTCTCGAAGCCGACGACCCGATACGGTGTTCGCTCTCGTAATTCGGTAACTCTCGTATACTGCGGAGCCCTAACACTGTTTAGAGATTCCTTCAACTCGTACACGTTCATTATGCCCGGCCTGAAGTTGGTACTCACTAATCGAATAACTATATTAAACCGGAGTAAGTCGGTGGATGAGTGACTGACTCTTTCCTGGCACGGCTGGGTTTATATAGTAGAAGTTTACCCTCGGGCTCGAACAAGTTTTACTTTTGGACGTCTAATCCCATCGCGGTTGACCGAGCTTTCACGTTGAGACACGAATGATTTGGTCACCGTTAGACGCTTACCCTACGGCAGCGTGAAATAAGAAACTGTTTTCGCTGTCACCACCCTACACGGCCAAGGAACTTTTAGGAAACTCCGAATCAATATATTTTTTATGCATTTCAATAACTTTGATCGACTTATTTTATTATATATATAGCACCAACATATACCAACACCAACACATACTTATTATCTCAAACTAGTGACAGTATTATTTAATTTATTTTAGTTTTTTCTACCGTAGTGTTTGTATACTTTTGTATGTTTATAACGTGTTGTATACAATCTACCCATCGAGGTTAATCCCGAGCCGCATAATCTTGCGGCAGCCTTTTTGTGGGGATCAGTGGGGATCACCTCTATAAAAATCGTTTTTTTAATAATCTGTATACTATTTTGTGATTTTAACCTACCGTAGTGTTTGTATACTTTTGTATGTTTATAACGTGTTGTATACAATCTACCCATCGAGGTTAATCCCGAACCGCATAATGTTGCGTCAGCCTTGGTGTGGGGCTCAGTGGGGATCACCTATATAAAAATCGTTTTTTTAATAATCTGTATACTATTTTGTGATTTTAACCTACCGTAGTGTTTGTATACTTTTGTATGTTTATAACGTGTTGTATACAATCTACCCATCGAGGTCAATCACGAGCCGCATAATCTTGCGGCAGCCTTGGTGTGGGGATCAATGGGGATCACCTCTATAAAAATCGTTTTTTAATAATCTGTATACTATTTTGTGATTTTAACCAACTTTTAGTTCGGTGAAACGAACTAAAATTGATTAAAATCACAAAATAGACTACAGATTATTAAAAAAAACGATTTTTTAGAGGTGATCCCCACTGATCCCCACAAAAAGGCTGCCGCAACGAAACCGGCAATTGCCTACTACTTGTGTTTAGTTAATTTTTAGTTTCTTTGAAAACTTGGTGAAAATATGTGTTATAATGATGACGGAGTGCTTAGTTTTTTTTTCAATCGTTTTACATAAATTACATTTAATTCGCAGGCTTTATTTTCTTTATTTGGGTGGCTCAACATTTTAATTTTCAAAACCTAAAAGAGGGGTTTTCTGTTTTCCGATTCTTTTGCTCAACGAACTTGTTCAACTAATTATAGAAAGAAACGTCCCGACCAAACTGTAAGTAAATTGGACGAAAACTCTGACCGCTAGAGTGTAAATACAAAGACCGTTAGACCACATGTGGCCACTAGAGTATATATAATTTTTAGCGACGCCCCTCCAAAACATGTTCAAGGGGTAGCGTTAGGAATTTCTATCGCAAAATGTAAAGATTTATTTTGACAAAGCTCTTACATATTTCTTGTTAAAACATTTATTACGGTGTTCAGAAATTGAGAAAATAACTTTTTACGAAATAATTTCACGCCTGCAAACAAAAACCTAAAAAGGGGATTTAATGTTTAGTTTAAACTTGTTATATTTTGCGTATTGAATCAGATCCAGATTTGTGTCACTTAAAGCAAAATTCTGTTTCTTAAAACTTAAAGTTGAACTTTATTAAATGTTTAAGAGTTATCGAACTCCTGTGCAAGTGTCCAGGAATGCAATTGCAGGATAAAGTTTACTTTAAAACCCTCCTTGATGATTTCACTTATTCGGTCGGAATCCAAATGAGTTAGAGGGTATGATATTAGAGGAGCCTAGGTATTTCACCACTCTTTCAGATTATCTTGAAGATTTTATCTACTTTCTGAGATTTCCATTACTCGATTATGTTTTGATCAGTAGTAGGTATGGATTCAGCCACATTGTTGAAAAAAGCTTCAATATAAATCTATCTATTATTATTAAAACGATATATGCAAACTTTGTAAAAAATAAGGTTTTTTATTTTAAGATTTCTTCCCACATATTATACACCAAAACACGCGTCTAGGTGTGCAGATGTTCAAACTGGCTTAAGATTTTAAAATTAGGCCTCAAGGTTCTGCCCCACGGGACTTCCAACTCCCGATGATATTCACATGAAAGAGAGTTTTATTTTGTTTTTATATTTGGTTATAAGGATTATATCTAACTACAGAATGTCATTGTTTTGTGTATTATTTAACTATTTTATTATTCTTCCTTTTCTAAACGGGATGCGCAAGCTAGGCATGGGAAATTCTGGATTTTCCTTAGTAGGAATTGGCCATCTAGAAAGGAAATATCATTGACTATAAACTTGTAGTAGCCCTTATGTATAAAACCTTATGGGTGGTTCTATTAACAAAAGAAAGAAAGAAAGTATTTATTTATATTCAAGCACATAACATAACATGGAATTCACTTATTAGATAAATAAATAACAAATCAATAAACAACAATGATTCAACATAGAGTCTAACCTAACAAAACAAAGATAATTAAGTGCAAGTTAATAAATAAACAAAGTACCTAAACAGAAATTAGGTCCCCCAATAAGAAAGGGATGCAGGCCGGTGCATTACAAAAATTGAATTAACATAAATTAACGGGCCGTGGCTTTCACGGGCCCGTGGGCAGGCCTGGTGGTGAGGGCCCTTGTTGCCGTCTGGATCCAAGAGGCGAGATTCTTCACGTAGTTCTGACAGCACTGGATAGAAATCGCCACCATCACACGCAATGGTGGACTAACTCTGGCTCAAGCTTCTTGGCGCGCTCAGCTCGGCCGTGAAATCTCATTTTGCTAATTAATCAACTGTCTCGCTTTCTTCGAAACTCGGAAGCTTTAATATATGTTTTAACAAAGGCTGTAAGGCTGTTATTACAAAGGTTGTGTGAAATAAAAAAATTGTAATAACTGTTAAACATATGTAATAAAATTGGTGTTAACGTCGTAACCATCTTTCACCAGCGTCAATCAAGCGTACTCTGTCTGTTCGTCTTCCTATGTGATTCCAAGTAGTTCGCTTAATGTCAACTAGGAGGAAGCACTTGCGATAGCCCCTGTTGCTGACCGCACCCAATAGATTGTGATTTTTTCTTTGTTAACCGATCTTACCATCAGGGCCGTGTCTTTCACGGGCCCGTTGGCGGGCCTGGTGGTGTGAGCCCTTGTTGCCGACTGGATCCAAGTTGGTGACCTTTTATTAGACAACAATGTTCTAAATAAGACACTGGCGATAACTCTGCTCCCAAACACAGATAGAGTCACAATAGCATATTTGTCTGTAATCGAACCGGATTTAACTGTTTACGGATAAAGTTAATTATTAACATTCTAACAGCTGGCTGAAATATATTGACAGGAACCTGTTATTTATTAGTTTGTTTACAAACAAACATACTCATTTTGACGTTTTTAAGGTAAACAGTAGCGCGCGTGACGGTATCAATGTGAATTAGCAGGGTCAATCAGTGCTATGTGCTATCATTAATTATTCATCCTAAAATCAATGGTGCTATATTCTCCTCTGAACTTGGGGGGTAAAACTAAAGTAAAATAACATTGATCCTAACTAGGACGAACCCGATAATGTAAATATGTGTTCGTAAAATCATTGTATGTTAAAAATTATGTGAATAATGACATGTAACATTGAACCAGAAATAAATAATTGTAAACAAAAAATAACATGGGGTGTCCCTTTAATATATGTTATGTATGCATTGATTGCGTAATGGCAATATGCAGGAGCACGATTTTTTTCTGGAGTATATGTTATTGAGTAAGAATACCGCATCATACAAAGCATCAAACAGTACAGTGTTAACGATTGCATAAGAAACCTTATAACTTCTTGTATGAATTGTGTGGCCATTCCAGTAGTTATTTGTATTTAAACTATACCAGAAAATCCGTTTATGATGTTTTAGGCTAGCATCAGAGATCATATAAGACCAATAGAATATCTGATATGAACGTACTATGGCAAGTGGAGCCAGTTTTTGAACAACAGGTCCCACAACACGATGGTGACGGTAGGATACGATTTATCATGTGACCAATCAAAAGGTCCTTTGGCCAAAAACCAATTGTCTTGGCGAAAATTATAATTCAGCTGTTCCTCATCTTTCCCAAGCTAAACAAGAGTGTCACATGATCTCTGACCAACACCATCTTGATGTGGGTTTAGTCACTAAAAAATTCATACTAATGACATCTTCTGTTCATTTTTATATTAAGTGATTGTTCTCATTGCGTTGCATGCTGTAAGCGGTCGCTCGACGTGACATCATAGCAGGGTGGGAGGAGTATCCAGGCCCAAGGCCCTAACCAGGTACTGCAGGGTTCTCAGTCACCTGTTGCCCGTGAGATGATTTTGGCCACCGAATCTCCAGTTTATTGGTGTCACAGTGGTGTGGTTCCTCCAGTATATCGCCTGCTCTACAATATTATTCGGGTGCATTGTGACCAAAAACTTCACCATCCGTAAAACCTCTGACGATCTTCCTCAGGCATCCCAGTCACCAACGACTTTGACACGACGGTTAGGTAAAGGATCGTATTTCTTTGTCAGGGTCACCCAGAAATAGATGTATCACCCTCCTTCAAAACGATAGTCACCCTTAACCGCAATACCCAGAAGCATTGATTATACATCCTGTATAATCAATGCCAGAAGGTATTTCCCCAACACTTTGGAGAGAGCACTCTCCACTTGGCTGCCCTTGCATTAATATCGCAGTGGCAAGGGTACCCTAGACCAATTGCCCAGGTTTGATTGATTTGTTTTCCTTATGTACTTCAGTTTTAGTTGTTGCTAGTGGGTTGAAGGAGCCATAGCCTCGAAACCTCCTCCAAAACTCCGATCTCTTTACTCTTTAAATACTGAGTAAAATCATTGTAAGTAGGAACACATGTCAATTCGTAAACAAAGTAGACCCTTAATCAAATGTTTCAATGTCAACAAAGTAGACGTTTTTAAATCCCCACGAAAAAATATCTTATGGGGGATATTTTACGTTATTTCTCGTTTGCTGGTAAAATGTTGGAAATACTGCTATTTTTCCCGAGTCCCTGGAATCAAGGCCTTTAATTTTAGCCCTCTCCCATTATCCTGTAACCAACCAAACTCTCACAATTTTGACTTAAAGATTTCACTTACAGAGTTATATCTATACTAGTGGCTTGAAGGGGCCAAAGCCTTTAACGTTTCTCCAATAATCTGCCTCATCTGATTACCATGCTGAGGAAAATAGAAGGCAATCAGGATCACATGTTTTAATGTAAACAAATGCAGATTTTATACATCTCCATGCTTTTCTTATGGGAAATGATTTTTTACGTTATTTCTCGTTTGCTGGTAACTTTTAAGAAAAACTGCTATTTTTCCCGAGTCCCTGGGATCAAGACCTTTAATTTGAGCTGACCCCCAACATCCTGTGATTTGCCAAACTCCCACAATTTTGACTTACAAATTTCGGTTAGGAGAATTACATATAAAGATACTAGTGGCTTACAGGGGCTATAGCCCCTAACATATGGTTTTTGTGTAAGTAGATAATCATAGCTGATCATTAGTTAATTTTTTCTTATCAATAAAAACACTGTAGTGATGTTTCCATAAGAAAATCATTAGATCTTTGAAGTCTAGTGGGGTGTAGCCCACGTAATCTTTGACATTTCTGATATTTTTCCCACCGTCCTTGGCCCTCAAGATTTAAAATGAATCTTCATGACCTAACTTAATTTCTTCCTAGCTCGAGATATTTCGTGGGGACCGATTCGCTTACGGAATTAAATATAAAGACTAGTGGCTTGAAGGGGCAATAGCCCTCAAACCTTGCCCCAATCACTCACTGCCTCTTCTGATTTTGTTTACTATTTACATGTCAGTTCGCAAACAAAGTTATCACTTAATCACATGTTTTAATGTAAACAAAGCAGACATTTTTAAATTCCCATGCTTTTTTATGAGGGATGTTTTACTTAATTTCTTGTTTGGTGGTAACTTTTAGCGAATTTCCCCTATAGGGAAGAGTAGTGGGTAAACAGGAAAGAGACCCCACAATCGGCGCTTTTTCCCCATGTTATTCTTATGGGGAGCCGTTTTTGCACCGACGCCAGCTCCCGCCTATAGAGCTCCCGCCCGCTGGCCCCTGCCATAAATATATTGTCCCTCCTCTTTTTAAAAACTCTGGTGTTTTAATCCCAACTGCCGCCAAAACTTGGTGTTTTAATCCCAACTATTACGGTCGAACTGTCAACTGATTAAAACATCCGCCACACGCACATCCGCCGCTTTCACGCGCAACACCATTCATCGACACTCTCCCGAGAGCGAAAGTGCGCTTGCGACACATTAACACACTAATGGATTGTTGC
Organism: Allygus modestus; assembly: GCA_963675035.1. Lineage (NCBI taxonomy): Eukaryota > Metazoa > Arthropoda > Insecta > Hemiptera > Cicadellidae > Allygus > Allygus modestus. Next base: position 29,386,280 of record OY776117.1, read on the forward strand.
GTGACACTTTGACCAGACTTTCCACTTACCAGTAATTTCCTGGAAATCCTCTCAATGTGAGGTAATTTCCAAATTGTAAATCGAGGTGTATATAAGGAGCCACCAACACCGCTGTTCTACACCAGTGACCTCGACCACCGGACGCCACCACACCCCAGTGACCGCGACCACCGGACGTCACCACACTTGTCACCACCCACATGACATCACCGGCTCACCGCACCTCCACGCCACCGGCTCCTAGGACTCTGTGAGTGTTAGCAACGGTGTGATGTCTTTAGGGACAACTGTTAATCCATAATTGAAATAGCCTAATATTTGTAAATCTCCAATTCACCATTTCCAAACGTGTATTAATACCTAAAATGTGTATGTAAAAAATAATATTGCACCACCAAATTGGAAATTTTTTTAATTTTGCAGTAATTAAACTGCAAAAATGTCTTATTTTAGAGTTAAAAAATATGTTTTTATTATTTAAAAAAGATAAAATTTTAAAATTTTCAACCAAGGATATATATAGAAGCTCCTAAATCACCACCCTCATTCCAACAAAAAATGTTGACCTGTGCACAGTGCTCCACGTCTTGCTCCAAAAAAAGCAATTTAATCAGACACTATCGTAACATTCACAAAATTATTCCTAATGTTTGTAAAATATGTCATCAAATATTTGATAATACAAATTTTAAAATTCACATGCTAGAAAAACATAATACTTGTGATGTGTGTAAGAGAGTCGTCACTCGGAACAAGAAACGACACTACCTACGATGTGACAAACAACCTTACAAGTTGTATAGTTTTAACGGTGAATCAGCGGAAGTATTAGACACTCTCCAATCTTGTCCTCTACCCATCAAATGGATTCTTATTAGGAGAGTAAAATTCATCAAACACTCAGTGGACAATAATGGTGATTTAATTATTGACAAAGAATGTATTGCTGATTTTCGAAGTTTAACTAATTTATCAATTGAGAAAGCACAGCTAAAGACTCAAATTGAAAATTCACTTTTAAAAATCGATACCTCCATGCACAAGTATCAAGCTCAAGGCAGTGGATGGATATATGACCGCACTAAATACTGGCAGCTGCATGTTTACAAATATAAGCCCCTAACTCCCAAATCATACATTCCCACGCCAGAAAATATAAAATCAAAACACGCTGTTTTAAATATTAAAAACACCGATAATAAATGTTTCACCTGGAGTGTTTTAGCAAGCCTAAGACCAAGGAATAGTAAACATGCAAATCGAGTATTTTACTACGAACCCTATGAGGGCCAGTTGAATATGACAAACATAAAATATCCAGTAAAAATATCCGACATTGATAAATTTGAAAAACAAAACAACATAAGTGTTAACGTATATGGAATTGAAGGAAAAACAATATATCCACTGAGAATAACTAAACTAAATAGCAATACTCACGTCAACTTGCTTCTTCTACAAGAAGCTCGGAAATCACATTACTGTTTAATTCGTGATTTTGACAAGTTAATGTTGCGGTCTACAAAATACAATAGTAAGAAATATTTTTGCAAGTTCTGTTTGCAACATTTTGGCACCAAAGATATATTGGAACGTCACACAACATATTGTAAAACCTTTGATGCCCAAAGAGTACAAATGTCTGAAAAAGATACACTACAATTTACGAATTACAAATATCAACTTAAAGCTCCCTTTGTGATTTATGCAGATTTCGAATGTTTTATAAACGGCGGCAAACACACGCCTTCTGGATTTGCTTATGTTGTGGTGAGAGACTCTAAAATTATTTACGAAGAGTTGTACAGCGGTGAAAATGTGATGGATGTATTTTTCGAAAAGTTATTTAAAACTTATGACTTTATTAAAAGTCAGATGGAAGTATATGTTCCCCTTGTAATGACTCCAAAGCAAGAGGCATCCTTCAAAAACTCTACACGCTGCCACATATGCCAACAGCTGTTACTGGGTGATAAAGTGCGCGACCATTGCCATCTAACAGGCAAATTCCGAGGACCCTCCCACAACGCTTGCAATTTAAACTATAAAGTAACCAAGAAAATTCCAATATTCTTCCACAACCTTAAAAACTATGATGGTCATTTAATAATGCAACACTTGGGAAAACTCAATCGCAAATTGAATTGCATAGCCAAGGACATGGAAAAATATATATCGTTCTCTGTTGATGATTTGGTATTTTTGGATTCCTACAACTTTCTGTCTCTTCCCTTAAGCAAATTAGCTTCCAATTTAAATACATTTAGATTTATAGACAATCCACTACTACAACGCAAGGGCGAATTTCCATACGAATACATGACAGGACCAGAAAAGTTTTTAGAGACCCTACCACCCATAGAGGCATTTTACAGCAGCCTAACTAAAGAATGTATATCTCCTGCGCAATATGAACATGCTAAAAACGTATGGAATCATTTTAATATAAAGAATTTAAAAGAATATCACGATTTATACCTTAAAACAGATGTGTTGTTATTGGCTGATGTGTTTGAGACATTTAGGGACTTGAGTTTAAAGGATTATAAACTCGACCCCGTCCACACGTACTCATTGCCTGGGCTATCATGGGAGGCGTGCCTTAGAATGACTGGCATAAAATTACAGTTATTTAGTGACATTGACATGCATTTGTTTATAGAACACGCCATTAGAGGCGGTGTAAGCATGATTTCCACGCGCTATGCTAAAGCCAACAATAAGTACATGGGCGAACATTATGACCCAAATCAAGAAAGCACCTATCTTGTATACTTAGACTGCAACTCGCTATACTCTACAGCAATGTGCGAGTCGTTGCCCGTTGATGGCTTTAGATGGACAAACGAGAAAGATTATAAAGCCAACAAAAATGAAAACTTTGGATTTATTTTGGAAGTTGATTTAAAATACGATAAAAGTTTACACGATTTGCACAACGACTACCCGCTCGCACCAGAAAAAATGAATGGAAAATTAATACCAAACTTAAATGACAAAACCAAATATATTCTACATTATAAAGCACTAAAAAAATACGAAGAACTGGGTTTGGTAGTTACAAAATACCACAGAATCTTAAAATTCAGACAATCAAAATGGCTCGCACCCTATATTAATTTTAATATTGAAAAGCGACAAAAAGCTGAACATGATTTTGAAAAAGACTTTTACAAACTGTTAAATAACAGTCTCTTTGGTCGAACAATTATGAACCAACGCAAGTTTCGTGATATACATCTTGTAGATGAGTCTATGTTAACAAAGTATGTTACAAAGCCAAGATTTGACTGCAGCAAAAAGTTCGATAACAACTTGCATGCTGTGCATTTAAATAAATTAATTGTAAAGTTTGATAAACCAATATATTTAGGAATGACCATTTTGGATATCAGCAAAGTAATCATGTATGATTTCCACTATAATTATATGTCAAAATTTAAGAATAAAAAGTTCTTAATGACAGACACGGATTCTCTGATGTATTCTATAGTAACAGAGGACTTTTACAAGGAAATACAAAGCGACTTGGACCGTTTTGACACCTCTGCATACAGTAAAGACCATTTCTTATACTCTGATAAAAACAAAAAAGTTACGGGCAAGTTTAAAGATGAATTAAATGGTCAAATTATGTATGAATATTGTGGTTTAAGGCCAAAATTATACTCTTTCATTCCTCTACAGTGGTTATACGAAAAAGAAAAGCAAAATGAGCTAGAGGTTAAGAAGGCAAAAGGAGCTGACGGCGCTACAGTTAAACATCTCTTAAGACACCAACACTACTTACACTGTCTTGCAACTGGAGAAGATTACTACGAGAATGTTACAAGAATTAAATCCACAAACCACCGTCTGCAAACATTAACGATGAACAAAAAGGTACTCTCTTTTGATGACGACAAGAGGTTTATTGTGGATGGCATCAACACCCTTGCCCTTGGTCACTATAAAATTGGTCAAACATAAATCTGTATTTGCCATTATTCTTTGGCCTTTCCTTGTCTATTACAATAAAGCCATATTTAGACCTATCCCAGCACTGATGGCAGAGATTTCTAAATTGGTTAAATGAAAAATCATTTCCCACATGATTGTTATACACATGTTTTAAATTTAAATCGTCTTGTTTAAATAATATTAGGAAATTAACATTGTCACGTAAATGTTTGTTTACTTTACTGTAAGATTGACACAAGTAAAAACTGCTAATATTTTTGTGTCTGCCCATTGAGAAAAATTGTGTGATATTTGGACTATTTATGTCGTCAAATACAACTATTGAGTGTGATTCTACATCATTTGGTGTGATTTCACAGTTTGAATATGTGTGTAATTTAACTTCATCACACAGATGGAATATTTCAATTATTTTTTTATATTTTTCTTGTTCTAAAGATTTGGATATTATATATAAATTTGTAAACTTTAATCCTTGTTTTTTTACAATTAAGTTATAAATTACAACAGTCTTCCCCGAACCACTGGGCCCTATTATAAGACAGCGAATATTATTAGGAAATAGGCCCAACTTCTTTGGTGTATTTTCTTTATGTGCAATTTTAAATTTGTTCTTTTGTTGAATAAATGACATTTTTTATATAATGGTGTATTTTCTTTATGTGTTAAATAATTTTTTATATAATAAAAATGGCAAAGAGAAAGTGTAAGAAGGGTAAGGGATTATTCTTAAAGCCATATAGAGGCCGTGGCTTGTTAAATACCCTTATAAACAACCTTCCTTTCCCACTCCACCTACCTGGAAATTATAAATGGTGCGGGCCCGGAACTAACGTGCGTGAAAATTTAGCCAGAAATGTACCTCCCAAAAATAAGCTAGACTCTTATTGTAAAGAGCACGACATATTCTACATGAATAATCCTGATACAGCCGCCCGGAACAAGGCAGATATGAGATTAGCGGACCAGGCTTGGACTAGGGTTTCGGCAAAGGACGCCAGTCTGGCCGAAAAAGCAGCAGCTTATGCAGTGACAAATTTGATGAAGGCTAAGGCAAAAATGGGAATGGGATTAAAATTTAATAAAAAAGATGGACAACTTTCAGCTGTTAGAGGCAGCAAGAGACGTGCCTCGCTTTCGAGGGGTGTGCCTAAAAAACGAGCTAAGAAAACAGAGACCAAAAGTAAGAGAATGTGGAATTATTAATTTAGACAGTGACAGGGGCACACATTGGACAGCATATCGTAAAAATAAAGATGTTGTAATATATTTTGACCCATTCGGAATACAGCCTCCAAAAGAGGTAATTGAATATTTTGTACCATCTAAAATCTACTATACAACTGATCAAATACAAGATTTAAACAGTTCCATTTGTGGAATTTTATGTTTATCATTTCTGAAAAATTTTAGTTTATAAAAATGGATTCATTTACTATAACATTCACAGGTACAGAGCCAGAGTTAAAGTCGGTGTTCTTTCCTCCTATAGAATTAAATGGTGATTATGTAATTGGACTGGTAGATTTTCAAAGTTATAATTCTATATTTAATGTTAAAAAACCTCTAAATACTTTGACATATTACAAAATGCACAAAATTACAACCCCAAAAGGGGAGGTTACAATTGACGAATTAAACCGGGTATTAGATGGTAAAGTTGAAGTTATTATACAAAATAAAGTAGCATTAATTAATACGAAAGTCAAACTTATATTTTACAAAGGGCTAGTTCCAAAATTAAATAAACTTAAAGACACAAAATTAACTATAGACGAGGGTGAGGATGTGTATTATTACGATCACAAAGCTCCAAATGTAATTGAAATTGCTGAAGGTACATACGAAGTGTTTGAGCTTGCGAAGGAAATTCAAAAGCAACTCCCAGATTTTGTACTTATAGCCGATAATAAAACTATGAAAGCCACATTACATTCTGGCCATGTGTTTGATTTTACAAAACCATGTTTAGGGTCTGAATTGTTGGGATTTAAAGGATTTTCTACTCCAGATATTGCGTTTAAATCCGTAAATAAAATCAACATAAATAATGTAAATGTGATTAGAGTAAAATGTAATATTGCGAATGGGTCTTATTTGAATGGTGACAAATCACACACCATACACAGTTTTTACCCAGAAGCTCCCCCCGGCTACAAAATTATTGAGGTCCCCAGAAATATTATATACTTCCCTGTAAATAAGAGAAGTTTAGATGTTGTTAGCATTACATTTGCAGATCAACACGACAAGCCAATTGACTTTAATAAAGAAGAAACTACAATTACTTGTCATATAAAAAAGATATGAGAATTTACAAGAACGGGCTGAGTGTGCAAAATGCCAGGTTTCTGCGATCAATTGGGTTGAAGTTAAAATTTTCTATTAATAAAAATGGAAGATTTTCTAGATGTTGCAGGAAAATTCCAATACGATGATAGCCTGGTTAAAATTACAAATCACTCCTATGTTCCACACAACACTTTAGCAATAAATAATTCCGATGAAATTCGAATATGCATAAATAATCAAGATTTACTAACACTCCCATGTAGGAGTTATTTGTATATTAAAGGAGAAATAGAGAATCATGATAAAGGACATTTTATAAATAATGCATTTGCATTCTTATTTGACGAAATTAGATACGAAGTTGCTGGTAAAGAAATAGATATTGTAAGAAATCCGGGAATTTCCAGTCTTATGAAAATATTGTGCTCTTACAATAAAACAACTAAATTGTCAAATGCAGCATTTGATTCTGATGAAAATTTAAAGGAGTTCCATAAAAGCGGCAAGTTTAGTACTTGTGTCCCGTTAGAGCTGTTAATGGGTGTGTTTGAGGATTTTAATAAGGTTTTAGTAAATGTTAAACAAGAATTGGTGTTGAAAAGATCCAAAAACGACTTAAATTGTATATTAACAACATCTAATGCTCCAACTGGTGTCGATCCTATTCCTAAAATTACACTTAAATCGATTCAGTGGGTGATGCCGCACGTGGTACCATCTGATGGGGAGAAGCTTCAATTACAAAAGATGTTATTGCAAAATAAAAATTTGCAAATTGCATTTAGAAGTTTGGAGCTACACGAACTCCCATCATACCCCGAAACCAAGAGACACACATGGTCAGTTAAGACGTCTTCGAGTTTGGAGAAGCCCAGGTATGTTATATTTGGTTTCCAAACAGGTAGGGACAACAGTGCACGAAAAAGAACTGATGAATTTGATCACTGTAAATTGAAAAATATCAAAGTGTTTTTAAACTCTGAATATTATCCTTATAGTGATTTAAATCTCGACTTTGAAAATGGAGATGCCTCTAAAGCTTATGAGATGTTTGTGAGGTTTAGGGAGAGTTACTACAACACCGTCCCCGATCCTATGTTTAACAGAGCTGACTTTATAAATAAATATCCTCTAATTGTAATAGATTGTTCTAGGCAGAATGAATCAATCAAAGAGGGGGTTGTAGATATTAAATTAGAAATTGAAACTGCAGAAAACGTCCCTTCAAACACATCTGCATATTGCCTAATAATACACGATAAGGTGTTTGAGTATAATCCTTTGACAAATGAGATAAATAAAATGTAAATAAAATGAAAACAAATATTCAACAAGAATTGGTAGAGTCTGCAAAACAAATAAGAGAAAAATATAGGGCGTTAAAACGTGGTAAATTTCTAGAGGCTGAAGAGAGGTTCCAAACATTCCAACCGTTAATAGAGCCTTTGCAAGAATTAAAAAATTTAGCCGCAAAAACAGAGAGGCCAGTTCTCCCAATGATTTTAGAAAAGACCCCGTCTAGAATACCAAGAATAACACAGATAACACCACACAAATTAGATTTTGGTCTTTTAGCATCAGACTATTTAGGAAATTACCTTAGTAGAAGTAGTATGACAGACACCACATATGGTATTAGGCGAGAAGGAAATAAATTTTTTATTGGGAATCAGGAAGTTCAAATTGCCAATGATGATGTTACGGTTGGAGAAAAAATTTATAAAGGGACAAAGGGATTGTGGGAATTGTTAACTTTAAAAGAACCCGTAAACTATAGTCAAGCTGATTTGCAAAATTATAAAGAGATTTTGGAAGCTACAAATGCACATTTAAAGGGTTATAAACCGGGTGCGGCGATGTCAAGTAATAAACACACTAAATATCTTAATATAATTAAACCCCTGTTTAAGACTGTTGGTGAAGGTTTAAGGCAGGTAACTGGTAATAAAATAGACTATGTTTATTGGGACGATCCTAATGAGCTTGTAGATAGGTTAAGACTGCTTTGGTTAAGCCGATTGGCGGGAAATTCTGGAGTGGATAATGAGATAGATTCTATCATAGAAGAATTGAGGGAAAGTGGAATTGTTTATTAAATAAAAATATGATAGATAAATTTTATCGCGTATATAACCCGTATAGTAAACCAGAAGCTAGAAGTTTTAAAGAAACTACTTTAAATCTAAAAGATGATTGTTGGAATGCTTTAAATTATAAAATTAGTAATGTTAAAGGTGGGGAGTTTACTGACGATGTATCGACTTTGGGGCAGACGTTAACCAGGAAAGGTGATGCTTTTGTACAAGGTAATACTAAATATAAGTTTTTAGAATCCAAGAATAATAATTGGAACGCTAATAAACGCAAAATTACTAATGTTAAACGAGGTGAAAGCTCAACCGATGTGCCCACATTAGAGCAAACTTTAATAAGAAAAGATGGTGTCTTTGTACAAGACAATAATAATTATGAATTTTTGGAATCGGAGGGAAATGTTTGGAATGCCAAAAAGCGAAAGATTAGTAATTTGTTGGCTGGTAAAGAAAGCGATGATGTTGTAAACGTCTCTCAAGTACCAAAAATGGATCTAAACTTTTGGGATTTTAATAATAAAAGGCTAGTTCGTGTTAAACCCGCTGTTGATGAGAACGATTGTGTTACAAAACATCAGACTGTGACTTTAGACGGTCTTAAATTTGATGGTAAAAATAAGCAATTAACAAACATTTTACCTGGGACATTGCCAAATGATGTGGCTGTTGTTAATCAAATATTAACAAAGGGTGAGAAAAGCATAATAAAACAGGGGGATAAATATTATAATGTATTAACATTAGATAGAGATATGTGGGATGCAGAGGACAAATTAATAAAGAATGTACCTGAAGGCAAAGATAGGAGTGATATTTGTTTAATGTCGCAGGTTTTGAGGTATGACGATAATATTAAAACTTTTAGACAAGACAATATTAAATTTGATATTTGTTTAAAATCTCACGCATTAAGGTTTAACAATAAAACTAATAAATTTATGCAAGACAATAATGAAATCGATTTGATGATGTACAATCCTAAATTGTTGGTTGCAGGCCCTACATCTTTAAGCGGATTTAAGACTTTAGATGGAGAGGCATATTTGCCAAAAAACTATGTATATCAAAGAATGAGTGATGGTATGTTAATTGGTAGCAATGGAGGTGTTTTTGAAACGACAGAGACTGGCAGATACGTTAACATTAAAAATAAAGAATAAAAAATGGAAAAAATTGCTTACGAATTGCATAAGCCCGCGAGAAAGAACTTTGTTAGAAGGTCTTTTAAGGTGTTGGGTATAAACGAAACTGTTCAAATAGATTTAATAGATATGCGGAATTATGCTAGAGAGAATTCTGGGAATAAATATATTTTAACTTTAATAGACACATTTTCTAAAAAGCTTATGCTGCTCCACTAAAGAATAAAACTGGATTAGTAGTCACAGAAGCTATAAAAACTATTCTCCCAAAGGGAGTTAAAAATATTCAATCTGATAACGGAAAAGAATTTTTTAATGAACATTTTACCAAACTAATGAAAATTCTAAATATTAATCACTACCACACTTACTCTACAACTAAGGCAGCTATTGTGGAAAGGTTCCAGAGAACTTTAAAGAATTGGTTGTATAGAGAGTTTAGTGCACAAGGGAGTTACAAGTGGTTGGATTTACTTCCAAAGTTAATAAGGATATATAATAATAAAGTACATAGATCCATAGGGATGAAACCTAACCAAGTAAGTGCTAAGAACTCTAAAGATGTACATGAAAGGTTAGCATCTAAAGTACAAGTTAAAAAGCCAAGATATAAGGTGGGGGATAGTGTAAGGATATCTAAATATAAACATGTATTTAGTAAAGGATATACCCCTAACTGGACGGGAGAGCTTTTTACAATAGCAGAAGTTAAGAAAACAAAGCCTGTGACTTATATTTTGAAAGATGAGAATGGCAATATAATCAAAGGAGGATTTTATACAGAAGAATTGTTAAAGACTAAATATAAAGACATGTATTTGGTAGAGAAGGTAATTAGGAGGAAGGGTGATTTATTATATGTCAAATGGCTCGGGTTCCCAAGTAGCCAGAACTCGTGGATTTCTACAAAGGATGTATTAAAATGAATTTTAGGGTCAAAATATGGCAAGAGTCAAAACGGAAATTAGGGTGCAAAGGTCAGTAAATAGTTGGCAGTTCAACCGTAATGGTGAATTTGGGAAATGTGAAATTTATTAAAACACTAGGACAATAACATATCCAAATTGCAGACAAATCGGACAGTAAACACCAAAGATAGTTTTTTAGAATTTGAAAATTAATTTTTAAAAATATAGAGGAGGGATGGGGACAATATATTTAAGGGGTATATTTAATATAGGCCAGCGGGCGGGAGCTCTATAGGCGGGAGCTGGCGTCGGTGCAAAAACGGCTCCCCATAAGAATAACATGGGGAAAAAGCGCCGATTGTGGGGTCTCTTTCCTGTTTACCCACTACTGGGAAGAAGCTATTACCGTAGGTCTCATGGTAAGACTTAAGCCCGAGACCGTGATAAATTTTTGTTTTGAGGTCCCCAGATGCCAAAAACACTATTCGTTCAAATTTATATATATGTATATATATATCTATATATATATATATATATATCTATATATGTGTCCGTGAATGCGATAACTTGAGTAAAAAACGTCCGATTTCGATGAAATTTGGCTCAAATGTGTAAAGTGACATTCATGACTTTAAGTTCGAAAACCAGAAGTATCGGACCACGGGAAGGGGGGTTTATGGGGGTTTTAAATTTTCCAAAAGTCAGTTTTTTGCATTTTTCACCCTAAAATTTTTAAAACACTTAATTTTGGTTTTGACCATGTTATAGAGCTTAAAAAAACAAATAATATGGTATTTTGAATTATTAACCTAGGTTAAGTGGTTACGGAGAAAATCCAAAAAAACCTGCTCATAAAATCTCCCATGTTAATCTTATGGGAAAAAGGTTTTTGGCTTTTCCTCAGTTCATTTCAATGTAAACTTCACATTTGCTTTTACCAATCAGTTTAGCTCTACAAAACAATCATTTTAGTGTTTAAATTATGATTCTACGTCCAACCGTTGCCGAGATATTCAAAGTGCTAAACACAGTACGTTGTCCAATGTTATCCTTATGGAGAATATATAAAATTTGATATCCCGATTTTGTATGAATGTATATTAATGAAACTTGGTATGTGGCTTCACCTAGTACTGGTATATTGATATTTGCACAAAAAATTGATTTTTTGTTGATTATCTTCTTAGCAGCAAACCTGCATACTCATCCCTAATGTTATTCTTATGGAGAATACGTAAAGCTTTATATCTCCCTTAATTATGAACATAAATCATTAAAACTTGGTATGTAGCTTCACCTGGTTGAGTTATATTGATAATTACAAAAAAACCATATTTTTATCGTCCTTGTTGCAGCAAACCTGCGTTCTCAGTCCTAATGTTATTCTTATGGAGAATAAATAAAATGCTATATATCAGTTATTTATTTAAGTATTTTTATGAAACTTAGTAAGTGGCTTTATGTGGTAGTAAGAAATATATTCATGCATAGGAAATTTGCTGAGTACGCAGGTTTGCTGCGACGGGGGTATTTGGATATACTGCTATTTTTTCCGAGATCCTGGGATCAATACCTTTAATATGAGCTGTCTCCCATCGTCCTGTGATTTGCTAAACACTCACAATTTTTTACTTAAAACATTTGCCCACAGAATTATATATAACTAGTGGCTTGAAGGGGCCATAGCCCTTAACCTTGCTCCAAGTAGGAACACATATCAGTTCGCAAACTAAGTAGATACTTAATCACATGTTTTAATGTAAACATAGCAGACGTTTTTAAATCCCCATGCTTTTCTTATGGGGGATGTTTTACGTTATTTATCGTTTGCTGGTAACTTTTTGGAAATACTGATATTTTTGTTTTAAGGCTTACCCCAACCTTACCCCCACATATTATACACCAAAACGTTCGTCTAGGTGTGCAGATGTGTAAACTGGCTTTAGATTTTTGATCTAGGTCATAGAACTCAAAAATATTCAAAAAAACTGAATCTGTGTCCCATTTCCAATTTCCAGTTAAAAAAAACAGATGTTTTGTTTGTTTTTCTACCAAAATAATTGCAGCATTTAATACATTATGGGCAGGTAATCATCAATAATACATCTATCTATCTATATTATTAATACGTTACATGCAAACTTTGTAAACAATAAGGCTTTTTTGATTTAAGACTTACCCCCACATATTATACACCAAAACGTCCGTCTAGGTGTGCAGATGTGCAAACTGGCTTTAGATTTTTGATCTAGGTAATAGAACTCGAAAATATCGCAAAAAACGGAATGTGTGTAACATTTCAAATTTCCAATTAAAAAAACCCAGCTGTTTTGTTTGTTTTCCACCAAAATAATTGCAGCAGTGAATACATTATGGACTGGTAATCAGAAAAAAATCATCTATCTATTCATTCATTCATTAATTGTTGCTGGATTAGGAAACCCCAGCATAGCCGCAGGGCACGTCTACCACAAACGGGACTTTAGCGCAGGTTACCGGAACGATAGGATGTAGTAGGAAAGGAAAAGGTGAGATGGGACTGGCAGCCAAATTGACCTTTCAGAGGGCCAACTCCCGTGCTCCGGTGACAGCTGCATGTGATCACGCTCAAACAGACGGCCAACTAGTGGCTTATGTATACCGCCCTGAAAGTTTTTTTTTACCCATACGATTAACATGGAAAATAATTTCATTTGAACTGCAGCTGTTAATAAATTTTGGACAAGTATTCAGCAAGAGTACATCTATCTATCATAAATAAAACGAGTTCGCACGCAGCACGCTGACGTGAGGGAAGTGAATTTCCATATACAAAACTTTTAAAACTCAAAACCAGTGTAAAAAAATACATTTATTCCAATTTTATTGAAATCTAAAATATGTATTTTTTGGCTGTTCTGATGCTCCTAGTTTCATCTACCTGCAATGCTAGGAATGTACAATTTTGCACATTATAAGGTTAGGAGAAGGTCCAGTCAGGCTTAAAAGTAGGCGCGAGGTTGCTGGGGTGATACAAATACAGCAACAAATGAATAACATGCTTTTCTAATTTAAAAACCCCATAAGACAACGTACTGTGTTTAGCCGATATACATTTTCTTTAATAACTCGTTCGATATTTTTCCTAGAATAACGAGAGAGAACTTTAAACTTTTGCTTCACTAATTCCCATCTTAATGTAAGCAATAATTTTACATCCGGGGCTTTTGTGACTCTTTTTGGGCCCAAAAACTAGAAATTTGAAAGAATAATCCCCAAAAAAGTGGGTAGAGGTTTCCGATTGTTTTTCCCAACTGAACAGAACTTGTACAACTGATTATAGAAAGGAAAATTCCTACTAAATTTAAAGTAAATCGGTCAAAAAATACGACCGCTACAGTGCACACACACACACACACACACACACACACACACACACACACACACAAATATATATAATTTTGAACGACCCCCCAAAACGTGTCCAGGGGGTCACGTTAGGTACTTATATGGTGGTCCCGGGCTTAATTTTCACCGTGCGGGTCATGCTAATAGTTCACTTTTCCATAGGAAATTCACTAATAAGTTTTCTTTATACTTCAAAACGTGTAACAGAAACTAACAAACAATTTGTTGACAGCGATAATGAAATCCATACAACTAATGTAGTTTTTAAAGAGATTTTGTAAACAATGCATTTAGATTTAATTAAAATAAACATTTTTTGTACTATTTAAATTTTTTTGCTTTAATTATCTTCAATTGATTTGTTTTAAAACTGAATACAATCCTAATATATAAAACAAAGTGGTGTTACTTACAAATGTAATAACTCAAGAACGGCTGAACGGATTTAAATTTAATTTTGCACACGGATAGGTTAATTATTACCTGGATTAACACATAGGATACTTTTTACCCCATAAAATGTGAAGGGCTCTCCCCCTTTGGTTTTTAAAGTTTAAATGTTATTCCTTACGGGAACATGAGTTTATAATGTTCTGCTTTTAATTAATAAACATATGTTTCGATAAAGCAGCTGTTTTTGTAAACAACTTTTAAAATTTGCATGTTATTCCTTATGGGAACAAGTGTTTATTAGGAGAATATCTAAACATACTTGAAAGGCATAAATATATGTTCATTATGGAAATAAAAAACCTACTCGAATGGCAACTCTCATAATGGAAATAAAAAACTACTTGAATGGCAACTCACACTCTTTTTTCGATAGACGAGTGAGCGTAGCGAACGAGCTCATATTGAAAATGAACGAGGATTTGACACAAAACAAATTCAATGGCATTAGGACAGGACAACGTCTGTCGGGCCAGCTAGTTACTTATAAAAGCAAAATTTGCATTAAAATACCCCCGTCGCAGCAAACCTGCATACTCAGCGAATTTCGAATGAACATATAACATAAAACATTAAAACACTTCACAGGATTCGTAAGAAATGTATTCACAGACAAGCGATATTTAAAATATTAATTAATCTCCATAAGAATAACATTGCGGATGAGTACGCAGGTTTGCTGCAACAAGGCACACAAAATAATGGGTTTTTATGCAAATACCAATAGATCTCATGTATGTGAAGTCACATACCAAGTTGCATCCATATACATTCATAAATAAGCGATATATAACATTTTAAGTATTTTCCATAAGAATAACATGGGGACCGAGTACCTAGGTTTGCTGCTACAGGAACCATAGGCGAAAATAGTTTTTTTGTGCAAACAACAATAAACCACAACCATATGAAGCCATATACCAAATTTCGTCAGTTTATGTTCATAAATAAGCGAGATATACAATTTTTCTTTTTCTCCATAAGAATAACATTAGACAACGTACTGTGTTTAGCACTTTCAATATCTCGGTAACCAATTGACGTAGAGCAATGATAAAAATACCAAATTGTTTGTTTTTTAAGCTCAACCTAATGGTATAAATTAAAATTTGATTTAAATTTAAATTACCTGTGAAAACCCCAAAAAACACATTTTTGGGGTATAAAACCCCCCCAAAACCCCCCTTCGGATGGTGCGATTCATCTGGTTTTCGAACTCGTTCAAATAAATGGTACTTTACATATTTGTACCAAATTTCATTAAGATCGGACCTTTTTTACGAGAGTTATCGTGCTTACGGACACATATATATATAAATATATATATAAATATATATATAAATATATATATATAATATATATATATATATATATATATATATACATATATAAAAATTTGAACGAATGGTGTTTTTGGCATCTGGGGACCTAAAAATGAAAAGTTATCATGGTCTCGGGCTTAAGTCTTACCATGAGACCTACGGTAATAGCTTCTTCCCTATAGGGGAAATTCGCTAAAAGCAAAATTTGCATTAAATTCGTACAAAATCCCACTGGTTGACCTGGTATAAAGATATAACAGGTGAACATACAAACAAACACAGGTGCAACATAACAGGTGTGAATAAACATGTGTTTTTTTTATGCCTCGTACACCCAGTTTGTACACAATTGAGAAAAATAATGAGGTAAAAACATAATCAAAATAGTAATTGATTGCATCAAGTAAATTTATAATATACAATATTTAATTGGAAACTCTCAGACATGTTATTATATTTAGAAATTATTTCATTGTCTACTTTGTTGTTAAATGTGGACACTCAAGCTTTAAATTATGACAGTCCAGTAATGCAAAACAGTTCAAGTCAATGGAATCTTCTTCAAACGGAAAACACCTCTACTCGTTGTCATAGTAAGCTACTCTACAACCGAAATAGATCCAACACTACTGGAGTGGGAGTAAAAGGTATAAGAAATGTTTTATCGGAGGATATGCCAAATACACCACTGTGTACATTTATTTTCAAAATTATAAGCACATTGAAAAACTTTGTGAACACCAATAACGGAATGTTATCAAAAGGAGGTATCGAGTTTGATCCAAGAAAACGAGAAGACGCCTATAAGATTTCGGATCCAAGACAGAATCCTTACGCTTTAGCTATTCTATTCGCGTTTAAAAAAGATAAATTTGTTTGTTCAGGTTCTTTGTTAACAGCCGAATGGGTACTTACTGCAGCACATTGTGTAAAGAATTATGGCAAAGGCAAAATATATGTTTATGCTGGAGGTCATTCGTTGGTAGAGGTTCTGTTGTGGCTTAAGCGAAACACATCTCTTCCAATCGATTCACAGCTGATAGAAGCAAAAGAATTCTTCTACAACGATCAAGGCCTGGACACCGCTTTAATAAAGTTGCGATACAAATTCAACTTGACTGACACTGTACAAACTATCCAACTCACCAACACAACTTGGAAGCATAGAGGTTACAAGGAATGTGTTACAACAGCCTTCGGTTCAGTGTTGGGCTCTAAGAGGAATGTAGACGATTTTTCCAGAAAAACGCAAGAGCTTGAGGTAAAGCAGCCCTGCTTATGTTCTTTTTGGTTGAAGTTGTTAGTTGTAACTCCTATCGACGACTTATTTTGTGCCAAGCCCATTCAGGACTACGGCGTATGTTTCGGGGACTCTGGAGGAGGGTTGGTTTGTGACGACAAACTCGTCGCGGTCAATATGCTCATCGTAGCATTAAAAGACGTTGATTACTGCGAAATGAATTTGATGAGATCATATTTTTATAGTATTATTGGGTTAAAAGTTGAACAATGTGGTGAAAAAGATACCATCAGTGTTTTCCAAGCTACATGCCGTTCATTGCCTTGGATAAACCAACACGTAAAACTATTTTCTGACAATGAGATAGCAGAGTGTGCAGATCTAAGTTCATCCGGAACACAGGTTTATTTTCGTCTTTTGGTAATTTTAACCATTATGTCAGTAAATTTCCTAGTTCATTAAAAATTGCATAAATTGGCTACAGTCAGGTGGGCTCATTTTGAGTGGTGCAAAACTTCTATTTTTGTTTTATCTGCCTCTTTCCCCCAAAAAATGTACTTGTTGTGTCTATTGCAGTTAACATGTATGTACTTTACAGTTATTCTTTACATGTTATTTTTTCTGTACAAAAGTCTTATAGAACGTATGCACATGACCAAGAGTGACCCAAAGTCACCTCTTCATTGAGGTAGCAATGGTAGGTGATGCAAAAGGTACTGCCACCGAATGACACCCCTATTACTAAAGTGTGGAAACTGTGGTATTTTGTATAATTTGTTGGTGGTTTTTGGAGTTTTCTGATGACATTTACAGCAATTTTGTTGCGTACAGAACCGGAGTATTGCAGGTAAGGTTATTAGGAATGACGAAAAAGGTTTAGGAAGGTTTTTTTTTAATAAACTGTGCATTACTGAAACAAAAACATTCAAATTAATAAAGGAAAAAAATACAATAATTTTGTTTATAAAATTAAACAATCACACATTGCATCATAAAATGGAGAATTTTGTCGTTTCGTATTTTAGCACAACAGTGACAGTAATTTTTGGTTTTTATCAATGTTTATCACTATACACACTACACTACATACTGTATTCAATACAGATGTACCGTACTGCAAAAAAATACTTGACCATAAAATGCTATATAATATTTACAGGTAACTGTCAAATGTATTATACATTGTACTTGGGACCGAAATAACTGGAAAAAGTAATTTAAAACCAGGTTTACATACCTTTTCCGTCCAAACAGTTCAAAAATATATGCTGCCACCTACTATGACGACATGTTTTGGAATCTAGAATTCCATCTTCCGGTCATACCAAAAACGTCCGTAATTCATACAGATTTTCGTCAAAATTTAAAAATTTTTGTTAATCATTAATACAGTTTAACATAACACCACAACACGACATTAAACACATATTTCGCACAAATTACCAACACACACAAGCCGGCCGGTGATTAGACTCCGACTGAGAAGGGACACGGCTCAGTTTGGATGGACAAGGTATGTAAATTCTAAACAACAGTTCAGGAGGCATTTTCAAATTAATGGAAAAAGTAAATACCATCTTGGTTTAGGCAACACCTTTAACACATACATCTGGTCTACAACACTGACCTCTGAATCACGCCAAGTAAAACAAGGCTTCCCTTTGTATCTTTCTAGATTTTTGTACTTTATATCATTGGATCTCCTTGGATACAGGATCCTACATCCTGATTGCTGGAAGCGATTATGAAGATGCCTGGTCAAGGACACTGAGAGGGAGTCCAGTTAATGTTGTTTAAAAACCAGGTCTACATACCTTTTCCGTCCAAAAGGTTCAAAGTGATCCTGCCCCTACCATGACATGTCTCGGAATTAAAAATTCTATATTCTGGT
Organism: Allygus modestus; assembly: GCA_963675035.1. Classification (NCBI taxonomy): domain Eukaryota; kingdom Metazoa; phylum Arthropoda; class Insecta; order Hemiptera; family Cicadellidae; genus Allygus; species Allygus modestus. The sequence continues at coordinate 29,404,965 of OY776117.1, forward strand.
CAAACAAAAATCAGTAGATTTTTTTTATTTTGACATAAACCGTAATGGATTACCTTCATTTTTGTTTTACTAGAAGACGGAATTTTGATTTCCAAAACATGTCAACACAATAAGTGACAGGATCAATTTGAACTGTTTGGACGGAAAAGGTATGTAAAACTAGTTTTTAGAAATTCAGGAGGCATTTCATTAATGAATAATATTGTTTGTATATCACCGGCCAGGGACTATATACTTTAAAATGTTTTTAAATACTTAAATAAAATATAAATAATGCATACATTTTGGACTAAAAAACAAACTGTGTAATGACATGACTATTTGTAAACAACGTGGAAAATATGTACAACTTGGATCTGTTATGAATTATCAGATCAGCTGACACTTTTTAAATAGTTAGGTCATTACAGTCTCCCACACTATTTTAAAGCGCTAAATTTTGTTCAATAGAGCACATAGTCCTTGAAACGAGATGGTAAACGTCTTTGTCGTTGTGATTTTCCTTGGACTTCTGGAACAAGAGTGTTAGCGAGATTGGAAGATAACCGACAATCTAGAATTGTTGACCTAGTAGGAGTCGCAAGCGGATCTTGATTGACATTTCGAGGATACTGAGGTTTTGGAGCCATTGGAATGTTGTATGTCTGAACTGTTCCAAATGTGACAGTCTTAGGTCTTGACACCAAAGTGGATTGTATTTGGTCAATACGACGTTTTAGCAACCGTCCTGATGTGTCAATGGAAACTAGATAATATCGTGTTTCCAGTTTTTTCTTTATTTCCCCAAACTGCCAAACGTTCTTGTTGTTGATGAACAGACGGAATTGTACCCTCTCCCCCACGTGAAAAGAACGTGCCAGTGGAGCATCTGATTTTGAGGCTTGATGTCAGTAAGGTAAGATGGCGTCTATTCGGATTCTCAACTTCCGGGTCAGGTAAAGTTCGGCAGGAGATTAATCGCAGGCGAGAGGGGTTGCCCGATACCACATCAGAATGTTTTGAACTTTTTGTGACATAGGGATGTTCTCAGTAGAAGAGGCTTTGAGACGGTTCTTCAACGTTTGAACTGAGTGCTCTGCTAGACAATTGGTTGCTCGAAGCGATGAATTTTTGAAAAATTCCGCGTGCTTTTCAGTATGCGTGGAAAGTGTCACTCTGGAAGATTGTAGCGTTGTCAGATCCAAGAACTCTTGGGTATCCGTGAGAAGCGAAAATTTGTTCCAGCAATTGGATGTTGTTTGAGCTGGATGGTGCGTCCTTGAGTACCTCAGCCTATTTTGATCTGGAATCAATGCATACAAGGAAGTTGAATCCTTGAAACGGCCCGGCGTAGTCTATATGTACCCTTTCCCAATTTTCTTTAGGGGGATCCCAAGGGTGAACTGAGGCTTTCGGTGGGTTTGGTCGGGTTAGAGCACAATTTTCGAATACTCTTACAAGACGTTCGATAGCTTTATCGATATTTGGCCAATAGACGTACCGGCGTGCAAGCTTCTTCATCTGGGTTATTCCAAGATAATATTCATGAAGTTCATCGAGGATCTTGGACCTGAGAACGGATGGGACATAGACCCGGTTACCTCGAAAGAGTATTCCCTCAACTAATGTAAATTCTGAGTCAATTGAGCTGGTTAGAAGGTGATGATCTTTGAGAGCTCTGTGTCTTCCTCAGTTTCGATTCTGATATCTTCAGCTGTGATTTCATGACTTGAAGTCTGAAAAATCACTTGAGCGCAAATTGGATTTACCTCTTCACACATGCCCTTTTCAGTAGATGCACGGACGTTTATGAGAGAAGCTCTTGATAGACAGTCTACGCTTTTGTTTTGAATGCCCTTCTTGAATTTCAATTTGTTGTTGAAACCTGAAAGATAGGAAGCATATCGGAGCAGGCGTGCTGAAGTCATTTGAGGAAGAGCCTTGTCGTGCCTGAAGATTCGAGAGATTGGTTGGTTATCCGTAACTAGCTGGAATTGAGTCCCAAATATGTAATAATAGAAGTGTGAGATACCAGATATTATGGCAAGTGATTCACGGTATAGTTGACTGTAGTTGCACTCAGCAGCAGTGAGTGAACGCGAGCCGATGGCAATGGGTCTCTCAGGTCCCTGGATTGTATGGCTGAGGACAGCAGCTAGTAGGTGAGGCGTCCGTGGTGAGGACTAATGGTAGTTCTAGGTCGAAGGGTACGAGTACCCGGCCACTACAGAGCTCAGCTTTGGTTTTTAGAAAAGCTGTTTCACATTTATAGGTCCGTTCCCATTTGATACATTTCCGCAATAGGCATCGTAAGAGTGAAGTGTGAGTCGATGCGTCTGGAAAGAATCTAGGATAATTTGAAACTAGCCCCATTAAGCGTCTTACTTCCTCGACGTTTGAAGGGCGGGAAATTTCTTGGATGGCTTTTATTTTGGCTGGAGATTTGCTGATTCTATTGGACTCCACCACTCGTCCCAGGTATTTGATATTTTCTTTGAAGAAAGAGCACGTCTGATTGTTTACGTGTTGGTCGAAGTCAGAGAGACGTTGAAGGCAGGCTTGAAGTTTGTTTCTGCATTCTTCCATGGTGGAACCATGGCAGATAATATAATCAAAGTACACTTCAGTTTTCGGTAAACCCTTCAAGATCCGAGCAACGATTCGGTTTAATTCAGATGGAGCCGTCTTGATCCCAAAACTGAGGCGATTGACACGATATGTACCGCGGTGCGTTGACATCATTTGAGTCATGCTAAAATCCTCGTTGACCTTGAGATGCTTTGTATAGGTCAAGTTTGCAAAAGAAGTGGGATCAACGTAAACTATTGCGTACGTCATCGATTTTTCGAATTGGATGGATGGACTGGACAATTCGCTCACTGACCCCACATTTGTAGTCGACACAGAGACGAACACCACCATCTGCTTTGGCTATCACAACTAGGGGCGATCCCCAATCACTGGTTGCAACGGGCGTGATGATTCCATCAGCTTCGAGTGTGTCCAATTCGTGGTTGACCCTGTCGAGAAGAGCGTAGGGAACGTTACGCTCCCGACTAAAGATTGGCTTTGCTCTTGATCGCAGATTTAGAGACACTGTAAAGTATGGAATGCATCCAATTTTCGGTTAAAAAATTGGTACAAATTTTTGGAAGATTTCCTCAACTGAATTGAGCTGTTGAATCTGGAGTTCTGTAGCTGGTCGATTCATTTCGGCATCAACCTGGCAAAGTTCAATAGCCAGGCCCCGGATCCATTGTCGACCCAGGAGTGCATCATGACCTGCGGGTACAATGTGAAGTTCACTTTTGAACCGTTTCCCCTTGTATGTGACAGTGGTTAAGACCTTCCCCTCTGTTGTGATAATGACACCAGAATAATATGAAAAAGCCAAATTTGATGGTTCAACAGGGTTGTTCAAATTCAGGTTGTCGAAGTCGTTCTTTACAAGAAGAGAACATTTCAATCATCCGTCATTTCATTCAAGCACACTCCAGACTCAGCTTATTAAAGTCAAGAATTAACATCAAAGTAATAATTAACTATTCCTGATTTTGACATAACGACTTTGATCTCGTCTGTGTATAATGGAAGCTCAACAGTTTGCCGCACTTTTAGCCATTTTCAAATAACATCAAAAATAACTCCTCAGCGAAATTTCTACCCAGTTTCAAGCTCAAGTCGAAGCGATTGTTTCATCTGCTGTAAAAACCAAAGATACCTTACCTACAAACATGTTAAATGTAGCTCCTTTTGAGATTTTCGATGCCAAACGGGAAAAATTTACAAGCTACCTAGAACGTTTCGAAAATTACTATACGATGAAAGGTTTAATAGACAAGAAAAATATTGCTCAACTTCTATGTGCTTCTGTAGGTAGTGATCATTACAATAGTCTTTCTGATTTGTTGGGACCTGATAAATCACTCAAATCATTCAACTACAAAACTCTTGTAGATAGTTTTAAGAATTTTAAATTCCAAAGAAGAGTATTGTTGTTTCTCAACAATATTTCCTGAAAATTTTTCAAAAAGACCGCCAGTCAATTTCCAAGTTTGTAGCTGACTTTCAGGCACGATATGCCAAATTGTGGATTTTCAGTTGATTGTTCGAAGCCTGCCTGTAAAGAGTTGGTACCAATTGCCGTTGTTTTCTTACGTGCACAATTTATCAGAGGATTAAGGGACGATTAGCTTAGAGAAAAGATTGTACAGTCAGACAAAACAACGTTTGATGAAATCCTTGAGAAAGCCATTGCTCTTGAAGCATCAAAAATCGAGAGCAAAGAATTTCGTCAACGTCAGTTCCATTTAATCTCATTTCGATTCCACTGACATCAACAAAATTACAAAGTCCTCCAGACAGTTCAGATCCCATCCTTGTCACCAACTAAAATGTCTAAATAAAATATAAATAATTCATGCATTTTGGACTAAAAAACAAACTGTGTACTGACATGACTATTTGTAAACAACTTGGAATATATGTACAACTTCGAATTATTATGAATTATCAGATCAGCTAACACTTGTTAAATAGTTAGGACATTACATTCATCCTTGCGGTTAAGGGGATACATACCGTTTTAGTGGAAACCAGATTCAAAGCACTTAGTAACATTGTCTTCCATCTCTCCTAATAATAAATTCAGCTGTTTTTTTAACATTTCTTAGTCAGTTCTGCTCTTCTAGGATAAGGATCTTTCGTCATACAGTCCCAAGCCCCCCCATAAGGATCTTTCGTCATACAGTCCCAAGCCCCCCCATAAGGATCTTTCGTCATACAGTCCCAAGCCCCCCCCCCCAAGGATCTTTCGTCATACAATCTCAAGCACAACCATAAGGATCTTTCGTCATACAGTCCCAAGCCCCCCCATAAGGATCTTTCGTCATACAGTCCCAAGCCCCCCATAATGATCTTTCGTCATACAGTCCCAAGCCCCCCCATAAGGATCTTTCGTCATACAGTCCCAAGCCCCCCATAAGGATCTTTCGTCATACAGTTCCAAGCCCCCCATAAGGATCTTTCGTCATACAGTCCCAAGCCCCCCCAATAAGGATCTTTCGTCATACAGTCCCAAGCTCCCCCTTAAGGATCTTTCGTCATACAGTCCCAAGCCCCCCCCCATAAGGATCTTTCGTCATACAGTCCCAAGCCCCCCCATAAGGATCTTTCGTCATACAGTCCCAAGCCCCCCCATAAGGATCTTTCGTCATACAGTCCCAAGCCCCCCCATAAGGATCTTTCGTCATACAGTCCCAAGCCCCCCCATAAGGATATTTCGTCATACAGTCCCAAGCCCCCCCCCCATAAGGATATTTCGTCATACAGTCCCAAGCCCCCATTTTTTTAAACATTTGTATTCAGCCTTTGTTCGAGGTATGAACACAAAATTCGAGAATTTCTATTTGAGTATATTTGTAATTATATTGAAATGGCTATATATCTATAGTTCTTCAAATCAGTTCTTGAGTGTAACAATTGTTCAGGTATAGATTTTTGGGTAACAACCTTTAAGAAATTTATAATTTTTTAAGTGCGGTAGGGTTACAATAATTATTAAATATTAAATTTGTCCTAAAACTACACATATTAAGGTATTTTGGTGTCGTTTTTATTTTCTTATTATAACCCTTACAATTGGGAAATGTACCAATAGTTTCCCCAAAAACACCCAAAGTCACCACCTGACTGTATTTTTCTTTTTTTACATTGTTTTTCGATTGTCTGATAATATTTTGTATATTTCATTCTTGTCAATTCGATAGAGTTTGTTCTCACATCTGTTTTGAATATATCAATATCCGTTAAAGATTTATGTACCAAAATATATGTCCTAATTTATAGTTGTGCATAATGGATTATTTTTTGATATTTTCTTTCTTAAGGGCATGGGCTGCTCTCATAGTTTCCTGTTTGCCCATGATATTAACACGGAGAAAAATTGTTATTGAATTGCAGCTGAATACATTATGGACAGGTTATTAGCCATGATGTGGTTCTTACATCATGGTTATTAGCAATAACATAGGTGACAAGTAAGGAATATATCTATCTATATAAATAAAATAAGTTTTGTTTCTACATCGCTTTGAGCCGTACAATGTGTGAATGTGGCAAAACTATCAAGGAAAAAGCCAACATTTGTAATATAATCTTTTATACAGTTTTGACGACAGGGTGATTTCTAGTTTTAATTGTTACTCAGAATGTTTAATGGTTTTTTAAATTTTAATTTTATAACCCTGAATAATTTGAAGAATTTTAAATAATTTCATCATAGGACTAAACTAGTATATTAAAAAAAAATCAAACAAATTAATAAACCATAAAACAACATTTTTATAAGGAATAGGCAAGTGTTATTACAGAACAAAGTTCAAACCCGAACCCATAACCACAACAGCTACAAAGCGGAAGGTACCAACACTTGAACCTGGCAGGAAGAGACACTGTATCTGGCACTGTAGTTTACAGTTGTATTCATTCCGTACTTTTTCGTCCAATTCTTGTGTTCAGTGCCATAAAACTTAACCAAAAAGATTATGAAGAAGCTTAATGCAATCAAAAAAAGGAAAGAGTCGTTTCAATACTTTTGCCAGCTGCTCAATAACAGACAACCACAATAACAATATGTACAAAGGGGAATAGTCCAAAACCTCATTATAGTCTACTAAAGTTCGGAGCCATCCACTCCACCTCTTGCACCACGTCACAGTACTAGGCCACTGCCCAAATTATACAGCACTGAGGACATTGAATACTCGTGAGAGCCAAGTTTCACTTATAAAACACAATAAAGAAATATGCTCAACTGCCTTGAATGCGAAACTTGATTATTTCCCCATAACAATACGATTGATTGACAACGTACACGTATTTAGCACCGGCAGGTTTTACTCACTTTTCTCCAGAACCACTACTAATATAAAAATTAGGTAGTGCCTGTCTGTCTATTGCTACATCATGCCAAAAGCACTGGACCAATTCCGCTGAAACATTGGCAAATATCGTCTATGTAACCAGAAGTGATATAGGCCTATTGCCATTTAGAAAGGTCCTCAGGGCTCAGCCCCACGAGACTTCCAAGTTCTCATGTTATTCATATGAAACCCTTAACGCCCAGAAAAAGGAGGAAGACTTCTGAGACTACTCTTTTTAATTGTTCATGTGTCATGTTATTGTTATTACCATATTTTTAGTAAATTTGCTCGTTGTATATTTGTACAGTTGCAAATAAAATAAACGGTATCAGGAAACTGACACATACATTAGGTATGTCCACACTCGTGCGCTTTTGCGTGCGCTATGACGCATGCGTCTACGCATGCAGCAGCGCAAGGTGGGGCATGCGCTGACGCATGCCTTATTTGGACAATTTGACAGCGCACAGCAGAGCGCACAGGACAGCGCACGTAGTTCCACCAGGCTTGGATCTCTATGCGCTGTTGCTTTCAACTTCGAACGTTGTTTGAGAAGTTTTTGTAAAGTGTTTTATTTCATTTATTATAATCATGGAGAACGAGCTTACTGTAGAGTTTATTGAGGATTATAGGTTTCACGAGTGTTTGTGGAATATTCACAGTAAGTACTACACCAATAAAATGAAACGTAAAGACGCTTATTCAGAGCTATCGAAAAAATATAATCTTACAGAAAAGGGAGTGAGAAACAAAATAAAAAGTCTTCGCTCGTACTTTTCGAAAGAGCACCATAAAGTAACTAGCAAGAAAAGTGGAGCTAGTACTGAAAGCTGTTATGAATCGACGTGGTTTGCTTATCGGCCACTGTTATTCATAGCGGACTCTGTTACGCCGAGCCCGGCGATGGGACTGGACTCTCTGAAGATTGGAATGAAAATGAGGTAAGTGACTCAACAACATGCAGACAGTGTATCACACAATAATGTATTACAGGGGCGTAACAAGAAAAATATGTTACTCTTTAGTACATACGTTACTTTTATTCTGATATTAGCGAATTTCCCCTATAGGGAAGAAGCTATTACCATAGGTCTCATGGTAAGACTTAAGCCCGAGACCATGATAACTTTTTGTTTTGAGGTCCCCAGATGCCCAAAACACTATTCGTTCAAATTTATATATATGTATATATATATATATATATATATATATATATATATATATATATATGTGTGTCCGTGAACGCGATAACTTGAGTAAAAAAAGTCCGATTTCGATGAAATTTGGCTCAAATGTGTAAACTGACATTTATGACTTTAAGTTCGAAAACCATAAAAATCGGACTATGGGAAGGGGGGTTTATGGGGGTTTTAAATTTTCCAAAAACCAGTTTTTTGCATTTTTTACCCTAAAATTTTTAAAAAACTTAATTTAGGTTTAGACCATGTTATAGAGCTTAAAAAAACAAATAATATGGTATTTTGAATTATTAACCTAGGTTAAGTGGTTGCGGAAAAAATCCAAAAAACATGCTCATAAAATCTCCCATGTTAATCTTATGGGAAAAAGGTTTTTGGCTTTTCCTCAGTTAATTTTACTTTAAACTTCACATTTTCTTTTACCAATCACTTCAGCTCCACAAAACAATCATTTTGGTGTTTAAATTGTGATTCTACGTCAAACCGTTGCAGAGATATTCAAAGTGCTAAACACAGTACGTTGTCCAATGTTATCCTTATGGAGAATAAATAAAATTTGATATCTTGATTATTTATGAATGTATATTGATGAAATTTGGTATGTGGCTTCATGTTGTACTGGTATATTGATAATTGCACAAAAAATAAATGTTTTGTTGATTGTCCCCGTAGCAGCTAACCTGCATACTCAGCCCTAATGTTATTCTTTTGGAGAATAAGTAACGTTTTATATCTCCCTTAATTATGAACATAAATTAATAAAACATGGTAAGTAGCTTCACCTGGTTCAGTTATATTAATAATTGCATAAAAACTCATTTCTTATCTTCCTCGTTGCAGCAAACCTACGTACTCAGTCCTAATGTTATTCTTATGGGGAATAAATAAAATGTAATAAATCACTTATTTATGAATGTATTTTTGTCAAACTTGGCGAGTGGCTTTATGTACTAGTGAGAAACATATCAATGCATTGGAAATTCGCTGAGTACGCAGGTTTGCTGCGACGGGGGGTATACATGTATATAATATATTTACAATATTATTAACTGTATTAAGCTACGGCAAATTAACATACTATTGATATTGTACAAAAAATACAAATAATATTTTTCAAAATGTAAAGGAACTGACGTGAGATAAACCTAGACTTTTATTTGACGTGAAATGCAACCCACAGGCGATGTGAAATATTCCATGAACTCTTCTCGAATCGCTTTTGCGGTATTTGATGCATTTCGAGGAATTTTGCGAAGTTGTCTTACCCCAGAGTCACTTGCAGTTACCTGCCTCCAGGTACCAGGAATTAGTTCACCTGTGGAGGCATCCTCGTTATCGAACGACCCTGGAGGTGAGTAGAACCGCTGAGAGTCAGGCTGCGATCTGAGAAAGTTGTGGAGACATACACAAGCAAGTGCTATATCGCACACAGTATTGTCGACTTTCACCTCTATTGGTTTACGGAAAATTCTAAAAACGGATGTTAGCAAACCAAACGCATTTTCAACTAAACGCCTGGCCCTTGAGAGTCTGTAATTGTGAATTCTACGCGGGGAGCCTTTGACTAAGCGATCTGTGAACGGTTTCATAATATGGCGTGTTAATGGAAACGCGTCATCTGCTACTAGTACGTAGGGGATGGGTGTTTTTCTTCCTGGTAGGGGTTCTTCACTTGGAATATTTAAAGATTCATCTTTGAGCCTTTTAGAAAATCCTGTGTCCCTGAAAACCCCCCCCATCTGATATACGGCCTTGGCAACCGATGCTTACGTAAATAAAATTGTAATTTCCATCAACGATTGCCATAAGCACAATGCTGTGCGTTCCTTTATAATTGTAAAATTCTGCCACTGTATTTTCTGGCCGAAGTATCAAAATGTGCTTGCCATCTAGTGCTCCTATACAGTTCGGGTAATTCCACTGCTGGAATATTTGGTCGGATATTTTTTTCCATTGCTGTTCGTCAGCTGGTATCTGAAAAAAGTGCCTTGATAGAGAATTTTGAAATTTTATATCACTAATGATTTTTTTTTTATTTGTAGGAAGACGATGGTGACATCTCCAGAAATGATTTATATTCTCCTGGCCCTTCACCCTCTTCGCTAGAAAAAAACACAAATAATGCGACAGGTGTCAATAGCGTTGTACCAGAGGCAATACGCACAAAACGTAACATTGTCAAACGAAAAAGATGTGAAGACGATCAGAAAGAAGCTGAGGCTTTAAACTTCCTCAGAACAGCCGCAGCATCCATCGCTGAAAAGGACGATTGTACCATTTTCGGACAAATGATTGCCACTGAAATCAGGAAGTTAAATCGCCGGAACAAAGTCATTGCTAAAACCAGAATTCAAAATATAATATTTGAACTTCAATTGGATGAAATAGATGGACGAACATCTGCCGGGACAAGTGTAAGCACTGATAACAGCTATCAACAATCGTCTTCCGGTGGAAGGATGGACCCTGAGAATGTCCCTGGAATGGAAGAATTTTTAATGTTTAATCTAAACAACAACGAAATAAGTAATGTTAAAAATAACAGTTAAATTTACTTTTTATTTATTGTGGGTATGTTTACACAATATATTTCGTATTTTGGAAACACGTACTTGTAAAAAACTGTTATCTTAATGAAAAAATGTAGTTGTCAAGATTTCCGAATTTATTATTATCTATATACATTTAATAACTGTTTACCTTTTTAGCGATATGTTACATCAACTTTTTAAGTTAATTTCTTACTATTTTATATTAAGAAAGAAGTTTCTACGCAGTACACTAGAAACGTTATACCTTTCGATTTATTGTAGGTATTATTATTTTGGTAAATAGTAAATAAATGCTTGATTAACATATGTAACACATAGTATTTTACCTGAATACACTCTTTTAGACTTCCAATTATTGCTTTCAGAACTTCAGGAACAATAACCGATATACTTTGTTTTGACACTCTGAACAGGTACATCAAAGACGCAAAACTGTCACCAGAAGCCAAAAACCGCAATGTTATTGCCAATCTCACTTCTGCTGGGATCGCTTCTCTAAAACGACTGTCAGATTTTTCAATTTGTGGTTTAACCAAATCCAAAAGGGTTTCAAAATTCTTCTTAGACATCCTCGTAAAGTTTTTGAATAAAACATTTTCATTTCCTTCTAAATCTTTTAAAATGCGGAAGTTACGAGTTTTAAAGTACTCTTTCATCCAAACTGATCGTCTTGAATTTTTGCGTTTTTTAACTCCCTTTAGCACTAAATATGCGGCACTGATTCCTCCTAACAGAACGTCTTCGTCCATCTTCAAAACACAGCTGAATAACAAATCAATAAATCAATTGATCAATAAATAAAAGATAAATAGTAATTTTTGTATTCCCCATAATAATAACATTGGACAACGTACTGAGTTTTTTGTTAGTGAGGCACTAGTGTGGACAGGCGAAGGGCATGCGTCTAAGCGCATGCAATTAAGGTATGCGTTGACGCATGTTGAATTGAATGTTGAACTGCACGTTGAAACGCGAGTTGAAAGTGAAAGCGCACAAGTGTGGACATACCTTTCCCCCTTTTAGACAAACTTTAATGAATAAATTACTTTTTATTTACTAAATATAGAATACAAAGCACGGTCCAATGTACAGAAAATCTTGTAAACAAGTTGTTTTCAAAAATATCCACCCAAATCCCTATTTGGGAGGCACTACAGAATCCATCGCTACACACGTGGTTCTAAGAGGGGAAATGCCCCCTATTCCCCCCCTCAGGATTATTAAGGGGCAAAATATTTCGAATTCCCTCTGTTGGTCAATGCTAACTTGAGAAGGATATCAAGTTTGAACGAAATTGATCAATAAATAAAAGATAAATAGTAATTTTTGTATTCCCCATAATAATAACATTGGACAACGTACTGAGTTTACCGCACAATGAAAATTTCAATTTTCTCCGCAAGTAATCGTTGAATAGTAATTAAATTACTAAATTATTTAGTTTTTTGAGCTCTTTTTAATGGTGAATAGTAATATTTTTTTATTTATTTTTTTATGATCTAAAAAACTGAATTTTGATGTTTTAAGTCTTGTAAGTTCTGAACCCGAATTTTTACAGAAATTCGGGTGGTTTCATTTTGTTGGAAAACTAAAGTTCTACAAACGAATAAAGTTTAATCAAAATCGTGGGAGCTGTTTTTGAGAAATCTTGATTTTTCATGTTTTTTGGTGGTTTTTGGGGGATAATTGCCCTTAAAAATAAAAAAAATTAAAAAATGTTAAAAAAACCTGGAGATATCGTGGATTAGTGTCTACATACTAAATTTCACAAAAATCAGATAATTGGTTATGGATCTAGCTCTGTACACATCCATACCGATAGGCAGACAGACAGACACACAAACCTCACGTAAAAAACACTTTTTTGGGTTCAGGGAGCACCAAAACGAATGTTTCCACTAACAACTCAAATTCGAAAATTTTGACGAAAACAATACCTTCTCCATATACTACGTATAAGGGGGAGAAAGTAAAAAAAATGTTTATAACTTTATTTAACTTTACAATCTGTTCTTAACTAGTTTGAACAATGAGTAAATAATATGTAAGATATAATACAGAAAATAACATTAAAACTTGAGCTAGTTGCTAACCACTGTTAGCGCTAACAAAAATCACTAAACAAATCTGAAAGGCAAGTCCAAGATTGTGGATCATTTCAATCTGCACACAGCGGTTGAGTTTTCGAGCAAGTTCATAGCAAGATGATTCGGGTGGTTTTCTAATTTTACAATTTATTTTGCACTGAACCTAGTGATCTCTTCTTTAACTGTTGGGATGTTTAAGTCATGATGTAGCGTTCTATTGGATACAAACCAAGGTGCTTTGGCAATTTTTCTTAGAATTTTTTATTGGTACCTTTGGATTATCTCGAAAGTAAAATTAAAGACAAAAAAATCGTATGGAGGAGAGTTTTATTTGGTTTATGTCACCTGTATGTTTCCAAATTCAATGCATTTAAATAAACAGCTGTTATAAGGAATAAATGTCTAACTACTATAGTGTTCCAATTGCCATTGAGACACTGTATATTTAATATAATATTTGTGACATGTAAAACGGAAATAATATTATAAAAGAAGTTTTGTGAATAATTGCTGACAATTGCAAATTAGAATTGCTGGTGCTACTTGGTTTTGCAAGTCTGGGCAAACTCGCGATTTTCTTGTCCGGGTATGTCAGAAAGAAGTTGGAGACAATGATTTGAATTGTTGCTTGGCCTGAAGGGACAGGAGCCGAGTCACGTGACGGCCGGCGTTCTCGGCTTCGAGAACTTTCTGAGCAAAGCTTATATATTCACAGTCACTGGGGGACTGCGGCATTTTACGTACATTTCTGGTGTCGTGAGTTTGTCGCTAGTTTACCCAACGAGATGTGAATTTCTTCAGATTGGAATGTACAAAAGTTGTTTTAAAATTTAGTGTCTTAATTCAAATCATTTCTCCATTTCTCATTTTGTTGTTTTTCAAAAAGGGGGACAGTCTGTAAAACAATTATTTCTTTTTCAGGGTTCGAAGCGTTTCTATTATTGGATTGAAGATAAACTAAAACCATACTGTTAAAGTACAGAAAGAAGAATTATATAATTAAAGTTCAGTAAAATTAAATATCGAACAGTTTACTTTTATTTTGAAATATTGAAGTGATAAGCAAGACCAAGTTTTAATTTTATTTTGAATTTTAAATTATTTTAATTGACAATAAAGACTTTTAATTTGTTTGTTCAAATAAATAAAAGAAGATTATATTTTATTCATTTTTATTTTGACCACTTCTTAACCTCAAGAAATATTATAGCCTGCTGGTCAGTGCTATACTATAGACTGTCATTCCTTTGTTTACAATTGTTCTACTCTAAATATTCACCCCGTTGCAAAGCACGGACTAGTTCAAAATAAAATCGTGTTTAAAAATACTAAGTTGTTAGTTTTCTACGGTATAGATAGAAAATATCGTATTTATAGGGTAAAATAAATATTTATTCACAGTAATAAACAACATTTTAATGAACAAATTACGAAAATAATAGTTTACCTGGGTGTTAAAACTTGGAGCGCAGAGGGGAAAAACTTTGAACATAAAATCACTTTGTGTTAGTCCTTATTCATTTTGAATAACATTGTTACAGATAAAATTCAATCAATGTTCACGTCATGATCGACGTTAGCAGTAATATTGCGGTTTATTAATTGTTAAAGCTTATGTCACAAAAATCTCGCAGGAATGTACGTTTAGCAGGGCGAAAATACTTTTTTATCCCGCATCCTATTTTAATCCCACGGAAGGTCCAAAAGCCAGGCTAAAATTAAAATTCCCGTTTTTCGGGATAAAAACTCGCAAATTAAAACACTGGTTAAGGTTGTTCGTTCAAAAAATAAATTTCAGATTTGTATGTATGAATGTGTTTGTTACTATGTACTAAACACGAAAATGAGGTTTAAAAAATTTTAAAAAAATGTGGTGGTGGTTGTAGCCGTAGTGTCCTGTGTGGGGGTAGGGACATGCGCTTTAGTTTGCCGCTGCGCGCCACTACTGTCTCAGAGCTCACACACTCGCTACGAGACTAGTGGCGCCACCACGAAAGCACAACCCTTTTCCTATCCCAGTTTGCTTTCTCTATTGTTTTAGTTTTCGGTGGTTTGACTAATAATAAATCTTTCTTTTGTCACTTAAGATGTGGTTAGACCTCGTGCGAATTCTCGTGAAGCCTGAGTAGGGGTGCCAGCAGAAGAGTGGTGGGAGGGGGTCAGCGTTAGAGGGATAGTTCACAATACAACGTGTTATAATACTATTCCTTCGGAAAACATTTGGCTACTCTGTATATCAAATATATTTTAATGGGTGAACGTATAGTAATTACGTTTTTATGATAGTCTTTATAATCACGAGGATGGTATCTAAACTATAATCGAAAATGCACTCTTTATATTTTTGAGTATTGTATTTGAAATTATGTCTTAGCAAATTCTAAATTACTAGTGGCTTGAAGGGAACACATGTCATTTCGTAAACAAAGTACACGCTTAATCACATGTTTTAATGTAAACAAAGCAGAAGTTTTTCAATCTCCATGATTTTCTTATGGGGGATGTTTTACATTATTTATCGTTTGCTGGTAACATTTTAGAAATACTGCTATTTTTCCCGAGTCCCTGGGATCAAGACCTTTAGTTTGAGCCGCCTCCCATCATCCTGCGATTTCTCAAACTCCCACAATTTTGACTTAGAAATTTCACTTACAGAATTATATATAAAGATTACATTAGGATTCTTGCGATTCTTTTCAAATGAATTCGTCAACACAAGCCACTGAACTGTTTCACTGTTGTAGGCAGTATATTTTGAATATTTGGTCTTGTAAGATCAGCTGTTTTTTACTCTTAATAGTATATTTCTCACCAAGGGCCGAAAGTCGGGGTTTGCTGGCCCGAGATCGTGTTTTAGTGTTTTAGTGATGAGTAGGCGCTCAGATAAGACGGATCGCAGGGATAGTGCTCCGGTCTCGCAACTTTACAGAGTTTAATTTTCGTTTGGCACGTGCCAGTTACGCGGCTAAAACTGTGTTTCCTGTTGTATTGGTGGAGTGTTATTTTTGCTACGGGTTTATTTTTGACTTGTTATTATTTAATTTTGAGACAATGGCAAGCTGTAGTGTATGTTTAAAGGGTATTAAAGCCAATAGTGTGAAACTGCAGTGTTGTGACTGTAAAAAGGATTTCCATGGAAGTTGCTTGAAAATGAGCAAAGCTGATGTCGAGTGCATTACCGGTGAGGGGATTGTTTGGAGATGTGAGCCATGTGCTGTGACGAGGAGGAAAAGTTTAAGGTTTGATTCGGAAGTGCAGGAAGGTAAGCTTTCCTTAGAAGATATAATGAAAAAAATTATTGAAATTTCTGAAAATCAAAAAATCCAGGAACAAAACTTTAATAAGTCTAATGAGCTTTTAAGCGAAAAAATTGATGAAAACACTAAGCATGTAAAAGAACAAAATGTTTCGTTTGAAAAGTGTTTAAAGGTTATAGATAATCTTTTAACTGAAAACAAGCAGTTGAGTAAAAAAGTACTGGATTTGGAAAAGCGATTGGAGGAAATGGAACAATACTCGAGATTGAACGCTGTGGAAATTCACGGAATTCCGATCCAGCCCGGTGAAGATGTAATTGGTGTAGTGAAGGAGGTTGGCAAAGCCCTGGACATGGAGGTGACGGGCACCATGATCGACGCCTGTCATCGTTTGGGAAGCAAACCGAGGCCTGATAATTCACCGCCCGGGATTATCGTAAAGTTTGTTCGCCGACTGGACAAAGAGGAGTTCCTACGGAAACGACGTATAAAGAGAGACCTATCTACGAGACACATGAAGATGACGATGGACCAGACTGTGTACATTAATGAAGCCCTGACACCGGAGAGGCGGCGGCTTTTGTCGGCGGCGCGGCAAGTCAAGAGAGATAAGAACTTCCGACACCTGTGGGTCCGCGGAGGAAAAATATTTATTCGTAAAGAAGATGGATCAACTGTAATACAGGTGACTTGCCAGGCTGACCTTAATAAAATTGTATAGGAATGTTAACAAGTCAGAGTTGGAATTCATGTATATAGAAGGTATAAGAAGCATGCATTTAATTTTTAGCATTTTTAATTTATAAACTTCTTTAACTTCAGAATTGATTTTTCCTAAAGAGTACTTATTTATATACAAGCAAATAAGATTTTAAAACAAAAGTTAACAATTTCACAAAATTGTATTTTATAGGTACATACATTTATAATGTACAATTGTAACGTTTTCTGTTTTAAAGTATAAACAGGCTCAGATGAAAACTTTGTAATAATTCACCAAAATATTAGGAGCCTTAGGAAAAATTTTGATTTTTTTATTACTGAATTATCCAGTTATGAACAATTTCCAGAAGTGATAATTTTGTCAGAAGTTTGGATTAATTCTACTGAAGCATGTTTATATGAAATTCCAAGCTATACAATGCATGTTAAATGTAGTGATAATTATAGGGCAGGTGGCATTGTTGTTTATTTAAAAAATATTTTATTAGATATTAACTGTTTAGAGTTGAAATCTGAGACAGCAGATGCGTTGTTAATATCATTCCAGTTTTCTGGTCAAAAGTTTCATATAGCAGCGCTATATCGATTTCATTTTATTTCGGCAGATTTATTCAACAATTAATTTAGAAACTTGTTTACTGATAATAATAGTGTTTTTAGAAATATAAGCAATCTATTTTGGATAGGGGACATTAATGTAAATTTGTTAGACAGTAGTAGTAGTACTGATAATTATATAACTTTGTTAGCAAGTAATGGTCTGGAAAGTTTAATTAATGAACCTACACGAATAACAGGTCAATCTGAAACGTGTTTAGACCACGTGTTCTCAAGAGTAGGGAAAAAGAGCAGGATTGAAGTGGTTGCGACTGTTATTCACGCAGATATCACTGATCATTCGCTGATAAGAGTTGTGGTGAGCGTGGCGGTGGTGGGCGCGGGGGCGGCGAGCGGTGATTCTGGGTTAACCCCTCCCGCCCCCTCGCCACTCTACCGCACTGACTACGCCCGGCTCAATCAGCTGTTAGCAAATGCCGACTGGTCTGTTGTGTATGACGCAACTGATGCTTCGACTGCCTTTGACGATTTCTTTCATGTCTTACAGAATTTTATTGGTCAAAGCAGAGTAAAAATGATTTGCAACTATAAGACATTTAAGAAACTTAAGCCGTGGATGAACGATTTCATTTGCTCTAAAGTTAAGAAAATAAATCATATTTTTAAATTGGTAAAAAATCACCCTAACAATGAAAACTTAAAAAATTATTATACAAATTTCAGAAATAAGCTCCATACTGAAATTGAAAAGTTAAAGGATAACTATTACAAGCAAAGGTTGGAGAAGTGTAGTGGTAATTCTAAGGCAACTTGGAAAACATTAAATGAGATAACTGGTCAATCAAAGGTTACAGATAAAGGAGTCAAATTAGAAATTAATAATGCTATGGTTGAGGATTCGCTGACTGTAGCCAATGAGTTTAATACGTATTTTTTGGATATAGTAAATAATCTAGATTTAAATAAGTTGCTGGGTACATCTGACATGTTTTATTCTTTACATTACAAAAATATATTTCCTGTAAAAAAACAGGTTAGGTCAATGTTTATTGAGCCAGTTCTGCCTGATGAATTGCGCTCAACCATAAATTCTCTAAAAAATAATACTTCTCCAGGTATTGATGGAATTAGTTCTCTGCTCATTA
The DNA here is from genome assembly GCA_963675035.1 of Allygus modestus. NCBI lineage: Eukaryota > Metazoa > Arthropoda > Insecta > Hemiptera > Cicadellidae > Allygus > Allygus modestus. Next base: position 29,423,388 of record OY776117.1, read on the forward strand.
AAGAAATTGCTTCAACGATCTCGCAGGTGCTTTTATTTATAATCAACTTAAGCTTTACAAGTGGAATTTTTCCGTCTACTTTAAAAAATGCAGTAGTTATTCCTATTTTTAAGGCTGGTTTAAAATCACAGTGTAATAATTATAGGCCAATATCTTTGCTGTCATGCTTTTCTAAGATATTTGAGAAATTAATGAAGAAAAAATTGTTATCATTTTTAGAAAGTACCAAGTTTTTTAGTATTAAGAAATTTGGATTTAGAGCCGGAATGAATACCGAGAACGCTTTGTTAAATTTTATGACTGATGTATATAAAGGTATAAGTGAAAATAAAAGTGTAAGTGGGCTTTTCCTTGATATAAAAAAAGCTTTTGACACTGTGGATCATAGTATTTTGTTACAAAAGCTGTACAACAATGGTATTAGGGGAGCAGCTTATGAATGGTTCAAGAGCTATCTACTAGATAGAAAACAGTGTGTTAGGATTAATTTAGTGTTAAGTGAAATGGGAGTTATTAAAAATGGGGTTCCCCAAGGATCTGTTTTAGGGGCTATTTTGTTTATAATTTATATAAATGATCTTTGTGAAGCCAATTTTCAAGGAAATCTGACCTCATTTGCTGACGACACGGCATTATGTTACTCTGAAAATAATTGGGAAATAGTTCAGCGGGCAATGAACAAAGACCTTGAAGCGCTCCAATGGTGGTTCACTGTGAACCGGCTAATGTTGAGTGCCGAAAAAACAAAATACGTTAATTTCAACCTCAAGAAAAATATAAAATTTAGAGACAGCATTATGTATAAGTGTGCTGATTGCTTAAATAAGCACACGATATGTACATTAAAATGTGCTGTTGTAGATCAAATTGGCGATATAAAATACCTAGGACTGCATGTTGACAGTGAGCTAGGATGGAAAATTCACATAACAAAACTCAAGAACAAGATCAACAATGCAATAAGATATTTTTACTTTTTAAAGGATCTCAGTAATAGTAAAGTTCTGCGTATCTTATATTTTGCTTTAGAACAAAGTAGAATCGATTACGGCATAGTCTTTTGGGGTAATACCTATGAGTCATATACTAAACCATTATATTTGCAGCAGAAACATATTTTAAGATTGATTTCATACAAAAACAGATATGAACCATCAAAACCTCTTTTCATAAGTCAGAGAATTCTTCTGTTTAAATATATTTATGTTTATAAAGTTCTGAAACTTTTCTACAATAAAAGTGGAAATATGCCTCAAAATGAGAATGAGTATAGAAAAAATTAAGAAAAGCTAACCAGTTTTTTATTCCCAAGCCAACCAATACATTTTTTACAAAAACTTTCAATTTTATAGCTCCGAAACTCTTTAACAAACTTCCTGAAAATATAAAGATTGCATTTAATATTCAATTTTTTTTAAGTAGATTAAGGAAATGGTTATTTCAACTAGAGGATATTGATTTTTTATTTCAAATTCAGCAATAGTTTTATTTTTGATATTATAGCTAAGTAAATTTATAAGGGCGCACTTTGGAGGACTATGCCACACAGGGACTATGCATTGCATGCAATGAGCTTTGACGGCACCTGGGGAGTCCCAACTCCGGAGGCAAGCCTCCGGGGAGGGCCATGAGCCGCCTGGTGGCACAAGTGTGGTGCGTGGTTTGAAAGAGTAAACTTTAGAATATTATAATACATGTATAATTTATATGATAGACTATATGAATCTACAAATACAGTTTTATTTATTTTCTGTAATTAGTTTTTATGCATTGAGCCCATGCTTAATTTCAGTGTTTATGTGAGAAAATAAGGCACGTAAAATATTTAATTTTGTATTTATTTTTTATTTTTTTGTATACACATAGGTTGTCTGAGACAATTGTGTTTATTATATTTCGATCATTTCTGTTCGCTTACTTTACTTTATGTTATTTTAATTTAAGTGATGGAACCTCAAAACAGGCATTGCCTTCAGAGGCCCTATTGTTTTCTCATTATTTTATTTTTATTTTTATGTCAGCCTGACAAGTAAAATGGACATTATTATTTATTTAAGTTACAAACAAGCTGCGTAATTAAAAATAAAGTTACGACTATGTATTTTCGCTATGTATTATGAGAAAATAAAAATATTCTATTCTATTCTATTCTATTTTTATGACCGAGACGAAGTCGAAGTAATAAATCGTTCGAGGGCTATGTAAAATTCTTTCGGCAGAGGTTTGGACGCTATTTTTCACCATACTACAATTATTAACGGGTTAAATGTGATCGATCATAAAACACGAGCGGCCTCATGCAATCTCCGACTAAAAACAGTTGATCAATAAACAAACCATCGATAGTACAATGTTTTGAATTTTATTGCTATTTGTTCCGGCGTTTCAACCAAAGAACACAAAATAGTATGCACGTATTGACCAGGTAACGTCGTGTACGATTGAAAATAAGTTGGCAACACTGGCTAAGTAGATCAGCTGAATTTCGGCCCATGGGTGGAAAAACTCTACTTTCGGTATTCAAATTACGTTCCGAAAACAGGTTATTACAGCGTAGTGTGGTGAAAAAAAGTTTATTTACTTTGGGCTGATTGTTTATTTGTAATTTCAATATTTGTTCCTATAAAACTAATGTTTAAACATATGGGTGCAGCGAACTCGTTAGGTTGAAGACAAATTAAAATAATTTGTCTTAGGTCTAACCAATAAAGGCTGTCCCACACTTCTCGCGAATACGCCCGAACATTCGGCCGACCTCCGAATGTTCGGAGTAGTCGCGAAAAGTGTGGGAGCTGCACGAACTTGTCGGTACCATCAGTACACTTTCACCGAACGATTCGTTCGAATGTCCCCCCAAATGTTCGGAACGAGTCGCGACAACGAGTCTTGCACCAATCCAACCGAATATGCATAATGAACTAACCAAGCACACGCTCTCCCAATACCATGCAATACTATGCTCGCCCATTCGCTTCCACTCGTCTCCTTTGATTCGTGCCAAAAACCCGACAAAAAACGGAGCACAGGCGAACACGAATCATGGCGATGCGAAATATAACGAACATACACGAGCACACTGAGTTAACTATCGCATTCGCCTTAGTTCGTCTTTGATGGGCCCAGTAGTTGTCGTGGGTGGGAAGAAGCACCCACTGGTAGCACCCACTGGTCGTGACTGGTAGCAAGAATGCTGGACGAAATTTTCACTGAACATTCGGGAGGATGTTTGACCGAATGTTCAGACCAGTTTGCGAGATGTGTAGGACAGTCTTAAACTAAGATATTTGCATAACAACCATTTCGCAGTTGCAATGTTTAAACCACTTTTACCAATAAAACCCAGGCTTCACGAAGATCCGCACGAGGTCTATTGACTAGCCTAACTTCCTGTTGGTATGCGTAGCCCTATGTTTAAGGCTTTAGTAACAGCATTTAGCGTGCAACTACTTACATAACACCAATGACTACAGCATAAGTATGATCTATGATTAGGTACAGAGTTTTATATATATATCCGAAATTACTGACCCAAACTTCACCAAGTTATTGTATGGGTCAAAATAAATAAAATAAATAAATAAAATATAATAAATAAAATACTACATACTAGCAGACCCGTTGCGTCTTCGCCTGCGTAAACTATGATTTAAACATAATCTATCTATATTTATAAATAATAAAAACTAATCATCTCCCAGCCCAAACCTCCACACCTACAACCACGAAATTTGGCACTTACACTATTTCAATAACGTAGGTAACCACTAAGAAAGGGTTTTAAGATATTCCCATAGGACTCCGTCCCATGAGGAGTCAAATTTCCAGTCCAGTTTTATTCTTATGAGCATTCAACAAAATTACGAAAAAACGATCATACCCCAGGCCAAACCTCTACATTTACAACCACGAAATTTGACACGTACACTCTTTCCATAACGTAGGTAACCACTGAGAAAGAATTTTAATATATTCCCATAGGGCTCCCCCCACGGGGAGTCAAAGTTCCAATCTTGGGTTATTCTTATGAGCATTTTATAAATACGAAAAACCGATCATCCCCTAACCAAACCTCTCCACCTACACCCACGAAATCTGGCTTGTATACTCTATCCATAACGTAGATAACCACTAAGAAGGAATTTTAAGAAATTACAATAGAGCACTGCCCCACGGTACTTCAAAATTCCAATCCTGTCTTATTCTTATGGACATTCACTTTAGTTTGAACTGATGAGAATTCAATCAGCTGATCATGATTCATAGTAGTTCTACGGGTTAGCTACAGAATGCAGCACACACAACTGTTGTATTCCCGGGTGAAACCGGGTACTATGGCAGATAGTTAAATATCATTATTTTAATTGTTTGCACTGCTAGTCTCCTGCGCTTCACACAAGGATCTTACATTTTGAAATAAGTAACGTGTTTCTGCTACGATTTCAAAGAGTATAAGAATAGCATAGGTACTTTGTCAACCCGTAGGGTATAGCCCTACGGCAAAATCGGTATTGAAACCCTTTTGTTTTTCCTATTTTAGATAAAAATTAATGTTCCAATTCCAGATAGCTGACTAGATAGGAAGATTGGGCATTAGTCGTGAGTAAGTAATTCAGTTGTCAGAGGGGCGGAGCCCTAAAAAATTTTAAAACGGAGGCCTTTTTAATCTGGCATATAAGTTTTTCAAAAAGTAACATCTTGTTGTGCTACTATCTAGTTAAAAAATGTAGTATACATAAAATTAAAATGGGAACTTTGAAAATCCATGGGGCAAATCCCTACGGTAAAATCTGTATCAAAACACTTTGTTTTTTTTTTATTTTACAAATTTCAGCCTTTTAGCTAGACCGGACGTTTGAAAATTTGTGACGAGTGAGTGAATTCGCTGATAAGGGGTCGGAGGTTTTACGTATTCATGTCCATAACAATAACATGGATGGAAACTAAGACAACCCGTGGGGCAGAGCTCAGAACAACATTTCGCGAAACTCAGCCATATTAAAGATCAAGGATAAAGATGCTTTAGATTCATCTTCACAGTCATCGAGTTTTTTACAGATTTAAATTCAGTTCGATATGTGTTTGTTTGGCCTGACAATTTGAATTAGTAGAAAGTGAGAAATGTGATTTATTTATTCCATTCTCTATAGTGTGGATTGTAACGGAACATCGTTGTTGTGTGGCAATAGTAACGCATCCGAATACATTTACGAGTGGCAACTGTGCCTGTCGACGTTCTATAATGTTACTTTATTGGTTCTATCAGTCACGGTCATGGTCAGATTCTCCGTCCTTCAATTTTAAGATATTGTAAAATATACTTTGCTGTCATCATTCAAACTATTTTACATCGCTCATAAACATCAACATCAACACCCTAAACCCACAAAACATTGCATACATCTTTTTATTTACGTTAACAATAAATACCTAATCATCACAAGTATACACAATTTGACATACAGCTATATGGCTAATCAAGGCTCTAACTAAAATTACATGGCAATTCCATTTATTCTCTAATCTAGCCCACTGTTTTACTTGTTTGTAAATATTTGTGTATATAAATATAGATGTTTGTGAATATTTATTGTTATTATTATTTTCATTATTCTATTTTTACATTTATGTTTATATTTGTTGTTTTGCCATTGCAGAAAATAGAGTAATTGTATAAAGTTTATTAAATCTTTAATCGAGGTCTTTACTGGTAAGCATTATAATTAAATCTATTTCCTCACAAAAATGTAACATTAAGAGTTACTCAAGACAGGAAACAAAGATAATTGAAAACGTTTTACGAAACTGCAAAATCAGCCAAATATTTAAACACCGAAATAGATCAAATCTGTCTAAAATTATCAGACAGATTTTCCTATCAAAGATTTCCTTAGGTATTGGCCATGAATGATCACATCTATGGGATCTGAGCTTAAGTATTGTCTCTATTGAAAACAATATATAAAATTTAGACGAACGATTTAATAAATTCAATGTACTCTAAATGTAGCTGTTTTATACCCATTATTTAAAAACCTTAACTTTTTCATTTATTAAAACTGTGTTCAACCTCAGAGAAACACTCAGCTCAATTTAAGATTTAAAACCGTACTATTTGTCTTTTTCATTTAATGTTTAGTAACTAAAGCGTATTCATAGTAGCTTGAAAACGAGATCGCACGCAGCACGCTGACGTGAGGGAAGTGAATTTCCACATAAAAACTTGAAAAACTCAAAATCAGTGTAAAAACATGAAATCTGAAAACATAGATTTTTTGGCTGTTCTGATGCTCCTGGTTTCATTTACCTGCAAAGCTGGGAATACAGTTTTGCGCATTATAATGTTAGGAGAAGGTCCAGTCAGGCTTAAAAGTAGGCGTGAGGTTGCTGGGGATGATAAAAGCACTCTAACAAAGGAGTAGCAGGCTTTTCTAGTGTAAAAACCCCATAAGACAACGTACTGTGTTTAGTCAAAACTCATTTTCTTTAGTAACTCGGTAAATATTTATCCTAGAATGACTAGAGGGGGCTTAAATCTTTCGCCTTACTAATTCCCATCTTTTTACATGCATTAATTTTACATTCGGGGCTTTTCTGACCCTTTTTGGGCCCAAAAACTCGAAATTTGAAAGATTAATCCCTAAAAAGGGGTTTGGAGTTTTCCGATTGTTTTGCCCAACGAACTTGTCCAACTGATTACAGAAAGGAACGTCCCTACCAAATTTGAAGTTAATCGGACAAAAAGTGTGACCGCTAGAGTGCAAAAACATATATATATATATATATATATATATATATATATGTCTATATATATATGTCTGTTCGTAAAATTTTGAACGACCTCCCAAAACGTGTTCAGGGGGTCACGTTAGGAACTTCTATGGTGGTCCCGGGCTTAAGTTTCACCGTGCGAGTCATGCTAATAGTTCACTTTCCAAAGGAAATTCACTAATAATTCACATTAGAAACGTAAATCAGCCAATAAATTGTTGGATAAACTTTGATCGTTACAAGACAAAGCCTCTAAACAAAGGCCCAATCAAATGGCTCGATGAATCTGATGTGATTTGCAATTTACATTATTCCCCTTCACGCATCAAAATCCTACTAAACCTTCACTCCTACTCTATGCCAGTAATTATAAAAGTCTTTAAACCAACCTTCATTATAAAACTTACACAACAAAAATAATAAGGTTTCAGATGAATCGACAAGTAATAAGTTAACCATTCATTTTCTCTGAATCAAACTATACCGTTAAAGTTATACAAATAATGTTGTGGTAAACATATATTCAAAGCGGGGAAAAACATGTGAGAAACTCTACAACAGACAAAAACTCTACAAACTACAACTCTACGACAGAGGGTACGCTAAGTGACAGGTATATCTGGACATGTTATTAAACATAGTATAGTGCTGACTAGCAGGCTATAATATTTCTTGAGGTTAAGAAGTGGTCATAAAAATAAAAAGAACTAAATAAAATCTTCTTGTATTTATTTAAATAAACAAATTAAAAGTCTTTCTTCTCAAATAAAATAATTCATAAATTCAAAATAAAATTAAACTAGGTTTTGCTTATCACTTCAATGTTTCAAAATAAAAGTTAACTGTTCGATTTTTGATATTACTGAACTTTAATTATAATTCTTCTTTCTGTACTTCAACAGTCTGGTTTTTAGTTTATCTTCAACCCAAGTATCAAAAAGAAAGAAACGCTTCGAACCCTGAAAAAGAAATAATTGTTTTACAGATTGTTCCCCTTTTTGAAAAACAACAAAATGACAAATGGAGCAATGATTTAAATTAAGACTCACAATTTTAAAACAACTTTTGTACCTTCCAATCTGAAAAAATTCACGGTTCGCTGGGTAGACTCACAACAAACTCACGACACCAAAGGTATACGTAAAATGCCACAGCCCCCCAGCAACCGTGAATATAACATTTATACAAATATTAATTTTTAAGTCATAGTAGCTAAACTCAATGTTTACATCAGTGGAATGTAGAAACTGTCCAGCTGTAGTCGAGCGATAACAATCAACAAAGCCTCACTCCTAATCGCCGCACGAAGGTCACCGACACAAAAACTCCCCTTCTCATTCCAAGAAGCCCTGCGATGTCGATTGAAGACTTTTTGACGTCTCGTCCACTACTCGTGTGTGCAGTTCAGTTCTTGTACGGCATCTGAAGTTCGCAGCAAAACCTCGACGTTGGCGCAAGTAAACGGTCATCTCAGCATGAGCAAAGAAGTTCTGCGTAGATCGGGTGGTCGTCCGGAATCGTCTTCGCAGTTTACTCAGCAACGATTCCCAAAACAAACATCTTCAACGGTAGATAAATGTTATACACATTATTTCACTATTTATTCCGTTCACGCTGCTTAACACAGAAGGTGTTTACTCTTCAGACAATCCTCTGGAAAAATATTTCTCCAAGCGTCAACACTGTCTCCATTGAACGTCAACCATGAATCAATCTGACAACGGGGAGTGAGTGAAGTGAAGTTTGGTCTACTGTGGTTCAAGTGCTGTAGTTAAGTGATCAGTGAAAAAATTTTGAGTGCCCCAATGTGGATAAATCCCAGGTATTTGAATAACTTTCACAGCTAGCCAGTAAAAATATTTAATTCAATGTTTCTCTTTCCTTTTGTTTGTCCATGCACTCGCTGTATCTTATTTATTTATTAACTAAAAATTTATTCTAAGACACAAGAAAATATATTTCAATTTAGTCTTGTCGTCTTGTAGAAAAGTGATTGTTTTCTTGAATTAGCAATACCCGTTAATTTATTTCAATAAATTATCTTCATTTATATCTTGCTTATAATCCATGTAGTCCAAGATATAATTTATTTATAACATTTTTATTTCTTAAAGTCTTCAGTATTGCCAACTACAACCACCTTTTTTATTCTCACTGAAACACACTTTATTAAACAACCTGAAAACATTATTTTACAAACTTGCGACACACCTTTGTGACACTTGGTTATTTACAACATATAACTGATGTTTATTTACAAACATTCACACAAGGTTTCAATTGATTGACATGTGCCCTTTTAACATCTAACACAAATGATTTTTATGCTTTAGTATACAACTCATATCAGTTAAATAATACAAGATTCTGTACGGACCAATATACTTGGCATTACATTTCTCATTACCTCCACCGGAGCTATTTAGCACATAGGCCCAGCTTCCGATTTTGAATTGGCGGTTTTTACATCCCTCGTAGACTTTTAACTTTTTGTTTCGCTCATTATTCTTCATATTGTTCGATATTGCTTCCTTCAATTTATTACAAACATCTTCGGCATTTAAATCCTCTTGCGTCAAATCATTTAATTCCCAGGTGTTAGTCAATGAATAGTTGTGGGGGTAGGTAAACATTAACTCATGTACGCTGAACTTTGTACTTTAATTTTTCCCAGAATTTAAAGTTTGTTGCACTTCACTTAAGTTTTTATCCCATTTATTTGTAGCTTGATTAAAGTAAATTTGCAAAACTGATTTTATATCTCGCAAATAACGTTCACTTAAATTTGCTTGTGGGTGATAAGGAACAGTTGTTTTATGTTTTATTGCCAAATTAAACAAAAAGGATCTGAATTCCCCACTCCTGTAATAACTTGCATTGTCTGACACTATTTCTTTGCACAATGAAAAATTTAAAAAATGGAGTTTTGGAACACTTGAATTATGTTCTGCGAGGTTGCCCTTCTGATGGCATTCACCCATACATACTTTGTAGGGCCTACAATGGTCAATTTAATAAAACGCAATTCCTTCCAATCTGAAGAAATTCACGTTTCGCTGGGTAGACTCACGACAAACTCACGACACCAAAGGTATACGTAAAATGCCGCAGCTCCCCAGCGACCGTGAATATATAACCTTGGATCAGAAAGTTCTCGAACCCAGGTACGCCGGCCGTCACGTGACCCGGCTCCAGTTCCTTCAGGCCAAGCAACAATTTAAATCATTGTCTCCTACTCTTTCCGACATCCCCGAACAAGAAAATCGCGAGCTAGCCCAGACTTGCAAAACCAAGTAGCACCAGCAATTCTTATTTGCAATTTGTCAGCAATTATTCACAAAACTTATTTTATAATATATACATTATTTCTTTTTACATATCATAAATATTATATTAAATATATATAGTGTTTCAATGGCAATTGGGACGCTATAATGGAAATACGTATTCACTTTCAAACTGTTACTGAACATGCATCGACGTGCTGTATGGCGAATTCTTAACATAGTTATAACACTATAAAGTTATTTAAAAATAAGTGTTTAATATATATAAGGTTAATCAAATATTTCGATCCATGGTCATTTTCACTTTCATTCATCATACAACCTATAATTTTTAATTCGAATTCTAAATTATTTTGAAAACGAGCTCGCACGCAGCACGCTGACGTGAGGGAAGTGAATTTCCACAAAAAAAGATTAAAGCTCAAAATATGTGTAAAAACATACATGTATTCCAATTTTTATAAAAATCTGAAAACATTAATTTTTTGGCTGTTCTGATGCTCCTGCTTTCATTTACCTGCAAAGCTGGGAATACAATTTTTGGTATTATAATGTTAGGAGAAGGTCCAGGCAGGCTTGAAAGTTGGCGTGAGTTGCTGGAGATGATAAAAGTACTCTAACAAAGGAATAACAGGCTTTTCTAGTGTAAAACCCCCATAAGACAACGTACTGTGTTTAGTCGAAACACATTTTCTTTAATAACTCGGTAAATATTTATGCTAGAATAACGAGAGAGAGCTTAACACTTTCGCCTCATTAATTCCCATCTTTTTGCATGCATTAAATTTACATACGGGGCTTTTCTGACCCTTTTTGGGCCCAAAAACTCGAAATTTGAAAGATTAATCCCCCCAAAAAAGGGTTTAGAGTTTTCCGATTGTTTTGCCCAACGAAGTTGTCCAACTGATTACAGAAAGGACCGTCCCTACCAAATTTTAAGTTAATCGGTCAAAAAATGCGACCGCTAGAGTGCCTGCACATATATATATGTATATATATGTCTATAAATATACATATATATATATATATACAATTTTGAACGACCCCCCAAAACGTGTTCAGGGGGGTCACGTTAGGAACTTCTATGGCTGTCCTGGGCTTAAGTTTCACCGTGCGGGTCATGCTAATATTTCACTTTCCAAAGGAAATTCACTAATAAGTATGAAAAGAAAAATCTTGTCAATCAAAGACTGAGAACAGAGGCGAGTTCTCTTCTGAGTATTCTTTTAGCAATTTATTAGTTTTCACGTAATGAAGGACGACATTCGAATTGTCTCCAAAATACTGTTAAGGTCCACAAGTCCATCATGCGATTTTAAAACTGTAATTTCAAAATGTTAGAAAAAAAGGGTGCTGTTTGAATTTATTATTGTAACAAAACATTCTTAAGTAGACTAGGTATCTAATACATATTCAAAAACCCGGTTGGTACAAAACTATAACCAAACAGGGTATGTTATCAAAGTAAACATAGTTAGTAAATAAAACTACTTTCCCAATTAAAAATTCTAAACTTTACATATTTGCTTTTACCAATCAATTAAGCTCTACAAAACAATAATTTTGGTTTAAATTGTCATTCTACGTCCACCCATTGCAGAAATATTCAAAGTGCTAAACACAGTACGTTGTCTAATATTATCCTTATGGAGAATAAATAAAATTTGATATATCGATTATTTATAAAATTTATGCTTATTAAACTTGGTATGTGGCTTGGCCTAGTGCTGGTATATTGATATTTGCATAACAACTTTTTTCATTATCCCCGTAGCAGCAAACCTGCATTCTCAGCCATAATGTTATTCTTAGGGAGAATAAGAAAAGTGTTAAATCTCCCTTATTTTTGAACATAAATTATTAAAACTTGGCATGTATCTTCACCTATTTGAGTTATTAATAATTGCTTAAAAACACATTTTATATCTTTCTTGTTGCAGCAAACCTGTGTACTCAACCTGATGTTATTCTTATGGATAAAAATGCTTTAAATCACTCATTTATCAATGTATTTTTATGAAACTTGGTAAGTGGCTTTATGTGGTAGTGAGAAACGTAAACATGCATTACAAATTCGCAGAGTACACAGGTTTGCTGCAACGGGGGTATTCATCAATCGTTTCTATCATATTTAGTGTTACATATGTATATTTAGTAATATATATGTTATGTTATGAATTTTATAAAACAAGAATATACATAAGAATAATAAAAATTACCAAGGATTTTGTCCAATATTAGTAAAACTAGTCTGTGATATGTGTTTGAACATGTTTTTGCGTGTCTTATTTTACAATTAACTATTTCCTTTCTGAAGTACTAATAGTAAACTTTGTATATTGTCAAATAAACTTTATCATCAGAGAAGATGCTGTAGACGTTAAAATAATGCTTCCTTAACTGTCCTTTATTACTCTTGTTATGTCCTTTGTAACGACACTGTAGACAAGGTTTAATGCCCGCCTGACTGCAATTCTGTTTTTGTTTACTTTGACACGACTATTTGTTTCTAACCAATTGTTTATTAACATGTAATTGTTAGGATTTTATTTAATTTTGGTGATATTTGTGAGTTTAATGTTAAATAAAAGTTTTAGATATACGCCTGTTGTATTTAGAATCTTCATTAATGCAGTTTGTATTTTGGACTGTATTTTTTCTTTTACATAATTTGAAAACATGCCTTCTAATTATTTCCCAAAAGATTTTTCAAAAAGCCTTAACATTACTTCTGCTGTGATGCAATTCATATGGGTACTAGAATAGTATCACTAATTATATAAATAGATATCGCCTCCATTAATATCACTTCCTAACTTATGGTTGCGTCGGTGTCTTAATGGTGGTGTATTGGTTGAAACCGAATATTGGCTGAGGAAATCGAATGTGTCATTCCTAATAGTCTATAAATTAAATTAAAACAGAAAAGTTGCTGTAAAAAATGCATGTGTTGGTTATAACAATTCCTGGCATTTATAAGTGTTTATAATATACTTCTATAAATCAAAATCGACAAATTAAAACAAAATTAATTTAAATAACTGTTGTTTAGGAATCCGTAAATTACGTTGACCTTTTTACTAACTTATTACTAATGGATATTCATTTTACAATTTATTGGTACATTAAGATTACTTCTATATGTCTTGCAGTAAATAAAAAAGTTTAACAATCGTAGCACTATAATTTAATAGAAGTAACATATTTGTTTTAAGTACAGTATGCGACAACACCAACAATAGCAAGGGTATAAGTATAAATTGGAATCAAAATGTGTACTTGCTGTACAACCAATTAAAACTTATTCCAACAATAAAAGAAAAGTGTGAAATGTGTTTTTCCTGCAAAATAAGAGATGCAATGCAGCAAAGTAATAACAGTAAACGTTAATCAATGTACATAATACATTAAATCAATCATGGTGGCAAGTGGCAAGCCAATACCATTATTACAAGCAAGTAACTGATATTCCGCTAGAATACTTTTTACTTGGTTATTTATGTATTAAGAAGTGCAAAACCTATTAATATTTAAAACTTTACTTAAATCTTCTATATTCCATGATAACATCTGTAGAAGTAAATTTCTTGCTTTTGGCTGAGTTTTATATTTAATTTTAAAAGGGAATCCGATATATTAATACGCTAGAGGGGTTTTTGTTCAAATAGTCATAACTCAATAACGACTTGACGGATTTCAACGTTTGGGATGTCAAGTTAAAGGTATTTTTACGTAGATTTGCCAAACAACTCAAAATTTTAAGAAAGGGCATCACTTAAATACAGTAAAGTGCTGAACAGTGGTGCTATCCGACGACAAAAGTTAAACGTGTTTATTGAAAGGACGTTAACCACATTATTCTATCATCCGTTTTAATATCAGATGTTTTGTTATGTTTGTTTACAACTGAAGTAGCCTTTCATTAAGTACAAACTTGCTCGGATTCGAGCAACAGTCTATACTAGTTCTCACTAGTATATATTATAATTTCAAGCTATTTTCATTGAATATGCTATTTCTTTATGCGTAAATAAACTCTTAAATTTCCATATGTAATCATTGGGATATAGTTATTTATAGCGTTTCCTAGTAAAGTATTGGTATCGCTTATAGATAAAGGAAAACAATACGCTTAAACTACATTTATAAAATTTATACGGTGCAATTTAATCTTACGGGATAGTTGCTAACTAACACTGGCCAGGTATTTTAACTTGAGTAAAATTTATCAGCGATATCGTATTGTTTCTGCCTCGCGGCTCTGGTGACCCATTAATCAACTGTAATTTCCCTACAGGCTGTAAGGTACCGTTAGTTGACTTCAATTGAATTACAAGATTAATCGCGATCCCTACACTTTCACCTCACAAAACGTTTTCTCCATAATAAATTAGCTTACGATTAAATGTACTCAACCCTGTCACGCAAGAAACAGCAGTTTACAGTAGGTGTATGAAACAATGTAGCATAAAATAGAAACAAAGTAAATTGATGGTAACTATTCATGTTTAATATAAATACTACCACTAATCAACAAATTCCATTTAAATATCAGTTTTGAGAATATTTTCACGAGGAAGTGCAGAAAGTTATTAAAGCCAGTTATTTCTGAAATATAAGCGTATGTCGTCATAGCCGAGTGAAAAATCGCAGCCATTATTCCCATACTGCTCCACGCTGTTGTGGGTGGAACATACAGCATGTATACCATTTCACATTAATCACATTGCCCACATGGATTTTTATATTTGTTAGTGTTTTTTAACCAAAACAATGGGTCGATTTAAAAGTCTGACTCAGTTGTACGTATTTTAAATGTGTTTTATACTTTAAATATTATTGAACTAAAAAAAATAAGGTTGGATTTTTAAACAAGAAAATTATTAAATAGCTGAATCCTATTACTTAGTTTAACGATATTTAAGCTTATGTCAATACAACGTATTTCACGGAATATTTTAGTTCAAATGTCGGTAAAGCAAATAGTTTAGTTTCTTTATAAGAAAATATTTCCTTTCTGTAATTGGTAGTTCAAATTAAATTAAAAAGTGAAGGCCGTCTGCAGTTGTTAGTAAAGTTTATATGGGAAACAATTTACCTCAGCTAAAAATTACTGTTGCTAGATAACATGTATATTTATTAATGAAACATAAGTCTTCCATAAACACCATGTCCTACGAAACGAAAAATATATTTCTGAACAATTAAAACATCGGAACGAATAATCGAGTTGCATTTAAAATTGCAAACAGTGCAAAAAATATTTGCATGAGTTTTCTAAAACCATACCATACCAATGTTTTAAATTAAAAACTCCATAACTGGACAAATAACTATTGATGCAGTTTTAATACAAATCGTTCTTACGTAGTGTCCAAACCAGCGTTTGGACCGTTCAATGCCAAATTCTAAAAACGTTTAGTTGACGTCAAGGGACGCACATAAGAAAAACAAAATAATTTTTAAAATTTTATCAAGAACCTCTAAAACTTTGGACTTAAAAAAAGTTGGAGGAGACTGTTTTGTTAAGTCGTCTCAATTATTAAGTTATCAATAATAGACTTCATCGACATCTTGTGTTGCAAAAACTTCAGGAAATACCGAAGCCATAAATCCTCGGCTAGAGACAAGACAGTTTGGTTTGGTTTACAACCGGGTAAAACCTATCCCTATTAATCTCGATTGTACAAGGTTCAACAAAACATACCCTACGCTGTGAAATGTTTCATCGATACTGCGGAAGAATTTTTGACAGACCTACAATCATTAATTTGCTTTCCATGATTTAATAGTTAAATATAATTATTTTATTAAAATTAAATTAGATATTATAAAGATCTAAAGGTATACATTTATTTTTTGATGGTGTGTTTCATAATGGACATCAAAGTTATTCAACTTGAGGTGTGTTTTACTAGTGTGGTAAAATGTAAAAAGAACTATGAAATAATTTTGCATTTATTTGAATTTATTACATATATTTTAATATATATTTTATTAATTGAAATTTAGTACATGATGTATTCATACTAGACCTAAACTATAGAGTGGGTATAGATAAAAGCATCAGCAGAGGGGTTAGTAGAGCGCCTTTCTCTGAGAAGACGTCATAATCACCTATATCTGTCATGTTGTGTGCCGACTGTTCACCTTGTGTTCTTTTAACTTTATTTTTTATATTACATTTTTGACAGCCTCCTTTTAGTGAATTTCCTCTATAGGGAAGAAGCTATTACCGTAGTCGGCATGGTAAGACCTAGGGCCGGGACCATAATAACTTTTCGATTTGAGACCCCTAGACTCCAAAAACACCATTCGTTCGAAACTGTATATATATGTCCGTGGGTGCGATAACTCTCGTAAAAATGGTCCGATTTTTAAGAAATTTGGTACAAACGTGTAAAGCAACATTTATGACTTTAATTTCGAAAAAATGCCAGAACGCTCCATCCAAAGGGGTATTTTGGGGGGGGTTTGTACCCAAAAACTGGGATTTTTGAAGTTTTTACATGTAATATTCTAAAAGTCAAATTTTAGTTCTCACCATTGGATTCAGCTTTAAAAAACACAAAGATTATTGGTATTTTGATCATTTTTCTATGTCAGTTGGTTACAGAGATATTGAAAGTGCTAAATGCAGTATGATTCCAATGCTATTCTTACGGAGAATAAGGAAAAAATTATATCTCGTTTATTTATGAACGTATACTTGTAAAACGAGCCGATTTCGGGATTTCAAATAATAATAATGCCGGTTGGGAAACAAAATTACTATTTATTAGACCGCACAACTTTACAACAACTGATTTAAAAACCAACTTAAACGACGTTAACAATAGGTATATCCGCGGTTAAAATACAATAATTAAGGTTACATTAAATTTAGAAAGACAATGCCAATTAATAAATTAACAGGGAGAGGCGGCGCGACGCGTGTTAATTACATTGTCACATCTTAGGGACTGGGGCGAATCCCACGTCTTCTTCCCCAATGCTGAAGCTGCCCATCCAATCAGCGGCGGCCTCAGCACGTGACGTCACGGGAACACTTCGTTGTTCAGTGCTGCCCCCGACGATCACTCACGCCATTACTCAAACTAAGAGGCACAGGAATCGTGCGTTTAAGGCCAATGCAGAGCGTCAAGTTGCTGACGCAGCGCATTCCTGTTGATATCAACGCCGGCCGGACCCGTGGGAGCGTCTAAGCTGAGATTAGCTTGGAGCAAATATCCTAGCGTCTGGTGGTTGTTTTCATATTTTGTACCAGCCAACTCTTCAAAATGAAATAATAAATGAAATAATTGAAATAATGTTAAGAGAACCGTTCCTCCTTCTAATTTTAGATTTTAGTGACGGTAGAAATTTAATTATTACGAACGGTAAACTGTAATTATTTAATTACAGTGTCGTATTAATGGCTTTTAACAGTCTAGGGATTTTGGGCCGTCACACCCCCCAGTAGTCTAGGCACCCCATGGGTCTTAACATGGGGTCTTATGGGCCTAAATCCAGGAATCTGATTGGTCTAATTAGGTCACGTGATTCAAGATGGCGACGCCCATGGTGGCGTTCCCGCCAAATTTGCGCGCCAAAAAAAAATTGGCGCCAAACCTAACCTCACTTTTCATCCCTCCAAAGTGTTACCAACCTAGCAGAGCTAATGTACCATACATAATTATATGTATCATATATAATTATATGTACCATATATAACGCTACAGTGTATAATCATATATGTACCATAATAGCGTATAATATACCATCACCTAATTATATGTACCATATATAACGCTACAGTGTATAATCATATATGTACCATAATAGCGTATAATATACCATCACCTAATTATATGTACCATACATAATTATATGTACCGTATATAACGCTACAGTGTATAATCATAAATATATATATATATGTACCATATATAACGCCACAGAGTATAATCATATATATATATATATATATATATATATGTACCATAATAGTGTATAATATACCATCACCAGAAAGGTAAGTGGCTATCTAACCTCACTTAGCCAGTGTTGCCACTCTAAACGCTACCTATAAACCTAAATCAGTTACGCAAAATTATTATATGTATTATGTCAAACTATCTAAAATTATTATATGTATATATTACGTCACGCTACGATGTGTTACCAACCTATGGCAATGTATATTTCGCAAGAAAGTACCGCTAACCCATTATATAAAACCATTACATGTATATATACCAGAAAGTACCGCCAACTCAAAATATAAAACTATTACATGTATATATCGCAAGAAAGCGTTGCAAAAAACTAAAAATCGCTAATATCTCGAAAACGGTAAGTCCTAGGGTCATTTTGACCCCGGAAAACGGCCTACTACGTAGTGTAGGCACTCCAGGGGGGATCTACCCATATGAAAAATCTTAACTAAAGTGTTGCGGGTTGCATCTCAAAAAATTAAGGGGCAAATTTTCAAAATTAAATATCTCAAGAACGGCTTGGCCGATTTTCACGAAACTTGGCATGTATGTACATGTTAACCTCTGCTACATATTACAAAAACCTAAACTCTGTACTGCAGGTAGTATCAAAATAATTGAAGGAGTCATACTTTAAAAATCAATATCTTAAGAACGGGTGAGACGATATAATTGAAACTTGACATGTGGATACTTGTTAACATCCTCTAACCTTCAATTTTGTTTGAGGGTAGAAGAGGGTTGTTTAGGGGATGATGGAGGGTGTAAAACTTTAAAATTTAATATATTGAGAACGGCTTGGCCGATTCTAATGAAACCTGGTATATAGGTACCTGTTAACCTCCGCTACTATTTAAAAAAAAACTTAAACTCTGTACTGCGGGAAAGTATCAAAAGATTGAAGGAGATATATTTTAAAAATCAATATCCCAAGAACGGCTTGGCCGATTTTAATGAAATTTGGTATGTATGTACCTGTTAACATCCTTTACATCTTACAAAAAACTTAACCTCTGCACTGCGGGCAAGTATCAAAATAATTGAAGGGGTACTAATAAATACCTTAAATCTCGCAGCATAATCGGGGGGAACGCGGTGGTCTAGTGGTTAGCGCCTTGGACTACGGTTCAGGAGGTCCCGGGTTCGATTCCCTCTTTAGGTTCTTCATCAAAGGTATTGTAAGTAGTAAAGCCCCGCATTGAGCCCCGCCCTCTGATTGGTCGAGAGCTGATTACGTGACCTGTGACGTCATAGATTACGTGACATGTGACGTCATAGATTACGTGACCTGTGACGTCATAGATTACGTGACCTGTGACGTCATTTATTACGTGACCTAAGCTCTGTCCCTTCAAGATGGCGGTGCGAATGCGTGGGTACCAAAGGAATTGAACGGAGGTACATATGATACCTATTTCTAACTTAGTATTTTTTCTTACCTTTTTGACATCAGCTGTGACGCCAGCGCGCACTGAGTCGGCTACTGAACCGACCAGAAATGAGTCTTACGACTACCTTAGCTTTTGTAAGCTAATAAATATAAT
This sequence comes from Allygus modestus, assembly GCA_963675035.1. Taxonomy (NCBI): domain Eukaryota; kingdom Metazoa; phylum Arthropoda; class Insecta; order Hemiptera; family Cicadellidae; genus Allygus; species Allygus modestus. Next base: position 29,442,963 of record OY776117.1, read on the forward strand.
ATTTCATATAAATTGTGTTATGATTGAAATTGAATAATTATTAATTTACGACTACCTTAGCTTTTGTAAGGTAATAAATATAATATTATTATACTATAATCTTTTGTGTTTCATACAAATTGTGTTATGGTTGAAATTGAATAATTATTAATTCAATACCATAATGGGAAAAAGGGTGGAAATAATAATGATACGAGATATAGAAACAGAGTGTTTATTTTAAACATAAAACAGTACATTTATACTTCTACCGGTCATTCCGGTACACCTCATTTTAAAGCCCCCCTTATTAAAAAGCTCAATCTGGTTGTTGGTCAGCTGATCGACAAAGCGCTGGGGTAGAAAGGTTATAGCAGCCTCCCCTCCAGGCATGGTTATCTCAGCGACAATGGATGGGCCGAATTTTGAAGTCACCCTCTTCATCGATGTAATTGGATATCCTTCTGGAGCAGTTAGATCCTTACAGCTGTACTTTGGAGGACCCTCATATTTTTCAAGAGCAGCGAGTTCTTCCAACAATTGTTTTTCCATATTCTGGAACACACAGACTGTGATTAATTATACATATCATAAGTGTTTGTGTGTGTAGAGAGAGAGAGAATGTGAGTGCAGCTCCTAAATCAGTCTTTCCACAGCACTTGGTGTGTAAAGAGGTGCTTTAGAATACTGCAATATACTGCCCATTTTTGCTAAGTATTTAAGATGAGTACAATCCGGTATTGCTGTGATTTAAAATGTTTTACCAAACCGAGGTGTCAAGTTGACGGGCTTGCTTGTAGAGTTTGCGAGTGTTTTGGGTATTGTAAATGTCGTTGTAAAACGTTTAAAATTAAACCACCGACCCAAATCACATTGAAACTCTACCGAACCCAACACTTATTAACCTGTTGTGAATTACAGTGCAACAAGTTTAGGTTATATGAAGTTTTTAATGAATGTTGTAGAGTATGTAGTCCAAATATAATTTGTGAGTGCCTATTGAAAACATGTAAGACTCGTAAAAGTTGGTCGGAGTAGTATCGTATTACTTTGTGTGGTTCCCAAGACTTAATTAACTGAGGTTAATATAGTTACTTTGGATTGTTAAGAAACTTTAGTATCTTGATATATATTAAACTTAATAACTTTCATGAAAGTAAATTTATAATTGTCTTCACCAATATACGTTAAATAAATTATTATTAAATGAACTATTTTAAAATAGAAGAGAAGAAAAAGAGAGAATTAAATAATACTTTCATTATGGTAATAAAATTATAACTATTAATAAAAATTGTAATAAAAGTCTATTATACTTACGTAAAAGACGAGGATGTCTTGAAGGTGGCAGCAGTACGATGATAACGGGTTGACTGACTAAACGATACTGTGACGGGCGAGTTTAAATAGAGGGTTCGACACCCTCACGGATGGCCGGCCAATCACAGCCAAGGACCAATCACAGCCAATGACGGTTGACCAATCACAGCCCGGTCATGTGATGTGTGGCGCGCATTTCAAATTTTGTGTGGCGCGCATTTCAAATTTTATAAAGTTTTCCAGTTGATAGGTTGAAGGGTATCACGCGCTACCGGATATTGGTAAGTTAGTGAAGCATGGAGCCTATTCAGATTATTAGAAGCGATAATACGTATGTTAGAAAATTTAGAATGTATGGAAGAAGAACGACTTTTAAGTTTAATCAACCCCCAACAGGTTTTAATGAACTAGACTGGGTAAAAAAGGGGTTCGCTCAATTGGTTGAGGAAATGAAGCGAGAATCTACAGGGGTAAATGATTATTTAGGATTTACTTTAAAAAGTTTAAGTTTTAAAAATAAGGAACCAGGGTATATTGCTTTTAGACCAGTAGGGCAAGTGGATGACGATATTTTCTGGGATATCTTTGGTGGTATTATACAAAGTAATGAGAAATCTCTCACCTCTAGTGACACCTTTACTGTAGAGTGCACCAGGGTTAGCCTACCTGTAGGTTCGGGGGGTCATAGAAGAGCGGGATTTTTTAACAACTTTACAGAAGAATGTCGCAGTCGCCTTGGTATTGTGACAATTAAAAATATTGATAACCTATGTTTGGTTCGAGCTCTGGTGGTGGGTAAGGCTCATGCAAAAAATGACCCCCTCTACAAGGCTATAAGACAAGACAAAGGTAAACGGCAGACATTGAAAGCTGAAAAACTTATGGCTAAAGCTCGAGTTCAGATACCTGTAGAAGGAGCTGGTATTATAGAGTTAGATAAGTTACAGTCTCACTTAAAGAAATACAAAATCACCGTTTACAACTACAACACAAGAGGTAGAGAGATCTATTTTAGTGGTGACAATCCTGATGCAAAAATGAAAATCAACCTCCTGTTCAATGAAGGTCACTTTAATGTAATTACCAGCCTGACATCAGCTTTCGCATGCAAGTATTATTGTGAAGCTTGTCATATTGGCTATGAAAAACGGTATAACCATAGATGCTCAGCAATGTGCTCAGCTTGTATGGTAACTTCACCACCATGTACCCCGGAACACGACGGGGTGATATGTCCGGATTGTAATCGACATTTTAAAAATCAGACTTGCTTCATAGCTCATCAAAGTGATATATGCTCACGGATAAAAAAATGTAAGGATTGCAGCCGCATTGTGCGACCAAAGGAAAGAAAAGATGTGCATATGTGTGGAGAACAGTTTTGTAAAGTATGTCTGAAGTATATGCACCCCAACCACAAGTGTTTCATGAGAGTTGACACAGGCAATCCGAAATCTAAGAACTTTGTATTTATTTTTTTCGACCTCGAAACACGTCAGGATGAAAATCTTGGAGATGATCCTGAGAAAAAGCTTCATACGGTGAACCTTTGTGTTAGACAGCAGTATTGTTGGCAATGCATATCATGTGATGAAATAAGTGCCTGCGGCAATTGTTCATTACGTCAAAGAGTCTTTAAGGTAAATCCGGTGGCAAAGTTCATGGACTATGTAATGGAGGTAAGAAAGAAGTTTGAATCTGTATGTGTCATGGCCCATAATGGCCAGGGATTTGACTTTCAATTTCTCCTAAAGTACATGTATGGCGACACAAAGTTCAGCCCAAAATTGATCTCAAGAGGAACAAAAATAATACTAATGGAGTTTGATAATGTCAGATTTATAGATTCGATAAATTATTTCCCAATGGCTCTTGCGAGCCTTCCTGAATCATTTGATCTTGGACCTGAAAAGAAAAAGGGATACTTTCCTCATTTGTTTAATACTATGGATAATCAAAACTATGTAGGACCAATGCCTGATAAAATGTACTATTGCCCACAATCAATGTTCGAAAAAGGACATAAAAAGTTTACAGAATGGTACAATGAGCAGGTTGTAAACAACTACACCTTCGATTTCCAAAAGGAAATCCTAGAATATTGCATTTCGGATGTAGAAATATTGGCACAAGCGTGTATTAAATTCAGAGCACTGTTCATCACAGAGTGTAATGTGGACCCGTTTTTGGAAGCCGTAACTATAGCGAGTGCTTGTAATTTGGCATTCAGAAGAAATTTCCTCAAGCAGAATACTATTGGTATCATACCTACTGGTGGATATCGTCTAGCTGATAATCAATCAGCAAAAGCGATGCAATGGATGGCTTGGGAAGAAGAAAAACGTCATACACAGATTCAACACGCAGGTAACAGTCGGGAGTTTAAAATTCCAGGAGTGGGAAAAGTGGATGGCTTTGATGGAGAGAGAGTGTTTGAATTCCACGGCTGCTATTTCCACGGATGCCCCAAGTGTTTTCCATACAAGAGGGAAGAACATTTGCAGGAAGATTTGTCAGACAGTCTGCACCTTCGTTATGAGAGAACAAAGAAAAGAAAAGAAAGAATCCTGGAGCAGTATGATGTCATAGAGATGTGGGAGTGTGAGTTTGACGAATTAAAAAAGAAACATAAACTGGAGTATCTAAATAACCTCCCAATTTTGAATACAATCCCACTCAACCCGAGAGAGGCATTTTATGGTGGGCGTACAGGAAACGCCAAAACTTATTACAAGTGTAAAGAAGGAGAAAGGATTCACTATGTGGACATTTGCTCCCTCTACCCTTGGGTCTGTAAATATGGTCAGTTTCCTGTAGGACACCCGACAATTTTTGTGGGTAACAAAGAATGTCAAGAGAGGGGTATGTGTGCTGAGGGACTTCTTAAGTGTAAAATACTACCACCCACAGATCTTTACCATCCTGTATTACCGTTAAAAATGAACAACAAGCTCATGTTTGTTCTTTGCCGCACTTGTGGGGAAAACGTGTCATCTAATGAATGTCAACATGAAGTAGAAGAAAGAGCTCTGGTAGGAACGTGGACTATGGATGAAATCAGAAAGGCTGTTGAAAAAGGGTACGTTATTCTAGAGCGATATGAGCTATGGCAGTATGAGATGGTGAAATCTGAAAATGGAGGAGGCGGCCTCTTCACTGATTTTATAAATAAGTTTCTGAAAACCAAACAAGAGTCCTCGGGATATCCTGGGTGGTGTAAAACGGACGAGGAAAAGGAGAAATATGTACAAGATTATTTTGACCATGAAGGAATTCTATTAGATTCGCAGAGAATTGAAAAAAATGAAGGGTCGCGTTCACTTGCCAAATTAATGCTTAACTCATTTTGGGGCAAGTTTGGTCAGAGGGAAAATCAAACCAAGACTTTAGTAACTAGGGACCCGAAAGAATTGTTTAATCTTCTAGTAAGTCCATCGGAACAAGTGAACAGAATCAAGGAGGTGAATGAAGAATTGATCTTAGTAAATTGGCAGCATCTGGAAGAAGTTGGAGAGTGTTTACGAACTGTCAGTGTGGTTTTAGCGGCCTTTACGACTAGTCAGGCGAGGTTAAAGCTCTATGAATATCTGGAAAAACTAGGAAAGCAAGTCTGCTACTATGACACAGACTCAATTATTTATATTCATCGACCAGGATCTTACAAAATATCTGTTGGAGACTACCTGGGTGATATGACAGACGAACTGGCAAAAGACTTTGGACATGGCTCATACATTACAGAATTTTGCTCTGGAGGTCCCAAGACTTACGGTTTCATTGTATTCTCCACTAATGAAAACGAGTTCAGGGAGGTGTGTAAAATTAAAGGTCTTACTTTAAACTTGTCCGCTAGTAAGAAACTAAATTTTTCAACCTTAAAAGCTATGGTCCTGAGTGAGGCTGATACTAGCGAAGTTGTTGAAATAACAGAAAGCCGAATTCGGAGAACAGATGGTAGGGATGTTGTTACAGCAGTCGAGAAAAAGAATTTCAGGATAACTGGTCCAAAAAGAAAATGTGACGGTGACAATGACACTCTACCGTATGGTTATAAAAAACAGTGCTACAGTAGAAATCACTCAGTTTGAAAAGAAGTATCGTTTGACAAAGTTGTTCGTAATAGTGTATATGTGAGTGTGTATTGGGAATTTTATATTAATTGTATATGTCAAAATGGCATTTTGGTTTGTCAATAATTTATTGGAACACATTTTTGTACTTGTCATGTTTGTTATAAGCATAATATTTATTTATATAATGAGGATCACGGATGTAGAAATGATACATAAATCGTGTAATACAAGGAGTTAACTCATTTAAATAATGGACGGTAAAGCGGCTATAGCTGATGAGCTACATAGACCTGCTAGAAAAAATTATTCAAGACGTAAAGTTACTCTCAAGGGTCTTGAAGATTTGTATCAGGCTGACCTTGTAGAAATGAAACCGTACTCTAAAATTAATAAAGGTTATAAATATATCATGACAATGATAAACTGTTTATCAAAGTTTGCTTTCGCAGTTCCGTTAAAAGACAAATCGGCATCAGAGGTAGCAAGAGCTTTGACACCAATTTTAGCTAAACATAAAATGAAAAACTTCCAAACAGACCAAGGGACAGAGTGGTTTAACAAAGATGTTAATAAACTGATGAAAATGTATAATATCAATCATTATCATACCTTTTCAGAACTAAAAGCTAGCATAGTCGAACGACTTAATAGAACTTTAAAGACTAAAATGTATAAAATATTTACCGCGAGAGGTAGTTATGAATGGGTTAGTATATTACAGGGTATTGTAAACTCTTATAATAATACCAAACACAGAACTATCGGTATGAGGCCGGGAGATGTAAGAAAAAAGCATGTAAAAGAAATACTGAAGAGAATTAATAAAGTTAAAAAGTTAAAAAAGAAACCAAAGTTTCAAGTCGGAGACATTGTTAGAATCAGTAAAGCCAGAAGAGTGTTTAAAAAAGGATATTTACCAAATTGGACAAACGAAAAATTTAAAATACACGCTATTAAGCCCACCACACCAGTCACTTATATCTTACAAGATCATAAAGGGGAAATATTAAAAGGAGGTTTTTACACAGAGGAAATTAGCAAGTCAAAGACTGGTAATGTATATTTAGTGGAAAAGGTTTTGAAGCGGAAGGGTAATCAGTTACTGGTTCGGTGGGCAGGATATGATAAGAATAGTGATAGCTGGATCCACACCAAGGACTTGCGATAAAGGAAGTGAGTTATCGTTGCGGTTTCCGGGGTCACGGGACTTGCTGATACGGCATCCGGTGCGGGGCCACGGGAAATGACTTGCTGATACGGCATCCGGGAAGTTAGTCGCCCATGTTTATCGCCGCGGTATCCGGGAAGTATATATCACTTTGTTGTCGCATACTGATTATCAGTAATTATGCGGCTTGAGAAACAGGATGTCGAGTTAACCGTTCAAAACTTTGACAAGTACATCGTCGGATCTGGTTTTAATAAAAAGAACAAACATGGACTTTTGTTACCAGACTCTATACGTTGTGTAATTTGCGGGCCCAGCTCTTCGGGAAAAACTAATATTTTATTTAATTTGCTGTTCGACCCGAACGGTTTGAGGTTCGAAAATATTTATGTTTTTTCAAAGTCACTTTATCAACCAAAATACGAGTTTTTAAAAAATGTAATGCCTAAAGAAATTGGTTATTTTGCTTTTGACGATAACAATTTAGTCTTACACCCAAACGAAGCTAGCCCTAACTCAATCATGATATTTGATGATATAAGTACGGAAAAGCACAATAATATTCGCAACTATTTCACCATGGGCAGGCATAACAATATTGATACATTTTATTTAGGACAGACATACTCTGCTATACCTAAGCAGCTCATAAGAGACAATTGTAATTTCGTTATATTATTTAAGCAGGATGAATTGAACTTGAGACATGTATATAATGATCATGTAACTACAGACATGTCGTTTGAAAAATTTAAAGAGTTGTGTGCGAAGGCTTGGAAAGACAACTACGGGTTTTTAGTGATTGATAAAAGTCTAGATCCATATAAAGGAAGGTACAGAATTGGGCTGAGTAGTTTTATAACAGCTTTGTAATGGTACGTATATATTTTTATAATGATTTAAGGGGGTTTGATACGAAACTTCATAACGTAAGGTCTAACCTCTGTACATATTATTACAAGGACAAAAAGAAATTCTGTGGTAATTATTGTAGTAGAAAAAAGCCGCATGGTCATGAATTTAATAAAAGATGTTGGCGACATAAAAAACCTGTAAGCACTGCGATGCCAATAGTGTTACTTATGATTAGTGCAAGTGAGAGAACATATAATAGAGAAACTTGGTTAAACTTTCTACATAAGTGTGAAGAACAGAGCGTACCCCTAGAACTTATAATGTACCACGAAGATATGAATAATGCTACAGTGAGAGACCCTCAAAATATGATATCGAGATTTAGACCGTTCCCTGATTTATTCTGTAAACCTCTGCCACTGCGTAACCTGCATGGAGGTATTAATTTTGCTCAGATCGTTTTGAGAATGTTGGAGTACGGCTGCAAAATACCTCACGCGGCCGGCTGTATAGTTTTGACAGAGAGAACTATACCCATCAGATCCCCTAAAAAAATTTATAAAAAAGCTTTATCTCTCAAATGTTATATTGACATTAGTTATAATACAGCCTGGGGGCCAATTCCTGACGGTACTCCCAAAGGGCCGAGGGGTAAACCTTTTGCTGCTGTAAATAATTACTGCCAGGGGTTGTATACAACGGAGTTCCTACGAGAGGCTTTACCCACAGTTCCCTCACAGTGTGAGAGATTCGGCATTAGTATAAACAACGGTGTGTATAGAGTGACAAACCGAATATTATTTGAACAGTGGAAAACATTCACAGGGACCAACCCGTGTGAATTCTGGCTTCTCAACTCGTATTTAATGTACAATAGACATCATGATAAACCGCTGAAAATGTTGAGTAAGTACATGGAGAAGACTGTTGAGAACGACAAGTATATAGTAACACATATATCACAGTGGAGAGACGATGTAAAACGAGCTTTTATTTTTAAAAGTTTTAAAAATCGTTATATAATACCGAGACACAGTCTTGTAAGAGAGGAAAGTAGATATTATAGAGGATTAGACTTTAGTGCTGGTATTTCTCTGCTAGATGTAATACGTTACATGAAAAGATGTAAGAAGCGCGCATTATTCTTTAGACAGGTTGAAATGCCATAAATCAGTTATCATCGGTAAGTAAGCTTCATTCTCAATTATGGAGCGCAGCAGTAAACAACTGACAGGTCGTATCATAAAGCTGCGTAATGCTATTAAACGCAAGTATAAAATGTTTAAGGAAGGAGCCGAGGAAAGCGATATTATGCTCGAGAAACAGTATAAGCCTATTATTCGAGAACTTAGAAAAACAACATCAGACAGCAACACTGACATAAAAAACGAACCTGAACCTGTTAAAGAAGAAGAACCGGAACAATTCAATACAGCCTCAGAGGACTCGGAGGAAAGTGATGAAGAATTTACTCCACAGAGTATATCAACACCTCAATTCAGTAGGCCTAAAATACAGGACCTGTCAGAACTTGTATCTACTCCTTCGAAACAGGCCTCTGCAACCCAGCATGTCGAGTCATATTTCAATAACCCTCTAACCCGAGAGTACATTAATATGTTTTTAAAAGATACTAGTAATAAAAGGATGATTGATTATGTATACGGACCACGCTACGAAGGTGAAACATTAATGGTCGGTGATGCAAAACTAGACTTCGATCAAGATGGAAACATAGTAATTGGTGGGGTTAACTACGGAGCGTCTGAAGGACTTTACGACCTTATATTTAAAAAGGTTCCCGATAGTAGAACGTATACAGAGCAAGATTTAAACACTTACAAAAGTATTCTGTTTGCTACTAATGCCCATAGGGAGGGGTACGAACCTAGTGGAAGGGTAAAAAGCAGTAGAAGTACAAAATATATGAGAATTATTAGAGATTTATTTCCTCCGGCAAAAGGTAAGGGAATGGCCTGGAAATCTTTAAAGTCCCGTGACATAATACACTGGGATGATCCTAACGAGTTAGTTGACAGATTTATACATATAGCTATGTCAACTGAGACTGGAAACAGAGTGCACGGCAATTAAATACTAAGCATCGTAGAGGAACTCCGAGAAGCCGGTTTAATTAAAGGCAGTGGAAATAGTAGATTCAAAGCATTATTGTTATGACCATTGACAAGTTCGGACATAGTTTGACCCCCACCACCACCCAGAAGAACCTCATGGGTCCTAAAGGGGAAGGGTTTATTTTAACATCTGAGGGAAATTATGATATAAACAGGAAACGTTTAACTAATATAGGGAAACCGGTAACGGCACTTGATGCAGCTACCAAGGAGTATGTAGACACAAGAGTTATACCTGTTGAAAATGACGGATATAATATTGGAAATAAAAGAATAATAAACTTATCTGACCCTTCAACGGATGAAGATGCGGTAAATTTGCAAACTGTAAAGCGAATTTGTCTAAGACGTGAAAATACTAATTATAATGCCTATGGTAAACAAATAAATAACCTAGGTGAGCCTATAAACGACAAGGATGCTGCTACAAAAGTGTTCGTGGAAGAGACTTGTAAAAAAGAGCATTCCCCTATAGTAATCAATCTTGCTAAACAACTAACAGATATTACTGATATCAACACAAGGCTGGCAAAGTGTGAGGGCCAAATAGTTAATAATAAAGAGTATCATGATAAAAACTTAAATAAATTTGCAAAGTTAGTATATTATTACATTAATCGTAAAGATACAGGAAGAGCTGCTGTGTTGCCCCCAGAAACTACTGGTGAGAATACTTACACAAACTGGGAGGAGTTATTTACATTAGAAAGCGCAAAACAACCGCCTATCGCTGATATTATAGATATACCTATCGACGAAGAGGTCCGCCGGATGATTCAGGGGGACTTAAAAAATTAGATGAAAAAAAGACTTACAGGGTTGCATAGTTAATATTCTTAAAGGCTGTGTTTGTAAAAATGGATCAGATTGTGAGTGACTCTCTACAAGTAAACACATAAATAAATCAAACCATGCGTAAAAAAATCAGAAGTAAACGAGCTGTCAAGCGTGGTGGTGGTATAATTTCATCAGCCCTTAATAAAGCTATTGATTTATTACCTGTAGAACTACACATACCTGGATATAATTATTGTGGTCCTGGGACTAAACTTAAAAAGAGATTAGCTAGAGGAGACAGGGGAATTAACGGATTGGACGAGGCGTGTAAAACACACGATATAGCCTACTCGAGATATAAAGATTCTGAGAACCGCAGACGAGCAGACCAGGAATTGGCAGAAAGAGCTTGGCAGAGATTTAAGGCTTCAGACGCATCAGTAGGAGAGAAAGCAGCTGCTTGGGCAGTAACAACAGGTATGAAGGTTAAAACTAAATTAGGTGGAGGTCGTAAGAAGAAGAAGAATCAAAGAGTTAAACGTAAAAAATCTACTAAAGGTAAAGGGTTGTATCTACGGCCTTACAAGATGGGGTCGGGTGGTAAGAGGGGGAGGAGAAAGAAACGAACGCTGAAGAAAAAAAAAACATCAAGATTCCGATAAAACCACTTACAAATTATGACCTGATAAAATATGCAAATCTATTGAAAATACCGGCATTCAAAGGAGTTTATATGAGGGATACGCTTCCTTCACGCCCGAGAAGATATGAATCAGTAATAGTGAACCTGGACTCTACACACGGCAACGGTACCCACTGGGTATGTTTTAAGAAAGTTGACAAGAAGGTTTATTATTATGACAGTTTTGGGGACCTAAAACCACCACCAGAACTCTTAAACTACTTTGGAGATTGTGAAATATACTATAACTACGGTAGAGAACAGAATTTTAATTCAGTTATTTGCGGGCACTTGTGCTTAAAGTTTCTATCAAATAATGATGTTTTGTTTAACAGGCGTGAGTAGTGTTTTATCACATGAATTACCATTTCCAATAGATGTTAGCTCTGGAACGTGGGAACTCGGCCTGATTGATTTGACAACCTTTAATTCAATTCCAAATATTGAACATAACATTAATGACAAGTTTTACTATGGGAATGACGGTGAAATTACAATTCCTGAGGGCTCTTACGAGATTGAGGACATTGAAAAATATATCATTTCAAAATTACCGAAAAATGTAACATTTAAATTAAAAGCAAATAATAATACTTTAAAATCTGAACTGTTTTGTTCTGAACACGTAAATTTTGAAAAGGGAAACAGCATCAGGAAATTATTGGGGTTTACTGCTAAGGTGTATAAGGGAAATCATCAGTATGTATCTGAGCTACCTGTTGATATAATTAAAGTTAACTCCATTCAGGTTGAGTGCAATGTAACGCGAGGTTCGTTTTCAAATGGTATCGAGGGTCATATAATCCATGAGTTTTTTCCAGCCGTACCTCCCGGTTATAAAATAATAGAGATTCCTAAACATGTAATTTATTTACCCGTCATCAGTCAAAGGATCAACAACTTGACGGTATCTTTGAGAGATCAAGACGGTAAATTGGTAAACTTTCGTGGAGAGCGTATAACAGTTAGACTACATCTCCGTAATGGGACTACTATTTAGGGAAATAAACACCGTGTCACAGGTCAGTTCTAAACAGAACGTTGTCGGGTTAAGTTGTAAAAATATCAAGTTTCTACGCTCGCTCGGTTTTACAGTATCGAAAAATGGCTGCTCTTCTGGCAATCGACGACCGCGCTGAGTATGCTGATCTCATTACTGGAATGGAGTATCACACACATCTACCCTACGCCTCTGCAACGTTTAAAAATAACGATGAGATTAGAATACCACTTTTACAACAAGATATTATAACGGCTCCATATGAAAGTTACATTATAATTCATGGGAAGGTTAGTGGAAAGAAAGCAGATGGGGTCACTGACTTGGAAGTTAAACTTATTAATAATGCTATGGCCTACCTATTTGAGGAAATTAGATACGAAATATCTGGCAAAGAGATTGATCGTACCAGGAATGTGGGTATAACTACTACATTAAAACACTTGTTATCCATACGTGAAGATGAAAAGAATACATTGAAAAACGCCTGTTGGTTCGGACCCGGTAATTCTGTAAAAAATAAAGAGTTTACTTACTCGGTTCCCTTAAAACTCTTATTCGGTTTTGCTGAAGATTACAGGAAGGTCTTGGTGAATGTGAAACAAGAACTTGTACTATTAAGATCAGCTACAGATGATAACGCCTTAATTACAGCTGAAGCCGGTACTGTACAATTTGAAATATCAAAGCTTTATTGGAGAGTCCCTCATATAACAGTGAATGACTCGCAAAAATTGAAATTATTAAAATTTATTGAAAAGGACCCTGCAATCCATGTTCCCTTTCGATCTTGGGAACTGCATGAATACCCCAATATTACGGCAACAGACTCCATGTCATGGAGTCTTCGTACATCCAATCAGTTGGAAAAACCTCGATATGTAGTTTTAGCCTTTCAGACGAACCGTAAGAACGACATTACAAAAGATATGTCACTATTTGACTCTGGTAATCTAACCGATGTAAAATTATATTTGAATTCAAAATATTATCCCTATGATAATATACGCGGGAACACTACTTTATTTTATGATATGTACTCAAAATTTCAGAGCTCTTACTACTACGGTAGAGCTGGGTCACCAATTTTAGACTATAATGATTTTAAGACAAAGTGTCCTTTGTATGTTATCGATTGTTCCAGACAAGATGACTCTATTAAAACAGGACCTGTCGAAGTGAGACTAGATATAGAAGCTAGTGAAGCGTTCCCTGCAGGTACTTGTGCTTACTGTCTTATTATTCACGACTCCTATTACTCTTACACGCCTATAACTGGAGACGTAAGGAAAATTTCAGTATGAATAAACGAGTCAGTTTCTCTGAGCCTGTAGTTAAACGGATTTACGTATTACCCGAGGAGGATAGGACATCAATCTGGGAACAGGTAGCTAGGGATAGGGTCAGGTTTTTAAGACGAATTCAATGTATCGAGGGTAAAATCTCTAATGTCATTGAGAAACAGTGGATCCGACGTGTCACAGGGTCTGATACTTAGAATCACTTTCCTTATCAGTAGCTAAAATGGCTCCCGACTACTTCCTGCGTTATCAGCTATCATGACTTTCCGGCCAGCGCACTGGGCCACCGCAACTTCCTGCTCCATGTTAGACGACCGGCCTTGATTTGTAAAAAATTAAGACTTTTTATCAGTCAAGATGGAGACAGCGACGAGTGAAGAATATAGTTATCAAAATAATAATAACTCAAGAGAGAAAATAAATAATATGTTAAGCAGTGCCACCGCTGATGCTGCTGATGACTCAAACTTGGTGTTTATTGATTTAAATCTTTATGACGAAGATATGATTCTAATTAAAAAACATAGAATTTACGGGAAGGATCCCGTAAGTTCTATTGACTTAGCAAACGCACATTTTTTAACGGTAGATTTTTTCAAAAAGTCTCAACTAAAAAAAGAGTACACTGAAAATGAGTTGCTGAAAATCGGTGATGATATGTCTGATTACGTAGGAATAGGATTACGGTTTTACACTTGTTGCACATCCGAAATGTCATATACTTTGAGGCGTACGGTTTACGCAGGGGTAAGTAAAAAATCACCGTTTAATGTGTATAAGTATGATACTTTAAAGTATCATTTATTAAATCGTTCTTCAATCCATATGATTAACAATAAAGAAACAGAAAATTACACTGACTGGTATGGTGACAGCTCAGATATTGAATATTTATCTTGTGATAGTGAGGGTGATTCAAGTCGAGACACGTCTTATTTAGATTATAGTGATTCATCAGATGATGATGACGACATTGATGATGACGATGATGAAGATAGGAGTGAGGAGGAGGGGGTTGATGATTAAGGAGGGGGTAGTATAATCTCAGAGTAAATTTTGATCAGTCTACGAGTGATGGAGTTCGAGGAAGCAATGACACAAACAGAGGAGAATCAGGTAAGCGTAGAAGCTTCAAAGTATTTAAAACCCAAACCAAAAAGGAAGAGCACAAAAGTAGCTCTTCCGCAAAACACGTTAAGAGAGATATTTTTGAAAAATATTTTCTATTTAGACAAGAATTATTCAAAATTTGTAGTTGTCGGATATTTTGAGAACCCCGGGCGTACAGTCGGTATTCTCTTTAAAACTGGGAAAAGCTACATATTTTGGCCTTATAATACTTTTAATGATTTTTCTGTTCATTTTAATAACATAACGTCCTCATTTACTAGTGAAACCAAAAAGGGCTACAGTATTATCAATAATGAGGGGTGCGCGATGAAAGTGAAAAAAGTGTTTGGTAATCTGTATGTATCCATTCATGACATTGAGCGTTCAATTTTGCTTAACCAAGACGAATGGGCTCAGTTCATGCGCAGCCTCCATGAGATAAAGAAGCATCTTGTTGAACTCTTTACCAACGAACAACTTATTCAGCTTTTCATAGACCGCGTGCTGGTCTCTGAGGAGGAGGACGACGCTGTTCCTCCGGAAGGTTTGCCTACACATTTTATAAATAAATTAGTTGACGAGGTGCTGTTTTTCAAAAAATGGCTGGTGTGGAATCAGCAACAGGAGAATCTCCCACAGCAGCGGCTGTAGCCGAGTTCCACGGGTTTAAGGATAATCAGAATAGATTTGTAGTAAAGGAGTTTGCTATTGTAAGTAAATATTTTAATACGCATTTGATCTTTGACGCCCCTTTCAGTGAATCATGTTTAAACAATAAAATGTTACGGTCAGCTCGATGGTTAACGAGACATTTCCACTTTATAAAATGGGATGCACAAGGTATTCCCTATGATGAGGAGTTGATTCGCGCTCTTTGTAAACCCTTTACAACAATATACACCAAAGGCAGGGAAAAGGTCGAGTTTTTAAAAGAGTTTCATTTCAACGTAGAAGATATAGAAGAATCATTTACACGTTCTTCAGGGGTACAGGTTAGCTGTATCTTACCGCAGCACAATATTGGGGGTAAGTGTGCTTTACGCAGCGCTAAAACATTTTACCGGTTGAAATTCAACTTTGATTCATTTTCACGCTGACTGCAGACTGACCAAGATGAATGTTTGGGATCTTCTATCCACTGAGCCGAGGGAGCCGGAAGGGGTTTTAAACGATAGGTTTGTTATGAAATTTGAGAGATACCTCAACTGGGATTTACTATCAAGACATTATAATTTTAATGTTGATTTACTTAGAGTATATTATCATAAAGTGAACTGGTGTATACTTGTAGAAAAATGTATATTTAGTGAACGTGTTCTTAAAGAATTTTCCCCCCATTTCTCTCCAGAATGTTGGTCTATTATCAGTGAGAAACAAAGTCTATCAGAGTCGTTTATTCATGATTTTGCAGACAAGGTCGATTGGACTAACATTGCTTTGTACCAGCGTGTGAGTGGAAAGTTTCTTTCCGATCATGTTAGCTTTTCCCCCATAATTTCGCAAGATTGGCGGAAGTAACGATGATTGCATCCTTATCATTATTAATATATAAAAAAAAATAAAAAAAAATAAAAATAAAATAAAAATAAAAAAATAAAAAAATAAAAAAAAACAATTAATTTAACCTTTGTAAATAGTTTAATCAGTTATTGTTTGCTAATGTGCGCTTTGAAATACTTTTAATTTTCATTTCTTAAATAGTGCTGATGTTACTGTGTAAAAGTTATGGAAAAATAATGTTAAATGCAAAGTAACAATACAAATTAATTTTCTACACCACATGTCTGTGAACGAGTTTGTCACTTTTCTCTGGCAAAAGTTGTAAATCCTATACGGGGAAAGAGGTTGCCTTAAAAAGCTTAAAACGTAACATGTTTCCCTCTGGTTTACTGTACCAACAATATTACTCGTGGGGTTGCCTTAAAAAGCATAAAACGTAATATGTTTCCTCAAGTATAATGTTGGCGAAAAAAAAAATACACAGGCACCCGTTTTAGGTTGACTTTATAGGTCCAGGAAAAGAAAAAGTTGGAAATAAACCTCTGTAAAACCGTGAAATGTGTTATCTTTGCGACAACTCTTTTATAGGTGTGTGTGTGTTTGCGTGATATAGAATTTACAGCTGATAATAAAAATGAAAATATAAAATTATTTCTTGCACAATATATTCCAGCTTTGTGTATTCCTTAGTATTATAGTAAAAAATCGCTGGAAAAAGCAATCGTTAGTACTTTTGACTCCAGAGGGTTAGGCCTACAGGGGAAGCCTCTGGGTTAACAAAAAAAGAACGCGCCGAGACCCTACGGCATAGCTTTAAGCTTACCGTGGTGTGGAAACTTGGGTCACATATTAAAGTAAAAATAAAGGGATCATTTTGTCTTGGTCTCGGGACAAAGGCTCGCTCGGTCACATGTTGCAGCCCGTGCGCGTCACATGGTCACGTGACTGACAGCGCCGCTATTTAACCGGCGCGCTGCCACTGCGTGCTTCAGTCGACTCACGATGCTTGCCTCGCTAGTACAACGCTGCATACTTCTCATCGTGTTGGTGACCTGCTGTGTCGCCATACTACCAAACAATCAGGTATGAAATATTTTCAATATAATAATTAGTCAAGAGGTCGAAACATATAAGTCAACCTAGAAGTAAAACGGATTATTGCTCAAAACTTATTAAATAAATATGTGATAAAAAATCTAAAGAGTCAAGATTTACAAAAGTTTTTTTTAATTTTAATATTAACCATTTTTTGTTAAATTTACACGGCTTTTATGTCTGATTTCTTACAAAATGAATTTAGTCAAGATTTACAAAAGTGTTTTTTAATATTTTAATATTAACTATTTTTGTTAAATGTACTCGGCTTTTATGTCTGATTTCTTAAAAAAAGAGTTTTTCAAGATTTACAAAAGTGTTTTTTAATATTAACTATTTTTGTTAAATTTACACGGCTTTTGTCTGATTTATTACAGACATCTCAAACCCCCAACCTTCAGGGTGATGAGGAACCTTTGGTCATTGATGATAGTGATGACACTGATGTAGAGAGGGGTAGTGATGTTGTTGATGATGATGATGATGATGATGATGGTCATGTCAATGGCGTAAATTATATATGCGAAAGACTTCGACGACGTGCCGAAGAGACAATGTATATAACACGAGCGCTGGAGATGATCGATGACAGGCACCAGACTGCCTGGTCATCTGTGCGGCATTGTTTGGAAAGACTCGTTCAACTTTTCAGCAACAATCCGCTAAGTGTATGTATATATTTATGTATGATATAAACTCTGTCATTTTTAAAACGTTATTATGTAATCACTGTAATAGTTTCCATTTTATTTTATCTTCATACTAATATTGACATTAAATTTACGCTAAATATTTTTCCCTTCAAGCTGTGGGAGTGTGTGCAGACGATTTGGGTACTCTGATATCAAGTGTACAATATTGTGTAAACTCACCAGGACTTTGAAGTTTTATTTTTCAATATTTTCATGCCATGCACTGGTAACAGGATAGAATTCCTGAAACTGAATATTTTGTTTAGTATTTGGTTTTTGATTGAAGGAATCAATTTTTTGGCTATGTTTATAACGATCTTTTCAGCCTAACATGCTTTTAGAGAACACACACACACACACACACACACACACACACACACACACACACACACACACGCACGCACACACACACACATCGATTTGGCATAGCTCTTTTGTATACCTATGCTGTATTTTGTACGTCCATAGTAATAAACTTATTTGTTTCCTTGCAGCGAAGGGACCTGGAGGCAGTTGATCAAACCTTTCTGGAATTAAGGGGCAGGATTGAGCAGCTGCCAGACCACCTCAGAGAGAGGTTCCAACCATTCTTTGTGAGGACGAGGGCTTTTGCAACCAGAAGAAACCAGCAACGGCAACAGCCGCGGCAGGGACAGCAGCAGCAGCAGCAACAAACATCACCACCACTGCCACAAGGGTCAAGGCCTCCTCCTTCCGTAAGGGTCCTTCCTGCTTGGATGCAGAGGGAAGTCACGATGACAACTGTACCTACCACTTCAACATCAGCTCCCGTGAGAAGAGAAGAAGAGGAAGATGAAGAAAACATACCACCATCATTAACACAATCAAGTTCATCGGGTCACGCCATTAGACAGCCCTCCGTGATAACATCTCACACTCAAAATCAACATTTTCCTTCTTCTTTAACGAGAGCGAACATTCTTCGCCGTAGTCATGGCAATCTGCAGCGACAGCGGCAGCAGCAGCAGCAGCAGAGACCCATGCAACGCCCACGGGAAGAGGAGGAGGAGGACGTATTTGCATTCCCCCCGAGACCTACTCGTCCAGTCCCTCCGGTTATGACAGGCCACAATGTAAGTTTGTATTAAGATATGTGATAATTTTAAATTTAGATTTTATTTTATTTGGTTCAGTGTTGCATAAATGTGTGTGGTAAATACAATTTATTGAATTTTTAACAATTGATTTCTTTTTAATTTATTCAATCATAACATAGTAAAGAGAGAAGAGGAGGATGAAGTTTTACACATTAGAAACAGATCAAAAGATAAGACGGTGAACAAATACAAATATTTACCCCTAACCTGATAACTAACGTAACATACAAAATAAAGCTTAATAATTTGAAAGTTAACAATCTCAAGTATGTGTTTTTCTTGTGACCTGATAACTAACGGAACATACAAAGCTAATAATTTGAAAGTTAACTATCACAAGTATGTGTTTTTCTTGTTCACGTAGCGTCAACAGAACATGGTCCAGTCAGCCCCCACTGCTCCTGCTACAGCTGCTGCTACTGTTGCTCCTGCTACCACCTCTGCTACTACAGATCAACGCAGCTTTTGGGGGTTGTGTGGTCATTGCTGTGGCATCCTTCAGCATTCCGGGGGGTTTTGTCCTCAAAACCACCTTTCGAGCTCGCTTATCATGGATCGTGTGGATCGATACATAAGGGTAAGAGTCGAGATTTAAGTATTAATATTCAAATAAAAATAATTTTCTTCAAGCGAGGAATCATAACTTTGATTTATTAATAAAATAAATATTATCGAAAAATGTAAGTCTATAGATGACAAGTGAGCAATTATCAGTCTTGGAAAAACTAAGAGCATCATAGTCCACAGGTACTAGTGATCGAGATTTAAGTATTAATATTCAAATAAAAATAATTTTCTTCAAGCGAGGATTCATAACTTTGATTTATTAATAAAATAAATATTATCGAAAAATGTAAGTCTATAGATGACAAGTGAGCAATTATCAGTCTTGGAAAAACTAAGAGCATCATAGTCCACAGGTACTAGTGAGCGATAAACAATAGACAAATTATTACTTACCAAAAGTAAAAATAAATTTGAACCATGTACAACATTAAAGCCTACTTGTAATGGTCACTTTCAAATTTCTAAGATGTTTATAAACAAATATAAATAATAATACAACAAAGATATCATGTTGTAAAACACGTTGTAAAATACACATAGACAGGTAATCAAAATAATTTGACCCTTTTTATGTTACAGACAAGAGCCACAGTCGATCGTGAGTGCGACTGGTCGGACAGTCGGGGGGCGAACCTCATCAGGAGGTGGATGCGGATGCTGAGAAATATGCTGGTTTTTACCAGCTATTTCTTAGCACGGACCAACACTGTCCAACAGGCCGCGTTGGCGGCAGTCGTCTGGCGGGAGCTTCACAACTCCTTAAGTGAATACCTCCAAAGCGACAACCTCCTGATGAGGGAATATGCTGACGAGAACGGGGTCGGGGACTTCAATATTGAGGTCAACACCAGACCGTCCTCCCCCGAGCCACCAGCGGATAACCCTCCGGAATGTGTAATTTGCATGGATGCGAAACCAACGGTGGTGTTGATACCATGTGGCCACACATTTTGCGGTCCCTGTGTGGAGGGTCTGGGGAGGTGCCCGACTTGTAGGGCCCTCTTCCAGGCAAAATATAACATTTTCTATTAATCATTATAAATAATCAATTTTTTTTTAATATTTTACTATATATTTTTTGATTTTCATGATCTTGTGTATTTTCAATGCCACACTAGCTTATGAAGTGCTACATTAGAAATTTTTCATTAGTGTAGTTAGGCCCAGGCAAAACATTTTTCTATCATTATAAACAATTTATTCAATTTAACATTTTACTATATTTTCATGATCTTGTGTATTTATTTCTCATTAGTATCGTTTGACAAATTCGTTCATAACAGTATTTATATATATGTGAGCATGTATTTTGAATTGTTTATTAATTGTATATGGCTTTTTTGTCAATAATTTATTATCTTGTGTATTTTCAATACCACTCTAGCTTATGAGTGCTACATTAGAAATTTTAGTGTAGTTGGACCCAGGCAAAACATTTTTCTATCCTTATAAACAATTTATTCAATTTAACATTTTACTATATTTTCATGATCTTGTGTATTTTCAATGACAGTCTACCTTATGTGTGCTAGAAATTTCTCTATCGTTTGACAAATTCGTTCATAACAGTATTTATATATATGTTAGCATGTATTTTGAATTGTTTATTAATTGTATATGGCTTTTTTGTCAATAATTTATTATCTTGTGTATTTTCAATGCCACTCTAGCTTATGAGTGCTACATTAGAAATTTATCATTAGTGTAGTTGAGCCCAAGCAAAATACAACATTTTTCTATCCTTATAAACAATTTATTCAATTTAACATTTTACTATATTTTCATGATCTTGTGTATTTTCAATGACAATCTACCTTATGTGTGCTAGAAATTTCTCTATCGTTTGACAAATTCGTTCATAACAGTATATATATATTTATGTGAGCATATATTTTGAATTGTTTATTAATTGTATATGGCTTTTTTGTCAATAATTTATTAGAACACATTTTGTTCATAATATTTATTTATATAATGAGGATCACGGGTTTATTTTGTTAATTGTGATAAAGACTGTATTTTTTCAATAATTTATAACAAATTTTTTTTACTTTTCATGTTTGTAGTATTTATTTGTATAATGAGGAGGTTTATTTCGTGAATTTTGCTAATTATGAGCAGTGGCAATAAAGCTAAAATAAAAAATCTTAATCCTGTATTTTTATTTAACCTTACATAAATGTAAAGTCTTTTATTCTTCAATTCTAATCATAAAACAATTTAAACACTTTTAGCTTACAAAAGCTAAGGTAGTCTAGTATCTGATAAAATCTAACTTACCCAAGTAGAGCAGTGCATCTAGTGGTGTGATCTATATGCCGATGATTCACTAATCACAACTGTAAAAGTGAGCTTGTTATATACTAAACAGATTGCCACTTAATCAAGTCATATCGGCTGAGTTGAATTGCAAATAACAATTGCAAATATCAGTTTGTCACCACTGATATGCATACTTGTTTGCATACCGATAAGTAAAACAATAAGCTGATATGCGTACTTGTTTGCATACCGGTAAGGAAGACAATGAGTTGATTATGCGCCGCATTAATTAGGTATTGTCTGTCGGTGTTGTGTTTCACTCTAGTCGACGGTTCAGTAGCCGACTCAGTGCGCGCTGGCGTCACAGCTGATGTCAAAAAGGTAAGAAAAAATACTAAGTTAGAAATAGGTATCATATGTACATCCGTTTAATTCCTTTGGTACCCACGCATTCGCACCGCCATCTTGAAGGGACAGAGCTTAGGTCACGTAATAAATGACGTCACAGGTCACGTAATCTATGACGTCACAGGTCACGTAATCTATGACGTCACAGGTCACGTAATCTATGACGTCACAGGTCACGTAATCAGCTCTCGACCAATCAGAGGGCGGGGCTCAATGCGGGGCTTTACTACTATTGTAAAAGTCGGTTCTTGCCCTTCCTTTACCTACTGGAATGTTTATCCGTGCTACATCTACTCTAAACGTGTCACCGCTGGTAATTGATTCAGCGTTGCTTTGAATTATGCCCCCAAAAATCTCCCAAAGGACATTGCAGGGAACATAGCATGATCTAGGCTAAGTAAGGCAAACTCCCACAGGGGGAACTTTTTTAAAACTACAAACTAAGATGTAATAGAACAAAGAAAAATACAACCCAGAATAAATCCGAGAGGAGTGGTGGCGATTATATAGCCAGGCAGTGTCTATGGTACCATCACTCTGTGTCTTGAACATATATGTAGCGCATTTCTAAACAAACATCAGCTTTTAAGTATTGAGCCCAAACCTACAGTGAAAGACAGTAGTGACCTACAGTGGACCACAGTGCCTATACTACTTCACTCTAGGGTGTCTACTGTTAATATACCATCACCAGAAAGGTAAGTGAAATAATACTCACGAAATATGCTGTATAAAGATATCTATATTTAAAAAGGCTATTAATATTCTTCTTCTTCTTCACCTCCTCCGACCCCACTCCCCATCTCTTCTTCTTCACCTCCTCCGACCCCACTCCCCATCTCTTCATCTTCACTTCCTCCGCCTTCACTCCCCAGCTCTCCAGGTTCCGCTCCTCTCTCCATCTCTCCAGGCTCCACTCTTCCGTCTCCTCTCCACCTCTCCTCAGGTCCCGCTCCTCCGTCTCCTCTCCACCTCTCCTCAGGTCCCGCTCCTCCGTCTCCTCTCCACCTCTCCTCAGGTCCCGCCAGCCACAGCCTTCCCCCGTCAACTGTAACAGAAAAACATTACCGTTAGCCACTGCCTCTAGTTAACCTGACCATAATCTATCGTTAAATAAAATTTTGAACGCTCACGTTTCCCCACCACGGTAAGCCTTTAGGCTAGGCCGTAGGAGCGTCGGCGCGTTCTTTTTGGTTACCCAGAGCTTCCCCTGGAGGCCTAACCTCTGGGGTGAGAGGCCCCAACCATCGCCTCTCACAGTGGTAGCCACTCCATAACAAAATGCTACCTCCTTTTATTTTTTGTATTCTCTGTCAATCCGTTCATTGTGTATGAGGAAGGTAGTCATTTACTAAGACAAAGTCCGTTCATTTTAACACCTTTCAACTCTACATTTACTAAGATAAACAGAGAATCTTTTGTTTTTTATATTTTTTTTTGTATTTTTCTTTTTATATTTTTTTTTGTTGCGCCTTTCCATCCGTTTTTCCCTGACAGTCGGAGGATTACAACAAACGGTTTCACGGTTTTTTAGGCCAACCTCCCCACACCCCTGGACTTACAAAGGGTTTAGCCCTGCCTGATGGGTGAGCGACTGCCGGGTCTTTTTTTTTATTAGACCCCACTCGAAAATATTTTTCGAGCGTAGTACTTCGCGGACATCAAGGCGCAGTTTTCATTTTTATTTCTATGTACAATACAATCTACAAGTTCATAACTATCGCTACTATTTACAATATTAATCTCTTTAACATTACGGTGAAATTCCCGGAGGAATTGAGCCTTTTCATGACCCTTTGTATAAATAGTTTTAAAAGGTTTACAGAGTGAGCTTAAAAGCTCCTCACTATACTCTACTTCGCCATCGTCCCACTTAATGTGGTGATAATGACGGGTCAGCCAACGGGCTGTCCTTTGCATTTTACTATTTAAACAATCAAAGCTGTATGGAGGTCGGAACACAATCTGTGTTCTATACGACCTCCCAACTATAGCAAGTTCTTTAATAATAAATCTGTTATTATTGCTTTTGAAGCCGTGGAATTGAACTATAGCTTCCATAATGAAACCTCTTGATATAGACGGTCAGCTACGTGAGGCGGTAATTGATCCGTACACTGTTCAGCATCGGTTAATACTTGATTTATTATTAAAAACTTTAATAATATCCTCTATATAAAATAATTCTAATAGAGAGCGGCCGATTAAAGGAATATTTCTTACAAGTTGATCCCACTCATTATAGTTTAGAGCCAAGGAGTGGTCACCGTCAGAGACACAAACGTACTGCTGACCAAAAATTGTAGTGACCCTTATAACCGCCCCGCCTTCTACCGATATACAACACTGATATTTACCCAAGAGTGCTAAAGTTATTTCATTGAACCTGTCAACTAGCTGACAGTAAGAATCGTAACTCCAAAATACAACGCCTTTTCTCCCTTTAATCAATACACCCAAACTATTATCCCGATTTTTAAAAATACCCGACACGATACATTTAGTCAATTCGGGGTCCAAGAAATGGACTGACTTTAAAAATACACCGGTCATTAAATTTATAGGCTCGACAGACCGAGGGAGCGGCACAGCGTCTGCCTCCGGTGAAGTCATCTCTGCTACTGATCGTCTTCAGAGTCTTCAGACTCTGTCTTACAATCGCTATTGTCAAACTCTGTACACCGTTTAACTATAACGCTATCGGCCCCCGGGGGTAATTGAAAGTTTTCTTCAGAGCTATCAAATGTATAACTGTCTAATATTTCCCTTCTAACTAAAACCCAGTTTTTGTAATATTCTATTTCAACCCAATCGTAACGACGCATGTTTACTCAACGACTACTAGCCAGAGACTGAACTAACGGACGTACGGATGCATTCTTTTTTACCCCCACCCCTTTGATTAAAATACGAGTCACGTGACCCTCTGGGCCCACAGTTTAGAAATTACACTGGAAATCTTTTCTTCCGTTAATTTTATACGTCTCAAAAACCTGGCTCTGTCCCGCGCCATTTGTTCCCATTCTGATTTTCTATCTTCAGCGGGCAATCTGTATATTTTTGTAACTACCGGGTCGGAGAAACTAACTCGAGATTTTCCTGACATCTCCCGTGATTGGTGTGTATGTGTAGTGACAGTCGTGGATTATGAGACAGTATGCCCAAGTATTGGCTGGGATGGGAGTTTTAGCTTGAATCTCAAGCCTGACGTCCACTGGCCCTGTTTTAATAGTATCGTCCTGTTTTGAACAGTCAATTACGTATAAAGGGCACTTGGTTTTAAAATCGTCAAAGTTTAATATAGGTGAACCAATTCTTCCGTAATACGAGTTTTGGAAGGTAGCAAACATGTCATAGAACAAGGCAGTGTTCCCACGAAGGTTATCGTACGGGTAAAAGTTTGAGTTTAAATAAAGTTTTACATCAGTTAGGTCGCAAGCGTCAAATTGTGACATGTCCTTTGTTAAGTCGTTCTTTCTGCCTGTCTGAAAAGCCAGAACAACATACCGGGGTTTTTCCGTTTGGTTAGACGTTTTCAGTGTCCAAGATAATGTTTCAGTATTTGGAAGGTTCGGGTATTCAATCATTTCCCATTGACGGAATGGGAGATGGATCGCGGGATCTTTCTCAATAAATTTATACAATTTTAATTTTTGAGCGTCATTTACTGTTATATGAGGCATACGCCAGTAGATTTTTTCAATTTTTAATTCTAAAGCCCCGGCCTCCGTAGTTTTTACAGCATTATTATCTGTAGCCGAGCGTAAAAATATTAATTCTTGTTTTACGTTTACCAACACCCGTCTGTAGTCTTCGGCGAAACCTAGCAAGAGTTTTAGAGGTATAGAATATATAAAATTGGTCACTTTTTCAGAGTTACCAGGGCCTAGCCAGCAGGCGTTCTTGAGAGTGTTTGTTTCTTCCGAGCGAATGGATAGGATATTCTTTAAAGTAGTAGTAATACCGACATTTTTTGTTCTATCAATCTCCTTGCCACAAACCTCGTAGCGGATTTCTTCAAACATAAAGGCCACTGCGTTATTTACAAAGGATACGTCCAGAGCAGCCGCGTCCGCCTTTTTAGCGCTGACTTTACCGTGAATTACAATAAAGCTTTCAAACGGAGCTGTAATTATGTCCTGTTGTAATATCGGTATTCTAATTTCATCATTATTATTGTAAGTTGTACTTGCATACGGCTGATGTGAGTGCAACTCCATCCCTGTTATCAAGTCATCGTACACAGCCTGGCTGTCTATCGCTAGTAGCGCCATTTTTTAATACTTTAAAACCGAGAGAACGAAGGAACGATACGTTTTTACAAGTTAACACTTTGACTTTCTGAACACTACTGACTTGCTGCCCCGCGGGCATTCCCCTAAATAGTAGCCCCATTACTGCGCCTGAGATGTAGTCTAACAGAAATTCTTTCTCCGCGAAAGTTAACAAGATTACCGTCCTGGTCTTTTAGAGACACTGTCAAGTTGTTGATCCTTTGACTGATGACCGGTAAATAAATGACATTCCTCGGTAATTCTATTATTTTATAGCCCGGTGGTT
Organism: Allygus modestus; assembly: GCA_963675035.1. Taxonomy (NCBI): domain Eukaryota; kingdom Metazoa; phylum Arthropoda; class Insecta; order Hemiptera; family Cicadellidae; genus Allygus; species Allygus modestus. Next base: position 29,469,565 of record OY776117.1, read on the forward strand.
CGGCCGGGTAGAACTCGTGTATAACATGACCCTCGACTCCGTTCAAGTATGACCCGCGTGTGACATTACATTCGACCCGTATAGAATTAACTTTTATTATATCTACAGGTAGTTCCGAAACATGTTGTTTATTAGCCTTGTATATTTGTTTTTTGTAACCCAAGAGTGTCCCCAACGACTGCTCTTTAGTAAAGTTAATTTTTTTAGAACAATAGATCGTAACCTTTAAAGTGTTGTTATTTGGTTTTAATGTAAACTGGATTTCTTTCGACAGTTGAGATTGTATATATTTTTCAATGTCCTCAATTTCGTAAGACCCTTCAGGGATTGTAATACTTTTATCATCACCGTAGTAAAACTTATCATTAATGTCTTTCTCAATGTTTGGTATAAAATTATAAGTGGTCAGTTCAATTAAACCAAGTTCCCATTCACCCTTGCTAACTTCTATGGGAAACGCTAGCTCGTGCGATAAAACACTAGTAGCTCCCGTGAGACAAAACATTACTACAGAGAAACTTTAAGCACAAATGTCCGCAAACAACTGAGTCAAACTTCTGTTGCCTTTCATAATTATAGTACAGTTCACATCCACTCAGGTATCGTGAGATCTCCTGTGGTGGTCTTAAGTTTCCAAAACTGTCATAGTAATAGACTTTTTTATCAATCTTCTTGTAACAAACCCAGTGAGTACCCTGCCCAGTTGTACTGTCCAAGATAACTATAGCAGATTCACATTTTCTCGGGCGTTTCGGTAAACTGTCCCGCATGTATATCCCTCTAAAGTTTGGAATTTTTAACAACCTCGCGTATTTGATTAAATCATAATTTGTAAGTGGTTTTATCGGTATTGAGATGCTTTTTTTTCGTTCTCCTTTTCTTTCTTCTACCTGCACCTTTCTTAGTACCCGCACCTTCCTTTCTATAGGGTCTTAGATACAATCCTCGGCCTCTGGTACGTTTAACGGGGCGTTTCTTCTTACGGCCTCCTCCAAATTTTGTTTTTGCCTTCATAGCTGTGGTGACTGCCCAAGCAGCGGCTTTCTCACCAACACTGGCGTCACTAGACTTGAATCTCTGCCAAGCGCGTTCCGCCAACTCTTTATCAGCTTGCCTTCGCCTCTCACTATCGGAGTAACGCGAGTATGCTATATCGTGGACCTTACAGGCTTCGTCTAGCCCGTTTATTCCTTTGTCTCCTCTTGCCAATCTCTCTTTTAACCTCGTGCCAGGTCCACAGTACTGATAACCGGGGATGTGTAATTCGACAGGTAGTAAATCTATAGCTTTGTTCAACACCGATGAAACAATACCTCCGCCTCGCACGACCGCTAGTTTACGTCTGAGAGGTTTCCTTCTAGCCTTAGCCATTTTATTGTAAATATCTAATCACCTCGTACAGTCTATTCAGCAGAGTCTCACGTATACACGGAATTTTTAAAACTTCAAAAATGTCAGGCACCGTACGAGACACAGCGTTTGTGAACTCGTTGTACTCCAAGACCCCACTGTCAGTTATAAAGTAAATCATTCCGTTTATATATCTAAAGGCACCACGACTGTGGGCGGGGATACCGTACAGTGTAGACGAAACCATACCCATAAACACCCCAGTAAAGTCGCACTCGTTAATTTCAATCAGATACCAATCGTTAATAATCATGTAGCTCTTCCCCGTGTTAGTTGCAAAGGCCGCGTTAACTTTATGTACCGTTCTACCGGCTATGTTATTGACATTATACATTGTAATCAAGGACAGTGAAGGGTATCTAAATAAAAATACTTCATTGCCCACAAACAACGCGATATCCCCATTCGGCCTCTGGTAAATGGCCGATATTTCAGTAAAGTTTCGTGGTAAGAATTTGAGCCAGTGTGATATACTTCTTGGCCGTGTTAAATCCTCAGGAATCCTGTCTGCAGGGTCCAGACTTATAATCCATACATAATCCCTAAAGAAAGCAAATATCCTTTTGTTCACAATAACGTACGTATCAATTTGACCTTTTAATTCGCAAATATCGCGTTTTTCAAATGTTTCGGGTGGTGTCTCAGGTGTTGTACTGCTTGGTGTGGTAGAGGTTGTTGTAGTTGTCGTAGTGGTGGTAGTAGTAGTGGTAGACGATGGTTTGGGTGATGTAGGGGGCCGACCATACAAAAACTCCATAGCGAGTCTGTCATCTCTACTTAGTTCATATTCGTTCAAGTCAACAATTCCTGCAGGATCCCTATTGAAGCGAAACATTACAGATTTATCATCACCGGAATGGTCCAAGCCTAGGGCGTGACCAATCTCATGAACCAAAGTTAGAAAGAATGAAATGTTTCCATATCGTGGTAAATCCATAGTGAAATCCCAGTTTTCTTCCGAATCAAAGTGTATGTCCGTTTGGTTATAACCGGTGTTGGGGAGATAGGCGTGAGCCAAAACTAACCCAGGACCGTCAAAGTCATACGGGCAAGTATCTTGTCTAGAGTAAAATACATGTTGTCTAGATGCTGAGAACGATATTATTATTGTGGGGTTTTTAATATCCTTTTTAAAAGTAATATTAGCGTGTTTGGCCCATAAATCGAACGCTTTTTGAATTAGGTGGGGGTACTGTGGTGTTCCGTATTGGTACCACGTTATTACTGATGTATTCCACTTTCTATTGGGTAAAGCCGAGAATGGTAGTATATTGTCTTTATGTCCACATCTGGGGGTTTTCATAAGCTTCAGAGTGGCATCATCAAATATGCCCGTTGGCTCAAGACAAAAATTCTCTTGAAATTGTTTCACTGCAGAAGTAATGTCCTGTGTCAAAGCGTTTTTCTCGAGATAACCATAATAAGTCAAATAATCTACTGACTTGTTGCACGAGGCAAGAGGCAGCATAAACAGTAAGAGAACCAACATCTTCGACGGTTCGGAGTAGACTAATCAGTATTCCTCGGTTTAAGTGGCTTTATATATTCAGCTTCCGTCCTGAGGAGATTGGGTAAAGGGAACAGTATCATCAAATATCCCCGTGGGCTCAAAACGAAAATCCTCTTTAATTTGTTTCAAGAGAAGCTCCACTCAGTCCCTCTTCAGTCATAAAGAGATCATAAGTATCAGGCGGAAGAGGTTTGACGTCTTCTACTTTAGGCTCTTCACCACCTTTTAACCCGTCAGCAAACAAAACTTCCCAGTTTAAGTCATAATTTTCACCCGGCGTGGCAGCCCTACCAGTTTGTTTTTTGTTAATATAATTAAAGAGCATTGTACCAAATTTGTTCTACCGTTTCTCGTGAAAATCTTTATTACTAGTTATTAGACCTTCGCATTTTGACAGTCTGGCCTTGAGACCGGTTAAGTCAAACTGTTGATTAGCGAGGTTAGTGGTTATAGGCAATATCTCTTTTTCCACGTATGCCTTTGTCACTGCATCGCTGGGGCCTGTTGGTAAAGCTAAATTAGTTATTTGTTTATTATTAGCGTCATATTTATCGTTGGAGATAGTCATACTAAGTTTTTTTAGTGTGCCCAAATTAACTGCGTCCAAGGAATCTACAGGGTTGTTTCCCCTATGGAATCTACACTCCATAGTCTTTTGTTTTGCATATTGAATCTCTGAACGTCAGAAGGTATAGATTTATGGTCAACATAATTCTTTGTAGCAGCGTCGAGCGGCTGTACCGGTGTAGCCAATTTACATAACCGTTTATTTTGCATATCATAGTCACCTTGGGGCGTTAAATTGAAACCCTCTCCCTTGGGACCTTTGATGGCCTCACCTCGGGATTTCCGGCTACTACGTCCAAACTTGTCAATGGTCATTTTAATAATGCTTTAAACCTACTGTTACCAGCCCCTTTTATATAGCCGGCCTCTCTCAGTTCCTCGACGATACTCAGTATTTCATTGCCATGGACTCTGTTTCCAGTCTCTGTTGACATGGCTATGTGTCTTAGTCTACTTACCAATTCATTGGCGTCGTCCCAGAGTATAATATCACGGGATCTTGCATTCTTCCACGCTAGACCCTTGCCCACTCTGACCGGGAATAGGTCTTTAATAATTCGTCTGTACTTTAGATTGTTGTCCCTTCTAATTTGATTTTGGAATTTGTATCCTTTCTTGTGAGCGTTAGTGGCGATAATAATACTCTTATAGGTATTAAGATCGTCTTCATCGTATATATCCTCGTCAGGGGTTCTCTTAAATATGAGCTCATACAAGCCTTCAGTAGGTCTATATCTTGTGTTGTTTATTAGAATAGTTCCATCGTTGTCAAAGTCTAACACCTTATCTCCCATCATTAAATTACTGCCTTCGTATCTAGGGCCGTAGTCATGATCAATAACTCGGACCTTACCGCTAGCATCTTTTAAAAGCAGTGTCATATATCTCACTGTCATGGGGTTACTAAACTGACTTTCCATATATTGGGACGCTGTTTCCAGTCCCGAAGGGGTCGATACAATTTGCTTTAACCCGCTGGTTTCAGGTGTAGATACACTCTGCGGAATAAATTCAGCTATTTCTCCTTCATCATCTGTAGTATCGTATTCCATTGGCTCTTCTTTAAAGGTTACGGGTTCAGTTTTTATGTCGGCTGTGTTTGTTGTCGTTTTTCTAAGTTCTTGAATAATTGGTTTATACTGCTTCTCAAGCAAAATATCACTTTCCTCGGATCCTTCCTTAAACATTTTATACTTTCTCTTAATAGCATTACGCAGCTCTATGAGCCGGTTTGTCAGTTGCTGTTTACTGCTTCGCTTCATAATCATAAATGATAACTTTCAATCAACACATCTAGATATAAGGCATTCCGACTTGCCTGAAAAACAGGGGCTTTCTTACTGCAGTATTTTCCGCAAAATTTATTCTTGTCCTTGAAATAGAAAGAGCACAAGTTTGATTTAACATTATGAAGTTGACCGTTAAAACCTCTTAAATCGTTGTACGTGTAGGTGCGTACTATTATAGTTCAGTTACAAAACTGTCCATTCCTACCCTGTACCTTCCCTTATAAGGGTCCAGTGTTTTGTCAATTACAAGGAATCCAAAGTTGTCTCGCCACGCTTGAGCGCATATTTCCTTAAATTTTTCAAATGACATGTCTGTAGTGACATGATCGGTGTATACATGTCTTAGGTTCTTCTCGTCTTGTTTAAATAAAATAATAAAGTTACAGTTATCCCTCACCAACTGTTTGGGTATAGCACTGTATGTCTGCCCTAAATAAAATGTATCTAAATTGTTATGTCTACCCATGGTAAAAAAGTTACGTATATTGTTATGTTTTTCGCAGGAAATATCGTCAAAGATCATTATAGAGTTTGGTTTAGCTTGATTTGGGTGTATAACTAAACTATTATCGTCAAATTCATGATACCCAACCTCCTTAGGCATAACCTGTTTAAGTAATTTGTATTTAGGTTGATAGAGGGACTTTGAAAAAACATAGATATTTTCAAATCTTAAACCGTTTGGGTCAAACAATAAATTGAATAAAACATTGGTCTTCCCATAGGAACTCGGCCCTGCGATTATACAACGTATTGAATCAGGCAGTAATACACCGTGTTTATTATTCTTAACCATGCCCGTTCCCGAGAAATAATCATCAAGATTCACTATAGGAAAACCGACTTCCTGTTTCTCAATCCGCATAATGACTGATTACATCACCATACTCGCAAACAGATTTATACATCCTGTGGCCTTCCACGGAAGTCGTGACCAGCCTCTATCACACCAAGTCCTTGGCATCAATCCAACTGTCATGGCTGCTATCATACCCCCTCCATCGTACAAAGAGTCTGTCTCCTTTCCTTTTTAATACTTTGTCAACTAAATAAATGTCACCGGTTTTTGACTTGCTAATTTCTTCAGCATAAAACCCACCTTTAAGTATTTCCCCCCTGTTATCTTTTAATATGTATGTTATTGGTTTTGTTGGTTTAATCGCGTATACTGTAAACGTCTCATTTGTCCAATTAGGCAAATACCCTTTCTTAAACACTCTTTTTACTTTACTCATTCTAACACTGTCACCTAATTTTAATTTTTGTTTAAGAATTTTATGTTTGGGTTTTTTAACTTTATTTATTTTATTTAGAATGTCTTTGACATGTTTTTGTTTAACATCCTGGGGTTTCATACCTATAGTCCTGTGCTTTGTGTGATTGTAAGAATTTACAATTTCTGGCAATAAACTTACCCACTCATAACTACCTCTGGCAGTAAATAACTTGTACATTTTTGTCTTGAGAGTTCTGTTTAATCTTTCCACTATACTTGCTTTTAGTTCTGAATACGTAAAATAGTGATTGATTTTATACTTTTTCATTAAAGCGTTTACATGTTTATTAAAAAAGTCGGTACCTTGATCTGTTTGAAAATTTTTTATTTTATATTTAGCTAAGATAGGAGCGAGTGCCTTTGCCACTTCTGGCCCTGACTTGTCTTTTAGAGGTACGGCAAAAGCTAGTTTTGACAAACAGTTAATTATCGTGAGAATATACTTGTAGCCTTTGTTAATCTTCGCATAAGGCTTCATTTCAACGAGATCAGCCTGGTAAAGGTCCGTTAGCCCCTTAAGGGTAACTTTACGCCTAGTATAGTTTCTCCTGGCAGGACGATGTAGTTCATTAGCTATAGCGTCCATTGTCAAAATGGTAAGTTTATTCAGATGTCACTAGTTTTATACTGAATGTTTGCCTGGATGGGGTTTGAGACCATCCGTGCATGTGCACCCAGGTTAAACATTATTCCGTGCGTGAGCCAATCCAGATTACCTGGTTGATGCCCAGTACAGACTAATGTCCTCTCCCTTTGAGCAAACAAAGGATAGAGATTTTTTTTAAAGACAAACCATGGCCCCTCCACCGCCATGGTCCGTGGAGACCTTCCAAAAACAAACTAGCTGTCTCCCCCGTTTTTTTTATTTTTACTTTTATACTTTTTTGTATTTTACTTTTATATTTTTTTTTGTTTCACCCACCGGACCGTTCCAAGGAGTAGCCCGGGTGTTAGCCAGGCGCCTCAATGTACAAGGTCCTTCTTTCACCCGAGGTCTTTTCGAAGGAGTAGCCGGGGTGTTAGCCCGGCGCCTCAATCTACTGGACCCCTCATTCACACATGGGCCGTTCGAAGGAGTAGCCGGGGTGTTAGCCCAGCATCTCAATCTACTTGGCCCCCTTTCAGGTTTACGGGGCTTTTCGTCACCCGCGCCAGGGACCTTCATTCAGGTTTACGGGGCTTTTCGTCACCCGCGCCAGAGACCTCCATTCATACAGTGGGGATTTTTTTGCATTATTCAAGACTTGCTCAACTATATTTACAGAGGTGAGGATATTGTTATGGGCAGATTAAAAGTGATTACCATAACTCCTCATAACCTCTTTAGCTTTATTCAATATATATATTACAATATATTACTAAGGGGAAGTCAGTGCCATTCAGAGAGTATATTACTACACTTAACTTCCTCATCAATATTTACTGATACTGTACAACACTGTACGGGCAGATCATTAAATATATAGGAGGCTATATGAGACATTTTAAACAAACAAACAAATCGAAAGTAATGTTACGCAAAGAGCAGCGCAGGGAGTGAATCGCTCCTCCCGTAATTCCTGTCGGGTTACTCGAGTCTTTGTATCTTTTTATAGCCAAATGGTAAGGTGTCGTACTCACCCTCGAGCCTCCTTTTAGGTCCTGTGATTTTAAACTTTTTAATTTCGCTTACTGTTACAATATCTCTGTCTTTAGTCCTCCTGATTCTATTCTCTTCAATTTCTAAAATTTCAGCAGCTTCACTAAGGACCATCTTTTTTAACTGTTCAAAATTTAATGTTTCGGAGGTTTTTAGGTTGAGGGTGAGGCCTTTGATTTTACACACAGATTCTAGTTTTTGTTTGTTGGTTGACCAGACAAGGTATGCGTAAGTTTTAGGCCACCCAGAAACGAATTCAACAATATAAGAGCCGGGTCATACTCGCTTGCCAATTCATCGGTCATTTCCCCGAGGTAATCTCCCGTAGGGACCCTGTACAACCCTCCCCGGTAGAAATAAATACATGAGTCCGTGTCATAGTAAAGGACTTGCCCACCCAAAGCCTCCAAGTGTTCATAAAGTTTAAGTCTCGCCTGGGCAGTGGTGTAGGCCGCAATTACAACATTTACATTTCTCAAAGGTTCCCCAACTTCCCCAATATATTCCCAGCTTACAACAACAACCTCTTCGTTAACAAGCTGGATCCTGTTGACTTGTACTTCTGGACTTATTAACATGTTAAACAAAACTTTAGATTCCCTTACAATTGTTGCTTTAGTTTGGTTCTCCCTCTGTCCGAATTTTCCCCAGAATGAATTTAACATTAATTTTGCCAATTGTCTCAAACCCCCGTTCTTAACGATTCTATCCTTGTCCAATTTAATACCCTCATGTTGGAAATAGTCTGAAATGTATTTATCTTTATCCTCTTCTGTCTTACACCAGCTAGGATAGCCTGAGGCTTCCTGCTTCATTTTCAAGAATTTATTAATAAAATCTGTAAACAATCCCCCTTTCTCGTATGTGGCGACCTCATACTCCCACAACTCATACATATCAAGCACAACGTATCCTTTCTCTACAGATTTCCTGATTTCATCCATAGTCCAAGTCCCAACTAACGCCCTTTCACTGCTCTCATGTTCACAATCCCCCTGATTTTGAGTTTCCCCGCAAGTTTTACATAAAACAAACATTAATTTATTATTCATTTTTGTTGGGAGAACCGGGTGGTAGAGATCCCGAGGTGGCAGAATTTTACATTTCAACAAACCATCTACATTTAGTCCTCGCTGCCTGCACTCCCTATCTCCCACATAGATTGTAGGGTGGCCCAAAGGATATTTGCCATATTTATTTACATATGGATAGAGAGAACATACATCAACATATTGAATTGATTCTCCCCCTTCACATTTACAATAGGTTTTTGCATTGCCCGTTCTGCCTCCAAAGAACGCTTGTCTAGGGTCAAGGGGAAGGTTGTTGAGGATCGGCAGGCTGTTCAAGTGTTTAAGGTTTTTATCTTTCTTTAGTTTACAGAACTCACACTCCCACATTACTGCAACTTCGTAATCACTGATTTTTGACATCTTTTTCAAAGTTCTTTCATATCTTAAATTAAGTGAATCTGAGGGATCCTCCTTCAGAGGAGCCTCTCGATTGTAAGGGAAACATTTTGGACACCCGTGCCAATAACACCCGTGGAACTCATAAATTCGCTCACCATCAAACCCATCTACTTTTAGCCCGTTAATTTTAACTTCTTTACCCCGGCCAGCGTGCTCAATCCTCACTCCACGTTCCTCCTCTTCCCAGCTTAGCCATTGAAGGGCCGCTGTAGATTGGTTGTCAGTCAGTCTGTACCCTGATTTTGGTATAAGTCCAATTGTGTCTGGTTTTAGAAAATTGCGGCGGAAGGCCAGGTTACAAGCACTGGCAATAGTTACGGCCTCGAGGAAAGGATCTACGTTACATTCTTTCAAGAAAATACTTCTGAATTTAAGACAGGACTGAGCTAGGATTTCTACGTCCGAAATACAGTACTCCAGGATTTCTTTTTGAAAATCAAAAATATAGTTACTCGCTACTTGTTCCTCGTACCAAATCTCAAAGGCCTTGTGTGGTTTCTCAAACATAGACTCTGGGCAGTAGTATTTTTTGTCGGGCATAGGGCCTACATAATTTTGGTTCGCCAATGTATTGAAAAGATGCGGGAAGTAGCCCTTCTTTTTCTCGGGAGGCAGATCGAAGGCTTTAGGGAGCGCAGAGAGGGCCATGGGGAAATAGCTTAGGGAGTCAATGAATCTGACATTGTCCATTTCCATCAAAATAATTTTAGTTCCCCTCATTACCAGCTCAGGCGTGAATTTTGTTTCTTCCATTATATGTTTTAGTAAAAACTGAAAATCAAAACCCTGCCCGTTGTGGGCAATTACACAGACATTCTTGAACTGTTTACGAACTTGCATCACATACTCCATGAATTGGTGAACCGGGTCAGAGTTGAAGACTCTTGTACGGTTTCTACATTTCATACAAAATTTACCATCGATACAATTAAAGCAAAATTGTTGTGACACGCACAGGTTAACTTGATGTACTTTTTGATTCTCGTCAGAGGGAAGAGACTCGTCTTGGCGAGTCTCCAAGTCAAAGAAAATGAAAAGGTAGTCTTTAGTTTTAGGTTTTCCTTCATTGGGTTGCATGTAGCATTTATGATTGGGATCTTTGAATGCATTGCAGGGTTTACAAAAAACTTCCCCGCATCTGTGAGGTCCTGATCTCTCTTTTAAATTAATCAATTTTCCACAGTCAAGACACTTTTTTACTGTTTTGCATCTATCAACCTTATGGGCAATAAAACAGCGCTGGTTTCTCATAGTCATGTTACAGTCCGGGCAAACTATTCCCCCATGCTCCTCTTTACAGGGAGGCGAGATGGTTTGGCAGTAGGGGCAGATGTTTGAGCATCGGTGCTCTGCTTTGTGGTCAAAAGGGACATGGCAAGCTTCGCAAAAATAGTTACAGGCGAAAGCCGCGGTCAAACTGTTGATTACATTATAGTGCCGATTGTGAAAAAGCAAGTTGATTTTAAATTTAGGATTTTCAACAGCCCCTTCAAAGTAAACATCACGGCCTTTCTTGTCAAAGTTGTAGACTGTGATTTTGAAATTAGTTTGCAAATCCTGAAACTTTTCCAATTGGGGGATACCGGCGCCTTCCTCTGAGATCTCTACCCTCGCCTTTTGCATCAGTATTTGGGCTCTCACTGTCTGTCGTTTACCCTTGTCCATACGTACAAGATTATACTCTGGGTCATTTGTCACTTTAGCCATGGCCACCACCAAAGCCCGAGGGAGACACAAATTATCTTTGTTATTGATTACAACTATTCCCCGTCTAGCTTTACATTCCTCTTCAAAAGTATTATACAAGCCGGGCCTTACTTTTCCAGAACCTACAGGGAGATTAACTCGGGTACATTCAACTTTAAACGTGTCTGTCGATTTAATTGATTCTGAATTTGACTGAACAATACCCCCGAAAATTTGCCAAAGGATGTCTTCATTTACTTCGTTCGCGGGCCGGAAAGCTACAAAACCAGGTTCTTTTGATTTTAAATTTAGACTATGTAAAGTAAAGCCGAGCTGATCGTTTTCATGGGCCCGCTCTTTCATGTCATTGACAATTTTGGCAAAACCTTGTCGTAGCCAATCAATTTCGGTAGTTTCAGGAGGAGGATTAGAAAATTTGAAAATTGTTCTTGTTCCGTAAAGTCTAAAGTGTTTTACATAGGTATCGTCAGAACTGAGTATCTCGACAGGATTTACAGCCATTTTGGAAGGATTACTATTGAACAAAGTAAGGTACACAGAATACAATAATACAAATCAAAAGTAAGGTTATGTAACTCTAAAAATTATTAATATATTACAAATTAAAAAGTAAGGTTATGTTACACAGAATACAATAATACAAATTAAAAAGTGAGGTTATGTTACACAGAATACAATAATACAAATTAAAAAGTGAGGTTATTTTACTCAAAAATATATAATACAAATCAAAAGTGAGGTTATGTTACACGTAAGATAGGGTCAGCAAACGCTCAAGATTATCTTTGCAAAACGCAGCTAACGGAGCAACACGGGGACACGTCTGATCGTAATGAAAGCTGAGAGCAAAGTGAGAGGAAAATAGCGGTAATTGGGGGTGGTGGGGAGGTGTCTGATGCAATAGTGTTGTTTGTTGCGGGTGTCTGGACCAATCAGAGGGCAGGACGCCTAATTACAACCAATGGGGTGCGAGCTTACTCCGGCCAATCACAGAACAGTATTTTAACAGGTAACGGCAAGTTTACTGACAAATAATGTTGCGGATGTTGCGGTTATGTAACGTAAAAGGTGTACTTACTTGGACCTGTGATATCACTAGACATACATGAGTGACATGTATACAAGATACGCCACTCATGTTTCAACCACGCGTGCAGCCTAGGATATATGCAATAATGGTACATGATATCTATGATCGGGGTCGCTTGTACCAAGTGCCCCCGATCACAAGCATCATGCACCCACAAAGGCATGAGGCGGGAGGAAATCACTGGGAAGTCAATACAGCAGGGCTCCATAGCTACGACTGACGCTGAGCAGTGCCGAGAGCGTGAGCTAATCGCGACCACTTCCGCATGATAAAATACTGGCCTTGAGATATAAGGCTGCCGCTGAGCAGTGCCAAGAGCGTGAGCTAATCGCAACCGCTTCCGCATAATAAAATACTGGCCTTGAGATATAGGGCTGCCACTGAGCAGTGCCAAGAGCGTGAGCTAATCGCAACAACTTCCGCATGATAAAGTAAACTTGACCGAGAAATTGTATTACCGGGGGGAATTAGACATAAATGGCTTAAAACTTTGACAGGTTCCCACCTAGCCCTAATTAATTATACTTTTACGAAAACTAACTAGAGGGACTCGGAAATACTAGGCCGATAAAGTTAAAATGTTACTCTGCGTACTTACAGCTCGACATGATCACAGAAGAGGAGGCGTGGAGGCCTCTCATCCAGCTCCTGCAGTGATAAATGCTGGCAGGAACAGCAAAGGGCAAAGCCCTTTGCCCCAAAAAACACCATAATAACGCAATGCGCTTCCTTATCACAGCCTTCGCACTTTCTAAGCGGCATGGCGACTGACTGGCGCGAGCTGCGTGCAGCGCCAGATAATTGCAACCGTTTCCGCGCCATAGCGCAGGGAGGGGGGACATGACCGAGGAGTTTAAAACGCTACGGTCCAGTTAAATGTAACCCCGGTTAAGTATTTTTTACCTGACTCTAAAGTAAATAACCGAGAAATAAACATAACTTACATTAACAGGAACATTCTCGGGTCGTCGTGGATCCTTGGAACCCCCCGCACTCGGAGCAGTACCGGGGCTGAGAGTACGGCCAGTGCAGGTGGTAGCCTAGGCTCACGGTCCCCCAATACCAGCCGTCAGCATCGGCCTGGAACCGATGCGGTGCTCGTGCATATATCTGTAAAAACAAGAAAAGAGTTAAACACAGTTACCCACACGGTAAAAAACGTTAACCTTATTAATAATTGTACCCACCGAGTAACATCTACTGCAATAGCCCCGCCCAAAGATATAGAAACATGCTGAATAACATTTACTTTTGTGCTCTTCAATCAATAAATCTTTTATAAAATATGGAACGTTTAAATTTTGAATTTCGTGTAGGAATTTAAATTTCAAACAATATCGCTGAAGGAAAAGTTGAGTAAGGCTCGGAGGCGACATGACGAACGACTGAGAGAGGAGCAGAGTGATTGTGTGTGTGTGTGTGTGTGTGTGTGTGTGTGTGTGTGTGTGTGTGTGTGTGTGTGTGTGTGTATGTTTTGGGGTTTTATAGGTTGTTTGTTGTTATTTGGGCTGAGGTTATGTTTTTATACATTTATTTGTTTATTTTCAGAGTGGAACTGCAGTTTCCTTGAACAATATTACGGACCTTCACCACCTTTCCCAGGTATTGTTTTTACACAGGTTTTGAGTTGACATTATTATTTAAGTATTTATTTTAATATTGATTGATTCGTATTCATATATTAATATATTTTATTTGTTTCCTTTTTAGGCCTGTAGCTCTACAGCGAGTTTGACCGAGCTGCGACCTCTATCTCAGGTTAGTAAATTACAGTGTTTGCAAAACTTTTTAAGGCTGTTTTTTTTATAATAGGCGTGCATTCGGTTTCAAATTAAAATGGCTACTTTAACAAATATGTTAGTATATACATATATATAGTTTATGTACCTTTTGTTTTCAGGTTAGGGAGCGCTCTCCAGTTGCTCGCCCTAATACTCCAACCCCGGGGTCGCAGCCAAGGGAGCTCCCATCATTCAGGGCGGCACGGCAAGAGGCTGCCACTCATGATCGGATCAGGGTGCTTCCTGCCTGGATGACCGCTTGGCGGCAGCGTGGCTTTCGGCAGGAAAATCATGTAAGTATAAAGTAAGGTTTAATTAAGATTAGATAACATTTGCATTTTTAGATTTAAAACTATTATTTTAATAATAATAATAATAATTATATAATTTTCAGGTGCCGAACGTAGCCAACAGCTCTGCAAGGATGAACAGCTCTGAAAGGCTGGGAAAGGCTTGAGCAACCCTATGCTGGCGCGGATGGGCCAGCTGCTGCGGGCCCTGCGAGCCTCGACCTGTATTGGTAGGTTTAATATATTCTCACTTAATACTAATATGATAATTTAGGTTTGATTATAAATTAACAAACTAACGGGTCTGTCAATCGTTTCAGCGTAATGTTCGGGAAATGTAGGATAATAAGTAGACTTAGGATTTTTTGAAAGGTAATTATTTTGTAAAGTAAATAATTTTAAAGTCACTGTTTTTTGAGATAATATTGAAACTGTCTTAACTGTAATTGTTTTTAAGCTATAACGTTTTTAAAGAAGTGCATGTTTTGAGTTAATTGTGGTTGATTGATTTAAAATAGTATTTAAAAGAGTAATTATTTTGTTTAAACTTAAAGTAAGAACATTTTATTTGAAGTTGATTTTGTACAATAATAAGTCAACAAGTAGAGTCGTTTTATTTTTGTTATCAGAATTGGTAAATTTTAAAAAGATGTAATTATTATTTAACAGGTGAAGATGAAAAATCATTCTGTATTAATATTGTTTCTACTGTAAAATTGTTTTCTTTGAATCAGTAATGAATCAAGTATTTAATTGGTTTTAAATAAATAAATATAGTTTATTTGAAATGAATTTGATTTTTACTCACCCTGTGCATAGAAGCGGAGTGAGCACTGCACACATCACCGGACATGAATGTAGACTGGACATCAGAGTATTTATTATGCATGTTTCACTGCCTCATTGGCTATTCAGGACGAGCGGTGTGTCACGGACTCAAAGACGCTCGTTGTACGTGCAGCGGTTACCGCTCGCAGTAGGTGTAACCGCTCAGGACGTGCCGTGGTTAGGCAATCTTGGCACGCGAGCGCACGGCCCAAGGTAATGTGTATTGAGTTTCTCTGTATTAACTAAACTGAGTTGTTAACAGAGTATTATTTCACTTACCTTTCTGGTGATGGTATATTATACACTATTATGGTACATATATGATTATACACTGTGGCGTAATATATGGTACATATAATTATATATGGTACACATAAATATATATATATATATATATATATTTATGATTATACACTGTGGCGTTATATATGGTATATTTAATTATGTATGGTACATATAATTAGGTGATGGTATATTATACGCTATTATGGTACATATATGATTATACACTGTAGTATTATATATGGTACATATAATTATATATGATACATATAATTATGTATGGTACATTAGCTCTGCTAAGTTGGTAACACTTTGGAGGGATGAAAAGTGAGGTTAGGTTTGGCGCCAATTTTTTTTTGGCGCGCAAATTTGGCGGGAAAATGTTCTTCTTACTCTTTCCGGATTAACGCGCTCTAACCACTATGCCATTTCCGGTTCTCAACGACTGGGTAGACTACTCCCCCCTCACCCTTAGACCATGCTGTCCCCAGCATGAGGTAACAGCAGATTGCCAAGTCCAACTTCTCTCAATGTTAGGAGAGTACACATCCGTCTTCCGTTGGCTGGTCGGTGATCAGGAAACTTCTAACTCCAGTCAGCTAACCTCAACTCTCTCCGCAAAATAACAAAAAAAATTATTGAACTTCAACTTTATTTTTTTTTTACGAAGAAAAAAAACTCGAATTGTACCGGTCCGCATTAGCCTCTCCCTTTACAAAATATATCTCGAAAACATCACAATCAAAACATCTCAAAAGTCAAAGTTAAACAACCAAAACAACACCTCAAGAAAAAAAACTAAAAGATCTCATTTTACAAGGACAAAAGTTACCTAAACTTAAACACAAAAACACAACACACATTCCCACCTCAACAGACCATTATAACATTGTTAGAAGATTCGTCACTGAATTTAATTATGTGTATTTAGAACCAATTGGTTAATTTTTCTAAGTATCTGAACAGGGTATGAATTATTATATTTTAAAGTTCGAAAGAGGGTAATTGAGTTCAGTACTTTATGGCAATTTAGAACGCTACTTGCCCGCTATGGTGAAGCCGCACGGGGTTTCACTTGGGGCCGGTCTTACACTCTGTCACCCCTTCGGTAGTAACGGATCTTCCAACGTAGGTCAAATATTAGCAAAAGAAAATTTACTGCTATCCTAACACACCCTTTCCCAAGCTACAGTGCCTACACTAATTAACTCGTCAACACATGTCAAAATAGCAAATTAACATATTGACACCGAGAATCAACAAAAAAAACTTTTCACCAATCCAATGATCGTTCATAAATTCTGGTGGTACTCCACCCACTATCGGCCGAAGCCTCAAAACAACTTGAAAATTACCAATAATAAATCACATAGACAATCGAATAATCAATACAGTACAATGCATTATTAACTAATCTTTAACACAAACTCACGTTCAGTAGGCCTGGTAGCGGCACAACAATGTCTTGCTGACAGGGTCCGGAAAATCCCTCAGCAAGGCATTTTCTGCAGTACTCTTGACTGGCTATACACTACTATACGTCAATTTTTTTTTTCTTTAAATTTTGAAAAATCATTCAGGCTGGCTCCCGGGTGCCTACAGTCCAGTCGGGGAGTTGAAGGGAAGGGGGTATTAGGGGGGTGGGGAGTGCCAGCATTACCTTCCTGTGGACACCAAGTTGGGCCAGTGAATCCTTTACCCTTCTTGGGATATACTACTACCATTAGTTGGATCGCTTCGAATAATAAATAAAAAAAAGTTGCCATTACCAGCCCACAAATATTACACCATTACTAGAAAAACACAACAAAACATACCGGTACACAAAAATCATTAATGCTAACATAATAACAAACAACACTAATAACAAAACTCGGAGGGGGATCCCCAGTCCTTTCGCCATCGCGTCCTCGCGGAGACAAGTCCAGAAGTACTCACTCCTTCACAGCGTAGTATGCGACTTCTTGATCGCGGTCGAATGTCTATGCTTCTTAAATACTTTTCACTTACTTAAAGTGTCCCGGGTCCGTAATTCACTCCTCGTCGCATCTTACCGCACGGTCATTCTAACTTTAGCTGCGCTCGTGGAACTGTCGTGCTCTGCTTCCGGTGCATGATCTGCTACCAATTCGACAGTAGGGTACCATCTCTCAACGGTTCTGAAGTGGCGACTCTGTCTGCGCAGCCTGCGGGCGCTGTACATGGCCTCCCAGGGTGACACGGAGCAGGTCGGCAACTCGAACTCTCCATCTCAAACCTACAAAGACAACTGTGATTATCACAATAACCGAACGGCCGCCCCACATGTCCTACTCAACCATGCGGGCGCCAGCATAATGGACTCTAAGGTGCTGGAAAGTACTCTCCAAAGAATACCCCTTTACGCTTAGGTGCCAAGCTGATCCCCTAGTCCCTGCAGGACCTTCAAGGTGGCACTCACATCAATATTCATCAACTTGGTCTCTTCGTCAGAGAGCATCGACCTCAAATCAAGAACAAAACTTTACTCATCTGACCGACATGAGTGTTGCTGCCGTGTATACGGGCAGGCACCTTAAACTCATCACTAATAACGTCGCATGTTATTACACCTCGGAGATCACTCCAACTCCACTCAACTTCATGGTGGTCAAGTTGATCTTTTCGCCATTCTCATAACAGTTCAGAGTTACCTTACAGGGCTCTGAAGCACTATGCACCCATCAACCTCGGAAAAAAAACATTTTTCCACAAACGCTGGAATACAAGGAGCTGCCGATAAATCGGGCAGGCACCCGATCCGCCAGTGATCGAATCACACCGATAACTTCAGTCTCCTCAACAGAGAGCATTTGACTTAGAAATGTCAGAAATCACAACTTCACATTCCGGTCCGACATGAGTGTACTGCTGCCGTTTGCATGGGCAGGCAGTATTGAACTCATCATTAATAACAACCCCTCTATACGGGTCAAACACATCACGTTAAACATTGACCACAAATCAAAAACCAGGACCCAAGTTTTTTTTCTTGAGGGAAGCCCATTCAACGTCATAATTTCAATGGGGCATTCCCCCCAAAACAAAACTCAAATAGACTACAAAACAGGCCCAGAAGACCATCGGCTGGTTTACTCGTACCAACCCTTTAGTAAACACACAACCATCAACCTCCGCTTTGTCAGCTGTACAGGCTGGGCTTTCTACCGAACAGCTTGCCAAGCAAAACATAATTTACTCCCCATTCCCGTTTGCTTTTATTAAATTTTCGTTCTCTTCAAGGTCTGGCCAAGAATAGCATGAGTTAACAAGCATATTCCTGGAGCAGAGCACACATTTTAAAATTCTATTTAAAAAACAAATAAAATAACCATAATGTGATTCCTAAACACTAGTACATCAGTATACTTAGGTGATACAAATGCACTCCCTCAGCAACTCCACAGCAAGGAAGACCCTCCGGTGTCCCAATCCACAGGGACAGCACAAGAATGGCCTAGAATTATAACTTTCCTGTACAACAAACAAAACAGGTTATCCAGTGAACACGTGTTATCACAAGTTAGAGCACACACCATTAAAAACAACAAACTTCCTACGAAGTATCACTTATCACTAACTTCACCAGCCTTATATTTTAAATATAAGGGAAGCTAACTGGACTCCTTTTGTAAATTTTGAATTAAGTGTAAATGGACTAAATCATAAATCAACGTATTTACTCCTAATCTCTGGTTCATTATCTAATTCATCACACCGCAAATGAGAGCTCTGGCTTCACAATGCTCAGTCCCAGATGAGGGGGGTAAAGTATTAGACACTTTAAATATTACATCGGCAAATAATTTCTGTCCATGTTCGGAGTACTTATAATAAAACAGATGCAGCCATACAATTTAAGGGACAGACTGCATGCAAAAAAAACAAAATTAAATTTCTCAAACTGTAAAAAGAAATGCGATCATTGTTTACGAAGCACCGATCTGCAACAGTATTTAAAGCTATCTGCAGATCCTAAAACTGAACACAAATACGCATCACAATTTACTGGCTTCAACTCAAAGCTTTATTAGTTCCAATTTGAATTAATAATTTTTTAAACCTACTCCTTTAATGGATGATAACTAAATTCAATCACACACAAAGAGATGAACTAAATATCTTCACGTTGCTGATTAACTTACATAAAAAAATACAAAGTCCAGTACCACAAACAAACAGTACCACTGCTCTACTGACTGTCATGTTCAGTTGGCCCAAAACCAGGAACCAGAACTTAACAATGAGCACAGTATAGCTCAGTTCTCAAAAATCAATGCAGCAACCAACTGCGATTTGATTTTCTCCTCTATGCTATTTTGTCTCACATAATTTTGAAGGAGAGCGAAACAGCCTTTTTTTCAAAACTGCAAACAAAAGGTTAAATAATTTATTTATTACCCCTTCACAACCGTTACCGAAGGTTACTGCCCGTTAATTCTCTCAACATTAAAATTACTGGATCCACCGGTATAGAACCCTCAATAACCCCCTACTGATGAGAGCTTCTGAAATAAATAAAATTCGCCCAGTCCCATTTATAATTTCCAATACTTAATTGAAGCAATCATCAGAGGCTCACACGCCTAAGTCCACGCGTTGTTTTGTTTCAACAAAATTTTAGAAAAATTCAAAGTCCCAACTTAAAGTTCAATAAAATAAACTTAAACCCCAGAACGCGATTACTCTAAGTCCCAACACAGTGAATTATTCAATTAAAATCACCAAATTAATTTCAAACAAAAATCACAAGTCGTTTGTAGTATTCAGTGAAATTTTGAAAATCCGGCTAAGTCCGTAGCTCAAAATACACAATAAATTTCGAAAATTATTGTCAAATGCCCATTTCCCCACTAATATGGTGGTCCACGTCGATTATTTCTAAGTCCCGATTAATTTCAATGAAATGTCACAGAACTCCTATTTCCCCACTACTAACGCTTTGTTTCGCCGAAAATTTTCAAAGTTCTGATTTACTTGATTTCTTTGGTAAATAAAATGCACTGGTATCCTTTGTCCTGACAATGAAGATAGGCCAGAAAATTGTCACAGTTTATAAGTGTCAGATCATTATTTTTTATTAATTTGTAACAATATAATTTTTTTCAATCACTAGATTTTAATTATTGGCCTATTTCCAATGACGCCCAGATTTTTTCCAATGCATTTATAAATTTACCACTTAAATATACGACCCAGAGTTAATCACACATGCAAATAAACTTAGGTTAATTTAGAAAGCATTTATTCTAAGGTTAATATAATAAATAAATCCTACAAACTCCCGTCCTTGGACAAAACAATGTTAAATCAACTAAATAAAAATATAACACTTCAGGAATAACTATCTTCTCTCTTAATAACAACACACGTGTGGAACTGTTTAGATTAATCTATACAGCCATCTGTTTACAAACACGGCAAACCCTACTGCCTTATAAATCACGGCGTCACGGCTATCCTGTGACGTCGCCCAGTTTTGATAATTGTTGCCTAAGTCTCGCTTCGGACAATTCGGATTAATTTACAATATAATATTTCTTCAATTTAATTCCCAGATAATTTATAGTTTCACTTTAATATCGTCCTCCTCCCTGTTTCAGGATGAGTTGCAATTACTAACTCATTTATGCTTCAATTAAGCAGAAGCCAAGATGGCGGATTAGTCTACACAAAGAGACGCTTTGTTAATTGCAAATGGCGGCTCTGAGCTCTTTGTAACAATTAATATTCTGAAAATGAAGTTTTTATAAAATGAAAATTACTTTACTGTGATATTTAACAAGATTGTTGGATTGAAAATTACGAAAAAAGGATGCTTATTATTTTTAAACTGAATTAGAGTGCTGTAATTATTTTATGCATTGAACAAATTCCACTTACCTTGAAAATGCATTTCGGCTGGTCGATCGATGTTGGCCCGTGGAGAATTTGGAAGCGTGGGAAATTTAAACTTAACAAGCTTTCGGTATTTTCGAAACCGACCCGCACCTAGACACCAATTTGTCGCAAAGACCGATATTTCGGGATTTCAAATAATAATAATGCCGGTTGGGAAACAAAATTACTATTTATTAGACCGCACAACTTTACAACAACTGATTTAAAAACCAACTTAAACGACGTTAACAATAGGTATATCCGCGGTTAAAATACAATAATTAAGGTTACATTAAATTTAGAAAGACAATGCCAATTAATAAATTAACAGGGAGAGGCGGCGCGACGCGTGTTAATTACATTGTCACATCTTAGGGACTGGGGCGAATCCCACGTCTTCTTCCCCAATGCTGAAGCTGCCCATCCAATCAGCGGCGGCCTCAGCACGTGACGTCACGGGAACACTTCGTTGTTCAGTGCTGCCCCCGACGATCACTCACGCCATTACTCAAACTAAGAGGCACAGGAATCGTGCGTTTAAGGCCAATGCAGAGCGTCAAGTTGCTGACGCAGCGCATTCCTGTTGATATCAACGCCGGCCGGACCCGTGGGAGCGTCTAAGCTGAGATTAGCTTGGAGCAAATATCCTAGCGTCTGGTGGTTGTTTTCATATTTTGTACCAGCCAACTCTTCAAAATGAAATAATAAATGAAATAATTGAAATAATGTTAAGAGCACCGTTCCTCCTTCTAATTTTAGATTTTAGTGACGGTAGAAATTTAATTATTACGAACGGTAAACTGTAATTATTTAATTACAGTGTCGTATTAATGGCTTTTAACAGTCTAGGGATTTTGGGCCGTCACATACTAACGAAACTTAGTATACGGCTTCATCTGGTTGTGGTCTATAGTTATTTGCACACAAAAAAATCAATTTTTGCCGATAATTCTTGTAGCAGCAAACCTATGTACTCAGCCCCCATTCTTATGGAGAATAAGTAAAATGTAATGTCTCCCTTAATTAACATAAATTAATAAAACTTGGTATGTGGCTTTATCTTGTTGATTTATATTGATATTTGCATAAAAACTCATTTTTTCTGTTCCTTTTTGCAGCAAACCTGCATACTCATCCCCATGTTATTCTTATGGAGAATTACCAAAAGGGTATATATCGCTTATTTATAAATGTATATTGATGAAACTTGGTGTGTGGCTTCACCTAGTTGAGTTATATTGATATTTTCATGAAAACCCATATTTTGTGTTCCTTGTTGCAGCAAACCTGCTTACTCAGCCCCCGTGTAATTCTTATGGAGAATAATTAAATTATTATGTGTTGTTTATTAGTGAATTTCCTTTGGAAAGTGAACTATTAGCATGACCCGCACGGTGAAACTTCCCGAGACCACCATAGAAGTTCCTAACGTGACCCCCTGAACACGTTTTGGGGGGTAGTTCAAAATGTTTTATATATATATATATATATGTATATATACATATGTATATATATATATATATATATATATATATATATATATATATATATATGTGTGTGTGTGTTTGCACTATAGTGGTTGCAATTTTTGTCCGATTTACTTCAAATTTGGTAGGGACTTTCCTTTCTGTAATCAGTTGGACAAGTTCGTTGGGCAAAACAATCGGAAAACTGTAAACCCTTTTTTGGGATTAATCTTTCAAATTTCGAGTTTTTGGGCCCGAAAATGGTCATAAAAGCCCCAAATGTAAAATAAATCCATGTAAAAAGATGGGAATTAGAGAGGAGAAAGTTTTAAGCCCTCTCTCGTAATTCTAGCATAAATATTTACCGAGTTATTAAAGAAAATGTGTATCGACTAAACACAGTACGTTGTCTTATGGGGGTTTTACACTAGAAAAGCCTGTTATTCCTTTGTTAGAGTACTTTTATCATCCCCAGAAACCTCACGCCTACTTTCAAGCCTGTCTGGACCTTCTCCTAACCTTATAATGGGCAAAATTGTATTCCCAGCTTTGCAAGTAAATGAAATCAGGAGTATCAGAACAGCCAAAAAATCAATGTTTTCAGATTCCAATAAAAATTGGACAAATGTATGTTTTTACACTGATTTTGAGTTTTAAAATTTGTGATGTGGAAATTCACTTCCCTCACGTCAGCGTGCTGCGTGCGAACTCGTTTATTAATGAATATTGATGAAACTTGGTATGTGGCTTCATCTAGTTGAATTATATTTATATTACGTACTCATTCCCAATTTTATTGTTATAGAGAACAATTCAAATTGTATATATCGCTTTTATTGTGAATTTATTTTTATGAAACTTGGTATGCGGCTCAATTTGATATTAATACATATCTTATGCATTGTAAATTAGCTGAGTACGCAGGTTTTCTGCGACGGTGGTATTTAATATAAAGGTAGTAATGTAGTAACGTTACAACTACCGGTAATATTTCTATACAGTGCACATTTATTCATCATTAACTTGGTTTTAAATCTTACTGTAACCAACTATCGTATATAGTATATCTATAAACAATTAACTATCAAAAGTGTATAGAATGATTCGATAGAAGAGTGCATAAATTGTGCGTGATTATCCGTAAGATATTTCAAAAGATAATTTCAATAACGAAAAGGCATTTCAAAAGTATCATTCATTAAAAAATGACGGTTGCTTAGCGACTTTTAAAATAAGCTGTAAAATTCAGCTTGGATATTGACAAGAAGTCGAGGGAAAATAATTTTAACACCTATCATGGTAAGTGGTTTGATGTTCATATGGTTACAAACCACTGGTTTGATGTTCATATGGTTACAAACCACTAAAAAAACTTTAAATGTAGTTAAATTAAACTAATTTCAGCAACTTACAATTATTTTAACTGAATTTGACGGCTTATTTGAAACATTTATGAACGACCGTCATTGTTTAATGAATAATCCTTTTGGAATGCGGTTTGCGGCATTCTTCTTTGCTTTTCCAGCCCTTTAAAAGTATGTGTATATCAACCTATGCTTACATTTAAAATTATCTACTGACCCCTCGTGGGTCATCCCCAGTCGGAAGTAGAGAGTCGGTAAGAACGTGAAAAAATAGGTTTTTAGCTCGCAATTGAGTTTGCAAAGTTTTTATCCTCTAGCACAATTATTAATAAAACTATATTAAACCGCCCCCAGACTTTTCAGTTCCTCTGTATTATAAAACCCTTGCAAGCGGATTAATTTTAAATGCAATATCGAATTGAATTGTTAAAAAAATTTATTCAGTTTTTTTTTATTGAAAGTAAAACATTTGCATATTTATTTATTTTTTGATATTTCACTAACAAATAGCTTAACTATGAAAGGTGTCTTAGAAAGGTTGATTCGAAAGCACAACCATAACCAACCTATACTTTAAAAATTATAAAATAATACTGTTTGAATAAATTTTAATTTGATGCAGATCACTTTAATTTTAACATCATATTTTATGAGCCTTTTTTCACATATAGAATAAAGAATGACCACAGTGCGATACAACAGCAGTCCTGTAGGCAAGACAAATGTAGTGCAATATACAACCACCAATACCTGGGGCCCACGCACGTTGTTTCACGTTCCAAATCCACAAAATCCCATACATCAGCAAAACCAAATATCTAACATCAATAACCATTGTGTAGAGTTTTTCATAAGCTTTTGGCTGTGCGAAGTAAACAAATCGTTAAAAATAATGTTTCTTCAGTAAGGTGAATGCGATCCTGGAGTACATAGTTTTGTGCTGGTTCTAGACAACGTTTATAATGATTTGCAATTTTTACAATTCACAAAACAATAATTGCATTATATCAGTAATTAAATAATATTAGTAAAAATAAAATTAGGAAAACAATACATGTAAAATGTATTTTTGAAACTTAATGGTGTCCATCATCTTTGTTGTAAAAGTTGTCATCAATTTTTTACTTAAAAAACAACACATCGGTATGATTAACAAAAAACCTGTACCATAAAACTGATTCATATTTTCTCCCTTTAACTTCTCTATTAATTAATTAATTCCATTACATTTACAAAGTATAGAATATACGGGAAACTTCAGACAATTTCTTTTAGTAAACTTATTTTATTTCCAGTAACACTCCCTTCGTTACCTAGATCCCTTCATTAGAGACATTACAGGGGTATTTGCTGAATACACAAGTATTTAAGGGGTGACAACCACCTTTCCTCCCCCCTTTTAAGGGACAGGTGGCAACATATTCCGAATATATTCTATTGGCCAATGATAGTTTGACCTGTATCCTAAATTTAATATCATTGATCAGTTTTCTTGCTTGCAACTCTGATCTCATGAACGGCGTCAATGATTTCCTTCAAATGTTGTAATTAACTAATTTATGGAATAAAAATTAGTTCTAGACAGGTTTAACCTTATCTATGTCGAGTTTCTTATTCTTACCTTTAACCCTATGGCCCTTCTTTTCTTTAGCCCCATCTTATATTCAGCCGTTGTAGATCTCAAATGTAAAAAAACGTAAATTGAAATATATTCTAAGGAAATCTCTTGAAACCAATGCATAATAATTATTTTTAGCCAAACTAGGAATAGCTATCTTTATATATAATTCTCTAAGCAAAATTTGTAAGTCAAAATAGTGGGATTTTGGCAAATCGCAGGATTATGGGAGGCGACCACACCCATCAACACAAAAAACACAAAATATATGGATAAAGGTATCTATCCTAGGGACTCAAGAAAAATATCAGTATATCTAAAAAGCTACCAGCAAACAAGAAATAACGTAAAACATCCCCCATAACAAAAGCATGGCGATTTCAAAACGACTGCTTTGTTTAAACATAAAAACATGTGATTTTAAGTAACTATTTTGTTTGCGAATTGACATGTAAATAGTAACCTAAATCAGAAGAGGCAGAGTATTGGAGCAAGGCAAGGTGCTATGGTCCCTTCTAGCCACTAGTTATACCTAATTCATCTTAAGAACTTCAGGTTAAAACGAGTTTACGGACTTCTATTCTCTTTTTTCTCTTACCCAAATAATAAGTAAGTACCTGGGATGGAAAATTAGTTCTAGGCAAGTCTCATCCGAAGGATAAAATGTATTAATATAAAAAAACGAATTTTAAAACTAAAAATAATTGGGCTTATAGTGTTTAAAATCAAAATCTATTAATTATAACAGCTGTTTATAATCAATTAATGAACTGTCAAAGTAATACAAATACTCAAATGATAAAATTTGGTATCCTGAGAACAGTGACTAAAGGCATTGGATGATTATTACATATAGTATGGATATACCCAACATTAATCAAATGTGCATATAATCAAAACACTGTGCTGCCTGATGGGACATTGAGCTATAATAACAACTTGAGTGATCTTAAACATTTAGAAAACAGTCGGTTATTTATAGTAAGCTAAAGTCTTTTACCGAGCAAGGCTTGTTCCTTTCGGTACTTATATGAGTAAAATAAGTTACTGCAGAAATTGTATTCCGTTCTCAGCCGTTGCTGCTCCACACCCACTCTCGCCCGCCTGTACTCCTCAGTCATCCGCCCTGTTTGACCAACGCCCATCCGCTCCTTCTATCCGCCCCAAACAGCTTCCTTTCAAGCTTCGAGGCTACTGAGAGACGCGCTCTCCGCCTTTCCTCCTATCTCCCACCCTGGGTCCGTAACCATACGGCTTACGAAGCCCACTCCATCCCCAAACTCAGTGACTTCCTCCACCACCTCAACACCACCTACCTTGGACAGAGCCCGCACCTCCGACATCCTACAAACTTACTTTCAACCCTACTTCACAGACCGCCACAGCCTTACGATCCACCACCTTGCCAACCTCCAGCCCGCACCATTACCCCCACCACTAAACCCTATGTAAACCACCCCTAGCTCCCACTCCTGACCACTGTGACAGGCACTCGTTATAAAAATAAAAAAGTCCTGTCGCAGTGTATCCACCCCTCCAAAAAAAATCATCACCTAGCCACTGTAGCAGGCAATAAAAGTCCTGTTGCAGTGTGTCAATCTCCCCCTCCCCTACCAACCCTATCCGACGGCTGAAGCGCCCTAAAACAGCCACAGTGGGCCAGGGACTTTTCCGCTCACTGGAATCTCACGAAACACACGAACGTATTCCATCGTTCGTAAGCAAACAAAATGTAACCAAGCGAGATGGTACTACAACTAATTTTGTAGATCAAAACACATATTTTCCCCAGTCGTTTGACATAGAACAAAAGCATTCTTAAATTGTTTGAAGTAAAAGCCATGTTCAGTTTCTCGAGTTGTCCTAGAAAACTCCAAAGTGATATTGATTCCTAAGGGACGCCACCGTCAGTTGAATGGGACCAAAGGTTGGAAGAACTGTTAAAGATTCAATGCTATATAGTAATATTTTATAATATTTTATTTGTCTGAGGTATTTTTATGAAAATACATTGAACCGAAATGGTACTTAGAAATCTTTCAGCAAAATCAACACAAACATTAGTTACGCTTTAATCTCATAACCTTGACTATTCCGGGTTTCTTATCCTTATCCTTAACCCTAGGCCCCTTCCTATTTTTAGACCCCTTCTTATATTTAGATTTTGGAGAGCATATGTAAATATTCTTGGGAAATCTCTTTAAACCAACTTAATATGCATAATAATTTGTTAGCCAACTAGTAATAGTTGTTTTACCAAATTCATCATTTACCAAAAATAGGTGAAAACGAGTTTACGGACTTTCTGCTCCTTTGTTTCTCTTGTCCAAATGATAAATCTGGGGGGGGTCAAGCCTTACTTGAGGAAGGTCAGCCAGTTTATTTAGATGACTTGGAGTAATTTGTTGATTAGGTTAGCTTAGCACACATGCCTCTTCTCTGTATTTTTAAGGTCTCTACAGTTGTTATTATAGCTCAATGTCCCTTTTCATTTTAAATATGACCATAGATAAGACCATCCTAAAAGTAATATTCATTCAATGGTTTTATATTATGCAATAGTTAATTAATTGAAAATCTCAGACATTTTATTAATGATAGAAATAATGTCTTTGTATAAAATTTGGTCAATTGGGAACACTTAAATTATGAAAATCCAATAATGCAAAGCAGTTGACGTCAATGTATTCTCCTTAAAACGGAAAACACTTCCACTTTTTTGTCACAGTAAGATACTCTACAATCGAAATAGATCCAACATTATTGGAATGGGAATAAAATATATGACAGATATTTTATCTGAAGATTCCTAAATAAGCCGCACAGTTCCAATTACGTTATTTTAAAAATTATCAGCATGAAAAACTATGTTATCACCAATAAACGGTATCAGGAAACTGACACATACTTTTTCCCTTTTAGCCAAACTTTAATGGCAAAAATATTTGTTATTTACTAAATATAGAATATGAAGTATAGATAAATGTACAGAAAATTGTCTAAAATAGTTGTTTTCACTAATATCCACCCAAATCGCTTTTTGGGAGGCACTATAGAGTCCGTTGCTACAAACAGTGGTTTTGAGAGGGGAAACCCCTCAGGGGGGGCCCCCTTGCCCCCCCAGGGTTAAATAGCAACACATTTTGAACATCCTCTGTTGGTCAATGCTAACTTGACCTGCATATCAAATTTTAATGAAATTGATCAGTAAATAACAGAGAAATAGTTATTTTTGTATTCCCCATAAGAATAACATTGGACAACGTACTGCGTTTACCGCTAAAAGAAAATTTCAATTTTCTCAGCAACTAGCAATCGTAGAATAGTAATTTAGAATACTAATTTATTTAGTTTTTGAGCTCTTTTTAATGGTGAATAGTAATCTTTTTTAACATTTATGATTTTTTATGAAAAATCCAAAAAACTGAATTTTGGATGTTTTAAGCCCTGTAATTTCTGAACCCGAATTTTTCCATAGATGCGGGTGGTGTCATTTTGTTGTAAACCTAAAGTTCTACAAACCACTAAAGTTTAATCAAAATCGTTAGAGCCGATTTTGAGAAATTTGGATTTTTCCTGTTTTTTGGTGGTTTTTGGGGGATAATTACCCTTAAAAATAAAAAATTCCAAAAAATGAAAAAAAACCTGGAGATATCGTGGATTAGTACCTACATACCAAATTTCATAAAAATCGGCCAATAGGTTAGGGCTCTAGCTCTGTACACATCCACACAGACACACACACACACACACACACACACACACACACACACACACACACACACACACACACACACACACACACACACACACACACACACACACACACACACACACACACACACACACACACACACACACACACACACACACACACACACACACACACACACACACGGACACACACACGGACACACACACACACACACACATACACACACTATATACTAAATTTTTTTATACTAAATTGCTGTTTTAAAGCTACTGACCTCATTTAATTAATGATTAATCTAATCATTTTAGAATTACCATTAATACGAGGTGTGTATTTTCAGTTGGAAAATTAGTCAAATAATGAAAAGGACCGAGTTAAAGAAGTATTGTGCGTAGCTTGCTTTCTTGTTTCATTAACACGGTCAGTGTCGCGTAACACTAAACTAATACACATTATTTACTATTCTTAGATAAGTTTTATTTCGCACCATATACTATAATTATGAATCGTCTTATCACACAAGTTTAGATCAACTATTTTATTCGATCCTAGCAGAGAAATAACTGCTTTAGTTGGTTTATAAAGCCAATCAGAAGTTATTTCCTCTATCTGACTGCAGGGTAATTTGGCCAAACCATTAAGGAAGCAATTAATACAAGTTTCTCTATTTACAATGCGTCAGATACAAAATAATTTGACTAAAAATGTCCCTGCTAATGTTTGGTACGCTCTTGAAAGTACTTTTAGCCAATTTCCCCTATAGGGAAGAAGCTATTACCGTAGGTCTCGTGGTAAGACTTAAGCCCGAGACCATGATAATTTTTTGTTTTGAGGTCCCCAAATGCCAAAAACACTATTCGTTCAAATTTATATTTGTATATATATATATATATATATATATATATATATATATGTGTGTGTGTGTCCGTTAACACGATAACTTGAGTAAAAAACATCCAATTTTGATGAAATTTAGCTCAAACGTGTAAAATGACATTCATGACTTTAAGTTCAAAAACCTGAAAAATCTGACCGTGGGAAGAGGGGTTTATGGGGGTTTTAAATTTTCCAAAAATCAGTTTTTTGAATTTTTAACCCTAAAATAAAAAAAAATAATAATATTGGTTTTGACCATGTTATAGAGCTTAAGAAAACAAATAATATGGTATTTTGAATTATTAACCTAGGTTAAGTGGTTGCGGAGAAAATCCAAAAAACCTACTCATAAAATCGCCCATGTTAATATTATGGAAAAAAGGTTTTTGGCTTTTCCTTAGTTTATTTTAATGTAAACTTCACATTTGCTTTTACCAATCTGTTCAGTTCCACAAAACAATAATTTTGGTTTTAAATTGTGATTCTACACCCAACCGTTGCAGAGATATTCAAAGTGCGAAACACAGTACGTTGTCCAATGTTATCCTTAAGGAGAATAAATAAAATTTGATATCTCGATTATTTATGAATGTATGTTGTTGAAATTTGGTATGTAGCTTCACGTAGTACTGGTATATTGATATTTGCACAAAACAATGATTTTTAGTTGATTTTTCCCGTAGCAGCAAACCTGCGTACTCAGCCCCAGAGTCTTAAGCTATATATACTTATTCTTAAGGAGAATAAGTAAAATGTAAAGGCTCCCTTAATTATGAACATAAATTAATAAAACTTGGTTTGTAGCTTCACTTGGTTGAGTTATATTGATAATTATATAAAAACCCATTTTTTTGTTCCTTGTTGCAGTAAACCTGCTTACTCAGCCCCTATGTTATTCTTAAGGAGAATAACTAGAATGTTATAAAGCGCTTATTTATGATTGAATATTGATTAAATTCTATTTATATTTGCATAACAAAATTGTTTGTTTTCCTTGTTTCAGCAAACCTACGTACTCATTACCAATGATATTCTTATGAAGAATAATTAAAATCCCTTATACGTCAATATATTTTTATGAAACTTGGTATGCGGCTTTATGTGGTATTAAGACATATATTATCCATTGGAAATTCGGTGAGTACGCAGGTTTGCTGTGACGGGTGTATTGTCCTTGATATACCATCCGCCGTTTTATGTATTCACAGTGTGAACATATTATGCAGCTATTGTAATACTGTAATCATTATAAGATCAATCTTTTATCACATCATTATTGTGCAGTACATTTTAAACAATTACTCCTTTAAAGGATTAATATGTTGTTACAGTAACGAAATCTAGACGTAAATGAACAGTGCATGATTAAATAAATAAATAATTTACTGCAATCTGTATGTGCTACTGCCTAAGACGACCCCAGTATTATTCGTATTATTATTGCGAATTATTCGTATTTTTTTTCCAAATATTTTCTTAATGCGTTCATAACAAATATTTTAATTTTATTTTTGGTGCTGTTATAGAATTTACTGTTTATAAACTGTCAGGCAACCACATAAACATGGAAAGTAGGAAATTTAATAGCCAGCTAAAATGTAATAGATTAAGATCTGTACGCAAGATAAGAATATGTCTAATGCTACTCACTATAAGTGTGGCCTTTTAATTACCCAGCAACTCTTGGTATGTTATGATGGTATGAAGTTAAATTTAACGTCAAACGAATTACAAGTTTTATAATAAAAGATTTTAAAATTATAGGCTTGTGTTTATTAATCAAGTTTTTGATTTTCTACATTTGTTTATAACATTCTAGGTCTAGTTTGACAACGAACTTTACCAATTAAGTTGAATATATTAAACAACATATTTTCAAATGTTAGAATTTTGTCAGATACTATTCTTTAAATCCATGAAATTTAAACAGATAAAAAATATCAAAACTCTTTCCTTACATACTTTTCTTACATTGTCTAGGGTAAATTAACATATACATTGTAAAATTTCAGGCTTCATCTAAAATGTAGCTTGTAAATCATGTAAACGCTAATACAATTTTTCAAAGCACTATTTTGCTTGTTTTCTATCTTTTATCATTAACTTTAATGTAATGAACTTCAGATTGTTAAATGTAAAGCTGTTCTACGATATATGTTGTACAACTTTTAAAAACTTAGCAAAACTTAGTTTAATTCATTACTTTGTCAGCTGTCCTTATTTTAATTATCAGCTTGACTATATAGCTGATAAAAATATCTTGAAGTTTAAAGTCCTGGTTACCACTCATTTGCAGCAGTCTTAAATATAAATGGAGAATATAGAAACATATATATCGAAAAATGTACGCACTAGTAAAAGTTCCAAGCCAAGATGCTGAGACACGTCCCCAGAGTGGCATTGTGGAGACTATAGAGTCAGTTTATTCCCTTAGCATCTACACAGCCTTGTGCAATTTCTTATGGCCAGCTGATTCATAAGCAAGTAGGTTTCGTGATAAAAATAGTTCAAACTAAATAATCTACATGCTAAAATATATGTGAAGTTAGTTTTAATTTATCTGAAGGCTTTTTATGCTCAAAAAAGGAACTATCACAATTACAGTCAAAACTGCTTTATTATATTCTTTCTGAAACCCGCAACTTCGTTCGCTCGGTATTATTTATTCCTATGATTCCCGCTTCTTTACTCGTTAGTAAAGAAATTATTAAAGTATAAAACCAAATAAAACCATTACTCCGTAAGATTATAACGTTACCACTGGCAATTTAAAAGTTCAGTAGAGGTATAAGAACTTCGATTAATAACTTGAAACCTGTAAATAAAAAACATTTATTTTTTTATATAGAGATATTTATATAGGTACAGGATATTCAGAAAGGGTCATTACAAACTTCGGGGGCTGTTAGTACTTATCAATTTGAACACAAAATTTTAAACAAACATAGATGGAAACTTTTCAGTTTAGCCGCTAGACGCCATTTTGTATTTTTAACAAATAAATTAATATCTAAAGAACTATCCAAGCTACAGAAACCAAAATTTTAACGTGCGTTAAATGACCACAGAATCAAATAATCACAAACTAATATTAATTTGTCTTAAACAGTCTCAAGATGACGCCCGTTTTAAGATTTTAAAGTCAAATAACAAACAAACCATTAATTTTACAATATTATTTATGGTAAAAAAAATAAAAACGTTCTTATCACAAATCTAATGACACTTTATTCAACGCAATTTGTAAACGCATCAGCAAGAAAATCCACTTTTAAGGTTTGCTTGCACAAGTCGGATACAATAAGCAGTGCATTTGGGTGCTGATTTGTGTCCTATTATTTGTAATTATTTGCTTCTGTGGTTGTTTAACGTACGTGCAAAGTTTGGTTTATGTTGCTTGGATAGTTCTTTAGATATTAACTTCTTTGTTAAAAATACAAAATGGCGGCTAGCGGCTAAACAGAAAATATTTCCACCTATGTTTATGTAAAATTTGTTGTTCAAATTGATAAGTACTACCAGCCCCCCAAGTTTGTAATGACCCTTTCTGAACACCCTGTATACTCTTACTGGTTGTTTATATAAAAAATGTCCAAACTAGTTAATTTTATTATTTGATGGACATATTTACGGCCACATTCGTGTTGTTGGTGTATTATACGGTTTGTAAGCCCATATTTTTATGCAGACCGTTTTGAAAGACAAAGAGTCCTTTTGCGGCTTAAAAACTTGAAATTCTTAAAATAAATGTTCTATTGGCTTTTTCAAATGAGCATTTTGCGGAATAAGAATGGAGAGTTAATCCAAACAGAAGTTTAATTGGTTGTATCATTTTCTTGAGAATTCGGAGGCCTTATTTATTCATACTTTTTGGTAGTGTATTATTTCAGTCCAACATTATAATTTTGAGTGCGTTGCTATTTCAAAACATTTAAAATTATAGCAACAATAAAACGTTAACGACAGTTTTATGTTTAGAGCAAACGTGCAAAGTGGCAGTTCTGACGGATGCCTCATTTAGTCTTACCATCAAAATTATTTTGCTTTTAGAATAAATACGTCATGTTTTATGTAGTTTTTGTCAAAATAGACCACAGATAATTTCAATGTTTTTGTTGATATTTTTGTTATTGTGGGTGTTGTTGTGGGTTGTGGGTATTGTTGGTTGTGGGTTGTCATTGTGTGTGTGTGTGTGTGTGTGTGTGTGTGTGTGTGTGTGTGTGTGTGTGTGTGTGTGTGTGTGTGTGTATGTGTGTGTGAGAGAGAGAGAAAGAAAGAGAGAGAGAGAGAGAGAGAGAGAGAGAGAGAGAGAGAGAGAGAGAGAGAGAGAGAGAGAGAGAGAGAGAGAGAGAGAGAGAGAAATGAATTTATTATTTTTGCCTTATATACAAATATAGTCAATATTATGTCAATAATAATTAGCTTATGCCAATAATTTAGTTCTTATGCACATTATAAGACAGATTCTTTCCTACAGTTGCAGTTTTAAAACATTACA
Organism: Allygus modestus; assembly: GCA_963675035.1. Classification (NCBI taxonomy): domain Eukaryota; kingdom Metazoa; phylum Arthropoda; class Insecta; order Hemiptera; family Cicadellidae; genus Allygus; species Allygus modestus. The sequence continues at coordinate 29,504,141 of OY776117.1, forward strand.
ATGTGCATTCTGAGTTAATACATTTTAAGTTGATCCTTGTACAAGTCCCTATTTTACTTTCTCCCCCCAATACATAATTCGTTAAAATTTTCAAACTCCAGTTATTAGGGAAAATATTCATTTTAATGGTCCCTAATTATAAAAAAAGATTCTGAGTGAAGTCTGTCTGTCGGGATGTGTACAGACCTACATCCCACACCAATGGGCTTATTTTGATGAAGTTTGGTTTTTTGGTATTAATCCACGATATCTCTAGGATTTTTTTCATTATTTCGAATTTTTATTTTCAAGGGTTTTCCACGAAAACCACTAAAAACATTAAAAACGAAATTTCAAAAAAATTTTAACGGTTTTAATGAAAATAGAGGGGGTTTTTAGAGTTTTAGGTTTCCAAGCAAATAACATGATTTCTTGTAAAATTCGGGGTCCGAAGTTACGAAAAGGTTCCAAAATTTTTTTTACTTTTCCTAAACCCTAATAATTTAGAATTTAATTATAAATCTATGATTACTGGTTGCGGATAAAATTGAAATGTTCATTTAGTGGTAAACACATTATGTTGTCCAATGTTATTCTTTTGGGGCAAAAAAACAACAATAATTAAATGACCAATTGACCATTTATCTCTTATTTGCTGAGTACCTGGGGGGCTTACCTTTGCTCGGGGAAGGCCAGTCACTTTGTTTAGATGACTGGGTGTAATATTTCACCACTTCCCCCAATTGATTATCATATTTATATAGCTCATTTGCCTCTTTTCTGCATTTGTAAGATCACTCCAGTTGTTATTTATAGTTCAATGCCCCTTTGAACTATTTTGGATATGACCACTCTATATTATACAATCACTCAACAGTTTTAATCACTGCTCTCAGGAAACCACATGTTAACAATTATAAACAACACGAGTATTACTTTGACAATTCCCTGGTTAATTATGAACAGCTGTTAAAATTCTTTTGTTTTTAAACTCCATAATGTTATTTTTTTACTTTTCAAACCAAGCAAAAAAATAAATAAAGAAAGCTAATAAATAAATTGTTTAACTTTTCATTTCGTTTTTTTAAAATTATTTTATTTTTATTGGGGATGAGACCTGTCAGAACTTATTTTTATCCTAAAAATTAGTTATTTCCAACATTTGAAGGAGATTGTTTGTAGGGATCAGAGTCGCAAGCAAGCAAGCAAACCTTACTCATATTAGAGTATTGGATAAATTTCGTTAAAACTTGATATGCAGGTTAGCATTAACCAACAGAGGTATATTTTAAATGTGTTGCCCCTTAACCCCTGGGGGGATGAGGGGGTATTTTTCCTCTTTAAACCACGTGGAGAAAAGTATTCTGCCTCCAAAAAAGGGATTTGGATGAATATTTCTAAAAACGACTTTCACTTTTCTGTACATTCTACCGTACTTTATATTATATATTAGGAAATAAATAACTCATTCATAAAAATGGGCGAGAATGGATAATGTATGAGTCAGTTTCCTGAAACTGTGTCACTACATCAATTATCACTACAAGAATTGATTCCTTATCATATTCAAAGAGAAAAGTTATAATACACTGACGGAAGCTGTGTTACTTTAATCTCCACCTACGACGCTTGAAGCTGCTTGGGACGGAATGTACCTTCATATCCATGAATCTCGCTGGTCTCTAATAACGCATTCTATAGGACATTGTGATGCTTCATTGTAATAGGAATCGCTGTAGAAAAATTCTATTATTTTTACAATATAGGAAAATATGTTTTATTAAAATGTACACTAAAATTAAGTTATGCACAGGCTGTAAGGAGGATACATATGTAATGGTTTAAATTATTTTGTTTACGTTAGTTTTTGTCACCTAAGAGAATAGTTGTTGGTTACCACAGCATAAGTTTAACTTATAGCATTATGAAGATAAACTATAGACATTAAATGATAGCTCAGACAGTATTTTTAAAATAATTAACTTATTTACACTATTTTGTCGATTAAGATCTGGAGATTATAACTTAACAACTTTTTGATTAGCATATTACGTGTTGTTATTACTTCCGGGATTGGTTAAGTTCTCTCATTGGCCTGATAATGACCGGTGTGACTGGTCAAAATCGATAGCCTTGTACCATCTTTTATATATGTTTAATATATTCTGATTTGTTTAAAATATATAGTGTTGTAAGCCGTCTTTTAATACATCCCGTTTATAACCTATTTTTCCAGTATATGAAGTTCTTTTAAAGTAATAATGTGTTTGAAATATTGATTGTGTTTTTTTTTTTTAATATTGAACTGCATAATTGTAGTATGATATAAAATTGTGTTTATTCATTAGGGGCTTTACTGCTTGGATTTTCCTTTAAATATGACTTGAAAGTGAAAAAATATAAACAACAGAGATTACGAAATCGTTATGAGTTTCGTATTAAACACTTTTTAATGTAATTTAAAATGGTTCAACTAAATACCTGACGAAGTATCCGGTTGGTTGTTGATCTAACTACCTGTTGTTGGATGTGCCTGAGTAATAGTGAGGTAGCGATGAGATCCGTCGGAACTTGTATTTCGTTTTTTTTTCTTTCTCTCAAATGTGTTTTAATCTTATTTCTAAAACAAGAACTACAATAATAAGCTTTTTTCTTCCTAAAACTGATCCTACAGTATATATTGAAAATCATGCATTCATTTTGTTTAGTCATGCATTAATTAACATCAAGGCTAGGGCATACAGTGGTGAGCGCTGGCCTTTAACATTGTCTAGAACCAGCAATTAAACTTTACATTCACGCCACTAGTATTTCCAGGCAGATCATTAGGTAGCAACTCAAATAATGTTCTTACAAAACTCAACTCAAATTATTACATATAGTTTAGGATTACAACAACTAGGTTTTACTAACACAAGACTTTAAAGACGCTAGTAAACTTTAAATATCCTACTACTTAATTCATTTTAGTATTGCCTTTTTCCTTATATATGCGTTAGTATTTAACACATTGGTTCAAGAATCCCATAAGGCTTAATTCAGCTCCGACCAGAGGTATTGAATAAGCTACAGAGATATAAGCATGTGATATGGAATGTTGCTTGCTTGCTCATATCCCACTGCAGCACTCCAATACAAGTGTTGATGTTTGCAAACATTTCCACAACTATAAGTGGTTGTTGGAGCTGCAGCTAAATATACATTACATCCCAATAATCTAGCCAATATTCCTTCTGTTTGTATACGTACATTTATTTGAAGTTGTATTGAAACAGCATAATAGTACATGTATGGAAGCTTTTAATCTCTATATGTACTAAACATCAACTTTTATTTTTAACAATACTCAATTTTTATGTAAATTTGTCCAAGGTCTCAGATCACATGTAATTACATAAAACATCAAACTAAGCACTTTAACGATAATTCGGGTTTCTATGATTTCAGTGATGATACCTTTTCTATAATTAGATATTATTAACTGAGGACAAATCAATTATTGGTCCAATTATAATTTTGTATAAGACATGTAAACCTGATATCACAGATTTAATTTAACTTAACTATACATGGTATATTACAAATTAGTTGTTATGTAACGAGTCTATTATTTTATTCATATTTGAGAATTGCCCCTGAACTGGTAATACTTATGAAAATAATGGTTTTATATTACGTTTCCTTCACCAGTTCTGTTGTAATCGTTTTTTCATGACCAGGTTTCGATGCTAAGTTGATTTTCGGACGACTTCCACGTGATCATGATACAACTTAGTATCAAAACCTGGTCGTTGAAAAAGATTACAACAGAACTGGTGACGGAAAGGTAATATAAAACCACAAAACCACTATTTTCATGCGTATTATTTTAGACACTATTAAGTGGGTGTTCGGTCAATTATTATTTTATTTTTAAATTGTGTTATAGTATGTATCTTTTCAAAACTATAAATGACACGGTATTGTCTAAGTCTGTTTAAGAAAACAATGTAAGACAAATTACGCAAATAGCTGTTTACATAGAAAATCATAATAATAAGTAATACTAAAAAACAATAATAAATAATAAAATACCCCCTTGTCAATTAGTTTAGGGCTGACGCGAACTCCATTGATATGGCGGTTTGCATTTAATGTTTTTATCTGCTCTGAACCTTACGAGTAAGATATATAAAGTTCATAAGTAGAATCGTTCCTGATAGTGAAACAGAGGGCTACATATTTTACGGGAATAATATTGTCGATTTCATACAGGTTTATTCATAAATGGTTTCGTATTAGTTGTTATACTACTGTATATGCAATTTGTAAGGTGTTTACCTCAATAACCCTTTTTGGTAAGATATTATCAAACCTTCAAGGGCATATTGAAAGTCATTCTATAAATCGATTTAAAACATCATAGTAATATCTTTGATTATTAGTGTTTGGGAGGAGTGTGGTTTCAAAAACGTAGTAATAATTTACAGTGTTGAAATGCAGTGGGATGTGTTTGAAGTGGTCACTTTCACGTACATTTTTTTCAATTATGGTGTATGCTTAAATCGACCTTACTAGCCCATAACAACTTCATTCTAATATACATGCTAGTAACACGCTTACCTAAATTAAGTCAAATATTCCATTTGACTTAGTAATACAACGTTTTTTAATACATTCTGTATTCGAGAGTAAATGCACAAATGCATTTTACATTAAATATTTGCTCAAACTATTTCCATCAAAAGAAATGAAAATGTGAGAGCCTTAATGGAAGTCTTTCCGATGAGTGTATTACCTATTCTCTTTGTTCAACTCACGAGATAAGTTATAAAAGAGGAACTCTGTATTCTATCAAACAGATATGGTAATCAAAGATCAAAGTTTTACTCGAATTAATTATGATTCAGTAAGTGTAATCAAACCAATGTTTGTTTAGTAGACATGATCATGGAATAGGTTTTATACTTAGGTGTGCAAATAATTCTTTAGAAAAATTTATTTTGATTGTTTTACACAATGATAAAAACTCCAAGGTTTTGATGAAATCCTTCTAGTATGTCACGTGTTATTTTAATTGGCAGAAAATGTATATCTAACTAAATAGTCTCAGAAATCAAAACGTATCATTATGTTTTAAACTTATTAACGTATACCATTACAAATTATACATAGTTTCAGGGAATTGGAACTGTTTTGACTGTCATTGCTGCCTTGAAAATTGTATTCAGCGTGCAACCCAAAATTGTCAACAATCATTGAATGGCCATTCGTTTAACGAGCAAACTAAATAATCCGTAATGAGTTGAATGTGGGAATGGAAGTTGTGTTTTGTCAATTATCGGGATATGAACCCGAGGATAGAGGTATTTTATGTCTAGCATCTAAAATGCTGACAAGTTACACATTTGAAGCGGTGTCTCATCCGCACCGGTTGAAAGATTTATAAACCAAATCACGCTAACATTTCAAAGAGTATTATTAAACAAATTTAATTCAATTAACATTTAACGATATACATAAATAAATCACCACTGTCCAAATGTAAAAGAATACTTTTTTTAAATTAACATTAGTGTATTATTTGTATTTGACAAAAAATATATTTTTTTAATAATATGACTACAGTATTAGGTGTTTCTACTGTGCTGCTTATGAGCTATGTAATAAGATCACGTTCTTCAACTAGGAAAACTGTTCACGTATTTCAATAGCAAACATGTACAAATATTTTTATTTTTATCTACATAATGAAAGGCGTTAATTTGTAGGAGCGAGTTGTATATCCAGTATTACGAGGCTCCTCACGTTAAAGTTTTGCCATAGATTATCAGCAACAATTAACGTTAGGCCTCTATTACTGATCTCAGTTAAAAATAACCATCGACGATGCAATTGTTCTGAAACTGTCCCTTTTTAGCGAATTTCCCCTATAGGAAAGAAGCTATTACCGTAGTCGCAGGTCCCCAGACCCCAAAAACATCATTCGTTCGAAACTGTATATATATATATATATATATATGTGTGTGTGTGTGTGTGTGTCCGTGAGCACGATAACTCTCGTAAAAATTATCCGATTTTGACGAAATTTAGTATAAACGTGTAAAGCAACATTTATGACTGTAAGTTCGAAAACCAGCCAGATCGCTTTATCCAAAGGGGTATTTTGGGGGTGTTTTGTACCCCAAAAATGTTTTTTTTTAATTTTTTACATATAATTTTGGAAATAGTCAAATTTTAGTTTAACCATTGGATTCAGCTTAAAAAAACACACAATTTGGTATTTTTATCATTTCTCTAGGTCAGTTGGTTACCGAGATATTGAAAGTGCTAAACACAGTACGTTGTCTAATGATATTCTTATGGAGGAAAAGAAAAATTGTATATCTCGCTTACTTATGAACGTATACTGACAAAACTTGGTATACGGCTTCATCTGGTTGTGGACCATTGATATTTGCTCAAAAAAACAATTGTGTGCCAAAGGCTCCCGTAGCAGCAAACCTGCGTACTCAGCCCCATGTTATTCTTATGGAGAATAAGTAACGTGTTATCTCCCTTAATTATGAAAATAAATTAATGAAATTTGGTATGTGGCTTTACCTAAATGAGTTATATTGATATTTGTATAAAACCCCATTTTTTGTTATCCTTCCTTCAGCAAACCTGCATACTCAGCCGCCATGTTATTCTTATGGAGAATAATTAAAATGTCACAAATCGTTTATTTATGAATGTTTATTGATGGAACTTGGTATGTGGCTTTATGTGGTATTAAGATACATATATATGCATTGGAAATTCGCTGAGTATGCAGGTTTGCTGCTACGGGGAGACATCTATGTATATTAAATTAATTTATGTGTAAATTGAATTAAAAAATCTCATATGTATTTTAAGTTTTAACAAAAACGCTAATATAATTTAAATTACTTTAACCCAAGTTCGTTTACTAAAGTCTCGATTAAACTTAAAAATGCATTTGTAAGCACAAATTATGAACATTTATTATTTTTACAAATAATATAACATATTCAACTTGGTGCAGTTTCTTTAGAAATAGCTTTTTGACTTGAAACTTGAATACATTTACTTCCCATACCTTTACGTCTATTTGATGTACGTTATTATCGTACCAGCCTTACTTGCAACAAGGGAGTGGCAAAATTATATATTTTTACTAACTTCACAAAGGTAGTCAGTCAAATAAACATGTTTATTGGACGAAAAGGAATACCGCAAAAACTAATAAATACGACTTATATAAATACTCGATAAATATAAACAATTCTCTTTGTATAAATCACACAACTGATTTAGACGAGATAAAAATATACAAATTTAAAAATAAATTACTATTCTGTGAATGTAATATACTTTATGTGTATGCATGTTTTTGTCAATGGTACTGTCATTTAGGATTTTTTCCCCGCCGACTAATTTTGTCGCAAATATAAATAGTAAATACGAAATACCCCCGTCAAAGCAAACCTGCGTACTCAGCGAATTTCCAATGCATGCACGTTTCCCACTACCACATAAAGCCACTTACCAAGTTTCACATACATAAATAAATAAGTTATTTGTATCATTTTATTTATTCTTCATAAGAATAACATTAGGGCTGAGTACGCAGGTTTTCTGCTACGGGGATAGTCAATACAAAATAAATTTTTCTGCAAATATCAATATACCAGTACTAGGTGAAGCCACATACCAAGTTTCATAAATATACATTAATAAATAATCAAGACATAAAGTTTTATTTATCCTGCAAAAGGATAACATTGGACAACGTACGGTGTTTAGCACTTTGAATATCTCTGCAACGGTTGGACGTAGAATCACAATTTAAACACCAAAATGATTGTTTTGTAAAGCTGAATAGATTGGCAAAAATATACGTAAAGTGTTTGGTAAAATTAACTGAGGAAAAGCTAAAAACCTTTTTCTCATAAGGTTAACATGGGACATTTTATAGACACATTTTTTTTGTTTTCTCCGCAAACACTTAACCTAGTTTAATGATTCAAAATACTATATTATTGCTTTTTTAAGCTCTATAGCATTTTTAAAACAAAAATTGAACCCCAAATTGTTGCAACAAAAGAGAAGTTTCTTGACCTGAGCACTTGAAGAGATGAGGGCCTAGTGTTAACCCCTAAATAGGACAGCTGTACCTTTGTAAACAAACCAAGTTCAGAGTAGTGAAAGTTAGTTGAAGAGAATTTTAAATTACACAAAAGTATTGAAATATATATTTATATATATATATATATATATATATAAACCAATGTGTGTGTGTGTGTGTGTGGTTAAATTGTTTAAGAATATGGTATCTTATGTTGAATTTTATAGTTTACAAATGATTAATTTTTCTGTCTGGAAAAGACCCCCAGACAAAAATAACGTTTAGTTTTAAAATATGAAAATTGGCAATTTAATGAATGAATATATAACAATAACTGTACTTTTGGTAGCTGAAAGTGAACCCGACGATTGCCCATATATTTTTGAAATGTCTTCGTTAGGAAAGATTTCTGATTTATAAATTGATATGCATTAAAGCTTTCGAAATCTTAAAAAGAGTTACAGTATAAAATTATTATTAATTAATTGCGTAACTGAATTGAACTATTACAAAAAATAACCCCGTCGCAGCAAACCTGCATACTCAGCGAATTTCCAATGAATATATAACATAACACATTATAACGCCTAACAGGATTCATAAGAAATGTATTCACAAACAAGCGATATTTAAAATATTAATTATCCTCCATAAGAATAACATTGGGGATGAGTACGCAGGTTTGCTGCAACAAGGCACACAAAATAATGGGTTTTTATGCAAATATCAATAGAACTCATCTTAGTGAAGTCACATACCAAGTTTCATCCATATACATTCATAAATAAGCGATATATAACATTTTAAGTATTTTCCATAAGAATAATATGGGGACCAAGTACCTAGGTTTGCTGCTACAGGAGCCATAGGCGAAAAATTTTTTTGTGCAAACAATAATAAACCATAACCAGATCAAGCCATATACCAAATTTTGCCAGTTTATGTTCATAAATAAGCGAGATATACAATTTGTCTTTTTCTCCATAAGAATAACATTAGACAACGTACTGTGTTTAGCACTTTGAATATATTGGTAACCAATTGACGTAGAGCAATGATCAAAATACCAAATTGTTCGTTTTTTTAAGCTGAATCCAATGGTGAAAACTAAACTTTGAATATTTCAAAAATTATATGTGAAAAATTCAAAAAACCCATTTTTGGGGTACAAAGCCCCCCCAAAATACCCCTTCGGGTAGAGCGATCTGGCTGGTTTTCGAACTCAAAGTCATAAATGTTGCTTTACACGTTTATACCAAATATATATACAGTTTCGAACGAATGGTGTTTTTGGGGTCTGGGGACCTCAAAACGAAAAGTTATCATGGTCCCGGGCCTAGGTCTTACCATGCCGACTATGGTAATAGCTTCTTCCCTATAGGGGAAATTCGCTAAAAGAGTTTCAGTATAAAATTATTATCAATTAATTGCCTAACTGAATTGAACTATTACAAAAAAAAGAAAACGAAGTCAAATGTCTCAGAAAAAATTCTCTCCTCGCCCAAGATTTGTAGGAGTCGCAGTCGTAGTCGTGATTGTGATCGAGATAGTGCGCGTTCTCCCCAAGGTGGTATTTAAAACTTTGAAATCAAAAACCTATTAGGATAGTTGAGCCAACTCTGAATCACGGCTTACGGGATGGTCGGTAGTGAAGGAGTAAAGCCTTTTGTAATTATTACGGAATACCAAACATATCAAGTCATATGAATTTATGTTAAAAGTAAATATAAACAACGCCAAATCAAGGCTTCAAGTAACCAAGTAGTCAATTTCTTATTTTACTTGCACAAACTCGAATTGAAACGGAACAATTAGTCAAAAATGGCAGCTGGTAACTTTTGTTGTTATCAATTTTGTTGAAAAACTAAAATTAATACAATGTATGTGACGAACGTCCTTTCTAAGTAAACATTCAGGTGATTGGGCAGGGAATAAAAATTGCAATTTGTATTGGACCTATTAGTATTGGATGTCATTGCAATGTGAAACCGGACCTTGTAAAGGTGTTATTCTGGGAAATGACCCAATTTATTGTCGGGATAGGTTTTTATTTTTGTTATTTAACGATTTGATTATGAATGGAGTTTTTTTTTTATTTGTGTTGAATTTGTTAAAGTTACAATTGCGCCATTGCTTTAACCTGATGAAACATAAACTATTCGTTAACCAACAGTACTATTTGATTTTATTATAAATTCCTCTATGAACAAATTACTCAAAGATTATAAATTTAAAAAAGTGGACTTAAAGGAATTTATTATATTTAATTAAATATATTTTCAATTCTGTAAAGATCATGATGGTTGTAAATATTTGAAGCTGTTTTGGGAATTCTAATACTAATCATTTTAAATGCTAAACATCAAACACGCTTTAAAGCTATAGTCCCATAATCCAGCCGCTTCTGAGTTTACTTTATGCACGAATACGAGTTGCAGCACACTAAACTACTTCATTATTCATACACCATGAATCGGCAACTTCATTTTCATTGCCTCGGAACGAGAATTGATGCAGGACTGTTTCTTAAGTGTGATTTTAAAATTGTCTGTATTAAACCCGTTTGTTTTACTTTATAACAGCCTAGTGGCGATTTTACCTGTATCAACAATTCTCACAGATTTTTCATAGGTCGTAATAAAAATACAAATACCAATGCCCTCGTAATCTCTTTGGCAGCTATAAGTCTAGCAACGGTCCACAATACATGAAATGCCTGCCTTAAGGTGAAGTGACAACGCTCCAACCTCCGCTTGTTTAACATGTCATGATTAAGTAGGTAAAGTATAAACCATATTACTTTCAGTGGAAATAAATACATATTTTAAATTTACTTGATTTGAGGTTCCACCCGTATTTTTTACATAGAAGCCCGACGTTTTGTCTGTTACAAAGGTAGTTCACCTCACACCTATCCATATTGGTTTCCTAGAAAGGTGGACTCTTACGATATATGAGGGTACCAAACATAGGTGAGCAGCGGTATCGTCATATGCGATAACGCTGCCTAGCAGGCTATACTATTTTCTTGAGGTCAAGAAGTCGTCTTTATAAAATAAATATAAATCAAAAAATTGTCTTGGTTAAATAAACAAAATATTTTATCTTTTGCAAATAAAATAATTAAAACTTTCAAAATAAAATAAAACTTAGTTTTGCTTGTCTATCTTCAAAGTTTAAAAATAAAAGTGACTTCTTCGATTTTGGGATTTTACTGTGCTTTAATAATACAAATATCTTCTTTCAGTACTTAATCAGTCTGCTGTTAGATTATCTTCTACCCAATAATAGAAACGCTTCGAACCCTTCCAATCTGAAGAATTCACGTCTCATAGGGTAGCCTGTCGACACACTTTCAGCTCAAGATTTGTACGGTAAATTGCACAGGCCCCTGACGAGCGTGAATTTATAAGCTTTGGACCGAAACTTCCAGAAACCACGCATGTGTGGCCGTCACATGACCCGGCTCCTCTTCCCTCAGCCCAAGCAAACAATTCAAACCAGTGTCTCCAACTTCTTTCCGAAATCCCCGGACATGAAAATCGCGTGTCTGCCCAGACTTGCAAAACCTAGTAGCACCAGCAATTATTATTTTCCTGTTTCTAATTTCACTTTATAATTTTTCTTATTTACAACATAAATCTTTTTTATAAATAATGTATTTACAAGTTAATAGAATTCAAACTATTAAAATAAATTATATGGTGTTTTAATGGCAATTAAAACGCTATATATTCTCCCCTGACTTTCTGAAATTGCTGGTGCTGTGCTACAACACATAATTTCAAAACTCTGCATTCAAATATACAACTTTATAAGTTATACAATACGCAATATTTCTTCCTTTTAAACAATCAAAACAAATTACATATTTATAAACATTTATACAATTTTAAAAATATTTACATTAAAAATCACTCAAAAATATTCATTTTAAATCATTTCATATTCATATCATATTCATTATTAATTATCATATTAATTTTAAATCACAGAGGCTAAACTCAATGTTTACATCATTGGAATGTGTCCAGCTGTAGTCCAGCGATAACAATCAACAAGGCACTGGCGGTCCTTATCGCTGCTCGAAGGTCGACGGCACAGGAACACCGCTACTCCATTCACGGCTACCGTGCAGTCGAATAAACAGTCCTTGTAGCGTCGTCCCTCCTCGTACATGTAGTTGAAGTATTGTACATCATCTGAGGTTTACAGCAACACCTCGATGTTGGCGCATGTAAACCCCCATATCAGCTTGAGCAGAAGAAGTTCTGCGCAGATCGGGAACTAGTCCGGGATCGCCTTCGCAGTTTAACAGCAACAAACCCAGAACAAATATCCTCAACGGCAGATAGATGTAATACACATCATTTTAATACTTAATCCAATCACGCTTCTTAACACAGAAGGTGTTTTATTCTTCATTCATTCCTCAGGAAAAATATTTCTCCAAGCGCCAACACTGTCTCCACTGAACGTCAACCATGAATCAATCCGACAACGGGGAGTGAGTGAAGTGAAGTCTGGTCTATTTTGGTTTAAGTGCTGTATATAAGTGATCAGTGAAAAAAATCGTGAGTGCCCCAATGTGGATAAATCCCAGGTATTCGAGCAAATTTTACAGCTAGCCGATAAAAATATTTAATTTCATCTTTCTTTTCCTTTTTCTTTTGTTTGTTCAATCACTCGCTGCATTCATCCACCTTATAATTATTTATCAACGAACATTTATTCAAATATACAAGAAAATATTATAATTGAGTCTTGTCGTCTTGGAGAAAGGTGATGTTTTCTTGAATCAGCAATACCCGTTAATTTATTTCAATAAATTATCTTCATTTATATCTTGCTTATAATTCATGTAGTCCAAGATATAATTTATTTATTAAATTTCAATATCTTCGTGTCTTAAGTATTAGCGAATTTCCCCTATAGGGAAGAAGCTATTACCGTAGACATGGTAAGACTTAAGCCCGAGACCATGATAACTTTTCGTTTTGAGGTCCTCAGATGGAAAACGCTATTTGTTCAAATTTATATATATATATATATATATATATATGTGTGTGTGTGTGTGTGTGTGTGTGTGTGTGTGTGTGTGTGTCCGTTACCGCGATAACTTTTGAAAGAAACACCCGATTTTGATAAAATTTGGCACAAATGTGGAGAGTAGCATTTATGACTTTAATTTCGAAAACCAGATCGATCGCATTATGGGAAAGGGGTTTTACGGGGGTTTACAATTTTCTAAAAATCGGTTTTTTGCAAATTTGACCCCAAAATGTTAAAAACACTTAATTTTGATTATAACCATTTTATAGAGCTTAAAAAAAATAATTTAGTATTTTGAATCATTAACCTAGGTTAAGTGGTTGCGGGGAAAATAAAAAAAAAACGTGTCCCATGTTAATCTTATGGGAAAAAGGTTTTTAGATTTTTCTCCAATAGTTTTACTAAATACTTCACATTTCTGTTTATTAATGTGTTTAGCTTAACAAAACAAACATTTTGGTGTTTTAATCGTTGTTCTACGTCCAACCGTTGCAGAGATATTCAAAGTGCTAAACACAGTACGTTGTCCAATGTTATCATGGAGAATAAATAAAATTCTATATCGATTATTTATGAATGTATATTGATGAAACTTGGTATGGGGCTTCAACTAGTTATGATATATTGATATTAGCACAAAAAACAAGTTTTTTGTTGATAGTCCCCGTAGCAGCAAACCTGCATACTCGGCCCCCATGTTATTCATATGGAGAATAAGTAAAGGTTGTATATATCCCTTAATTATGAACCTACATTAAGAGAACTTGGTATGTAGCTTCACCTGGTTCAGGTGTATAGATAATAATAAAAAAAAACACATTACTTATCTTCCTCGTTGCAGCAAACCTGCGTCTTCAACCCTAATGTTATTCTTATAAAGAATAAATAAAATGCTATATATCACTTATTTATGGATGTATTTTTGTGAAACTTGGTAAATAGCTCTATGTAGTAGAGAGTCACATATATATGCTTTGGAAATTCGCTGAGTACGCAGGTTTGCTGCGACGGGGAATTGCCAATTACAACCACCTTTTTTACTCTCACTGAAACAGATTTTATTAAACAACCTGAAAACATTATTTTACAAACTTGCGACACACCTTTGTGAGACTTGGTTATTTACAAACATATAACAGATGTTTATTTACAAACATTTACACAATGTTTCAATTGACTGACATGTGCCCTTTTAACATGTAACAAGTCATTTTTGTGCTACAAAATACAACTCATATCAGTTAAATAATACAAGATTCTGTATGGACCAATAAATTTAGCATTAAACTTTTCATTACCTGCACCAGGCCTATTAGCAAGTAGGCCCATCTTCCAGTTTTGAAATGGCGGTTTTTATTTCCCTCGTAGACCTTTAACTTTTTATTTCGCTCATTCCTCTTCTTCTTATTTGATATTGATTCCTTTAATTTTTTAGAAACATCTTCTGCATTTACATCCTCTTGCGTCAAATAATTTAATTCCCAGGTGTTACTTCATGAATCGTTGTGGGTGTAGGTGAACATCAACTCATGTGCGCTGAAAGTTTACAATTCAAACTATTAAAATAAATTATATGGTGTTTTTAATGGCAATTAAAACGCTATAATATTTAATAGCCATTTGTTAGTCGGAAGGATCGAACCCTGGACCTCGCAGACCTGTCACGTACTCTAACCGCTACACCAGGCCGAACCCTAATAGGTCGAGAGTCAAGTTTACACAACGCATAATATTTTATAGTAAAGTATTCATATTGAAATATTTTAATAATTACAATATTTTGACAATCTATTTATTTTCACCCCATAAAGACTGAGGCAAACAATGACTATTTTTACGCTTCAGAGTTTTTATTCTGAAAAACGTTGGCCAAAGTTTTCCTTTTGCCTAGAAGATATACTTCTAGTTGAATTTCATACAGAATCTATGCAGTAAAGTACTGTTTTATAACAGTAACAAATGCCAGTTGCATTATAAAGATTAAACAAATTATCAACAGAAAATCTTCGAATCCAAGGCTATAAGACAAGAGTAAATCCCAAGGTTTTTTAGAAAAATATGTGTTCTATTAATTTTTTCGTAGGTTTACTATCGTAAAGCCTTGCTTTGCCTGACATTGAGCAACAGGTTCTCTCGTGTGTTTTTTTGAGACAGTAAGTCAGTGTGATGTTGCAACTATTTGGGGTCACATTCAAAACTCTGTCCATTAAATATTGTGACAGTAAACGATTTCAGCGCTGCCCAGTGCTGTACATCAGTCATTTATATGGATCCGTTTCTATATTCCCATGGTAGCCACGACAAATAAATTATACACTTTTTTAACTTTAGTACTTAACAAAGTTAATTAAAAATATAATCTTATAATAAATTGTATTTATTCTACAGTAAAAAATATAGTAAAATAAAGGGACCCTGTTTGTTTTCATTTTGTACTTTTTAAATTTAGGAAACTTTTCTAAAGTTGAAACATAAAAGGAAACATTACTTTTAAATACATTTTATATCACGATTGAATTTAGGCAAACAATTATGTTGAACGTTAGTCAAATAACTTTCAAAATAGACTGTGATCGTGTAGACTTGTTATGCAAAGTAAATGTTCATGTTTCTTTATATGCAAAATCAGTATATAACATACCAGTTGATAGACATAGTTGATACTACATTGATAGGCATGTTTACTTGAAAACATGTGATTAAGTGCTACTACTTTGTTTACTAAGTACTACTTTGTTTACAATCTGACATGCGTTCCTACTTAATAAGTTGTTTTATTTTTATTTGCATTAACATATTTAAAAAAATCAGATTCGCAGACTATTGGAGCAAAAGGTTAGGGGCTATGGCCCCTTCAAGTTACTAGTTTAAAATACATTAGTAAAATAAAGTGTTAATGACGGAAAACTATACTTTTCTCGAATTCGGAAATCCATAATTTAATTATTGTGATGAAACCCTCTTTCAATATGACATTCAATGTCATTTTTTGAATTATTGTGTCATTTAATAATAGGTGCTACTATATAAGATAATCTATCGTTGTTCAATTTCATTTAACAGTTTACTGGCAGTGAATAAACCCACTTTACGCTTGAATGATAATTCCAATAGATGCTTTCTCTAATTTGTTTTAAAAATTTGTTACTAAATTGGCATTAAACTGCAATTCAGAAAATGAGATTAATAAGTCACAGCTAGTAGTGAAGAAGAAGTAAGAAGGAAGAAGTAACTATTGCAAAACAAATAAAAGAAAACAAGGACTACTTATCAGTCAAATGATTTTTTTTCATTGATGTATTGGTCGAATCTCGTGTTACATTGATAGTTGTTTTCCAGTCAAACGCAATATTCTGACGTGCCTTTTCTCTTCATGCGAGCAGATCGCTAAATGGTGTCTGTTCACCAACTGTGAGCGGTCCCGCTGGCCGCCCAAAGTTGGGTTTTTGTATGGCGTCGCACCGCGCCGTGGGGTATTTCACAATGTCACGGTAGTGAAATGGAAGGAAAGACGTGAATATAATCGTCTTGTAGGGGTCGCGGTGAAATATTAGGCAAGGCCTATCGATTCTCCAGAACAAATTACATAATTGGCCTAAATAAACGTACCTCTATCTAGTGGCCAGTTCTACTTTTACTTAGTCGGAGCACGTTGCTGTTTTTTTGTGATGTCACCAAACTAAAATTAATGCTTGATGTTTGTATTTTAATAAGGGTATTGTATACAAACAAATTCACTTACTGAATTTTATAAATAAGTTGTTCTGAGCAAGTTAATTATTTTCAGCGAAAGGTATTTATCTTTAGGCATCAGTTAGAAGTTATTCATTTGAGTGAGTAACGGAGCATACAAGAGCAGCGGTTGGTTCATAAATATAAGTAATAAATTACCTGCTATTGTGTTGTTGCCTCCTTTTCATTGACTGGTAAATAAATAACCACATGTGTTTACGGAACAATAGAACAACATATAGTCTGCTCAATTAATAATATAAATATTTTCTTAGTATTTAGAAGATCAAAATGTTCTTCCAAATTTGTTTTTAAGAGTTAACCATTAAAAAATATGATGAAACCTGTTTAAGTAACGACTATAAGTATCATTTGATATGTTTAATAACACACATAATGTATCACCTAAAACTTTAACGTAATCCTAAATTAAACACATATCCCAGTCTTTAGATGTATCAAACTAAAAATCGGTTCCATTGATATTGGTCCTCCTGCTTGCGTACTAAAATTTAAGATTATCTAACCAACAGTATCTTTAAGAATTATAATTAAAATGTTAATCATTGTATTTAATTAAAGGGAATTGTCTATCAATGCGCTCTAAAAAATTCTCAAACCCCAAATTTAGTAATAATTACTTTTGTATAGCCGTAGTAATGCATTTTAATTAAAATCCAAACACAGACACACACACAAACAGGAATTTAGCATATTTATGTTTTTATTATAAAAATTACCTCCACAAAATTACTTTAAAATATCATATGATGTATACAACCTCTTTTACATTCACGTTAGATAACAAATAATATCAATTAATTTGAAAAAGAGAGATGTATAATAAATAGTTGGTAAGCGATCGTTTTAGTAATGTTATGTTCATTTCATTAGCGTACAAGTAGAATGTAAAATAAGTTGATATAGAATTTACATAAGTAATTTGCAATACACAGTGTGTTTTAGTCGTGAAAAACAAAAGATAGGTTTACTATAAAACTTGGCTGTAAAATGTTTCTAGCCATTTCATGAGGTAGCGGGGACAGGTGGCACTAAGCTAGTCATTACAACGGTAATGTTTCTAGCCATTTCATGAGGTAGCGGGGACAGGTGGCACTAAGCTAGTCATTACAACGGTAATGTTTCTAGCCATTTCATGAGGTAGCGGGGACAGGTGGCACTAAGTTAGTCATTACAACGGTAATGTTTCTAGCCATTTCATGAGGTAGCGGGGACAGGTGGCACTAAGCTAGTCATTACAACGGTAATGTTTCTAGCCATTTCATGAGGTAGCGGGGACAGGTGGCACTAAGCTAGTCATTACAACGGTAATGTTTCTAGCCATTTCATGAGGTAGCGGGGACAGGTGGCACTAAGCTAGTCATTACAACGGTAATGTTTTTCTGACATTGAAGACCTAATGACTTAATGATAATTATGAATGGATTTATTTCAAATTAAACAAGACTTTTATTAACTAGATAATTTAAGAATTGTCTAGGTTTATTATTAAAAGCACGTTGTCTTCTGTAACATTGTTGAAACAATACAATAGTTCATGTTCCCAAAGGGGTTTCTCAACTAGGACTGTGATAAATTATAAGCCTTTGAGATATAAAATTCTTACAATTCAGCAATCGTATTTTAAAACTAAATTTCGGGTCTGACAATATTGTATCGAGAATCAAACTTTCGACACCTTGTAACATTTCGTCTTTCTTGCTCATTCAATAACTCACTCATTCAATGGCATTCCGGAAACGATTTTCTTTCCAATACTTGACAACTTTATACATATGCTAAATAATTTCCTGTAAAATACATGAAAGGTGAATGAACTAAATAAACAGACTATTCTGGGAAAAGTTGGAAGGAAGGTGAAAATTTATTAGTGTAACAGAAATCAACTGGCATTGTATTATTTTAAAGTAAAAATATCGTTGATTCTAGTTTAACTGAAATCCTAGGACTATATCTTTAGGTAACTTTTATAGTAATTTCCCCTATTTGATCTACTTCGAAGATGTTATTTTCTCATTTAAAAAAAGTCTAACCTTATTTCTAAAGTATGAAGCTAACGAACATAAGATGCATTATTCATTATCATTATTTATTATGATACATTTATATTTTAGTATGAATTTATTATTTCTAACTATGATGTGATTTATTTTATTTCCCTTAAGCTCTTGGCATTATTTACACCTGATGACGGTATACAATTTTAAATCCTATAACGACATGAAATCTTTTTTTTTTGTTTTAACCAGATTTTAAGAATTAGTAAAAAACTGTTTAAAAATCCGAAAAAATAAGAAAAATAATACATAAAAACAACTATTTATTTAAAAAAAATAGTTAAAATGCGCCTTCAAATATGTGGGGTTTACATGTTTTTTTACCCGCTCTAACGGGTTTGAAAAAAGAGGATTACAAAATTGTATTTTGAAGAGTAAACTTGCGATACGTAATTTTTATTGGTAGGAAATTAACACAAGCTCTAAAGATAGTAAACAATTAATGAGATGCATAATACGATAATATATACTCTAAGGTGGTAGTGGCCATAAACTGTTAGATTATTTTTAAGGCAAGTTGCCACAACATATTTTAATACTAGCCTTAGTTAAAACAAAAATTACTATTATGATAATAACAATAAGTGTAATTATTATTACTGAATTTAGTTGTATAAAGAACAAAACATATTAACAGTTAAGCTTTTAGCACTAACATTAACAGCTATGGGTATAACAGTAAACATAAATATATTGCATTTCTACTAAATAAGGAAGCTAATCTTTCAATCAGTAAAAAACTATGTGTCTTGATAAAATCTGGAAGAAGCGAATAGATATAAGACGTTCAATTTACTGTTTTGTTATTAAATGTGAATGTTAATCACTCATCCCCTCTAAACATAAGTGGCTCATACGTTTAGCAAACGAAACAAATATTCCTTGGTCAAGTTACTCTCTTGTTAAAGAACAAAGATATTGTAAATATATTGTAAAGATATTGTATTGTTCATTGTAAATATTTCCCTCAGTTAAAAAAATTCCTCCAGAAATAGTGTGCCTTAATTTTTAAGAATTTCCCTGCTGCAGGTTCAACATATTTTTGTATCACTGGAATTGGCATGGTCTTGAAAAATAAATTATAAAGTGGCAAATATAAGAAAATAAATTAGTTTTGTATCCTGGTTTTAACAGGTTAAATACAAGTACTGTATTTCAAAATTTACTTTTAAGTTGACAACTCAACAAATTTATAAAGGCATTCCATTACAACATACAAAAAACACTTAACGCTCCTTATGTCTTGGCAACAACAACGAATATATATTTTGAGAATTTCACTGTTCCCACACTTATATGTTGATTTTGTACATATTATGACTTCTTAAATTATAACTAAACATACAATGGTTGTGTTTTGGACAAATTGGACAAAGGAAGTAAAAGGATAAGGAAGTTAAACAATTTACCATAATAACAAATATTTTAGAATTATTCTTTTTTATAGTAAAATCAATTCTACACTAATACTTGCATTAATACTGTTTTATCGTGCACTAATTTTTTTATGAAACAAAAAAACAAACGAAAACTGATCTTTGATGTCAATAACTATGATTTGCTTAGATATTTTTCCGGCGTAATTTTATTTAGATGACTTGAACGAGCAAAACCGATATCTTTGGTGGTCACCTGGTGTTGGACCAAGTCCCATAAGTTAAATTATAGGCTGGTTTAATCACGTAACTAATATAAGAAAGGGACTGTAACATTCGCAAATTGGTAAAGGCTATAGCTTGCGCAAACTATGTAACATTCGCAAACGTTTAATTTCCTGAAACGTAAGTTCGCAAGTGTTACAACTTTAGTGAAGGTTGGAGTTTTATGGCTCTAAGATTCGCGTACTTTAGACGTGGTAAAAGCTAATATTAGCAACATGTTAGCTAATATTAGAACGGATCGAATAAAATGTTCTAAATAAAAACAGCTCATTAACATAAAACATAACTTCTCAGAGGAAATATATTTCAGACTTTGTTTTGGCCCGCTTCTTCTCTACTCACTTTTTTAATCCGACATGTACAAACTTGACACCGTTATTTTAAAAAGAAAAATATACAGATTTTAGACTTTGCATATTTGCTCATTGTAAAATTTGTGGTTTCAAGAAATTTAGCTTTGAGAAACGAAAATGGCCGACATTTAAAAACTGAGGAGGTTAGAAACGTAGAGTTCAATCCCAACGTATAATTTAATATTGGCATAAAGGTTAGAAATTTCAAGCGAATATCTTTAATGGGTATGAAAATATAATTTATTTAATGAACAAACTTACAAAAAAGACTTACGCTTAAGGGAAATTCACACGTGTAAATAAGTATCTTTTGCCATACTGCATAAGAAAACCGATGTTTTCAACACATACTAAAGGTGCAAAAGGTGTTATTTTTATTTCTTAATCAATAGTCCTAAGTAATCGATCTTGAAAATGTTAGGTATCACTAACACAAACTATCTTTAAGAGATGTAAACTTGTGGAAAAGCTTTTTGTTAGAGAAGCAAGATCAAGGCGGTAAAAAATACTTCAGGGTAAACAGGTAATACAATTAACGTTTTAGTGAAATTTTTATCTTAACATTGATTACATTATAACGAATAAAGTTCATCAATAGGATCAAAAGTGCAGGTTTTTGATAAGAGCTCAAGTTTAACGGCCAAAAAAAGAGCTCTAAAAAAGGGTGCGGATAATACATTTTATGTTACATTTCAGATATAGAATATAAACAAATCATAGCCATTATACTTTTTACGTGACACCATCTACATGAAAGTTTACTTAGTAAAATAATATTAGACTTTTATACTACACATTCCAGCTTCATCTAATCAAAGGAAAATTCTCATGGACACAGTGTTAAGATTTTAATCCAAAAACTCAAAAAAATTTAGAGCGGTACATGAGAATATTTTTAATATTCTCAGTCACTTGTTGTTTAGTCAATAACAAGGCTACACTAGGCATCTCACCCATTCTATACTCATATTCATTAATATTCGCCTTAAAATACGCCCTAGTTGCGTCGGCGTCTTACTAAGAGATTAAGGTTACTGATTAATAAGATTAGCTATGCAGTTTTGCATCATTGATAATCATGGATGGTCAAGGGAAACTAAAGAATTAAATAATTCTCTTGGCCATGCACTAAACAAGGCCTACGTTTCCTTTGTTTAGAAAAGTCCTTACTGTTAGAAGCATTACAAAAAAGAGTGCGCTTATAATGAATGTCGTACAATGGCTCAAAGCTGTTTCTAAATTGCTGTTGACGTTTTACTCCACCGTAGTAATGATGTACCGTACCTCGAATCAGAAGAATATACTATGAGTTTGAGTTTGAATTCATTGTTTGCTTTTTTTTAGGATTTAATTGTAAATTCTAAATAAAAAAGTAGCTAAACGGGTTACAAATTAGTGAAATCAATATTTGGAACAAAATATTAATAGTACCAATATTTTTAAAAGACAAATAAATCTTCTAATATTAAAACTGTAAATACTTACAGAAAATTAACCGTAATGTTGATATCCTAATAATCACTTTTAATAGAACAGATATACTTTAATTTTTTAAGTGTATTAAGGAATAAAATAAATAATACTCCCGTCGCAGCAAACCTGCGTATTCAGTAAATTTCCAATGCTATAAAATAAAAAATAATAATACATAGGGCCGCATTCCAAGTTTCATAAAAATATATTCACAAATAAGCGAATTATACTATTTCAATTATTCTCCATAAAAATAACATTGGGGATGAGTACGCAGGTTTGCTGCAACAAGGAACAAAAAATATGGGTGTTCAAGTCAATATCAATATTACTTAACTAGGTAAAGTCACATACCAAGTTTCATCAATATACCTTAATAATTAAGTGATATATACCATTTATTCTCCATTAGAATAACATGGGGGATGAGAAAGCCGGTTTTCTGCAACAAGGAACAGAAAAAATGGGGTTTTATGCAAATATTAATATAACTCAACAAGGTGAAGCCACATACCAAGTTTTATTAATTTAGTTCATAATTAAGGGATACATTACATTTTACTTATTCTCCTTAAGAATAACATGGGGCTGAGTACGCAGGTTTGCTGCTACGATAATTGTTGATAAAAATTGCTTTTTTTGTGGAAATAACAATAGACCACAACCAGATGAAGCCATATACCAGGTTTCGTTAGTATACCTTTATAAATAATCGAGATATAATATTTTTCTTACTCTCCTTAAGAATAGCATTGGACAACGTACTGTGTTTAGCACTTTCAATATCTCTGTAACCAATTGACGTAGAGAAATGATCAAAACACCAAATTTTATATTTTTAAAAGCTTAATGCAATGGTGAAAACTAAAATTTGACTTTTAAAAATATTACATATATAAACTCCCTAACACTTTGGATGGGTCTATCCGTCTGGTTTTCGAATTTATAGTCATAAATGTTGCTTTACATGGTTGTACCAAATTTTATCAAAATCAAGAGTTATTGCACCCACGGACACACACACACACACACACACACACACACACACACACACACACACACACACACACACACACACACACACACACACACACACACACACACATATATATGTATTTATTTTAAGCATGTATTCTGATTCTAAAGTGTATCAGTGTATATCCTTTACCTGTGTTTGCTTAATATTCGATGCTAGAATTTTCTCTCTCAAGCTAAGCTAGAATATAATTAGTGTGCCAGTCAGTTCAAAGTTTTGTTACCTATTGTGATTTAAGTCAAATAAGTTTCTGATAAGTAACCAAACCAAACCCAATCTAAGTAATCTTTTTTGTATCTAAGTATGTAGATCGAATGGGTTGAATAGCAGTACAAGTACCTTCTAGGAGAGGAATTTCAGTTACACATTATGAAATAAACTCAGATCTATGTGGATTTTCTATGAATAAGAAATACGTAACAATTAAATAGACAACACTCAATTGTGTATACGTGCAATATTTAAAATAATTATTTTTTATTCGGTTTTATCGAATTTCCCCTATATGGAAGAAGCCATATGGAAGTTTCGAACGAATGGTGTTCATTATATATATATCCCCTATATATATATTGAACACCATTTGTTCAAAATTGTATAGATATATATATAGTTTCGAACGAATGGTGTTTTGGGGGTCTGGAGACCTCAAAACGAAAAATTATAATGGTCCCGGGCCTAGGTCTTACCATGCCGACTACAGTAATAGCTTCTTCCATATAGGGGAAATTCGATAAAACCGAATAAAAATATAAGTATTTTAAATATTGAACGTATACACAGTTGAGTGTTGTCTATTTAATTCTTACGTATCTCTTATACATAGAAAATCCACTTAGATCTGAGTTTATTTCATAATGCGTAACTGAACTTCCTCTCCTAGAAGGTACTTGTACTGCTATTCAACCCATTCGATCTACATACTTAGATACAAAAAAGATTACTTAGATTGGGTTTGGTTTGGTTACTTATCAGAAACTTATTTGACTTAAATCACAATAGGTAACAAAACTTTGAACTGACTGGCACACTAATTATATTCTCGCTTAGCCTCTGAGAAAAACTCTAGGATCGAATACTAAGCAAACACAGATAAAGGATATACACTGTTTTATTGCACACTTTAGAATCAGAATGCATGCTTAAAATAAAAGATGTACAGATAAGAGCTGAACAAATGGATAAAGGGACAATACAATAGGCAGAGGATATTTTCCCTCTGCAAGGAAAATGGCGCTGTTCGGGAATATGCTTAAAAGTCTCTATTTCCTATTACATTAACACCGTGTTGAATTCATTGTCCCTGTAAGGGTTAGGCTATCACTGATTTAGTGTCCTTTTGCCATTATATATCCCTTATACAATAACTAATCAAAGACTCCGTACTAAAAATAGATAAAAATGTGCATAATAAATCAAGATACAACAACAAACTTCAGCATGCAATTAAGTAACAACTTGGACCCTCATAAAGCAAATAGTTAAGTCTAAAAATCTAAATCTAATTTGCTACGTTCCCACAGATACTTCTCTAAGATATAACACAGTTAAAAGGGTTACCCTGCTACTATGGCGTATCCTATGACAATGACTTGGGTCCACACTCTTTCCCAAATTTGAGTTCTCACACAAGTACTAATTATTAACCGTGCCCAAATCAAGAATTATATAAAACACTTATTTATTAAAAAACCTCCTTAGTTATATTTAAATAGGGCCCTAAAGATTTTATTCTTTAATCAAGGTAGTAATTTTTGTAACCGTAAACGCTGAATGAGATTTCACTCCAATTCAAATCTGGATCCACTCCTTTCAAAGTGCTAGTAAAAATGTATCTTTCACAACGTCAAGGTACAGAACATAAAGTACAATCAACCAAAACCGTTCACTGCTGCTGTGACTCTCCGTTTCTGGTTGTATCATGGTGAATCAGACTGTACTTGACGTCCTGAAACTTTACGTTGTGTACTCCGCATAAGAACTAAAACATGGAATACGGATCGACTGGTTTCAAATATTTGTTGTTTGCTTCCAAGTGGACTGAAAGCGAGCAAATTACTGACCTGGACGTTGTGAAACTTTACGTTTTGAAACTAGTGATTTTACATATCTAATGAATTTAAAGAACCTTTACGTTTTGTACCTTGAATTTCTGAAACAGCTAAGTTAAAAAAATACACGATTATTGTACGATTTGAAACAGCCAAATTACTAAGTTTAAATAATAGAGGACCTGGACATTCTGTACCTGGATGTTATGAAACGTTCCCTTTTGGATCTTTATTTTAATTTTTATTAATCTACTTTCAGAAAGCATACGATTTATTCTTGTTTTATTTTTTATTTTTGTTTTTGTGTCTATCTACGCCAGTGGTATTTTTTTACGTTTTGATAGGGAACGGTCCAATCCCTGGTCTTGTTCCTCTCTAAGGTAGACCTGTTCTTAGAAAGCATCATTAATTAACATGCCAATGACAAATGGCAGCTAGGTCCAGTTTCAAACTTTCTCAAGATTTTGCGATTTTGATCAGGATCGATCTGGTGAACCTCGGATTACGAGGCGAGCACGATAACCACTACGCTACCCAGCCAATATTTAATATATGTTTTGAGTTCCACTTTAATTTAATATACATATTGCGAATTAATACAAAATGTTTACTTTTACACTATTGATACTAAAACCTCATCATGTTATACAGTTTTGACGACAAGTTGTCTAATCTAAATGCAAGGAGGTTCTCTGGCACCCACAGGGCTAATGAAGGTTATATACGCGATGCGCGTCTGACGCTGTGGCGCAACATGGGCTCTGATTAAATAAGTACTCATGGGGTATATAACACACGAAAAAACAACAAAAGCCTTTTTTTAACACTATTTATATCCTTGCGCCTTTATGAGTTCTGAACAGCCCTTGACAGGAAACAAAAAAATACTCGGAAAAGTAACAGGTGTTTTAATAGGATGCACGTACTTTACATTTTACTTTGTAATAAGTTCTCTTTAAACTTGTTTTTGTATTTAATTTCCTGCGATTATATCCTCACCAAAAAAGAGAAAATGAGCTTTCCTTAGCTTAATAATTTACCCCTAATTAAAAAAAGTGAGCAAGACATGTTGTGTTTGGTTGAAATAAAAGTGCTATAGCCTGAACCGTAATAAATATGTAATAATAAGGATATTATTAAAACACAATAAAATATACTAACGCTTGAAATTATAGGTTTGTACAGATGACAATATATACGACGGAATTCACTCACGGAGATTAATCTTCCAGTTTATAACTGGGCATTTCTTATAATTTTTCACAATCGTCTTAAACGTGAATTTGTTTATGTAAATTATTCATCTCATAATAAAATAAAAGTTTTAATACATTTATAGTGTTTTAAATACACCCTATGCACGAAATATACCCCCGTTGCAGCAAACCTACGTACTTAGCGAATTTCTAATGCATATTTGCATATATATATATATATATATATATATATGTCTCACTACTACATAAAGCCAATTACCAAGTTCCACAACAATACATTCATAAACAAGTGATATATAACATTTTATTTATTCTCCATAAGAATAACATTAGGGTTGAAGACGCAGGTTTGCTGCAACGAGGAAGATAAGTAATGTATTTTTTTGCAATCATCAATATAACTGAACCAGGTGAAGTCTTAAGTAAAAAGAGTGGCAAAAAACAATAACTCCAAGGCACTGTGGGAATGTTTGGAGTTGTGGTGTTTAGTAGGGAAAGTTGTCATCCCGCCACCACATGTCTGTAGTGCTTGTGGCTACTTTGTTCAGTAGAGATGTTTTATATTACCGCTATTGTTGTATTACTCATGCTTGGTTAAGCAAAACATTGTTGATGTAAAGGATTTGACTCGTATATTACACATTTAATTTACCTGTTTAAACAAAGGCTAAATAAAATATATCAGTTATGTTTACATGTAGTACGTTACATGTAGTTGTAGTTGTAAGCTACAATGCCTGCCTATAGGCAGTAGGCATATGTATTACATGGTACTATTTAGTACTAAACCTATTAAATAACGTACATTTCTGACAGAATTTGGAAAAAAAGATAAAAATAGAGTTGGTGTCTCCTAAAAATGGCAAAAACTGTACTAAGCCAATATTTATGCTCATATTAGTCTTTAACTAATAAATAATACAGTATTACTTTTGACTTAAACAAAACATGAGTCATCTCTTCAATAGCACTACCACGTCGCTTCGAAACTATAAACATACGAACGATTGATATTATAACTAGAGGCTGCTGATATTATAATTAGATAGCTCCTTTATAATTAGAGGCTGCTATCAGTGAAAATGTATTTAGTACAATTTAAAATGTGTTTTATAACATCCTGTGTTTTGGTATTATCTAGAGTCAAATCTGAGGTCTACAGAATAAAATCAAATTAAATAAAAAAAAACCTTTGTTGTGATATAGTTTAGTATGTTATTTAATTTTATTATTGTGGACATTTTGAACCACTGTAAAAACTAAGTTTCACGACGTTTCAGGATCTGGAATCTGATCCCGTCTTTAGATGAAAAAATACCAGAACATAACATAATTAGTAGTACAATCCACCAAAGCTGGAAAACTGTAAAAGCAGTCAACAATTTAAAACTAAAAGAAAAAAAAACACTGGACCACAAAAGTCAGACCCACAAACGAGACAACACTAATGCACAAGTTTACAGGAAGGTTGTTCTGGCGAGACTGTACTGTACACCCATGTTGCCCCTCATTTACTAGCAAGTCAGCGTTTACAAATATAGCAGGGTAATATGTATTATAAATCAAACTACAACAATTTAAAACTTGAAAAACACTATTAAACATTTGTATCTGCTGACAATTTTGTTGTATTATATATGTTATTACCTATTGCAGTGACTCTTCTGGTCCATAACCTTAATGTAAACAACATATTATATTGACAAAACGAATACATTATAACATTGTTGTTACCACATTGTTTAATCCATTTGAATCTTATCTAATGTATATAACAAATGTAGTATCTAATGTAAATATAACAAATATAACAATAAACTTAAAACATAATTTTAAGAGGTTTGCTTGGATAAAAATATAGAAAAAACTATAGGAATTGTTTAGTAAACCACAATTCCCAATATTGTACTTCATACTAAAATATTTAAAAGCAGTATGATTGAAGACTAACAAAAACACAGCTTGGTAAAAGAATAAATGTGGCAATCCAAACGAGGTAATAAATCATTGTGAAATATGAAACCATTTACCGTTGCATTTGTCGCTCTTTCCATTTACAGCGACAGAAAACCAATGCATGACCGGTCTTTCTTCCAACAATTGTAGGACTAACATTTGTTTCCTGAGTAAATCGGGGTTACGATTATTTCTGACACTTAAAACCGTCAATTTGGGTCACACTGGTTAGAGTTTAGAGGAAGGTTTAAACCATTCATTTTCATATATCAATCAAAAATAAATATAATATTGTAAAATAGTTTGTAATTTGTATTATAACTTTCTAAAGCAGTATACAGATAGTATTTTTAATTTAATTTCCAGGGTATATACTTTAAAATTCCGTACGAATGATTTGAGAAGAATAAAGTGCTTAATAACACGTCACACTTAAAAATGATTGAATGCATTTTTTGATACTACAGGGACAGTTAAAAAGATTTCATGTTTATTATTGGTTTAAGATGTTTTTAATTTATAGTTTATTGATGGCTGATACGTTCTCAGAAAATATTTCAGTAAATCTTGAACGGTGTCTTAAAATTATAATTAGAAATTACATAATGTAAATGGAAGATGGAAAACATGTTGACAGTTTCAAGTTGTACTTGGGAATGAAATACCTCAACCCGGGGGAAAAGTTATTTAGTCCATGCCCTCAATGTTATATTATTTGCGGCTTGAATCAAATTTAAGTTTATAATGTAGTGAGTTATTTCACACAGTCTGGTTCTATTTTAGTATTGAGGTTTGTCAATCTTATTGACTTAGCTTTAATTTAAGTTTTTTTGTTCATCTGCGTCTAACAGAGCTATTTAAATGTTGTAGATATTTAAGTGACCAAACATTTGACCTTTGAACTTACATTCAAGACTCAGTGTAACGAAATTAGGGTTGTAAAATTACCTATCGTTTAAGTTTTGTTTATTCACTTTTAATTATTGGTTGGTTAACCTCAAAATTAAACTAGAGATTATCCTTAATATTATATAAATATTTATACATTATGTGTCAATTTTATAAAAATTGAAATAAACAATATATAAAAAGGGGTTGGTTCAGTTTGTATAAAGGATTTAGTTACACTTTTATAACTCTTTTAATAAGTAAAAATAAAATAAAATTACAATAAATTAACGTTAACAATTTTACATAGTTAATTAAAAAAAGTTTAATAGTTTTTTAAATCTCATTAAATCAAATACACACTTAAAAGAGACAACTTAAAGAATAACATTTGAATGGGAAAAATAGTATCTAGAAAATTCAGTAAAAAAGGTCCAAAATCCAATCACGAGATTAAACCCATTCGTAAATATAATTTGTATTCTTAGTAAACACTAGAGCCCAAAAGGAGGATAAGATCTCTTTGAAAATAAATATAAATATGATAAGTGCTTGCTTGAAGAAAATTCAAAGAAGATTTACATTACAAATGAGACGTTGTTCGTTTCGCTTTTCCCTGAGTTTATATCCTACACTCTCTGAATTGTTCTAGGTTATCTGAAAACAGATACAGTACAACCTTCTGTCTATCTGCATCTGATCTAGGACGTTACATGACTGCTCGTTCTACAACACGACCGTCCCAGCTCACTCGGGTGGTACTGTAGGTGTCATAGTGTCCCGCTTGACTTGCAGGTCCACATTGTTTTGAGTATTTTGGTTAGCCTGGTTAGGTTAGGATGGTTTTGACTGGTTTATTGTTTCTGATTGATAGGTAGGTTGTAAGAGGTTTGTGTAGAGTGTAGTTATGATAGAGACAACATTTAACGTACAATGGTAATTGTGAAAAACATCAATGTCACAGAAGCACACAGAGGCAACACCTTCCTTGGTTTTGGGGAAATTCCCTAACTCCAACATAATTTTTAGTAGTATTATTTTAATAATATAATCCAAAAATAATATACAAGAGAAAAAGAGAAAACATTGTTACAGTATTGTTTGGGGTTTGAATTATAAATGTTAGTAATCATACAATGGGCCAATATTTCTTTTGTCACTTCTAATCAAGTGTGAAATGGAAGCCTTGAATTGTGACCCAATAAAATCCTTCTTTCATCACTTGATGAGCCGCACCTGGGAACTAAGTTTTACATGAACAATGATCTTCAAACAAAGTTATTGCTTTTGTTTCAAATAAATAAAGTTAATGTATACCGTATGATTAAATGATTTTAATTTATAAATTAACCAAACCACATATAGGATACAAATAATACTTAGTTAAATTAAATAAAATTAGTTCTGCTTAAAATGGAGCATATCGAATTACAATAATAAGTTATTGTGTCTAACCTATTTATTATTTAATACTGCGATGTAGTTCAGACCTTTTACTCAATTTTGAAATAATTACTTATTTTAATACGGACATGAATTAATACATGGTTTTCAATCACCTTAACTGTAACTTATTTTAAAACAAAAGATTTTTAGCTAACCAGCAGTATTACATACAAAATTTAAATATAAACTTAAGACATTAAATTAGGTACAACCCAAAATTGTAGTTTTTCAAGATGTAATGTGTATTGATTATATAATACTTCGATGTAAATATTACTACATAAGCTATTTAAATATTAGGTAAATTTTTGCATGTTATATTTGTATTTTAAGGCGAAGTTATTAGATTGAATGTAAATGTGATTCTGTGGCTAATATAAGAAATGGTGCCGGGTTAACATTGGAATTTAAAATAAAGGATTACTTTGGCAGCCGTTCAAATAATAAATCATTGGGATATAAGCTCCTTTAACTCTCTTAAATAAGCTTATCACAATATAATATATTAAAACATCTTTTGAGTTACAAGTTGCGTCAAGCAACTGTTAAAATAACAAGTTACTATATTTTAGTAAGCATAATATATATTTACAAAATTTTACTAAAAAAATAGCTAAAACTAATTTTACTGCATTTGTAATAACTGTGGGATAAAGTAATTCAGTTTATAGTTCAATGTACACCTTCTAATTTTTTTCTTTCTAATAATGTTGTTCTATTCCAAAATTATAATTCACTAATTTATAGATTAGAGTAAACGATATAATTTGACTGGATATACTGGTTGGATTGTGCATACATGATAATCGAAAAATACGCCTGATACAGGAATTATTGTAAGAGACAACGTTTTCTTTTAAACGGTACTCTACAGACAAATACATGCAGACCGACGAGACGTTGTACAATATGTAGGGGAGAGTGTTGTACCTAGGGACAAAAGCCATATCTCTTGCACTATTAGAGGTAAATCTTGGTTGTATAGTGACAACAATGGGATTTTAGGCGGTAATTTTGTATCCAAGAATATGTTGGTCTAAGTGGCTCAGTTTTGATTCTATAACTTAATTTATGTTTTAAGCCATCGAAAATACAGTTTAAGACCTACTTTTTATATCATTATATCTTACTAAACCTAACCTAAAATATGTATATAACACAAACCAAAAAGTGCACCATGTTGTACCTAGGGACAAAATATGCGATGTACCTAGGGACGTCCCTAGGTACATCAAATTCTTCTTTTTATGTAATTTTTCAGATATCCAGCACTGAATAATATGCCACGGAATAAGGAATAATGATATGAGCAATGGTTTTGTTGATATTACAGACGCAGACTATCCTGAGGCAAAGGGTCTCGAAAAAAATCTGAACATTGATGAGTTGAACACTAGAGATTATGTTTTAGTTCATTTACCAGGAAAGAGAAACATTCAAAATTTTGTGGCAAAAATAATTAGTAGGCCTAATCGAGATAAAGAAAAAAATACATTTTCAGAGAACTATTTAAGAAAATGCCTGGATACTAACAATTTATAGTAAAGAATGAAGAAGACATATTTGACTTAAGTGCAAGTGGTAACACACATAAACTACCTGACCCTGTCTCATACATTGGTACTGAAATATTACAGAAGTAGCTGAAATTTCCTATTTCTTTTTCCGGTTACAATATGCGTTAAGTTAAGGAGAAAAAGGTTATTTGAAGAATAAAAAGACATTAAGCGTATCGGCCAATATATGTAAGTTAGGTTATGTAATTTGTCCAACTGTATGTACCTAGGGACAAATTTCAAAATATAAAAAATAGATTTTATGCTCTTTCTTGTTAATTTAAAGCTCCAAGAATATTTGCAGTACTTTGTAAAATCATTATTTATGTATACAAATTATTTGTAAGTAAATAAATCTTCCGGGAAAGATTATAAAATTAAATAATCAAAATTTATCCCTAGGTACAACACCCTCCCCTATACAAACTGTGTTGTGTAATCCAAACTTAAACTGAAAATGTGGTAAAGTTGTTTTTGTAAATATTAAGGTTAGTATAACCAAGGTAGTGTTCGGTTTAACATTTCGACTAACTCAAAATATTTACCGATGACAACTCTTAGGTGGACAACTGAAAATACAATTAGTTCATGTTACAGTGATTTGCCTTTTAAGAAGGAAAACGTCTGCAGCCTGTTAACTTATCATAACTTTATAGCAGAAAACAATAACAAACGTAAAACTGCTAGAATGAATTCAAAGAGAACTTCAATAAGAACGTATAAGTAGATTAAAGGATTAGTTGTGACTGTGAAGTTTGAGCTACAGCAGATAATGTTTGAGAATAAAGTTCCGTTGGCGAGCCACAAAGGGCTTTAATCCCCATATCGTCAATTCCCACTCCCAAACTTCCAACTACTTCTGAAGTTAAAAACGAAGACAGATCTAAAATAATTACTATAGAGTTGTATTATGAAGCAGATTAGTGCAACATAATCAGTTAAGAAAACTCATTTGTAATTATATAACAAAGAGTCTACACCTATATATCAAATACTAATTAATACAGAGTAAAATAAAATACACATGTATTGTAGCAGACTGTTATATGTTATATGTTGTAGAAAGCTTCGTCTAAATCCACCATGTGGCTTCATTGGCTAAAGAATTAATTTTGAGAGGTTGATGATCTTCTCATCCTTTTTGCTTCAAGGTGACATACAGCACATATTCCCAATTAATCAATTATAGCAACAGTTATTTTTAAAGTTTTTAGACAATGATAAATAAATATAAAGTACATATCGATATTGTTATATTGTTTTTCTCAGTAAGAATATAATCGAATAACGCTTGTGTTTACCAATTTAAACTAAACTATATGTTTAATTTAGAGGGAGATCAAAAATTTCGTATTGGAGACAAATTACATGTACATCGGTGAGGGATATAAACTATTCAAGAAGGATTGCACCGCTATCTCCAATATTTGCGCAAGAAATATCTTTCCGTAATCTATGTGGATTATGTAAATACCAAATTTAATTTAGGTATCTTTGATGTCTTACTGCTACAGTGTAACAATTAATCTCTTCATAACATGTTTTACCTCGTTGATTTAGATGTCACAGAATCGCATAAACAAACACGTTAAAGTTGGCGTATGTCACTATTTATCATTGAAATATATGAGGCTATTCGTGTTACATGTGCTACTCTTTGCACTTCATCATGTCAAAACAGGTTAATATTTCACTTAACTTTGTTTATCTGACTGGTATTTAAATTTTCCCGGCAAAATTGAGATACAAGAATGAGATTACAAAGGTATATACGCCTAACATAATTCAGATAAGTATATTGTTTTATCTCATTTTCACACAACTGTTTAATATAACTTGTGACTTTTATACTGTAAAATGCTATTTAACTGCTTCTGAATTGGATGCGTAACTAAACTGGCAATGCTCTAATTAATATGCATTGCATATTCGATTTCTAATACTTCACTTATTGCTTACAAGAAATTAGGTGCTACTGCATTAATTTGGTTCTATAGCATAGCTTTCAGTCACGATCTCTGCACTCACAGCCATCAAAATAACGCGAAAGAAGATTATTATCACGTTTTATTAGTGAACGGTTAACTATAAAATCCTTCATAAACTAATGTGGACACTCCGTTGTCACTTGAACAACCATTTAATTTGAATGTTGAATGAAACTTCTGTTCTTGCTTTTTCACTGTGAATTAATTGTACTCGTATTATTACCAGTAAATATGCAATTCAATTAATCACTTTTCATCCTTAAGTATATCGAGCTTACATGGACTGTGGAAGGAGTCCTGAGGGCGGGTGACAATTTTAATTACCACATTACGCATACAAATCTGATTTGTAGTTTATTATTTCTTACCTTTTCCAAAAACCGGATTGTCAATTAAATTTTAAGATTAATTTATGTTATTTTTTTTGTATTAATAACCCTAAAAAGTGAATGTATTGATTCTTTTTTAGAACTGAGAAATATTCATTAAAGGAATTCTTGGATGATTATCAAAATACAAACAGTGAGTTAGTTATAAGGAGGGTAACAGTTTCATTAACCCCATAACAAGTTAGTTTACTGCCCTCTTCACTACGTTTAAGTCTGTGATCTAAGTTAAGTTTATGTGGTCTATACTGATATCCTTTCTATCGCAATAATATTTGTCTTGATATGTATTTCCGTTGGAATTACAGGAAATAAGTTTATTTGTGAAGTTCAACATAATAAATGCTAATCTGTCTAAAATCATTTATCCATTCCATTGAATGAAATTGATACACTTTATTAAATCAAGAGGCTTCGAATATTAATTATTTACTGAGATCAGTTTATACTGAACCTGCGCACTCAGCTAATTTCCAATTTTTATGAAGCCACCAGTTGAAGTCACTTTTGCAAGTTTCATTAAAATATATTCATGAGAAATTGAGATAAGTAATATTTTCATGTATAACGTTTAATTTATTTTACAATGTTACACATGCAAACTTTTAGCTAAAACAATACTTCTTTGGTTCTTTGGAATGACATCGTATAGTCCATCATAACATATTTGTCATCAAGGAAATGTTGTGAAAAAAATTTCAGTGAGTTACATCAAACAATGCAGGGAGTTTTAAGGTAATGGAGTAAATGTAAAATATGTTTTATAAAATTTTGACTTTTATCTTTTAATTTGTTCCCTGAAAAATCCTATAATTCATTATTGGAATGTTTCAGAACAGAGTATGTTAATAGATTTACTTTTAGTTTTTATTTTATAAATATATAAAATTATAGGCTAAATATTTAAAAATATGCTTACAAAACCCAGTCATATATATTAATTTTTATATATTTAATAAACTGCTTCATTATCAATGAACCACGTTTATCTATAATAAGTTTATATTCACAATTTTTAAAGAAAAATACTAAGTGAATCTCACATAGTAAATTTATAAGTAAGATGTCTCTGAAATATCTCGTACGTTTTAGGCTTAATCTCTGTTACATAAGATCTTGATTTACCATATTAAAAGCTCCAATCTCATTTTAACTTATAAGAGGGAGTTTATATCTTACTTACAAAATATCCTTTATATACTAGAAGTCTTTTCGATTTTACCAATTTAAACGTACGAAAATATTTGATATAAGTTAGTTTACGGTTATACTCCTCCATTCAAAATAAAAATTCAGTATTTTAAATAAATTCACGATTAAATATTTTTATAAAATGCTGGTAAACGGAGAGTCAATATTTATTTTCGATAAAAGAGCTCATGTCCGTATTAACAATACAGTTTGTTAAATGTCTAAAAGAAAAGTTTGCAAGTAATAAAATTGTAAACATTACATTAATACACCATTTCTTTAAATTTACATTTACTAATTTTTAATAAATAATTAATTATTTTCTAATAATATGATATGAGGTCGGGTACAGATATAAACCGATCTAATTTGTAACACTGACGTAAAATGATAAGTAAAAACTAGTATAAGTGTAAACACGATCAACATCTTTAACTAGGAACAGTAAAGGATAGCAGAGGAGATTACGACGTCGTAAAACTTAAAATTACAACCTGAGAAGGTGATAAGAAGGGATTAAGTCTTCGGTAATGATATCTTGTAGTAAAAGTTTGGTAAACCAAGGAATTATTAGTTTTTGCCATTTTTTTATTGCTAGATCAGTAGTTATAGTTATTGCAGTCAATTTACAGTTCTAAAAATTAGAGATATTTTAAATGTAAAATATTCTCAGGTTCTACAAAAAGGACCATTTATAAAATTTCTGCTTCTCATCTCCGATCTATCACTGTCGATCGGATAAAAATACCGGTGTATTCTCTTGTGGGAATATGCATATTGAACATAATCCATATACAATGCAGTGTGCTGAGTTAATAAAGCAAAAATGCCTTTTATAAAATAGTATAAAGTAAATATTGACCTATGTTTGTTTCACAAGAATGATTAATAACAATAAAAACATCATTCATTTATTAAAAACACTGTGCTTACTGATAATTATAAATTTATAATTAACACATCAAATCAGTAATATAATAAAATACTAAAAACATAATATTGCCCCAAAATAATAAAAATTATAAGACTGATTTGATGTGTTAATTATAAATTTTAAAAAATCCTGTTACGAAATTTATAAAATACTTGTTTACAATTCGTATTTATTACTATTTTAGACTAACTAATTCTCTAATTTCCTAATTTTCGAGTTTTTGCTTACTCAATAATCCAGTTTCATTGTTCATAGATATCAAAACGTACATTTTAAAACATATTTAAAGAAAAATAGAGATAAAGTTAAGGTAAGTCAGGGTGATGTAATATTTAACTTAGACCAAACAAATCTGCCATGGCAGCAATATTTACGAAAATTAATTTAGTAATCATAAAAAGTTGAATTAATAAAAACAATTAAAAACATAAAATAACATTTTAGATGACCAATTATTTTGGTCTCACGATTAGTTAAAAATAATCAAATAATCGAAATTTCACCCACATCATTTGGCAAAGTACTTCAGGTTTAAACTTAGATTTCAGGGTTCAAACTTAGATTTGACTTGAGCAAAATATTGACTAAGCTCTTCAATCTTGTGCAGATTAAGCACTCAAAGTTGATTCAACATACTAGAAGTAGTGTGCAACCTTCGGTTCCCACTTGAATGTTTCACCGGGGTTAAAAAACACATTTATTTTGCTTCAAAATGTTTTAAACATATATTATTATATTTTTAGAATATATTCTGTTCCAATATTTTAAATATGAATTTTATTTTAACTTATTATTTTTCCTTAGTAGATGTGAACTGAGAAAGAGGCGCCACTTCCGGCGCTTTTTCCCCATGTTATTCTTATGGGGAGCCGTTTTTGCACCGACGCCAGCTCCCGCCTTACTCAAGTTTCCTTGTTGGCCTATACTAATGTCCAACCCCTGCCTATATTAAATATATTGTCCCCATCCCCATCCCTCCTCTATATTTTTTAAAATTAATTTTCAAATTCTAAAAAACTATCTTTAATGTTTATAGTCCGATTTGTCTGCAATTTGGATATGTTATTGTCCTAGGCAAGTGTTTTAATAAATTCCACTTACATTTCCCAAATTCACTATTACGGTCAAATTAAATAATATTGTTGAAAAATACTGCCAATTGCCACCTTCTTTATTAACTGTCCGATTTGTCTGCAATTTGGATATGTTATTGTCCTAGGCAAGTGTTTTAATAAATGCCACTTACATATCCCAAATTCACTATTACAGTCAAATTAAAAAATATTTTTGAAAAATACTGCCAATTGCCACCTTCTTTATTAACTGTCCGATTTATTTAAAATTTGGATATGCTATTGACCTAGGCAAGTGTTTTAATAAATTCCACTTACATATCCCAAATTCACTATTACGGTTAAATTAAAAAATATTTTTGAAAAATACTGCCAATTGCCAACTTCTTTATTTACTGCCCGATTTATTTAAAATTTGGATACGTTATTGACCTAGGCAAGTGTTTTAATAAATTTCACTTACATATCCCAAATTCACTATTACGGTCAAATTAAAAAATATTTTTGAAAAATACTGCCAATTGCCAACTTCTTTATTTACTGTCCGATTTATTTAAAATTTGGATATGTTATTGTCCTAGGCAAGTGTTTTAATAAATTCCACACACATATCCCAAATTCACTATTACGGTCAAATTAAAAAATATTTTTGAAAAATACTGCCAATTGCCAACTTCTTTATTTACTGTCCGATTTGTTTAAAACTTGGATATGTTATTGTCGTAGGCAAGTGTTTTAATAAATTAGCCTTACATTTCCCAAATTCACTATTACAGTCAAATTAAAAATTATTTTTGAAAAATACTGCCAATTGCCAACTTCTTTATTTACTGTCCGATTTGTTTAAAATTTGGATATGTTATTGTTGTAGGCTAGTGTATATGCACCATCCACATTTTACAAATATTGCGGTTAAATTTTAAAAATTTGGAAAAATACTGCCAATTGGCAACTTCTTTATTTATGGTCTGATTTGTTTAAAATTTATATATGTCATTATTCTAGGCTATTGTATATGTACACACCATCCACATTTGACAAATTAACTATAATGGTCAAATTTAAAAAATATTTTGAAAAATATACTAACAATTTAAAACTTCTTTATTTACTGTCTGATTTATTTTTGGATATGTTATAGCTCTTATATAGGTAACAAGACCACACTACCACACGTTCTATTACCCCCTACAATACACAATTTTGTCTTTTTTGTTTGTTTATTTTGCTGTAATCCCAAAACTGACTTTGCTGTTTATTGTCCGATTTGCCTACACTTTGGATATTGTCCTAAGCATTTATTGTCTGATTTATTTTTGGATATGTTATAGCCCCCAACTATTATATCTAAAATTACAATATTATTTCCACCTATAATACAGTTGATGTGTTGTTTGTTTTGCCGCAACCTAAAAACTAACATTGGTATTTGTGTTTTTACAAAACTATATTTTGTAAATTACTACCAATAACTCCTTTATTTACTTTTCGACTTGTTATATCCCCTTATATCTAAATTTACCGCATATTTTTTCCCTAAATACACCATTTCCAAATTCAATATTACGGTTGGGTTAAAAAAAAAATAAATGCAAGCTTATTATATTTGCCACAAGCTTATTATATACATCCAGCTGTTATATTTGCCACATTTCCAACATTGTTGTGACCCTCTCAACTACCTCTCATTGTAATATAATAAATAATATATATCCACAATTATGGTCAGAACAAATTTTGGATATGTTTTAAGCCAATGCGATAACAAAAAATAAATTTTTAAAACCCAAAACAACTAAACACAAAACACTAATCTTTCTTTGTGCTTGTTTGGAGTAGTCTTTATTTTATCCAACTTAATTTTAATTTTGTAGTTAAAATCAAACTTCCCACATTCTAGCTCCCTTTCCAGCCAGTGGTTGGAGACATAAAGGTTATGAATATTTTCAAACTGTACAATATATCTTTTTCTACCCCTATGTTGGACTTGTTTAATAGCGCACCATATTCCAAATCCTCCAGTCTACTACATTCTTTAAATTTAACATTGCCTTTAATATCTTGCATCTCTATGTCTTCTTGTCCAACATCCCACTCATTGTTACGGAAACTTAGGTTTTCTATTTTTGGAAAGGAATTGCCATAAAATGTTGCGGTTCCGTTGGTAGGTAGATAAATAATGTCCAAATCACCACTGTATGGCAACACGCTATAACCTTGCCTATTCTTATTTATCTCTATAAATACAGTTTTACAGACACCTTTAACATAGTATACACCCCTCCGTCCATCCTTTTCTGCCAACACTCCCACAAACTTGTTGTTTACTACAAACGCATACACTATATAATGTCCATAATGCTCTAGATCCTCCCAACGTCGCAGGAAGTAATCTTTTAATTTATCCTCTCTTTCCCTTCTTTCTTTAGCCAACTGTGCTTTGTATTCCTCTGCAACAGTATTTTCCACATATTCCAATTTACGCTTATTACTGTCAATGTCTTCTAATTCCAATTTCCTCTTTTTGGAACAACTCTCTAAGAAAGGCTTGGAAAGTGGCTCTATTTCTTTAATAGTGTATGGGTACAGTTTATTGGTCCGGCTTCTTAAAACGTAGGGAGTAAGGTTAGGACTTTCCACTAAGCCTAATTCTTCTAAATTGATGTGTTTAGGTATAGTGGAGAAAGGTGTATTTGATTTTGTAAAACATGTGCCCCCAGATTTGATGTAACACTTATGCTTTACACTTATGGCATCAGGAAACTCCTCTATTACCTCTACATAGTTAGTTGGTAAACAGTTAAAGCTAAATGCAGATAGAGCATACTTTATTAACTTTTCCCTTTGTGTACTATCTTTTGGCAGTTTTAGTTGTACTCCAGTTATCTTCCCCCAATATGCGTATTGTAATAAATCATTAAACACTAAACAACAACTGTTTTGTAATTGATTGGCAACTTTCACCCACATCTTATGCAGAGGTACAGCATAGAATGGAGCATTTTGAAAGTACCGCTTGTTGTCTTCTATTAGACTTAAACAATCTCTTAAAGGTTCAAACCCTTTACCAAAACCTCTACAATAGATTGTTGCCTCTAACCTTGTTATTCCATTCTCTCTAGCTAGTTTAGACGAGAACGTTTCTTTTAGTCTCGCATCTGGACAGTTTACAAAGTTTATTATATGGTTTCCTATACTTTTAATTACTCCAGGGCTTGTAATCTGGCATATAAATTTATTATATATTTTTACCCTGCTATTTACATTAAACCATGTTAAACAGTCTTTACTAACATTATCTACAACAACATTATATCCATTCGCCCCTTGGTAGCAAAAGTTAAAGTTTTCTGTAAGATATTGGCACATTTCCTCTTTATTAAATATTCCAGCCAAATCTAGTGTTATATCGAAATCCATAAGATAGTACATTTCTTTTTCCAGATCTTGCAGTATCTTTGGAAGATCTTCCAACAAATCCTTAATTTTAACATTTGCAAGCTCTATTTTATAGGGAATTGCTATAGGATCATCATACTTTTGTTTAATTTGGTCAATATCTTTCTTTATTATTTGTAACACACCCTCGCTTTGGGAGAATGGTAGTTTGGCCACAACACCACGTCGAGCTAAAGAGAACTTTTTAAATATTCCTCGTAAGTAGCTATTAAACGAGCCACATATTTCCTTCTTAACTTTAAATTTATTCCGAACGTCCCCATCACAATCCGTAACATTGGTTATCTTAACTAACATTATGTTATCACAAAACGCATCCATTATAGATGTTAAGTTATTTAATTTTGGTTCGCCCTCGCAATAGTTTATATTACCTATGTCTGTAAGAAGGTTATTATTACGTAGATTTTCTAATAAAAACCATATACCGAATCTTTCGTTAGTAGGTTTAATAAATGGCTAACAGAGTACATTTCTTTTATACAAAAAAGTAGCGGAAACATGTAAACAGGACAGATTACACTATAGACATATAGAGGTTGTAAATATATGGATATTGTATATAAACATAGGCGAGCGGTAAGTGTAACATGTAAGTGGACACCCATATGCAAATATGGAATACCCACAAATTCGACTAAATAAGTTTATAGTCTCAATATAATTAACACATTAACTAACGGTGCCATCCCGCATTAGTACCCAAATTGTCGAAATTCTATAATTCTATTCTTAGTCCTTGTATTAGGTTTTGTACTATTAAACCCAACATCCTGTGCAGTAGAGTAATATATGTATTTAATACAGATACGCACATTCTACAAGACCTATGCATCTGTTGTATAAGCAGCAGAATAGACGTCTCATTGTGTTGTTGTAAAATAAAACATAAATGTAAATTGTGCTGGATACAACCGCCAGACATTAGACAGGAAATGTGTTGGAAGTGTATTGCCAAAGACAAACACCACACAGTGCAGCATGTAATCAATCCATTACCATTTAGACAGTATTGGTACAACATCCGATATATTAGCGAAAACCACAATCAAACTTGGAAAACAAACAGTAAAAAATTAATATTATAGTAACAGAAATAGTAAGAGTATAAGGACATACTAATATTTAAAGTTTATAAAACAACACAAATGCAGAGACACAACAAATAACACACTCTAACACATTAAAACACAGGCACAGATACTGGTTTACAACCATTTTACACAACTTTACACGTTCTGTCAACTGACACAAAAATAGTTTGTAAATTGTGTAAGAAATACATGTAATATAAACAAATTTAACACAATCATAACATTGTCCACAATGTTATGATTGTGTTAAATTTGTTTATATTACATGTATTTCTTACACAATTTAC
Organism: Allygus modestus; assembly: GCA_963675035.1. Classification (NCBI taxonomy): domain Eukaryota; kingdom Metazoa; phylum Arthropoda; class Insecta; order Hemiptera; family Cicadellidae; genus Allygus; species Allygus modestus. Next base: position 29,547,141 of record OY776117.1, read on the forward strand.
AAACTATTTTTGTGTCAGTTGACAGAACGTGTAAAGTTGTGTAAAATGGTTGTAAACCAGTATCTGTGCCTGTGTTTTAATGTGTTAGAGTGTGTTATTTGTTGTGTCTCTGCATTTGTGTTGTTTTATAAACTTTAAATATTAGTATGTCCTTATACTCTTACTATTTCTGTTACTATAATATTAATTTTTTACTGTTTGTTTTCCAAGTTTGATTGTGGGTTTCGCTAATATATCGGATGTTGTACCAATACTGTCTAAATGGTAATGGATTGATTACATGCTGCACTGTGTGGTGTTTGTCTTTGGCAATACACTTCCAACACATTTCCTGTCTAATGTCTGGCGGTTGTATCCAGCACAATTTACATTTATGTTTTATTTTACAACAACACAATGAGACGTCTATTCTGCTGCTTATACAACAGATGCATAGGTCTTGTAGAATGTGCGTATCTGTATTAAATACATATATTACTCTACTGCACAGGATGTTGGGTTTAATAGTACAAAACCTAATACAAGGACTAAGAATAGAATTATAGAATTTCGACAATTTGGGTACTAATGCGGGATGGCACCGTTAGTTAATGTGTTAATTATATTGAGACTATAAACTTATTTAGTCGAATTTGTGGGTATTCCATATTTGCATATGGGTGTCCACTTACATGTTACACTTACCGCTCGCCTATGTTTATATACAATATCCATATATTTACAACCTCTATATGTCTATAGTGTAATCTGTCCTGTTTACATGTTTCCGCTACTTTTTTGTATAAAAGAAATGTACTCTGTTAGCCATTTATTAAACCTACTAACGAAAGATTCGGTATATGGTTTTTATTAGAAAATCTACGTAATAATAACCTTCTTACAGACATAGGTAATATAAACTATTGCGAGGGCGAACCAAAATTAAATAACTTAACATCTATAATGGATGCGTTTTGTGATAACATAATGTTAGTTAAGATAACCAATGTTACGGATTGTGATGGGGACGTTCGGAATAAATTTAAAGTTAAGAAGGAAATATGTGGCTCGTTTAATAGCTACTTACGAGGAATATTTAAAAAGTTCTCTTTAGCTCGACGTGGTGTTGTGGCCAAACTACCATTCTCCCAAAGCGAGGGTGTGTTACAAATAATAAAGAAAGATATTGACCAAATTAAACAAAAGTATGATGATCCTATAGCAATTCCCTATAAAATAGAGCTTGCAAATGTTAAAATTAAGGATTTGTTGGAAGATCTTCCAAAGATACTGCAAGATCTGGAAAAAGAAATGTACTATCTTATGGATTTCGATATAACACTAGATTTGGCTGGAATATTTAATAAAGAGGAAATGTGCCAATATCTTACAGAAAACTTTAACTTTTGCTACCAAGGGGCGAATGGATATAATGTTGTTGTAGATAATGTTAGTAAAGACTGTTTAACATGGTTTAATGTAAATAGCAGGGTAAAAATATATAATAAATTTATATGCCAGATTACAAGCCCTGGAGTAATTAAAAGTATAGGAAACCATATAATAAACTTTGTAAACTGTCCAGATGCGAGACTAAAAGAAACGTTCTCGTCTAAACTAGCTAGAGAGAATGGAATAACAAGGTTAGAGGCAACAATCTATTGTAGAGGTTTTGGTAAAGGGTTTGAACCTTTAAGAGATTGTTTAAGTCTAATAGAAGACAACAAGCGGTACTTTCAAAATGCTCCATTCTATGCTGTACCTCTGCATAAGATGTGGGTGAAAGTTGCCAATCAATTACAAAACAGTTGTTGTTTAGTGTTTAATGATTTATTACAATACGCATATTGGGAGAAGATAACTGGAGTACAACTAAAACTGCCAAAAGATAGTACACAAAGGGAAAAGTTAATAAAGTATGCTCTATCTGCATTTAGCTTTAACTGTTTACCAACTAACTATGTAGAGGTAATAGAGGAGGATGCCATAAGTGTAAAGCATAAGTGTTACATCAAATCTGGGGGCACATGTTTTACAAAATCAAATACACCTTTCTCCACTATACCTAAACACATCAATTTAGAAGAATTAGGCTTAGTGGAAAGTCCTAACCTTACTCCCTACGTTTTAAGAAGCCGGACCAATAAACTGTACCCATACACTATTAAAGAAATAGAGCCACTTTCCAAGCCTTTCTTAGAGAGTTGTTCCAAAAAGAGGAAATTGGAATTAGAAGACATTGACAGTAATAAGCGTAAATTGGAATATGTGGAAAATACTGTTGCAGAGGAATACAAAGCACAGTTGGCTAAAGAAAGAAGGGAAAGAGAGGATAAATTAAAAGATTACTTCCTGCGACGTTGGGAGGATCTAGAGCATTATGGACATTATATAGTGTATGCGTTTGTAGTAAACAACAAGTTTGTGGGAGTGTTGGCAGAAAAGGATGGACGGAGGGGTGTATACTATGTTAAAGGTGTCTGTAAAACTGTATTTATAGAGATAAATAAGAATAGGCAAGGTTATAGCGTGTTGCCATACAGTGGTGATTTGGACATTATTTATCTACCTACCAACGGAACCGCAACATTTTATGGCAATTCCTTTCCAAAAATAGAAAACCTAAGTTTCCGTAACAATGAGTGGGATGTTGGACAAGAAGACATAGAGATGCAAGATATTAAAGGCAATGTTAAATTTAAAGAATGTAGTAGACTGGAGGATTTGGAATATGGTGCGCTATTAAACAAGTCCAACATAGGGGTAGAAAAAGATATATTGTACAGTTTGAAAATATTCATAACCTTTATGTCTCCAACCACTGGCTGGAAAGGGAGCTAGAATGTGGGAAGTTTGATTTTAACTACAAAATTAAAATTAAGTTGGATAAAATAAAGACTACTCCAAACAAGCACAAAGAAAGATTAGTGTTTTGTGTTTAGTTGTTTTGGGTTTTAAAAATTTATTTTTTGTTATCGCATTGGCTTAAAACATATCCAAAATTTGTTCTGACCATAATTGTGGATATATATTATTTATTATATTACAATGAGAGGTAGTTGAGAGGGTCACAACAATGTTGGAAATGTGGCAAATATAACAGCTGGATGTATATAATAAGCTTGTGGCAAATATAATAAGCTTGCATTTATTTTTTTTTTAACCCAACCGTAATATTGAATTTGGAAATGGTGTATTTAGGGAAAAAATATGCGGTAAATTTAGATATAAGGGGATATAACAAGTCGAAAAGTAAATAAAGGAGTTATTGGTAGTAATTTACAAAATATAGTTTTGTAAAAACACAAATACCAATGTTAGTTTTTAGGTTGCGGCAAAACAAACAACACATCAACTGTATTATAGGTGGAAATAATATTGTAATTTTAGATATAATAGTTGGGGGCTATAACATATCCAAAAATAAATCAGACAATAAATGCTTAGGACAATATCCAAAGTGTAGGCAAATCGGACAATAAACAGCAAAGTCAGTTTTGGGATTACAGCAAAATAAACAAACAAAAAAGACAAAATTGTGTATTGTAGGGGGTAATAGAACGTGTGGTAGTGTGGTCTTGTTACCTATATAAGAGCTATAACATATCCAAAAATAAATCAGACAGTAAATAAAGAAGTTTGAAACTGTTAGTATATTTTTCAAAATATTTTTTAAATTTGACCATTATAGTTAATTTGTCAAATGTGGATGGTGTGTACATATACAATAGCCTAGAATAATGACATATATAAATTTTAAACAAATCAGACCATAAATAAAGAAGTTGCCAATTGGCAGTATTTTTCCAAATTTTTTAAAATTTAACCGCAATATTTGTAAAATGTGGATGGTGCATATACACTAGCCTACAACAATAACATATCCAAATTTTAAACAAATCGGACAGTAAATAAAGAAGTTGGCAATTGGCAGTATTTTTCAAAAATAATTTTTAATTTGACTGTAATAGTGAATTTGGGAAATGTAAGGCTAATTTATTAAAACACTTGCCTACGACAATAACATATCCAAGTTTTAAACAAATCGGACAGTAAATAAAGAAGTTGGCAATTGGCAGTATTTTTCAAAAATATTTTTTAATTTGACCGTAATAGTGAATTTGGGATATGTGTGTGGAATTTATTAAAACACTTGCCTAGGACAATAACATATCCAAATTTTAAATAAATCGGACAGTAAATAAAGAAGTTGGCAATTGGCAGTATTTTTCAAAAATATTTTTTAATTTGACCGTAATAGTGAATTTGGGATATGTAAGTGAAATTTATTAAAACACTTGCCTAGGTCAATAACGTATCCAAATTTTAAATAAATCGGGCAGTAAATAAAGAAGTTGGCAATTGGCAGTATTTTTCAAAAATATTTTTTAATTTAACCGTAATAGTGAATTTGGGATATGTAAGTGGAATTTATTAAAACACTTGCCTAGGTCAATAGCATATCCAAATTTTAAATAAATCGGACAGTTAATAAAGAAGGTGGCAATTGGCAGTATTTTTCAAAAATATTTTTTAATTTGACTGTAATAGTGAATTTGGGATATGTAAGTGGCATTTATTAAAACACTTGCCTAGGACAATAACATATCCAAATTGCAGACAAATCGGACAGTTAATAAAGAAGGTGGCAATTGGCAGTATTTTTCAAAAATATTATTTAATTTGACCGTAATAGTGAATTTGGGAAATGTAAGTGGAATTTATTAAAACACTTGCCTAGGACAATAACATATCCAAATTGCAGACAAATCGGACTATAAACATTAAAGATAGTTTTTTAGAATTTGAAAATTAATTTTAAAAAATATAGAGGAGGGATGGGGATGGGGACAATATATTTAATATAGGCAGGGGTTGGACATTAGTATAGGCCAACAAGGAAACTTGAGTAAGGCGGGAGCTGGCGTCGGTGCAAAAACGGCTCCCCATAAGAATAACATGGGGAAAAAGCGCCGGAAGTGGCGCCTCTTTCTCAGTTCACATCTACTTTCCTTTTATGTTTCTCATTTATTGTCAATTTGTATTTGCTTTCAATTACAAACATATTACATTTTTGGAATTTAGACGAATAAGTTATAGAAATTAGATATTTACAAGATGATACATGTCTGACAAAATCAGTTTATTTTACTAACATTTTCTATTTAGTCTGCACTCCTAGTTGCATACCATAACCACACAGCTACATTTAATTTATTAAGTTTATATTATTTACTACATATCTGTAATATTTAAGTATAATGTAACACTTGCATCTAGAGTCTATCGCTTTCACTGCCAAGCCGACCTCTTTCTTGTCGAATGTTGTAAGACATTTTTAACTAAGGTAAGTAGTAATTGTTACATTTCTTTTTGTATTAAAGATTCCGTCGTAAATCTGAAATAAAATAAATAAATAGAAAACGGAATAAAGGAATTAAAGAATTTAAAATACAAAAATAAGTATCAGAACAGGCCTATTTCAACCTTTTCAATTGCCTCATTTTTTATTTAATGTTAAAACACTTATAGAAAGCAGCCAGATAATACGTCATTGTAAAATATTAAGTAGATTTTTATATTTTGTACGTAAACATGCTCAAAAGAAGTTGGACTTATTTTGAAATAAAAAAAAAAATAAGTTACTTTAACTTGAAAAAATAATTTATTTATACTGTATTTAGTAATAATATGGTAATACAAAGTTAATAGTTTAAATCTGTATTATTTTAGAAAAACAATTCCTTAAACACATAAAAACAAATATTGTTTATAATACAACAGTTTGTGAACTGTTTGACAATTTCAGTAACAGAGTTTCTGGCCTTGGATAAATTGTGTTTTGCCTCGTGGAAACCCCAAAAGACAACTTTACGTCGATAAGGGTCTTCTCAGAATAATCTGAAACGGCTTGACCGTTACAGACTCGTAGCCCTAGAGTGTTAGGCGAACAGATTTAATTCTGGGCGCATTATGTTAAAATATACTTATGATAAAATACGTTTTCTACAGTTCACTATTTCTTAAATAATTTACGTTAAATGTAATCCTGTTAAGGATAACATTTTAACACGCCTTGATCTGTTACAACCTAAACTTATGCATTTTTATTTTCAGTCTTAGTAGGAAGTGTATGGTGTATGATAATAACTTTAGAATATAGTGACATTGTTTGGTATTGTAATTTGTGTTTTGATGGGTTTATCCCTTCAAGCTTTATCCCTTAGCTGTAAGGTTTATCATTTTAGTTGCGTAAATTTAATAAGGTAAATCGAACTAGATAATGTATTCCAAGTAAAAGTTGAGCAAGTAAATAAGTCTATATATTGTTATGATGCTATATTAAAAACAAAACAAAAAATAACTCAAATGCTTGATTCAATAGTAAAACTGTAATCTAGTGATTATTTATATATACGTATTTACATTTATCATTCGTTCTTCTAAACGATGCATTTTCTGAAGATCTTAGATAATCTATTGTATCTGTCTTACTAATGTTCAATAAAATAATATTTATAAGAGGATCTTCTAAAAATATGAGACGAACCAACAGAAAATATAACAAAAGAAACAGTTTTATTTGGAAATAATTTAAAGACAAACTTTATTCAATTTAATTAATTATCATTGTTATAACTATGTTTAAGAGAAACCATGCTCAGATTGCGATAGTGAATACGTAGGGCAAACTGGATGATTTAAAGATGAAAGACTGTAACGACACCAGTATATTTTAAATACCCCCGTAGCAGCAAACCTGCAAAATCAGCGAATTTCCAATGCATATTAATTTATCTTAATACCACATAAAGCCACATACCAAGTTTCATCAATATACATTCATAAATAAACAATTTATGACATTTTTAATTATTCTCCCTAAGAATAACATGGCGGCTGAGTATGCAGGTTTGCTGAAATAAGGAACACTAAAAATGGGCTTTTATACAAATATCAATATAACTCAACTAGGTAAAGCCACAAACCAAGTTCTATTAATTTATGTTCATAATTAAAGGAGATAACACGTTAATTATTCTCCATAAGAATAACATGGGGCTGAGTATGCAGGTTTGCTGCTACGGGAAATATCGGCCAAAAAATGGGGTTTTGTGCAAATATCAAAAGACCACAATGAAATGAAGCAATATACCAAGTTTCGTCAGAATAAGTTGATAGATAAGCGAGATATACAATTGTTCTTATCCTCCGTAAGAATAACATTGGACAACGTACTGTGTTTAGCACTTTCAATACCTCAGTAACCAATTGACGTAGAGCAATGATTAAAACATCAAATTGTGCGTCTTTTTAAGCTGATTCCAATGGGAAATAATAAAATATTACTTTTTCAAAAATTGTATAAAAGAACTCAAAAAACCCATTTTTGGGGTACAAAAACCCCCAAAATACCCCTTCGAATAGGTCGAACCGTCTGGTTTTCGAACTTAAAGTCATAAATGCTGCTTTATACGTCTGTACCAAATTTAATCAAAATCGGATCTTTTTTACGAGAGTTATCGCACCCACGGACACACACACACACACACACACACACATATATATATATATATATATATATATATATATATACAGTTTCGAACGAATGGTGTTTTTGGGGTTTGGGGACCTCAAAACGAAAAGTTATGATGGTCCCGGGCCTAGGTCTTACCATGCCGACTACGGTAATAGCTTCTTCCCTATAGGGGAAATTCGCTAAAACGGAAAAGTCGGAAGTAAGTTTAGATCATCACTAGTGAACAAAAAATTATAATATAAATCTTAATGTTTCAAAGAGTGTAACAGAAGAACATTAATAATTCAAAAGAATCTATATATTAATAGGCTAAGGAATTTTTGTAGAAGCGATCTCTCGGATATGCGGCATCGTAGAATTATGAAACTTGGCACACTCATTTAGCACTATTAGGAGTTGTGTTGAATGTAAATAATTTCGTGTTTGGGTGTGTAGGGCTATGCCCTTTTGACTTTTGAAGTTTAAATGTTATCCTTATGGGAACACGCGTTCCGCTTTTCATTATGCTTTTAATTTAATAAACGGCTGCGTTATTCAAATAAATATGTAGCACAACAACAATAACAGATGACTCATAAATACAAAAATATGACCGACTACTGGAATGGTAACCCCTTCTATTATCTGTTTTAACTCCACAACAGATAATTCAGGACTTATATAAATTTAAAAAATATTACTAACTACTGGAAGCGTAGACCCTTCACATAACTCCTTCTCCATTTTAACTCTAATTTTAACTTTGAAAATATCTAATATGTACTTTTATTATGAATTCTATTTTTATAATAAAACTTTAGTTTATCCAAAATTATAGGTTTAACTAAACTTCTTCTTAAACCTAATTAATCACCTACTTATTCATTAAACGAATACTCATGTATTTTAACTAAAATATTATCTACTTAATACTATAACTTTAAACAGATGTTACATTACAAAGCTTATTCATTATAACAATCTCAAATCATCGCTCCTAGATCAACTACCTTTCTTTAACTGATAATTGAGGTTATGAACAGTATTGACAAATATAAGAGTAAATAAACAAATCAGACGACAAGATAGAAACATCAAAAGCAGAAAGAAGTGAATTTGTAAACGAAAAGCTGTTTATTATATGAATATGATTCTTAACTCTTGGTCTATAAATGGATTCATCACACAATTGATCAATAAAGTTCAATTCGACTTAGGAAAATTTGTGAATTAAATAATATAAAAGATGGTTTTAGTAAATATAAACTAAGAGCAAATATAGAACAAAAGAAATTGGGGAGTAAATATTTAGCATAAGCAAATTATTGTCATAATATTTAAGTTCAGTATTTAAGATGTTTTCTTTCATTGCTCATATTCGCTGTCATACACTTACATATATATCTGGGCGTAGAATATTTAAAGTAAAGTCAGGAAGCTAATTTCGGGACAGTTATATTTTGCGTGGCTAAAAATACCAAGAAGATTAAAAGTGTTATAGTGTACTATAAAAAGTGTTGTGGAAATATATATAGATCAAATACATCAGTTACAACAATTGTTAATTGCAAATAATAACACAAACTTAGTTTGGTGGAGAAAACAATAATAAAAGAAAGGCAATATTTAAAGAAGATGAAAATTTTATAATTATTACTGATAAAAATGGAAAAGATCAACCACACAGAACTTTCAGACCTTCAACTAACAGTAAAATTGGGAACGTAAAATAGAAATTTCAAACATCAAATTCCAGGACTTCAAATCATTAAATAATTTAAAGACAGTATAAACCTAAAATAACATTGAACAAAATTCTTATTTCTTTATATCCAAATAAAAGTTCACAAACACAATGAGCTAGTGAAATATAAAGACAATTTTTACCTTCAAACAGAATAAAGAAGGACAATTTTGGTATTTCAGTACTGGTAATCGTTTGGGGTCTTCTTTATATTTGAATAAAATTTATTGTATTTATTCCTTATCTTACCCATTTGGCAAATATTCTTTTTATTGTATTACAAATTGGTCCCATGGCTAAGAACCCTGACTGAGTGTGAGTGTTATACAAACGATGTACACTGACTGCTGGAGCAAGAATAAAAAAAATGAAACCATAAGTACGCTGTACGATATTGTAAATTTTCAATTTTATTTATTTCCCTATAATCATGTCAATAAAGCAGAAATTGTTGTAAAAATAGGAAGAAACTGTTGTATTATTATTCCAATATAATTAGGAGAAGATATGAGTTGTAATAACATGTATGTAATTTAAGTAATTTGTGTGCATTATATTTACAGTTACACACCTAAAGAGGAATTGAGGTTTAAATTCAAAATATATTGGGTTTAATTATTTAAAGATTGTTTAATTTGTATTGAAGATGAGTGATAAGTTGAACTAGAAAGAATATGGTAAAGCCTACAGGCTGTAAAATAGTTAAAACGAGTTCGCACGCAGCACGCTGACGTGAGGGAAGTGAATTTCCACATAAAAAACTATAAAAACTCAAAATCAGTTAAAAAAATACAATTATCCCAATTTTTATTCAAATCTGAAAATATTGATTTTTTGGCTGTTCTGATACTCCTGGTTCTATTTACCTGCAATGCTGGGAATACAATTTTACGCATTTTAAGGTTAGGAGAAGGTCCAGTCATGCTTTAAAGTAGGCGTGAGGTTGTTGGGGATGATAAAAGTACACCAAAAAATGATTAACAGGCTTTTCTAATGCAAAACCACCATAAGACAACGTACTGTGTTTGGTCAATACACATTTCCTTTAATAACTCGGTAAATATATATGCTGGAATGACGAGAGAGGACTTAAAAGTTTTGCCACGCTAATTCCCATCTTTGTACTTTCATTAATTTCACATCAGAGGCTTCTCTGACCCTTTTTGGGCCCAAAAACTCGAAATTTGAAAGATTAATCCCCAAAAAAGGGGTTTAGAGTTTTCCGATTGTTTTGCCCAACGAACTTGTCCAACTGATTATACAAAGAAACGTCCCTACCAAATTTTAAGTAAATCGGACAAAAAATGCGACCGCTAGACTGCCTGCACACATATATATATATATATATATATATGGCTATATATATATATATATATATACAATTTTGAACGAACCCCCAAAACGTGTTCAGGGGGTCACGTTAGGATCTTCTATGGTGGTCCCGGGCTTAAGTTTCACCGTGCGGGTCATGCTAATAGTTCACTTTCCAAAGGAAATTCACTAATAACTGTTAACTTTCAACAAAAACTAGACGAGTCCCTGTACAAGAGCGGTATGATAGTAGTAATAATGCGTAGTAATATTATAGTATAGTACATGGCATATAAATAATGAATGGATGGGTCTATCCACGGACCACACCAGAGGTACAAGATACAAGGTAAGAATAATATAACGCATACATTCCGTTAAGCAGCTTCGTAAATTATACATTCTAAGGATATATTCCGTTTATATATAAAATAGCTTTAAAATATAAGTTATTCTTTTTAATTTTAGTTTAGTATTATACTTTTTTGTTAACAATAATGCGCATTCAAATTTATTTTACAATAATAATTCACTTATTGATCAGAAAAAAAAAACCATATATGATTTTTTAAGGTAAATTTGTCTTAAAGAAATACAGTCTAGTCATCATTATTAATTTTATATTCATGATCAAAATTAATTTTTTTTACTTTTGGTGAAACAATACATTTTCTATAGTTGTACTTCATAAAATTCTATATTGAATAATATATTGTTTAAGATGTTGTAAATGTAGATTAATGATCGTATAATTGTAAGCGTGAAATAAAGCAAGCGTGAATGCACGATTAAATAAAAGGCCTGGTTATCTACAGTCTAATACTACAGTTAACAATTGAGCTTTGTATTCCCTTTGAGCTGAATACTAACGCGGGCTTAAGGAAGCAATCTGACAGAAGGTAAGCTTAGCGGGAAAATCCGGGCTTAGGCGACAGTCGCAGTGTGGAGTCCATTACTCAGTACAATGCCTGCTCTCATGCGTCATGGAACTATTTTACTAGCTGTCCGTGAAGTTAAAGATAATTAACTTAAAGCTAGATAAAGCTTAGAGTTTTATAACATGTGAATTTAAGATCAAGTGTCTGTCGTGATACTATCAGTAAGAAAAACTGAACATAAGAATTGTAAAAATTTCTTTAAACATATTTTGAATTCGTCGAACTTATTTATTTGGACCGTTGCATTAGAGCCAAGGTAGCTCAAATCATTGCAAAATTATGAATAATATATTTAAGTTATATTTATTATCCTTAAGAGAGAAAATTTTAACGAAATTGATTAAACCTATTTAGCGTCAGCAAAATAAGTAACGGTATATTTATTACATGAACATAACTCCAGGGAAAAGATCTGATCCATTAAATTGTAGCCGAATTTAAATAACATCGTCTTAAGAGGCTATATATAATACAGATTCAATAATATAAACATATTTGAAATCTTAAAATCACGGTTAGCTAAAATCGTGAACCATGAATGGTAGGCAGGTTAAAATGAAGGAGTCATGCAAGTTTACAGCCAAAATAATTGGATACAAATTAAACAGTTATGCTAAATTGTTTTTAGTCATCTATTCAAAATGAATCCCTCATAATTCGCCATTAATTGTGAAAACTTAAGGTATTGCTAATTATATTTTTAAACTATATTTAAATGCTTACATACCATTTTTATTTCTGCACGCTTTAGGGATTTAAAGAAGAATTTTTAGTGTGGGACTCTCATCCACTACAAACCCGTCTCTCCTGTTTAAGACACTAGCCTGGGAACAGTTTATCACATAGCTTCGGGCTAGACCCAAGGCTAGACCATGGCTAGACCTACTCTAGGTTTACGCCCTCAGGGCTCACTTCTTTCTGACCAAAGAATACCTAATCCGCATCATCGGGAATGCCCGGGCAATAAATGTCGTCTGGTGAACCGGGCATCCCTAATGCGTAATATAGGTCTATTTAACAATAGTACTACTGCAAGTTCTTTTGTTTTGTAGATAAATATTTTATCCGCGTAAATATTTATTTTAATTTATGAGTAAAAGTTTTTAAAAAGTTAGCGAGCATGTGATATCAACCTAAAATATTAGTGACTTCAATCTCCATAATGTATGTGAAAGTTTAGAAGATAAAATCCGGTATATGAGGAAGACCTAACTTCAAGAAGTTTTAGCAGATAGAAGTTTAATGCTCTTTGCTTTAAATTTTTTAAACGTGAGAAATTCTCAGCACAGAGTGAGCGAGGTTCTGTAATGGTTTTGTGTAGAGGAAATCAAGTTGTTTATTTTAATAAGTTCGTTACTGAGTCAAGCTGCTACTCGTTGCGTTAATGTAGCTGATATGTCTCAGCCATTCCTTTATGCAACATATATCAGGTGAAAATATTAAAACGCTCCAACATTGGAAATTAATTATTTATTCATTAATTTTGTACATTTATATCGATATCAAACCACTCCAGTTTTGGAGTTATGTCAACCAAATGCAATCGTTTAATGGCTGTGGGATCCTCATGTGGAAAAAGGGACCCCAGCTAAAAAATAATAAATAAAATAATAATAAAATATAAATAAATCACTATATACTCCCTATTTAGCATATTTTACATTGGCAATGATTTATGGGTTTTAAAATACTCTATTTTAATACCTATAAATTAAATTAATTCGAAAATAGGGCCTATAACATTTAAAGAAAATCCCACGAATACATCGAATAACACCATGTTCAAACAATAAAAAGTCATATTTGTTAATTATACTGGAAAAGCTTTTGTTCTACAAAAAAAAAAAAAATCATCTAATGCCAGCAGCTACTAATCTACTTATTGTTGAACCAAAATATTCTTTCGCAGTCATCTTTAAGGGACACTTTTTGACTATTGTACATAGGTTGGTATATTTTAGTGATCCGGGTTTAGCTTCTCGCGCAGGACAAATGTACTATAGAAATTATGCATGGTTTATATTAAATTTGTACTTTTAGTAATATTTATATTTTAAAACGGACGGAATCTCAACGGTACGGAACACAACTTAAATATCTTAAATGCTAAAATTGTAAAGTGTTACATTCTCTGTAAAAGTTGAATTACAGTACAAAAATAAGTGCAAAAACGTATTTATATAACAAATACAAAGCCATTTTAGGGATGAAATGATGGTGGAATTTTTCAGATTTAATATAAGAAATCAGGCAGCATTATTATTTCAAGAGGAGATATAATTCAACATAAATCTTATGCAAAACAGAAACTTAAGTTCGTTGAGTTCAGAAAGCGGAAAGCTTAAGTAATTGTTTGTTCTCTGTCTCCGGATATTAAAATGTTTGCTGATTTTAAAATAGCAATGGAGCTTAAAGCTTATGGAGTTTTCATTACTCTTCTAAAAGTCGTATATAAATTCAAAAATAGTTATTTGATAAAGACAAGAGTCTACCTTAAGGCCTCACTCAGCAATAAGTTCGTCAATAAACTGGTAAATTGTTTGCATTTTCGACCACCTGATAAAAGAATGAATAAGGAAAATATCTTTAAAATTTGCAACACATAAATGACATAAAATATGTACATTTTCAACCAAAAAATATATGTAATACAACTTTACAGCCCCAGTGAAAAATGGCTGAAATTTCTCTTCCATTATCGTCAAAGTTGTAAGCGAGAGACACAGTAGAAATAGTCTTCCAGTTTCAGATAATTCTATACAAATATGTTTTGTGGATTATAAACGTAATACAAAGTTACCATAAGATAAAAAAGTAAAACTAAAGTAGAAACTTGTGAAGCGAAGCCATTTTTGTTTTTATTTTAATATTTTTTATAATTACATTTTAACTTCATGGCGTGTTTACACAACTGTACTAATGCGCCCTTACGACCCTTCCAGTCTTTGAGACCACAATCTGCTCCAGTATTCAACTAAACTAACATTATAGCCAACAAAATCTTTATAATTTATAAAATATTTGATAAATTATATACAGGGTGGAAAAAGTATGGAAACAGTTTAATATATTTAAAATTATTTGAGTAACAAAACTAAAACTTTTCAAAATGATTTAAGGAATAAAAGTCTGTTTTCCAAGGTACTTAATGACACTGCTTCTCCAAGGTGGGACGGACCACAAGGAGTCAGAAGGAAATTTTAAAAGGAAGCATAGGTCAAGTCACATAATATTAAAGGCCTAGTCCAGCTGAGTTAAATGCCGCAAACCGCACTTCAAACGCATTATTTATTACAAAATGGCGGCTATTTAAATAATTTATAAAACAGCTATAAAAGGTCCCAAGATGAACACAAAATATTTAAACAACCGCCATTTTGTAACGAATAAAGCTATTGAAGTGCTGTTTGCGACATTAAACTCAGCTAGACTGGGCCTTTAAATTATGTACATATTGACCCATGCTTACATTTAAGACTTTCTTCTGACTCCTTGACGATCGTACATAAATCCTTGGAGATGCAGTGTGAATAGGTGCCTCGGAAAATAGACATTTAGACCCTAAATAATTTTGCAAAACTCAAATCATTTTAAAGACTTTATACCGTTTCCAGATGTTTTTCCACACCGTATAATCTTATATATTAATACGCTAAGCCAATTATTGTTAAGAGAACTCCTCCGTTATTTCTGAACTGATTTTAACGATCGAGGTACCAAAATATTTCTTCTGATTTGTAGTTGTGCATAAAGGTTTTCATTTTTTGATATTTTTAAAGTGAAGGGCACGGGCCGCCCTCAAAGTTCGTTTTTTGACCATAAGATTAAAATGGGGAATAATTTTATCTGAATATAAGCTGTTAATACACTATGGACGGATTATTAGCAATACCAGATGTTACAGGTAAGACATTTATTTTTCTATGTAAATAAAATAAGTTTATTTCCTACATCGCTTTGAGCAGTGTTGAACAGTGCTGTGCGCAGCGGAGATATTTAAATTTGTCTTAAAAATTGTTTTTCCGTCTATCTGTTTATAAGCTGGATTTGTTCTGCGATTCACAAAAGAGCCTGTACCAAATAAAATAAAATATTTTGTCTGTGTGAAACATATGAGCCACGCGTAAAAAAATGCACTTAATGAAATAAAACACTTGGCCTATTTTCTTGTAGAGGAAGAAACTTTGGCTGTTTTAAATCATAGTACGTCATTTGGGCTATACCCCTTTTTGTCAGGCACTGCTACAAAATAGATCTTAACGATAGAATGTACAAGAACTTGTCCTGCCGGAAGAATTTTTGTACATGAGTCTTCGTCCACCCAGCAGGACCCATCTCCCTTTGGGTGAAAATTCAAATTATCCTTCTGGTATGTGCTTCCTCCCGGTAGCACTCAACTCTATCAAAGCGTAATAACAGGGTTTGAATCTGTAATAAAACACCAACTTATGTGTAGATGTTATTTGAAGATATTATTGCGGACATTCTCGATCACTGGTTTTCTTTACATAAATTCACGACTCTTCGGTATCTAGAAATCTGGTTTCCAGATCCCGAAATGTCGTGAAGTTATGTTTTAATAACTAGAGATGGAAAATGTCCGCAATAGTTTCTTAAATAACGCAAACTCGCCGTCACCAAAAATGCATTTGAAAGGAAGAATCTATAGATTCTGGAACCATTTAGTATTCAAGAACATCAATAAACTGAATTAAATTCCAAGTCCATAATTATTTAAAGATTGTTTAATTTGTGTTGAAGATGAGTGATAAATTGAACTAGAAAGAATATGGTAAAGTCTACAGGCTGTAAAATAGTTAATACCCCCGTCGCAGCAAACCTGCATGCTCAGCGAATTTCCAATGAATTATAACATAACACACTAAGCCACTTAACAGGATTCATAAGAAATATATTCACAAACAAGCGATATTTAAAATATTAATTATTCTCCATAAGAATAACATTGGGGATGAGTACGGAGGTTTGCTGCAACAAGGAACACAAAATAATGGGGTTTTATGCAAAATATCAATAGAACTCAGCTAAGTGAAGTCACATACCAAGTTTCATCCATATACATTCATAAATAAGCGATATATAACACTTTAATTATTTTCCATAAGAGTAACATGGGGACCGAATACCTAGGTTTGCTGCTATGGGAACCATAGGTGAAAATTTTTTTTGTACAAACAACAATAAACCACAACCAGATGAAGCTATATACCAAATTTCGTCAGTTTATGTTCATAAATAAGCGAGATATACAATTTTTCTTTTTCTCCATAAGAATAACATTAGACAACGTACTGTGTTTAGCACTTTCAATATCTCAGTAACCAATTGATGTAGAGCAATGATCAAGATACCAAATTTTTTGTTTTTTTATGTTGAATTCAATGGTGAAAATTAAAATTTGATTTTAATAAAAATTACATGTGGAAACCCCAAAAAACCCATTTTTGGGGTACAAAACCCCCCTTCGGATGGTGCGATTCGTCTGGTTTTCGAACTCGTTCAAATAAATGGTACTTTACACGTTTGTACCAAATTTCATTAAGATCGGACCTTTTTTACGAGAGTTATCGTGCTCACGGACACACATATATATATATATATATATAATTATAAATATAATACCCCCGTCGCAGCAAACCTGCATACTCAGCGAATTTCCAATGAATATATAACATGACACATTATAACACTTAACAGGATTCATAAGAAATGTATTCACAAACAAGCGATATTTAAAATATTAATTATTCTCCATAAGAATAACATTAGGGATGAGTACGCAGGTTTGCTGCAACAAGGCACACAAAATAATGGGTTTTTATACAAATATCAATAGAACTCATCTTAGTGAAGTCACATACCAAGTTTCATCCATATACATTCATAAATAAGCGATATATAACATTTTAAGTATTTTCCATAAGAATAACATGGGGACCGAGTACCTAGGTTTGCTGCTACAGGAGCCATAGGCGAAAAATTGTTTCTTTGTGCAAACAACAATAAACCGTAACCAGATCAAGCCATATACCAAATTTTGCCAGTTTATGTTCATAAATTAGCGAGATATACAATTTTCCTTTTTCTCCATAAGAATAACATTAGACAACGTACTGTGTTTAGCACTTTCAATATCTCGGTAACCAATTGACGTAGAGCAATGATAAAAATACCAAATTGTTTTTTTTTTAAGCTGAATTCAATGGTATAAATTAAAATTTGATTTAAATTAAAATTAAATGTGAAAACCCCAAAAACCTCATTTTTGGGGTACAAAACCCCCCAAAAACCCCCCTTCGGATGGTGCGATTCATCTGGTTTTCGAACTCATTCAAATAAATGGTACTTTGCACATTTGTACCAAATTTAATCAAGATCGGACCTTTTTTACGAGAGTTATCGTGCTTACGGACACATATATATATAAATATATATATATATATATATATATATATATATATATACATATATAAAAATTTGAACGAATGGTGTTTTTGGCATCTGGGGACCTCAAAATGAAAAGTTATCATGGTCTCGGGCTTAAGTCTTACCATGAGACCTACGGTAATAGCTTCTTCCCTATAGGGGAAATTCGCTAAAACGAGTTCGCACGCAGCACGCTGACGTGAGGGAAGTGAATTTCCACATAAAAAACTATAATAACTCTAAATCAGTTAATAACATACAATTATTCCAATTTTTATTCAAATCTAAAAATATTGATTTTTTGGCTGTTCTGATACTCCTGGTTCTATTTACCCGCAATGCTGGGAATACAATTTTGCACATTATAAGGTTAGGAGAAGGTCCAGTCATGCTTTAAAGTAGGCGTGAGGTTGTTGGGGATGATAAAAGTACACCAAAAAATGATTAACAGGCTTTTCTAATGTAAAACTACCATAAGACAACGTACTGTGTATGGTCAATACACATTTCCTTTAATAACTCGGTAAATATATATGCTAGAATAACGAGAGAGGACTTACAAGTTTTGCCACGCTAATTCTTATCTTTGTACTTTCGTTAATTTCACATCAGAGGCTTTTCTGACCCATTTTGGGCCCAAAAACTCGAAATTTGAAAGATTAATCCCCAAAAAAGGGGTTTAGAGTTTTCCGATTGTTTTGCCCAACGAACCTGTCCAACTGATTATAGAAAGGAACGTCCCTACCAAATTTGAAGTAAATCGGACAAAAAATGCGACCGCTAGATTGCCTGCACACATATATATATATATATATATATATATATATATATATATATATATATATATATATATATACATATATATAGTCTATATATATGTCTATATATATACATATATAGACATATATATATATATATATATATACAATTTTGAACGACCCCCCAAACCGTGTTCAAGGGGTCACGTTAGGAACTTCTATGGTGGTCCCGGGCTTAAGTTTCACCGTGCGGGTCATGCTAATAGTTCACTTTCCAAAGGAAATTCACTAATAACTGTTAACTTTAAACAAAAACTAGACGAGTCCCTGTACAAGAGCGGTATGATAGCAGTAATAATGCGTAGTAATATTATAGTATAGTGCATGGCATATTAATAATGAATGGATGGGTCTATCCACGGACCACATCAGAGGTACAAGATACAAGGTAAGAATAATACAACGCATACATTCCGTTAAGCAGCTTCGTAAATGATACATTCTAAGGATATATTCCGTTTATATATAAAATAGCTTTAAAATATAAGTTATTCTTTGTAATTTTAGTTTAGTATTATACTTTTTTGTTAACAATAATGCGCATTCAAATGCATTTAACAATAATAATTCACTTATTGATCAGAAAAAAAACAACAAAACTATATATGATTTTTTAAGGTAAATTTGTCTTAAACAAATACAGTCTAGTCATCATTATTAATTTTATATTCATGATCAAAATTAATTTTTTTTACTTTTGGTGAAACAATACATTTTCTATAGTTGTACTTCATAAAATTCTAAATTGAATAATATATTGTTTAAGATGTTGTAAATGTAGATTAATGATCGTATAATTGTAAGCGTGAAATAAAGCAAGCGTGAATGCACGATTAAATAAAAGGCCTGGTTATCTACAGTCTAATACTACAGTTAACAATTGAGCTTTGGATTCCCTTTGAGCTGAATACTAACGCGGGCTTAAGGAAGCAATCTGACAGAAGGTAAGCTTAGCGGGAAAATCCGGGCTTAGGCGACAGTCGCAGTGTGGAGTCCATTACTCAGTACAATGCCTGCTCTCATGCGTCATGGAACTATTGTACTAGCTGTCCGTTAAGTTAAAGATAAGGACGATTGAGCAATAATTTGGTAATTTTGAGCAGGCAATGCGATATAATCAGAAACAGGTCTATCGGACAGAAATAAACTTATCTGCTACGTCGGCCTTTAATATTTTAATTTACTCATCACTGATGTTAGTAGTAAAGTATGACCCGATTGTGCATACATTTGTTAGGAGGATAGTTAATACATCAGAATAAAAGCTTTGCCTACTCCTGCTCTAAAAATAATTTAGTTTAGGGCTCTCCAAATGTTTGAACTGTCAAATTTATAGGTTAATATGGGTGTTCTAATCAAGCCTCATCCCTGGAAAAATTTAGTTTTAAATGTAAAATTATTTGAAAAACTAATATTGGGGTTATGATTAAGATTTGTAAATAAAAACTAAATAATCGTAGCAGCTGTTCAAAAGCAACAATTGGATTCTAAAAAATAACACTCAATTGGTAAAGTATCATGTGATTTTTGTGAGAGTAGTGATTAGAACCAATGTATACATTAGCTTTAAACTTACATGGATAGGTTATGTATAAATTGCAAGAATCATTAAAACTGAAGATTGAATATAAAGCGGTCATGACCAAAATGAAAAGAAACGAGCAAGAAAGCCAAGCAAATATGGAGAAGAACCGTGAATATTACTCTAGGCATTTTCAACAAAATGACTGGCTTCTCGAGCAAAGCTCAGTTTCCCAAGGCGCTTTAACAATAACTGTAACTAACTTCTCAAAAATCATATTGTACTGTGAGCGCGAGCGAAGCCGCGACGGGCAACTAGAAATACTGTAATTATATAAACTAATAAATCAAAAGAGTTGAAGCCAACTGAAAGATGTCTGTGTGATGTAAGATGTGTTAACGTCTACCGAAATACAATGCAATATATTCCTTTATGCAAACTTATTTAATTTTAATTTTATACATTTCAAACAACAACTTAAATAAAACAATTGAAAGCAGAAAGGCAATTGTTAAATCATTTTTTAGCTTTTTTCATTGTTTTGAAATTTGGATGACTTTTTTCTGATTAAATTTAAAATGCATCTTAATTACTTATGTGTATTTTTAAGTGATTTCATATTTTATACTAAGACAAAATTCAATTATGTATTATTATGGAGGGATATTGTGTTTAGACAATACCAATTATGGAGTCCTTAATTATATAACATATTGAATGTTTCTGAACGGTTAGTTCCTATAACTAGTATTCAAAGGTTAAGACGCAACCCAAGTAAGCATTTCATATTAGCTAAACTTATGAGGCACTTGAACTTCGGTCATAAATCTGGCCTCAGAGTTACGCTTAGTGTAATGTATTGCTGGTTAACTCTAGCAATTCAACTTTTCCATCCCGATCATTTATAAAATATCAACTAGAAAATTTTAAAATTAGCTGTTTACCATAGAGCTTCCTGAATAAATATTATCGATTGGGTATTGTGTGGAATATAGACATACGTTTTACAATTTATCAGGATGCGGTAATAGCTTCTTCCATAAAGGGGAAATTCACTAAAATCGATAATTATTATTGATCCAAACAAGAAGCCCATTGTAACTATAGCATTTAAAAAATGCATTTCTAAAACTATAAAAGCAAAAGGAAGATTTAACTTCCATTTATAAATAAATATACTTGTGAAGGCTATGATTACTGTTGAGAAGCATTTTGTTTCACGAAATTTTCATTATTTGTTTTGTTCAACTGCAAACTGTCCCGAGAGGTTAGTCAGAATAGTGGTCAAACGAATATAAAATAATGGACTTGCTTCAATTGTCCAAGGAACTGTAGTTATGTCAGGTAAAAATTTACATGATTTGCGAACAATAACCAGTAATTTTCATCCTTGAAAATTAAGATTTAAACACAACTTTTATATTTTAAAGTTGTTTTATATCGTGTGTTTTTCATTCAATGAAATTAGTACTTTTAAAACACCTCACATATTTCGTGTTTTAATTTATTACAGCAGTTATCGCAACACAAAGCAGTCTACTTTAATGGCGTCGAAGTCTATGGAAACGTTGCCGGGGCCGTAACAGAACAATGAGGCTTGAGGCAATATCGGGGCGCTTCTTCTCATGTATATTATAATTGAAGTCTCGATTTTTCGCCACCGGTGATGAGCTGATGAGATGAATCTGTCTGAAAGTGAGAGAAAGTCTGGGAGGAATCAGTTGCACTAGCCTCCTTCACTAAGTGAAAAGTGTGAATAATAAACTAAGAATAAGACTTCACAACTATTTATTCGATTACACATACACTACATGCATTTTAAGTTGGTCAAACCAATACATAATTTAATTTTTAACAAGCAGTACAGTTCGTTTTGATTAACAACACATTTTGATGAGGGTTCATAGATCCCACGTTGGATTTGACCTCATCATCTCGCTGGAAAGTGTTTAAAAGGAGCCAATTAATACTAGACCAATTATCATATACAAAGAGGTTTGGACCATAATTCGTAGGCAAAATAAATCTATTTATTGTTGTTTTGCCTGAGGTGAGTCCCAAACTTAAAGTTGAGTCAGGTTCTGGCGTTACTACATGACTAAAAGCCCAAAGGACACCAAACGAGATTAAAGTCGCGCGTTATAAACTCTACAAGTAGCCCTATAGTTCTACATCATTATATGTTTGAACAATATTTAATATGCAAGGTAGAAAGAGTAAAATATCCTCTATTTATGAATTTACTAGTTGATGTACCCGTTCTTTGCATTGGTTAGACAGGTTGAGATCTTGAAACAGCTGTTTTTGCTTCTGCTCTTTAATCTGTCAAATGGAAGTATCCACAGCTGTTCGCATTACAGTTTCTGAATGTTTACTTTCTTTTGAAATGTAAACATTGAAAATTAGGACGTTCACGGGGCTTAGCCCGAGGGGATTTTAAGGAAGTGAATAGGTCTGCGTGTTGCACGAGTTCAAGATCTGCCTTTGTGTAAAGTTTCATCCCAGTCGGATCAGTAGTTTTTGCGTTTACCCGCAACATCAGACAAACAGACAGACAGAAACCACCTCTTCTTTATAATATTACAGAAGCTAGATGAGTTAATATTCAACATTACTTTAATAATTTTGATTTGATTTAAATTGTTTTGTACTATTCACATGGTGCTGAATTTAAAAGACAGAACATAATTTAATTTTACGAACCAGACATATCTTCAAAATCCATCGTTTGCAGTCGTAGTAAGTCAGTCATGTGCCTCAGATATTTTGACTCAAATGCCAAGTTTTCTTTAAAGGGACATGTGAGATTTTACTGCGACGTTCGAAAATTACAGACGGACAGAACCTTTTCGAAGGCCTTGTGCTTAAAAAAATCAACATTGAATTTTCCAAACATTTTGAACATATAAATCTAACATATATAATACCTCATGATTACCGATGAAGCCTTAATACATTATTTAGACCGAACTTGTATTTTTGTCAGTTTACAAACAAAATATGGGTTTTAAATCATTGAAGCATTTTTACTCAATGACTTCATGTTTGTTTTTACAATATTTACAAAGTACTCATGTTTAGAATGGAATCACGTTTTATTTCATGGTTCCTGAGAAATTTAAATAAAACGTGCCAGTCAGGAATGTGTGTGCTTTGTATGTCAATTGTATTCTTATGGAGAATTAATATATTGTTAAATATTACATAGATTAAGCATACAATACAATTTTATGTTGTAAATTAACACATCTTTAACACTCATTTCAGATTACTGCAGTAATTTATTTTGGATAAGTAAGGGGAAGGTAGACGGTGAAAACATTCTTTGTTTAGCAAAAATAAATTATTTTACTTTTCTTCTTACCATAATGCTGATATAAGAAAAATTATTAAAGGTTTTAGAGATTTGTAATAACAACTTAATTTTTAGGTTATTTAAAAAGGAAACAATATTGACAAAATTGGCCTTATTCTGGGGGTCAATATTAAAGCCACGCTTGGGACCGAGAAGAAGTGGCGAGCGGTTGAGGTGTATGCTGGGGTACCAAAAACAGAAAAGGGTGTTTTCCATCAATCAGAACACAAGTAATGGTGGTCTGTCATACCTATAAAGGGGCGGAACATTGTGTTATACACCGTTCCAATTTGGGTTTCGAGGGCCCGTATGGATTTTACACTCGTTTTTTTTTTATTCGTTGTAATTTACATATAGGATAAAGAGACCCTTTCACACACGCACACAAAACCACGACGGGATTATGATGATATATCATAATCTGCTTAAGTAAATAGGTTGATTTATTTGATTTTGTAAATAGTCTAAATAAACCCTCTACCCCCTTATTTGGTTTAATTAAATACGCTTTGCAAGGAATAACTTTTTTATGAATTCAACAAAAACTCCAAAAATGTCAATTTAAGTGTCGTTGAAGTTAAAATTAAACGTTTCATATATGTGTGATTGCTGTACGATGTAGATAGCTGCACCGCGCGGGTCTTGGATTCAGTCGGCTGTGAGTGCAAGTGCGAAAGTAAGAGTATCCTAAACCTGCAGGTGGCATGCGAATAGGGGTATTGTGGGTAACCCTATCAATTCAGGTTGGGAATCATACAGTGTTCCTTTGGGTTAGTGGATAAAGCATTCCCCTTATATAAAACAAATCGAAAAACGTGTTTTTGGATAATAGTTCCTAAATTTATGACTGTTTCTTCTACTTATGGCAACGCAACAAGTTTATTCTGTTTAAATGAGACAGAATTGAAAAGAATGGTCAGCATTTGCATTATTTATATGTAATTTCATATTGAATATGTATACAATTGGGTTTAACAAATTTAGGGAAATACAATATTACGGCCAAAGCGGGATAAACCAGAAGTAGAAAACGTTATACGTTAATCATGGGATCTCACTAAGTTTTTTTGAGCAAAAGCTTTTATGCTTGCCATTATTGATTTATTTCCAACATTTAGCCCTGGCCTTTTGCGTATAGGTAGGCCTAATAACATAAAATTTAATTAAGATATTTTTGCCAAAAGGTGCTTTGAGCAGAGAAGTGTATATTGTGTTGTACAGTGAAGTAAAAAGACTTTCAACCCACCACTAGAAATACAATATTGGATTGCCGTCACCGTATGCATTTGATCATATTGTTAGACGTTATATACTTAACCTATTTCCTTCACAAAATATAATTATTTAAAATTATTATATATAAATATATCCTTAATAACATGGTGTGATGAGAAACTTATTTTTTTAAGTAGACATTTAGAAAATATAACTTTTTATGAAAAGTAATAGTGTCAAGTTCTGAAATACTGTTGCATGGTTTTACATGGGAACATTGAACTATGGTAGCGTTACAACTGTAGTGGTTTACCTAAGAGCTGATATAAGTAGTATTTTAGTATGACATAACAATTTACGGACCTATTTTTTTGTTATTAACATTTCAAAAAAGAGTGTTTTTTATTAGCTTTGTCAATGCCATTATGCTAGAGAAAATGAATTCTGGGTTATATTCTAGGTTTTAAAATTCCAGGATATTCTAGGATAAATTTTTCTCAGATTCCCTTTGAGTTTAGAGACCATAACGGTCGATTGTGCGTCTTTGTGGTGCTATATGATGACATTGCTAACCGCGTTCACTAATAACTACAATTTTTGCAAACAATCAGGCTTAATAAGAAGAACAAAAAGGTGGTTAGATCTATGTTTGTGTGTATTTATAGTCTTAAATAATGTAAAAAGTATGCATATGAGTAGGGATCATAGCATTAAACTTATACAAAAGTCTCGTATTATCTGAATTATATTCCTCACTTTATCTCAAGGCAACCACTTTGATGTATTACAAGTGGCAATGTTGAAAGTGGAATATCGGTTTTTGGCTTTTCCCCTCTTCCATAGTCAAAATATTACATTACATACCTTTAACGATTAGTAATAAACATAGTAATCCGTAATGTTAAAAGATACAAACAATAATTATAAATTTAAATTATACCTAGTGCTGTTAATTGTATTATATAAATGCAAAACCCGTTTTAAAGACACAGTAATGAAAAGAGTAAAGAATAAATAACACTTTTATTTTACAGGATTAAAACTTGAAATTATTTTTATTTAAGTGTTGATACTTTAGGATTCTTAGCCTTTAAAGGGTTAAACAGTTTATAAGAATAAAATATGAATATTTTCTAGTAAAAACTCTTATCTTGTTATTTAGTTGACATGAACTTTTTCCGAATCAGACATGTTATATGACAGGTTGTATTGTACGACTTAGAAATAATATGCGAGTATGAATTTAACAAATTAATTTTAACCTTTTCCCCATATACATCATATATTATAAGAAGAATGTATTGTTTTCTTCAAATTATTGCAATTGTTTGTTATTGATTCAACTATTCAATTTTATGCTCCCTTAACCCGAAAATAATGGTTTTCGTCAAAACGTCTTTTTAAATATTGTGTCCGTCTGTCTATCTGTCTATCTGTATATTTGGATTTGTTCAGGAATATAGACCAACCACGCAACGGTCCTATTATAATGAAATTTTCTTATACAGGTGTAAACACTCTATAGGTTATATTTATACGGTTTTTCCAAATTTACTTTGTTGGTGGGGCCGTTATCTCCCAACACTGCTAAAAACCCAGAAAACCCAAAATTTAGCAAAATTGTAACCACATATTTTTATTTAAATTTCGTAAATTCGGGAAAAAACATGGTTTTCGTCTCAATAATTGGAAAACTTTGGATTTAGAAGATACAAAGCATCAAAAAGCATAAAATTCTGATTTTGGTTATATCTTATGCAACTCTTTTATGCATTAAAATGTCATTTTCACCATAAATAGGGCGAAAAAACGAATTAATCTAATACACTGAATTATTATTAAACGATAATTGAAATGGAAATCATGGAATACGTTTTGTGTGTTACTGTAAAATAAATGTACCTTTGAGAAATACTTTTCGTTTACTGTATTAGCTACAGCCTCTTTCATTGATACTTATAAATAGTTATTTATGTAATTTATATATATTAATTTATAGTACTTATTTATGCTGTCAACTCCTAAGATGGTATTATTTGAATTTGTTGTTGTTGATTGTCCTAATACTCTTTATTTATTATATTAATTGCTACACAACGTGTAATTAGTTTTCATGAAGTCAAAAAATTAGTGATTTTTGGTACAAAACTTCGTAAAAAAATGCTGAAAATATAAGAAGTTAACGTGCAAATTGGTATTTGATATAATTTTGTACGAAACATATATAGCATGAGAAATGTATAAATATAACTTTGTGTTTTGTTATTGAATTAAATGTATTAAACTGTGACTTGAAATATTTATTAATTGTTTTTATTATTTAATAATAAACAAATCTATTTATATACTGGACATTGGAATTGGTAATAATAAATGGGTACCTAACATTTGGGTAGCTAATCATTATATTTAGAAAACCCTAGATTCACTGATTTTTTGGTCCAAAGTATTTATTTTTCAGTTTCAATAGCATAGGGGTTTTTAGACTTCTTGTAATATTCATTTTCATATCGAGATAAAGGTGATGTGAAGCTTAATCGAATACTACTGTCGGTAAATGGGTTATATATAAATATTGTATTGGAATATTGCCTGAAATCGTACTCAGCTACCATATACGCAAGCCTTTGATTGCCCTCTCCTGAAGTTTTAATTTGTTGGCAGATTAAATGTGTGTAATAGTTTGATACATAGCAGTAATCAGTAATTGTAGTAGTAAAATTAAGTTGTACACGGTAACTTACCTTAAGTTCATGGTAATTTTATGCACTTCTTTTTTTATTTATTTACCTTAATGAAACTGACCTCAGAACATTTATTAAAAAGTTCTGGGTTCAGTTTGGTGAAAAAATAAGCAGATAAAAACCAATATCAGTACACAATTCACACTGATTTAGTGCGATGCACAAGTTTTAAGTAGTTAACAGAGTTTCTCACATTTAGTAAATTTGAGTTTTGGCCTGAACAAATCCCAAAAGACAACTTCGAGATGGAAGTGGTATTCTGGGTACAATCAGCAATCACTCTTGTACCGTCAGGACACGTCTTTAACTGTATAACGTTGTTTGGCACAACAAATAATTGTAGCTTGGGACATTTCATGCTCCGTTTTGTGGAGTGGAAATTGTCATATGGTTGATATTACAATACTGCACGATCTTTTATTGTTTAATAATTTGTTGATATAATTTACTTATCTTATTTTCATGCTACATTACAAGCAGAAACCCAATTGCAATGCAGCAGTTTAACATAGTATGACAACAAAAAAAGGAATATTATTAATATCAATTACGATATATATGTAAATTATATTTATCAATATGTTTTATTCTTTTATTATTACGTGGCCATTTTCCGTGGACGTTTTATTCTTTTATTATTATTTTCTAAGTGTTTCTGATTTAAGATTTAATAATTTTTTCTTTGAACATGATTAATATAAACATGGATCACATTGTAGAAATATATAAATTAAATTTAACAATATGTGTTACCTATTTCAAATAAAATTTAATTGCGGATATGTTAACACTCTATTGCTTCGAAGTCTTTTGAGTCTTAAACAAAATATATATAGACTAGTTTGATGAATTTTAGAATCAATGTTTAATCTTAGGCTATATATAACTATTTGCCCTTAATAAACCCCCCTTGGTCGCAGTTTTTGTCAAAACATTACATTTTACATGTAATTATACTTTATATTCTTAGTTTTACAATAGTAGGAATAATTTAAAATACCAGTATACTTTAAACATTTATATTATTAATTCATTTCAGTCAGACAAACTAACTTTTTCCGTTGTCTTTTATATTGACTTGCCACAAAGTATTTAAACCCACTTTAAAACAATATACAATTCACATAAGGAATGAAAGGTTTTAGGAGTTGGCAGAAAAATCGACTCGATGATTTCTTATCTATTTAATATTTTATTAAAGGTATACGAATTAAAATTTTAAATTTATAAATTGAGGAATATATGTTGCTAATTTTCTTTCAAGCTTATCTATCTATGACTTAACTATGAAGAAAATAAAACTATATTGGGGAAATTTTAATTAACAATTTAAATCAGCATTGCCTAAACGTATAAATTTGGGAAAGTAATATATTATACCTATGTGATAATGTATTAAAAACTTACATCTTAATATTTTCATCCGGAATTTAATGTTTTCCAATTCCACTTTAAAACAACTAGAATTAACACCCAACCAACATCGATTGGTTTTCGCTTTGTATAGCCTAGATTGAAATGTAACCACCTTATAACATAATTTAGATGAAGACACTATTCTCTTAGTACCTTTGCTGAGGTTGTTGTGTAATGTATACAATAATCTAGCTTTTGTTATATCAGTGCTGAAAATAGGTTTTGAAAATGTGGCCTGCAATCAGGCGATCGTGACGTATGTAGTACTTCAATATAACACCGGGATTGGCTAAACCATAGAACTCTATTAATACACCTGGATTGCTCGGGCTGTGTTCAAGAAAACAGTTTCCACCCGCACTCCTATCATGTCACTCACGGCCGGGCAGCAAGATTTCAGCATTGTGCGCCCTACCGCTTACACGCTTAAGCACCTCACCAGATTAATTTAATTAGAATGAAACTTATATATTATTTTTCTGCATGAACTACGATATATAACAGTATAAACTTCTTGTAGTTCGGTAATTTATTTGAATTGTATAAAAATGAAAAATTTGCAGAGATTTAAAAGTGGCACACAAAAAGCCACTAAGCGTGAACTAAGCGTGAACTAAGCGTGAACTAAGCGTGAACTAAGCGTGAACTTTCTATTTTTGGGTTAGGAACAAACTTCTAGCGGAAAAGTTGTAGATAATTAGTTATTCCAAACGTTTTTGAGATAAGACTTGTTTTGGATTCCCTAGGGTGTAAAACGTAAAAATATGCAAAAATTTCATAATTTCAAGCAATGTGCAGACAAAACTCTAATTTTATTAATATAGATTGTTATAAATATTTTAACTGACTGATCGGTATGCTATATACTCCGTTGGAATTCTCAACTCTTTCAGAAAAGAAATATATAAGTTTCATTACAATTGGATGATCCCTGTGCGATGGAGGAGTGTGGTAATGAAAGCGCGCATTCAAATATTTCTAGGCAGAATTCACTCATTTGACGAACTTGACATGGTAGTGGAGGGAAAAGGACAGTTTTTCGCTTCCAAAACTCCACTGCGTCAGCATTCCAGGTGTATTAATAGAGAGAGTTCTATGGCTACAACCCACCACACCACATCCTTCCATGTCAACCCTCGGTCTTGGCATGCCTAAATTACCTTTATTACCTGAGTTCCCAATAACCGTCACCTCATAGTTAACAGGGTTTATGTTTAAAACTAATGAAGTGTAATTTCGTTTATCAAACCACGTTAACTTTCATCGTGTTCTATCTGCACTACATGAAATGTATAAAATAGTTAGTTTTGCGGTTGAGAAAATATTTAAAATATTTGAAATATTACTTTTTTAGGCAAATGTGTTCTAATTTATAAAATTATTTATGTTTTACTCCCATACCTTATAATTTGTAACCTCATTACTATAAGGACAAATTTAAACTTCTTCATAATTGAAAATTGTAATGTTATTATAGTGCTAATAATGCTTAAAATACAAGTTTGTTGGGGGAAACAATCGGAAAACTCTAAACCCCTTTCTTGTGGATTATTCTTTCAAATTTTGAGTTTTTGGGCCCAAAAAGGGTAAGAAAAGCCCCGTACTTAAAATCTGTATGTATTAAGATGTGAATTACTGACGCGAAAGTTTTAAGCCTTCTCTCGTCATTCTAGCATGAATATTTACCGAGTTATTAAAGAAAATGTATATCGGCTAAACACAGAACGTTGTCTTATGGGGTTTTTACATTAGAAAAGCATGTTATTCATTTGTTGGTGTATTTGTATCATTCCCAGCTACCTCGTGCCTACTTTCAAGCCTCACTGGACCTTCTCCTAACCTTATTATGTGCAAAATTGAATTCCTATCATTACAGGTAAATAAAACCAAGAGCATCAGAACAGCCAAAAAATCAATGTTTTCAGATTTCAATAAAATTGGAATAAATGTATGT
Source organism: Allygus modestus (assembly GCA_963675035.1). Classification (NCBI taxonomy): domain Eukaryota; kingdom Metazoa; phylum Arthropoda; class Insecta; order Hemiptera; family Cicadellidae; genus Allygus; species Allygus modestus. The sequence goes on from OY776117.1 coordinate 29,578,103, forward strand.
TTTTACGCTGGTTTTGAGTGTTAAAATTTTGAATGTAGAAATTCACTTCCCTCACGTCAGCGTGCTGCGTGCGAACTCGTTTCTCTTTGAGAGTGCACTGCGAGCACTCAAGTTCTATTTCACTTTTTAGTTAGCTTGCCTCTGATTCGAGGAATCACAAAATAGTAGTAAAATAGTAAGTTCGGGTTTATTTTGTTAAGTATAACCACATATTTAATTCAAATTATTATTACTTGCTCTAAAAGGTTCATTGAATCTTAATGACATATCAAGAAGTTGTAAACTTAAAACAGAAAACGTTGCTGTGATTATATACTCGTAGATCTAGAACACAAATTCAGAGATACAGTATGGTTTGGTTGGGATGACGGCTATACAGAGCATACTCTACAGTAACTTGTTATGTTCATCCAGTGCAATAAATGTCTATGTTGTCTTACATATTGTCAACATATTTTAAAATAAATGCGCCTCTGACTTTGAAAGCGTTATCAAGTATTTTCAACTATTTAAATCTACGTGATTAATTCGGAGCTATTTCGTTATTGTTTTTAAAAGGTTTGAGAAAAAAATATGGTTAAATTTATATTTGAAGATTAGTATTATATCTGCCAATAAGGACCCACTTAGAACATTTAAAGTGCAAAAAGTGAATAATAACTCAAATAAAAAAATAATAAACGTAATATACATATAATACGTAATAATATACGTACAGTAATATAATATACGTAATATGAGACCCTGTGTCTCGTCTTTAACATTTTAGCTAACATATATATTCAGAATGGTAATCAGAATTTTGGGAAGAAACAGTTTTCATAAAACAAAAGATATGTACATAAGTTTACTAGACTAGTTTGTAAACGCATGTAGTTAGCTAAAATGTCAAACACGAGACACAGCGTCTCATACCTTATGAATCTTCTGACACCATCCCAGTTATATAATCATAGATAGTAACTTGTAAGAACTTGAAGTTGAACAAGTACATTGGGCAGAATTCCAGAAACAAACAATTAAAAAATATTTAAATCTACGAAGTAGTTTGCAAGGCATGTAGATTAACGTATTTGCTCATGGAAAAATAATCATTATTTTAATCTTATCAATGTACGTTATCAAACATAAGTTAAATTCCTTTGAATTGAATCTAAATCGATTTATAATTTTCCAGTCTGAAATGTTGTAACTTATCTACGTGAACGAATTTAGCATTTACGCTAAGTTAAACGATCAACACCATTGTTTTAATATATTTTAAAACTGTGTTTTTTATAAAACCTTTAAGTTATCCCAAAATATTGACAATAATTGTAGTGGGTGTCTTTTGAAAAATATCTTCTCATGGTCCGTCTTTCTCTAACTATTGTAATCGGCTATTTTTGATGTTAAACCGTAAATCTTTGCATGCATACATTTTAAAACGAAACCTTTGAAAACATCATCAACTTACTATTAAGATAGATTAACAGTTTGTCTATGTTTTTGTTATAAAATACCAAAATTAACTCAAAAACAAAAATACACATTTTATACATTTTAGTTAATATGACCAAATTCATTTATTCTATTGAACATTTCTAAGAGATTCATATTACTTTAAAACTGTATCAGTTTTAAATTGTAGCAACACTGTAAAACTGGTTTAAACTTTAGCAAACTTTAAATCTATAATATTATAAAGAAGAGGTGGTTTCTGTCTGTCTGTCTGTCTGTCTGTCTGTCTGATGTTCCGGGTGAACACAAAAACTACTGAACCGACTGGGCTGAAACTTTACACATAGGTAGATCTTGAACCCATGCAACACATAAGCCTATTCTCTTCCTTAAAATCCCCTCGGGCTACGCCCCATGAACGTCCTAAGTTTCAATGTTTACATTTCAGGAGAAAGTAAACATTCAGAAACCATTAGAAACCATTCTATATACGATCAGCTGTGGATACTTACATTTGACAGCTTAAAGAGCAGGATCAGAAGCAAGATCAGCTGTTTCAAGCTAACTAAAATGCAAATTCCATTGACTAAGAACGGGTAGAGAAAACCCCTGTGCGAAGAACGGGTACGTCAAGTATATATATTTATTTCAATACATCGTATAATTAATCTATAAAAGTAAAATCAGAGTTTTGTCTGTACATTGCTTGGAATTATGAAATTGTTGCATATTTTCACGTTTTACACCCTAGGGAAACCAAAACAAGTCTTATCTCAATTTATGTCTGTCTGTCTGTCGGTAACGCTCAAGGACGGGTTTTGTTCGCTTTTCACGGGAAAACGGGTGCACTGACATTAATGAAACTTTGTTTCTTTGTTCTACATATGCGTGAGAAGGTTTTAGGGCACTTTAAACTGGCATACGCCTTTTAACAAAATAATGGCGGTCGCTAAAAAACGTGATTTTGTGCAGTTTTGGTCATGTTTTGTTCGCTTTTCACAAGAAAGGGGTCACCGATTTTTATGCAACTTTTTTCTATGTTCTATATGTGCGTTGGAAGGTTTTAGGCTAATTGGATTGTTTAAATTACCTTAGGACACTGCCCCATAGGGTTTTAAAGACCCTCTGCTATTCTTATGGACAAAGCATTTATTTATATTGAACCAGATGATGACATAGTTATTCTATAAACAGGTGTTTTAGTTCTTTTTTAAAACGTTGAGTGAAGATTGGTAATAATTAACATAAGTATACAGAGTGGATATATGATCTAAATCTATATTTGTCAGACTCATGCACTCAGTGACATAGTGATCACTTTATCTAAGAAACGACAATGTCTATTGAAGATAAAATTTTGGATGGTGGTTCCCCTTATGCTGCAGATTCACAATAAGAATACGTTTAAAAAAGTCCTATGGGTCTCTTCGCTAATTTACTTTTATGGCAGTTTTATGAGTATTAGTATTTACTGGACCTTTGTATGTTAAATTTCGGTAGGAACATAACTAGGAACATAACTAATTCATCAGAACAAAACGCAAGCCTATTCCTGTTACGAAAATGTTTAAGGGCTTCGCCCCCCGGAATTTCAAAATACAATATTTTAACAATCTTGCACATACTCTTGGACTGATGGATCTGAAATTCGGTAGGAATGTAGCTGATAGCTCAGTGTAGACATTTACCTACTCCAGATACAAATATACTCAAGGACTCTGGCCCACTGGCCTTTAATATAAGCGTGTTAGTTATAACACACACCTACTTCTCAACCAGGAGTGTTCAAATTTGACGCCTTAAAGGGAATAAGAAACAACATCATGGGTAGTCACGGTGTTGTTCTCTGGAGATTTCACACTGACCCTTTGTCGTAAGTGAGACATGAGTGAACGAGACTATGCCTCTCTAAAAATATATTTTATGTAGCCGACCACTGAGCGTCTGAACTTAATAGTAAATATGAAAATGTATTTTGGAGAATATTAAGGGGTTGAGCAGTTTTCTTATGACCCTTTAAAAGTTGAGATTGGGACATTGAAAACAAATTAAGTCTCATAAACATCTATCCTTCACTCGGCACAATCGATGAATCAAAGGATTTACTGATTGACAGTTTGTTACACCGAGGTTTATAAACAGTTTAATCTGGAAAGTGCCTGGCTCTGTGATAGTGCCATCCTCACGTCCACCAATGAACAAGCAACGAAGATCAACGCAAATGTAGGTCTACTCCAAAGGGAGGAACGAACATATACAATATTTAACCCGTTCATTTAACCATGACCACTGTTAGAACAGTTTCATATATATTGATTTACATTTATTTAAATAAAATCAAGTAGGCATATGTTTTTAAAACATATGAATTTTTCCAATTTTAAATTGTTTATTTACAATTATAATGAAAATAGGACCTGGCAAAAAATGGTGATTTTAAAAGTGGTTTGTCAATGTTTTAAAGCTTAATGTTTCCTTACATTACTATTAATTTATTGGAATGTAAAGATTAAATGTATCAAAGTAGTTAAAGTGTTAAATTAAACAGGGTTAATAATTGTTTGTACTTGAGTTCTTTTATTTCTTAAAGCAAATCCAAAGTGTTACGTGTACCGATTTGGAGTCGCAAAAACCACTCCGTTCACTACCCGACAGAGTTCCTTAACTTGGCAACAGTACCCAAACTATCTGCCATAGTATATTTCGTTAACTTGAATTTAATTCTACTTTAAAAGTGTAAAATTTAATTTTAATATTGTAAAATGATGTGGGTTGTTAATTTTTTTAGTTAACCTACCATTTATATACAACCCGTACGAAGGACGGGTACACAGCTAGTTTTATAATAAAGTTGTATTGTCCCAGAAACGTGGTCTTACAATATATTTCAACCCAAAGTCTCCAACAACGAGAGTAAGTAGAATACCTCTCAAAATGTCCACATTCTCTAAATTTTATTTTTAATCAATTATTGCTTGACAAACCAAGGACCAATGTTAAATTTGTTTAATGCTAAAAATAAGTTTACATATGTAAGGCTGTTGGCAGGGAAAATGGAAATGGAAACTATGTTAAAGGTTTCTATAAAACTGACTATATATAATAATAAATAGGAGTAGACAAGTTTAAATGGCCCTACCATACACAATACGAAATGGTAAATATGGTTTAGACATTGCTTGCCTTCCTATTATTTGCATGCTTTAACATAAAGAAAAAAGTATTGTTTTAAAGCAATTTGTTTTCGAAAATGAAGAATACAAGAACATTGTCTGTAGTATCTCACATACTCCTATTGAAAAATATCCCTATTGTTTATGTTTTCAATCACTGATTGAATAAACAAGAAAGCAAATTAAAATGAAATTTAATGTTTTTAAAGTAAAGACGAAATATTTATTATCCACGCAAGCAAAAGAAAGATTTCAGTTTTGTGTGTAGGTTATGAAAATTTAGTTTTACATAAAAAAAAACTAAGAACAAAAAGGGAAAAATTAGATTGAATTTCAGGAGATATACTGTACCTGGAACTAGAGTGGTATTGTCAATATTTAACATTTACGAAGTATATTTTTAAATACGGAAACAGCAATATTTAATAAAAGGATGGACGGCAAAAAATAAATTGATTTAAGATCATGCATAATATGAAGTAACAATAATTTTATTTACTTATTTAAACATATAATGAACAACTTTTGACTTATATTTGTACAATAAGGTCAAATTTCAAATACCGGCAGGGTTTAGTTTAGTTGTATGCTTATTTTAAAAACTAGTCAAAGATGAACAGATAAGCCCCACTACTACCGTAAGACCCATTATAGACATACATCATAGACAACGATACGAGATCCTATACAATAAACTATAAAATATTTGTTTACCGGGCTATAGAGAAGTGCTTTATCAAGAAACCATCCTTCTTAATATAAGATAGGTGATTTATTATAAAACATGTTTCCAAACCCTTGTGATTCTTATTGTAAATTTGTTCCTTGAATCAATACAAATTAAAACATCACATAAAAATATATGGCTAAAATTGATAGACTCATATCAGTCAGTCAGTTTGTGATTTTTAGAAATATGTATATAAATAAATCTTTGTTCAAAATAGAAACTAAACATTTGAATGTTTGTTTAACTTAAACAGTTTCATGATAGTGCACATTACCAATGACATACTTTAATACCAAATCTAATGCAATAGAAGTCGTGACGCGCTGGGGTTCGTTAGATGGGGAAGAAGAGTTAGTGTATAGTGTGGTTTTTCCAAGATTTCCGAAATGCCGAATATTTTTCAAACATAAATATTTCAAAAAAATTTCAAATTGGGTTTCAACCTCAGACGCAATTCGAGGAATAGACCGGGGATGTAACTTCAACCATTTTAGAAGCCAGGCACAAGTCGAACGCTAGTCAACAGCATTGGCCTGGTTCAAAAATCGTTGATTTAGGTCGGTGCTGACTGACTCTAGAAGTTACGATAACCCATTAACTGGGCCAGAGAGGCGAGAGGGGGGAAAGCTTGGTTGAAGGAGGGGAGAAGAGGACAAATCAATTTGTTGGCAGCATCGACGAGAAGCCAGTTTTTCGAGTCTCCAAATTATATGTAAGTCCTTGCATACATATTCTTGTAGGTACTCCACTCTCCCAATCTAAATGAAAACTGCGCCTCAGGGATAAGACGTGAAGAATTTAAGAAGATATCAAACCACACCTTTTTTGCCACAATCGCGCATCAATGAATGAGCTATTACATTTTACCCTACACAAATATTATTACTATCCAACCTTGACGAATGGAGACACTACAGTAATAGTGTAATTTTTCAAAATAACAAGCTAACACCTCGGCTACTTCTTCAGATTGCAGCTGACAATGTGATGTTTTATTTTACTTAAATTCTTCCTTTTTCAACCTAACATATTGTAGCCGGTGGGGTGTTGAATAGTGGGAGTTGGGGGGCCTACTATATGTAGTCGGGGGAGGGTAAAAGATATGTCCTTGTTACCGCTACCATAGGTAGCGGGGGGATAGGAATGTTATGCTACTGGGGGTGGTTAAATGGGCTGCTAATTGGAATTGACATAACTATACGGGGGAAAGAGGGGCGTACTAATCTGGGGTAATAATTGGGTAATACAACTGTGTGGAAACTACAACTGGGATCTTGGCGTGCTGACTCTGCTACTGGTAATTTAGGACTAGCCAACTAATTAGGCAGGCCAAGGTCTGGCCAAGCCATGTGGTGCTAATAAGTACTGAAAAACTAATAGGGGATTGGAAAACGTGACTGGGTGTCCAGAGACCTATGGATCTTTACCAGACCAGAATGCTATACCAGCCAGCTCTGATGATGGGTTAAACTATTAATAACTAATAAATATCCTTCCAGACCTAATAGTGAAATTGTTACAAGTGTCTAAACCTGATAAAGTGATAACTGTATTGGATAATATATGAATAACTAAGTTCCTGAATCCAAGCAATGATAGTTAATTAATTAATTGTCTTCTGAGTGGAGGAAAAAACCTGAATCTAACTTGTTAATCAAAATGCGGTCGAGACACGAGGTCCCGACCGGTTTGGCAATTCCTACATATTCCTGTTGTTTGGGGCTTCCTTAAGGGATTGCCCCTTCTAATTGTAGTCTAGCCTGCCATTCTTGATACTAAAGACTTATAAATTAAGGTACTTAAGCTTTGCCGGAAATTGTTGCTCGCAAGGAGCGGGGAGGCTGCCGACACTTCAAAGCTGCTTCGACGAAAAGGGGCGAGGGACGCCGCCGAGAATCGCCGTTAAAGGTTCAAAAGATCAGCTGGCTCGACACCGCTGATGGCGTTTGGAGCGGTTGAAGGCCGCCTACACTATATAAAATTAGCGTGACGCTTAGCGTCACAACCACCCTCCCTAAGGCCAAATTGAAAACGAAAAAAAGTTTGTTGGAAGGTGGGTGAAGGTGTGGGTTTGATGTTGGAGTTTGAGAAATTCGCTCGGTTTTGCTCCCTCTGTCATGCTCGTGGTCCCGAGATATCATGTTCCCGGTTTTGATTCAGGGGAAGCCGCGAGCAGACGAGGAAAGCTCAAAAGCCAGCACCAGTCCGACTTCGTCTTGGAACCTCGGTCGCCGCGTTTCTTTTTTGGGGAAGATTGCTATTGTTTATTTTGACCAACCACGGCAGGGATCGGGATCCACCCCCCCCCCCCCTGCAAAAGGAGGATGGGTTGTAGGGGAACGACAGTTGAATTTGGCCTAACGTACCTGACTTTAATTGAGAACAAAATTGAAAACTGAGTGAAAAAGATTGATTTAATTTGGTGTAAAAGGGACGGACATCTGCACGCACAAAAATTTTGTATTTTTTGTTTGGTTTTTTAAGCTATTTAGTTGTTGGATGTATTAAAGTCTTTTTTTTTACTAAGAGCACTTGATCGGAGAACTTGAGGTGGAGGTATGAGGTGAACTGAATCAAAATGTTGAGGTTGCTGTGATGACCGAGAGGAGGACTTGATGTGGTTGATCTGGTGGAGCAAGTGGGCTCTGGTCCGGTGTAGGCAGTAGCGTTGGTGGCTCGCAACACGTCCGGATCACCGCGCTGTGGTTGAAGGTGGAGCGCTGTTGGTGAGGATAGTGTTGCGGTTCAGCTGGGAATCAGAGTGTTTTGTTGCCGTTATCTCGGTATCGTCAACTTGATTGATAAGGTCCTGTAGCTGTCTTTGGGGGTATGGAAACTGCGGAATGCGGGGTGCGTATGCTTGTCTAGAAAAATTGGGAAAATTCCTATTATCTTGGGCTGAGGGCCGTCGGTTGTAATGTCGAGAATTGTTGTGATTTGTGTGGGAAAAATTTGGAAAATTTTGCTGCTGGTGCCCGGCACTGTGGTGCGCGGTGTTTGGGTGCGAGAAGGCTTGGCCCTGCTCCAGAGCGCGGACCACCTGAACCCTGGGGATCAAGGCCAGGAGGTCTGTAAGACTACACGCTGCCGGAAAGGCCGCAAGAGCCGCCCGCGTTGGTGCATTGAGACCGTTGACGACTGTGTCGAGCACATCACGTTCAGAAAAATCGGGCATTAACAAGGATGAAGCCGCAGAGATGCCCTCAATGAATTCGGAAAGGGACTCTGACGGACGTTGAACCCTGTAGACCATAGTGGTCACGATCGTGTGCCTAACTTGTGCGGGCAAGAAACAGTCCCTAACGCCTTCCACCACCTGAATGAGCTTGCCGTGATCGGCGATTCCCTTTAGCCAGAAGGCTCTCAATTGTTCCACCGTGCGGGGAAGAATCGCCAACAAAACATCCTGGTCGGCAAAGAGGTTCAGATTGGTGATTTTGGAGACCGCTATAAGAAACTCCGCCAATTTGTGGGGGTCGGCACCAGTAGTCACTGGCAAGGCCCTTACCATATCGTCTAACACCCTCATAGTACCGTGATTTGCGCGCGGAGGTGAACGGCAACTGGTCATAGCAGCGGCCACCTGTTGGCCCACGGCTAACGCGGTGTCCTGGACTAACTGGGCCCAATTCACAGCAGGTGAACGTCCGCTGTCAGAACTGGTGGTCGCGATATCGTGGGCGGTACTAGCATTACTATCATGCTGTTCCTTGGTAGCACCAGGTGTCGTTGCCGGCGCCGATTGAGTTAATGGGATGGTAGCCGCGTCAGGGTTCCAAGCTGCGTTGGGGGCCAGAGAGGATTTATCTTCTGGTTCCAACTGCTGGGCGGTGCTTGGGGAGGTTAGATCTGGCCTAGAATTTACGGGTAAGGGTTCGGACCCACCATTCATTTGCAAGGTTTTAAGGTAGTCACTTAGCAGGGTCCTGTTTATAGACAACGTCGTAGAAGGTGTGATCCCTAACACGTGGCACTGATTGGTGGCATCCTGCGCATTGAGGGTGCAGACCCAGGAAGTGCCGGTAGGCAGCTCCTCGGGGGAATACACCTTAGAGGGCATTTTTCTAAAAAAAATTTATGAACAGGTATGGAGCTGCGAGAAGGAAAAAATATTTTAACTACAAGTACAAAATCTTAATTACAAGAATACCGAAAGTCTAGAGGTTTCACCCCGTAAGTAATATTCACTGAAAAAAATCAATAGGAGTGCAAAGGAGCACCCGAGGTAACGCGCCCAACACAGAAAATGAGGAATTGTCCTAAAAGAATTTACAAAATTTCTTTAAATGCAAAATGTCATTGTGCTAGAGGAAAGAAAAGCAAAAAATTTGACCTAGGCCAAGCATTCGGATGAGATTTACCAAGAAATGACTTTTCTGGAGCAAAAACAGTCGTTGCGTAAGACAAGGATGCGAAAAAAAACTAGGTCGGTAACTGTGAAAGGGAATTTTATATTACAGGAATTAACTTTCTAAATGCGTCGTTGTTGAAATGGATGCAATCACGACGCATAGAGTTCCCATAATATGCATGAAAAAACTTCATCTGATTAAATTCGTCGGGGAGCACTATCACTCTTACTGAATCAGAACGTAGAGTAAGCAAACATCTATTAACTTTGTGCAAACGGGCAAGTGCTGGGGTTGAGTTACTTATCCTCGGATAATGCGACAAAGTCATGAAAACGATTGCCATTCCAGGATAAGTTCGACGTAATATTCTCAAAAATGACAGAAAGGAATTCTTAAATACTGCTACATTTACATTGGCTAAACAATCGTTAGTACCTAAGAAAAACAGTAAGGGAATGCTTGGCTGGCTCATATTTAAATTAAACTGAAGGGGAAATGCAGAAAAAGGCCGACCGACACCAGAAGTGTCTATTTGAGAAATAAAATTGAGGTCGGTCCCCCTAATCATATACCTAACAAAAATTCGAATAACAGACAGGGTCACACGTAATCTACACTAAAATCAAAATTGAATCTAAATGTGGGTCACTCTTAAGTCAAGAGAATCTGTACACTAAACAAAAACCCACTAAGTCTAGTATTTAATGCATTTAAGCGTAGCACAAGAAAACCCTAGGTAGTACTCAAGTAAAAAAATTAAGACTAAGTTTCCAAAATGATAAACTGAAGTTAATTTAAACTCACTGTTAAACTAGCAAAAGTAATGTAGATGCATCGAGCGTCGAACAAAACCGTAAACTTTAGGTTAGCTAACCGAAGAAGTTGCGAATGCATGATCGCCAACCGTGTGACGTCAGCTGTGACGTGTCTATTGGCAGATTCAAGGCTCGAACAACAATGCAATAATAAAACCCGCATGGATAAAAAACTTTATAACTGGCTTGCTTTAATAAAATGCAAAGGATTACTAGCAAAAATAAAGGCTAGAACTACTTTATAACTGTAAATAAACCCAGAAACCCGGATGGTATTTCATTTCAGATAAACTGACTACTATAAGAGGCTGAAAGCTATAACTGAGGCTTTTATCCCTACAAAAGAACTACATTTGTACTCATACATAACCTCATTCTGTATTATATAATGAAAAACCATAGGCTAAGGTCATCTAAAACCCCCAAATGAACCAAAATACAGCTTGCTGTACCTGGCGAGGTATTGGCTAATTCACAGCTATTGGCTAAAACAAGCCTTGAATTATAGCGCTACTTTAATAGTGGTAGTGAAGATTACTTGGATTTAACTATGTAAAATTAGGCAAAATGAAATCTAAAATCCCTAATGTATTATAGTATTAGCCAAAAATTAAAAATCTATTTCACTGCTGGCCAATTAATAGCTTGCTGTAAGACCTATGGCTGGTATTTGGCTGGGCGGAAAAACTGACTTTAAAACCTGTTAAAAACTATAAATGCGTCTGATTTTCCTACAAAAACCTACTTTGTTACTCACATATGACCCTATCAAGTATTTCTACATCCTAAAGTAGTAGCCTAAAACCACTTAACACCTCAATACAGGTTAAAAACTGACTGCAGTACAATGACCGCTAGGGCCTATAAATGGGTTTCCCTATTATAGCTTCCCTGCCTGAATATTGTTTTGCCAATTAGGCTTTGAAGTTAATGTGTCTAGGGATGGCCAATATATTATACTAAACACCTATTTAAACTTAAAACACAAAATTTACAGCACAAAATAAATTAACATTGAGACAATGCACAGCACAGAAAATGGTACAGCACAGACACTGCAATAGTGTTGGTAATAATCACTGGTGAGATGGAAATATATTTTATTGAGGGTATTATAATAAACAATCACTGAATTTAACACTTACAAGGTGTGGTTTAACATTAAAAAACAATGGTCATTACTGGCAAAGAAAATACACCTTGTATTGCCAAAAGCATTAGCTTTACTAAGAAACTGGGGAGCCTTTAATCCACTATACCTGGGACTCTCCACAGTAAATTTTTAAGACCATATATGCCACTTGCTTGAGGCTTACACTTTAATCACTAAAAACACTGAAACACCATGCACTGTAACATTGCAGGCTGGAAACTAGATGGATGCCACTTATACCTATGCTGCAACAAACATAAACAAAAACAATCTGTAACTACAAAATTGGCCATCCTAGAATTTAATTTGGAAAAATAATTTGCTTAAAGCTAAAATCCTAGCAAACCCCTAGTGTCGGCGGTGCAAATTTTAAATTGTCCTCTCCTCAGAAGACAAAACCCTAGCAAAAGCAATTTTTAACACCCTACAGAGCTGACTGAAACACAAAATGGTCTGGGGTATCTGCTACCATATGTAGCCGGTGGGGTGTTGGGATATGTATGCTACTTGGGGTGGCTAAATGGCCTGCTAATTGGAATTGACATAACTATACGGGGGAAAGAGGGGCGTACTAATCTGGGGTAATAATTGGGTAATACAACTGTGTGGAAACTACAACTGGGATCTTGGCGTGCTGACTCTGCTACTGGTAATTTAGGACTAGCCAACTAATTAGGCAGGCCAAGGTCTGGCCAAGCCATGTGGTGCTAATAAGTACTGAAAAACTAATAGGGGGTTGGAAAACGTGACTGGGTGTCCAGAGACCTATGGATCTTTACCAGACCAGAATGCTATACCAGCCAGCTCTGATGATGGGTTAAACTATTAATAACTAATAAATATCCTTCCAGACCTAATAGTGAAATTGTTACAAGTGTCTAAACCTGATAAAGTGATAACTGTATTGGATAATATATGAATAACTAAGTTCCTGAATCCAAGCAATGATAGTTAATTAATTAATTGTCTTCTGAGTGGAGGAAAAAACCTGAATCTAACTTGTTAATCAAAATGCGGTCGAGACACGAGGTCCCGACCGGTTTGGCAATTCCTACATATTCCTGTTGTTTGGGGCTTCCTTAAGGGATTGCCCCTTCTAATTGTAGTCTAGCCTGCCATTCCTGATACTAAAGACTTATAAATTAAGGTACTTAAGCTTTGACGGAAATTGTTGCTCGCAAGGAGCGGGGAGGCTGCCGACACTTCAAAGCTGCTTCGACGAAAAGGGGCGAGGGACGCCGCCGAGAATCGCCGTTAAAGGTTCAAAAGATCAGCTGGCTCGACACCGCTGATGGCGTTTGGAGCGGTTGAAGGCCGCCTACACTATATGAAATTAGCGTGACGCTTAGCGTCACAATATATTTTAAATTTATACGATTTTGATCAAATCTGGTATGACTTTTTAACGGCCGCCATCTTGAACTGGATTAGTCCAAAGAAACTAAATTTAAAATAATTATTTTATGCTCCAAGATGCACATTTCAGTTTGTATGTAGAACAATTCTTGAGTAATAAAAACATTTGAATAATACAAAAACAGGCCAAATTTATCAATTTAAAAATTCGTTTATAATGTCTCACGTATGTCTTGACCCAAGGAATCAATCTGCTAAAGGGATCCCAAGAGTTCGGAAGCACCTGAATGACAGATGAATAGGATTTCCAAGTACCTTTAACTCGAGGATTTCTGTAAATGATGTATTAAAGCAAGGAAAATAAATATAGACACATGAAAATATACGATAAATTGTACACTTCCTCCAACGTACTGTTGAACCACAAAATTTTCCATGATTACATCATTGTGGAGTTGGTAGAAGGAGGATAGTGATCACGAAGCATGAACATAATCGTTTTATACAATTTAAAAAAGATGAAATTTAAAACATAAACATGCGTTTCTTTGGTTAAAACTTATTTTTCAATAGGCTGGGACCGGTGTCGATTCAAAAACTGATTCCCAAATAAAATTATTATCGTGGGGATGTAACAGGAAAGGTTTTGGAAACAATTTCTATTGTCACTACCTTTTCCTTGTTGTATTTGTTTCTGCTTGGCAATAGTTATATTGGATTTCCTACAGTATAATTACCCAATGTAAGCGAATCTATTTACTAAGTAACACCAACGCCAAAGGTATCCTTGTCATTCACAAATATTATTATTATTCAGGTGTATTTACACAAGTAACCTTGGAATGATAATAACAACTACTACGATGGTAAATTAAATATAACTGTGCACATCATTTGAAATGCTTGGGTTGAATGAAATTACAGGTTAAATCATAACTGAAGTTTTTTATTCGTGCAATTGATTGTTTGGATGCCTAAACAATATCAGTTTACATGCAAGATCGTCTAATAGTATGTGTAATGTTATAGCAAAGCAGTTCCGTAATTGAGAATAGTGATTGTAGAACTTGAGCTCCAGAGGTGGTGGAGAGGACAACGGTGGTAAAACTCGAGACATCGGGTGATGATGAGTTGGGTCAACGGTCAAAGATGGCCATAGTAAAAACGGTTAAGTTGGTCTTCTCGGAGGCAGTGTTCAGCTGGGACGCCTCTAGTAATCATCTAGACAATCAGTCAAAATATATATTTCAGTTAAATTCAAATTTTGCTGAACAATTCATACACAAAATTTTATCATTAAAGTCTTCATTTACTAACAGTAAAATTGAAATATATATTAATATTTTATAATTTTAATCACTTTTGAGTAGTCAGAACCTGCTTATAAAATTTTATAATCTAATTTTGAACTGAACAGAGTTCAACCACTGGCTTACAAATATAACATTTATATTAAAAATTTGACTAGAACAATGTTGTGAAAAAAGGGATAGTTAATTTACATAAAATGGTTAAGTTATATATAAGTCATCTAAATTATTCAGAAACTATGTCTTCACATAAGTCTGAGAAATGCAAAACTCGTTAAAAAAACCACCGTTAATAAAGACATTGGATTTTTTTTGTAATTTAAATTACTACTGTTTTAGCATGAGTTCTATGCTGTGATTAAGTCAATTATCTATCTAACTTAAATATCTTACGTACACTTAAAAAATTTTTGATTATAACAACCAAAATAATGAGATTTTAGTAATAATTCAACATTAATTGTAAATAATTTAAATTCGGTTGCAATGTAGCTTTGTTTTTTAGAAGGACATATATATGGAAACGACTTGCTGATTACTAACCAATGATGAAGACACCTGCCAATTGACCAGGACCCAAGATGTGATGGTAGTGTGTTGACCGTGGTCCAACTCCAGTGGCCGTGGAGCCTCCAGTTGTAGAGCGGAAGACAGTGTTGCCGAACTCGAAACCCCAGTTATGGTGCAAAAACAGTGATTGGGGAAATTGAAAGGGTGCCGGGTGGTTTTGAGATGGGTGCATAGTGTTTAGGTTTTGTGGTGTATTTGGGTAAAAGTGTTTCGTGGTTAACTTGTGTGTTTATGTGCGCCCGATGGGGGCGGTTTTGTTTCCGTAAACTTGGCCGTGTTAATGATGTGTACCGTTGTTTGTATGGTTTGCTGCGTTACCAAGGATGGGTTTTTTAGTTGTTGTTTTGTTCGTGGCTTCCACAAGCTGTTGAAAAAAGAATAACAAATTTGTGTAGTAAGTAATCGTTTATTTTATAAGTGCTTACGTAATCGTTTTATTACCGTGTGCAGTAGTGGTGAAATACGGGGGAGACCCCACAATCGGCGCTTTTTTCCCATGTTATTCTTATGGGGAGCCGTTTTTGCACCGACACCAGCTCCCGCCTTACACAAGTTTCCTTGTTAGCCTGTACTAATGTCCAACCCTTGCCTATATTAAATATATTGTCCCCATCCCTCCTCTATATTTTTAAAAATTAATTTTCAAATTCAGGCTAAAAAACTATCTTTAGTGTTTATAGTCCGATTTGTCTGCAATTTGGATATGTTACTGTCCTAGGCAAGTGTTTTAATAAATTCCACTTACATTTCCCAAATTCACTATAACGGTCAAATTAAAAAATATTTTTGAAAAATACTATAGTGCCAATTGCCACCTTCTTTATTAACTGTCCGATTTGTTTAAAACTTGGATATGTTATTGTCGTAGGCAAGTGTTTTAATAAATTACACTTACATTTCCCAAATTCACTATTACAGTCAAATTAAAAATTATTTTTGAAAAATACTATAGTGCCAATTGCCAACTTCTTTATTAAATGTCCGATTTGTCTGCAATTTGGATATGATATTGTCCTAGGCAAGTGTTTTAATAAATTTCACTTACATATCCCAAATTCACTATTACGGTCAAATTAAAAAATATTTTTGAAAAATACTGCCAATTGCCAACTTCTTTATTTACTGTCTGATTTATTTAAAATTTGGATATGCTATTGACCTAGGCAAGTGTTTTAATAAATTCCACTTACATATCCCAAATTCACTATTACGGTCAAATTAAAAAATATTTTTGAAAAATACTGCCAATTGCCAACTTCTTTATTTACTGTCCCATTTGTTTAAAACTTGAATATGTTATTGTCGTAGGCAAGTGTTTTAATAAATTACACTTACATTTCCCAAATTCACTATTACAGTCAAATTAAAAATTATTTTTGAAAAATACTGCCAATTGCCAACTTCTTTATTTACTGTCCGATTTGTTTAAAATTTGGATATGTTATTGTTGTAGGCTAGTGTATATGCACCATCCACATTTTACAAATATTGCGGTTAAATTTAAAAAAAAATTGGAAAAATACTGCCAATTGGCAACTTCTTTATTTATGGTCTGATTTGTTTAAAATTTATATATGTCATTATTCTAGGCTAGTGTATATGTACACACCATCCACATTTGACAAATTAACTATAATGGTCAAATTAAAAAAATATTTTGAAAAATATACTAACAATTTAAAACTTCTTTATTTACTGTCTGATTTATTTTCGGATATGTTATAGCTCTTATATAGGCAACAAGACCACACTACCACACGTTCCACTACCCCCTACAATACAGTATTTTGTCTTTTTTGTTTGTTTATTTTGCTGTAATCCCAAAACTGACTTTGCTGTTTATTGTCCGATTTGCCTACACTTTGGATATTGTCCTAAGCATTTATTGTCTGATTTATTTTTGGATATGTTATAGCCCCCAACTATTATATCTAAAATTACAATATTATTTCCACCTATAATACAGTTGATGTGTTGTTTGTTTTGCCGTAACCTAAAAACTAACATTGGTATTTGTGTTTTTACAAAACTATATTTTGCGGTTGGATTAAAAAAAAAATAAATGCAAGCTTATTATATTTGCCACAAGCTTATTATATACATCCAGCTGTTATATTTGCCACATTTCCAATATTGTTGTGACCCTCTCAACCACCTCTCATTGTAATATAATAAGTAATATATATCCACAATTATGGTCAGAACTGCCTAAATTTTGGATATGTTTTAAGCCAATGCGATAGCAAAAAATGAATTTTTAAAACCCAAAACAACTAAACACAAAACACTAATCTTTCTTTGTGCTTGTTTGGAGTAGTCTTTATTTTATCCAACTTAATTTTAATTTTGCAGTTAAAATCAAACTTCCCACATTCTAGCTCCCTTTCCAGCCAGTGGTTGGAGACATAAAGGTTACGAATATTTTCAAACTGTACAATATATCTTTTTCTACCCCTATGTTGGACTTGTTTAATAGCGCTTATTAATAATTCCGCACCATATTCCAAATCCTCCAGTCTACTACATTCTTTAAATTTAACATTGCCTTTAATATCTTGCATCTCTATGTCTTCTTGTCCAACATCATCCCACTCATTGTTACGGAAACTTAGGTTTTCTATTTTTGGAAAGGAATTTCCATAAAATGTTGCAGTTCCGTTAGTGTTAAAGCTTGCAAGTGGCTCGTTGGTAGGTAGATAAATAATGTCCAAATCACCACTGTATGGCAACACGCTATAACCTTGCCTATTCTTATTTATCTCTATAAATACAGTTTTACAGACACCTTTAACATAGTATACACCCCTCCGTCCGTCCTTTTCTGCCAACACACCCACAAACTTGTTGTTTACTACAAACGCATACACTATATAATGTCCATAATGCTCTAGATCCTCCCAACGTCGCAGGAAGTAATCTTTTAATTTATCCTCTCTTTCCCTTCTTTCTTGTTCTTTAGCCAACTGTGCTTTGTATTCCTCTGCAACAGTATTTTCCACATATTCCAATTTACGCTTATTACTGTCAATGTCTTCTAATTCCAATTTCCTCTTTTTGGAACAACTCTCTAAGAAAGGCTTGGAAAGTGGCTCTATTTCTTTAATAGTGTATGGGTACAGTTTATTGGTCCGGCTTCTTAAAACGTAGGGAGTAAGGTTAGGACTTTCCACTAAGCCTAATTCTTCTAAATTGATGTGTTTAGGTATAGTGGAGAAAGGTGTATTTGATTTTGTAAAACATGTGCCCCCAGATTTGATGTAACACTTATGCTTTACACTTATGGCATCAGGAAACTCCTCTATTACCTCCACATAGTTAGTTGGTAAACAGTTAAAGCTAAATGCAGATAGAGCATACTTTATTAACTTTTCCCTTTGTGTACTATCTTTTGGCAGTTTTAGTTGTACTCCAGTTATCTTCTTCGTATTACTATTACCCCAATATGCGCATTGTAATAAATCGTTAAACACTAAACAACAACTGTTTTGTAATTGATTGGCAACTTTCACCCACATCTTATGCAAGGTACAGCATAGAATGGAGCATTTTGAAAGTACCGTTTGTTGTCTTCTATTAGACTTAAACAATCTCTTAAAGGTTCAAACCCTTTACCAAAACCTCTACAATAGTTATAGATTGTTGCCTCTAACCTTGTTATTCCATTCTCTCTAGCTAGTTTAGACGAGAACGTTTCTTTTAGTCTCGCATCTGGACAGTTTACAAAGTTTATTATATGGTTTCCTATACTTTTAATTACTCCAGGACTTGTAATCTGGCATATAAATTTATTATATATTTTTACCCTGCTATTTACATTAAACCATGTTAAACAATCTTTACTAACATTATCTACAATAACATTATATCCATTCTTGTACGCCCCTTGGTAGCAAAAGTTAAAGTTTTCTGTAAGATATTGGCACATTTCCTCTTTATTAAATATTCCAGCCAAATCTAGTGTTATATCGAAATCCATAAGATAGTACATTTCTTTTTCCATATCTTGCAGTATCTTTGGAAGATCTTCCAACAAATCCTTAATTTTAACATTTGCAAGCTCTATTTTATAGGGAATTGCTATAGGATCATCATACTTTTGTTTAATTTGGTCAATATATTTCTTTATTATTTGTAACACACCCTCGCTTTGGACCCCAGAGGACCTCTCCAAGGAGAATGGTAGTTTGGCCACAACACCATGTCGAGCTAAAGAGAACTTTTTAAATATTCCTCGTAAGTAGCTATTAAACGAGCCACATATTTCCTTCTTAACTTTAAATTTATTCCGAACGTCCCCATCACAATCCGTAACATTGGTTATCTTAACTAACATTATGTTATCACAAAACGCATCCGTTATAGATGTTAAGTTATTTAATTTTGTTTCGCCCTCGCAATAGTTTATATTACCTATGTCTGTAAGAAGGTTATTATTACGTAGATTTTATAATAAAAACCATATACCGAATCTTTCGTTAGTAGGTTTAATACAATTTCCCAATAAATGGCTAACAGAGTACATTTCTTTTATACAAAAAAGTAGCGGAAACATGTAAACAGGACAGATTACACTATAGGCATATAGAGGCTGTAAATATATGGATATTGTATATAAACATAGGCGAGCGGTAAGTGTAACATGTAAGTGGACACCCATATGCAAATATGGAATACCCACTATTAATATAATTCCAAATTCGACTAAATAAGTTTATAGTCTCAATATAATTAACATATTAACTAACGGTGCCATCCCACATTAGTACCCAAATTGTCGAAATTCTATAATTCTATTCTTAGTCCTTGTATTAGGTTTTGTACTATTAAACCCTACATTCTTATCCTGTGCAGTAGAGTAATATATGTATTTAATACAGATACGCACATTCTACAAGACCTATACATCTGTTGTATAAGCAGCAGAATAGACGTCTCACCCATTGTGTTGTTGTAAAGTAAAACATAAATGTAAATTGTGCTGGATACAACCGGCCAAATATTAGACAGGAAATGTGTTGGAAGTGTATTGCCAAATAGTAAAACAAACACCACATAGTGCAGCATGTACGCAATCCATTACTATTTAGACAAAGGTCAGTATTGGTACAACATCCGATATATTAGCCAAACCCACAATCAAACTTGGAAAACAAACAGTAACAAATTAATATTATAGTAACAGAAATAGTAAGAGTATAAGGACATAGTAATATTTAAAGTTTATAAAACAACACAAATGACACAATAAATGACACACTCCAACACATTACGACACAGGCACAGATACTGGTTTACAGCCATTTTACACAACTTTACAGGTTCTGTCAACTGACACAAAAAATAGTTTGTAAATTGTGTAAGAAATATATGTAATATAAACAAATTTAACACAATCATAACACTTTGAGGACACAATGTTTGGACTGGGTTTCGCTAATATATCGGATGTTGTACCAATACTGACCTTTGTCTAAATAGTAATGGATTGCGTACATGCTGCACTATGTGGTGTTTGTTTTACTATTTGGCAATACACTTCCAACACATTTCCTGTCTAATATTTGGCCGGTTGTATCCAGCACAATTTACATTTATGTTTTACTTTACAACAACACAATGGGTGAGACGTCTATTCTGCTGCTTATACAACAGATGTATAGGTCTTGTAGAATGTGCGTATCTGTATTAAATACATATATTACTCTACTGCACAGGATAAGAATGTAGGGTTTAATAGTACCAAACCTAATACAAGGACTAAGAATAGAATTATAGAATTTCGACGATTTGGGTACTAATGTGGGATGGCACCGTTAGTTAATATGTAAATTATATTGAGACTATAAACTTATTTAGTCGAATTTGGAATTATATTAATAGTGGGTATTCCATATTTGCATATGGGTGTCCACTTACATGTTACACTTACCGCTCGCCTATGTTTATATACAATATCCATATATTTACAGCCTCTATATGCCTATAGTGTAATCTGTCCTGTTTACATGTTTCCGCTACTTTTTTGTATAAAAGAAATGTACTCTGTTAGCCATTTATTGGGAAATTGTATTAAACCTACTAACGAAAGATTCGGTATATGGTTTTTATTATAAAATCTACGTAATAATAACCTTCTTACAGACATAGGTAATATAAACTATTGCGAGGGCGAACCAAAATTAAATAACTTAACATCTATAACTGATGCGTTTTGTGATAACATAATGTTAGTTAAGATAACCAATGTTACGGATTGTGATGGGGACGTTCGGAATAAATTTAAAGTTAAGAAGGAAATATGTGGCTCGTTTAATAGCTACTTAGGAGGAATATTTAAAAAGTTCTCTTTAGCTGGACATGGTGTTGTGGCCAAACTACCATTCTCCTTGGAGAGGTCCTCTGGGGTCCAAAGCGAGGGTGTGTTACAAATAATAAAGAAAGATATTGACCAAATTAAACAAAAGTATGATGATCCTATAGCAATTCCCTATAAAATAGAGCTTGCAAATGTTAAAATTAAGGATTTGTTGGAAGATCTTCCAAAGATACTGCAAGATGTGGAAAAAGAAATGTACTATCTTATGGATTTCGATATAACACTAGATTTGGCTGGAATATTTAATAAAGAGGAAATGTGCCAATATCTTACAGAAAACTTTAACTTTTGCTACCAAGGGGCGTACAAGAATGGATATAATGTTATTGTAGATAATGTTAGTAAAGATTGTTTAACATGGTTTAATGTAAATAGCAGGGTAAAAATATATAATAAATTTATATGCCAGATTACAAGTCCTGGAGTAATTAAAAGTATAGGAAACCATATAATAAACTTTGTAAACTGTCCAGATGTGAGACTAAAAGAAACGTTCTCGTCTAAACTAGCTAGAGAGAATGGAATAACAAGGTTAGAGGCAACAATCTATAACTATTGTAGAGGTTTTGGTAAAGGGTTTGAACCTTTAAGAGATTGTTTAAGTCTAATAGAAGACAACAAAAGGTACTTCCAAAATGCTCCATTCTATGCTGTACCTCTGCATAAGATGTGGGTGAAAGTTGCCAATCAATTACAAAACAGTTGTTGTTTAGTGTTTAATGATTTATTACAATACGCATATTGGGGTAATAGTAATACGAAGAAGATAACTGGAGTACAACTAAAACTGCCAAAAGATAGTACACAAAGGGAAAAGTTAATAAAGTATGCTCTATCTGCATTTAGCTTTAACTGTTTACCAACTAACTATGTAGAGGTAATAGAGGAGTTTCCTGATGCCATAAGTGTAAAGCATAAGTGTTACATCAAATCTGGGGGCACATGTTTTACAAAATCAAATACACCTCTCTCCACTATACCTAAACACATCAATTTAGAAGAATTAGGCTTAGTGGAAAGTCCTAACCTTACTCCCTGCGTTTTAAGAAGCCGGACCAATAAACTGTACCCATACACTATTAAAGAAATAGAGCCACTTTCCAAGCCTTTCTTAGAGAGTTGTTCCAAAAAGAGGAAATTGGAATTAGAAGACATTGACAGTAATAAGCGTAAATTGGAATATGTGGAAAATACTGTTGCAGAGGAATACAAAGCACAGTTGGCTAAAGAACAAGAAAGAAGGGAAAGAGAGGATAAATTAAAAGATTACTTCCTGCAACGTTGGGAGGATCTAGAGCATTATGGACATTATATAGTGTATGCGTTTGTAGTAAACAACAAGTTTGTGGGAGTGTTGGCAGAAAAGGATGGACGGAGGGGTGTATACTATGTTAAAGGTGTCTGTAAAACTGTATTTATAGAGATAAATAAGAATAGGCAAGGTTATAGCGTGTTGCCATACAGTGGTGATTTGGACATTATTTATCTACTTACCAACGAGCCACTTGCAAGCTTTAACACTAACGGAACCGCAACATTTTATGGCAATTCCTTTCCAAAAATAGAAAACCTAAGTTTCCGTAACAATGAGTGGGATGATGTTGGACAAGAAGACATAGGGATGCAAGATATTAAAGGCAATGTTAAATTTAAAGAATGTAGTAGACTGGAGGATTTGGAATATGGTGCGGAATTATTAATAAGCGCTATTAAACAAGTCCAACATAGGGGTAGAAAAAGATATATTGTACAGTTTGAAAATATTCGTAACCTTTATGTCTCCAACCACTGGCTGGAAAGGGAGCTAGAATGTGGGAAGTTTGATTTTAACTACAAAATTAAAATTAAGTTGGATAAAATAAAGACTACTCCAAACAAGCACAAAGAAAGATTAGTGTTTTGTGATTAGTTGTTTTGGGTTTTAAAAATTTATTTTTTGTTATTGCATTGGCTTAAAACATATCCAAAATTTGTTCTGACCATAAATATTTTGTGGATTACTTATTATATTACAATGAGAGGTAGTTGAGAGGGTCACAACAATATTGGAAATGTGGCAAATATAACAGCTGGATGTATATAATAAGCTTGTGGCAAATATAATAAGCTTGCATTTATTTTTTTTTTAATCCAACCGCAAAATATAGTTTTGTAAAAACACAAATACCAATGTTAGTTTTTAGGTTACGGCAAAACAAACAACACATCAACTGTATTATAGGTGGAAATAATATTGTAATTTTAGATATAATAGTTGGGGGCTATAACATATCCAAAAATAAATCAGACAATAAATGCTTAGGACAATATCTAAAGTGACAATAAACAGCAAAGTCAGTTTTGGGATTACAGCAAAATAAACAAACAAAAAAGACAAAATACTGTATTTTAGGGGGTAGTGGAACGTGTGATAGTGTGGTCTTGTTGCCTATATAAGAGCTATAACATATCCGAAAATAAATCAGACAGTAAATAAAGAAGTTTTAAATTGTTAGTATATTTTTCAAAATATTTTTTTAATTTGACCATTATAGTTAATTTGTCAAATGTGGATGGTGTGTACATATACACTAGCCTAGAATAATGACATATATAAATTTTAAACAAATCAGACCATAAATAAAGAAGTTGCCAATTGGCAGTATTTTTCCAAATTTGTTTAAAATTTAACCGCAATATTTGTAAAATGTGGATGGTGCATATACACTAGCCTACAACAATAACATATCCAAATTTTAAACAAATCGGACAGTAAATAAAGAAGTTGGCAATTGGCAGTATTTTTCAAAAATAATTTTTAATTTGACTGTAATAGTGAATTTGGGAAATGTAAGTGTAATTTATTAAAACACTTGCCTACGACAATAACATATCCAAGTTTTAAACAAATGGGACAGTAAATAAAGAAGTTGGCAATTGGCAGTATTTTTCAAAAATATTTTTTAATTTGACCGTAATAGTGAATTTGGGATATGTAAGTGGAATTTATTAAAACACTTGCCTAGGTCAATAGCATATCCAAATTTTAAATAAATCAGACAGTAAATAATGAAGTTGGCAATTGGCAGTATTTTTCAAAAATATTTTTTAATTTGACCGTAATAGTGAATTTGGGATATGTAAGTGAAATTTATTAAAACACTTGCCTAGGACAATATCATATCCAAATTGCAGACAAATCGGACATTTAATAAAGAAGTTGGCAATTGGCACTATAGTATTTTTCAAAAATAATTTTTAATTTGACTGTAATAGTGAATTTGGGAAATGTAAGTGTAATTTATTAAAACACTTGCCTACGACAATAACATATCCAAGTTTTAAACAAATCGGACAGTTAATAAAGAAGGTGGCAATTGGCACTATAGTATTTTTCAAAAATATTTTTTAATTTGACCGTTATAGTGAATTTGGGAAATGTAAGTGGAATTTATTAAAACACTTGCCTAGGACAGTAACATATCCAAATTGCAGACAAATCGGACTATAAACACTAAAGATAGTTTTTTAGCCTGAATTTGAAAATTAATTTTTAAAAATATAGAGGAGGGATGGGGATTGGGAAAATACATTTAATATAGGCAAGGGTTGGACATTAGTACAGGCTAACAAGGAAACTTGTGTAAGGCGGGAGCTGGTGTCGGTGCAAAAACGGCTCCCCATAAGAATAACATGGGAAAAAAGCGCCGATTGTGGGGTCTCCACTACTGTTTCAATTTCACCACTACTGTGTGCAATTTTTTACCTTACGATATTTGTTGTACCTCGTTGACATTTCGTAGTTAACACGGTGATTTTTTATGGCCATTGTGAAATTATAAAAATATAATTTACTGTTGGTAATTTACTGTACGCACTAAACATTAAAATGTTCATTAAAATTGCCTTCTATTCCGTTAAAAGATTAACAGATATATGCAATTTCAAGTCAGTCAGTGTATTAGTTTTTTGTGTAACTAAGGAATAAATATATCACTTTTAGTATTATAATAACAAAAATAATAAAATTTATTAGCGCAAAGAGATAGGTTCACATGTTTAGTATTATTAGTACAAGGAACAAGAAAGTCACATTCTGAGTCACATTAATGAAAGTGACTTCTGTGCACTTCCTTTAAACTTTGTTTTGGTCATTTCTCTACGTCAATTGGTTACAGAGAAATTGAAAGTGCTGAATACAACACTTTTCCAATTTTATTCTTATGGAGAATAAGAAAAAAAATTATAGCTCGCTTATTTATGAACGTATATTAACGAAACTTGGTATACGGCTTCATCTAGTTGTGGTCTATTGTTATTTGCACAACAAAATTATTTACCAATAATTCCCGTAGCAGCAAACCTGCGTCCTCAGCTCCCATATTATTCTTATGGAGAAGAAGTAAAAAGTAATGTATTCTTCTTTTATTACTTATGAACATAAATTATGAACATAAATTAATAAAACTTGGTATGTTTGTTCACGCTGTTGAATTCTATTGATATTTGAATAAAAACCCATTTTTGGTGTTCCAGGTTTGCTGCGACGGGGGTATTATTATGATAATTATAACATATTACTAGCCCTATTCAATGAACTTAATATCAATACTAAAAGGGTAATATAGTTTTGTTTCAAAACCAAGACAGTTCTTTATAATGTTCCTTCGACAAAAGTGGTTGTAGGCTCTTTTGTCTTACTAACACCCAATGATTTTTTCAAACGATGCACGGTTGATACTTTTTCTGCACATCTGGATGGCTGCCTTCCATTTATCATCTCCTTGTAACAAAGATTCCTAACTATCCTATCTGGCTGTAACATTATTAGTCAGCCTGACTCTGGCCATGGGAGAAACATTCTCCTGTAAGACACACACCATAAACCTTTATTATTGTCTTTTAGGATTAAGAATCCTTGCTCCGGTGACGTATTTTTGAAATGTCTTAATTTGACGTTTCCTTATTGTTGTCATGGTTCATCCATCCCAAATGATTATTTCGTCTGGTCTTATACCACTTTTTTCGTACTATTTTTATTTTCAACACTATTAAAATGTTACCAGTTTATTACGGAATGGTCGATACCAAAGTCTTGTTATTATATAATGTCAACCATTTGTTCTGAAGTATACTTTATTAAAAGCCCAACAATACTTATAATAGCGGACAAGAGAGTTAACAGTTGAGGGATCAGCCAATTGTAGACGTGCTGCATTGCCAAAACTGCACACCAGCTGATTGGATTTTTTCTTTTTCAAAATGGCAACAGCGTCAGCGTAGAACCATGCTATTGGCTACGGCCCAACTGTCAACTTTCTTGTCCGCTATTATGGATCTAGTTTCGAATGTAAACAAGATTGAGAACTTGCTAAGTTGGTGGACCTGGCCCATTTCAATACATCTGGCGAGTGCTTCAACCACCACGCTGTCGTAAACTAAAATTTGTTATGCTTTGTTAAGTTCATTTGTTATACTCATAGTGTTCATCGGTGTGAAATAGTTAAAAATCCTTACAAATATATTAAAATACATCTTATGCAGCAATTTTTTATACCAAAAATTTGACAATTACTTACGATCAAATAAGCGCACGCGGACAGCACGATCGACAAAATAAGGATTGGTCTCATTTTGAAGTTACTTGAAGCTTCTGAAACAAAGTTATAATACATCAAAATTAGTTGGCTTTAGAACTCTAATGCCAATTGCATAATCATCTGAAAGACCCGGTCACATCAACGCGGTAAGTGGGAAACGAGTTCACGGGCGACCATCAATCTCCCGCCTGAACGCTGCATGCAGGGTTTCTAGCGTTTCCTGCGCTTCCCGCGCCTGCGTCCTCAGTAGATAAAACGCAAACTATTCAGTTGTCTCCTCGCCATGCTCAACTGAGGCTTGAGCGTTTGGTACTCTCAAAATTAAAGCCTTTCTTTATTTATGTCATTCACCCATTGTTTGGGGGGTTCTCATTCGCCTTCAGTCACAGCAAGCAACAGCATTGCTCCATCAAACGACGACGTGGGATTCACGCGAATTAGTATAATTGTACATGCAAAAAAATAAGCTATTACAGTGACAACCTGTGCACTTAGACTACACCTCAATACAGTTTACTGGCTTCCTGCTTCGCACCCCCGTCCCGTGACGGTGAAGCTTGTCTAATTACTGCATGCGATCTTCCTGCGGAAAATCAATGGTAATAAAATTGTCTAAGAACTAGACCGCTTCCACCGCGTCGGTGTGGCCAAGGCATCGAATTAAATCAACTGCATCGAACTAAATCTGAATAGAAGAGTGAATAAAACATAGAGAATGTGATAGTGCTAATGGGATTATTATAATTAACTGGCTGGCTCCCACTATGCTTAATCGTCATTGTCTCTGAAAGCGATACGTTAAAATAATTAATCACGACCATTCCATTTCTCATTGAACAGCTTTTGTTTTGTAAATTATGGAATAAATTGTCATATTAGCCACATTTTTTATTCCAAATTATCCATTACAGATTTTTAAATAACGGGTTCCTCTAATAGAATAATCGTAGTTTTTTTAATTCCTGCAATTCACAGTAACCTGATAAAAATCACAGATAAACATCTGTGTCAATAACTTGAAAAGTCATAATCTTAAATAATATTTGTTATAGATTCCGCTGTAATAGAAAACCCATTTACGAAATTGTATAATAATATCAGAGCAAAGAAAAAACAAAACATATCACAATCAATTTCTTGTATTTTTTTAGAAAATCTATTCTACTCCAACACGTTTTACTAGTTATATTATACCATTAAGTATATTCCCTGTCCATTATTGTTTGGAGTTGCAAGACATAAGTGTAAAGAAGAAAACCTACATTTACCGTTGAATTGATTCAACAGACTCTCCACTGTTAAACAAGTTTAAAGGATTTTTCAAGCGACATTGCGTCGTTTATAAAGCGTCTTATAGTGTCCCCATACAAGTTTGTAATCGGTAAGTGAATATAAAAACTTCAAAAGTATGAAAAACAAAACAACATTTTAGCCAATTTTTCCAGACACCTGATATATTTTATTCATTTTAATAAATCTTTAATTGGATTTTATATAGAGTTAAAATAATATTATTAACAGCATCGAAAGCATAGAATTTAAAATTATCGCTCCAAACCCATTGGTTATTGAATATTAAAATTGGGGATCACAGTTCGATATCTGAGTTTTTCTCTTTAAGAATAAATACAACTTGAGCTCGGTTGATCAAAATGAATTGATCAATGAATTATTATATCGG
Organism: Allygus modestus; assembly: GCA_963675035.1. Lineage (NCBI taxonomy): Eukaryota > Metazoa > Arthropoda > Insecta > Hemiptera > Cicadellidae > Allygus > Allygus modestus. The sequence goes on from OY776117.1 coordinate 29,606,638, forward strand.
CCAAGTGCCTTGGTAAAAGTGCCCCATAAATATTTCTAGATTTTTTTAACCCTAATAAATATATTCTTTTTACTCCCAGATTACTCACGCCAAAGTCATTCTTGATATAATACTTAATTATGCATTATATTAATCTACATTATATTAAGTGATTTTACCTTTTTATGAATTCATTGTGATCATATCTAGAGGTTTTAATGACAATCGATTGTCTAAATAAAGAATATAAAAACAGTTAATAAAATATGTAAACAACTAAACTGTAAACCAAACCGTAAATGTTAATGACTTTTATATTAACATTTTATGAAAATTCTGTACTTTTGAGAACTAAGGATAATCAAATAATTTTTAGAATATATGTCAGCCCTTGCATGGATACAAACTTCTATTGTTTTAAAAAACGCTGATCGCTATAACAATATTTATAAACGAGATCAAATAATTTGCATAGTCGCATTTTAAAACCTCGATTAAGAAAAAATCAAGTCATACTTTGGTATGATTGAAAATGTAATAATATCCCCTTATAATTATTTTTAACAAGGGAAAACTAAGTGAAATCTCAGAAGTAAGTAATTTTGTTCTTGAGAATTGTACTCAGGTAAATTCTACTACATGACACACATTGTAATTAAAAATTCCATGTCTAATCCAACATTTTTAATCATATGATGAGTATTTCGACACGTTTATCTACATTTAAAACGCTTGATACGTTATTCTTCTGCTTATCGTTTTACGTTAGTATATATAAAAAATAAACGATGAGTAATATTTAATTTACAATAAAAGATGATAATATAAAGAAAAATTTAAAACAAATTATTCTGAAACAAAAAAGTACAATTTGAAGTTAAAATAGTATAAAATAATATAGGTTAACTATATAGTTTGACTATATAGGTTGACTTACCAAACTCCTGAATAATATTTCAAATTCTCTCCCCCTTATATACCTAGGCTTTTTTCACAGACAATAAAATATGATAATTCCTATTACGTAAAAACTAATGTGTAGGACCGATAATACTAAGTTTAATTAAAAAATATAATTAACAGAACAATATTAAATTAATTTTTATACTATGAAAACAAAACAATTTATTGTTACAACACAAATCCGGTTTCCATGTCATAACTTGTTTACGACTATATTTTTATTAAAATACGTTATGGCAATTGACTGCTAAAATTAAAGTTTGTACGGATGACTCACAGTATTTCCTGAAATATAAACAATCGTTTAAAACGTAATAGCAAAACTCTGTAGGTTTTATGTGGATTATGTAATGACCCACAAATTGACGGAAACAAGTAAATAATTACCTAAATATCTTCAAACAAGTTACTTTTCCTCAGTCGGTGGTATAATAAACCATAGGATTTATTATTTAATAATCTAAAATTTGATTAATAATATATTTGATTATCTTAGCAACACTGCCAAACTGCGAAACATTGGCAAAAATTTAGTTTTGAAACATTAAACATTCAGCCCAGCACCATAAATCTAGGTCAGACGTTTTGAGGCCCCCATGTCCCAAAAAAACCACTTGACAAAATGTTTATGTTTACATTATTATTCATTATGTATATCAACATATATTTCACACATTTGGTCTACAGTTGTTATTAAAGTATGGATACCATTCTTACAATAACAATTGTAAATAAAGTTGTAACATAAAAAAGAGTACTCAGTTTCTTGAAAAATGCTAAATATATATATTTACATATTGATAACTATGTTCACAATTTAGTGCTACAAATATTATTAATATTAAAATAATTGAAACAGAGTACCCTTTAAACAGAGTCACATAATAAAAATATTTGAAGAGGACTTTGTTGGAATTCTTTTAATATTTATGTTTTACATATTGATTCATATACGTATGTGTCCGTAGGCACTATTATTTTGTATAGTGCGATCTTGATGAAAGTTGGTATAAACATAAACATGTGAGTAAGAATTTGTTTTCATGAGTTCAAAACCTTGACAGAGAGTACAATCCGGGGAGGTGTTTTAGGAGGAGGGCTTGTACCCCAAAACTGTTATCTTCGATTGGTTTCAGCTTAAAATTATAAATAGTTTAGTACTTTAAGTTGTTGAAATGAGTCAATTCGTTACTCAAATATTAATCAAATTAAACACAGTGTTTATAAAACGTGGAATGTGGCTTCATTTGATTATGATCTATTGATTTTTTCTTCCCCCATATTGCGGTCCCGTAATACTCAGCTCCAATATATTCCTCTGGAGTCACGCTCCGTTTATTTATGAACAACCATTGATAACACTTGGTTTGTGGCTTCAATCTTGATTTATATTTATATTTGCATAAAATCCAATCTATCGTGTTCTTTTAGCAGGTCACCTGCTTACTTAGCCCTGATCTTCTATTGAGAATAAATACAATATTAGCTCATGATTATTTATAACTAGCTGATACCCGTGCTTCACACAGGTGAATAAAATTCCTGCTGCAACTAAATCTGTTTAAGTAATTCGCTGATCTATTAAACCTATTGTCCATAGTAATAACATTGTAAATTTAAGGCCCACTGGGAAGGAGTCCTATAAGATTGCCAAGATGTGAATCTGCCTATATGTACAACAGATAAATTATATACTTACATGCAAATTTTCAGCTCGATTGTGTCTCTTTATTTTATAAATGTATAGGATTATATTCAGTTGGAAGTTGGTGATTGGCTTTATGTGGTGTAGGGTACACACCCACACGCAGTTTTTTTGCATTTGGAAATTTTCTGAGTACGCAGGTTTGCTGCAACGGGGTATTTTCTTAAATTACCGGTGTAACAATGTTTTCCTATTCCGTCCACAAAAACCCCCCCTCCATTCTACGTTAACCTAATGACCTCCAATCTTAACATTTTTCTCCTCTTAGGGTGCTGTGTTATAGAGGGGTTCAGCATTGTACTAAACATTATCACAGTTTTTATTTAAAAGGAGTATATTTTTAATTTATTGCATGTTTTTTAATGGAGAGCGATCCCCGTAAACAATTGTTCTTCCCACTTTACAGATCTATCAATTTTCAGAACCACCGGAATGTGGCATTATCACAAAGCTAAGCCACTGGCAATTGGCAAAAGCGATGATCCCCGGACCTTGTGGACCGAAGTGAAGCTTTCTAGATACATACTTATTTATAAGTATTCGTGTACATGTTTCGTCAAAAAATATAAGAAAAGGATTAAATTGACCTGAGTGTCGTAGCTGGTAATTTGAAATATCGCTCAATGAGATGCTTAATTATTCTTTTAAATTAAAATAATAGATAGACGAGGATTGGATTCGTTGCATATGTTTGAATAAATATGCTTTCACAACAACAATTATATTGTTGCTGTAAAAGTACAAGGAAAATAGTCTTCAATAAGAAAAATATTTTGGATAATGTTCACAAGTAAACGGGTTTAAATTTAAAGCATTAAACGTATTAGATTCATTAAATTTGCTGTGTAGAAAATGATTGAAAACTCTAACAATAGTGTTACAGCGTTATTTGCCTGCAAATTATAATGTATTTAAAACTTCTAAAGAGAGGTGTTGTTTAACGGTTTCTAGCTTGCATTTCCTAAAACAACAAAATTATTTATTGATGGTCAATGCATATTTGTAAAAATACAGGTTTCTATTTTCAATAATTCAAGAAAATAATAATTATGTTGGTTTAATTCCAACGCGTGTATATATAAACATTGTTGTGGTAAAGTTCTAAGGGGGATCGCACTTTGTATTACAAAGTACAATATTCTGTTTTGTTATGTGGAAGTAGAGTCTTTTAGCGAAATTCCCCTATAGGGAAGAAGCTATTACCGTAGGTTTCATGCTAAGACTTAAGACCGAGACCATGATAACTTTTCATTTTGAGGTCCCCACATGCCAAAAAACACCATTCGTTAAAATGTTTATATATATACATATATATATATATATATATGTCCTTAACCACGATAACTCTCGTAAAAAAGGTCCGATCTTAATTAAATTTGGCACAAATGTGTAAAGTACCATTTATTTGAACGAGTTCGAAAACCTGACGAATCGCACCATCCGAAGAGGAGTTTTTTCCTGGTTTTTTACCGCAAAAATGGGTTTTTTGGGGTTTCCACATGTAATTTTTATTTAAATAAAATATTTTTACCATTGAATTCAACATAAAACAAAAACAATTTGGTATTTTGGTCATTGCTCTACGTCAATTGGTTACTGAGATATTCAAAGTGCTAAACACAGTACGTTGTCTAATTTTATTCGTATGGAGAAAAAGAACAATTGTATATCTCGCTTATTTAAGAACATAAACTGACGAAATTTGGTATATGGCTTCATCTGGTTATGGTTTATTGCTGTTTGTACAAAATAAATTTTCGCCTATGGTTCCCGCAGCAGCAAACCTAGGTACTTGGTCCCCATGTTATTCTTATGGAAAATAATTGAAATATTGTATATCGCTTATTTATAAATGTATATGGATGAAACTTGGTATGTAACTTCACTATTGATATTTGCGTAAAAACCAATTATTTTTTGTTTCTTGTTGTAGCAAACCTCCGTACTCGTCCCCAATGTCATTCTTATGGAGAATAATTTGTATTTTAAATATCGCTTGTTTGTGAATATATTTCTTATGAATCCTGTTAAGTGTTTTAATGTGTTATGTGTGTGTGTATTCATTGGACATTCGCTGAGTATGCAGGTTTGCTGCGACGGGGGTGTTTGGTTCTAACGTTCTTGAGACGCATAGATGAGTCTTGAACTGATAATGTCACCTTGGTGACAAAAATGACAGAAAATGGATCGTGATGGGTCAAAACCGGTACCACAATCTATCAGGTTATTTAAAAAACATAGACTAAACCATTTTTTGGTAAGTTGGTAAGTTAAAAGTTACAATGCGTCAAGGCTACAAAAATAATGAATAGTTTGAAATTGAGTATTGGCTAAGCTAGAATAAAACCTTAACCAATAAGTAATAATTGAGTCTTAGAAACAAAATAAAAAGCCAATTTACTGTTTCTTCACGGAAACAAATCATTGGGCATCTCTATACAGCTGAATACAATCGTAGACTTATGGAAGCAATCTCACAGAAAGTAGGCTTAGCGGGAATATCTCGGCTTAGGTGACATCAAGTGCCATTACTGCTCATGAGACTAGAGAATATTTTGAAGCAAGGAGAAGGAACTTGAACCTACAGTAAATAACTATAAATAAACGGTATCAGGAAACTGACACATACTTTCTCCCTTTTAGCCCAACTTTAATGAATAAATTACTTTTTATTTACTAAATATAGAATACAAAGCACGGTCGAATGTACAGAAAATCTTGTAAACAAGTTGTTTCTAAAAACATCCACCCAAATCCCTGCTTTGGAGGCACTACAGAATCCATTGCTGCACTCGTGGTTTTAAGAGGGGAAATGCCCCCTATTCCCCCCCAGGGTTATTAAGGGGCTACATATTTCGAATTTCCTCTGTTGGTCAATACTAACTTGACAAGCATATCAAGTTTGAATGAAATTGATCAGTAAATAAGAGAGAAATAGTAATTTGTTTATTCCCCATAAGAATAACATGGGTACAACGTACTGCGTTTACCGCAAAATGAAAATTTCAATTTTCTCCGCAACCAGCAATCGTAGAATAGTAATTAAAAATACTAAATTATTTAGTTTTTTGAGCTCTTTTTAATGGTGAATAGTAATATTTTTTTATATTTATGCCTTTTTATGAAAAATCCAAAAAACAGAATTTTTGATGTTTTAAGTCCTGTAATTTCTGAACTCGACTTTTTACAGGAATGCGGGTGGTGCCATTTTGTTGGAAAACTAAAGTTCTACAAACGACTAAAGTTTAATCAAAATCGTTAGAGCCGTTTTTGAGAAATTTTGATTTTTCATGGTTTTTGGAGGTTTTGGAGGGAAAATTACCTTTAAAAATCAAAAATTCAAAAAAATGAAAAAAACGCCTGGAGATATCGTGGATTAGTACCTACATGCCAAATTTCATAAAAATCGGCCTATTGGTTAAGGCTCTAGCTCTGTACACATCCACACAGACACACACACACACACACACACACACACACACACACACACACACACACACACACACACACACAGACAGACATCACGTAAAGACCACTTTTTTGGGTTCAGGGTGCACCAAAACGAATATTTCCACTAACAACTCAAATTAGAAAATTTTTACGAAAACAATACTTTCTCCATATACTATGTATAGGGGAGAAAGTAATAAAAAATTGACATGAGTAGAATAACCGGCGCCGGCGTGCGAAACTAAACTGTTGCATCGTTGTTAAAAGTTTCGGTATTTCACGCTATGTATTAAAATATGTAGAAAATGTTTGTTACGAAAAAGTATTCTGACGGCTAGATTACATTACAATTTTATTACTAGGAGTGCAAATAAACAACTCATTCAAATATTTCATGTATTGAACAGTTACAATAAACAGTTAGGTTACAGATGTTTCTTTCCAATCATATATGTATTTTTATTAAGTTTTATAAAAAAATAAAGCGAATAATAAAGGACAACTTATTTAATTTCTATAAATGCAAATATAATAATCAATACTGAATCATAAATGTTATCTATAATGTAAAGTTATGATAATAATCCAGAAACTGATATAAATAGATTAATGTTCACTGGTGTGCTTAATAAAAGCGATTCATTGTTTTATAATAACTTAAACTCAGATTAGCGTAAAATTAAAATAATATCAAGACGTTTTAAAGGAACCACAACTAACTCGCCTTTTATTCTAGGTAAACAATGAGTCCCATTGAATTTAAATAACGTGCTATAACTTTAATTCTTATTCTTATTAGATCTAGGCAGTAAAATCCTCAATAAAAACTGAAATCGAATATATATTTGTATTTTATCATATAACCGTAACAAATACGTAAAGTGTTATGATATGCAAATATAAGTATATTTTATTATGGTATTAATACAAAAGTAAAACATACGTAAAATACGTATTTGTATTTTATAATCGTCTCGTTATAAAGAGTGTGTATGAAATAACTCCTTGATTAATAAATTTGGCTTTCATAATTTGTATTCATTATATTAAGTTTTTGTTATATATTTTTAAGTTCGTTATACTTACTACTAATACTTATCACAGTTGGCACCCTTGTGTGCCACTGTATGTCGGTCAGTTCATCTTTGCAGTATGAACAATTAATGAGGATATCTACTATGATATTTAGAGAGACAGACTTTAAATCAGAACTCTAAATTTTGAGACGGACAGATTAACTGAACACGAAAAGGATTATTATGGCCTTCATAGACGAAGTCCGCATTATAACTGTGACCGTGATCCATAAGAAATAAGTCTTCCTTACAGGTGGAATAAAGTGGGAGAATCACATGGCCACTAAATGATCCCAGACCTAACCTAAACCAGGTCTTATACCGTTAGGTGTTATTAAGAGGGCTCGTTATTTACTCAGAGAAGATTTTTAACATTACTAATATAAGTGAGAGGATTGTTGCAAGCATTAGCATCCATCTCATCCGACATGTTGTTTAGTACGTGGTGAGCTGGGTTAGCGGTTGGACGGGCGTAGGGTACAAATGGTGCATATTTGAAGTGTATTGAATAAAAATAATGAGGATGTACTCTTTCAGAATATGTAACTATTATATAATTTAATTATGATGCTGTTACAATACCACTTAAAGCCAAGGAGTTTTAACACAAACATTCTCTATAGTAATATGTCTGATATGTGACGACGATTTCTCAGAAACTACAGGCGCCACAATTATGTATGTAAAACATCAATAGTTCGCAGGTATTAGTGGTGCAGGAATATATTTTAAGTTAACAATCTAAGGCCTTGTTCAGTAAATATATTATAAAATGTATGTATTTGGTCATTAAGGATCACGGTTTTTAGTACAGCTTTAGTTAGGTGGTCACAATAGGCTAAACATCCTACATAATACTGACGTGTCATGGCGGTATGGAACCATTTTCACAGCAAATATTTAAAAAATAAGAATAATCATTGATTGAAATATTTGAGTATAAAAATAGCTGATACCATCTCTTTATGCTTAATACTAGTAAATTAATTTTCTTTATCTGTTACACATAGTGGAATTTATTCGTTCGGTGTATATTTTCTCTTGTCAAATGTAACCAAAACTAAACGGTTATATATTTCATTAATCAACAAATTTAGATTTGTAATTGGAATAATATATTTTAGTGAAGTAATCTTGTAGTGTGTTCATACTATGAGCGGCCTTCGCTTCAAAAATCGTTTGCGGCTGATTATACAGTTCAGTTAATGTAGTACATTAAACCACCAACAGAAAAGGTGTGGCCCAGAGCCGTGTCTCTCCTTCTTTATTGGTTTAACCCAGAAACTCAACTGCCTCTATATCTTCATCATAACAAGTGTTATCATTCGCTGCGGTTCTAAAACTCTACCACTTTGCGCGAGCTACAGAACAAATCGATTTTCTTTCCTCTTTATTACGTACTGGTACTACAACTGTTTCTAAATGAAAGATTTTGTTTGGACGCAAGCAAAATCGAAGTTTTAAGTATACTAAGATTTTCTAAGATGTAAAGTAAATCGAATATAACTATTCGAAAAATGACCACTCATTCAGAGTAAAACCAAACCATTATAATTGGGTTTGGCTAATATATCGGATGTTGTACCAATACTGACCTTATACATTTGTCTAAATAATAATGGATTGCTTACATGCTGCACTATGTGGTGTTTGTCTTACTATTTGGCAATGCACTTCCAACACATTTCCTGTCTAATATCTGGCCAGTTGTATCCAGTCTTAGCACAATTTACATTTATGTTTTACTTTACAACAACACAATGGGTGAGACGTCTATTCTGCTGCTTATACAACAGATCTATGTACAGGTCTTGTAGAATGTGCGTATCCGATTTAAATGCATAAATTACTCTACAGGATAAGAATGTAAGGTTTAATTGTACAAAACCTAATATTATACAAGGACTAAGAATAGACAGTGAATTATAGAATTTGGACAATATGGGTACTAATGCGGGATGGCACCGTTAGTTAATATGTTAATTATATTGAGACTATCAACTTATTTAGTCGAATTTGGAATTATATTAATAGTGGGTATTCCATATTTGCACATGGGTCTAGGTGTCCACTTACATGTTATACTTACCGCTCGCCTATGTTTATATACAATATCCATATATTTACTCCACAACACATATATGCCTATAGTGTAATTATATCTGTCCTGTTTACATGTTTCCGCTACTTTTTTGTTGTATAAAAGAAATGTACTCTGTTAGCCATTTATTGGGAAATTGTATTAAACCTACTAACGAAAGATTTGGTATATGGTTTTTATTAGAAAATCTCCGTAATAATAACCTTCTTACAGACATAGGTAATATAAACTATTGCGAGGGCGAACCAAAATTAAATAACTTAACATCTATAACGGATGCGTTTTGTGATAACATAATGTTAGTTAAGATAACCAATGTTACGGATTGTGATGGGGACGTTCGGAATAAATTTAAAGTTAAGAAGGAAATATGTGGCTCGTTTAATAGCTACTTACGAGGAATATTTAAAAAGTTCTCTTTAGCTCGACATGGTGTTGTGGCCAAACTACCATTCTCCTTGGAGAGGTCCTCTGGGGTCCAAAGCGAGGGTGTGTTACAAATAATAAAGAAAGATATTGACCAAAATAAACAAAAGTACGATGATCCTATAGCAATTCCCTATAAAATAGAGCTTGCAAATGTTAAAATTAAGGATTTGTTGGAAGATCTTCCAAAGATACTGCAAGATCTGGAAAAAGAAATGTACTATCTTATGGATTTCGATATAACACTAGATTTGGCTGGAATATTTAATAAAGAGAACATGTGCCAATATCTTACAGAAAACTTTAACTTTTGCTACCAAGAGGCGTACAAGAATGGATATAATGTTATTGTAGATAATCTCCATGTTAGTAAAGACTGTTTAACATGGTTTAATGTAAATAGCAGGGTAAAAATATATAATAAATTTATATGCCAGATTACAAGCCCTGGAGTAGTTAAAAGTATAGGAAACCATATAATAAACTTTGTAAACTGTCCAGATGCGAGACTAAAAGAAACGTTCTCGTCTAAACTAGCTAGAGAGAATAGAATAACAAGGTTAGAGGCAACAATCTATAACTATTGTAGAGGTTTTGGTAAAGGGTTTGAACCTTTAAGAGATTGTTTAAGTCTAATAGAAGACAACAAAAGGTACTTCCAAAATGCTCCATTCTATGCTGTACCTCTGCATAAGATGTGGGTGAAAGTTGCCAATCAATTACAAAACAGTTGTTGTTTAGTGTGTAACGATTTATTACAATACGCATATTGGGGTAATAGTAATACGAAGAAGATAACTGGAGTACAACTAAAACTGCCAAAAGATAGTACACAAAGGGAAAAGTTAATAAAGTACGCTCTATCTGCATTTAGCTTTAACTGTTTACCAACTAACTACGTGGAGGTGATAGAGGAGTTTTCTGATGCCATAAGTGTAAAGCGTAAGTGTTACATCAAATCTGGGGGCACATGTTTTACAAAATCAAATACAACTTTCTCCACTATACCTAAACACATCAATTTAGAAGAATTAGGCTTAGTGGAAAGTCCTAACCTTACTCCCTACGTTTTAAGAAGCCAGACCAATAAACTGTACCCATACACTATTAAAGAAATAGAGCCACTTTCCAAGCCTTTCTTAGAGAGTTGTTCCAAAAAGAGGAAATTGGAATTAGAAGACATCGACAGTAATAAGCGTAAATTGGAATATGTGGAAAATACTGTTGCAGAGGAATAAAAAGCACAGTTGGCTAAAGAACAAGAAAGAAGGGAAAGAGAGGATAAATTAAAAGATTACTTCCTGCGACGTTGGGAGGATCTAGAGCATTATGGATGGATGTTATATGGTGTATGCGTTTGTAGTAAACAACAAGTTTGTGGGGGTGTTGGCAGAAAAGGATGGACAGAGGGGTGTATACTATGTTAAAGGTGTCTGTAAAACTGTGTTTATAGAGATAAATAAGAATAGGGAAGGTTATAGAGTGTTGCCATATACTGGTGATTTGGACATTATTTACCTACCTACCAACGAGCCACTTGCAAGCTTTAACGCTAACGGAACCACAACATTTTATGGTAATTCCTTTCCAAAAATAGAAAACCTAAGTTTCCATAACAATGTGTGGGATGATGTTGGACAAGAAGACATAGAGATGCAAGATATTAAAGGTAATATTAAATTTAAAGAATGTAGTAGACTAGAGGATTTGGAAGATGGTGCGGAATTATTAATAAGCGCTATTAAACAAGTCCAACATAGGGGTAGAAAAAGATATATTGTACAGTTTGAAAATATTCGTAACCTTTATGTCTCCAACCACTGGCTGGAAAGAGAGCTAGAATGTGGGAAGTTTGATTTTAACTACAAAATTAAAATTAAGTTGGATAAAATAAAGACTACTCCAAACAAGCACAAAGAAAGATTAGTGTTGTGTGCTTAGTTGTTTTGGGTTTTAAAAATTTATTTTTTATTATCGCATTGGCTTAAAACATATCCAAAATTTAGGCAGTTCTGACCATAAATATTTTGTGGATATATATTACAATGAGAGGTAGTTGAGAGGGCCCCAAAAATATTGGAAATGTGGCAAATATAACAGCTGGATGTATATAATAAGCTTGCATTTATTTTTTTTAATTTATGTTTTACTTTACAACAACACAATGGGTGAGACGTCTATTCTGTATGTACAGGTCTTGTAGAATGTGCGTATCCGATTTAAATGCATAAACTACTCTACAGGATAAGAATGTAGGGTTTAATTGTACAAAACCTAATATTATACAAGGACTAAGAATAGACAGTGAATTATAGAATTTGGACAATATGGGTACTAATGCGGGATGGCACCGTTAGTTAATATGTTAATTATATTGAGACTATCAACTTATTTAGTCGAATTTGGAATTATATTAATAGTGGGTATTCCATATTTGCACATGGGTCTAGGTGTCCACTTACATGTTATACTTACCGCTCGCCTATGTTTATATACAATATCCATATATTTACTCCACAACACATATATGTCTATAGAACAAATCGATTTTCTTTCCTCTTTATTACGTAGTGGTACTACAACTGTTTCTAAATGAAAGATTTTGTTTGGACGCAAGCAAAATCGAAGTTTTAAGTATACTAAGATTTTCTAAGATGTAAAGTAAATCGAATATAACTATTCGAAAAATGACCACTCATTCAGAGTAAAACCAAACCATTATAATTGGGTTTGGCTAATATATCGGATGTTGTACCAATACTGACCTTATACATTTGTCTAAATAATAATGGATTGCTTACATGCTGCACTATGTGGTGTTTGTCTTACTATTTGGCAATGCACTTCCAACACATTTCCTGTCTAATATCTGGCCAGTTGTATCCAGTCTTAGCACAATTTACATTTATGTTTTACTTTACAACAACACAATGGGTGAGACGTCTATTCTGCTGCTTATACAACAGATCTATGTACAGGTCTTGTAGAATGTGCGTATCCGATTTAAATGCATAAATTACTCTACAGGATAAGAATGTAAGGTTTAATTGTACAAAACCTAATATTATACAAGGACTAAGAATAGACAGTGAATTATAGAATTTGGACAATATGGGTACTAATGCGGGATGGCACCGTTAGTTAATATGTTAATTATATTGAGACTATCAACTTATTTAGTCGAATTTGGAATTATATTAATAGTGGGTATTCCATATTTGCACATGGGTCTAGGTGTCCACTTACATGTTATACTTACCGCTCGCCTATGTTTATATACAATATCCATATATTTACTCCACAACACATATATGCCTATAGTGTAATTATATCTGTCCTGTTTACATGTTTCCGCTACTTTTTTGTTGTATAAAAGAAATGTACTCTGTTAGCCATTTATTGGGAAATTGTATTAAACCTACTAACGAAAGATTTGGTATATGGTTTTTATTAGAAAATCTCCGTAATAATAACCTTCTTACAGACATAGGTAATATAAACTATTGCGAGGGCGAACCAAAATTAAATAACTTAACATCTATAACGGATGCGTTTTGTGAAACATAATGTTAGTTAAGATAACCAATGTTACGGATTGTGATGGGGACGTTCGGAATAAATTTAAAGTTAAGAAGGAAATATGTGGCTCGTTTAATAGCTACTTACGAGGAATATTTAAAAAGTTCTCTTTAGCTCGACATGGTGTTGTGGCCAAACTACCATTCTCCTTGGAGAGGTCCTCTGGGGTCCAAAGCGAGGGTGTGTTACAAATAATAAAGAAAGATATTGACCAAAATAAACAAAAGTACGATGATCCTATAGCAATTCCCTATAAAATAGAGCTTGCAAATGTTAAAATTAAGGATTTGTTGGAAGATCTTCCAAAGATACTGCAAGATCTGGAAAAAGAAATGTACTATCTTATGGATTTCGATATAACACTAGATTTGGCTGGAATATTTAATAAAGAGGATATGGGCCAATATCTTACAGAAAACTTTAACTTTTGCTACCAAGAGGTGTACAAGAATGGATATAATGTTATTGTAGATAATTTCCATGTTAGTAAAGACTGTTTAACATGGTTTAATGTAAATAGCAGGGTAAAAATATATAATAAATTTATATGCCAGATTACAAGCCCTGGAGTAGTTAAAAGTATAGGAAACCATATAATAAACTTTGTAAACTGTCCAGATGCGAGACTAAAAGAAACGTTCTCGTCTAAACTAGCTAGAGAGAATGGAATAACAAGGTTAGAGGCAACAATCTATAACTATTGTAGAGGTTTTGGTAAAGGGTTTGAACCTTTAAGAGATTGTTTAAGTCTAATAGAAGACAACAAAAGGTACTTACAAAATGCTCCATTCTATGCTGTACCTCTGCATAAGATGTGGGTGAAAGTTGCCAATCAATTACAAAACAGTTGTTGTTTAGTGTGTAACGATTTATTACAATACGCATATTGGAGTAATAGTAATACGAAGAAGATAACTGGAGTACAACTAAAACTGCCAAAAGATAGTACACAAAGGGAAAAAAATAATAAAGTACGCTCTATCTGCATTTAGCTTTAACTGTTTACCAACTAACTACGTGGAGGTAATAGAGGAGTTTCCTGATGCCATAAGTGTAAAGCATAAGTGTTACATCAAATCTGGGGGCACATGTTTTACAAAATCAAATACACCTTTCTCCACTATACCTAAACACATCAATTTAGAAGAATTAGGCTTAGTGGAAAGTCCTAACCTTACTCCCTACGTTTTAAGAAGCCAGACCAATAAACTGTACCCATACACTATTAAAGAAATAAAGCCACTTTCCAAGCCTTTCTTAGAGAGTTGTTCCAAAAAGAGGAAATTGGAATTAGAAGACATCGACAGTAATAAGCGTAAATTGGAATATGTGGAAAATACTGTTGCAGAGGAATACAAAGCACAGTTGGCTAAAGAACAAGAAAGAAGGGAAAGAGAGGATAAATTAAAATATTACTTCCTGCGACGTTGGGAGGATCTAGAGCATTATGGATATTATATGGTGTATGCGTTTGTAGTAAACAACAAGTTTGTGGGGGTGTTGGCAGAAAAGGATGGACAGAGGGGTGTATACTATGTTAAAGGTGTCTGTAAAACTGTGTTTATAGAGATAAATAAGAATAGGGAAGGTTATAGAGTGTTGCCATATACTGGTGATTTGGACATTATTTACCTACCTACCAACGAGCCACTTGCAAGCTTTAACACTAACGGAACCACAACATTTTATGGTAATTCCTTTCCAAAAATAGAAAACCTAAGTTTCCATAACAATGTGTGGGATGATGTTGGACAAGAAGACATAGAGATGCAAGATATTAAAGGTAATATTAAATTTAAAGAATGTAGTAGACTGGAGGATTTGGAAGATGGTGCGGAATTATTAATAAGCGCTATTAAACAAGTCCAACATAGGGGTAGAAAAAGATATATTGTACAGTTTGAAAATATTCGTAACCTTTATGTCTCCAACCACTGGCTGGAAAGGGAGCTAGAATGTGGGAAGTTTGATTTTAACTACAAAATTAAAATTAAGTTGGATAAAATAAAGACTACTCCAAACAAGCACAAAGAAAGATTAGTGTTTTGTGCTTAGTTGTTTTGGGTTTCAAAAATTTATTTTTTGTTATCGCATTGGCTTAAAACATATCCAAAATTTAGGCAGTTCTGACCATAAATATTTTGTGGATATATATTACAATGAGAGGTAGTTGAGAGGGCCCCAAAAATATTGGAAATGTGGCAAATATAACAGCTGGATGTATATAATAAGCTTGCATTTATTTTTTTAAATCCAACCGTAATATTGAATTTGGAAATGGGGTATTTACTTATGCAAAGGCCAGTAATATATTGCAGTCATATCCAAAGTTTGGTTACGACAAAACAGCACTAAAAGGGGAAAAAATATACGGTAAATTTAGATATAAGGGATATAACAAGTCGAAAAGTAAATAAAGGAGTTATTGGTAGTAATTTACAAAATATAGTTTTGTAAAAACACAAATACCAATGTTAGTTTTTAGGTTGCGGCAAAACAAACAACACATCAACTGTATTATAGGTGGAAATAATATTGTAATTTTAGATATAATAGTTGGGGGCTATAACATATCCAAAAATAAATCAGACAATAAATGCATTAGCTTAGGACAATATCCAAAGTGTAGGCAAATCGGACAATAAACAGCAAAGTCAGTTTTGGGATTAAAGCAAAATAAACAAACAAAAAAGACAAAATACTGTATTATAGGGGGTAGTGGAACGTGTGGTAGTGTGGTCTTGTTACCTATATAAGAGCTATAACATATCCGAAAATAAATCAAATCAGACAGTAAATAAAGAAGTTTGAAATTGTTAGTATATTTTTCAAAATATTTTTTTAATTTGATCATTATAGTTAATTTGTCAAATGTGGATGGTGTGTACATATACACTAGCCTAGAATAACGACATATATAAATTTTAAACAAATCAGACCATAAATAAAGAAGTTGCCAATTGGCAGTGTTTTTCCAAATTTTTTAAAAATGTAACCGCAATATTGAATTTGTAAAATGCGGATGGTGCATATACACTAGCCTACAACAATAACATATCCAAATTTTACACAAATCGGACAGTAAATAAAGAAGTTGGCAATTGGCAGTATTTTTCAAAAATATTTTTAATTTCCCTCTAATAGTGAATTTGGGAAATGTAAGTGTAATTTATTAAAACACTTGCCTGTGACAATAACATATCCAAGTTTTAAACAAATCGGACAGTAAATAAAGAAGTTGACAATCTGCAGTATTTTCAAAAATATTTTTTTTAATTTGACCGTAATAGTGAGTTTGGGAAATGTAAGTGGAATTTATTAAAACACTTGCCTAGGACAACAACATATCCAAATTTTAAACAAATCGGACAGTAAATAAAGAAGTTTTCAATTGGCAGTATTTTTCAAAAATATTTTTTTATTTGACTGTAATGGTGAATTTGGGAAATGGAAGTGGAATTTATTAAAACACTTGCCTAGGACAATAACATATCCAAATTTTAAATAAATCGGACAGTAAATAAAGAAGTTGGCATTGGCACTATAGTATTTTTCAAAAATATTTTTTAATTTGACCGTAATAGTGAATTTGGGAAATGTAAGTGGAATTTATTAAAACACTTGCCTAGGACAGTAACATATCCAAATTGCAGACAAATCGGACTGTAAACACTAAAGATAGTTTTTTAGCCTGAATTTGAAAATTAATTTTAAAAAAATATAGAGGAGGGATGGGGATTGGGAAAATATATTTAATATAGGCAAGGGTTGGACATTAGTACAGGCTAACAAGGAAATTTGTGTAGGGTAGGATCGGGCAAGTGTTCAAAAACTGATCCCCATAAGAATAACATGGGGAAAAAAGCACCGAAAGTGGCTTCTCCCCCGCAGTTTCCCTCTACTTTGGCTAGCTGTTATTAGCCTGACAAAAATGACGTGCTTAAACAAACTAAAGTAGTTTACTAGTTTTAAAATAAATGTAATGGCTTAACAATTTATATTTAAAAATCTAATTTGTTATTGCTTGTAACAAAAGAAACGGTATAAGGAAACTGACACATACTTTCTCCCTTTTAGCCCAACTGAATAAATTACTTTTATTTACCAAAAAAATACATAATTTATCCATCCATCTATCTTTCTATATTATTAATACGCTACACGCAAACTATATAAACAATAAGGCTTTGTTTTATGATCTACCCCACATATTATACACTAAAACGGGCGACTAGGTTTGCAGATTTGCTAACTGGCTTTAGAATTTCGATTTAGGCCTCAGGGCTCTGCCCCATGGGACTTCCAAGTCCCCTTGGTATTCATATGGATGAGTGTTTTATTTGGTTTATGTCACATGTGTTTTTTCTTATTTCAATTTAATTAAATAAACAGCTGTTATAAGGATTACATTTAATGACAGACTGTCATTGTTTTGTTTACTATTTAACTATTTTCGCTTCTCAAAACGGGATGTGCAAGCTGCGCACAGGAAATTCTAGTTAGCTATAAACTGTATGGAAAAATATTTTACATTGTATGCAATGTTAATTAATAAGCTAGGTCAGTAGTCCTTAAATTTCTTATCCATTGCATTAAATTTCTTACCAGAGTTTCATCCAGTTTCACCCAATTTCATCCAATACAGCACATGAAATAGAAATCGAACTAAATTTTAAATAAAAAAACTGAATCGGAATTTTAAACTTGAACTATGTAACTGAAATATAGTTTACTGGATTATATCAATCGTCTAAACCTTCATTAACCTTATGTCGTTAATTTTACCTTCGCATTTTTACCTCTCAGTTTTAACTATATTTGTGTCTTAGTAATGATTTGTTATATACTCATACACAAATCGCTGTACTACCTTAGGGAGAATAATGACTATCATCGATGTTTTACAAAAGCTTTTGATTCAGTTTTACACAACCCTATAAAAATTACCTAAAAAAATACAATTCCAGCAGTGAACCACTAGAATGCCACCCTGTTGTCATATTTTCTGAGATCCAGGATTTACCAAAGGAAAATCATCAACTTCTGGTTCCATTAGCAGTGATAAAACCCAATTTTGCCGCATGAGTAAAAGTAAACAAAAACTGATATATAAATAGTAAATATAGAATACATAAATCTGAATTGAACATTGCTGACACTTTTATACAGAACTACAATCTCTATTACCATTTAGCATGGAATTTGTGTTCCTTACTGCTTGTAAAAGTCAAACCAAAAACCCTAAATTTACTTAGGAATAGTTGACTGCTTTGTTTACAAAAATAACATTAACTTCAGTCACCTGTTGTATTGAATTTGGATGCAAAGTAGGGAACTCATGGCTCGGTAAACAAGGTGATTGCAAATAAAATATGGCAAAATAAAACAGTGTTTTTTGCCAATTACAAAATTATACCTACATAAATGTAGTATACTGTATTTTTTTCATCATCCTGGGCCTAAGGGAAATCTTTTGACACCAACCTGGCCTCTCTACGTAGTTTACTCAGAATAGGTGGTTACTCGTTCCTTATACATGGGGATGACGAAAAAAGTAAAAACAAAATACTCCCGTAGCAGTAAACCTGCGTACTCAGAGAATTTCAAATGCATATCTATGTAGCTTAAGACCACATAAAGCCACATACCAACTATCATCAATATACATTCATAAATAAACGATTTATGATATTTAAATTATTCTCCGTAAGAATAACATGGCAGCTGAGTATGCAGGGTTGCTGAAGCAAGGAACACAAAAAATGGGGGTTTATACAAATATCTGTATAACTCAAGAAGGTAAAGCCCCATAACAATTTGTATTAATTTATGTTCATAATTAAGGGAAATAACACGTTACTTATTCTCCATAAGAATAACATGGGTGCTGAGTACGCAGGTTTGCTGCTACGGGGAAAATCGGCCAACAAATGTATTTTAGTGTAAATATCAATAGACCACAATGATATGAAGCAATATAACAAGTTTTATTAGGATAAATAGATAAATAAGCGAGATATACAATTTTTCTTATCCACCATAAGAATAACATTGGACAACGTACTGTGTTTATCACTTTCAATATATCTGTAATCATTTAACGTAGAGTAATGATCAAAACACCAAATTGTGCGTCTTTTTAAGCTGATTACAATGAAAACAACTAAATTTTTCCTTTTTCAAAACTTATATGTAAAAAACTCTAAAGCCCCATTTTTGGGGGTACAAAACCCACTTCAAAATACCCCTTCCGATAGGTTGATTTGTCTGGTTTTCGAACTTAAAGTCATAAATGCTGCTTTACACGATTATACTAAATTTCGTCGAAATCGGACTATTTTTACACTGAAAAAAGATTATTGTTATATGAACTAGAATATGGTACGTGGAACAATAAATTATTGTAAATATGGTCCCAGCAATGTGTTTGGTAGCAGCTACAATCCTGTTATTGTCAATATTTTATTGTAGCGTGCAACATAAATTATTACAAATATTACAATAATGAAATTGGAGCCCAAGCAATACATCTTGCTGTCAGAGCAATAATTATTGTCAATAATACTATACATTATGAGAATCGTTACTAGAGTTTATAGTATTTATAACAATAACTCTTATTTTTACTTTTACAATTAGTTATTGCTGCAGCTATAAGTTCGGTTGACTCTCCTCTCAGAATGTATAGTAGCTATGGCAATACCTTTTTTTATTTCTACAATAAGTTGTTTTTGTGGTTACTACAGTGGAGTGGTTACGTACAACCCTACAGCTTAACGAACATAACCTGAAAACTAACCAAAATCAGTTACATAAAATTGCTTACATGAAAGCTGCAGAAGTATGGGGTTAATAGACCACCGTTCGCTTTGCTTTAATCATATTTTTGATTATTGTGATTATTTAAGGCTTAGTAACTTAATCTCAGTCTCTTTGTTACTTTTACCTTGTTAATATCCAACCTAGGCTATTGAAAGCCTAAATAAGATTCTGAATTCATGTTGAAACTGCTGGATTTTACTCGATAATACTTTACTGAATAATACTATACCTGTTCAATATACTTTTTGAGGTTATGCCATTGCATGTTTTGTGGCTACAGCCACATCTTCAGTTAATCCTTAGGTTGATTCTTCATTTTATTTAAACATTACTGAGACAGAGAGACACTTAACACATACATATTGCAGTATAACACATTCCGATACCGATCACACGATAAACTATAACATTGCTTGTCTCGGTGCATTCACGCTTCAGGGCAGGCCGGTGACGACTCATTTCCACTTTGAGACATTGTTTTGTAATCAAAAACAGAATCTGGTATAATATAACAGAATATTCTCGCCAAGCATTTCTACTTACTATACTACTATCGTTATGATGTATTAGCAACAATAATATGTTGATGCAATTACCAGCATCATTGCAAATAATTTAGCAAGAATATTATTGTAGTTTTGACAGACGCGATGGTAGGACATTACCATAACTATTGTGTAAATTAATATAAATCTTGTAAAAACTACCAGAATTGCATTTACTATGCAATATTGTTTGGATTACTATAATATTTCTTTCAGTGTACAAGAGTTATTGTTCTCACGGACACATATATATACAGTTTTGAACGAATGGTGTTTTTGGCATCTGGGGACCTCAAAACGAAAAGTTATCATGGTCCCGGGCCTAGGTCTTACCAAGCCAACTACGGTAATAGCTTCTTCCATAGAAGGGGATTTCGCTAAAAACAGTGTTTTTTGCCCATTGCAAACGTATAACTGAGTAACGTATTTTATCCACTATCCTTGGCCTAAGGGAAATATTTTGACACCCACCTGGCCTCTCTCTACGTTTAGTAGTTTACTTGGTTTTAGGTGGTTACACGTTGCCTTGTACACGCTATTATTATGTAGAATTATGCTACTTTATTAATGACTGTCTAGCGGACACGGTTGCTCAGAGGTAGAGCACTAGCCTCTCAAGTCAGACGTGGTAGAGCGTAGGTTCGATACTGGCTGACTGCCATAATAATCTACGAGGGTCACGGCTGGCTTGCCCACGTGACTATGCCGTTATGACACTAGATCAGCAACGGACAGTTGAGTTTTTTTTAACAAATGAGGTTTTAAACTAACATAGAACAGACTGAATTTCCCCTGATTTTTTTCTCCCCGCCACCGTTTACAACTAATAATTATTAATTATGTTTCAGGAGTCACTTATTTATTTTCTTATTTGTTTACTGTCATAAAATACAAGAATATTATTTCTTCAGAATATTGTCTGTAATTAAAACAGATGCCAGACACGGGGAACGTAGAACAGGAATTGGGGATTAGGAGAGGTAATGCCATGGTGGGAAATAAGATAGTGACGTTTGACCGAACAATGAAATCAAATGTGTAATTGTCATGAAGTACGAGTAATGAAAAACATATTTCATACAGAAGAAAAGGTACCCTCTACATTTATCATTGTTTTTCGTGAATGTTTGTTTAGATTGTTTTCGATAAGGATAAATTTGCTGAAACTATACAAATTTCAAATTTTATTTAGAGTATTAGTATAACAGGCTTTACTTTAAAACATTATTAAATTGTACAGCTCAATATCATACATAGATAGTTTTCACTGTTAACTTCACTCCCTTTGGCTGTTTTTGTTTCCAGGAATCTCAGCGCCATTCATGTATGCAATAGTGATGTACACCGTCACCATTAGAGTAATCAACAAGGTCCTGAGTGGGAACTCAACCTGTAATGCTAATAAAAAATTTAAATTTGTTATTCAAATAAAACTCCTGTCAAGTAAATGGATCTTGCATTTTTCTTAACCCACATAAATTACTGTTTTCGTTTTAAATTGAATGAGTTGGAGTCACATGGTGACTTTTCCCTGTTTCCTTCCAATAATCAAGATGCTTTTAGTTGAGACTTATAAATGATTGGACAGTTTTAATCCTATTATATCATGATTTTTAAGTTGGATTAATACAAAAATAAACGAGAAGCAAACATTCAACAGATGCTTTTATAAATTTTAAAAGGGAATATATACGTGAATCGATGGGTGAGAAAATAAAGTACGCGTTATTCTTTTCAGTGTAAGATAAATATGGAATCTATTGTTACTGGATTCTTATTTTGTAAAATTAACAAAACATTGTAAAACGATAAAAGTTTTTGAAAATATTCGCACGTTTTATATATATATATATATTTAATATGAATACAATACAAACTGAATACCCTTTATTATGAGTTTAATTTTTCAACCAATACGTTTCGGTTTCTAAGGCCATTTTAAAGTTTGATCAATTTAACGTAGTTATAAAATAAAATCTATTTTAAATATATATTTGTATTATTAAGAAGTAAGAAGTGAAAATAGTATAGGGAGAATCATGATATATACACATGGGTTGGTATACTTTTATTTTTAAAGGAACATACAACAAAGCAAAATCAGGTTTAAAATAATTAGAAAAAATTAAAACTGAAAGCATTGTAAAATGCATGCGCAGTAGATCGTTATGTTACATATTTAAAACATCCGTATAACTTATATTGAATATTCCCGATACTAAACACTTAGTTAAATCAAGAACATTCTTAGTAAAGTGATCGGTGATTGTGAGTAAAATGTTAGATACAACCTACAATCATAGTCATTCGTTGGATCCAAGATTCTCGTAATCAATGATTTATAAAAATATATTTAAAATTCATGCTGAAATATTTAAGTTACGTCACTTCTTATTATATTTATTTGTTTATAGTATTATTAATTTGTTCTATGACCGTGTTACTGTGAAGGGCAAGCAAAAGCGAAGCTTTTTCTGCCTGGTCTGCATTGGTAATCCTCTACCAGAGTAAGTACCGTGATATATTAAGTCTCCAGCCACCGTCCTGTTTGCCCACTGCCCACTTTGTGGCTTTGTAAACCTTTGTGTGCAAGATTTGAAGCCGATATTATGAAGATTGAACAAATAATACTTCAGGCCCTACTTTTGGGCAACACTCACCTTGTTATCCTTCTCACGCGGAGACTGATAAGTCTATCAACATCATCATTGTTGCGGATTAGGAAACCCCAGCATAGCTGCTAGTCACATCTTCCCCAAGCGGGAATATTGCGCAGGTTACCGGAAAGATAGAATATAGCAGGAAAGGGAAGGGTGGGATGGGACGGCAGCCAAATCGACCCTTCAGAGGGCCAACTCCCGTGCCCCTGTGACAGCTGGGATGAGGCTCTCAAACAGGGAACCCACATTCTGCCCTCCAACTGGTCAACTCAACTGAATGATTAAGTCTAATTTTCAGTTGGATTACTCAAAAGTATCAAACATGTTTTCACGAAACAAACACACACATACACGTACGAAATACACATACACAATCACTCGCACTCCTGGATTATTTTTACCTCGCCTAAACGAAAAATGAAATTCAAAACAAGTTATACTTATCTTGCATATAAAGAGAAATTGATTAGATTAAATAGTGCGATTGATAGTTGTAGTGCATTTTTATGCTATTAAAACTTGCATTTCAATATTTGTGTCATGGACGTTATGTCTTCATCAAATTCCTATGTTACATGAAGTTAAGAGAGGGCTTACCTTTTCAAGAAAAGTTAAAGTCACCTGCTTATACCTGATTTTCTCATAAGACAAACGTCATCTTATAAATCCCGTTTTCCCTTTAATAGATTATCCAAAATTATTATTTATGGTTAATTTTATAGATCGAAAAAATACCTATCAATTACAGTGACCAGAATATTGATATCAAAAATTATAATCGATCTAATTCCAACATTTTAACATTTACAATTTTTTTATGGGTTAAATATTTGGGAAATAGAAATTCTTTTCTCTAAAATCAATAGAGGTATTTATTTGCTCATAAGAATAATCTATCAATTAACGATTTCCAAAGAAATAATTTTAGAAGGATAAAATTAGAAAGTTTACTTTGGCCTTAAGAGAGAAGCAGGTAGAAACGCGAAATGACTTGTCTGTGAGTTTTACTGACACAGCTATGACTTGAACTCGCCATACGCGTTGATGTCCTTATGGACTTTTTATATATATATATATATATTAAAATGTTAAAGATCTCATATAATTTGTAAAATACAATAAATATTTGGTCTGATGCCCTCAATAACCCCACCCTATCAGAGAGAAAGCAAGAGTGAGTGAGGAGTTAAGAGGAATTCTACACCACCACTTACCGGTCCTTCAGTGGAAAAGAGCGGATCGTCAAAGCTTTGTTGTGGCAACCTTTGTTTCGAGCTTATCAACATCTATGCAGCAATTACATGTATTGAATTAATTTCAAAGCCAAAACGATTTGTTTCTTTGTATGTAAATAAATACATTATTTTCATAAAATAAGCATATTGTTTTCTCATAACATGAAAATACAATAGGTTATTACATAAAACAATATACTACACACAAATAATACCCCTTAATCCGTAGACAATTTTAAACTCCTGAATACATGTAAAATCAAACTATAGCATACGTGAACGGAAACATGTCGCTCTGTACTGTGACGGTACTTCCTTTCGAATGAGATATATTGTAAATATTTTGTGATAAAACAACATTTTTGTACATATCCCCACACATATTATCACATGGAGTCAAGGAAAGAAATACTTGGTTGATTATTTGGCATTCTCGTCTTCTTCTTAAAAACTATATTAAGTGAAACAATTTTAAATTTAATAATATGAGTTTGTATTATAGTTTTAAAGAAGAAGATGAGAATGCCAAATAACCAACCAAGAATAAAATTACCATATTCAACAAAGTCAGAAGCATTTAGAAGAAAAAAATAAGATAATAAATAAATAGTTTACACTAAGGAAAGATAGTTTAGTCTAATCAACAGTTTTCAAAGGTGTTTTTCTGATACCGGTTGTATACCTGATCTGCACTGTTTAACTAACCCTAACACTGTTTAGTTGAACTGCTGACTCCAACGTTTAGTTTTTTTTTCAATAGGTGGACATTTAATAAATGTTTCCTACACGCCAGTAGAACTATTATGAATGACTACAATTTACTTGAAAATAGACACATTAGACCCCGAAAACGTGGCTTGAAGAAATACCAGAATCATAACTTGTATTTATAAATTATCCTTTACAAATCTAAACAGCTATTGTTGTAAGTAAAGTAAACACATATTTTTGAGTAGTCCTACCAGTCTAGTTAAAAAATCCTTATCTATATCTATAAAAGGCAAAGCCCTGGCTGACTGACTCACTGACTGACTGACTCACTCACTCATCACTAATTCTCCACCTTCCCATGTAGGTAGAGAGCTGAAATTTTGTACACTGATTCTTTAGTCATAAAATAGGAAAACTAAATGGTTTTCATCCTGATCTGACCTTAGGGCTCCGCCAGAGATCCCGACAAAGTTCCCATGTATTTCTTATGGACATTCATTTTTGTTTGAGCTAATTAAAATACAAACAGCTGATTTTGATTCGTAGTAGTTCCACAGGTTAAACACAGAATGCAACACACACAACTGTCATAGTTTTTATAAATTATTTTTCAGGGCGAAGCCTGCGGGAACAGCTAGTTTTTCTATAAGCAGTTAAACCTCACGATTATTTTATGAAAGTTCTGTCCTTATTTATTTTATGCTACGAGGAATTAATTTATAAATAAATTCAAACCTTTACACTATGGACTATGTTATTGTTTTTCAAATTAAATAGAAAATGGCATATTTAAACTTGATAATGTAAATATGTTTAACTAATGCAGAATATATTTTCTTATGCAAGATAATCATTGTAATGAATATTCGAATTCTCCCCAAAGTTATTCATCCATCTCTGTGTCGACGGAAATATTTCATAAAATCTAACCAACTAAGAATATATTAAATTCACTTTGAAACATTCCTAAACATAATTTTAATCGAATATAGGTGTTAAAACCTATCAAAATATTTATATAACAAAAATGATTGCATGTTGTCTAGGCAAACTGAAAAAACAACACACCTTGAGCTTTGCAAACCAAATCTCCTATTCTTAAAATGAATCAAAACATGTTTGGGACAAACTAGATTTCAATAAGATTGTAATTAGAGTTATAAACTAAAAACGTCAACTGAAAACGCACTTGCCTAGGTCTAACTCATTCCATCCATATTCAAATCACAAACAAGTTTAGAGAGGTTAAAAAGTGTATTTACAAATGTTTTAATTTAGTTAAAATTAAAATAAGATGCAACAGTATTTCAGAAACGTAATAAGAAATTCTCATCTTCGTAAATATCATCGTAATAAGCATGAAATGTAACTAATAACTTTTGGGTTTTATTAAAAAAAACCTAGATCTAATGACGTGATCGCAAGAAACATTTTAATATATCTGCAATTATTTCATATCGCTACTACTTAATGCAATTTACTAAAAATTCTAAGAATGTAAACTATCTAACGCAATATACATCTAGACGAAGTATTTTGACCAATATCAGATTTTAAAATTTACTTTTGAATATGGAATAAGTTATAACAACTAATTACATTTAAAATTATTTTAGTTTTCTTGCTAGAGATTTTGCCCGTGGAAGTTATCTTGAATCTTTATTCTATTAGTTGTGACATTCTTCAGCTGGCATTGTTAGACGAAGGCGAGTAAGCACGGAATGACTGACGTATTACCGAGAAACGGAGATGTGGAGTATTGACATTCCGTCGGAGCACATTTGAAGTTTTATTCCTCAATCACCATTCTTCAAATGTAATAAAATTATATTGGAGGGAAATAAAGGATTCTTGTTTGAATTTTACAAAAATTTTACATACATTGTGTATGTTATTTAACTAACATCCATCTATTTTGTTAAAACATACATCTTGACAAATATGTAAATGCAAATTCAAATTCAAATGCCGGTGTTAAACCACGATTACCTGGGTAGAACACTGATTAACGGGCTCACTTCATAACCTGAAGTTTATAAGATGTTTAGAAAATTAATATAAAGATTCGATACTGGATCCAAATGCCATTGGTTATTGGCCTATTGATTAATGGTCCTGGCTTAAGAATCACGTGGTATTAGTCGGTAACAAGGCCACACAAGGCATCGCACACATTCTACACTCTTCATTCATTCATATTCGCTTTAAGATTGCCCTAGTTGCGTCAGTGTTTTACACAGTGATTAAGTGATTTTTATAAAATAATAGATGTGATAATTAAAAAATATACAAAATATTAGTGCATTTAACTATGTTACTGTTCGGTAATATTTTTATAAGCCAAGATTTAGTAACCAAATGATTATGTATAAAGTTTGTATATGTGACTTTATGTACAAAATATAAGAATTCATTAAAGTTGAATTTAATTTTATACCGTTCATTGCTCATTTAGATGTATTTTGAAAAGACAGACAGTTTGTTAATTTTTATTAATGCTTTCAGCAACTGATTTTTAGGGAGATTTCTCCTCTTTTAAATATGCTTAACATATGCATATGCATATAAGCATAGGTTTTAATATGCTTGTATGTTAGGTTACATCGTCAAAATGTGTTTTTTTCAAAACTTTACAAGTTGGGCATTCAAATTAAGGATATTACCAAAATTAAAATTTGTTATGTTGTAATTAAAGTTAATAGTTCATTTCCGAATGTAAAGCCCCCACCTTAAAGACTTCTCGTTTCAATTATATTTTGTTCTCAACTGGTTTTGTTATGCAGACTACGGTGTCAGAAAACTTTATATATAAGGAATGTCTACTTTAAGGGGAAATCTTTACGACAGTAACATCTACCTTTCAATATCGTTATAACTGTCTAACCATTAGAGAAGAGCAAAGCGTCATTCGACTGGTATTATCGCAGTCGAAGTGATGAGTTGAACTGTATAAATTCAAGAGTAAACTTTTGGCAAAACCCATTTCAAGTTTGTTGTAGCGATAGCTCAGTCGCAGTTGGTAACAGATGATCCTACAGTTTCAGTGCTTCTTCATGTGAATTTACCATAGCAGAAAATGTGTGATACTTATATATATTTTTTTATTTCGTTGACAATCTTAGTTTAGTTAATATTTAGTTATTGCTGGAGTTGTTAGTGAATTTCCTTTGGAAAGTGAACTATTAGCATGACCCGCACGGTGAAACTTAAGCCCGGGACCACCATAGAAGTTCCTAATGTGACCCCCTGAACACGTTTTGGGGGTTCGTTCAAAATTGTATATATACACATGTGTATATATATATATATATATATATATATATATATATACATATGTATGTGTGTGTATGCACTCTAGCGGTCGCATTTTTTGTCCGATTTACTTCAAATTTGGTAGGGACATTCCTTTTAGTAATCAGTTGGACAAGTTCGTTGAGCAAAACAATCGGAAAACTCTAAACCCCTTTTTTGGGGATTTTAAATTTAGAAATTTGAGTTTTTGGGCCCAAAAAGGGTCAGAAAAGCCCCGGATGTACAATTAACGAATGAAAAACTGTGGGAATTAGTGTGGCGAAACTCTTAAGCCCTCTTTCGTCATTCTAGCATACATATTTACCGAGTTATTGAGGAAAATGTGTATTGACCAAACACAGTACGTTGTCTTATGGGGGTTTTACTTCAGAAAAGCCTGTTATTCATTTGTTGGTGTACTTTTATCATCCCCAACAATCTCACGCCTACTTTAAAGCCTGACTGGACCTTCTCCTAACCTTAAAAACCCAACATTGTATTAAGTGCCCAACATTGTATTCCTAGCAATGAAGGTAAATAGAACCAGGAGCATCAAAACAACCAAAAAATCAATATTTTCAGATTTGACTAAAAATTGGAATAATTGTATGTTTTTAACCGATTTTGAGTTTTTATAGTTTTTTATATTGAAATTCACTTCCCTCACGTCAGCGTGCTGCGTGCGAATTCTTTTGTTAATGAAATGTAGTTATTTTTAAATTTCAAAGAATATGTATGTATGCTATCCATACTACATATATACAATCAAGAATGTGGTTATTTAAATAATTACCAAATTACTTTAAACACCTAATAAATAAAATTGCATCATCTTAAACAATGACTTATCAAGGATTAATTCGATCTCTAAGATATTCATATTTAGTAAATTTAAAATTTAACCATTTCTAAAGTTGTTTGTCACAAAATGTGTTTATTATACGTGATTAGTTTGTAAAGTAGTACATTTATTTACGCAGTAAACGTAACGTTGCAGCGCGTTAAAACGTTCTGTGGAGATTGAGTGTGAAATATTCTCCTCAGATAAAAGATTTAAAAGCTTTGTTTCGGTGAACTCTTGTTACTGACGTTAAAGGAGATATGTTCAATTCCTTGTTGATCAGCAACTTGGATAAAAAAGACTAGATTGATTATAGAACTTAAATAACATTTTACAACATAGACCCATTTTATAGTTACTAAACATTACTAAAGCAACTGATTGTTATTTTAGCGAATTTCCCCTTTAGGGAAGAAGCTATTACCGTAGGTCTCATGGTAAGAGTTAAGCCCAATACCATGATAACTATTTGTTTTGTGGTAACCAGATGCCAAAAACACTATTCGTCCGAATGTATATACAGTAGAAATCCAATTATCCGAATATCCAATTATCCGAATCGAATTTGAGTGAAATAATAGAAATATAAAAATCAAGAAAATAACAGCGGGAGCGCATGTAGCGATAATGCGCCGTGAGCGCTAAAATAAAACCCCGCGCTGTTACCTTCTGGATGATATTTTCGCGGGGAACAATGAGTCATACCCCCTTCCCGCCCTGCTCATCATCAGTCGCTACTGTTCTTTCACCGAGATTATCGTTCGAAATGAGCACAAAACGTAAACTTGTTGTCCTTTCGCTAAGTGATAAACTCACTTTGCTCGAGATGTTCAAGTGAAATAACCAACATTGAACAGTGAAATACGTACAGTAGGCTATGTATTGAAAAGAGCAACTGTATATACTGTATTCAATTTAACTCCTGTAATTTAATTTGTATGACGTATATTATTGATACAGTTCGCTCACTTTCTGTTCATTACATTTATAATAACTTTGTCAATAAAATTCTGATTTTTTATGTACAGTATGGCGATGTTTTTTGCTTCACTCCCGAGGTATACCTGATTATCCGAATTTCTGCTTATCCGAATCGGCCCGATCCTCAATTAATTCGGATAATTGCAGTTCTACTGTATATACACACACACACATACACACACACACACACACACACACACACACACACACACACATTGGTTTATATATATATATGTAAATAAATATATATTTCAATACTTTTGTGTAATTTAAAATTCTCTTCAACTAACTTTCACTACTCTGAACTTGGTTTGTTTACAAAGGTACAGCTGTCCTATTTAGGTGTTAACACTGGGCCCTCATCTCTTCAAGTGCCCTGGTCAAGAAACTTCTCTTTTGTTGCAACAATTTGGGGTTCAATTTTTGTTTTAAAAATGCTATAGAGCTTAAAAAAGCAATAATATAGTATAATATAGTATTTTGAATCATTAAACTAGGTTAAGTGTTTGCGGAGAAAACAAAAAAACGTGTCTATAAAATGTCCCATGTTAACCTTATGAGAAAAAGGTTTTTAGCTTTTCCTCAGTTAATTTTACCAAACACTTTACGTATGTTTTTTGCCAATCTATTCAGCTTTACAAAACAATCATTTTGGTGTTTAAATTGTGATTCCGTTCAACCGTTGCAGAGATATTCAAAGTGCTAAACACCGTACGTTGTCCAATGTTATCCTTTTGCAGAAAAAATAAAACTTTATGTCTTGATTATTTATTAATGTATATTTATGAAACTTGGTATGTGGCTTCACCTAGTACTGGTATATTGATATTTGCAGAAAATTTTATTTTTTATTGACTATCCCCGTAGCAGCAAATCTGTGTATGCCCCCCTACTCAGCCCTAATGTTTTTCTTATGAAGAATAAATAAAATGCTATAAATAACTTATTTATTTATGTATGTGAAACTTGGTAAGTGGCTTTATGTGGTAGTGGAAAACATGTGCATGCATTGGAAATTCGCTAAATACGCAGGTTTACTTTGACGGTGGTATTTCGTATTTACTATTTATTTTTGCGACAAAATTAGTCGGCGGGGAACAATCCTAAATGACAGTACCATTGACAAAAACATACATGCACATAAAGTATTAAAATAAGGTATTTTACATTCACAGAATAGTAATTTAGTTTTAGATTTGTATATTTTTATCTCGTCTAAATCAGTTGTGTGATTTATACAAAGAGAATTGTTTATATTTATCGAGTATTTATATAAGTAGTATTTATTAGTTTTTGCGGAATTCCTATTCGTCCAATAAACATGTGTATTTGACTGACGACCTTTGTGAAGTTAGTAAAAATATATAATTTTGCCACTCCCTTGTTGCAATTAAGGCTGGTGCGATAGTAACGTACATCAAATAGACGTAAAGGTTAGTAATGTGTATGGGAAGTAAATGTATTCAAGTCAAAAAGCTATTTCTAAAGAAACTGCACCAAGTTGAATATGTTATATTATTTGTAAAAATAATAAATGTTCATAATTTGTGCTTACAAATGCATTTTTAAGTTTAATCCAGACTTTAGTAAACGAACTTGGGTTAAAGTAATTTAAATTATATTAGCGTTTTTTGTTAAAACTTAAAATACATATGAGATTTTTTAATTCAACTTGATAGAATACAGAGTTCCTCTTTTATAACTTATCTCGCGAGTTGAACAAAGAGAATAGGTAATACACTCATCGGAAAGACTTCCATTAAGGCTCTCACATTTTCATTTCTTTTGATGGAAATAGTTTGAGCAAATATTTAATGTAAAATGCATTTGTGCATTTACTCTCGAATACAGAATGTATTAAAAAACGTTGTATTACTTAGTCAAATGGAATATTTGACTTAATTTAGGTAAGCGTGTTACTAGCATGTATATTAGAATGAAGTTGTTATGGGCTAGTAAGGTCGATTAAAGCATATAATAGAAAAACAAATGTACTTGAAAGTGACCACTTCAAACACATCCCACTGCATTTCAACACTGTAAATTATTACTACGTTTTTGAAACCACACTCATCTCCAACACTAATAATCAAAGATATTACTATGATGTTTTAAATCGATTTATAGAATGACTTTAAATATACCCCTGAAGGTTTGATAATATCTTACCAAAAAGGGTTATTGAAGTAAACACCTTACAAATTGCATATAGTATAACAACTAATACGAAACCATTTATGAATAAACCTGTATGAAATCGACAATATTATTCCAGTAAAATATGTAGCCCTCTGTTTCACTATCAGGAACGATTCTAGTTATGAACTTTATATATCTTATTCGTAAGGTTCAGAGCAGATAAAAACATTAAATGCAAGCCGCCATATCAATGGAGTGTTCGCGTCAGCCCTAATCTAATTGACAAGGGGGTATTTTATTATTTACTATTGTTTATTAGTATTACTTATTATTATGATTTTCTATGTAAGCAGATTTTTTGCGTAATTTGCCTTACATTGTTTTCTTAAACAGACTTTGACAATACCGTGTCTTATTTATAGTTTTAAAAAGATATATACCATAACACAATTTGAAAATAAAATAATAATTTGACCAAACACCCACTTAATAGTGTCTAAAATAATAAGTATGCAAATAGTGGTTTTAAATTACCTTTCCGTCACCAGTTCTGTTTTAATCGTTTTTTCACGACCAGGTTTCGATACTAAGTTGTATCATGATCACGTGGAAGTCGTCCGAAAATCAACTTAGCATCGAAACCTGGTCGTGAAAAAACGATTACAACAGAACTGCTGAAGGAAACGTAATATAAAACCATTATTTTCATAAGTATTACCAGTTCAGGGGCAATTCTCAAATATGAATAAAATAATAGACTCGTTACATAACAACTAATTTGTAATACACCATGTATAGTTAAGTTAAATTAAATCTGTGATATCAGGTTTACATGTCTTATACAAAATTATAATTGGACCAATAATTGATTTGTCCTCAGTTAATAATATCTAATTATAGAAAAGGTATCATCACTGAAATCATAGAAACCCGAATTATCGTTAAAGTGCTTAGTTTGATGTTTTATGTAATTACATGTGATCTGAGACCTTGGACAAATTTACATAAAAATTGAGTATTGTTAAAAATAAAAGTTGATGTTTAGTACATATAGAGATTAAAAGCTTCCATACATGTACTATTATGCTGTTTCAATACAACTTCAAATAAATGTACGTATACAAACAGAAGGAATATTGGCTAGATTATTGGGATTGATTAGCTGCAGCTCCAACTACCACTTATAGTTGTGGAAATGTTTGCAAACATCAACACTAGTATTGGAGTGCTGCAGTGGGATATGAGCAAGCAAGCAACATTCCATATCACATGCTTATATCTCTGTAGCTTATTCAATACCTCTGGTCGGAGCTGAATTACACCTTATGGGATTCTAGAACACATGTGTTAAATACCAACGCATATGTAAGGAAAAAGGCAATACTAAAATTGATTAAGTAGCAGGATATTTAAAGTTTACTAGCGTCTTTAAAGTCTTGTGTTAGTAAAACCTAGTTGTTGTAATCCTAAACTATATGTAATAATTTGAGTTGAGTTTTGTAAGAACATTATTTGAGTTGCTACCTAATGATCTGCCTGGAAATACTAGTGGCGTGAATGTAAAGTTTAATTGCTGGTTCTAGACAATGTTAAAGGCCAGCGCTCACCGCTGTATGCCCTAGCCTTGATGTTAATTAATGCATGACTAAACAAAATGAATGCATGATTTTCAATATTTACTGTAGGATCAGTTTTAGGAAGAAAAAAGCTTATTATTGTAGTTCTTGTTTTAGAAATAAGATTAAAACACATTTGAGAGAAAGAAAAAAAAAACGAAATACAAGTTCCGACGGATCTCATCGCTACCTCACTATTACTCAGGCACATCCAACAACAGGTAGTTAGATCAACAACCAATCGGATACTTCGTCAGGTATTTAGTTGAACCATTTTAAATTACATTAAAAAGTGTTTAATACGAAACTCATAACGATTTCGTAATCTCTGTTGTTTATATTTTTTTACTTTCAAGTCATGTTTAAAGGAAAATCCAAGCAGTAAAGCCCCTATTGAATAAACACAATTTTATATCATACTACAATTATGCAGTTTAATATTTTAAACAAAAAAAAACACAATCAATATTTCAAA
Source organism: Allygus modestus (assembly GCA_963675035.1). NCBI lineage: Eukaryota > Metazoa > Arthropoda > Insecta > Hemiptera > Cicadellidae > Allygus > Allygus modestus. Next base: position 29,641,233 of record OY776117.1, read on the forward strand.
CACATTATTACTTTAAAAGAACTTCATATACTGGAAAAATAGGTTATAAACGGGATGTATTAAAAGACGGCTTACAACACTATATATTTTAAACAAATCAGAATATATTAAACATATATAAAAGATGGTACAAGGCTATCGATTTCGACCAGTCACACCGGTCATCATCAGGCCAATGAGAGAAATTAACCAATCCCGTAAGTAATAACAACACGTAATATGCTAATCAAAAAGTTGTTAAGTTATAAACTCCAAATCTTAATCGACAAAATAGTGCAAATAAGTTAATTATTTTAAAAATACTGTCTGAGATATAATTTAATGTCTATAGTTTATCTTCATAATGCTATAAGTTAAACTTATGATGTGATAACCTACAACTATTCTCTTAGGTGAGAAAAACTAACGGAAACAAAATAATTTAAACCATTAAATATGTATCCTCCTTACAAGCCTGTGCATAACTTAATTTTAGTGTACATTTTAATAAAACATATTTTCCTATATTGTAAAAATAATAGCATTCTTCTAAATCAATTCCTATTACAATGAAGCATCACAATGTCCTATAGAATGCGTTATTAGAGACCAGCGTGATTCATGAATATGAAGGTACATTCCGTCCCAAGCAGCTTCAAGTGTCGTAGGTGGAGATTAAAGTAACACAGCTTCCGTCAGTGTATTATAACTTTTCTCTTTGAATATGATAAGAATTAATTCTTGTAGTGATAATTTATGTAGTGACACAGTTTCAGGAAACTGACTCATACATTATCCATTCCCGCCCATTTTTAATGAATGAGCTATTTATTTCCTAATATATAATATAAAGTACGGTAGAATATACAGAAAAGTGAAAGTCGTTTTTAGAAATATTCATCCAAATCCCTTTTTTGGAGGCAGAATCCTTTTCTCCACGTGGTTTTAAGAGGGAAAATACCCGCTCATCTTCCCAGGGGTTAAGTGGCACACATTTAAAATATACCTCTGTTGGTTAATGCTAACCTGCATATCAAGTTTTAACGAAATTTATCCAATACTCTAATATGAGTAAGGTTTGCTTGCTTGCTTGCGACTCTGATCCCTGCAAAAAATTCCTTCAAATGTTGGAAATAACTAATTTTTAGGATAAAAATAAGTTCTGACTGGTCTCATCCCCAATAAAAATGAAATAATGTAAAAAACTAAATGAAAAAAAGTTAAATAATTTATTTATTAGCTTTCTTTATTTATTTTTTTGCTTGGTTTGAAAAGTAAAAAAAAAACTTTATGGAGTTTAAAAACAAAAGAATTGTAACAGCTGTTCATAATTAACCAGGGAATTGTCAAAGTAATACTCGTGTTTTTTATAATTGTTAACATGTGGTTTCCTGAGAGCAGTGATTAAAACTGTTGAGTGATTGAATAATATAGAATGGTCATATCCAAAATAGTTCAAAGGGACATTGAACTATAAATAACAACTGTAGAGATCTTACAAATGCAGAAAAGAGGCAAATTAGCTATATAAATATGATAATCAATTGGTGGAAGTGGTGGAATATAGAGTGGTCATATCCAAAATAGTTCAAAGGGACATTGAACTATAAATAACAACTGGAGTAATCTTACAAATGCAGAAAAGAGGCAAATGAGGTATATAAATATGATAATCAATTGGGGGAAGTGGTGAAATATTACACCCAGTCATCTAAACAAAGTGACTGGCCTTCCCCGAGCAAAGGTCAGCCCCCCAGGTACTCAGCAAATAAGAGATAAATGGTCAATTGGTCATTTTAATTATTATTGTTTTTTGCCCCAAAAGAATAACATTGGACAACATAATGTGTTTACCACTAAATGAACATTTCAATTTTATCCGCAACCAGTACTCATAGATTTATAATTAAATTCTAAATTATTAGGGTTTAGGAAACGTAAAAAAAATTGTGGAACCTTTTTCGTAACTTCGGACCCCGAATTTTACAAAAAATCATGTTATTTGCCTGGAAACCTGAAACTCTAAAAAAAACCTCTATTTTCATTAAAACCGTTAAAATTTTTTTGAAATTTCGTTTTTAATGCTTTTAGTGGTTTTTGTGGAATAATTACCCTTAAAAATAAAAATTCTAAATAATGAAAAAAATCCTGGAGATATTGTGGATTAATACCAACAAACCAAACCTCATCAACATAAACCCATTGGTGTGGGATGTAGGTCTGTACACATCCCAACAGACAGACTTCACTCAGAATCTTTTTTAGAATTAGGGACCATTAAAATGAATATTTTCCCTAATAACTCGAGTTTGGAAATTTTAACGAATTATGTATTGGGGGGAGAAAGTAAAACAGGGACTTGTACAAGGGCCAACTTAAAATGTATTAACTCAGAATGCACTTTGTAATGTTTTAAATCTGGAACTGTAGGAAAGAATCTGTCTTATAATGTGCATAAGAACTAAATTATTGGCATAAGCTAATTATTATTGACATAATATTGACTATATTCGTATATAAGGCAAAAATAATAAATTCATTTCTCTCTCTCTCTCTCTCTCTCTCTTTCTCACACACACACACACACACACACACACACACACACACACACACACACACACAATGACAACCCACAACCAACAATACCCACAACCCACAACAACACCCACAATAACAATAATATAACAAAAATAAACGGTATCAGGAAACTGACACATACTTTCTCCCTTTAGCCCAACTTTAATGAATAAATTACTTTTTATTTACTAAATATAGAATACAAAGCACGGTCGAATGTACAGAAAATCTTGTAAACAAGTTGTTTTAAAAAACATCCACCCAAATCCCTGCTTTGGAGGCACTACAGAATCCATCGCTACACTCGTGGTTTTAAGAGGGGAAATGCCCCCTATTCCCCCCAGGGTTATTAAGGGGCAACATATTTCGAATTAACTCTGTTGATCAATGATAAATTGACAAGCATATCAAGTTTGAATGAAATGTATCAGTAAATAAGAGAGAAATAGTAATTTTTGTATTCCCCATAAGAATAACATTGGACAACGTACTGCGTTTACCGCTAATAATCGTAGAATAGTAATTCAAAATACTAAATTATTTAGTTTTTTGAGCTCTTTTTAACGGTGAATAGTAATATTTTTTATATTTATGTCTTTTTATGAAAAATCCAAAAAACTCAATTTTGGATGTTTTAAGTCCTGTAATTTCAGAACCCGAATTTTTGCAGGAATGCGGGTGGTGTCATTTTGTTGGAAAAATAATTTCTACAAACGACTAAAGTTTAATCAAAATCGTTAGAGCCGTTATTGAGAAACTTTGATTTTTCATGTTTTTGGCGGTTTTGGGGGGATAATTACCCTTTAAAAATTCAAAAGAATGAAAAAAAATCCTGGAGATATCGTGGATTAGTACCTACATACAAAATTTCATAAAAATCGGCCCATTGGTTAGGGCTCTAGCTCTGTACACATCCACACAGACACACACACACACACACACACACACACACACAGACACACACACACACACACACACACACACACACACACACACACACACACACACACACACACACACACACACACACACACACACACACACACACACACACACACACACGGACACACACACACACACACACACACACACACACACACACACACGGACACACACACACACACACACACACACACACACACACACACAGACACACACACACACACACACACACACACACACACACACACACACACACACACACACACACACACACACACACACACAGACAGACATCACTTAAAAACCACTTTTTTGGGTTCAGGGAGCACCAAAACGAATATTTCCACTAACAACTCAAATTCGAAAATTTTGACGAAAACAATAATTTCTCCATATTCTATGTATAGAGGAAGAAAGTAAAAATCATTGAAATTATCTGTGGTCTATTTTAACAAAAACTAAATAAAACATGACGTATTTATTCTAAAAGCAAAATAGTTTTGATGGTAAGACTAAATGAGGCATCCGTCAGAACTGCCACAGTAGGGGGAATTAGAGTCTCCGGCGTGTGGCGGGTGTGTGGGTGACGTCATGCGGGTGAGGTCAATGACCTCCGCCTCCGCCTCCGCCTCCCTCCACCCCCCGCCCCACCCCGCCTACTCCTTCTGCTCTTTCTACGCAGTTGCTCTTTCTACGCGTCACTTCTGCGGGTGAGGTCAATGACCTCCGCCTCCGCCTCCGCCTCCGCCTCCCTCCACCCCCCGCCCCACCCCGCCTACTCTTCCTGCTCTTTCTACGCAGTTGCTCTTTCTACGCGTCACTTCTGCGGGTGAGGTCAATGACCTCCGCCTCCGCCTCCGCCTCCGCCTCCCCCCACCCCCCGCCACCTCCTCCTGCTCTTTCTACGCAGTTGCTCTTTTTACGCAGTTGCTCCTTCTACGCGTCACTTCTGAGAACAATGGACTTCTAGGAAATGGAGACAGGCACCGACGGCTCAGAGTAAACAACTTTAATAATCTTGGCGCCTTTTGTCTGTCACCTTCCCGCGGCACCAATTCCTTTGTATGCCTAGATCCCTTCAGAGTGTATCGGGAGCTCACAGTGTTCGGACTATGTTCTCAGTGCTGTGCCGATTTACATTGTGACTTGTGGTTTTTGTATTTTTTCTTGGATTATTAAACGTAAGTGTATTTTTTAATTATTATTATTAGATATACTGTAGACAAATATTAAATTTTATAAATTCATTAAAAAGAAAATATATTCTTGTATGCATGATGTAATAATGTACAATCTTCAACTACCATGTTTCATTAATGAATGAACACATTTCAATATATAGTTTTGGAGATTTTATAACGTTAACGTTTTTATTGTCATATTAATAGATTATTCCCCAGATTTTTGTTATGTTAAATGGATGTTAGCGATTAACTTTAGTTAGCACTTTTCAATTGACATTATATAGAGTGGCGGCTTACACTTCGTTAGTTTATTTCAAAAATATATTTTTATTTATTCACATTTATTATAAATAAAACGAAGTGGGGTTCAGGTCAACCTCCAGTTAATTGAAAAGTACTAACTGTTCATAGTAGAAATTATGTCTCAAAGTTAACCTTACATTATTACTATCCATCCCTGGTTCTGTTAGCAACTCTTACTACTGCCCGTTTACGATTTAGTTGGCGCATCTAAACAGAGAAATAACTATATCTCTGTTGTTTATCGGTCGATTTCGACGAGACTCGGTATCTAGACATTAAAATTGATACATGTATCAATGACGTCATCATTATGTACCGTGATTCTTTTTCAAGGTCGCTTCACTGGGAGCCGAGACCTAAAAATGGCTGTATCTCCGTTATTTCCGGCCCGATTTCAACCAAACTTCGTCTACCCCCAATAACTATTTTCGGGTCTTGTGTAATGCGGGTTGCCTATCCAGAAAATTGAAGGCGCTATAAACTTTAAAAATTCATATCTCACAAACTAATTGGAATTTTTTGACGAAACTCAGTATTTAAGTATAATAAATTACGCTCTATAAGACTAGCTGACCACCGTCTGCCAGAATTATTTGTCAAGGACACTTTACTGGAAGACTGAAATATTTTAAAAATCGTAAAAAATCCGTTTATAGGTGGATTTTTACGAAACTCGGTATTTGGGTTTAGTATTGAATAGCCTAATAAATAATGAGTAAATATTACGTTTAACCTATGTTTTAAGGTCACTTTACTGGAAGAGCGAAATATAAAGAAATCTATAAAAAATCTAGCCATCGGAGGATTTTCACAAAACACAGTATTTAAGTTAACTAATGCACAGTCTAACATGTAACGTACAAACAGTATGTCTATCATATGTTCAAAGATCACGTAACTGAAAGAACAAAGTATAAATTGTATTTTTTTATTTTTCGAAATTTACAGCAGGAACGTGTGTCGTTTTCAGATCATGAATGTCGAAAGACGTTTCACCTGCGGAGTGTGCGGCAGCGCATTTCGGTTGAAACATCATGTAGTGCGTCACGTACGCACGGTGCATGGTGGCGACCCTTTTGTCTGCACCGATTGTGGAGCCGGCTTCAAGAGAAGCGATGATCTGCGGCGTCATGCGACAACGGTTCACCGGCCCCAACCCCCGCAACCTCAGAATCCCGCTTTCAGACCAGGTCATTATTTTATTTGTTGTTTTGAGAGACTAGGTATGGACACTTATCGATTATTCAAGATAATAAGTAATCAACTGCTATTTCCGTTTAGTTAAAAAAAGAAAACGTTATTTTAGAGACAAAATAAAAAAACTAAAAACTATGATGAATCAAAATACTGTTACAAAGTTCATTATACTCATACTAATATTTAACGGGGATGACTCAGATGTCGCTGCCCGGGTTTTCGAGCCAACACCTTGTCCGTCATCTGCCCCGGACGTCATGCTTACCCCTGATCACACATTCACTGAAGACCCGCTAGGTATGCATAATTTTTGTATGACACTTCACTCATGTTTTTATATATCGAGGTTTAATAGAAGCTTTTAATGTAAATATTAAATATAATAAAATAAACAAATAAAATGAAATAAATAAATAAAAAAGGACTATTAATATAATTACAGAAGATAATCAGTCCATGGAATGTAATAAATGATTAGTTTGACAACATTCTTGGCTTTTATTTGTTTCATTGTAAAACAATATACCATATATCTTGAAAAGCAAGATCAGAGACTCTGAAATATTATCAGTATGTGTATCAATCAAGAACTATATGTACATCAACATTGATGACTTTTATTCAGTTAATCACTGGACACCATACCTATCGAAAGTTATGTCTCCTGTTACAGGATACCCTTGCGAGTACTGCGGCCGCAGTTTCATGAGGAAGGATGCCGCCAAGCGTCACGCGAAACTCTACTGTCGTGCGCGCCATGTACGAGTCCCCCCAGACTGTGCGGCAGGGCCTAGCGGTCTTCAACAAACCGTGCCACCCGCATCACCCTCAACATCGTCCTCATCGCGAAACGGAGCCGATGACGAAGACCCTCCGGTGCTGCCCGACTTCTTGGCACCGGAGGGATTCGGAGAAGTCGAGACGGGGTTCCGTGGGCGACTCAAGACCTACGCCCTGCAGGAGCCTGCCGAAGAACACGTTAGTCTCGTGGACTTTTTCAACTCCCTCTTTGTTAAGGTAGTGAGTCTCATGCACCGCGTGCTAGGTTACGTTAACGCCGTCAAAGCTAACCTGTGGGTCGATTGTGAGTTTGAAGATATGCACGGAGAGACCTGCAATCGTCAGTTCAAGACAACTAACGTACCCATTTTTCGTACAACGAATATTGAAGGATTGTGCCGTCAATTATTCGAGAAGATGTTGAACGAAAAGGAGACGTGCGCGATGAAGGGATCAGGGTGGACGTTTGTAAGAGTAATGGATATGGAGATCCGCATCAACGTTTACCGTCCACTCGGCGGAGCTTCCTACATCCAGTTGCCTGAACAGATTTCGAGGAAAGAAGCGGTAATCAACGTGCTGAACGTCGGGGACGAAAGATGTTTCTTGTACGCCATACTGTCGAAGTACGTCGAGAACCTAAATCGAAATCAATTGCGCGTGGCTGATTTTACAGCTGAAGTTCGCGCCCGCGCCAATTTGGACTTTTCAGGTCTCGACTTTCCGGTACGGCTGGAGAAGATCCCCACGTTCGAGAAGAACAACCCAGGCGTAAGCGTTAACGTGTACGGACTGGACGAGAAGAAAAAGAAGATGGACAACGGACACTTCAAGTTGCAGCACTTTGTTTACCCGTTACGCGTCGCAGACAGGGAGCTGCCCAATCACTTTGATCTGTTGTACCTGACGGACGAGGATTCATCTCACTACGCGTGGATCAAGGATTTTGAGAGGTTGGTCCACAGTCAGGTGACTCATCGTAAAGGACGTTTATACATTTGCAAACGATGTTTTGCCCATTTCGACGATCAACCGAATAAGTTAGGCCTCAGCGGAGCGGAACGTCTACGCGACCACCGTCGGTACTGCTTTGATCACGCGCCACTGCGTACCGACGTGTCAGACGAAACGGAGATCCGCTTTAGGCGTCCCGAGCGCTCGCAGATAAGCCGCTTTACTATCTACGCGGACTTCGAGTCTATGCTCGTGCCGCACGAGGCCGACCGACCTCTCGACCCGCCACCGACAGTTCGACCTCCGGCATGGGACCCAGCGACCACCAGAGGAGAGCTGCCGCACCATCACCACCGTCGTGGAGCGACGTTCGATTCCTCGCACGTCAAGACGCGAAACGTCCACGTGCCGTACGCTTACGCCTACTACGTACGCGACGATCACAGGAGCACCGATGAAGGAGACAACGACGACATCGAGGACCCCACACAGCGGAACACGTTCTCAAAGACGCGACTTTACAACGGCGAGGACGCCGCAAGGCACTTCATCTCTCAGTTGCGGAAGGATATCGAAAACATCGGGGATATCCTTTACGGGAAACGTCGACCTCGAGACCGACCGCAGTTGAGTGCCGAAGAAGAAGCGGAGTTCCAGGCAGCGACAATCTGCTACATTTGCCGGCGGCCTTTCATCGAGGACGACGACGACATCAAGGTGAGGGACCACCAGCATTCGCCACCCTACATGTACAGGGGCGCGGCTCATCTGACCTGCAACCTTCGCTACAAGGAACAGGATACGGTGAACGTGTACCTGCACAACTTGTCTAACTACGACGCCCACTTCATCGTAAGGGAGCTAGGAGTTGACAAGGGAGACGTTGATATGCTCGCCAACACGGAGGAGAAATACATCACCTTCGCCAAGAGATTCAAGTACCCCGGCGCGGGACAACGGAACGGTATTCGAGTGCGATTCGTTGACTCATACCGATTCTTGCCGATGTCGCTGGCTAGTCTGGCCGCGATTTTGCCCGTAGATGACATGATCATCACCCGAGCCCACTTCACTGACCCGGAGCAATTCGACCTTGTGCGGAGGAAAGGAGTCTTCCCGTACGAGCATATCACGTCTCTGAACGTGTTGGATGAGAACGTGTTGCCGCCTATCGAGGCCTTCAAGGAAAACCTGACACCAGAGGATTACGCACACGCCCAACGCGTTTGGACCGAGTTCGGATGCGAAACCCTCGGGGATTATTCCAACGTTTATCTTTTGACTGATGTCATGCTGTTGGCAGACATTTACGAGGGTTTCAGGAAGGGGTGTTTAGAACATTACAACCTGGATCCGGCACACTACTTCACCCTACCGTCTTACGCTTGGGACGTGATGCTGTCCAAGACCGGCGTGGTCCTCGATACCCTTCAGGACGTAGACATGTATTTGTTTTTCGAGAAGGGTATTCGAGGCGGACTTTGCCAATGCGTCACTCGATACGCCGAAGCTAATAACGAATACGCTATCGGCCGAAACGATCAGGGCGCATGTACAAGCGGTGTTGGCGAGGAGAAAGATTTTATCATGTATTATGACGCCAACAACCTGTACGGTTGGGCAATGTCCGAGCCACTCCCTTACGCTGAGTTCGAGTGGTTATCACAGTCGGAATGCGACGACTTGGACATAGGGAGTCTGCCGGCAGACGGTGAGTACGGCTACGTCTTGGAGGTGGATTTAGAGTATCCGCGTGACAAAGCCCTCCACGACAGACACCGCGACTTGCCGTTCTGTCCGGAAACGAGGAAAGCGCCGGCAGACCAACTGCCCTATACGGCAGAAGAGATCTTCAACTCTGGGGCAGGTAAGTCTTCCAAACTAATGGCCACCCTGATGGACAAAAACGAATACGTGATCCACTTCAGGTATTTACAGCAGGCGCTGGAGAATGGGCTACGTGTACGCCGCGTCCACCGGGCATTACGCTTCAAGCAGTCGAGATGGTTGGCCCCGTACGTGGCGCTGAATACCAAACTGCGTCAACAGGCGAAGAACAAGTTCGAGACCCAGCTGTTTAAGCTCATGGTCAACGCAGTGTATGGTATGAGCCTCCAGAACGTACGGAAGCACATAGACTTGAAACTGGCGACCTCCCGGAAGATCTACACCAAGTACGTGGCCAAGTCAAACTTCGGAGATAGAGTTTGGTATAGTGAGAACTTGGCCCTACTGCACATGCTGAAGACCCGGGTGGTTTTGGACAAGCCAGTCTACGTAGGGATGTGCGTTCTGGACCACAGTAAGTGGTGGATGTACGGGTTCCACTACAAGATGGTAGAGCGGTACGGAATCCGGAACATCAGGATGCTGTACATGGATACGGACGGTATCTTCTACAAAATCCGTACCGCTAACGTCTACGCCGACATGATGGAGCACCGGGACGACTTCGACACTAGCAATTACCCCGAAAACCATATGTGTTATGACAAGAGAAACGCTAGGGTCCTGGGGAAATTCAAGGACGAAGCCGGTGGGGTGGCCATTAGAGTTTTCATCGGCCTGATGGCGAAACTGTACTGCTACGTCTTCAGCGGCGTCGGTCGCGGTGCAGGTAACGGAGATGATGATGACGACGACGATTGCGGTCCGCCTCCCGTCAAACGGGCGAAAGGCGTTAACCGTGCCGTTGCGGAGCGTAAATTGACCGTGAAGGACTACGAGGAGTGTGTCCGGCACCACACGATTAAATTTACAGAAAACCAACGTTTTCAAAGCCGCCACCACATCATCTATACAGTTGTGGTGGCGAAACGCTCCCTTGCACCGTACGACGATAAGAGGTACGTGTTGCAAGACGGTAGCTTTGAAACGCTCCCGTGGGGTCACTACGCTATACCGGCCCCACATACGGCATCACCGTTACCGCCGGCACCGTTGCCGCCGCCGGTGTGATAGTCTTCGCAGCGACCAGCGACTTCGTCACCGCCAGCGACGTCAACGGTCATCGAAGAAGATGGTGATGTTTGCAGTACAACGACAGTCCGCGGTGCATGAGAGAGATAGGTGGTGCGTGGGGACGAGTGGCGGCAATAGTAGAGTGCTAGTGTTTTAGTTAAGGATCGAATTTATTTATTGTAGTAGCATTAATTATCGAAATAGTAATTTTTAAATTCAAGTTTCTTATCATTTAAAAAACTGTGTAACTCCAAATTTCTAGTCATTAGTTTTTATCGAGTCGTTTTTCCAATAAACAACTTAACAAATGTACTCTGTTTTTTTTTTTTTTTTTTTTTCTTTTCTTTTCCGAGTCAAAATATTCCTGACGCTAGTCTTTTATTTTTGTAAACCATGAAAAATAAATAAATGAAAACTCTAGTCAATTTTATTATTTATCTTTTTATTTTATAATTCATCTCTTAGTCTAAAAACATAAAAAGCAATAATACTAAGTTTTACCATATATCTTTAAAAAGAAAAAAAAAGAAAAAAGTATATTCAGGTGTAGAATAAGTCGAAGAGCTGGTGGACAAGGATGTCGTTGGACGATGTAGCAGCGGGATCGCCGACTTCAAAGAGCTGCACGAAGTCGTTCATGGTCATGTTGTAGACGATTCGGCAGAAGAGGTAAGACAGACAGTAGTGGCCGCAGACCGAAGTGTCATATCCCTGAAGCCGATATTTATTGTAAATGTAACGACGCGAATTGCGTCGTAAAAAGTGATGGTACTCGGCTAGATACGGAGGTCGACCGAAACTGTCAAAGTATTCAATGTGTGTAGAGTCATTGTCCCAGTAGAATGCCACCCAGTGTTCACCACTCTGAGTGTGCGGTAATGTATTCACCACTATGGCTGATGATGGCAAAATGTTGGTCGGTAGACAATCGGCTGCGTAGACTCCGGTGTGATTGACTTTCTCACGAGGCAATTTATTCAAAAATGATCGGATAGTAGTAGTGTTCATTCTTCTGAGATGGGAGACAAAATTGTCGAAGATCCGTGATGACAGGTCGAGCAGCAACAGTAGCACGATCCGCAGTACGTCTCGTTCGAGGTGAGCAGTAACCAACCACGTAACAACGTTGAATTGGCCAGCGCGCAACGGGTTTGTACGCTCTTGTGTTGTCCACAACGCAACGTGTTGGTGGCTAATAGATTACCAATCGTGGCGAGTGATCCGCAACCTATATCACCCATATCAATTACTAACACCTGCTCTGTTAATGTATCGATAATAGAGGATGTAGCGTCATTGATTAAATTTTTCTGAACAAAGTCTCTCTTTTCGGGTCCTTTGACGTAGATGATCGATCGATTAGCGAGGCAAACACGAAGTTTATCGATCAAGACGTGATACGGTATATCACCTCGGTTCCAGTCGAGACCGTGACAATGTTTCGTCAACCAATAACTCTCTCGCAGTTTATCCTCCGATAGGAAATCCCTATCGAATGGCGGTCGGGCGATATGATGCAATAGTAACGTGCCAGTAGACACTTCGATCACGCTCGCTTCTTTCACTATATATTCGTTAGCGTTATCCTTGAAGCACTGTATGTCCAACACGACTGCAGACGCGGTGTTTTGATGGTGGCGGCAGCAACGATTCTGCTGTGATTTCGGAGCTTTCCAGTAACAGTCCATTTCGAATGAGTGTCAACACTAGACTGAATCGGTGCGCTGTTTGGCGTTCACTTTTATTCACCCGCTGAAGTCAACTGTTACGTTACGGTGACGATCGATCTCGATAACGTTGTCCAGTTCGGCGTACACTATACAGTTGACGGTCTCGGGCAACGCTTTGGCGAATCCGATTTCGATACGTAGATTACCGTTGCGCACGAGATTCCAGTGACTCGACTCAGCCGCGGACATGTCCGGTGTCAAGTCGAACGCCATAAGACAATTACCGTACGGATAGTCACCTCTCTTGATCTCATTACCTGCGTCGGAGAACTGGATTCCGGTGCCGGTGAACAATGTGTAATAAGAGAGTACATATGTCTCACTATTCAATGTGTAATCGGGCTGTAACGGTTTGGACGGTACTTGTTCACCGTCCACGTACAATGCGCGATAATTCATATCGTAGTGTTGAAAATTGTAAGGATTCTTCTTGAAATCTCCGTTGAACGCAAGATTACTGACCAGTCCAATTATCACACGTTTCGGTAACTGACCGAGAAATACGCTGTCTAAAGTCTTACTCCTTATACCGGAGGGTAGTGTGATGGATTTCACTTCTACACGCGTGATCGGATACTTGGCCGTGCCGGTCTCGAGAGTTTTACTGTGCGCCAACAATACGCTCGGATTGATCTTACATCGACGTACGAAAAGATTAATCTCTTTAATTGTCACCTTGTAAGTAGTTAGCGTTTTGGACATGATACAAAACGAGTTTCTGGATCTGATAAGTCGCAATCGCATCTCGACACCGTTCAACATGAATTTGTTCTGATTGCACAGATCGATGTGCAATCGACCGACCATATCGCAAACATCGCTTTCTTTCGTGTGATCGCGATGCTTATTCAATCCCTCGTTCAATTCGTCACAATCGTCCATTAGTCCGGCCGTATCTTCAAAAAACAACTCGCTGGTCAGATGCGAATTTTTCGCACTACATCCGTAGTTCAATAGGTTTTCCAAGTAGGCACGGTAAGCGTACGTGTTGTTTTGTGGTGACACCAGTTTATGATTGAGATAGAGGTCCACTTGACTGAATATCGAGTGGAGCCAATTGTTCACCGGGCCCACCTCTTTAGCAGGTTGCCCTCCGTCCGCTTTAGTGTCGTCCTGTTTCACAATAGTGGCTTTCACGTGCAATAGCGTTTGTGTCAGGTCCGTGTACTCGTCACCGTGACCAGGTATTACAAACTCTATTGGCGAATCGTCCGTCAGCGATGAGACCGGTTTGTATTGAACCCATTTACCGCTGTCTATACTGGTCTGCGTAGGCGGTAACGAAAACAAGTCCAGTTCAGTCTTCACACATTCACACGATTTCTGATGAATAAACGACATTTTTATCGAATTAACTGAAAATATCCCTTGTTCTCCTGCGTCGTTTCGTTACAGTTCTACGACGTTTGTCTAACGATCTTATCCTTCTGTTGGTCGGTATCCTCTTTTTAATGACTCTTCGTTTAAACCTTCCACCTACTTGCTTCTTTATAGTTCTCCTTTGTCTTTGCATACGTCCGGTAGACGTCCGTCTTCGAAGAAGTCTAGCGAGAGACCGTGGCGTGACGCGACCCACGCGCCGCTTCTTATAACCACCACCGCTCAATACGCGCTCCAATTTCTCGTCCGCTCTTCGTTTTAACCCGCCGGTGAACTGTTTCAGGCGTTCGTTAGCGGCGAATCTCGGACTCGCGGTACCTGCGGATATATCGCTCAGAAAACCGACACCCGATCTTAATGCTTCTTTGCCCAATGCTGATGCGCCGGACTTCAGTAGCGGAGTAACTGCGCGAACAAGTCCGCCTAGGAAACTTCCAATACCATGACCTCGCTGATATACTGCACCTCTGAATACGGACGACACCCCATGTCCCGACTGTTGATGTCGGTAATACGCTAAATACGGATCGTTATAATTCATCGTTTCTTAATCTATCACTCTGCGTAGGTGTAACTTCATGCACGCAGTCCCGAAGTGGAATGGAAGCTTTTGACCGGTGTTGTCCCTTAAATCGATTTCCACACTCTCGAAACCACCTTTTATTACCGACACGTAATGTGGATCGGTGAAGTGTACTATTTTCTGGGAACCGTACGTGTAACCCGTTAAATCTATGTTGACTATTTTCAGTAATGGCGCTGTTGTATCGCCGACCAATTGCGGTTCGACCAAGTCGCAATACACGTACATTTGTGACGGTAATCCTGCGTATATGTCAGCCGGTCTTTTCAGTTTTTCGTTGTGATAAACGTCCTTTTCTTCGGGATCGAATCCCAATTGTAACGATAGTTTAGTGGACAGACTAACTGCCATCACTTCACTAGTATCTACCATTTCGCTACTGTCTACGTTTATATCGACCAAGTGAGTATCTTTGTTGTAGACAAACTCGATACCGTAAAATGATATATGCTTGTGTTTATTGATCGCATTTATCAGGTCGTTGATATCGTGATAGCTGCCGGGATCTATTTTGCATTCCAGTATAGATGTTACATCCACATCAAACATCATTCCTGCCAGGTTTTTAACGTGTATGTATACGGCCGCATCCGTACCGACAGTCAGAAACGAACAGGAATAGTGCGCTTCTACCAGTGCTACTTCCCATCGACCGTCGTCTAAATTTATGCTCGTTGAAAGATGAGTGATATAATTGGCCACTGTGTTATTCGGATAGAAGTCCATGGAACTGTTGCTGGGCAATGTCAGATATAACTGATTGCGTCTTGTGGACGACATCATAATTTTGTCACTTCACTTGCTGGTATCCACGAGTTAAATTCGTCTCCGTAACCGACCCACTTGACGAGGTAACGCTTACTGCGCCCGCGACCTTTGGTCTCCAGTATTTTATCTATCGTGTACAGACGATCGGAGTCCAATGTGACGTGTTGTAATTCGTGCTCGTAGAAACGACCTTCCAACGTGGCACCGTTCAAATCACGCAATATGTACAACGGTAGAGGATGCGATCCGTATTTGCGATCCACTATAAATACTTCTTTACTCCAATTGGTCTCGTAACCTTTAGCGAACGTGCCTTTCTCTTTGGCTATGCGCACCGTGTCGCCCGGCTTAAATTTGGGCTTAACACGGCGCGGTATCGACCGTCCTCCGTACATGTGACGCCACACTCCGAATACGATTGGTTTGTTTTCTTTTTTCACATCTATCGGACGTAGACCGCCGCCCAGACTCCGGTGTGGACTGTGGTTGTAAGCGTTCACAAGTTTGTCCAACACGTCGATATAACGGTATGTGTTTTTATAAGTCAAATAACGCCACATGCGCGATTTCAACGTGCGATTCACTCGTTCCACTACCGCGGCTTTCACGTCGGGATTCTGTGTAGTCACATACGTGATACCGCGCGCTTTAAATAATTCTTTTGTCTTGCTACCGGTGAACTCTGTCCCCTTATCTGTCTGTAAACAACGTGGTGTGTCGCCACCAGCACTAAAAAATATCCGCTCGAACGCTTCGGCCACTTCCGGTCCGCTTTTTCTCTTCAACGGTTGTACAAACAATCGTTTACTGAACACATCGATCACTGTCAGCAGATAATTGATACCGTCATTGTGTTGACTGAGACCTTGCATATCGTTCAAGTCCGCTTGCCACAGTTCGTTCGGTCCGTACACTGTGTAACGATTGCGAGGAAATCGTTTACGAGCCGGTTTGTGTAATGTATAAGTGTCTTGTGTTCTCAACCAGTCAACCACACGACGTTTCGTAATTCCTTTCTTACGAACAGCTCGCGCCAGAGGTACGACACCACCGTACGATGCGGGATCGTTCGGATCGAAATACAGTTGTTCCATCACTTATGGATTGAACGGTTCCCATCGCTCTAATGACGATTGGTTCGATTGGGTTGTCTTTCTTATACGTTCGTGATCCGGTGTCGGTTTTGGCATGCGAGATCTTAATCTATGTGCTATTGGTGTTGATTTGGGTGACGGTGTGTACATAGACATACCGGGACTAGCCACTAAACTGTGTACGGAATGATCGCGACCCAGGAATTCTAATGCATGCGGATTACCGATATACTCTGACGGAATGTTCATGTCTTTTAATGCCTGAAGGACTTTTTCCCAACCGGGTGGATGCGCTTGTGGTTCGCGACGAACTCGCACGATACTGTGTAAAATGTCCACTATGTTCGAGTTCGGTATTTTCTCGTTGCGCACATATACTGTACCGTCACTGTCCCATGCGATTAGGTCGCCTTTGCGAGCCATAGCACGTAACAGACTGCGCGCGTCCGACTTGTAAACTTTCGGAAACGTTTCGACTACTTCGTCCACTAAAGCACTGGCCGTACGTTGCATACGGTCTTCGGCCAGACCGGTTTCCGTATCCACAACAGGTAAATTGATCGGTAGTCTTTTGTTGGCGGCGAAATGCAGAAACCGCTGCAACACCTGTTGATACTGTTTCCATTTTTCACTGTCGTCTATACTTTTATCGTTCAATATTCGATGCATCTCAGCGTCGAGACTATTGCCTGCAGACCGATGTGTGATTGATGATTTTCTATCCTCGTTGGCGGTATTCATTTGTAAGCGCGCGATCAACTCTTGTGGTACAACGACCATTTTCTTCGCGTATTCCATGTTCATTATTAATTACTGGCTTTACGAAGTAACGCTTGTAGTACGGTACTCAAAAGTATCGGAAGTATAACGCCGCCGCCTTTTTGCACAAGATACCGCCGCTTCTTTGCCCAACTCTCGCCGCGTTTCACCAATCGTCTGAGAGTAGCTTTGTGTTTTTTCAATTGACGTTTACGTTTATCGGACAGCGATACGTTACCACGTAACAGGTTATATGCACACTCGCACACTGATCGTATACGACTGTTGTCACAGGCTTTTAATAGCGCTTTACGTTCCTTGGGTGTAGCGTGTACAAGTGCCGTCAGTAGAGCAACGTCTTTTCTCACACAATGCGACATGATGACTGATACTTATCTCTTTATACGTATCGTATTTATTTACTACTAATTCTTCTTCTTCTTCGGTAGGTAAACAAAATTAATAGGATCGTCGGGAAAGATGGAAGATCGAATGCGCACCTCGTCCGGTGTTGATTGTTTCAAATCGATTAACAGATAGGCGTGCGGATCGCGCGTGGCGTCCGCGTAGGCCTGCTCAATAAACCTCGGATCTTCCGGATACACTTGACGGGCTAAATGTTTGATCTGAGCACGATCCCTAGGATTTTTAAAACACACAATGTAATGGGCGTTCAGCGAAATGTCCCGCTGACCGCGTCCCTGATGAAAGAGATTTTGCGTGATAAAAAACACACTCAGATTCCTGTGGTGAGACCCTTTTGTGAATAGATCTACCACACTACTGTCTGTTTCACGCATCATGTCGTCAACTATCACCAAGTTTGGCACACTGCCATCAAAGTCCTCCATATTAGGAAGACCTGTTCTATATTGTATAGTACTGCCCGGCTGAGTGCCGGGATGCGGTTGATACCAGTCAATATTTTCAAACACTGTATCGCACAGTTTATGCTCCGAATGTGGCTATAAGTATTAAACTTACGAATCCTATCAAAGTTACAATATATATTTAAGAACAAAATTCGGGCTTTACAAAAAAAGAAAAAAGAAAAACATATTTATTTACAATGATAAAAAAAGTAAATAATTATTTACAATATAAAAAGAGATTAAAGAAAATCTTCTTGCTTCTACATTTTTAAAATAAAAATGTTTTACTTTTTTATGCAAATTCGAGTAAAGTGTATTTACTTCCGGCCGCGGCGCATCTTCTCACCAGGTGCAGACGTTCTCCTAGTCCCGCGTTGTATTGCTCGATGGTCCTGTCGCTGAGCACCTCGTTGAATCGACGTGGTAGGTAGACTCGGATGTAGTACTCGTCACCGATGAGACCCTCCAGCACGGCCATGACAGTCTCTCCATACGGCGTGGTCACTCGCTCAAATTTCACAATACGATATCCGCACTCCTCGCGAAGATCGGTGATCCGCGTATACGGCAGTGAACTTTGTTTACAAGAGTTCAAAATGTTTTTCAAATCCATGGATGCACTGTTATTCACTGATGGAATTGTCGACATGATGATGATGGTGTAATACTAAAAAGAGTACTAAAAAAGACACCTTCGCTCCACACAACGTTCTGACAAAGACTGAGCATATCTCCGGTGTGTCGCTCGCAGGATGGGAAGTGAACACGTGACTTCCGAGAATCGTTTACAATAGCTAATATAATCTTTCTAGAGTGTCCCTAATGGCGTCTCTGTATTTTGTTTGCCTGCGCCTGCGCGCCGTCACCCTCGGTTCGGGAAGCTTTGACTCCGATTCGACTGGATGATGAAACCGCCGCCCTCCTTCGTTTCCCGCCGTATTGCGTTGTTTTGCAATCGACATGAGGTTTACGCCACGCGGCTAGTGGCATCATTGTCTTTGTTAAACCGGAGATTCTTGGAACTCCTGTATACCGATCTACCCACATGTCTTCTAATCTTGTTACTAGATCCATAAGCATGATGTAAATCTCATCGTCTCTATTTTCGTCTAAATATATGCCACAACTGTGAACGAGATAACTCTTGTCGTACAATTGAATTTTTAACAACTTATCTCCGCGATTGGTGGGATTCTCCACTGTATATTGATACTTATCGTCTGTCCAAGTGACTGCCGGCGCATCGTTTGTCGGTTTTAACACCCAACGCTTTTTATTAAAAACTTCTGTTTGAAAACTGGTATTTGTAACTTTTTTATTATTTATTTTTCTCTTCTTTTTCTCCGGTACTGATTGCTGTTGAACCGCTGCTGATGTTTCTACTGCAGGTGTCAGTTCATCTGATATCGGTGGTTGTGAAGACGGTAAAACGAATGAAGCGTTATCGGCCTGACCCATCGATTCCAACTCCTGTAATAACGCGCGAATCGATTCGTCTACTTCTGCCACAGTGGTCATTGTCGCTCCGCACTCTGTGAAGGTTCTCACTGAACTGACTCGATCAATGAAAAAACGTCACATGACTACCTAGAAAATTAATTCTGATTTTCTACGAAAGCGCATTTCGTCGAGTGCAATTTGCATTCGCGATAGTTCATCCTCGCCGCTCGTTTATTTGACATAAAAGTATTATTAGTTACGCGGACTATTAAATGTTACTGTTTTCTTTTTACGTGCGTGCTCCATCCCTGCAAACAAAAGGTGTTGTTCACACCAACAGCTCGGCGCCTCGGTTCCTGGAAGTCCGTTGTTCTCTAAAGTGCTGCGCAGTAGGAGCAACTGCGTAGAAAGAGCAAAGTGATGGAAGGGGGAGGCGGAGGCGGAGGAGCAGTCTGTGACCTTGAACCCGGTCATTGACCCTGCTCACTTTGAAATCTCGAAGATAATCTCCCTGTATTGGGAAGATATTTCTTCTAGCCCTAACTTGAAAAGCTTAGGTGGTCCTGAAAAGGACCGATAGGCCCTAAAAAGAGCCGTTTTTTATCCGAAGAAGGAGGAGGAGGAGGAATAGGAAAAATATTTATTTGTTATCGTTGAAAAATTTGGTTATTTCGTTGGGGTAAAGTTCATCCGTTCGCCGGTTCCACCACATGTTGACAAGCATCATGTACTTCTGTTCGTATTCTATGGCGTAGAAGTGCTCCTCTTCAATAGGGTAAAAATTAATTTTGTAGTCCATGTCCCGATGCCAATATTCCCATTCTAAGTCGCTTAACGGACAATGGTTCCACATACTGTTTATTCCCCGTAGTTTGGAGTACAGCTCGTCTTCCAGATCTTGAAGAGTCGAGTGCATTTTTGGTTCATGCACGTACTTGAACTTTTTGTCAATACGCCATAGCCTTTTCTTATGAAAATGTTTCAAGGTGCAATCATCGTCATCTTTTTGATTGTAGAACTCGTCACCTTCAAAGTAATCGTCATTGTCATCGGCTAACGGTCTCTTCTTATTTATTGATGTCTCCGCCACGACGCATGCCTCCTCCAACTCGGCGTCTGTGATGTCGCAATCCCACTCGAAGTTGAACATGATCTTTTCGTTGCTGTTGACGCTTCAAAACTCCAGACTGAACTGAGTGTGGGAGATGTCTGACGAAAGAGGGAGGTTGGGGGTAGACCACGTGGCTTTCACAAATAAAAGGAATTCTGCGAATTGTTTACCAGGAAATCTATAAAGTGGGTCAAGCGAATGCGTAGAAAGAGCAACTGCGCAGTAGGAGCAACTTGACCTTGAACCCGGTGCTCACTCAGTAGGTGGGTGGGGGAGGGGGAGGGGAGGGGGAGCGAGCAAAATGAGTAAATGTGTGGCGGGTGAGGTGGAGGGGGAGTAAGCAACATGTGTCCATGAACTCGGTTATTGACCCTGCTCACTCTTATAGCGATACTGAATCCATTACTAAATTTTTATGTATTTCAGTCTTCCAGTAAAGTAACCTTGAAACATGTGTTGGGTGTACTATTTACAAGCTATACGCTAGAGTGTAAGTTAGTTAACGTAAATCCAGAGTACTATGAAAATCCGCTGATCAACAGCTTTGTTACGAGTTTTTATGTGTTTCAGTCTTCCAGTAAAGTGTCCTTGAAAAATACTTCTAGCAGACGGTAGTCACCTAGTCTTATAGGGCGTAATTTATTATCCTTAAATACCGAGTTTCGTCAAAAACGTCCAATTAGTTTGTGAGATATGAATTTTTTAAGTTTGTAGCGCCTTCAATTTCCCGGATAGGCAACCCGCATTACACAAGACCCGAAAATAGTTATTGGGGGTAGACGAAGTTTGGTTGAAATCGGGCCGGAAATAACGGAGATACAGCCATTTTTAGGTCTCGGCTTCCCGTGAAGCGACCTTGAAAAACAAAGTCGGTAAATTATGATGACGTCATCAGTATATGTATCAATTATAATGTTCATATACCGAGTCTCGTCTGAATCGACCGATAAACAACGAAGATATAGCTATTTTTCTTTGTTAAGATGCGCCAGCTAAATCGCAAACGGACAGTAGTAAGAGTCGTAAAAGGACAGTAGTGAGTCAACAACCTAATGAAAACCGCCAATAAAAATGAGAACGAATAGTATTGGGTTGGCAACGCATATAGTTAATTATCCATTCATCTAATTAATTATTCATAATCTAGTTAATTATTCATAAATCTAATTAATTATGCATAATGAGTAGTATGAGGTACGCGCACTGTTAAATCTTACTGTTTTCTTCTTCCGTGCCTAGAAGGGCCCTTAATACCCATTGATTGCTACAAAGGGCTTAAAGGAACCACTCAGATACTAAGATGACACCTGTCAAAGAGATAGAAAGCTTTTAAACTGGTTCCCATGATCCTGTCACAATGACAAAACGTTTAAAAACCTAAAAGGTCTAATGGAACCTGTCAACCTGGGACAAAGACCTGCTCCTAATAGACTTCGTCTCTAATTCTTTTTCACCAGGTCCATTGTTTACGTTTAAACTACTGCGTCAACTGCAACCATTCCCTGCTTCAGAGCTTAGTTTGGTGGAAAGACCCGAGGAGTAAAGATGTCTCAAATAAGAGCTAGACCAATTGCAAAAGCAGCGATAGTTTTGGAGGAAAAGTGCTTTTGTTACGGACATCGCAGAGATGTAACACCCTACTTCGTCATGTTGAGAGGGTTGATTCAAAACGGAAAAACATTGCGAATACATGAAAGGACATTTCGCAACGAAAGTCTTGATGAAACTTTTTATGAAAGTACACACGAAAATATAACCATGGAATATCTGACAGTCCTTGAAAAAAGAATCAGCACCCGACTTGATGAAATAGTATTTTATTTAAATGTAACAGTAAATGCCTCCAGCCCCAGCCTTTATTGGGATACAGAAACAGTTTAAACACTGTTTAGAGCGCAACTTCAAAAAGGTCCTTCTCAGGACCACCTTTAATTTTCAAGTTAGGGACAGGGGAATCTTCCTACAAAAGGGAGATTTTTTTGTATCAATAACTTCCCTAATTAATTATGCAACATCTAATTAATTATTCATAATCGAATTAATTATTCATAAATCTAATTAATTATTCACAACCTAATTAATTATGCATTCATCTAATTAATTATTCATAAATCTAATTAATTATTCATAACCTAATTAATTAATCATAAATCTAATTAATTGTTAATAATCTAATTATTTATTCATAATCTAATTAATTATTCATAAATATAATTAATTATTCATAAATCTAATTAATTATTCATGATCTAATTAATTATGTTTGATCTAATTAATTATGCATACATCTAATTAATTATGTATGCATGTAATTAGTTATGCATAATGAGTAGTATGAGGTACGTGCACTGTTAAATGTTACTGTTTTCTTTTTACGTGCGTGCTCCATCCCTGCAAACAAAAGGTGTTGTTCACACCAACAGCTCGGCGCCTCGGTTCCTGGAAGTCCGTTGTTCTCTAAAGTGCTGCGCAGTAGGAGCAACTGCGTAGAAAGAGCAAAGTGATGGAAGGGGGAGGCGGAGGCGGAGGCGGAGGCGGAGGTCATTGACCTCACCCGCAGAAGTGACGCGTAGAAAGAGCAACTGCGTAGAAAGAGCAGAAGGAGTAGGCGTGGTGGGGCGGGGGGTGGAGGGAGGCGGAGGCGGAGGCGGAGGCGGAGGCGGAGGCGGAGGCAGAGGTCATTGACCTCACCCGCAGAAGTGACGCGTAGAAAGAGCAACTGCGTAGAAAGAGCAGAAGGAGTAGGCGTGGTGGGGCGGGGGGTGGAGGGAGGCGGAGGCGGAGGTCATTGACCTCACCCGCATGACGTCACCCACACACCCGCCACACGCCGTGCTGTCCAATGCCCCCTACTTGCCACGTTGCACGTTTGCTCTAAACATGAAACTGTCGTTAACGTTTTATTGTTGCTATAATTTTGAAATAGCAACGCACTCAAAATTATAATGTTGGACTGCAACAATACACTACCAAAAAGTATGAATAAATAAGGCCTCCGAATTCTCAAGAAAATGATACAACCAATTAAACTTCTGTTTGGATTAACTCTCCATACTTATTCCGCAAAATGCTCATTTTAAAAAGTCCATAGAACATTTATTTTAAGAATTTCAGGTTTTTAAGCCGCAAAAGGACTCTTTGTCTTTCAAAAAGGTCTGCATAAAAATATGGGCTTACAAACCGTATAATACACCAACAACACGAATGTGGCCGTAAATATGTCCATCAAATAATAAAATTAACTAGTTTGGGCATTTTTGATATAAAAAACCAGTAAGAGTATACAGGGTATTCAGAAAGGGTCATTACAAACTTGGGGGCTAGTAGTACTAATCAAATTGAACACAACATTTTATATAAACATAGGTGGAAACATTTTCACAAATCTAATGAAACTTTATTCAACGCAATTTGTCAACGCATCAGCAAGAAAATCCACTTTTAAAGTTTGCTTGCACAAGTCGGATACGATAAGCAGTGCATTTGGGCGCTGATTTTTGTCCTCGACTTGTGCAAGCAAACCTTACAAGTGAATTTCCTCGCTGATGCGTTAAGACATTGCGTTGAATAAAGTGTCATTATATGTGTGATAAGAACGTTTTTATTTCTTGTATCTTGTAAAATATTTCTAAAATTAATGGTTTGTTCGTTATTTGACTTTAAAATGTTAAAACGGGCGCCATTTCGATACTACTTAAGACAACTTAATAATAATTTGTAATTATTTGCTTCTGTGGTTGTTTAACGTCCGTGCAAAGTTTGGTTTATGTTGCTAGGACAGTTCCTTAGATATTAATTTCTTTGTTAAAAATGCAAAATGGCGGCAAGCGGCTAAACGGAAAATGTTTCCACCTATGTTTATATACAATTTGGTGTTCAAATTGATAAGTACTACCAGCCCCCGAAGTTTGTAATGGCCCTTTCTGAATACCCTGTACCTATATAAATATTTCTATATAAAAAAATAAATGTTTTTTCTTTACAGGTTTCAAGTTATTAATCGAAGTTCTTATTCTCTACAATGCCTCTACTGAACTTTTAAATTATCAGTGGTAACCTTATAACCTTACGGAGTAATGGTTTTATTTGGTTTTCAACTTTAACAATTTCTTTACTAACTAGTATAGAAGCGGGAATCATAGTAATAAAAAATACCGAGCGAACGAAGTCACGGGTTTCAGATAGAATACAATAAAGCAGTTTTGACTGTTACTGTGATGGTTCCTTTTTTGAGCGTAAAAAGCCTTCAGATAAATTAAAACCAACTTCACATATATTTTAGCATATAGATTATCTAGTTTGCACTATCTTTACCACGAAATCTACTTGCTTATGAATCAGCTGGGCATAAGAAATTGCACAAGACTGTGTAGATGTCAAGGGAATAAACTGACTCTATAGCCTCCACAATGCCGCTCTGGGGACGTGTCTCAGCATCTTGGCTTGGAACTTATACCAGTGCGTAGATTTTTCGATATATATGTTTATATATTCTCCTTTATATTTAAGACTGCTGCAAATGACTGGCAACCAGGACTTTGCACTTCAAGCTATTTTTATCAGCTATATAGTCAAGCTGATAATTAAAATAAGGACAGCCGACAAAGTAATGAATTAAACTAGTTTTTGCTAAGTTTTTAAAAGTTGTAGAAAATATATCCTAGAACAGCTTTACATTTAACAATCTGAAGTTCATTACATTAAAGTTAATGATAAAAGATATAAAAACAAGAAGAAAAATAGTGCTTTGAAAAATTTTATTAGCGTTTACATTTACATTTTACGTTTTAGATGAAGCCTGAAATTTTACAATTTATATGCTAATTTACCCTAGACAATGTAAGAAATGAATGTAAGGCAAGGGTTTTGATATTTTTTATCTGTTTAAATCTCATGGATTTAAAGAATAGTATCCGACAAAATTGTAACATTTGAAAATATGTTGTTTAATACATTCAACTTAATTGGTAAAGTTCGGACATAAATTTAAAGAATAATTTTGTTAAGATTGTTGTCAAACTAGACCTAGAATGTTATAAACAAATGTAGAAAATCAAAAACTTGATTAGTAAACACAAGCCTATAATTTTAAAATCTTTTTATTATAAAACTTGTAATTCGTTTGACGTTAAAATTAACTTCATACCATCATAACATACCAAGGGTTGCTGGGTAATTAAAAGGCCACACTTATAGTGAGTAGCATTAGACATATTCTTATCTTGCGTACAGATCTTAATCTATTACATTTTAGCTGGCTATTAAATTTCCTACTTTCCATGTTTATGTGGTTGTCTGACAGTTTATAAACAGTAAATTGTATAAAAGCACCAAAAATAAAATAAAAATATTTGTTATGAACGCATTAAGAAAATATTTGGATAAAAAAATACGAATAATACGGGGTCATCTTAGCCAGTAGCACATACAGATTTCAGTAAATTATTTATTTATTTAATCATGCACTGTTCATTTACGTCTAGATTTCGTTACTGTAACAACATATTAATCCTTTAAAGGAGTAATTGATTTAAAATGTACTGCACAATAATGATGTGATAAAAGATTGATCTTATAATGATTACAGTATTACAATAGCTGCATAATATGTTCACACTGTGAATACATAAAACGGTGGTTGGTATATCAAGGACAATACACTTGTCGCATCAAACCTGCGTACTCACCGAATTTCCAATGGATAATATATGTCTTAATACCACATAAAGCCGCATACCAAGTTTCATAAAAATATATTGACGTATAAGGGATTTTAATTATTCTTCATAAGAATATCATTGGTAATGAGTACGTAGGTTTGCCGAAACAAGGAAAACAAACAATTTTGTTATGCAAATATAAATAGAATTTAATCAATATTCAATCATAAATAAGCGCTTTATAACATTCTAAGGGGCTGAGTAAGCAGGTTTACTGCAACAAGGAACAAAAAAATGGGTTTTTATATAATTATCAATATAACTCAACCAAGTGAAGCTACAAACCAAGTTTTATTAATTTATGTTCATAATTAAGGGAGCCTTTACATTTTACTTATTCTCCTTAAGAATAAGTATATATAGCTTAAGACTCTGGGGCTGAGTACGCAGGTTTGCTGCTACGGGAAAAATCAACTAAAAATCATTTTTTTGTGCAAATATCAATATACCAGTACTACGTGAAGCTACATACCAAATTTCAACAACATACATTCATAAATAATCGAGATATCAAATTTTATTTATTCTCCTTAAGGATAACATTGGACAACGTACTGTGTTTCGCACTTTGAATATCTCTGCAACGGTTGGGTGTAGAATCACAATTTAAAACCAAAATTATTGTTTTGTGGAACTGAACAGATTGGTAAAAGCAAATGTGAAGTTTACATTAAAATAAACTAAGGAAAAGCCAAAAACCTTTTTTCCATAATATTAACATGGGAGATTTTATGAGTAGGTTTTTTGGATTTTCTCCGCAACCACTTAACCTAGGTTAATAATTCAAAATACCATATTATTTGTTTTCTTAAGCTCTATAACATGGTCAAAACCAATATTATTATTTTTTTTTATTTTAGGGTTAAAAATTCAAAAAACTGATTTTTGGAAAATTTAAAACCTCCATAAACCCCTCTTCCCACAGTCAGATTTTTCAGGTTTTTGAACTTAAAGTCATGAATGTCATTTTACACGTTTGAGCTAAATTTCATCAAAATTGGATGTTTTTTACTCAAGTTATCGTGTTAACGGACACACATATATATATATATATATACAAATATAAATTTGAACGAATAGTGTTTTTGGCATTTGGGGACCTCAAAACAAAAAATTATCATGGTCTCGGGCTTAAGTCTTACCATGAGACCTACGGTAATAGCTTCTTCCCTATAGGGGAAATTGGCTAAAAGTACTTTCAAGAGCGTACCAAACATTAGCAGGGACATTTTAGTCAAATTATTTTGTATCTGACGCATTGTAAATCGAGAAACTTATATTAATTGCTTCCTTAATGGTTTGGCCAAATTACCCTGCAGTCAGATAGAGGAAATAACTTCTGATTGGCTTTATAAACCAACTAAAGCAGTTATTTCTCTGCTAGGATCGAATAAAATAGTTGATCTAAACTTGTGTGATAAGACGATTCATAATTATAGTATATGGTGCGAAATAAAACTTATCTAAGAATAGTAAATAATGTGTATTAGTTTAGTGTTACGCGACACTGAGCGTATTAATGAAACAAGAAAGCAAGCTACGCACAATACTTCTTTAACTCGGTCCTTTTCATTATTTGACTAATTTTCCAACTGAAAATACACACCTCGTATTAATGGTAATTCTAAAATGATTAGATTAATCATTAATTAAATGAGGTCAGTAGCTTTAAAACAGCAATTTAGTATAAACAAATTTAGTATATAGTGTGTGTATGTGTGTGTGTGTGTGTCCGTGTGTGTGTGTGTGTGTGTGTGTGTGTGTGTGTGTGTGTGTGTGTGTGTGTGTGTGTGTGTGTGTGTGTGTGTGTGTGTGTGTGTCTGTGTGGATGTGTACAGAGCTAGAGCCCTAACCTATTGGCCGATTTTTATGAAATTTGGTATGTAGGTACTAATCCACGATATCTCCAGGTTTTTTTTTCATTTTTTGGAATTTTTTATTTTTAAGGGTAATTATCCCCCAAAAACCACCAAAAAACAGGAAAAATCCAAATTTCTCAAAAACGGCTCTAACGATTTTGATTAAACTTTAGTGGTTTGTAGAACTTTAGGTTTCCAACAAAATTACACCACCCGCATTTCTGGAAAAATTCGGGTTCAGAAATTACAGGGCTTAAAACATCCAAAATTCAGTTTTTTGGATTTTTCATAAAAAATCATAAATGTTAAAAAAGATTACTATTCACCATTAAAAAGAGCTCAAAAAACTAAATAAATTAGTATCCTAAATTACTATTCTACGATTGCTAGTTGCTGAGAAAATTGAAATTTTCTTTTAGCGGTAAACGCAGTACGTTGTCCAATGTTATTCTTATGGGGAATACAAAAATAACTATTTCTCTCTTATTTACTGATAAATTTCATTAAAATTTGATATGCAGGCCAAGTTAGCATTGACCAACAGAGGATGTTCAAAATGTGTTGCTATTTAACCCTGGGGGGGCAAGGGGGCCCCCCCTGAGGGGTTTCCCCTCTCAAAACCACTGTTTGTAGCAACGGACTCTATAGTGCCTCCCAAAAAGGGATTTGGGTGGATATTAGTGAAAACAACTATTTTAGACAATTTTCTGTACATTTATCTATACTTCATATTCTATATTTAGTAAATAACAAATATTTTTGCCATTAAAGTTTGGCTAAAAGGGAAAAAGTATGTGTCAGTTTCCTGATACCGTTTATTGGTGATAACATAGTTTTTCATGCTGATAATTTTTAAAATAACGTAATTGGAACTGTGCGGCTTATTTAGGAATCTTCAGATAAAATATCTGTCATATATTTTATTCCCATTCCAATAATGTTGGATCTATTTCGATTGTAGAGTATCTTACTGTGACAAAAAAGTGGAAGTGTTTTCCGTTTTAAGGAGAATACATTGACTTGAACTGCTTTGCATTATTGGATTTTCATAATTTAAGTGTTCCCAATTGACCAAATTTTATACAAAGACATTATTTCTATCATTAATAAAATGTCTGAGATTTTCAATTAATTAACTATTGCATAATATAAAAGCATTGAATGAATATTACTTTTAGGATGGTCTTATCTATGGTCATATTTAAAATGAAAAGGGACATTGAGCTATAATAACAACTGTAGAGACCTTAAAAATACAGAGAAGAGGCATGTGAGCTAAGCTAACCTAATCGACAAATTACTCCAAGTCATCTAAATAAACTGGCTGACCTTCCTCGAGTAAGGCTTGACCCCCCCCCAGATTTATCATTTGGACAAGAGAAACAAAGGAGCAGAAAGTCCGTAAACTCGTTTTCACCTATTTTTGGTAAATGATGAATTTGGTAAAACAACTATTACTAGTTGGCTAACAAATTATTATGCATATTAAGTTGGTTTAAAGAGATTTCCCAAGAATATTTACATATGCTCTCCAAAATCTAAATATAAGAAGGGGTCTAAAAATAGGAAGGGGCCTAGGGTTAAGGATAAGGATAAGAAACCCGGAATAGTCAAGGTTATGAGATTAAAGCGTAACTAATGTTTGTGTTGATTTTGCTGAAAGATTTCTAAGTACCATTTCGGTTCAATGTATTTTCATAAAAATACCTCAGACAAATAAAATATTATAAAATATTACTATATAGCATTGAATCTTTAACAGTTCTTCCAACCTTTGGTCCCATTCAACTGACGGTGGCGTCCCTTAGGAATCAATATCACTTTGGAGTTTTCTAGGACAACTCGAGAAACTGAACATGGCTTTTACTTCAAACAATTTAAGAATGCTTTTGTTCTATGTCAAACGACTGGGGAAAATATGTGTTTTGATCTACAAAATTAGTTGTAGTACCATCTCGCTTGGTTACATTTTGTTTGCTTACGAACGATGGAATACGTTCGTGTGTTTCGTGAGATTCCAGTGAGCGGAAAAGTCCCTGGCCCACTGTGGCTGTTTTAGGGCGCTTCAGCCGTCGGATAGGGTTGGTAGGGGAGGGGGAGATTGACACACTGCAACAGGACTTTTATTGCCTGCTACAGTGGCTAGGTGATGATTTTTTTGGGGGGGGTGGATACACTGCGACAGGACTTTTTTATTTTTATAACGAGTGCCTGTCACAGTGGTCAGGAGTGGGAGCTAGGGGTGGTTTACATAGGGTTTAGTGGTGGGGGTAATGGTGCGGGCTGGAGGTTGGCAAGGTGGTGGATCGTGAGGCTGTGGCGGTCTGTGAAGTAGGGTTGAAAGTAAGTTTGTAGGATGTCGGAGGTGCGGGCTCTGTCCAAGGTAGGTGGTGTTGAGGTGGTGGAGGAAGTCACTGAGTTTGGGGATGGAGTGGGCTTCGTAAGCCGTATGGTTACGGACCCAGGGTGGGAGATAGGAGGCAAGGCGGAGAGCGCGTCTCTCAGTAGCCTCGAAGCTTGAAAGGAAGCTGTTTGGGGCGGATAGAAGGAGCGGATGGGCGTTGGTCAAACAGGGCGGATGACTGAGGAGTACAGGCGGGCGAGAGTGGGTGTGGAGCAGCAACGGCTGAGAACGGAATACAATTTCTGCAGTAACTTATTTTACTCATATAAGTACCGAAAGGAACAAGCCTTGCTCGGTAAAAGACTTTAGCTTACTATAAATAACCGACTGTTTTCTAAATGTTTAAGATCACTCAAGTTGTTATTATAGCTCAATGTCCCATCAGGCAGCACAGTGTTTTGATTATATGCACATTTGATTAATGTTGGGTATATCCATACTATATGTAATAATCATCCAATGCCTTTAGTCACTGTTCTCAGGATACCACATTTTATCATTTGAGTATTTGTATTACTTTGACAGTTCATTAATTGATTATAAACAGCTGTTATAATTAATAGATTTTGATTTTAAACACTATAAGCCCAATTATTTTTAGTTTTAAAATTCGTTTTTTATATTAATACATTTTATCCTTCGGATGAGACTTGCCTAGAACTAATTTTCCATCCCAGGTACTTACTTATTATTTGGGTAAGAGAAAAAAGAGAATAGAAGTCCGTAAACTCGTTTTAACCTGAAGTTCTTAAGATGAATTAGCTATAACTAGTGGCTAGAAGGGACCATAGCACCTTGCCTTGCTCCAATACTCTGCCTCTTCTGATTTAGGTTACTATTTACATGTCAATTCGCAAACAAAATAGTTACTTAATCACATGTTTTTATGTTTAAACAAAGCAGTCGTTTTGAAATCGCCATGCTTTTGTTATGGGGGATGTTTTACGTTATTTCTCGTTTGCTGGTAGCTTTTTAGATATACTGATATTTTTCTTGAGTCCCTAGGATAGATACCTTTATCCATATATTTTGTGTTTTTTGTGTTGATGGGTGTGGTCGCCTCCCATAATCCTGCGATTTGCCAAAATCCCACAATTTTGACTTACAAATTTTGCTTAGAGAATTATATATAAAGATAGCTATTCCTAGTTTGGCTAAAAATAATTATTATGCATTGGTTTCAAGAGATTTCCTTAGAATATATTTCAATTTACGTTTTTTTTTACATTTGAGATCTACAACGGCTGAATATAAGATGGGGCTAAAGAAAAGAAGGGCCATAGGGTTAAAGGTAAGAATAAGAAACTCGACATAGATAAGGTTAAACCTGTCTAGAACTAATTTTTATTCCATAAATTAGTTAATTACAACATTTGAAGGAAATCATTGACGCCGTTCATGAGATCAGAGTTGCAAGCAAGAAAACTGATCAATGATATTAAATTTAGGATACAGGTCAAACTATCATTGGCCAATAGAATATATTCGGAATATGTTGCCACCTGTCCCTTAAAAGGGGGGAGGAAAGGTGGTTGTCACCCCTTAAATACTTGTGTATTCAGCAAATACCCCTGTAATGTCTCTAATGAAGGGATCTAGGTAACGAAGGGAGTGTTACTGGAAATAAAATAAGTTTACTAAAATAAATTGTCTGAAGTTTCCCGTATATTCTATACTTTGTAAATGTAATGGAATTAATTAATTAATAGAGAAGTTAAAGGGAGAAAATATGAATCAGTTTTATGGTACAGGTTTTTTGTTAATCATACCGATGTGTTGTTTTTTAAGTAAAAAATTGATGAAAACTTTTACAACAAAGATGATGGACACCATTAAGTTTCAAAAATACATTTTACATGTATTGTTTTCCTAATTTTATTTTTACTAATATTATTTAATTACTGATATAATGCAATTATTGTTTTGTGAATTGTAAAAATTGCAAATCATTATAAACGTTGTCTAGAACCAGCACAAAACTATGTACTCCAGGATCGCATTCACCTTACTAAAGAAACATTATTTTTAACGATTTGTTTACTTCGCACAGCCAAAAGCTTATGAAAAACTCTACACAATGGTTATTGATGTTAGATATTTGGTTTTGCTGATGTATGGGATTTTGTGGATTTGGAACGTGAAACAACGTGCGTGGGCCCCAGGTATTGGTGGTTGTATATTGCACTACATTTGTCTTGCCTACAGGACTGCTGTTGTATCGAACTGTGGTCATTCTTTATTCTATATGTGAAAAAAAGCTCATAAAATATGATGTTAAAATTAAAGTGATCTGCATCAAATTAAAATTTATTCAAACAGTATTATTTTATAATTTTTAAAGTATAGGTTGGTTATGGTTGTGCCTTCGAATCAACCTTTCTAAGACACCTTTCATAGTTAAGCTATTTGTTAGTGAAATATCAAAAAATAAATAAATATGCAAATGTTTTACTTTCAATAAAAAAAACTGAATAAATTTTTTTAACAATTCAATTTGATATTGCATTTAAAATTAATCCGCTTGCAAGGGTTTTATAATACAGAGGAACTGAAAAGTCTGGGGACGGTTTAATATAGTTTTATTAATAATTGTGCTAGAGGATAAAAACTTTGCAAACTCAATTGCGAGCTAAAAACCTATTTTTTCACGTTCTTACCGACTCTCTACTTCCAACTGGGGATGACCCACGAGGGGTCAGTAGATAATTTTAAATGTAAGCATAGGTTGATATACACATGCTTTTAAAGGGCTGGAAAAGCAAAGAAGAATGCCGCAAACCGCATTCCAAAAGGATTATTCATTAAACAATGACGGTCGTTCATAAATGTTTCAAATAAGCCGTCAAATTCAGTTAAAATAATTGTAAGTTGCTGAAATTAGTTTAATTTAACTACATTTAAAGTTTTTTTAGTGGTTTGTAACCATATGAACATCAAACCACTTACCATGATAGGTGTTAAAATTATTTTCCCTCGACTTCTTGGCAATATCCAAGCTGAATTTTACAGCTTATTTTAAAAGTCGTTAAACAACCGTCATTTTTTAATGAATGATCCTTTTGAAATGCCTTTTCGTTATTGAAATTATCTTTTGAAATATCTTACGGATAATCACGCACAGTTATGCACTCTTCTATCGAATCATTCTATACACTTTTGATAGTTAATTGTTTATAGATATACTATATACGATAGTTGGTTACAGTAAGATTTAAAACCAAGTTAATGATGAATAAATGTGCACTGTATAGAAATATTTCCGGTAGTTGTAACGTTACTACATTACTACCTTTATATTAAATACCACCGTCGCAGAAAACCTGCGTACTCAGCTAATTTACAATGCATAAGATATGTATTAATATCAAATTGAGCCGCATACCAAGTTTCATAAAAATAAATTCACAAAAAAGCGATATATACAATTTGAATTGTTCTCTATAACAATAACATTGGGAATGAGTACGTAATATAAATATAATTCAACTAGATGAAGCCACATACCAAGTTTCATCAATATTCATTAATAAACGAGTTCGCACGCAGCACGCTGACGTGAGGGAAGTGAATTTCCACATAACAACTTTTAAAACTCAAAATCAGTGTAAAAACATACATTTGTCCAATTTTTATTGAAATCTGAAAACATTGATTTTTTGGCTGTTATGATACTCCTGGTTTCATTTACTTGCAAAGCTGGGAATACAATGTTGCCCATTATAAGGTTAGGAGAAGGTCCAGACAGGCTTGAAAGTAGGCGTGAGGTTGCTGGGGATGATAAAAGTACTCTAACAAAGGAATAACAGGCTTTTCTAGTGTAAAACCCCCATAAGACAACGTACTGTGTTTAGTCGATACACATTTTCTTTAATAACTCGGTAAATATTTATGCTAGAATTACGAGAGAGGGCTTAAAACTTTCGCCTCTCTAATTCCCATCTTTTTAAATGCATTTATTTTACATTTGGGGCTTTTATGACCATTTTTGGGCCCAAAAACTCGAAATTT
Source organism: Allygus modestus (assembly GCA_963675035.1). Lineage (NCBI taxonomy): Eukaryota > Metazoa > Arthropoda > Insecta > Hemiptera > Cicadellidae > Allygus > Allygus modestus. The sequence goes on from OY776117.1 coordinate 29,675,838, forward strand.
GAAAGATTAATCCCAAAAAAAGGGTTTACAGTTTTCCGATTGTTTTGCCCAAAGAACTTGTCCAACTGATTACAGAAAGGAAAGTCCCTACCAAATTTGAAGTAAATCGGATAAAAATTGCAACCGCTAGAGTGCAAACACACACACACACATATATATATATATATATATATAAAAAACATTTTGAACTACCCCCCAAAACGTGTTCAGGGGGTCACGTTAGGAACTTCTATGGTGGTCCCGGGAAGTTTCACCGTGCGGGTCATGCTAATAGTTCACTTTCCAAAGGAAATTCACTAATAAACAACACATAATAATTTAATTATTCTCCATAAGAATTACACGGGGGCTGAGTAAGCAGGTTTGCTGCAACAAGGAACACAAAATATGGGTTTTCATGAAAATATCAATATAACTCAACTAGGTGAAGCCACACACCAAGTTCCATCAATATACATTTATAAATAAGCGATATATACCCTTTTGGTTATTCTCCATAAGAATAACATGGGGATGAGTATGCAGGTTTGCTGCAAAAAGGAATAGAAATACCCCCGTCGCAGCAAACCTGCGTACTCAGCGAATTTCCAATGCATTTATATGTTTCTCACTAGTACATAAAGCCACTCACCAAGTTTGACAAAAATACATTCATAAATAAGTGATTTATATCATTTTATTTATTCCCCATAAGAATAACATTAGGACTGAGTACGCAGGTTTGCTGCAACGAGGAAGATAAGAAATGAGTTTGTATGCAATTATTAATATAACTGAACCAGGTGAAGCTACTTACCATGTTTTATTCATTTATGTTCATAATTAAGGGAGATATAAAAAACTTTACTTATTCTCTATAAGGATAACATTAGGGCTGAGTATGCAGGTTAGCTGCTACGGGGAAAACCAACAAAACATTTATTTTTTGTGCAAATATCAATATACCAGTACAACATGAAGCCTCATACCAAATTTCATCAATATACATTCATAAATAATCAAGATATGAAATTTTATTTATTCTCCATAAGGATAACATTGGACAACGTACTGTGTTTAGCACTTTGAATATCTCTGCAACGGTTTGACGTAGAATCATAATTTAAACACCAAAATGATTGTTTTGTGGAGCTGAAGTGATTGGTAAAAGAAAATGTGAAGTTTAAAGTAAAATTAACTGAGGAAAAGCCAAAAACCTTTTTCCCATAAGATTAACATGGGAGATTTTATGAGCATGTTTTTTGGATTTTTTCCGCAACCACTTAACCTAGGTTAATAATTCAAAATACCATATTATTTGTTTTTTTAAGCTCTATAACATGGTCAAAACCAAAATTAAGTGTTTTAAAAATTTTTGGGTGAAAAATGCAAAAAACTGATTTTTGGAAAATTTAAAACCCCCATAAACCCCCCTTCCCATGGTCCGATTTTTCTGGTTTTCGAACTTAAAGTCATAAATGTTAGTTTACACATTTGAGCCAAATTTCATCGAAATCGGACGTTTTTTACTCAAGTTATCGCATTCACGGACACATATATATATATATATATATATATATATATATATATAGATATATATATACATATATATAAATTTGAACGAATAGTGTTTTGGACATCTGGGGACCTCAAAACAAAAAGTTATCATGGTCTCGGGCTTAAGTCTTACCATGAGACCTACGGTAATAGCTTCTTCCCTATAGGGGAAATTCGCTAAAAATGAGTTTTTATGCAAATATCAATATAAATCAACAAGATAAAGCCACATACCAAGTTTTATTAATTTATGTTAATTAAGGGAGACATTACATTTTACTTATTCTCCATAAGAATGGGGGCTGAGTACATAGGTTTGCTGCTACAAGAATTATCGGTAAAAATTGCTTTTTTTTGTGCAAATAACAATAGACCACAACCAGATGAAGCCGTATACTAAGTTTCGTTAGTATACGTTCATAAATAAACGAGATATAATTTTTTCCTTATTCTCCGTAAGAATAGCATTGGAAAACATACTGCATTTAGCACTTTCAATATCTCTGTAACCAACTGACATAGAAAAATGATCAAAATACCAATAATCTTTGTGTTTTTTAAAGCTGAATCCAATGGTGAGAAGTAAAATTTGACTTTTAGAATATTACATGTAAAAACTTCAAAAATCCCAGTTTTTGGGTACAAACCCCCCCCCCCCAAAATACCCCTTTGGACGGAGCGTTCTGGCAGTTTTTCGAAATTAAAGTCATAAATGTTGCTTTACACGTTTGTACCAAATTTCTTAAAAATCGGACCATTTTTACGAGAGTTATCGCACCCACGGACATATATATACAGTTTTGAACGAATGGTGTTTTTGGAGTCTAGGGGCCTCAAATCGAAAAGTTATTATGGTCCCGGCCCTAGGTCTTACCATGCCGACTACGGTAATAGCTTCTTCCCTATAGAGAAAATTTACTAAAAGGAAGCTGTCAAAAATGTATGTAATATAAAAAATAATGTTAAAAGAACACAAGGTGAACAGTCGGCACACAACATGACAGATATAGGTGATTATGACGTCTTCTCAGAGAAAGGCGCTCTACTAACCTCTCTGCTGATGCTCTTCTCTATACCCAGTCTATAGTTTAGGTCTAGTATGAATACATCATGTACTAAATTTCAAGTAATAAAATATATATTAAAATATATGTATTAAATTCAAATAAATGCGAAATTATTTCATAGTTGTTTTTACATTTTACCTTATTGTGGTATTTTTTTACTAGTCATCAGAGAGCTAGTAAAACACACCTCAAGTTGAATAACTTTGATGTACATTATGAAACACACCATAAAAAAATAAATGTATACCTTAAGATCTTTATAATAACTAATTTAATTTTAATAAAATAAATATATTTAACTATTAAATCATGGAAAGCAAATTAATGATTGTAGGTCTTTCAAAAATTCTTCCGCAGTATCGATGAAACATTTCACAGCGTAGGGTATGTTTTGTTGAACCTTGTACAATCGAGATTAATAGGGATAGGTTTTACCCGGCTGTAAACCAAACCAAACTGTCTTGTCTCTAGCCGAGGATTTATGGCTTCGGTATTTCCTGAAGTTTTTGCAACACAAGATGTCGATGAAGTCTATTATTGATAACTTAATAATTGAGACTACTTAACAAAACAGTTTCCTCCAACTTTTTTAAGTCAAATAATTATTCAATTTAAAGTTTTAGAGGTTTTTGATAACATTTTAAAAATTATTTTGTTTTTGTTATGTGTGTCCCTTGACGTCAACTAAACGTTTTTAGAATTTGGCATTTAACGGTCCAAACGCTGGTTTGGACACTACGTAAGAACGATTTGTATTAAAACTGCATCAATAGTTATTTGTCCAGTTATGGAGTTTTTAATTTAAAACATTGGTATGGCGGTTTTAGAAAACTGATGCAAATATTTTTTGCACTGTTTGCAATTTTAAATGCAACTCGATTATTCGTTCCGATGTTTTAATTGTTCAGAAATATATTTTTCGTTTCGAAGGACATGGTGTTTATGGAAGACTTATGTTTCTTTAATAAATATACATGTTATCTAGCAACAGTAATTTTTACAGTAACTGAGGTAAATTGTTTCCCATATAAACTTTACTAACAGCTGCAGACGGCCTTTACTTTTTAATTTAATTTGAACTACCAATTACAGAGAGGAAATATTTTCTTATAAAGAAACTAAACTATTTGCTTTACCGCCATTTGAACTAAAATATTTCGTGAAACACGTTGTATTGGCATAAGCTTAAATATCGTTAAACTAATAGTATTCAGCTATTTAATAATTTTCTTTTTTAAAAATCCTACCTTATTTTTTTAGTTCAATAATATTTAAAGTATAAAACACATTTAAAATACGTAAACTGAGTCAGACTTTTAAATGGACCCATTGTTTTGGTTAAAAAACACTAACAAATATAAAAATCCATGTGGGCAATGTGATTAATGTGAAATGGTATACATGTTGTATGTTCCACCCACAACAGCGTGGAGCAGTATGAGAATAATGGCTGCGATTTTTCACTCGGCTATGACGACATACGCTTATATTTCAGAAATAACTGGCTTTAATAACTTTCTACAATTCCTCGTGAAAATATTCTCAAGACTGATATCTAAATGGAATTTTTGGATTAGTAGTAGCATTTATATTAAACATGAATAGTTTCCATCAACATACTTTGTTTCTATTTTATGCTACATTGTTTCGTACACCTACAGTAAACTGCTGTTTCTTGCGTGACAGGGTTGAATACATTTAATCGTAAGCTAATTTATTATGGAGAAAACGTTTTGTGAGGTGAAAGTGTAGGGATCGCGATTAATCTTGTAATTCAATTGAAGTCAACAAACGGTACCTTACAGCCTGTAGGGAAATTACAGTTGATTAATGGGTCACCAGAGCCGCAAGGCAGAAACAATACGATATCGCTGATAAATTGTACTCAAGTTAAAATACCTGGCCAGTGTTAGTTAGCAACTATCCCGTAAGATTAAATTGCACCGTATAAATTTTATAAATGTAGTTTAAGCGTATTGTTTTCCTTTATCTATAAGCGATACCAATACTTTACTAGGAAACGCTATAAATAACTATATCCCAATGATTGCATATGGAAATTTAAGAGTTTATTTACGCATAAAGAAATAGCATATTCAATGAAAATAGCTTGAAATTATAATATATACTAGTGAGAACTAATATAGACTGTTGCTCGAATCCGAGCAAGTTTGTACTTAATGAAAGGCTACTTCAGTTGTAAACAAACATAACAAAACATCTGATATTAAAACGGATGATAGAATAATGTGGTTAACGTCCTTTCAATAAACATGTTTAACTTTTGTCGTCGGATAGCACCACTGTTCAGCACTTTACTGCATTTAAGTGATGCCCTTTCTTAAAATTTTGAGATTTTTGGCAAATCTACGTAAAAATACCTTTAACTTGACATCCCAAACGTTGAAATCCGTCAAGTCGTTATTGAGTTATGACTATTTGAACAAAAACCCCTCTAGCGTATTAATATATCGGATTTCCTTTTAAAATTAAATATAAAACTCAGCCAAAAGCAAGAAATTTACTTCTACAGATTTTATCAATGGAATATAGAAGATTTAAGTATAGTTTTAAATATTAATAGGTTTTGCGCTTCTTAATACATAAATAACCAAGTAAAAAGTGTTCTAGCGGAATATCAGTTACTTGCTTGTAATAATGGTATTGGCTTGCCACTTGCCACCATGATTGATTTAATGTATTATGTACATTGATTAACGTGCACTGTTATTACTTTGCTGCATTGCATCTCTTATTTTGCAGAAAAAACACATTTCACACTTTTCTTTTATTGTTGGAATAAGTTTTAATTGGTTGTACAGCAAGTACACATTTTCATTCCAATTTATACTTATACCCTTGCTATTGTTGGTGTTGTCGCATACTGTACTTAAAACAAATATGTTACTTCTATTAAATTATAGTGCTTCGATTGTTAAACTTTTTAGCGAATTTCCCCTATAGGGAAGAAGCTATTACCGTAGATCTCATGGTAAGACTTAAGCCCGAGACCATGATAACTTTTCATTTTGAGGTCCCCAGATGCCAAAAACACCATTCGTTCAAATTTGTATATATGTATATATATATATATATATATATATATATTATATGTATATATATATATATATATAAACATTTTAACGAATGGTGTTTTTTGGCATGTGGGGACCTCAAAATGAAAAGTTATCATGGTCTCGGTCTTAAGTCTTAGCATGAAACCTACGGTAATAGCTTCTTCCCTATAGGGGAATTTCGCTAAAAGACTCTACTTCCATATAACAAAACAGAATATTGTACTTTGTAATACAAAGTGCGATCCCCCTTAGAACTTTACCACAACAATATTTATATATACACGCGTTGGAATTAAACCAACATAATTATTATTTTCTTGAATTATTGAAAATAGAAACCTGTATTTTTACAAATATGCATTGACCATCAATAAATAATTATGTTGTTTTAGGAAATGCAAGCTAGAAACCGTTAAACAACACCTCTCTTTAGAAGTTTTAAATACATTATAATTTGCAGGCAAATAACGCTGTAACACTATTGTTAGGGTTTTCAATCATTTTCTACACAGCAAATTTAATGAATCTAATACGTTTAATGCTTTAAATTTAAACCCGTTTACTTGTGAACATTATCCAAAATATTTTTCTTATTGAAGACTATTTTCCTTGTACTTTTACAGCAACAATATAATTGTTGTTGCGAAAGCATATTTATTCAAACATATGCAACGAATCCAATCCTCGTCTATCTATTATTTTAATTTAAAAGAATAATTAAGCATCTCATTGAGCGATATTTCAAATTACCAGCTACGACACTCAGGTCAATTTAATCCTTTTTTTATATTTTTTGACGAAACATGTACACGAATACTTAAAAATAAGTATGTATCTAGAAAGCTTCACTTCGGTCCACAAGGTCCGGGGATCATCGCTTTTGCCAATTACCAGTGGCTTAGCTTTGTGATAATGCCACATTCTGGTGGTTCTGAAAATTGATAGGTCTGTAAAGTGGGAAGAACAATTGTTTACGGGGATCGCTCTCCATTAAAAAACATGCAATAAATTAAAAATATACTCCTTTTAAATAAAAACTGTGATAATGTTTAGTACAATGCTGGACCCCTCTATAACACAGCACCCTGAGAGGAGAAAAATGTTAAGATTGGAGGTCATTAGGTTAACGTAGAATGGAGGGGGAGTTTTTGTGGACGGAATAGGAAAAAATTGTTACACCGGTAATTTAAGAAAATACCCCGTTGTAGCAAACCTGCGTACTCAGAAAATTACCAAATGCAAAAAACTGCGTGTGGGTGTGTACCCTACACCACATAAAGCCAATCACCAACTTCCAACTGAATATAATCCTATATATTTATAAAAGAAAGAGACACAATCGAGCTGAAAATTTGAATGTAAGTATATAATTTATCTGTTGTACATATAGGCAGATTTCCATCTTGGCAATCTTATAAGGCTTCTTCCCAGTGGGCCTTAAAGTTACAATGTTATTACTATGTACAATAGGTTTAATAGATCAGCGAATTACTTAAACAGATTTAGTTGCAGCAGGAATTTTATTCAGCTGTGCGAAGCACGGGTATCAGCTAGTTATAAATAATCATGAGCTAATATTGTATTTATTCTCAAAAGAAGATCAGGGCTAAGTAAGCAGGTGACCTGCTAAAAGAACACGATAGATTGGGTTTTATGCAAATATAAATATAAATCAAAATTGAAGCCACAAACCAAGTGTTATCAATGGTTGTTCATAAATAAACGGAGCGTGACTCCAGAGGAATATATTGAAGCTGAGTATGAAGGTTTAAGGGAACCGCAATATGGGGGAAATCAATAGATCACAATCAAATGAAGCCACATTCCACGTTTTATAAACACTGTGCTTAAATTTGTTTAATATTTGAGTAACGAATTGACTCATTTCAACAACTTAAAGTACTAAACTATTTATAATTTTAAGCTGAAACCAATCGAAGATAACAGTTTTGGGGTGCAAGCCCTCCTCCCTAAAACACCTCCCCGTATTGTGTTCTCTGTCAAGGTTTTGAACTCATGAAAACAAATTCTTACTCACATGTTTATGTTTATACCAACTTTCATCAAGATCGCACTATACAAAATAATAGTGCCTACGGACACATACGTATATGAATCAATATGTAAAACATAAATATTAAAAGAATTCCAACAAAGTCCTCTTCAAATATTTTTATTATGTGACTCTGTTTAAAGGGTACTCTGTTTCAATTATTTTAATATTAATAATATTTGTAGCACTAAATTGTGAACATAGTTATCAATATGTAAATATACAGCTATTCAGCATTTTTCAAGAAACTGAGTACTATTTTTTATGTTACAACTTTATTTACAATTGTTATTGTAAGAATGGTATCCATACTTTAATAACAACTGTAGACCAACTGTGTGAAATATATGTTGATATACATAATGAATAATAATGTAAACATAAACATTTTGTCAAGTGGTTTTTTTGGGACATGGGGGCCTCAAAACGTCTGACCTAGATTTATGGTGCTGGGCTGAATGTTTAATGTTTCAAAACTAAATTTTTGCCAATGTTTCGCAGTTTGGCAGTGTTGCTAAGATAATCAAATATATTATTAATAAAATTTTAGATTATTAAATAATAAATCCTATGGTTTATTATACAACCGACTGAGGAAAAGTAACTTGTTTGAAGATATTTAGGCAATTATTTACTTGTTTCCGTCAATTTGTGGGTCATTACATAATCCACATAAAACCTACAGAGTTTTGCTATTACGTTTTAAACGATTGTTTTTATTTCAGGAAATACTGTGAGTCATCCGTACAAACTTTAATTTTAGCAGTCAATTGCCATAACGTATTTTAATAAAAATATAGTCGTAAACAAGTTATGACATGGAAACCGGATTTGTGTTGTAACAATAAATTGTTTTGTTTTCATAGTATAAAAATTAATTTAATATTGTTCTGTTAATTATATTTTTTAATTAAACTTAGTATTATCGGTCCTACACATTAGTTTTTACGTAATAGGAATTATCATATTTTATTGTCTGTGAAAAAAGCCTAGGTATATAAGGGGGAGAGAATTTGAAATATTATTCAGGAGTTTGGTAAGTCAACCTATATAGTCAAACTATATAGTTAACCTATATTATTTTATACTATTTTAACTTCAAATTGTGCTTTTTTGTTTCAGAATAATTTGTTTTAAATTTTTCTTTATATTATCATCTTTTATTGTAAATTAAATATTACTCATCGTTTATTTTTTATATATACTAACGTAAAACGACAAGCAGAAGAATAACGTATCAAGCGTTTTAAATGTAGATAAACGTGTCGAAATACTCATCATATGATTAAAAATGTTGGATTAGATATGGAATTTTTAATTACAATGTGTGTCATGTAGTAGAATTTACCTGAGTACAATTCTCAAGAACAAAATTACTTACTTCTGAGATTTCACTTAGTTTTCCCTTGTTAAAAATAATTATAAGGGGATATTATTACATTTTCAATCATACCAAAGTATGACTTGATATTTTCTTAATCGAGGTTTTAAAATGCGACTATGCAAATTATTTAATCTCGTTTATAAATATTGTTATAGCGATCAGCGTTTTTTAAAACAATAAAAGTTTGTATCCAGGCAAGGGCTGACATATATTCTAAAAATTACTTTGATTATCCTTAGTTCTCAAAAGTACAGAATTTTCATAAAATTTGAATATGAAAGTCATTAACATTTACGGTTTGGTTTACAGTTTAGTTGTTTACATATTTTATTAACTGTTTTTATATTCTTTATTTAGACAATCGATTGTCATTAAAACCTCTAGATATGATCACAATGAATTCATAAAAAGGTAAAATCACTTAATATAATGTAGATTAATATAATGCATAATTAAGTATTATATTAAGAATGACTTTGGCGTGAGTAATCTGGGAGTAAAAAGAATATATTTATTAGGGTTAAAAAAATCTAGAAATATTTATGGGGCACTTTTATCAAGGCACTTGGCCGATATAATAATTCATTGATCAATTCATTTTGATCAACCGAGCTCAAAGTTGTATTTATTCTTAAAGATAAAAACTCAGATATCGAACTGTGATCCCCAATTTTAATATTCAATAACCAATGGGTTTGGAGCGATAATTTTAAATTCTATGCTTTCTATGCCGTTAATAATATTATTTTAACTCTATATAAAATCCAATTAAAGATTTATTAAAATGAATAAAATATATCTGGTGTCTGGAAAAATTGGCTATAATGTTGTTTTGTTTTTCATACTTTTGAAGTTTTTATATTCACTTACCGATTACAAACTTGTATGGGGACACTATAAGACGCTTTATAAACGACGCAATGTCGCTTGAAAAATCCTTTAAACTTGTTTAACAGTGGAGAGTCTGTTGAATCAATTCAACGGTAAATGTAGGGTTTCTTCTTTACACTTATGTCTTGCAACTCCAAACAATAATGGACAGGGAATATACTTAATGGTATAATATAACTAGTAAAACGTGTTGGAGTAGAATAGATTTTCTAAAAAAATACAAGAAATTGATTGTGATATGTTTTGTTTTTTCTTGCTCTGATATTATTATACAATTTCGTAAATGGGTTTTCTATTACAGCGGAATCTATAACAAATATTATTTAAGATTATGACTTTTCAAGTTATTGACACAGATTTTTATCTGTGATTTTTATCAGGTTACTGTGAATTGCAGGAATTAAAAAAACTACGATTATTCTATTAGAGGAACCCGTTATTTAAAAATCTGTAATGGATAATTTGGAATAAAAAATGTGGCTAATATGACAATTTATTCCATAATTTACAAAACAAAAGCTGTTCAATGAGAAATGGAATGGTCGTGATTAATTATTTTAACGTATCGCTTTCAGAGACAATGACGATTAAGCATAGTGGGAGCCAGCCAGTTAATTATAATAATCCCATTAGCACTATCACATTCTCTATGTTTTATTCACTCTTCTATTCAGATTTAGTTCGATGCAGTTGATTTAATTCGATGCCTTGGCCACACCGACGCGGTGGAAGCGGTCGCACCCGTGGTCTAGTTCTTAGACAATTTTATTACCATTGATTTTCCGCAGGAAGATCGCATGCAGTAATTAGACAAGACTCACCGTCACGGGACGGGGGTGCGAAGCAGGAAGCCAGTAAACTGTATTGAGGTGTAGTCTAAGTGCACAGGTTGTCACTGTAATAGCTTATTTTTTTGCATGTACCATTATACTAATTCGCGTGAATCCCACGACGTCGTTTGATGGAGCAATGCTGTTGCTTGCTGTGACTGAAGGCGAATGAGAACCCCCCAAACAATGGGTGAATGACATAAATAAAGAAAGGCTTTAATTTTGAGAGTACCAAACGCTCAAGCCTCAGTTGAGCATGGGGAGGAGACAACTGAATAGTTTGCGTTTTATCTACTGAGGACGCAGGCGCGGGAAGCGCAGGAAACGCTAGAAACCCTGCATGCAGCGTTCAGGCGGGAGATTGATGGTCGCCCGTCAACTCGTTTCCCACTTACCGCGTTGATGTGACCGGGTCTTTCAGATGATTATGCAATTGGCATTAGAGTTCTAAAGCCAACTAATTTTGATGTATTATAACTTTGTTTCAGCAGCTTCAAGTAACTTCAAAATGAGACCAATCCTTATTTTGTCGATCGTGCTGTCCGCGTGCGCTTATTTGATCGTAAGTAATTGTCAAATTTTTGGTATAAAAAGTGCTACATAAGATGTATTTTAATATATTTGTAAGGATTTTTAACTATTTCACACCGATGAACACTATGAGTATAACAAATGAACTTAACAAAGCATAACAAATTTTAGTTTACGACAGCGTGGTGGTTGAAGCACTCGCCAGATGTATTGAAATGGGCCAGGTCCACCAACTTAGCAAGTTCTCAATCTTGTTTACATTCGAAACTAGATCCATAATAGCGGACAAGAAAGTTGACAGTTGGGCCGTAGCCAATAGCATGGTTCTACGCTGACGCTGTTGCCATTTTGAAAAAGAAAAAATCCAATCAGCTGGTGTGCAGTTTTGGCAATGCAGCACGTCTACAATTGGCTGATCCCTCAACTGTTAACTCTCTTGTCCGCTATTATAAGTATTGTTGGGCTTATAATAAAGTATACTTCAGAACAAATGGTTGACATTATATAATAACAAGACTTTGGTATCGACCATTCCGTAATAAACTGGTAACATTTTAATAGTGTTGAAAATAAAAATAGTACGAAAAAAGTGGTATAAGACCAGACGAAATAATCATTTGGGATGGATGAACCATGACAACAATAAGAGAACAAGAGAGGTTTTGAGGTTGTAAACAGAACGTTTTAAGTTTTAAGGGGCAACAATCGTCTTTGTGGGTGGAGTTAAGGTTATTTTGCTTGGAAACTTCAGGCAGACATAGACATTTACACCACGAGGAGCATATCCTGATTTCAACAAAGCCTGCCTCAAGGCATATCATCAACAGTCGCAGTTCTCTCCTCATTTCAGTAGTTCAGCTACCGTACAAAATGACTTGATAACAGATGAATGTTCACATATTGCTCTATATGCTCTGATGGTCACCTTTTAAAAGACAAAGAAAGAAAACGTTTCCGAAAAAAAGATTTTAGATGTTGCAATAGATCTGTTCAGTTTCTAACATTCAATAGGCTAGCACGGATTGCTCTTCATGGCTAAATGGAAGGTCAATTATTATACCAAGTAGTTTTTTTTTTTTTTTTTTTTTTTTTTTTCTTATCCATCAAACATTTTCTCTTAGATAAGGTATTATCAGAGCTTATGAAGCACAAGTACGTGGATTATGCAGTTGAGGTCGATGACGCTATACATTATCTAGTTGAATTTTCTAAACAAATCGAACCTACCACGTCCTCAGTCTGAAGGTTTGCACTCCAGCCATCTTGCGCAACCTTAAACCTAACAAACCGCGTAAAAACACCAGACGTCAGATGAAGACATTTCAAAAATACGTCATCGGAGCAAGGATTCTTAATCCTAAAAGACAATAATAAAGGTTTATGGTGTGTGTCTTAGAGGAGAATGTTTCTCCCATGGCCAGAGTCAGGCTGACTAATAATGTTACAGCCAGATAGGATAGTTAGGAATCTTTGTTACAAGGAGATGAGAAATGGAAGGCAGCCATCCAGATGTGCAGAAAAAGTATCAACCGTGCATCGTTTGAAAAAATCAATGGGTGTTAGTAAGACAAAAGAGCCTACAACCACTTTTGTCGAAGGAATATTATAAAGAACTGTCTTGGTTTTGAAACAAAACTATATTACCCTTTTAGTGATATTAAGTTCATTGAATAGGGCTAGTAATATGTTATAATTATCATAATAATACCCCCGTCGCAGCAAACCTGGAACACCAAAAATGGGTTTTTATTCAAATATCAATAGAATTCAACAGGGTGAACCAACATACCAAGTTTTATTAATTTATGTTCATAATTTATGTTCATAAGTAATAAAAGAAGAATACATTACTTTTTACTTCTTCTCCATACGAATAATATGGGAGCTGAGGACGCAGGTTTGCTGCTACGGGAATTATTGGTAAATAATTTTGTTGTGCAAATAACAATAGACCACAACCAGATGAAGCCGTATACCAAGTTTCGTTAATATACGTTCATAAATAAGCGAGCTATAATTTTTTTTCTTATTCTCCATAAGAATAAAATTGGAAAAGTGTTGTATTTAGCACTTTCAATTTCTCTGTAACCAATTGACGTAGAGAAATGACCAAAACAAAGTTTAAAGGAAGTGCACTTCTTGTGACTTTCTTTTTCCTTGTACTAATAATACTAAAAATGTGAACCTATCTCTTTGCGCTAAGAAATTTTATTATTTTTGTTATTATAATACTAAAAGTGATATATTTATTCCTTAGTTACACAAAAAACTAATACACTGACTGACTTGAAATTGCATATATCTGTTAATCTTTTAACGGAATAGAAGGCAATTTTAATGAACATTTTAATGTTTAGTGCGTACAGTTCTTTACCAACAGTAAATTATATTTTTATAATTTCACAATGGCCATAAAAAATCACCGTGTTAACTACGAAATGTCAACGAGGTACAACAAATATCGTAAGGTAAAAATTGCACACGGTAATAAAACGATTACGTAAGTACTTATAAAATAAACGATTACTTACTACACAAATTTGTTATTCTTTTTTCAACAGCTTGTGGAAGCCACGAACAAAACAACAACTAAAAAACCCATCCTTGGTAACGCAGCAAACCATACAAACAACGGTACACATCATTAACACGGCCAAGTTTACGGAAACAAAACCGCCCCCATCGGGCGCACATAAACACACAAGTTAACCACGAAACACTTTTACCCAAATACACCACAAAACCTAAACACTATGCACCCATCTCAAAACCACCCGGCACCCTTTCAATTTCCCCAATCACTGTTTTTGCACCATAACTGGAGTTTCGAGTTCGGCAACACTGTCTTCCGCTCTACAACTGGAGTTGGACCACGGTCAACACACTACCATCACATCTTGGTTCCTGGTCAATTGGCAGGTGTCTTCATCATTGGTTAGTAATCAGCAAGTCGTTTCCATATATATGCCCTTCTAAAAAACAAAGCTACATTGCAATCGTAATTTAAATTATTTACAATTAATATTGAATTATTACTAAAATCTCATTATTTTGGTTGTTATAATCAAACATTTTTTAAGTGTACGTAAGATATTTAAGTTTAGATAGATAATTGACTTAATCACAGCATAGAACTCATGCTAAAACAGTAGTAATTTAAATTACAAAAAAATAATCCAATGTCTTTATTAACGGTGGTTTTTTAAATGAGTTTTGCATTTCTCAGACTTATGTGAAGACATAGTTTCTGAATAATTTAGATGACTTATATATAACTTAACCATTTTATGTAAATTAACTATCCCTTTTTTCACAACATTGTTCTAGTCAAATTTTTAATATAAATGTTATATTTGTAAGCCAGTGGTTGAACTCTGTTCAGTTCAAAATTAGATTATAAAATTTTACAAGCAGGTTCTGACTACTCAAAAGTGATTAAAATTATAAAATATTAATATATATTTCAATTTTACTGTTAGTAAATGAAGACTTTAATGATAAAATTTTGTGTATGAATTGTTCAGCAAAATTTGAATTTAACTGAAATATATATTTTGACTGATTGTCTAGATGATTACTAGAGGCGTCCCAGCTGAACACTGCCTCCGAGAAGACCAACTTAACCGTTTTTACTATGGCCATCTTTGACCGTTGACCCAACTCATCATCACCCGATGTCTCGAGTTCTACCACCGTTGTCCTCTCCACCACCTCTGGAGCTCAAGTTCTACAATCACTATTCTCAATTACGGAACTGCTTTGCTATAACATTACACATACTATTAGACGATCTGGCATGTAAACTGATATTGTTTAGGCATCCAAACAATCAATTGCACGAATAAAAAACTTCAGTTATGATTTAACCTGTAATTTCATTCAACCCAAGCATTTCAAATTATGTGCACAGTTATATTTAATTTACCATCGTAGTAGTTGTTATTATCATACCAAGGTTACTTGTGTAAATACACCTGAATAATAATAATATTTGTGAATGACAAGGATACCTTTGGCGTTGGTGTTACTTAGTAAATAGATTCGCTTACATTGGGTAATTTTGCTGTAGGAAATCCAATATAACTATTGCCAAGCAGAAATAAATACAACAAGGAAAAGGTAGTGACAATAGAAATTGTTTCCAAAACCTTTCCTGTTACATCCCCATGATAATAATTTTATTTGGGAATCAGTTTTTGGGAATTGCGACACCGGTCCCAGCCTAATGAAAAATAATTTTTAACCAAAGAAACGCATATTTATGTTTTAGATTTCATCTTTTTTAAATTTTATTAAACTATTATGTTCATGCTTCGTGATCACTATCCTCCTTCTACCAACTCCACAATGATGTAATCATGGGAAATTTTGTGGTTCAACAGTACGTTGGAGGAAGTGTACAATTTATCGTATATTTTCATGTGTCTATATTTATTTTCCTTGCTTTAATTCATCATTTACAGAAATCCACGAGTTAAAGGTACTTGGAAATCCTATTCATTGTCATTCAGGTGCTTCCAAACTCTTGGGATCCCTTTAGCAGATTGATTCCTTGGGTCAAGACATACATGATACATTATAAACGAATGTTTAAATTGATAAATTTGGCCTGTTTTTGAATTATTCAAATGTTTTTATAACTCAAGAATTGTTCTACATACAAACTGAAATGTGTATCTTGGAGCATAAAATAATTATTTTAAATTTAGTTTCTTTGGACTAATCCAGTTCAAGATGGCGGCCGTTAAAAAGTCATACCAGATTTGATCAAAATCGTATAAATTTAAAATATATGTTAGGTTGGAAAAGGAAGAATTTAAGTAAAATAAAACATCACATTGTCAGCTGCAATCTGAAGAAGTAGCCGAGTTGTTAGCTTGTTATTTTGAAAAATTACACTATTACTGTAGTGTCTCCATTCGTCAAGGCTGGATAGTAATAATATTTGTGTAGGGTAAAATGTAATAGCTCATTCATTGATGCGCGATTGTGGCAAAAAAGGTGTGGTTTGATTTGTTCTTAAATTCTTCACGTCTTATCCCTGAGGCGCAGTTTTCATTTAGATTGGGAGAGTGGAGTACCTACAAGAATATGTATGCAAGGACTTACATATAATTTGGAGACTCGAAAAACTGGCTTCTCGTCGATGCTGCCAACCAATTGATTTGTCCTCTTCTCCCCTCCTTCAACCAAGCTTTCCCCCCTCTCTCCTCTCTGGCCCAGTTAATGGGTTATCGTAACTTCTAGAGTCAGTCAGCACCGAACTAAATCAACAATTTTTGAACCAGGCCGATGCTGTTGACTAGCGTTCTACTAGTGCCTGGCTTCTAGAATGGTTGAAGTTACATCCCCGGTCTATTCCTCGAATTGCGTCTGAGGTTGAAACCCAATTTGAATTTTTTTTTGAAATGTTTATGTTTGAAAAATATTCGGCATTTCGGAAATCTTGAAAAAGCGACACTATACACTAACTCTTCTTCCCCATCTAACGAACCCCAGCGCGTCACGACTTCTACTGCATTAGATTTGGTACTAAAGTATGTCATTGGTAATGTGCACTATCATGAAACTGTTTAAGTTAAACAAACATTCAAATGTTTAGTTTCTATTTTGAACAAAGATTTATTTATATACATATTTCTAAAAATCACAAACTGACTGACTGATATGAGTCTATCAATTTTAGCCATATATTTTTATGTGATGTTTTAATTTGTATTGATTCAAGGAACAAATTTACAATAAGAATCCCAAGGGTTTGGAAACATGTTTTATAATAAATCACCTATCTTACATTAAGAAGGATGGTTTCTTGATAAAGCACTGCTCTATAGCCCGGTAAACAAATATTTTATAGTTTATTGTATAGGATCTCGTATCGTTGTTTTTTGTAGGATCTCGTTGTCTATAATGTATTCTTTGTCTTAGGGTAGTAGTGGGGCTTATCTGTTCATCTTTGACTAGTTTTAGCGAATTTCCCCTATAGGGAAGAAGCTATTTCCGTAGTCGGCGTGGTAAGACCTAGGCCCGGGACCATGATAACTTTTCGTTTTGAGGTCCCCAGACCCCAAAAACACCATTCATTCAAAACTGTATATATATATATATATATATATATATATATATATATATATATATATATATGTGTCCGTGAGCACAATAACTCTCGTAAAAATTATCCGATTTTGATGAAATTTGGTATAAACGTGTAAAGCAACATTTATGACTTTAAGTTCGAAAACCAGCCAGATCGCTCCATTCGAAGGGGTATTTTGGGGGGGTTTTGTACCCCAAAAATGGGGTTTTCGAATTTTTTACATATAATTTTGGAAATAGTCAAATTTTATTTTTTCCCATTGGATTCAGCTTAAAAAAAACACACAATTTGGTATTTTGATCATTTCTCTACGTCAATTGGTTACCGAGATATTGAAAGTGCTAAACACAGTACGTTGTCCAATGTTATTCTTATGGAGAAAAATAAAAATTTTATATCTCGCTTATTTATGAACGTTTACTGACGAAACTTGATATACGGCTTCATCTGGTTGTGGACCATTGATATTTGCTCAAAAAGACAATTTTTTACCCAAGGCTCCCGTAGCAGCAAACCTGCGTACTCAGCCCCATGTTATTCTTATGGAGAATAAGTAACGTGTTATCTGCCTTCATTATGAAAATAAATTAATGAAATTTGGTATGTGGCTTTACCTACATGAGTTATATTGATATTTGTATAAAACCCCATTTTTTGTGTTCCTCGCTTCAGCAAACCTGCATACTCAGCTGCCATGTTATTCTTATGGAGAATAATTAAAATGTCATAAATCGTTTATTTATGAATGTATATTGATGAAACTTGGTATGTGGCTTTATGTGGTATTAAGATACATATATATGCATTGGAAATTCGCTGAGTACGCAGGTTTGCTGCTACGGGGGTATTTAAAATAAGCATACAGCTAAACTAAAGCCTGCCGGTATTTGAAATTTGACCTTATTGTACAAATATAAGACAAAAGTTGCTCATGATATGTTTAAATAAGTAAATAAAATTATTGTTACTTCATATTATGCATGATCTTAAATCAATTTATTTTTTGCTGTCCATCCTTTTATTAAATATTGCTGTTTCCGTATTTAAAAATATACTTCGTAAATGTTAAATTTTGACAATACCATTCTAGTTCCAGGTACAATATATCTCCTGAAATTCAATCTAATTTTCCCCTTTTTGTTCTTAGTTTTTTTTTTTTTATGTAAAACTAAATTTTCATAAACTACACACAAAACTGAAATCTTTCTTTTGCTTGCGTGGATAATAAATCTTTCGTCTTTACTTTATAAACATTAAATTTCATTTTAATTTGCTTTCTTGTTTATTCAATCAGTGATTGAAAACATAAACAATAGGGATATTTTTCAATAGGAGTATGTGAGATACTATAGACAATGTTCTTGTGTTCTTTATTTTCGAAAACAAATTGCTGTAAAACAATACTTTTTTCTTTATGCTAAAGCATGCAAATAATAGGAAGGTAAGCAATGTCTAAACCATATTTACCATTTCGTATTGTGTATGGTAGAGCCATTTAAACTTGTCTACTCCTATTTATTATTATATATAGTCAGTTTTATAGAAACCTTTAACATAGTAGACCTCTTCATCCATATTTCCCTGCCAACAGCCTTACATATGTAAACTTATTTTTAGCATTAAACAAATTTAACATTGGTCCTTGGTTTGTCAAAAAATAATTACTTAAAAATAAAATTTAGAGAATGTGGACATTTTGAAAGGTATTCTACTTACTCTCGTTGTTGGAGACTTTGGGTTGAAATATATTGTAAGACCACGTTTCTGGGACAATACAAATGTATTATAAAATTTAAAGTTTGCTAAAGTTTAAACAAGTTTTACAGTGTTGCTACAGTTTTTAAGTAATATGAATCTCTTAGAAATGTTCAATAGAATAAATGAATTTGGTGATATTAACTTATAAAATGTATAAAATTTTATGGAGTTAATTTTGGTATTTTATAACATAAACATAGACAAACTGAATAGTAAATTGATGATGTTTTCAAAGGTTTCGTTTTAAAATGTATACATGCAAATATTTGCGGTTTACCATTCAAAAATAGCCGATTACAATAGTTAGAAAAAGACGGACCATAAGAAGATATTTTTCAAAAGACACCCACTACAATTATTGTCAATATTTTGGGTTAACTTAAAGGTTTTCTAAAAAACATAGTTTTAAAGTATATTCAAACAATTTTGTTGATTGTTTAACTCAGCGTAAATGCTAAATTGGTTCACGTAGATTAGTTACATTATTTCAGACTGGAAAATTATAAATCGATTTAGATTAAATTCAAAGGAATTTAACTTATGTTTGATAACGCCCATTGATAAGATTAAAATAATGATTATTTTTCCATGTGCAAATACGTTAATTAATCTATATGCCTTGCAAACTGCTTCCTAGATTTAAATATTTTTTAATTGTTTCTTTCTGGAATTCTGCCCAATGTACTTGTTCAACTTCAAGTTCTTACAAGTTACTATCTATGATTATATAACTGGGATGGTGTCAGAAGATTCATAAGGTATGAGACGCTGTGTCTCGTGTTTGACATTTTAGCTAGCTACATGCGTTTACAAACTAGCCTAGTAAACTTATGTACAAATCTTTTGTTTTATGAAAACTGTTTCTACCTAAAATTCTGATTACCATTCTGAATATATATGTTAGCTAAAATGTTAAAGACGAGACACAGCGTCTCATATTACGTATATTATATTACTGTACGTATATTATCACGTATTATATGTATATTACGTTTATTATTGTGTTATTCGAGTTATTATTCACTTTTTGCACTTTAAATGTTCTAAGTGGGTCCTTATTGGCAGATATAATACTAATCTTCAAATATAAATTTAAACATAGTCTTTTCCCAAATCTTTTAAAAACAATAACTAAATAGCGTCCGAATTAATCACGTAGATTTAAATAGTTGAAAATACTTGATAACGTTTCCAAATTCAGAGGCGCATTTATTTTAAAAAATGTTGACAATATGTAAGACAACATAGACATTTATTGCACTGGATGGGCATAACAAGTTACTGTAGAGTATGCTCTGTACAGCCGCCATCCCAACCAAACCATACTGTATCTCTGAATTTGTGTTCTAGATCTATATAATCACAGCAACGTTCTCTGTTTTAAGTTTACAACTTCTCGATAAGTCATTAAGATTCAATGAACCTTTTAGAGCAAGTAATAATAATTTGAATTAAATATGTGGTTATACTTAACAAAATAAACCCAAACTTACAATTATACTACTATTTTGTGATTCCTCGAATCGGAGGCAAGCTAACTAAAAAGTGAAATAGAACTTGAATGCTTGCAGTGCCCTCTCAAAGAGAATCGAGTTCGCATGCAACACGCTGACGTGAGGGAAGTGAATTTCTACATACAAAATTTTAACACTCAAAACCAGTGTAAAAACATACATTTATTCCAATTTTATTGAAATCTGAAAACATTGATTTTTTGGCTGTTCTGATGCTCCTGGTTTTATTTACCTGTAATGATAGGAATGCAATTTTGCACATAATAAGGTTAGGAGAAGGTCCAGTAAGGCTTGAAAGTAGGCACGAGGTAGCTGGTAATGATACAAATACACCAACAAATGAATAACATGCTTTTCTAATGTAAAAACCCCATAAGACAACGTTCTGTGTTTAGCCGATATACATTTTCTTTAATAACTCGGTAAATATTCATGCTAGAATGACGAGAGAAGGCTTACAACTTTCGCGTCAGTAATTCACATCTTAATACATACAAATTTTAAGTACGGGGCTTTTATTACCCTTTTTGGGCCCAAAAACTCAAAATTTGAAAGAATAATCCCCAAGAAAGCGGTTTAGAGTTTTCCGATTGTTTGCTCAACGAACTTGTCCAACTGATTATATAAAGGAACGCACCTACCAAATTTTAAGTAAATCGGATAAAAAATACAACCACTAGAGTGCATACACACACACACACACACACACACACACACACACACACACACACACACACATATATATATATTTTTTAACGACCCCCCCAAACGTGTTCAGGGGGTCACGTTAGGAACTTTTATGGTGGTCCCGGGCTTAAGTTTCACCGTGCGGGTCATGCTAATAGTTCACTTTCCATAGAAAATTCACTAATGAAAAACTGTCAGACAACAATGGTATAATCGGGACCAGTGTAAACGCATCTTATTGTCAAGAGTTTGTTACTGACCAGATTGTTTTATTCTATCGCCCATTTCGAACTATGAGTTTCATATCCTCCATTAGATAATTTAAATATGTTTAAGTGTAAACAGGGTCAATGAAACAATTGCACTTTTAATCTTTTATGTTCAGTATAGTGTTAATTTTATAATTCCTTATATTTTTAGTATTATTAGCACTATAATAACATTACAATATTCCATTTTGAAGAAGTTTAAATTTGTCCTTATAGTAATGAGGTTACAAATTATATGGGAGTAAAACATAAATAATTTTATAAATTAGAACACATTTGCCTAAAAAAGTAATATTTCAAATATTTTAAATATTTTCTCAACCGCAAAACTAACTATTTTATACATTTCATGTAGTGCAGATAGAACACCATGAAAGTTAACGTGGTTTGATAAACAAAATTACACTTCATTAGTTTTAAACATAAACCCTGTTAACTATGAGGTGACGGTTATTGGGAACTCAGATAATAAAGGTAATTTAGGCATGCCAAGACCGAGGGTTGAAATGGAAGGGTGTGGTGTGGTGGGTTGTAGCCATAGAACTCTCTCTATTAATACACCTGGAATGCTGACGCAGTGGAGTTTTGGAAGCGAAAAACTGTCCTTTTCCCTCCACTACCATGTCAAGTTCGTCAAATGAGAGAATTCTGCCTAGAAATATTTGAATGCGCGCTTTCATTACCACACTCCTCCATCGCACAGGGATCATCCAATTGTAATGAAACTTATATATTTCTTTTCTGAAAGAGTTGAGAATTCCAACGGAGTATATAGCATACCGATCAGTCAGTTAAAATATTTATAACAATCTATATTAATAAAATTAGAGTTTTGTCTGCACATTGCTTGAAATTATGAAATCTTTGCATATTTTTACGTTTTACACCCTAGGGAATCCAAAACAAGTCTTATCTCAAAAACGTTTGGAATAACTAATTATCTACAACTTTTCCGCTAGAAGTTTGTTCCTAACCCAAAAATAGAAAGTTCACGCTTAGTTCACGCTTAGTTCACGCTTAGTGGCTTTTTGTGTGCCACTTTTAAATCTCTGCAAATTTTTCATTTTTATACAATTCAAATAAATTACCGAACTACAAGAAGTTTATACTGTTATATATCGTAGTTCATGCATAAAAATAATATATAAGTTTCATTCTAATTAAATTAATCTGGTGAGGTGCTTAAGCGTGTAAGCGGTAGGGCGCACAATGCTGAAATCTTGCTGTGCGGCCGTGAGTGACATGATAGGAGTGGGGGTGGAAACTGTTTTCTTGAACACAGCCCGAGCAATCCAGGTGTATTAATAGAGTTCTATGGTTTAGCCAATCCCGGTGTTATATTGAAGTACTACATACGTCACGATCGCCGGATTGCAGGCCACATTTTCAAAACCTATTTTCAGCACTGATATAACAAAAGCTAAATTATTGTATACATTACACAACAACCTCAGCAAAGGTACTAAGAGAATGGTGTCTTCATCTAAACTTATGTTATAAGGTGGTTACATTTCAATCTAGGCTACACAAAGCGAAAACCAATCGATGTTGGTTGGGTGTTAATTCTAGTTGTTTTAAAGTGGAATTGGAAAACATTAAATTCCGGATGAAAATATTAAGATGTAAGTTTTTAATACATTATCACATAGGTATAATATATTAATTTCCCAAATTTATACGTTTAGGCAATGCTGATTTAAATTGTTAATTAAAATTTCCCCAATATAGTTTTATTTTCTTCATAGTTAAGTCATAGATAGATAAGCTTGAAAGAAAATTAGCAACATATATTCCTCAATTTAAAAATTTAAAATTATAATTCGTATACTTTTAATAAAATATTAAATAGATAAGAAATCATTGAGTCGATTTTTCTGCCAACTCCTAAAACCTTTCATTCCTTATGTGAATTGTATATTGTTTTAAAGTGGGTTTAAATACTTTATGGACAAGACAAGTCAATATAAAAGACAACGGAAAAAGTTAGTTTGTCTGACTGAAATGAATTAATAATATAAATGTTTAAAGTATACTGGTATTTTAAATTATTCCTACTATTGTAAAACTAAGAATATAAAGTATAATTACATGTAAAATGTAATGTTTTGAAAAAAACTGCGACCAAGGGGTGTTTATTAAGGGCAAATAGTTATATATAGCCTAAGATTAAACATTGATTCTAAAATTCATCAAACTAGTCTATATATATTTTGTTTCAGACTCAAAAGACTTCGAAGCAATAGAGTGTTAAAATATCCGCAATTAAATTTTATTTGAATTAGGTAACACATATTGTTAAATCTAATTTATATATTTCTACAATGTGATCCATGTTTATACTAATCATGTTCAACAATATTATTAAACTTAAATCAGAAACACTTAGAAAATAATAATAAAAGAATAAAACGTCCACGGAAAATGGCCACGTAATAATAAGAGAATAAAACATATTGATAAATATATTTTACATATATATCGTAATTGATATTAATAATATTCTTTTTTTTTGTTGTAATAGTATGTTAAACTGCTGCATTGCAATTGGGTTTCTGCTTGTAATGTAGCATGAAAATAAAATAAATAAATTATATCAATAAACAATAAAAAATCGTGCACTGTTGTAATATCAACCATATGACGATTTCCACTCCACAAAACGGAACATGAAATGTTACAAGGTACAATTATTTGTTGTGCCAAAAACGTTACACAGTTATATACAGTTATACAACGTTATACAGTTATACAGTTAAAGACGTGTCCGACGGTACAAGAGTGATTGCTGATTGTACCCAGAATACCACTTCCATCTCGAAGTTGTCTTTTGGGATTTGCTCAGGACCAAACTCAAATTTACTAAATGTGAGAAACTCTGTTAACTACTTAAAACTTGTGCACAGTACTAAATCAGTGTGAATTAATTGTGTACTGATATTGGTTTTTATCTGCTTATTTTTTCACCAAACTGAACCCAGAACTTTTTAATAAATGTTCTGAGGTCAGTTTCATTAAGGTAAATAAATAAAAAAAGAAGTGCATAAAATTACCATGAACTTAAGGTAAGTTATCGTGTACAACTTAATTTTACTACTACAATTTCTGATTACTGCTATGTATCAAACTATTACACACATTTAATTTGCCAACAAATTAAAACTTCAGGAGAGGGCAATCAAAGGCTTGCGTATATGGTAGCTGAGTACGATTTCAGACAATATTCCAATACAATATTTATATATAACCCCTTTACCGACAGTAGTACTCGATTAAGCTTCACAACACCTTTATCTCGATATGCAAATGAAAATTGCAAGGAAGTCTAAAAACCCCTATGCTATTGAAACTGAAAAATAAATACTTTGGACCAAACAGTCAGTGAATCTAGGGTTTTCTAAATATAATGATTAGCTACCCAAATGTTAGGTACCCATTTATTATTACCAATTCCAATGTCCAGTATATAAATAGATTTGTTTATTATTAAATAATAAAAACAATTAATAAATATTTCAAGTCACAGTTTAATACATTTAATTCAATAACAAAACACAAAGTTATATTTATACATTTCTCATGCTATATATGTTTCGTACAAAATTATATCAAATACCAATTTGCACGTTAACTTCTTATATTTTCAGCATTTTTTTACGAAGTTTTGTACCAAAAATCACTAATTTTTTTACTTCATGAAAACTAATTACACGTTGTGTAGCAATTAATATAATAAATAAAGAGTATTAGGACAATCAACAACAACAAATTCAAATAATACCATCTTAGGAGTTGACAGCATAAATAAGTACTATAAATTAATATATATAAATTACATAAATAACTATTTATAAGTATCAATGAAAGAGGCTGTAGCTAATACAGTAAACGAAAAGTATTTCTCAAAGGTACATTTATTTTACAGTAACACACAAAACGTATTCCATGATTTTCATTTCAATTATCGTTTAATAATAATTCAGTGTATTAGATTAATTCGTTTTTTCGCCCTATTTATGGTGAAAATGACATTTTAATGCATAAAAGAGTTGCATAAGATATAACCAAAATCAGAATTTTATGCTTTTTGATGCTTTGTATCTTCTAAATCCAAAGTTTTCCAATTATTGAGACGAAAACCATGTTTTTTCCCGAATTTACGAAATTTAAATAAAAATATGTGGTTACAATTTTGCTAAATTTTGGGTTTTCTGGGTTTTTAGCAGTGTTGGGAGATAACGGCCCCACCAACAAAGTAAATTTGGAAAAACCGTATAAATATAACCTATAGAGGGTTTACACCTGTATAAGAAAATTTCATTATAATTGGACCGTTGCGTGGGTGGTCTATATTCCTGAACAAATCCAAATATACAGATAGGCAGATAGACAGACGGACACAATATTTAAAAAGACGTTTTGACGAAAACCATTATTTTCGGGTTAAGGGAGCATAAAATTGAATAGTTGAATCAATAACAAACAATTGCAATAATTTGAAGAAAACAATACATTCTTCTTATAATATATGATGTATATGGGGAAAAGGTTAAAATTAATTTGTTAAATTCATACTCGCATATTATTTCTAAGTCGTACAATACAACCTGTCATATAACATGTCTGATTCGGAAAAAGTTCATGTCAACTAAATAACAAGATAAGAGTTTTTACTAGAAAATATTCATATTTTATTCTTATAAACTGTTTAACCCTTTAAAGGCTAAGAATCCTAAAGTATCAACACTTAAATAAAAATAATTTCAAGTTTTAATCCTGTAAAATAAAAGTGTTATTTATTCTTTACTCTTTTCATTACTGTGTCTTTAAAACGGGTTTTGCATTTATATAATACAATTAACAGCACTAGGTATAATTTAAATTTATAATTATTGTTTGTATCTTTTAACATTACGGATTACTATGTTTATTACTTATCGTTAAAGGTATTTAATGTAATATTTTGGCTATGGAAGAGGGAAAAAGCCAAAAACGATATTCCACTTTCAACATTGCCACTTGTAATACATCAAAGTGGTTGCCTTGAGATAAAGTGAGGAATATAATTCAGATAATACGAGACTTTTGCATAAGTTTAACGCTATGATCCCTCCTCATATGCATACTTTTTACATTATTTAAGACTATGAATACACACAAACATAGATCTAACCACCTTTTTGTTCTTCTTATTAAGCCTGATTGGTTGCAAAAATTGTAGCTATTAGTGAACACGGTTAGCAATGTCATCATATAGCACCACAAAGACGCACAACCGACCGTTATGGTCTCTAAACTCAAAGGGAATCTGAGAAAGATTGTAGCTATTAGTGAACGCGGTTAGCAATGTCATCATATAGCACCACAAAGACGCACAACCGACCGTTATGGTCTCTAAACTCAAAGGGAATCTGAGAAAGATTGTAGCTATTAGTGAACGCGGTTAGCAATGTCATCATATAGCACCACAAAGACGCACAACCGACCGTTATGGTCTCTAAACTCAAAGGGAATCTGAGAAAGATTGTAGCTATTAGTGAACGCGGTTAGCAATGTCATCATATAGCACCACAAAGACGCACAACCGACCGTTATGGTCTCTAAACTCAAAGGGAATCTGAGAAAGATTGTAGCTATTAGTGAACGCGGTTAGCAATGTCATCATATAGCACCACAAAGACGCACAACCGACCGTTATGGTCTCTAAACTCAAAGGGAATCTGAGAAAGATTGTAGCTATTAGTGAACGCGGTTAGCAATGTCATCATATAGCACCACAAAGACGCACAACCGACCGTTATGGTCTCTAAACTCAAAGGGAATCTGAGAAAGATTGTAGCTATTAGTGAACGCGGTTAGCAATGTCATCATATAGCACCACAAAGACGCACAACCGACCGTTATGGTCTCTAAACTCAAAGGGAATCTGAGAAAGATTGTAGCTATTAGTGAACGCGGTTAGCAATGTCATCATATAGCACCACAAAGACGCACAACCGACCGTTATGGTCTCTAAACTCAAAGGGAATCTGAGAAAGATTGTAGCTATTAGTGAACGCGGTTAGCAATGTCATCATATAGCACCACAAAGACGCACAACCGACCGTTATGGTCTCTAAACTCAAAGGGAATCTGAGAAAGATTGTAGCTATTAGTGAACGCGGTTAGCAATGTCATCATATAGCACCACAAAGACGCACAACCGACCGTTATGGTCTCTAAACTCAAAGGGAATCTGAGAAAAATTTATCCTAGAATATCCTGGAATTTTAAAACCTAGAATATAACCCAGAATTCATTTTCTCTAGCATAATGGCATTGACAAAGCTAATAAAAAACACTCTTTTTTGAAATGTTAATAACAAAAAAAATGTTATGTCATACTAAAATACTACTTATATCAGCTCTTAGGTAAACCACTACAGTTGTAACGCTACCATAGTTCAATGTTCCCACGTAAAACCATGCAACAGTATTTCAGAACTTGACACTATTACTTTTCATAAAAAGTTATATTTTCTAAATGTCTACTTAAAAAAATAAGTTTTTCATCACACCATGTTATTAAGGATATATTTATATATAATAATTTTAAATAATTATATTTTGTGAAGGAAATAGGTTAAGTATATAACGTCTAACAATATGATCAAATGCATACGGTGACGGCAATCCAATACTGTATTTCTAGTGGTGGGTTGAAAGTCTTTTTACTTCACTGTACAACACAATATACACTTCTCTGCTCAAAGCACCTTTTGGCAAAAATATCTTAATTAAAGTTTATGTTATTAGACCTACCTATACGCAAAAGGCCAGGGCTAAATGTTGGTAATAAATCAATAATGGCAAGCATAAAAGCTTTTGCTCAAAAAAACTTACGTGAGATCCCATGATTAACGTATAACGTTTTCTACTTCTGGTTTATTTTACTTTGGCCGTAATATTGTATTTCCCTAAATTTGTTAAACCCAATTTTATAAAATTTCAATATGAAATTACATATAAATAATGCAAATGCTGACCATTCTTTTCAATTCTGTCTCATTTAAACAGAATAAACTTGTTGCGTTGCCATAAGTAGAAGAAACAGTCATAAATTTAGGAACTATTATCCAAAAAAACACGTTTTTCGATTTGTTTTATATAAGGGGAATGCTTTATCCACGAACCCAAAGGAACACTGTATGATTCCCAACCTGAATTGATAGGGTTACCCACAATACCCCTATTCGCATGGCACCTGCAGGTTTAGGATACTCTTACTGCCGCACTTGCACTCACAGCCGACTGAATCCAAGACCCGCGCGGTGCAGCTATCTACATCGTACAGCTATCACACATATATGAAACGTTTAATTTTAACTTCAACGACACTTAAATTGACATTTTTGGAGTTTTTGTTGAATTCATAAAAAAGTTAGTCCTTGCAAAGCGTATTTAATTAAACCGAACAAGGGGGTAGAGGGTTTATTTAGACTATTTACAAAATAAAATAAATCAACCTATTTACTTAAGCAGATTATGATATATCATCATAATCCCGCCGTGTTTTTGTGTGCGTGTGTAAAGTCTCTTTATCCTATATGTAAATTACAACAAATAAAAAAAATGAGTATAAAATATATACGGGCCCTCAAAACCCAAATCGGAACGGTTTATAACACGATGTTCCGCCCCTTTATAGGTATGACAGACCACCACTACTTGTCTCTGATTTATGGAAAACACCCTTTCCTGTTTTTGGTACCCCAGCATACACCTCAACCGCTCGCGACTTGTTCTCGGACTCAAGCGTGGCTTTAATATTGACCCCCAAAGTAAGTCCAATTTTTTCGATATTGTTTCCTTTTTAAATAACTCAAAAATTAAGTCGTTATTACAAATCTCTAAAACCTTTAATATTTTTTATTATATCAGAATTATTGTAAGAAGAAAATTAAAATAATTTATTTTTGCTAAACAAAGAATGTT
Organism: Allygus modestus; assembly: GCA_963675035.1. Taxonomy (NCBI): domain Eukaryota; kingdom Metazoa; phylum Arthropoda; class Insecta; order Hemiptera; family Cicadellidae; genus Allygus; species Allygus modestus. The sequence goes on from OY776117.1 coordinate 29,705,503, forward strand.
TTCACAGTCTACCTTCCCCTTACTAATCCATAGTAAATTACGTCAGTAATCTGAAATGAGTGTTAAAGATCTGTTAATTTACAAATTAAAATTGTATTGTATGCTTAACCTATGTAATATTTAACAATGTATTAATTCTCCATAAAAATATCCTTACATACAGCGCACACGCATTCTTTACTGGCACGTTTTATTTAAATTCCTCAGGAACCATCAAATAAAACGTGATTCTATTCTAAACATGAGAATTTTGTAAATATTGTAAAAACAAACATGAAGTCATTGAGCAAAAATGCTTCAATGATTTAAAACCCATATTTTGTTTGTAAACTGACAAAAATACAAGTTAGACCTAAATGATGTATTAAGGCTTCATCAGTAATCATCAGGTATTCTATATGTTAGATTTATATGTTCAAAATTTTTGGAAAATTCAATGTTGATTTTTTTAAGCACAAGGCCTTCGAAAAGATTCTGTTCGTCTGTCATTTTCTAACGTTGCAGTAAAATCTCACATGTCCCTTTAAATAAAACTTGTCCCTTTAAATAAAACATGTCCCTTTAAATAAAACTCGTCCCTTTAAATAAAACATGTCCCTTTAAATAAAACTGACTTACGACTGCAAACGATGGATTTTGAAGATATGTCTGGTTCGTAAAATTAAATTATGTTCTATCTTTTAAATTCAGTCCCATGTGAATAGTACCAAACAATTTAAATCAAATCAAACTTATTAAAGTGATGTTGAATATTAACTCATCTAGCTTCTGTAATATTATAAAGAAGAGGTGGTTTCTGTCTGTCTGTCTGTCTGTCTGATGTTGCGGGTAAACGCAAAAACTACTGAACCGACTGGGCTGAAACTTTACACAAAGGCAGATCTTGAACTCGTGCAACACGCAGACTTATTCACTTCCTTAAAATCCTCTCGGGCTAAGCCCCTTGAACGTGATAAGTTTCAATGTTTACATTTCAAAAGAAATTAAACATTCAGAAACTGTAATGCGAAACGCTGTGGATACTTCCATTTGACAGATTAAAGAGCAGAAGCAAAAACAGCTGTTTCAAGATCTCAACCTGTCTAACCAATGCAAAGAACGGGTACATCAACTAGTAAATTCATAAATAGAGGATATTTTACTCTTTCTACCTTGCATATTAAATATTGTTCAAACATATAATGATGTAGAACTATAGGGCTACTTGTAGAGTTTATAACGCGCGACTTTAATCTCGTTTGGTGTCCTTTGGGCTTTTAGTCATGTAGTAACGCCAGAACCTGACTCAACTTTAAGTTTGGGACTCACCTCAGGCAAAACAAAAATAAATAGATTTATTTTGCCTACGAATTATAGTCCAAACCTCTTTGTATATGATAATTGGTCTAGTATTAATTGGCTCCTTTTAAACACTTTCCAGCGAGATGATGAGGTCAAATCCAACGTGGGATCTATGAACCCTCATCAAAATGTGTTGTTAATCAAAACTAACTGTACTGCTTGTTAAAAATTAAATTGTGTATTGGTTTGACCAACTTAAAATGCATGTAGTGTATGTGTAATCGAATAAATAGTTGTGAAGTCTTATTCTTAGTTTATTATTCACACTTTTCACTTAGTGAAGGAGGCTAGTGCAACTGATTCCTCCCAGACTTTCTCTCACTTTCAGACAGATTCATCTCATCAGCTCATCACCGGTGGCGAAAAATCGAGACTTCAATTATAATATACATGAGAAGAAGCGCCCCGATATTGCCTCAAGCCCCATTGTTCTGTTACGGCCCCGGCAACGTTTCCATAGACTTCGACGCCATTAAAGTAGACTGCTTTGTGTTGCGATAACTGCTGTAATAAATTAAAACACGAAATATGTGAGGTGTTTTAAAAGTACTAATTTCATTGAATGAAAAACACACGATATAAAACAACTTTAAAATATAAAAGTTGTGTTTAAATTTTAATTTTCAAGGATGAAAATTACTGGTTATTGTTCGCAAATCATGTAAATTTTTACCTGACATAACTACAGTTCCTTGGACAATTGAAGCAAGTCCATTATTTTATATTCGTTTGACCACTATTCTGACTAACCTCTCGGGACAGTTTGCAGTTGAACAAAACAAATAATGAAAATTTCGTGAAACAAAATGCTTCTCAACAGTAATCATAGCCTTCACAAGTATATTTATTTATAAATGGAAGTTAAATCTTCCTTTTGCTTTTACGGTTTTAGAAATGCATTTTTTAAATGCTATAGTTACAATGGGCTTCTTGTTTGGATCAATAATAATTATCGATTTTAGCGAATTTCCCCTATATGGAAGAAGCTATTACCGCATCCTGATAAATTGTAAAACGTATGTCTATATTCCACACAATACCCAATCGATAATATTTATTCAGGAAGCTCTATGGTAAACAGCTAATTTTAAAATTTTCTAGTTGATATTTTATAAATGTTCGGGACGGAAAAGTTAAATTGCCAGAGTTAACCAGCAATACATTACACTAAGCGTAACTCTGAGGCCAGATTTATGACCGAAGTTCAAGTGCCTCATAAGTTTAGCTAATATGAAATGCTTACTTGGGTTGCGTCTTAACCTTTGAATACTAGTTATAGAACTAACCGTTCAGAAATATTCAATATGTTATATAATTAAGGACTCCATAATTGGTATTGTCTAAACACAATATCCCTCCATAATAATACATAATTGAATTTTGTCTTAGTATAAAATACGAAATCACTTAAAAATACACATAAGTAATTAAGATGCATTTTAAATTTAATCAGAAAAAAGTCATCCGAATTTCAAAACAATGAAAAAAGCTCAAAAATGATTTAACAATTGCCTTTCTGCTTTCAATTGTTTTATTTAAGTTGTTGTTTGAAATATCTAAAATTAAATAAGTTTGCATAAAGGAATATATTGCATTGTATTTCGGTTGACTTTAACACATCTTACATCACACAGACATCTTTCAGTTGGCTTCAACTCTTTTGATTTATTAGTTTATATAATTACAGTATTTCTAGTTGCCCGTCGCGGCTTCGCTCGCGCTCACAGTACGATATTATTTTTGAGAAGTTAGTTACAGTTATTGTTAAAGCGCCTTGGGAAACTGAGCTTTGCTCGAGAAGCCAGTCATTTTGTTGAAAATGCCTAGAGTAATATTCACGGTTCTTCTCCATATTTGCTTGGCTTTCTTGCTCGTTTCTTTTCATTTTGGTCATGTCCGCTTTATATTAAATCTTCAGTTTTAATGATTCTTGCAATTTATACATAACCTAGCCATGTATGTTTAAAGCTATTGGTAAAGACATTGGTTCTAATCACTACTCTCACAAAAATCACATGATACTTTACCAATTGAGTGTCACTTTTTAGAATCCAATTGTTGCTTTTGAACAGCTGCTACGATTATTTAGTTTTTATTTACAAATCTTAACCATAACCCCAATGTTGTTTTTCAAATAATTTACCATTTAAAACTACATTTTTCCAGGGATGAGACTTGATTAGAACACCCATATTAAGCTATAAATTTGATAGTTCCAACATTTGTTGAGCCCTAAATACAATTATTTTTAGAGCAGGAGTAGGCAAAGCTTTTATTCTGATGTATTAACTATCCTCCTAACAAATGTATGCACAATCGGGTCATACTTTACTACTAACATCAGTGATGAGTAAATTAAAATATTATAGCCGACATAGCAGATAAGTTTATTTCTGTCCGATAGACCTGTTTCTGATTATATCGCATTGCCTGCTCAAAATTACCAAATTATTGCTCAATCGGTCTAGTAAGTATATGTTTAACATGGAAATGTTGACGGTCGTTAGGGCCAAGCCTCATTGGAACGGGGATAAACCCATAATGTTTCTGGGATGGACCCATCTTCTTCAATATCTGCTCGATAACTCGTGTAGTTTTTTGTAGTACTTATTGATGGTGCTCAAACAGTATTTAATATTATAATCACAATGACTACCTAGATAAACTGAGCTTACCACGTTGCAAGGGATTACGTGTTCAGTAATGTTTCATTGCCGTGTCGTTATTTTATACGGTTTAGTATACCTTTGTACAGCAGTTAAGCAGACTTTTTCCTCTGTTCTGTGACAAAAAATAGTTAGCTGGCTATATCATGGGCTAAATGCTCATGAGAACGAAAATGGTGCATTCTGCAGTGAAAGTTGAGTAACCTTTACTCTTAAAGATAGACTTTCTCCACAAAATCATGACGATTTGCGTCCTGCTAGCAGGACTGTTCTTTATAAAATTAGATAAAGCGGAAAATGAAGATTCAGCGCAAAAACAAGTTGGTAGCTCTGTCTGTTCAGTCATGGTGGAGCATTTACGATAGGGTGACAACGTGTCTTTATTGTCTGCGTATTTCGATGAACCTAAAATGAGAAATGCGGGTGGAGTGGGTTTGGGAGTGATTATGATCCCATGAAGAATCTGTTATGAGTCCCATAAAAATTGTATCCCCTTAGTCCAAGGGAGGGGATACACCCCTTGGACTAACTTGTATTCACCAGTTTTCTTTACATTTTTTTTAATCTTAAGGTTACTCTGCATTGTTTGATGACAAAAGCAAAGGATTGCTTTTTTCATTGTTAATTTTTGTGCAGCAATTATTTATTTGTATATGTTTTTAGCCCCCATGTTATTCTTATGGAGAAAAATTAATATGCTATGTCTCACTTAATTATGAACATAAATTAATAAAACCTCTTATATGACTTCACCTAGTTGAGTTATATTGATATTTGCCTAAATACCCATTTTTTCGTTCCTTGTAGCAAACCTGCGTACTCATCCCCCATGTTATTCTTAAGGAGATTAATCAAAATGGAATATATCGCTTATTTATGAATTAAGATTGATGAAACTAGGTATGTAGCTTCACCTAGTTGAGTTATATTGATATTTGCATAGAAACCAAGTGTTTATGTTCCTTTTTTCAGCAAACCTATGTACTCATCCCCAATGTTATTCTTATGGAGAATAATTAAAATTGTATATATCGCTTACTTGTGAATATATTTTTATGAAACTTGGTATGCGGCATTATGTGGTATTAAGTCACATATTATGCATTGGAAATTCGCTGAGTTATTCACTAAGTTCGCAGGTTTGCTGCGACGGGGGTATTATAAATGTTCAGCCCTAGGCAGACTTGGAATTTAATTCAGTTTATTGATGTTCTTGTGTTTACTAAATGGTTCCAGAATCTATAGATACTTCCTTTCAAATGCATTTTTGGTGATGGCGAGTTTGCGTTATTTAAGAAAATATTGCGGACATTTTCCATCTCTGGTTATTAAAACATAACTTCACGAAATTTGGGGATCTGGAAACCAGATTTCTAGATACCGAAGAGTCGTAAATTCATGTTTAAAAAAATCAGTGATGGAGAATGTCCGCAATAATATCTTCAAATAACATCTATATATGTTGGCGTTTTATTACAGATTCAAACCCTGTTATTACGCTTTGATAGGGTTAGTGCTACCGGGAGGACACACCTATCAGAAGGATAATTTGACTTTTCACCCAAAGGGAGATGCGTCCTGCTGGGTGGACGAAGACTCATGTACAAAAATCCTTCCTGCAGGACAAGTTCTTGTACATTCTATCGTTAAGATCTATTTTGTAGCAGTGCCTGACAAAAAGGAGTATAGCCCAAATGACGTACTATGATTTAAAACAGCCAAAGTTTCTTCCTCTACAAGAAAATAGGCCAAGTGTTTTTTTCATTAAGTGCATTTTTTTTACGCGTGGCTCATATGTTTCACACAGACAAAATATTTCATTTAATTCGGTACATGCTCTTTTGTGAATCGCAGAACAAATCCAGCTTATAAACAGATAGACGGATAAACAATTTTTAAGACAAATTTAAATATCTCCGCTGCGCACAGCACTGTTCAACACTGATCAAAGCGATGTAGGAAATAAACTTATTTTATTTACATAGAAAAATAAATTTCTTACCTGTGACATCTGGTATTGCTAATAATCCGTCCATAGTGTATTAACAGTTTATATTCAGATAAAATTATTCCCCATTTTAATCTTATGGGCGAAAAACGAACTTTGAGGGCGGCCCGTGCCCTTCACTTTAAAAATATCAAAAAATGAAAACCTTTATGCACAACTACAAATCAGAAGAAATATTTTGGTACCTCGATCGTTAAAATCAGTTCAGAAATAACGGAGGAGTTCTCTTAACAAAAGTCGGCTTAGCGTATTGATATATAAGATTATACAGTGTGGAAAAACATCTCGAAATGGTATAATATCTTTAAAATGATTTGTTTTGCAAAATGATTTAGGGTCTAAATGTCTATTTTCCGAGGCACCTATTAACACTGCATCTCCAAGGATTTATGTAGATCGTCAAGGAGTCAGAAGAAAGTCTTAAATGTAAGCATGGGTCAATATGTACATAATTTAAAGGCCCAGTCTAGCTGAGTTGAATGTCGCATCAGCACTTCAGTATTTTTATTCGTTACAAAATGGCGGTTGTTTAAATATTTTGTATTCATCTTGGGACCTTTTATAGCTGTTTTATAAATTATTTAAATAGCCGCCATTTTGTAATAAATAAAGCGTTTGAAGTGCGGTTTGTGGCATTTAACTCAGCTGGAATAGGCCTTTAATATTATGTGACTTGACCTATGCTTCCTTTTAAAATTTTCTTCTGACTCCTTGTGGTCCGTCCCACCTTGGAGAAGCAGTGTCATTAAGTACCTTGGAAAATAGACTTTTATTCCCTAAATCATTTTGAAAAGTTTTAGTTTTGTTACTCAAATAATTTTAAATATATTAAACTGTTTCCATACTTTTTCCACCCTGTATATAATTTATCAAATATTTTATAAATTATAAAGATTTTGTTGGCTATAATGTTAGTTTAGTTGAATACTGGAGCAGATTGTGGTCTCACAGACTGGAAGGGTCATAAGGGCGCATTAGTACAGTTGTGTAAACACGCCATGAAGTTAAAATGTAATTATAAAAAATGTTAAAATAAAAACAAAAATGGCTTCGCTTCACAGTTTCTACTTAAGTTTTTACTTTTTTATATTACGGTAACTTTTTATTACGTTTATAATCCACAAAACATATTTGTATGGAATTATCTGAAACTGGAAGACTATTCCTACTGTGTCTCTCGCTTACAACTTTGACGATAATGAAAGAAAAATTGTAGCCATTTTTCACTGGGGCTGTAAAGTAGTATTATATACGGTTTTTGGTTGAAAATGGACATATTGTTACACATGTGTTGCACATTTTAAAGATATTTTCCTTATTCATACTGGTATCAGGTGGTCGAAAATGCAAACAATTTACCAGTTTATTGACGAACCTATTACTGAGTGAGGTCTTAAGGTAGACTTGTCTTTATCAAATAACTATTGTTGAATTTATATACGACTTTTAGAAGAGTAATTCAAACTCCATAAGCTTTAAGCTCCATTGCTATTTTAAAATCAGCAAACATTTTAATATCCGGAGACAAAGAACAAACAATTACTTAAGCTTTCCGCTTTCTCAACTCAACGAACTGAAGTTTCTGTTTTGCATAAGATTTATGTTGAATTATATCTCCTCTTGAAATAATAATGCTGCCTGATTTCTTAAATTAAATTTGAAAAATTCCACCATCATTTCGTCCCTAAAATGGCTTTGTATTTGTTATATAAATACGTTTTTACGCTTATTTTTGTATTGTAATGCAACTTTTACAGAGAATGTAACACTTTCCAATTTCAGCATTTAAGATATTTAAGTTGTGTTCCGTACCGTTGAGATTCCGTCCGTTTTAAAATATAAATATTACTAAAAGTACAAATTTAATATAAACTATGCATAATTTATATAGTACATTTGTCCTGCGCGAGAAGCTAAACCCGGATCACTAAAATATACCAACCTATGTACAATAGTCCGAAAGTGTCCCATAAAGATGACTGCGAAACGATATTTCGGTCCAACAATAAGTAGATTAGTAGCTGCTGTCATTAGATCAGTTTTTTTTTTTTTGTAGAACAAAAGATTTTACAGTATAAGATAATAAATATGACTTTTTATTGTTTGAACATGGTGTTATTCGATGTATTCGTGGGATGTTCTTTAAATGTTATAGGCTCTATTTTCGAATTAATTTAATTTCTGGGTATTAAAAATCGAGTATTTTAAAAACCATAAATCATTGCCAATGTAAAATATGCTAAATAGGGAGTATATAGTGAATTATTTATATTTTATTATTATTTTATTTATTATTTTTTAGCTGGGGTCCCTTTTTCCACGTGAGGATCCCACAGCCATTAAAAGAATGCATTTGGTTGACATAACTCCAAAACTGGGGTGGTTTGATGTCGATATGAATGTCCAAAATTAATGAATAAATAATTTATTTCCAATGTTGGAGCATTTTAATATTTTCACCTGATATATGATGCATAAAGGAATGGCTGAGACATACCAGCTACATTAACGCAACGAGTAGCAACTTGACTCAGTAACGAACTTATTAAAATAAACAACTTTATTTCCTCTACACAAAACCATTACAGAACCTCGCTCACTCTGTACTGAGAATTTCTCACGTTTAAAAAATTGAAAGCAAAGAGCATTAAACCTCTATCTGCTAGAACTTCTTGAAGTTAGGTCTTCCTCATATACCGGATTTTAACTTCTAAACTTTCACATACATTATGGAGATTCGAGTCACTAATATTTTAGGTTGATATCACATGCTCGCTAACTTTTTTAAAAACTTTTACTCATAAATTAAAATAAATATTTACGCGGATAAACTATTTATCTACAAAACAAAAGGACTTGCAGTAGTACTATTGTTAAATAGACCTATATTACGCATTAGGGATGCCCGGTTCACCAGACGACATTTATTGCCCGGGCATTCCCGATGATGCGGATTAGGTATTCTTTGGTCAGAAAGAAGTGAGCCCTGAGGGCGTAAACCTAGAGTAGGTCTAGCCATGGTCTAGCATTGGGTCTAGCCCGAAGCTATGTGATAAACTGTTCCCAGGCTAGTGTCTGAAACAGGAGAGATGGTTTTGTAGTAGATGAGAGTCCCACACTAAAAATTCTTCTTTAAATCCCTAAAGCGTGCAGAAATAAAAATGGTATGTAAGCATTTAAATATAGTTCAAAAATTTAATTAGCAATACCTTAAGTTTTCGCAATCATTGGCGAATTATGAGGGGTTCATTTTGAATAGATGACTAAATACCCCCGTCGCAGCAAACCTGCGGACTCAGCGAATTTCCAATGCATAATATTTGTCTGAATTCCACATAAAGCCGCTAACCAAGTTTCGCAAACCAAGACACATATAAGCGATTTTAATTATTCTCCATAAGAATAACATTGGTAATGAGTATGTAGGTTTGCTGAAACAAGGAACAGAAACAATTGGTTTTTATGCAAATATAAATAGAATTTAACTAGGCGAAGCCACATACTAAGTTTCATCGATATTCAATCATAAACAAGCGATATATGACATTCTAGTTATTCTCCATAAGAATAACATGGGGGCTGAGAAAGCAGGTTTGCTGCAACAAGGAACAGAAAAATGGGTTTTTATATAATTATCAATATAACTCAACCAAGTGAAGCTACATACCAAGTTTTATTAATTTATGTTCATAATTAAGGGAGTCAGTACATTTTACTTATTCTCCATAAGAATAACATGGGGGCTGAGTACGCAGGTTTGCTGCTACGGGAATAATCAACAAAAAATCCATTTTTTATGCAAATATCAATATACCAGTACTACTTGAAGCCACATACCAAGTTTCATCAACATACATTCATAAATAATCGAGATATCAAATTTTATGTATTCTCCATAAGGATAACATTGGACAACGTACTGTGTTTAGCACTTCGAATATCGGTGCAACGGTTGGGCGTAGAATCACAATTTAAACACCAAAATGATTGTTTTGTGGAACTGAACAGATTGGTAAAAGCAAATGTGAAGTTTACATTAAAATAAACTGAGGAAAAGCCAAAAACCTTTTTCCCATAAGACTAACATGGGAGATTTTATGAGCAGGTTTTTTGGATTTTCTCCGCAACCACTTAACCTAGGTTAATAATTCAAAATACATAATTATTTGTTTTTTTAAGCTCTATAACATGGTCAATACCAAAATTAAGTTTTTTAAAAATGTTAGGGTGAAAAATGCAAAAAACTGATTTTTGGAAAATTTAAAACCCCAATAAACCCCCCTTCCCATGGTCCGATTTTCTGGTTTTCGAACTTAGTCATGAATGTCATTTTACACATTTGAGCCAAATTTCATAAAAATCGAACGTTTTTTACTCAAGTTATCGTGTTAACGGACACACACATATATATATATATATATATATATATATATATATATATATAAATTTGAACGAATAGTGTTTTTGGCATCTGGGGACCTCAAAACAAAAAGTTATCATGGTCTCGGGCTTAAGTCTTACCATGAGACCTACGATAATAGCTTCTTCCCTATAGGGGAAATTCGCTAAAACAATTTAGCATAACTGTTTAATTTGTAGCCTATTATTTTGGCTGTAAACTTGCATGACTCCTTCATTTTAACCTGCCTACCATTCATGGTTCACGATTTTAGCTTACCGTGATTTTAAAGTTTCAAATATGTTTATATTATGTTAAATCTGTATTCTATATAGCCTCTTAAGACGATGTTATTTAAATTCGGCTACAATTTCATGGATCAGATCTTTTCCCTGGAGTTATGTTCATGTAATAAATATAGCGTTACTTATTTTGCTGACGCTAAATAGGTTTAATCAATTTCGTTAAAATTTTCTCTCTTAAGGATAATAAATTTAACTTAAATACATTGTTCATAGTTTTGCAATGATTTGAGCTACCTTGGCTCTAATGCAACGGTCCAAATAAATAAGTTCGACGGATTCAAAATATGTTTTTACAATTCTTATGTTCAGTTTTTCTTACTGGTAGTGACACGGCCAGACACTTGATCTTAAATTCACATGTTATAAAACTCTAAGCTTTATCTAGCTTTAAGTTAATTATCTTTAACTTAACGGAGAGCTAGTACAATAGTTCCATGACGTATGAGAGCAGGCATTGTACTGAGTAATGGACTCCATACTGCGACTGTCGCCTAAGCCCGGATTTTCCCGCTAAGCTTACCTTCTGTCAGATTGCTTCCTTAAGCCCGCGTTAGTATTCAGCTCAAAGGGAATACAAAGCTCAATTGTTAACTGTAGTATTAGACTGTAGATAACGAGGTCTTTTATTTAATCGTGCATTCACGCTTGCTTTATTTCACGCTTACAATTATACGATCATTAATCTACATTTACAACATCTTAAACAATATATTATTCAATATATTATTCAATATATAATTTTATGAAGTACAACTATAGAAAATGTATTGTTTCACCAAAAGTAAAAAAAAATAATTTTGATCATGAATATAAAATTAATAATGATGACTAGACTGTATTTGTTTAGGACAAATTTACCTTAAAAAATCATATATAGTTTTGTTGTTTTTTTTTCTGATAAATAATTGAATTATTATTGTTAAATGCATTTGAATGCGCATTATTGTTAACAAAAAAGTATAATACTAAACTAAAATTAAATACCCCCGTCGCAGCAAACCTGCGTACTCAGCGAATTTCCAATGAATATATATGTCTTAATAACACATTATACCTCTTACCAGAATTCATAAGAAATATATTCATAAATAAGCCATATTTAAAATATTCATTATTCTCCATTAGAATAACATTAGGGATGAGTACGCAGATTTGCTGCAACAAGGAACTCAAAATAATGGGTTTTTATGCAAATATCAATAGAACTCATCTAAGTGAAGTCACATACCAAGTTTCATCCATATACATTCATAAATAAGCTATATATAACATATTTATTATTCTCCATAAGAATAACATGGGGACCGAATACCTAGGTTTGCTGCTACGGGAACCATAGGCGAAAAAGTAGTTTTTTGTTTAAACAACAAACCACAACCAGATGAAGCGATATACCAAGTTTCGTCAGTTTATGTTCATAAACAACCGAGATATAAAATTTTTCTTTTTCTCCATAAGAATAACATTGGACAACGTACTGTGTTTAGCACTTTCAATATCTCAGTAACCAATTGACGTAGAGCAATGATCAAAATACAAAATTGTTTTTTTTTTAAGCTGAATCCAATGGTATAAATTAAAATTTGATTTAAATGATTATTACATGTGAAAACTCCAAAAAACCCATTTTTGGGGTACAAAACCCCCCCAAAACCCCCCTTCGGATGGTGCGATTTGTCTGGTTTTCGAACTCGTTCAAATAAATGGTACTTTACACGTTTGTACCAAATTTCATTAAGATCGGACCTCTTTTACGAGAGTTATCGTGCTTACGGACACACACATATATATATATATATATATATATATATATATAATTCTAAATAGATTTAAAATACCTGGGTACCCTTTTAATTTCATTTTATTCTGCTGACACGTGTTTCGGCTATAATGCCATGTTCACAGCGTCTTAACTTTCTTATATACTTAACCTATAATTTAAAAAATACAAAACATAACTTAAATTTAAATAAAATAATATGATTCAATCTACATATGTTGAGTTTTTAATACAGGGTGTGGGGTCTTTTATTTTTAATTTCCTTGATTTTTTCAAAAATTGGATTTCTTTGTTCTGCTTGCATAACATTTAGTAAATTATTTTGGTCATCAAAATGGTTCATATATATAAAAAATCTTCTTTTGCGTTCATTTTATTGCCTTTGTTCTCAAATGATAAAATTTCTAAACTTTCTTTTAGGTTACCGTAGCTGTGATCAGTTGTTAAAATATGCTCTGCAAATGTAGACTTTTGAGTGGTAGGGTTGTTAGATTTGATGGCTTGGATGTGTTCTTTGTACCTGCAAGTAAATGTTCTACCAGTTTGTCCAATGTAACATTTTTGACAATCTTTGCAGTAAATTTTATATATCACTGATTTATTAAATTTATCGTTGTTTTGGAGGTTTGATTCATTGGAATATTTCTTGATGATATTGAAGCAGTTATTTCTCGTTTTGAAACCTATTTTGAAGTTTGTTTTTTCAAATGTTTTCCTTACTGCTTTATTTAATACAGAACTATATGGCATGCACATGTATTCTTCTTTGTTTTCTTTTGGTTTGTTTTGAGCAGTTTTGTTTTTTATTTTTTTAATTATTTTGTCAATTAAGTTACCCTTATACCCATTTCTTATAGCTAGGGATTTTATTACTCTTTTTTCTTTTTCGTAATCTTTTTGACTCATAGGAATTTTAAGGAGTCTGTTTATCATGAAATGAAAGCTTGACATCTTTTGTTGCCAGGGATGGTTGGATGTTGCAGGAATGAGTAATTCTGTTTGCATCTGTTTTCTAAATACTCTAAATCCATGTTTTTTATTTTCTTTATATATTGTTAAGTCTAGGAAATGTATCATTTCATTTTGAGTTTCCATTGTGAATTTGATCTTATCTGATAAGTTGTTTAAATAGTTTAAAAATTCTTGACAAGCATTTTTATTTCCGTTAAAAAGACATATAATGTCATCTACATAACGATACCAATAAATTATGTTTTGTTTGAACGGATTACAATCATTACATACTTTGTTAATTTCCAAGTTGTTCAAGTATATTTTTGCTAATGTGCCTGACAGGGGTGATCCCATAGCTAAACCTTCGTCTTGAATGTAGTATTTTGAATTGTATTTAAAATAGTTTTGATTTACAGATGTTTTTGTTAATTTCATGATATCTTCTACTTCATTCTTCGTTATATTATTTTTAACAAGATTTTCTTTTAGTATTTTTAATGTATCATTTTTTGGTATGTTTGTGTACATACTAGATACATCAAATGACACAAATATTGCACTTGTTGGTATTTCCGTATCTTTGATTTTTTCTATTAAATCTAAACTGTTAATTACACTAAAATCCTGATCAAATCTAAATGTATTCTTTAATTTGTTGTTAAGATATTTACATATTTTGTATGATGGGGCATTTATGTAGTTAACTATAGGTCTAATCGGTATATCTTCTTTGTGTAATTTTGGTAGACCTCTTAGTTTAGGTGCGCTGGGACTTATAGTTTTTAATTTAATTTTTTCATTGTTTGATAATGTTTTACATTTTGAAATAATGGCATTTGTGTTTTTATTAAACTCTGTGGTTGGATCTTTTGAAAGGCCTTTAAATGTGTTGTTTTTGATAAAGTTTTCAACTTTTTTATCGTATTCGGACTCGGTAATAATTACTGTTGTATTGCTCTTGTCTGCTTTAGTGATTATAGCATTATTTTCTTTCAACTTTTTCCCTATTGACTGAGCTAGTTTTAATTCTTTCTTTCCATTCTGAGTAATTTGATCTGTTCTGATTTCTATACTGGTTTTATTTAACTCGTGGATAAAATTGTGTCTTATTGCATCTTGTATCTCTTTTGGTTGGTTCTTAATAGCAACTTCTACATCAATAAGTTCATCCTCTACTATTTTGGATTTGTAGTCTAAGTTTATGTTATACTTAATTGCTTTGTTGAGCAGCTTACTTTCATCCTGGTCAAAGTCAATATCCGTCAAGTTTGTTACTGTATTTGAAAGATTGTCATCATTCAAGTTTAATTTACAATTTTGGATTTTAATTAGTCTGTTTAATTTGTTATGATGAGTAAGTTTTTTCTTTGTTATTATGGGATGTATCCAGTCTTCTATGTAGTCCATGAATTCTTCAATTGATTCCTGGTGATATTGTGTCTTAATTTCATTATTTAAGTCACAGTAGGTATTGTTCAAACTATTTAGTTTTGAATAAAGACTATTTATTTCTTCTTTTATCCAGATCTTTCGGGCAGTTTGTAATGTTTTCATAGCTGCTACAGATGTTGATTTTGTTGTAATAGTAACATAGTTTGGTGTGACATCTTCTTGAAGGCATTTTTTATTGAATATAATATCTTCTTTAACACTTCTTATTCTTAAAGTTACGTACTTGAGTTTGTGAACTAACTGAGGTTGGTAAGCCATTTTGATTGATATTTTCAGTTCATTTAATAGGGCTACTATAATTATAATTCTAAATAGATTTAAAATACCTGAGTACCCTTTTAATTTCATTTTATTCTGCTGACACGTGTTTCGGCTATAATGCCATGTTCACAGCGTCTTAACTTTCTTATATACTTAACCTATAATTTAAAAAATACAAAACATAACTTAAATTTAAATAAAATCATATGATTCAATCTACATATGTTGAGTTTTTAATACAGGGTGTGGGGTCTTTTATTTTTAATTTCCTTGATTTTTTCAAAAATTGGATTTCTTTGTTCTGCTTGCATAACATTTAGTAAATTATTTTGGTCATCAAAATGGTTCATATATATAAAAAAATCTTCTTTTGCGTTCATTTTATTGCCTTAATGATTTACATATCAATCAAAATGGCTTACCAACCTCAGTTAGTTCACAAACTCAAGTACGTAACTTTAAGAATAAGAAGTGTTAAAGAAGATATTATATTCAATAAAAAATGCCTTCAAGA
Organism: Allygus modestus; assembly: GCA_963675035.1. Classification (NCBI taxonomy): domain Eukaryota; kingdom Metazoa; phylum Arthropoda; class Insecta; order Hemiptera; family Cicadellidae; genus Allygus; species Allygus modestus. The sequence goes on from OY776117.1 coordinate 29,721,183, forward strand.
AGATGTCACACCAAACTATGTTACTATTACAACAAAATCAACATCTGTAGCAGCTATGAAAACATTACAAACTCCCCGAAAGATCTGGATAAAAGAAGAAATAAATAGTCTTTATTCAAAACTAAATAGTTTGAACAATACCTACTGTGACTTAAATAATGAAATTAAGACACAATATCACCAGGAATCAATTGAAGAATTCATGGACTACATAGAAGACTGGATACATCCCATAATAACAAAGAAAAAACTTACTCATCATAACAAATTAAACAGACTAATTAAAATCCAAAATTGTAAATTAAACTTGAATGATGACAATTTTCAAATACAGTAACAAACTTGACGGATATTGACTTTGACCAGGATGAAAGTAAGCTGCTCAACAAAGCAATTAAGTACAACATAAACTTAGACTACAAATCCAAAATAGTAGAGGATGAACTTATTGATGTAGAAGTTGCTATTAAGAACCAACCAAAAGAGATACAAGATGCAATAAGACACAATTTTATCCACGAGTTAAATAAAACCAGTATAGAAATCAGAACAGATCAAATTACTCAGAATGGAAAAGAAAGAATTAAAACTAGCTCAGTCAATAGGAAAAAAGTTGAAAGAAAATAATGCTATAATCACTAAAGCAGACAAGAGCAATACAACAGTAATTATTACCGAGTCCGAATACGATAAAAAAGTTGAAAACTTTATCAAAAACAACACATTTAAATGCCTTTCAAAAGATCCAACCACAGAGTTTAATAAAAACACAAATGCCATTATTTCAAAATGTAAAACATTATCAAACAATGAAAAAATTAAATTAAAAACTATAAGTCCCAGCGCACCTAAACTAAGAGGTCTACCAAAATTACACAAAGAAGATATACCGATTAGACCTATAGTTAACTACATAAATGCCCCATCATACAAAATATGTAAATATCTTAACAACAAATTAAAGAATACATTTAGATTTGATCAGGATTTTAGTGTAATTAACAGTTTAGATTTAATAGAAAAAATCAAAGATACGGAAATACCAACAAGTGCAATATTTGTGTCATTTGATGTATCTAGTATGTACACAAACATACCAAAAAATGATACATTAAAAATACTAAAAGAAAATCTTGTTAAAAATAATATAACGAAGAATGAAGTAGAAGATATCATGAAATTAACAAAAACATCTGTAAATCAAAACTATTTTAAATACAATTCAAAATACTACATTCAAGACGAAGGTTTAGCTATGGGATCACCCCTGTCAGGCACATTAGCAAATATATACTTGAACAACTTGGAAACTAACAAAGTATATAATGATTGTAATCCGTTCAAACAAAACATAATTTATTGGTATCGTTATGTAGATGACATTATATGTCTTTTTAACGGAAATGAAAATGCTTGTCAAGAATTTTTAAACTATTTAAACAACTTATCAGATAAGATCAAATTCACAATGGAAACTCAAAATGAAATGATAAATTTCCTAGACTTAACAATATATAAAGAAAATAAAAAACATGGATTTAGAGTGTTTAGAAAACAGATGCAAACAGAATTACTCATTCCTGCAACATCCAACCATCCCTGGCAACAAAAGATGTCAAGCTTTCATTTCATGATAAACAGACTCCTTAAAATTCCTATGAGTCAAAAAGATTACGAAAAAGAAAAAAGAGTAATAAAATCCCTAGCTATAAGAAATGGGTATAAGGGTAACTTAATTGACAAAATAATTAAAAAAATAAAAAACAAAACTGCTCAAAATAAACCAAAAGAAAACAAAGAAGAATACATGTGCATGCCATATAGTTCTGTATTAAATAAAGCAGTAAGGAAAACATTTGAAAAAACAAACTTCAAAATAGGTTTCAAAACGAGAAATAACTGCTTCAATATCATCAAGAAATATTCCAATGAATCAAACCTCCAAAACAACGATAAATTTAATAAATCAGGGATATATAAAATTTACTGCAAAGATTGTCAAAAATGTTACATTGGACAAACTGGTAGAACATTTACTTGCAGGTACAAAGAACACATCCAAGCCATCAAATCTAACAACCGTACCACTCAAAAGTCTACATTTGCAGAGCATATTTTAACAACTGATCACAGCTACGGTAACCTAAAAGAAAGTTTAGAAATTTTATCATTTGAGAACAAAGGCAATAAAATGAACGCAAAAGAAGATTTTTTTATATATATGAACCATTTTGATGACCAAAATAATTTACTAAATGTTATGCAAGCAGAACAAAGAAATCCAATTTTTGAAAAAATCAAGGAAATTAAAAATAAAAGACCCCACACCCTGTATTAAAAACTCAACATATGTAGATTGAATCATATGATTTTATTTAAATTTAAGTTATGTTTTGTATTTTTTAAATTATAGGTTAAGTATATAAGAAAGTTAAGACGCTGTGAACATGGCATTATAGCCGAAACACGTGTCAGCAGAATAAAATGAAATTAAAAGGGTACTCAGGTATTTTAAATCTATTTAGAATTATAATTATAGTAGCCCTATTAAATGAACTGAAAATATCAATATATATATATATATATATATATATATATATATATATATACAAATTTGATCGAATGGTGTTTTTGGCATCTGGGGACCTCAAAACGAAAAGTTATCATGGTCTCGGGCTTAAGTCTTACCATGAGACCTACGGTAATAGCTTCTTCCCTATAGGGGAAATTCGCTAAAAGAATAACTTATATTTTAAAGCTATTTCATATATAAACGGAATATATCCTTAGAATGTATCATTTACGAAGCTGCTTAACGGAATGTATGCGTTGTATTATTCTTACCTTGTATCTTGTACCTCTGGTGTGGTCCGTGGATAAACCCATCCATTCATTATTAATATGCCATGTACTATACTATAATATTACTACGCATTATTACTACTATCATACCACTCTTGTACAGGGACTCGTCTAGTTTTTGTTGAAAGTTAACAGTTATTAGTGAATTTCCTTTGGAAAGTGAACTATTAGCATGACCCGCACGGTGAAACTTAAGCCCGGGACCACCATAGAAGTTCCTAACGTGACCCCCTGAACACGGTTTGGGGGGTCGTTCAAAATTGTATATATATATATATATATATGTGTGTGACTATATATATGTATATATATAGACATATATATATATATATATATATATATATATATATATATATATATGTGCAGGCAATCTAGCGGTCGCATTTTTTGTCTGATTTACTTCAAATTTTTTGGTAGGGACGTTCCTTTCTATAATCAGTTGGCCAAGTTCGTTGGGCAAAACAATCGGAAAACTCTAAACCCCTTTTTTGGGGATTAATCTTTCAAATTTCGAGTTTTTGGGCCCAAAAAGGGTCAGAAAAGCCTCTGATGTGAAATTAACGAAAGTACAAAGATGGGAATTAGCGTGGCAAAACTTGTAAGTCCTCTCTCGTTATTCTAGCATATATATTTACCGAGTTATTAAAGGAAATGTGTATTGACTATACACAGTACGTTGTCTTATGGTGGTTTTACATTAGAAAAGCCTGTTAATCATGTTTTGGTGTACTTTTATCATCCCCAACAACCTCACGCCTACTTTAAAGCATGACTGGACCTTCTCCTAACCTTATAATGCGCAAAATTGTATTCCCAGCATTGCAGGTAAATAGAACCAGGAGTATCAGAACAGCCAAAAAAATCAATATTTTCAGATTTGAATAAAAATTGGAATAATTGTATGTTATTAACTGATTTTCAGTTATTATAGTTTTTTATGTGGAAATTCACTTCCCTCACGTCAGCGTGCTGCGTCGAACTCGTTTTAACTATTTTACAGCCTGTAGACTTTACCATATTCTTTCTAGTTCAATTTATCACTCATCTTCAACACAAATTAAACAATCTTTAAATTATTAAACCCAATATATTTTGAATTTAAACCTCAATTCCTCTTTAGGTGTGTAACTGTAAATGTTGAAATATAATGCACACAAATTACATAAATTACATACATGTTATTACAACTCATATCTTCTCCTAATTATATTAGAATAATAATACAACAGTTTCTTCCTATTTTTTACAACAATTTCTGGTTTATTGACATGATTATAGGGAAATAAATAAAATTTAAAATTTACAATATCGTACAGCGTACTTATGGTTTCATTTTTTTTATTCTTGCTCCAGCAGTCAGTGTACATCGTTTGTATAACACTCACACTCAGTCAGGGTTCTTTGCCATGGGACCAATTTGTAATACAGTAAAAAGAATATTTGCCAAATGGGTAAGATATGGAATAAATACAATCAATTTTATTCAAATATAAATAAAACCCCAAACAATTACCAGGACCGAAATACCAAGATTTTCCTTCGTTATTTTGTTTGAAGTTAAAAATTGTCTTTATATATATTTCACTAGTTCATTGTGTTTGTGAACTTGTATTTGGATATAAAGAAATAAGAATTTTGTTCAATGGTATTTTAGGTCTATACTGTCTTTAAATTATTTAATAATTTTAAGTCCTGGAATTTGATGTTTGAACGTTTCTATTTTACATGCCCAGTTTTACTGTTAGTTGAAGGTCTGGAAGTTCTGTGTGATTAATCTTTTCCATTTTTATCAGTAATAATTATTAAATTTTCATCTTCTTTAAACATTGTCTTTCTTTTGTTATTGTTTTCTCCACCAAACTAAGTCTGTGTTATTATTTGCAATTAACAATTGTTGCAGCTGATGTATTTGATTTATATATATTTCCACAACACTTTTTATAGTACACTATAACACTTTTAATCTTCTTGGTATTTTTAGCCACGCAAAATATAACTGTCCCGAAATTAGCTTCCTGACTTTACTTTAAATATTCTACGCCCAGATATATATATATATATATATATATATATATATATATATATATATATATAAGTGTATGACAGCGAAGATGAACAATGAAAGAAAACATCTTAAATACTGAACTTAAATATTATGACAATAATTTGCTTATGCTAAATATTTACTCCCCAATTTCTTTTGTTCTATATTTTATCTTAGTTTATATTTATTAAAACCATCTTTCATATTATTTAATTCACAAATTTTCCTAACTTGAATTGAACTTTATTGATCAATGGTTGATGAATCTATTTATAGACCAAGAGTTAAGTATCGTATTCATATAATAAACAGCTTTTCGTTTACAAATTCACTTCTTTCTGCTTTTGATGTTTCTATCTTGTCGTCTGTTTTGTTTATTACTCTTATATTTGTAATATTGTTCATAACCTCAATTATTACTTAAAGAAAGGTATTTTATCTAGGAGCGATGATTTGAGATCGTTATAATCTATACATTTTTTTAATATAACATTTGTTTAAAGTTATAATATTAAGTAGATAACATTTTAGTTAAAATACATGAGTATTCGTTTAAGGCAAAACAGAATGGAGAGTGTAATAGAAACTCTGCTAAATAAACCACAGAACCTCAAAATTAGCCCAGAAAATAATCAAAAATCTAATTCTTTCCCATGTAGATGATTAATTATGTTTAAGAAGAAGTTTAGTTAAACCTATAATTTTGGATAAACTATAGTTTTAATACAAATATAGAATTCATAATAAAAGTACATATTAGATATTTTCAAATTCATGTTGTAAAATTGGTTTCATAATTTATGAATTTCAAAACTTGATTCACTAAAGACATATTCAAGCTGATTCTATAAATACTAGAGGCCTCCCAATGTTCAAAATTTGACCAAATATTATTTTACGAATATTTGAAAAAATGTGTTTAATACCTAGTGGGTTCTATTGCGCTCATCTCTCTCTCTTCTCTTGCCCTCTCTCCCTCCCCCTCTCCCACCCTCACCCACAGGTATTGTTTTTAATGTGGGATTAAAACAGATAGAAGGATGTTACCATTCCAGTTATCAGTTGCTTTTATCTCATAATCTCCCCGACCCTCATCTTCCCCCTCACAAACAGGTTAAATGTTTTTAAATGTGGACTTAAAATGGAGAAGGAGTTATGTAAAGGGTGTACCCTTCCATTAGTTAGTAATATTTTTTAGTTTTACGTAAGTCCTGAATTATCTGTTCTTGCTGATGTGGAGTTAAAACAGAAAATAGAAGGGTGTTACCATTCCAGTAGTCAGTCATATTTTTCTATTTATGAGTTCTGTTATTGCTGTTGTGCTACATATTTATTTTAATAACGCAGCTTTTTATTAAATTAAAAGCATAATGAAAAGCGGGACGCGTTTTCCCATAAGGTTAACAGGCATAGCCCTACACACCCAAACACGAAACTATTTACATTCGACACAACTCCTAATAGTGCTAAATAAGTATGCCAAGTTTCATAATTCTACGATGCTGCATATCCGAGAAATAGGTAATATACAATAAGTTCCTTAGTCTATTAACATATAGATTGTTTTGAATTATTAATTTTCTTCTATCACACTTTTTGAAACATTAAGATTTATATTATAATTTTTCGTTCACTGGTGATGATCTAAACGTACTTCCGACTTTTCCGTTTTTAAAATATACTGGTGTCGTTACAGTCTTTCATCGTTAAATTATCCAGTTTGCCCTACGTATTCACTATCACAATCCGAGCATGAGTTCTCGTAAACATAGTTATAATAATAATTAATAAAATTGAACAAAGTTTGTCTTTAACTTATTTCCAAATAAAATGTTGTTTCTTTTGTTATATTTTCTGTTGGTTCGTCTCATATTTTTAGAAGATCCTCTTATAAATGTTATTTTATTGAACATTAGTAAGATAGATACAATAGATTATCTAAGATCTTCAGAAAACGCACCGTTTAGACGAGTGAATGATAAATCTAAATACTTATACATAAATAATCAATAAATTCTTTATTATTGATCATTCGATTACTGTTTTACTATTGAATCAAGGATTTGAGTTATTTTTTGTTTTTTTTACTTTATCATCATAACAATATATAGACTTACTTACTTGCTAAACTTTTACTTGGAATACATTATCTAGTTCAATTTACCTTATTAAATGTACGCAACTGAAATGATAAACCTTACAGCTTTAATTACCCATCAAAACACAAATTACGATACCAAACAGCGTCACTATATTCTAAAGTTATTATCATACATCATACACTTTCTATTAAGACTGAAAATAAAAATGCATAAGTTTAGGTTGTAACAGGTCAAGGCGTGTTAAAATGTTGATCCTAAACAATATTTAACTAAATTAATTAAGAAATAGTGAACTGTAGAAAACTATTTTTACCATAAGAATATTTTAACATAATGCGCCCAGAATGAAATTTGTTCGCCTAACACTCTAGCGCTACGAGTCTGTAACGGTCAAGCCGTTTCAGATTATTCTGAGAAGGCCCTTATCGACGTAAAGTTGTCTTTTGGGGTTTCCACGAGGCAAAACACAATTTATCCAAGGCCAGAAACTCTGTTACTAAAATTGTCAAACAGTTCACAAACTGTTGTATTATAAACAATATTTGTTTTTATGTGTTTAAGGAATTGTTTTTCTAAAATAATACAGATTTAAACTATTAACTTTGTATTACCATATTATTACTAAATACAGTATAAATAAATTATTTTTTCAAGTAAAAGTAACTTATTTTTTAAAATTTCAAAATAAGTCCAACTTCTTTTGAGCATGTTTACGTACAAAATATAAAGATCTACTTAATATTTTACAATGACGTATTATCTGGCTGCTTTCTATAAGTGTTTTGAAAAGGTTGAAATAGGCCTGTTCTGATACTTATTTTTGTATTTTAAATTCTTTAATTCCTTTATTCCGATTTCTATTTATTTCTTTTATTTCAGATTTACAACGGAATCTTTAATACAAAAAGAAATGTAACAATTACTACTTACCTTAGTTAAAAATGTCTTACACCATTCGACTAGAAAGAGGTCGGCTTGGCAGTGAAAGTGATAGACTCTAGACGAAAGTGTTATATTATACTTAAATATTACAGATATATAGTAAATAATAGAAACTTAATAAATTAAATGTAGTTGTGTGGTTATGGTATGCAACTAGGAATGCCTACTAAATAGAAAATGTTGGGAAAAGAAACTGATTTTCTCAGACATGTGTCATCTTGTAAATATCTAATTTCTATAACTAATTCGTCTAAATCCCAAAAATGTAATATGTTTGTAATTGACAGCAAATACAAATTTACAATAAATGAGAAACATAAAAGGAAAAATAATACGTTAAAATAAAATTGATATTTAAAATATTGGAACAGAAAATATTCTAAAAATCTAATAATATATGTTTAAAACATTTTGAAGCAAAATAAATGTTTTTTTAAACCCTGGTTAAACAATCAAGTGGGAACCGAAGGTTGCACACTACTTCTAGTATGTTGAAACAACTTTGAGTGCTTCATCTGCACAAGATTGAAGAGCTTAGTCAATATTTTGCTCAAGTCAAATCTAAGTTTGAACCCTGAAATCTAAGTTTGAACCCTGAAATCTAAGTTTGAATCTGAAGTGCTTTGCCGTATGATGTGGGGGAAATTTCGATTATTTTATTATTTTTAACAAATCGTGAGACCAAAATAATTGGTCATCTAAGATGTTATTTTATGTTTTTAATTGTTTTTATTACTTCAGATTTTTATGATTACTAAATTACTTATCATACAATTTGCTGCCATGGCAGATTTCTTTGGTCTAACTTAAATATTATATTAACTTATCACCCGGACTTACCTTGACTTTATCTCTATGATTCTTTAAATATGTTTTAAAATGTACGTTTTGATATCTATAAACAATGAAACTGAATTATTGAGTAAAGGAAATTAAAAAATTACGTAATTAGATAATTAATTAGTCTAAAATAGTAATAAATACGAATTGTAAACAAGTATTTTATAAATTTTGTAAGAGTATTTTTTTAAATTTATAATTAACACATCAAATCAGTCTTATAATTGTTTATTATTTTGGGGCAATATTATGTTTTTAGTATTTTATTATATTACTGATTTGATGTGTTAATTATAAATTTATAATTATCAGTAAGCAGAGTGTTTTTAATAAATGAGTGATGTTTTAATTATTATTAATCATTCTTGTGAAAAAACATAGGTCTATATTTACTTTATACTATTTTATAAATGGCATTTTTGATTTTTTAACTCAGCACACTGCATTGTATACGGATTATGAACAATATGCATTTTCCCACAAGAGAATACACCGGTAGTTTGGTCGTCAGTGATAGTTCGGGGATGAGAAGCAGAAATTTTATAAATGGTCCTTTTTGTAGAACCTGAGAATATTTTACATTTAAAATATCTGTGTAATTATTTATAACTGTAAATAGACTGCAATAACTATAACTACTGATCTAGCAATAAAACAAATGGCAAAAACTAATAATTCCTTGGTTTACCAAACCTTTACTACAAGATATCATTACCGACGACGTAATATCTTCTTATCACCTTCTCAGGTTGTAATTTTAAGTTTTACGACGTCGTAATCTCCTCTGATATCCTTTACTTTTCCTAGTTAAAGATGTTGATCGTGTTTACACTTATACTAGTTTTTACTTATCATTTTACGTCAGTGTTACAAATCAGGTCGGTTTTTTTCTGACCTAATATCATATTATTGGAAAATAATGAATTGTTTATTAAAAATTATTAAATGGAAATCTAAAGATATGGTGTATTAATGTAATGTTTACAATTTTATTACTTGCAAATTTTTCTTTTGGACATTTAACTAACTGTATTGTTAATACGGACATGAGTTCTTTTATCGAAAATACACATTGACTCACCGTTTACCAGCATTTTATAAAAATGTTTAATCGTCCATTTATTTAAAACACTGAATTTTTATTTTGAATGGAGGAGTGTAACCGTAAACTAACTTATATCAACTATTTTCGTACGTTTCAATTTGTATAATCGGAAAGACTTCTAGTATATAAAGGGTATTTTGTAAATAAGATATAAACTCCCTCTTATAAGTTAAAATGAGATTCTAGCTTTTAATATGGTAAATCAAGATCTTACGTAACAGAGATTAAGCCTTATACGTACGAGATATTGCAGAGACATCTTACTTATAAATTTAATATTTGAGATTCACTTAGTATTTTTCTTTACAAATTGTGAATATAACCTTATTATAGATAAACGTGGTTCTTTGATAATGAAGCAGTTTATTAAATATATACAAATTAATATATATGACTGGGATTTGTAAGCATATTTTTAAATATTTAGCCTATAATTTTATATATTTATAAAATAAAAACTAAAAGTAAATCTATTAACATACTCTGTTTTGAAACATTCCAATAATGAATCATAGGATTTTTCAGGGAACAAATTAAAAGATAAAAGTCAAAATTTTATAAAACATATTTTACATTTACTCCATTACCTTAAAACTCCCTGCATTGTTTGATGTAACTCACTGAAATTTTTTTCACAACATTTCCTTGATGACAAATATGTTATGATGGACTATACGATGTCATTCCAAAGAACCAAAGAAGTATTGTTTTAGCTAAAAGTTTGCATGTGTAACATTGTAAAATAAATTAAACGTTATACATGAAAATATTACTTATCTCAATTTCTCATGAATATATTTTAATGAAACTTGCAAAAGTGACTTCAACTGGTGGCTTCATAAAAATTGGAAATTAGCTGAGTGCGCAGGTTCAGTATAAACTGATCTCACTTAATAATTAATATTCGAAGCCTCTTGATTTAATAAAGTGTATCAATTTAATTCAATGGAATGGATAAATGATTTTAGACAGATTAGCATTTATTATGTTGAACTTCACAAATAAACTTATTTCCTGTAATTCCAACGGAAATACATATCAAGACAAATATTATTGCGATAGAAAGGATATCAGTATAGACCACATAAACTTAACTTAGCTCACAGACTTAAACGTAGTGAAGAGGGCAGTAAACTAACTTGTTATGGGGTTAATGAAACTGTTACCCTCCTTATAACTAACTCACTGTATTGTATTTTGATAATCATCCAAGGATTCCTTTAATGAATATTTCTCAGTTCTAAAAAATAATCAACACATTCACTTTTTAGGGTTATTAATACAACAAAAATAACATAAATTAATCTTAAAATTTAATTGACAATCCGGTTTTTGGAAAAGGTAAGAAATAATAAACTACAAATCAGATTTGTATGCGTAATGTGGTAATTAAAATTGTCACCCGCCCTCAGGACTCCTTCCACAGTCTATGTAAGCTCAATATACTTAAGAATGAAAAGTGATTAATTGAATTGCATATTTACTGGTAATAATACGATTGCAATTAATTCACAGTGAAAAAGCAAGAACAGAAGTTTCATTCAACATTCAAATTAAATGGTTGTTCAAGTGACAACGGAGTGTCCATATTAGTTTATGAAGGATTTTATAGTTAACCGTTCACTAATAAAACGTGATAATAATCTTCTTTCGCGTTATTTTGATGGCTGTGAGTGCAGAGATCGTGACTGAAAGCTAGGCTATAGAACCAAATTAATGCAGTAGCACCTAATTTCTTGTAAGCAATAAGTGAAGTATTAGACATCGAATATGCAATGCATATTAATTATATCATTGCCAGTTTAATTACGCATCCAATGCAGTAGCAGTTAAAAAGCATTTTACGGTATAAAAATCACAAGTTATATGAAACAGTTGTGTGAAAATGAGATAAAACAATATACTTATCTGATTTATGTTAGGCGTATATACCTTTGTAATCTCATTCTTGTATCTCAATTTAGCCGGGAAAATTTAAATACCAGTCAGATAAACAAAGTTAAGTGAAATATTAACCTGTTTTGACATGATGAAGTGCAAAGAGTAGCACATGTAACACGAATAGCCTCATATATTTCAATGATATATAGTGACATACGCCAACTTTAACGTGTTTGTTTATGCGATTCTGTGGCATCTAAATCAACGAGGAAAAACTTCTTATGAAGAGATTAATTGTTACACTGTAGCAGTAAGACATCAAAGATACCTAAATTAAATTTGGAATTTACATAATCCACATAGATTACAAAAAAATATTTCTTGCGCAAATATTGGAGATAGCGGTGCAATCCGTCTTGAATAATTTATATCCCTCACCTATGTACATGTAATTTGTCTCCAATACGAAATTTTTGATCTCGCTTTAAATTAAACATATAGTTTAGTGTAAATTGGTAAACACAAGCGTTATTTGATTATATTCTTACTGAGAAAAACAATATAACAATATTGATATGTACTTTATATTTATTTATCATTTTATTCAAAACTTTAAAAATAACTGTTGCTATAATTGATTAATTGGGAATATGTTCTGTATTTCACCTTGAAGCAAAAAGGATGAGAAGATCATCAACCTCTCAAAATTAATTCTTTAGCCAATGAATCTATAAAGCCACATGGTGGATTTAGACTAAGCTTTCTACAACGTTTAGTCTCTAACATATAACAGTCTGCTACAATACATGTGTATTTTATTTTACACTGTATTAATTAGTATTTGATATATAGGTGTAGACTCTTTGTTATATAATCACAAATGAGTTTCATTAATTGATAATGTTGCACTAATCTGCTTCATAATACAACTCTATAGTAATTATTTTAGATCCGTCTTCGTTTTTAACTTCAGAAGTAGTTGGAAGTTTGGGAGTGGGAATTGACGATATGGGGATTAAAGCCCTTTGTGGCTCGCCAACGGAACTTTATTCTCAAACATTATCTGCTGAAGCTCAAACTTCACAGTCACAACTAATCCTTTAATCTACTTATACGTTCTTATTGAAGTTCTCATTTGAATTCATTCTAGCAGTTTTACGTTTGTTATTGTTTTCTGCTATTAAAGTTATGATAAGTTAACAGGCTGCAGCAGTGGCGGATTTAAGCAGTTGCCGCCTAAGGGCTATTAGGAAATTTGCCGCCCTCCCCCCCCACAATAACTATTTCACTATAACCACTGTCACTATATTTGTCCTTTTCGCCGCCCAAGTTTAACCACACAATGTATTATTGTAATGTATTATTGTGTATTTATCTCGTTTGGTTATTTTGTGACAGTATCTAAAGAAGTTACGAAAAACTGAATGAATAAGTTTAAGAAATTGCTGTTATTTCCTAGTTGAAAAAAAACAGTAAAATACTGTATAATTGATTTGATTCACATTAACTACAGTTTAATATTCAATATAGCCTACTCAAAGACAATCAGCCCTATAGACAAATGTTGTTGTTAACAGCAGTGAAGCAGTGCTACTTTTAATAACGAGAAAATCCTTCAAAAAAGGCCTAAAATCCCGTCTTATACTTCATCAAAACATTACATTTTACACCAACGCATTGACTACTGAAAATTATAATAAATAACCTATAAATAAGATATGATGACACTTTAGCCTAAAATTCGTAATTCGGACCATTAGCCTCAAAATTCTGACTATTTTAACCCTGAATTCGCGCTTTGTAATACAGTTTTTCAGACATTTTGTAATTTATACTTTTATACAAAGAATTGTTTATATGTTTTAGACGATCAAAATATGAAATTAATTTATGTAGGCCTAATCCTCATAAAACTCTACATATTTTCAAACACTTCTTCTAGTTTCACCTCGATGATGTTGTAGATCAAATGAATTAAAATATAATACCTACAGGAGTCACTACACACTCTGTCAAGTTACCTTCAAAAATCGTGCCGTCATATTTGGTATTTTGTCCTGTTGTGGTGTCAACTTGTTGGTGGGACGGTGTCATTCGATGTACAAGGTGGCTTGTTTTCAACACTATTTCCAAACCCATATTAAAAGGGTATTTTCATTTACCTCAAATGATAACTTTGCTTCGAGATAAACAATAAAATTACATATAAAATATGTCTTAAGATTATAAAGTTAAGTTTAACATCATGATTTGCCTAAAATGCGACAAGATATTAATTTAAAGACTTCAAATATCACAGTTTTTCATTTAATGAAATGGGAAATTTTGACTCCATCCCATCCAAAAAAATCTATATAGAGGTCTCGCTTGGAGTAAAAATCTGCAGCCTACATGCTGACCACCATTTTGACCCTCTGTCAACTATGCTCCCATGACAACAGCCAATCAAATCATCTCTCTTCACAAATTATGTTAGTCTTTATTTGTCTTTGGTCCCATGTTTTGTTTACAAAAATTACCTCCAGAATGAACGGTTATGTGTGGTAGCCTTTGATGGTAAGTATAAGACGGCTGAAATAACTTGCTTTGTTACCTTGAGTTTGAAAATGAATCGACAATATCATTGTAGTCTAAATTTTGTTATTTTCATCACAAATTCGATTGATGCAACATTTCTCAACCGTGTGCCTTAGTGTGTTTATTGATATTGTGTACAAAATCATTTTAATGCTATGCGATTGTACGGGTAAACTTGGAAGTCCGTGAGTTGGACGCAGTCATAGTGGCGCAGCCCTGATATGTAGTTCGTGGCTTGCCGCCCTTTCTCTGTAACGTAATCGTCTTGTCGCTAGTATGGATGAATGACAAATGCATGATGACTGTTTTGAGAAACTACAGTGTGAGGGACTGCAAGCGTAATACATTAGTCTCTGATTACTACCTTTACCTTTAAAAGAGCGGCACACCGTCATTGTCATACGTTTTCGTCAAAATGTTCCCCGTTTCAACATTTCTTTTGCAAACAACTTATTAATTTTCTGTAAATTTGCCGCCCCTAAAAACTTGCCGCCCTGGGCTACAGCCCCTATAGCCCCCCCCTAAATCCGCCACTGGGCTGCAGACGTTTTCCTTCTTAAAAGGCAAATCACTGTAACATGAACTAATTGTATTTTCAGTTGTCCACCTAAGAGTTGCCATCGGTAAATATTTTGAGTTAGTCGAAATGTTAAGCCGAACACTGCCCGGGTTTTACAAACATTCATACTTACAAAAACAACTTTACCACATTTTCAATTTAAGTTTGGATTACACAACACAGTTTGTATAGGGGAGGGTGTTGTACCTAGGGATAAATTTTGATTATTTAATTTTATAATCTTTCCCGGAAGATTTATTTACTTACAAATAATTTGTATACATAAATAATGATTTTACAAAGTACTACAAATATTCTTGGAGCTTTAAATTAACAAGAAAAAGCATAAAAATCTATTTTTTATAATTTGAAATTTGTCCCTAGGTACATACAGTTGGACAAATTACATAACCTAACTTACATATATTGGCCGATACGCCTAATGTCTTTTTACTCTTCAAATAACCTTTTTCTCCTTAACTTAACGCATATTGTAACCGGAAAAAGAAATAGGAAATTCCAGCTACTTCTGTAATCTTTCAGTACCAATGTATGAGACAGGGTCAGGTAGTTTATGTGTGTTACCACTTGCACTTAAGTCAAATATATCTTCTTCATTCTTTACTATAAATTGTTAGTATCCAGGCATTTTCTTAAATAGTTCTCTGAAAATGTATTTTTTTTCTTTATCTCGATTAGGCCTACTAATTATTTTTGCCACAAAATTTGGAATGTTTCTCTTTCCTGGTAAATGACCTAAAACATAATCTCCAATGTTCAACTCATCAATGTTCACATTTTTTTCGAGACCCTTTGTCTCAGGATAGTCTGCATCTGTAATATCAACAAAACCATTACTCATATCATTATTCCTTCTTCCGTGGCATATTATTCAGTGCTGGATATCTGACAAATTACATAAAAAGAAGAATTTGATGTACCTAGGGACGTCCCTAGGTACATCACATATTTTTTCCCTAGGTACAACATGGTTAACTTTCTGGTTTGTGTTATATATATATTAGTAGTAGAGAAGTGGGCGTTTCAGGCCATGAGGGGTATGAGGGGTATGAGAGGTACGAGGTACGCGGTCAAAGGTCAGTCACGTGACCAATGACGTCACAAGGTCAAAGGTCACCAAACCTAACTTAAAGCGCCCTATTTAACCTAACTTAGCGCCTTTAACGGGCATATTCAAGGTCAAAGGTCACCAAACCTAACATAAGACGCTTTACTATAAACCTAACCCGACTTAGCGTGAAACTGCGTTTTAGTCTTATTTATCCGTTATTTTTATGATTTAAAACTGAATTTTATAACTTTAATCGCTTATATCTCGAAAACGGTAAGAGATATCGCAAAAATAACGAAATTTTTAAGAGAAAAATAAAGAGAACTGTTTACATATATGGACTGTATGATTACGTAACTCTAACCTTTGTGGGATGAGTTTTGGGTCGGACTTAACTATTGACCTTTGCCCGATGCTTAATATCTCCCTTATTATTTGAGCTATCGATCTGAAATTTGGTATGCGGGTTTACAGTGACTTCTAGTACACGTTAACATTATAAAATCCCGGATTAGTGGATAAACCTGCGCGCTGCATGCGATAGTGTGAAGTTTACAAAGTGACCTCGCGTTTGGTTATTTGTCGGTGGATTTGTATGAAATTTGGAATGTATGTTAAGGGCACTAAACGCTATCGACCCACGTGTAGGGATTTTTAAAATACAATTTATATGCGACTTTGATTTTTTGTGAATTTTATAACTTTCATCGCTTAAATCTCGAAAACGGTAAGAGATATCGCAAAAATAACGAAATTTTTAAGAGAAAAGTAAAGAGAACTGTTTACATATATGGACTGTATGATTACGTAACTTTAACCTTTGTGGGATGAGTTTTGGGTCGGACTTAACTATTGACCTTTGCCCGATGCTTAATATCTCCCTTATTATTTGAGCTATCGATCTGAAATTTGGTATGCGGGTTTACAGTGACTTCTAGTACACGTTAATATTAGAAAATCCCGGATTAGTGGATAAACCTGCGCGCTGCATGCGATAGTGTGAAGTTTATAAAGTGACCTCGCGTTTGGTTATTTGTCGGTGGATTTGTATGAAATTCGGAATGTATGTTAAGGGCACTAAACGCTATCGACCCACGTGTAGGGATTCTTTAAATAAAATTTATTTGTGACTTTGTTTTTTTTTCTTGATTTGTCTAAACGCTTGATTTTTTGCTTGAAATTGGCCTTTGAAATCTCAAATCGGGTTGAGCGATGATTATTTGAGCTTAGTAGAGATGCTACCGTCAACTGACAGAATATTCCTTTCCAATTCGAAGCGTCGTTAGGTATTTTGTAAGCAAAACCTCAATTTCACCACCGTAATACAGTAAATATTTGTTGATTCACTAGGAGTCTGTTATCCCACGCCATAATCATTCATATAGGTACAAAAATCACATCACTATGCTTTCAACTACCAAGTTTCAACTACCTGGATTAAATTGTAAATTACCTTTTATCGTATGCATTTTGCACTTTTATTGAGTTTTGTAAAAAAAATAAAAATACTAAATACAAAAAACCATCCGCTCCTTATTTATGTTCGGTGTTGTTCTAAGTTTATCTACTTTTAACTTGATTTTATAATTTAAGTCGACATTTCCGCTTTGCAACTCTTTTTCCAGCCAATAGTTCGAGGCATATGCGCCTTGTGTGTTGCCGTTTTGGCGGGTCCTATTTATAGACAATTTTGAAGAATAAGTGTATGTTTTATTTTTTTACGACCTGAATAAGAATTATATTAAAATGCATTAAAACTATGAAAAAATTAAAATTTTAACCCCGTCGTTTTAACGGGGTTAGATATATAGACAAGTTTGAAAAATAAGTGTATATTTTATTTTGTTATAAATGTCAAATGCTCGGTTTAATATATGTGTCCAAGCGAACTCGATGTTTCAAAGGGGGTGAACGAATCGTTCACCCTACTTACAGATGTGTTTTTGCGCTGTTTTATATGTTTTTTGAGTGTCGATGGATACTAGTGAAAAGCTCTGTTACTACGTCAAAGTTTCCATCTTCAACAGAAAACTTCTTTTTTAATGGAAAAGAAGTCCCCCTACAGATAGACACTGATCGCTGTAAGGGGCGAAGAAACCAAGTCTACAAAAATTTGAATTTTGATTGATATTGAAAATTGAAGGGGGGTGCTATCAAGTGTAAGTTTTGAAAAATATTAAAATGTACTAGATCTTTATCAAATCGAGTTGTGGCCCAAATTGGGTCACAACCTAAAAACACATATCCGCATCGATTTGTATAATATTTCGGTCTAAAAAATTTCATAAAAAATTTGATCGATATTGAAAGTTAAAGGGAGGTGCTATCAAGTGTAAGTTTTGAAAAATATTAAAATGTACTAGATCTTTATCAAATTGAGTTGTGACCCAAATTGGGTCACAACCTAAAAACACGTATCCGCATCGATTTGTATAATATTTCGGTCTAAAAAAATTTCATAGAAAATAAACAAAAAATTGTATTTCGCTAGTCCAAGTCTAAAACAGCGTAAGCGGCGTTTATTTCAATATTTACTATCAAATTGAGTTGTGACCCAAATTGGGTCACAACCTAAAAACACGTATCCGCATCGATTTGTATAATATTTCGGTCTAAAAAAATTTCATAGAAATTAAATAAAAAATTGTATTTCGCTTGTCCAAGTCTAAAACAGCATAAGCGGCGTTTATTTCAATATTTACTATTTCTTCTATAGGTATTTTATAATGTCCCCACGGAAGCGTTTCTATACCGTCTTCGCATATATATCTTTTATCATCGTGAGGGGATAGGGCCTTTTGGGACGCGCGTTGACGATAATCGTTATACCGTGACGTTCGTCTGACGCACGTTGATAGGACTAGTCCCACAGTAGGACTGCCTATTTCAGGACTAGTCCCACAGTAGGACTGCCTATTTCAGGACTAGTCCCACAGTAGGACTGTTCAATTGCAAAAATAAATTAAATATAAAAATAAATTATATTTTTCATTCTTTTAATATTTACAAAACGGGCATATTTAACCTAGTCCCATTCCAGGACGGCACTTCCTTATAAACAGTCCTAATTTGGGACTAGTATAAACACGTCCTAATTTGGGACTAGTATAAACACGTCCTAATTTGGGACGCGCGTTGACGATGATCGTTATACCGTGACGTTTGTCTGACGCACGTTGATATTGGTCGTTTTACCGTGACGCGCGTGACTTGCGTGAGTTTCGTACGGACGCACTTTATAACGAATCGTTTGACGCACGTCTGGACGCTAATTATTATTATTTATTAAACTTGTAATTTCCAATTTATTTATTAAATGTGAAATATAATTTCGTTAAAAATATACAAATAAAAACTTTCAAAATCTATACTTAGACATGGTGAAAAGAAGTATTAGTGGTAGCGATTTAGTCAGCACTTTAGTTAAAAAACATAAGTTTGCTGATGAAATTTGGCCTGACGTAATGACACCCGAAGCGGCTAAATGAATTGGAAAAATGCAAGAGCGGTGGCGTGAGGATAGTAAGAGAATCCAAAGCGGAGGAGCAAGCAGAGTTTCAACTCAATTTGATAAAGATCTAGTACATTTTAATATTTTTCAAAACTTACACTTGATAGCACCTCCCTTTAACTTTCAATATCGATCAAATTTTTTATGAAATTTTTTTAGACCGAAATATTATACAAATCGACGCGGATACGTGTTTTTAGGTTGTGACCCAATTTGGGTCACAACTCAATTTGACAAAGATCTAGTACATTTTAATATTTTTCAAAACTTACACTTGATAGCACCCCCCTTCAATTTTCAATATCAATCAAAATTCAAATTTTTGTAGACTTGGTTTCTTCGCCCCTTACAGTGATCAGTGTCTATCTGTAGGGGGACTTCTTTTCCATTAAAAAAGAAGTTCTCTGTTGATGATGGAAACTTTGACGTAGTAATAGAGCTTTTCACTAGTATCCATCGACACTCAAAAACACATAAAACAACGCAAAAACACATCTGTAAGTAGGGTGAACGATTCGTTCACCCCCTTTGAAACATCGAGTTCGCTTAGAAACATATATTAAACCGAGCATTTGACATTTAGAAAAAAATAAAATATACACTTATTTTTCAAAATTGTCTATATATCTAACCGCACCAAATCGGCGGGGTTAAAATTTTAATTTTTTTCATAGTTTTAATGCATTTTAATATAATTCTTATTCACGTCGTAAAAAAATAAAATATACACTTATTCTTCAAACTTGTCTATAAATAGGACCCGTCTTATAAAATTCACAAAAAAACGAGGTCGCAAATAAATTTTAATTAAGAAAACCCTACACGTGGGTCGATAGCGTTTAGTGCCCTTAACATACATTCCAAATTTCATACAAATCCACTGACAAATAACCAAACGCGAAGTCACTTTGTAAACTTCACACTATCGCATGCAGCGCGCAGGTTTATCCACTAATCCGGGATTTTTTTATATCTACGTAAACTAGAAGTCCCCGCGAACACGCATACCAAATTTCAACTCTATATCACCAATAATAACGGAGATATTAAGCATCGGGCAAAGGTCAATAGTTAAGTCCGGCTGAAAACGCACTCCACAGGAATGAAAGTTACGTAATCATACAGTCCATATATGTAAACAGTTCTCTTTACTTTACTCTTAAAGATTTCGTTATTTTTGCGATATCTCTTACCGTTTTCGAGATATAAGCGATTAAAGTTATAAAATTCAGTTTTAAATCATAAAAATAACGGATAAATAAGACTAAAACGCAGTTTCACGCTAAGTCGGGTTAAGTTTATAGTAAAGCGTCTTATGTTAGGTTTGGTGACCTTTGACCTTGTGACGTCATTGGTCACGTGACTGACCTTTGACCTCGTACCTCGTACCTCTCATACCCCTCATACCCCTCATGGCCTGAAACGCCCACTTCTCTACTACTCATATTTTAGGTTAGGTTTAGTAAGATATAATGATATAAAAAGTAGGTCTTAAACTGTATTTTCGATGGCCTAAAACATAAATTAAGTTATAGAATCAAAACTGAGCCACTTAGACCAACTTATTCTTGGATACAAAATCACCGCCTAAAATCCCATTGTTCTCACTATACAACCAAAATTTACCTCTAACAGTACAAGAGATATGGCTTTTGTCCCTAGGTACAACACTCTCCCCTACATATTGTATAACGTCTCGTCGGTCTGCATGTCTTTGTTTGTAGAGTACCGTTTAAAAGAAAACGTTGTCTCTTACAATAATTCCTGTATCAGGCGTATTTTTAGATTATCACGTATGCACAATCCAACCAGTCACAATATATCCACAATATATCCAGTCAAATTATATTGTTTACTCTGATCTATAAATTAGTGAATTATAATTTTGGAATGAAACAACATTATTAGAAAGAAAAAAATTAGAAGGTGTACATTGAACTATAAACTGAATTACTTTATCCCACAGTTATTACAAATGCAGTAAAATTTGTTTTAATTTTAATTTTAGTACACTTTTGTAAATGTATATTATACTTACTAAAATATAGTAACTTATCATTATTACAGTTTCTTGACGCAACTTGTAACTCAAAAGATGTTTTTATATATTATATTGTGATAAGCTTATTTAAGAGAGTTAAAGGAGCTTATAACCCAATGATTTATTATTTGAACGGCTGCCAAAGTAATCCTTTATTGTAAATTCCAATGTTAACCTGGCACCACTTCTTATATTAGCCACAGAATCACATTTACATTCAATCTAATAACGTCGCCTTAAAATACAAATATAACATGCAAAAATTTACCTAATATTTAAATAGCTTATGTAGTAATATTTACATCGAAGTAGTATATAATCAATACACATTACATCTTGAAAAACTACAATTTTGGGTTGTACCTAATTTAATGTCTTAAGTTTATATTTAAATTTTGTATGTAATACCGCTGGTTAGCTAAAAATCTTTTGTTTTAAAATATAAGTTACAGTTAAGGTGATTGAAAACCATGTATTAATTCATGTCCGTATTAAAATAAGTAATTATTTCAAAATTGAGTAAAAGGTGTGAACTACATCTCAGTATTAAATAATAAATAGGTTAGACACAATAACTTATTATTGTAATTCAATATGCTACATTTTAAACAGAACTAATTTTATTTAATTTAACTAAGTATTATTTGTATCCTATATGTGGTTTGGTTAATATATAAATTAAAATCATTTAATCATACAGTATACATTAACTATATTTATTTGAAACAAAAACAGTAACTTTGTTTGAAGATCATTTTTCATGTAAAACTTAGTTCCCAGGTGCGGCTCATCAAGTGATGAAAGAAGGATTTTATTGGGTCGCAATTCAAGGCTTCCATTTCACACTTGATTAGAAGTGATAACAGAAATATTGGCCCATTGTATGATTACTAACATTTATAATTCAAACCCCAAACAATACTGTAACAATGTTTTCTCTTTTTCTCTTGTATATTGTTTTTGGATTATATTATTAAAATAATACTACTAAAAATTAAGTTGGAGTTAGGGAATTTCCCCAAAACCAAGGAAGGTAATTGTTTTGCCTCTGTGTGCTTCTGTGACATTGATGTTTTTCACAATTACCATTGTACGTTAAATGTTGTCTCTATCATAACTACACTCTACACAAACCTCTTACAACCTACCTATCGATCAGAAACAATAAACCAGTCAAAACCATCCTAATCTAACCAGGCTAACCAAAATACTCAAAACAATGTGGACCTGCAAGTCAAGCGGGACACTATGACACCTACAGTCCCATCCGAGTGAGCTGGGACGGTCGTGTTGTAGAACGAGCAGTCATTTAACGTCCTAGATCAGATGCAGATAGACAGAAGGTTGTACTGTATCTGTTTTCAGATAACCTAGAACAATTCAGAGAGTGTAGGATATAAACTCAGGGAAAAGCGAAACGAACAATGTCTCATTTGTAATGTAAATCTTCTTTGAATTTTCTTCAAGCAAGCACTTATCATATTTATATTTATTTTCAAAGAGATCTTATCCTCCTTTTGGGATCTAGTGTTTCCTAAGAATACAAATTATATTTACGAATGGGTTTAATCTCGTGATTGGATTGTTGACCTTTTTTACTGAATTTTCTAGATACTATTTTTTCCCATTCAAATGTTATTCTTTAAGTTGTCTCTTTTAAGTGTTTATTTGATTTAATGAGATTTAAAAAACTATTAAACTTTTTTTAATTAACTATGTAAAATTTTCAACTTTAAGTTATTGTAATTTTATTTTATTTTTACTTATTAAAAGATCTATAAAGGTTTAACTAAATCCTTTATACAAACTGTACCAACCCCTTTTGATATGTTGTTTATTTTTTATAAAATTGACACATAATATACAAATATTTATATAATAATAAGATAATCTCTAATTTAACTTCGAGGTTAACCAACCAATAATTAAAAACAAAATTAAACGATAGGTAATTTTACAACCCTAATTTCATTACACTGAGTCTTGAATGTAAGTTCAAAGGTCAAATGTTTGGTCACTTAAATATATACAACAGTTAAATAGCTCTCTCAGACACAGATGAGAAAAATTTTAAATGAAAGCTAACTCAATAAGATTGACAAACCTCAATACTAAAATAGAACCAGTCTGTGTAAAATAACTCACTACATTATAAACTTAAATTTGATTCAAGCCGCAAATAAAACAACATTGAGGGAATGGACTAAATAACTTTTTCCCCGGGTTGAGGTATTTCATGTCCAGGTACAATTTGAAACTGTCAAAATTTGTTCCATCTTCCATTTACATTATGTAATTTCCAATTATAATTTTAAGACACCGTTCAAGATTTACTGAAATATTTTCTGAGAACGTATCAGCCATCAATAAACTATAAATTAAAAACATCTTAAGCCATTAATAAACATGAAATCTTTTTAACTGTCCCTGTAGTATCAAAAAAATGCATTCAATCATTTTTAAGTGTGACGTGTTATCAAGCACTTTATTCTTCTCTTAAAACATTCGTACGGAATTTTAAAGTATGTACCCTGGAAATTAAATTAAAAATACTATCTGTATACTGCTTTAGAAAGTTATAATACAAATTACAAACTATTTTATAATATTATATTTATTTTAGATTGATATATAAAAATGAATGCTTTAAACCTTCCTCTAAACTCTAAACAGTGTGACCCAAATTGACGGGTTTTAAGTGTCTAAAATAATCGTAACCCCGATTTACTCAGGGAACAAATGTTAGTCCTACAATTGTTGGAAGAAAGACCGGTCATTCATTGGTTTTCTGTCGCTGTAAATGGAAAGAGCGACAAATGCAACGGTAAATGGTTTCATATTTCACAATGATTTATTACCTCGTTTGGATTGCCACATTTATTCTTTTACCAAGCTGTGTTTTTGTTAGTCTTCAATCATACTGCTTTTAAATATTTTAGTATGAAGTACAATATTGGGAATTGTGGTTTACTAAACAATTCCTATAGTTTTTTCTATATTTTTATCCAAGCAAACCTCTTAAAATTATGTTTTAAGTTTATTGTTATAATTGTTATATTTACATATATATACATTAGATAAGATTCAAATGGATTAAACAATGTGGTAACAACAATGTTATAATGTATTCGTTTTGTCAATATAATATGTTGTTTACATTAAGGTTATGGACCAGAAGAGTCACTGCAATAGGTAATAACATATATAATACAACAAAATTGTCAGCAGATACAAATGTTTAATAGTGTTTTTCAAGTTTTAAATTTTTGTAGTTTGATTTATAATAGATATTACCCTGCTATATTTGTAAACGCTGACTTGCTGTAAATGAGGGGCAACTTGGGTGTACAGTACAGTCTCGCCAGAACAACCTTCCTGTAAACTTGTGCATTAAAGTTGTCTCGTTTGTGGGTCTGACTTTTGTGGTCCAGTGTTTTTTTTTCTTTTAGTTTTAAATTGTTGACTGCTTTTACAGTTTTCCAGCTTTGGTGGATTGTACTACTAATTTTGTTATGTTCTGGTATTGTTTCATCTAAAGACGGGATCAGATTCCAGATCCTGAAACGTCGTGAAACTTAGTTTTTACAGTGGTTCAAAATGTCCACAATAATAAAATTAAATAACATACTAAACTATATCACAACAAAGGTTTTTTTTAATTTAATTTGATTTGATTCTGTAGACCTCAGATTTGACTCTAGATAATACCAAAACACAGGATGTTATAAAACGCATTTTAAATTGTACTAAATACATTTTCACTGATAGCAGCCTCTAATTATAAAGGAGCTATCTAATTATAATATCAGCAGCCTCTAGTTATAATATCAATCGTTCGTATGTTTATAGTTTCGAAGCGACGTGGTAGTGCTATTGAAGAGATGACTCATATTTTGTTTAAGTCAAAAGTAATACTGTATTATTTATTAGTTAAAGACTAATATGAGCATAAATATTGGCTTAGTATAGTTTTTGCCATTTTTAGGAGACACCAACTCTATTTTTATCTTTATTTTCCAAATTCTGTCAGAAATGTACGTTATTTAATAGGTTTAGTACTACATAGCCATGTAGTACATATGCCTACTGCCTATAGGCAGGCATTGTAGCTTACAACTACAACTACATGTAACTTACTACATGTAAACATACCTGATATATTTTATTTAGCCTTTGTTTAAACAGGTAAATTAAATGTGTAATATACGAGTCAAATCCTTTACATCAACAATGTTTTGCTTAACCAAGCATGAGTAATACAACAATAGCGGTAATATAAAACATCTCTACTGAACAAAGTAGCCACAAGCACTACAGACATGTGGTGGCGGGATGACAACTTTCCCTACTAAACACCACAACTCCAAACATTTCCACAGTGCCTTGGAGTTATTGTTTTTTGCCACTCTTTTTACTAAAGACTTCACCTGGTTCAGTTATATTGATGATTGCAAAAAAATACATTACTTATCTTCCTCGTTGCAGCAAACCTGCGTCCTCAACCCTAATGTTATTCTTATGGAGAATAAATAAAATGTTATATATCACTTGTTTATGAATGTATTGTTGTGGAACTTGGTAATTGGCTTTATGTAGTAGTGAGACATATATATATATATATATATATATATATGCAAATATGCATTAGAAATTCGCTAAGTACGTAGGTTTGCTGCAACGGGGGTATATTTCGTGCATAGGGTGTATTTAAAACACTATAAATGTATTAAAACTTTTATTTTATTATGAGATGAATAATTTACATAAACAAATTCACGTTTAAGACAATTGTGAAAAATTATAAGAAATGCCCAGTTATAAACTGGAAGATTAATCTCCGTGAGTGAATTCCGTCGTATATATTGTCATCTGTACAAACCTATAATTTCAAGCGTTAGTATATTTTATTGTGTTTTAATAATATCCTTATTATTACATATTTATTACGGTTCAGGCTATAGCACTTTTATTTCAACCAAACACAACATGTCTTGCTCACTTTTTTTAATTAGGGGTAAATTATTAAGCTAAGGAAAGCTCATTTTCTCTTTTTTGGTGAGGATATAATCGCAGGAAATTAAATACAAAAACAAGTTTAAAGAGAACTTATTACAAAGTAAAATGTAAAGTACGTGCATCCTATTAAAACACCTGTTACTTTTCCGAGTATTTTTTTGTTTCCTTTCAAGACTGTTCAGAACTCATAAAGGCGCAAGGATATAAATAGTGTTAAAAAAAGGCTTTTGTTGTTTTTTCGTGTGTTATATACCCCATGAGTACTTATTTAATCAGAGCCCATGTTGCGCCACAGCGTCAGACGCGCATCGCGTATATAACCTTCATTAGCCCTGTGGGCGCCAGAGAACCTCCTTGCATTTAGATTAGACAACTTGTCGTCAAAACTGTATAACATGATGAGGTTTTAGTATCAATGGTGTAAAAGTAAACATTTTGTATTAATTCGTAATATGTAAATTAAATTAAAGTGGAACTCAAAACATATATTAAATATTGGCTGGGTAGCGTAGTGGTTATCGTGCTCGCCTCGTAATCCGAGGTTCACCAGATCGATCCTGATCAAAATCGCAAAATCTTGAGAAAGTTTGAAACTGGACCTAGCTGCCATTTGTCATTGGCATGTTAATTAATGATGCTTTCTAAGAACAGGTCTACCTTAGAGTGGAACAAGACCAGGGATTGGACCGTTCCCTATCAAAACGTTAAAAAATACCACTGGCGTAGATAGACACAAAAACAAAAATAAAAAATAAATCGTAGGCTTTCTGAAAGTAGATTAATCAAAATTAAAATTAAGATCCAAAAGGGAACGTTTCATAACATCCAGGTACAGAATGTCCAGGTCCTCTATTATTTAAACTTAGTAATTTGGCTGTTTCAAATCGTACAATAATCGTGTATAATTTTTTTAACTTAGTTGTTTCAGAAATTCAAGGTACAAAACGTAAAGGTTCTTTAAATTCATTAGATATGTAAAATCACTAGTTTCAAAACGTAAAGTTTCACAACGTCCAGGTCAGTAATTTGCTCGCTTTCAGTCCACTTGGAAGCAAACAACAAATATTTGAAACCAGTCGATCCGTATTCCATGTTTTAGTTCTTATGCGGAGTACACAACGTAAAGTTTCAGGACGCCAAGTACAGTCTGATTCACCATGATACAACTAGAAACGGAGAGTCACAGCAGCAGTGAACGGTTTTGGTTGATTGTACTTTATGTTCTGTACCTTGACGTTGTGAAAGATACATTTTTACTAGCACTTTGAAAGGAGTGGATCCAGATTTTAATTGGAGTGAAATCTCATTCAGCGTTTACGGTTACAAAAATTACTACCTTGATTAAAGAATAAAATCTTTAGGGCCCTATTTAAATATAACTAAGGAGGTTTTTTAATAAATAAGTGTTTTATATAATTCTTGATTTGGGCACGGTTAAAAAATTAGTACTTGTGTGAGAACTCAAATTTGGGAAAGAGTGTGGACCCAAGTCATTGTCATAGGATACGCCATAGTAGCATGGTAACCCTTTTAACTGTGTTATATCTTAGAGAAGTATCTGTGGGAACGTAGTAAATTAGATTTAGATTTTTAGACTTAACTATTTGTTTTATGAGGGTCCAAGTTGTTACTTAAGTGCATGCTGAATTTAATTGTTGCATCTTGATTTATTATACACATTTTTATCTATTTTTAGTACGGAGTCTTTGATTTTTTTTTTTTTTACGTAGGAGGAACGCTTTATGCGCGAACCCAAAGGAACAGTGTGGGACTCCCTCTTACGAGGTATACCCACTAAACCTCCTACGGAGCCGCGGGGGAAAAACCAGGCCGGAACCCTTATCGGACAACTTCGGCACTGGCCCGCGTGTCTTGCGCCCAGACGGGTCACGTCACCGTTTCGGGAAACTTAGAGGTCACCTAAGCATCCCTCGTCTCGCTTTCCCCGAAGAACGGATTGCACGAAGAGCGCAACCGCTCTCCAGGAGTCTTCATTTCGAAGCATCGTCCCCACCACGACGTCCGGGGACAGATCGCCGACAGCAGAGACGAGCCTCCTCCTGTCTTCAGCGAAACGACTGCACCGGAAGAAAGTATGATGAGCATCATCCACCTCCTCCGGGCAGTAACTACACTGAGGTGACCTCACCTTCCCCATGCGGAATAGGTATTCCCTGAAGTACCCGTGGCCCGTCAGGAATTGACACAAGAAAAAGTCAATTTCCCCAAATGCACGGCTCAACCACGGGCTTATGTATCTGATGAGACGAAACGTCCATCGCCCTTCCAGTCCACCGTTCCAACGCTCTTGCCAAACTCGCAGAGTTTCGAGTCTGGCTTCCACAGCAGCTTGGTCTCTTCCGAGATCAGGAGCACGGCGAAAGATGTTCTGCCTCTCAGCGGCGAGCAGATCAAGGGGAAACACTCCAGCCACAACCATTACAGCCAGTCCAGACACAGTGCGATACGCACAGGCAACCCTAAGAGCCGCCCTGCGCTGAACGGAGAGAATTCTCTTGCTGTGTTTTTTGACTCTCATGGCACCCGCCCACACTTCTGCGCCGTACAGGAGAGTGGCGTTGACGGTGGACATGAGAAGTCGCCTCTTGCTGGACCTCGGGCCTCCGACATTCCCCATCAATCTGCTGAGCGACAGAACAACCCTCGTCGCCTTGTTGCAAACCGCCTGGATGTGCTCCCACCATGTGAGGCGGCGGTCAAGCACCACTCCCAGATACTTCGCCGCAGTCTTCGTCTGGACCTCCACGTCACCAACAGTCATAGGGATTACTGTTTGGATCCTCCGTCGCGTGAGCATGACGATCTCGGTCTTGGCGACCGCCAGCTCAAGTCCATGACCGCTCATCCATCTGTTGACCCGAAACATCACCTGGTTGAGGCGAAGCTGGGCTAACTCCGGATTCCGAGCCGTGATGACTGCGGCTACATCATCTGCGTAGCCCACGAGATAGGCTTGTGGTGGCATCTCGAGGCGAAGCACTCCGTCATATGCCACGTTCCAAAGGTCAGGGCCAAGGATCGACCCTTGCGCCGCGCCGGCGGTGACCACTTTGGAACGGACCCCTGCTTCTGTGCTATATAGCAGCCTGCGCTCCTTCAGGTAGTCCTGTACCACGACCAAGAGATAGTCGGGTACCCTGAAGTCCCGCTGCAACGCCTCGAGCATGTCCACCCAACGGGCCGAGTTAAAAGCGTTTTTAACGTCCAGGGTGACCAGCAGCACGATCGGCCTGGCCTGATGGCAGGCCGTGTCCGCCCGCTGGACGGCGCCCAGGACTTCAGCCATGGCATTCAAGGTTGAGTGGCCCTTCCGAAAGCCGTGCTGCCGGGGGGACAAGTCCCCAGCGGCTTCGACGGCCGACCTCAACCTGGGTTTCAGCAACCTCTCAAAGAGTTTACCCGCCGTGTCCAACATACAGAGTGGTCTGTATGCCGACGGGGACTCCGGGTCACCTTTGCCTTTGCTGATGAGCGCCAGTCTAGCTGTCTTCCAGCGTGACGGAAACACACCCGCCGCCAAACACGCGTTAAACATGCGCAGCAGCAGATGTGGGTGACTTCCCGCCACAACCTTCAGAGCCTCAACCGGAATGCCATCAGGGCCTGGAGCTCTGTTGTTGTGCATGGCAGACGACGCTGCCACGAGCTCCTGTTCCGTGAACAAAGGAACATCAGGCACCGGCCCCGTTACTCTTTCCTCTCGCCTCACAGAGTGACTTGGGAAGAGAGCATCGACGATGGCCGTGATCGTGCCTGCAGGCATAGACGCACTGCTGGCCCCCATTCCCCCGAGCTTTCTCGTGACGAGCTTGTACCCTTTTCCCCATGGATTGGAGTCCACGTCCCGGCACAGCTCCTTCCAGCACCGAGCCTTGCTCAGGCGAATTGCACTGGCAAGAGCTTTTTTCGCAGTCTTGTGCTCTGCCGACCTGGCCAAAGCCTCCGGTCGGTTTCGAGTTCTCTGCGCTCTTCTGCGAAGCATCAGTGCCGTTCTCCTGAGCTCCGCGATTTCGTCCGTCCACCAGTACACGTGGCGACGACCCCGGACAGGTTTTTTCCGAGGCATCGACGAGTCGCATGCACGCTCGATCAGCTGCATTGTGGAACCCACGAGAGCTTCGACCCGATCTCGATCAGCGGAGTCAAAGCGCTCCGTCAAACCGGCCTCGGGGCTACGACTGAGCCGCTCGACGAATTTTCCCCTGTCCAGTTTGGCCTGATTCCAGCCAATTGGGTTTCGGGTACTGCATCGACGAGACAACTCGTTTTC
Source organism: Allygus modestus (assembly GCA_963675035.1). Classification (NCBI taxonomy): domain Eukaryota; kingdom Metazoa; phylum Arthropoda; class Insecta; order Hemiptera; family Cicadellidae; genus Allygus; species Allygus modestus. The sequence goes on from OY776117.1 coordinate 29,752,026, forward strand.
TTCCAGATTGAAGGAGATGAATTCGTGGTCACTGGCCGTGTACACGTCCATCACCCCCCACTCCGCTACCAGAGGAAGCAACCCTGCCGATACCAGCGTGACATCTGGTATGGAGTCACCAAAACCAGGTCTGCGGTATGTCGGCGTGTCCCCTCTGTTTGCCACTTCCAGGTCGAGCCTCGAGGCCATCTCCAAGATTCGTCTCCCCCGGGCGTTAGTGACTGGCATGCCCCACTCAACGGCACGCGCGTTGAAGTCCCCAGCCACTATTACGCCCCCCGAGACACCCTGAAGACTGTCTTCCAGCGCCTCCAGCCTCTCCCGGTACTCCTCGGCGGAATAGTTGGGAGAGAGGTAGACACTGTATACATTGACTCGCCGAAGTCTCACCCAGACGTAACCGTCACCGGATCCGTGACCCAACACCTGTATCCCCCGACTGTCCGAAATCCAGAGAGCCGCGGTGCCAAGCCGGTCATAAAACCAAGATGGACTGGTTTTGATCCGGTAGGGCTCGCTGACGATCACGATCTGGGCTTTGACCTCACAAGCAAGCTGCTCAAGAATGGCGTCAGCTGCTCGACTCCGCTGCAGGTTTGCCTGGACGAAACGGATCATTTCGTGGCAGATCGAGCCCTCTTAGCGTCTAGGGCTTTCCTGAAAGCCCTGCATGCCCCTGAGCCCGGAATGTGGTCCGCGGACGCTCCAGGTGTACCGGTGCAGAGAACGCAAGAAGCGGCCGCTGTGCAAGCAGCGGCCTTATGTTCGCCGCTACCGCACTTCCAACAATTGTTGCCGCGGTCGGGACCGGAGCAACTCCGACGCGTGTGGCCGTACCCGAGGCACCGAAAACAGCGTTCTACCTCAAGGCGCTGCCGAACTCGGCAGACGACCCAGCCAATCTTGATCTTCCCAGACCGAAGAAAGAGAAGACCGTCTTTCTCTTCCATCTCAACGACAGCCTTTCTCTGCTCCCGCTTGTTTGGCGAGAACAGGGTGACCTTAGGCACACCGGAGATTGTCGGAAGGTCTCTTGTGATAGCCGCAATGACATCGGCCTCCGAAGCCAGGGCGTCTAGATCCAAGATCTCTGCCCTCAGCTTCGGGATGATGGAGCGGACCTCGCCCTTGTCCCCTATAGCTCTCTGAAGTGCTTCCTGGAGTTTCCCCCGGTCGTCACACTTTGAGAGCTCAAGGAGAACCCCCCCGGCCTCCGTCTTCCGGATCTGCCGAACCACAGTTCCGGAGTCCTCTGGCGTCACCTCACTCTTCAACAATCCGAGGATCTCTGAGTAGGTCTTGCCGGTGGACGGATTGATCAGGACCACCTGGTTCCTGGTCTTCCTAGGCCGAGTCTTCTTTGGCTTCTCCTTCTTTTGGCTGGGTGCTTGGGAAGGCACGTTTTCCGCCTCTTCCCGCTTCTTCTGGGCTTTCGCCTCCGCCCGAAGCTTCCTCCTCTGTTTCTTGGAGAGGACCTGATTAAAACCCTCCCTGTCCGCAGACGCAGTGGTGGCTTCTTCTCCGTTCCTCTCCACGTGGACGGTCCTGTTCTTGACGTCCGGTCTCTTCTCCGTTTGCTGTTCCACAGGAGGGCTAGTCGCCGATCTCTTGGCACCCCCACCAGGCACCCCAGACTCCGAAGATGGAAGTGGAGCTTGCCCTTGCTTCTCCTCCAGAAGCCTGAGCCGCCTTAGCGATGCCTTCCAGAGACCGAGCATCGAGTCGAAGACATCAAGGGATGCATCCAGGGTCACTATCCCGTTCTTGATGCCCATCGACACGGTCTTCTGCTTCGCGACCGCGGCGGACATGTCGAGGAGAGTGTCCCGCATCCTCTGCAGTTCCTCCTCCACCTTTTCCTGAGCAATAGCCACGTTCCTTTCATCCGGCGAAACTACCGGAGACGGAGCTCGAACCGTTCTTGGCTTCGGGGTATTCCTCGAGCTGGCTGAATCCGTGGAAGCCAGCGCGACCACAGGAGAAGAGGCCGGTGGTGGGGACCTCGCTACCAAGCTACTCCTCCGAAAAATGGAGGCAGTACTGGCGCTAGGAGGAGGGAGTTCTGGAAACTCCCTCATGTCGTTGCCAATGTTGATGTTGTCGTTGTTTTTAGGGGTTGCCATACTTTAGTTTAACCAGCGCATCGCACGACGAGGGTGAACCCGGAATTGGCCAGGCGAGGGTATACCCAGGGGGACGATGCCCCCACCCCAGTTCCCCGGGGACCCGACCTCCGTTTGCCGGCACCGGATTCCAGACGTGCCGGGGTTCACCGTGGCAGTGCAGAGCCCGACCTCTGCACCCACGCCGCACTCCCTGACCAGGGCCCGAAGGGGCTGGCTCCTGACACCCACTGAAGAGAACCCATCGGCAGTGCAAGCACACATCAGCCCCTGCGACACCAGGAACACTCCCAGGGACCCCCCAGTGGACACCGGTCGAAGAAAAGAAGAAGGTGAGCAAGGCTTGCCCAGGAAAGAAGAAAGAAGGCGAGCCAAGGCCCAAAAGGTGAGAAGAAAGGCCTTGGCCCTGGAAGAAACTGTGAGAAGAAGAGTCTCACAGCCAAGTGGATTTTACCCGCGCTAGCCGTGACGCCACTGGCTTGTGACGCCCCGTTGCCCAGGGTGCGCGACAAGGACGCCGCGGGCGGGATCCACACCCTGCACCCCAACGGAGTCTTTGATTAGTTATTGTATAAGGGATATATAATAGCAAAAGGACACTAAATCAGTGTTAGCCTAACCCTTACAGGGACAATGAATTCAACACGGTGTTAATGTAATAGGAAATAGAGGCTAAACAACTACAGCATATTCCCGAACAGCGCCATTTTCCTTGCAGAGGGAAAATATCCTCTGCCTATTGTATTTTACCTTTATCCATTTGTTCAGCTCTTATCTGTACATATTTTATTTTAAGCATGCATTCTGATTCTAAAGTGTGCAATAAAACAGTGTATATCCTTTATCTGTGTTTGCTTAGTATTCGATCCTAGAGTTTTTCTCAGAGGCTAAGCGAGAATATAATTAGTGTGCCAGTCAGTTCAAAGTTTTGTTACCTATTGTGATTTAAGTCAAATAAGTTTCTGATAAGTAACCAAACCAAACCCAATCTAAGTAATCTTTTTTGTATCTAAGTATGTAGATCGAATGGGTTGAATAGCAGTACAAGTACCTTCTAGGAGAGGAAGTTCAGTTACGCATTATGAAATAAACTCAGATCTAAGTGGATTTTCTATGTATAAGAGATACGTAAGAATTAAATAGACAACACTCAACTGTGTATACGTTCAATATTTAAAATACTTATATTTTTATTCGGTTTTATCGAATTTCCCTATATGGAAGAAGCTATTACTGTAGTCGGCATGGTAAGACCTAGGCCCGGGACCATTATAACTTTTCGTTTTGAGGTCTCCAAACCCCAAAAACACCATTCGTTCGAAACTATATATATATATATATATATATATATATATATATACAATTTTGAACAAATGGTGTTCAATATATATAGGGGATATATATAATGAACACCATTCGTTCGAAACTTCCATATGGCTTCTTCCATATAGGGGAAATTCGATAAAACCGAATAAAAATATAATTATTTTAAATATTGCACGTATACACAATTGAGTGTTGTCTATTTAATTGTTACGTATTTCTTATTCATAGAAAATCCACTTAGATCTGAGTTTATTTCATAATGTGTAACTGAAATTCCTCTCCTAGAAGGTACTTGTACTGCTATTCAACCCATTCGATCTACATACTTAGATACAAAAAAGATTACTTAGATTGGGTTTGGTTTGGTTACTTATCAGAAACTTATTTGACTTAAATCACAATAGGTAACAAAACTTTGAACTGACTGGCACACTAATTATATTCTAGCTTAGCTTGAGAGAGAAAACTCTAGCATCGAATATTAAGCAAACACATGTAAAGGATATACACTGATACACTTTAGAATCAGAATACATGCTTAAAATAAATATATATGTGTGTGTGTGTGTGTGTGTGTCCGTGGGTGCAATAACTCTTGATTTTGATAAAATTTGGTACAACCATGTAAAGCAACATTTATGACTATAAATTCGAAAACCAGACGGATAGACCCATCCAAAGTGTTATTTTGCGGGAGTTTATATATGTAATATTTTTAAAAGTCAAATTTTAGTTTTCACCATTGCATTAAGCTTTTAAAAATATAAAATTTGGTGTTTTGATCATTTCTCTACGTCAATTGGTTACAGAGATATTGAAAGTGCTAAACACAGTACGTTGTCCAATGCTATTCTTAAGGAGAGTAAGAAAAATATTATATCTCGATTATTTATAAAGGTATACTAACGAAACCTGGTATATGGCTTCATCTGGTTGTGGTATATTGTTATTTCCACAAAAAAAGCAATTTTTATCAACAATTCTCGTAGCAGCAAACCTGCGTACTCAGCCCCATGTTATTCTTAAGGAGAATAAGTAAAATGTAATGTATCCCTTAATTATGAACATAAATTAATAAAACTTGGTATGTGGCTTCACCTTGTTGAGTTATATTAATATTTGCATAAAACCCCATTTTTTTCTGTTCCTTGTTGCAGAAAACCGGCTTTCTCATCCCCCATGTTATTCTAATGGAGAATAAATGGTATATATCACTTAATTATTAAGGTATATTGATGAAACTTGGTATGTGACTTTACCTAGTTAAGTAATATTGATATTGACTTGAACACCCATATTTTTTGTTCCTTGTTGCAGCAAACCTGCGTACTCATCCCCAATGTTATTTTTATGGAGAATAATTTAAATAGTATAATTCGCTTATTTGTGAATATATTTTTATGAAACTTGGAATGCGGCCCTATGTATTATTATTTTTTATTTTATAGCATTGGAAATTTACTGAATACGCAGGTTTGCTGCGACGGGAGTATTATTTATTTTATTCCTTAATACACTTAAAAAATTAAAGTATATCTGTTCTATTAAAAGTGATTATTAGGATATCAACATTACGGTTAATTTTCTGTAAGTATTTACAGTTTTAATATTGGAAGATTTATTTGTCTTTTAAAAAGATTGGTACTATTAATATTTGGTTCCAAATATTGATTTCACTAATTTGTAACCCGTTTAGCTACTTTTTTATTTAGAATTTACAATTAAATCCTAAAAAAAAGCAAACAATGAATTCAAACTCAAACTCATAGTATATTCTTCTGATTCGAGGTACGGTACATCATTACTACGGTGGAGTAAAACGTCAACAGCAATTTAGAAACAGCTTTGAGCCATTGTACGACATTCATTATAAGCGCACTCTTTTTTGTAATGCTTCTAACAGTAAGGACTTTTCTAAACAAAGGAAACGTAGGCCTTGTTTAGTGCATGGCCAAGAGAATTATTTAATTCTTTAGTTTCCCTTGACCATCCATGATTATCAATGATGCAAAACTGCATAGCTAATCTTATTAATCAGTAACCTTAATCTCTTAGTAAGACGCCGACGCAACTAGGGCGTATTTTAAGGCGAATATTAATGAATATGAGTATAGAATGGGTGAGATGCCTAGTGTAGCCTTGTTATTGACTAAACAACAAGTGACTAAGAATATTAAAAATATTCTCATGTACCGCTCTAAATTTTTTTGAGTTTTTGGATTAAAATCTTAACACTGTGTCCATGAGAATTTTCCTTTGATTAGATGAAGCTGGAATGTGTAGTATAAAAGTCTAATATTATTTTACTAAGTAAACTTTCATGTAGATGGTGTCACGTAAAAAGTATAATGGCTATGATTTGTTTATATTCTATACCTGAAATGTAACATAAAATGTATTATCCGCACCCTTTTTTAGAGCTCTTTTTTTGGCCGTTAAACTTGAGCTCTTATCAAAAACCTGCACTTTTGATCCTATTGATGAACTTTATTCGTTATAATGTAATCAATGTTAAGATAACAATTTCACTAAAACGTTAATTGTATTACCTGTTTACCCTGAAGTATTTTTTACCGCCTTGATCTTGCTTCTCTAACAAAAAGCTTTTCCACAAGTTTACATCTCTTAAAGATAGTTTGTGTTAGTGATACCTAACATTTTCAAGATCGATTACTTAGGACTATTGATTAAGAAATAAAAATAACACCTTTTGCACCTTTAGTATGTGTTGAAAACATCGGTTTTCTTATGCAGTATGGCAAAAGATACTTATTTACACGTGTGAATTTCCCTTAAGCGTAAGTCTTTTTTGTAAGTTTGTTCATTAAATAAATTATATTTTCATACCCATTAAAGATATTCGCTTGAAATTTCTAACCTTTATGCCGATATTAAATTATACGTTGGGATTGAATTCTACGTTTCTAACCTCCTCAGTTTTTAAATGTCGGCCATTTTCGTTTCTCAAAGCTAAATTTCTTGAAACCACAAATTTTACAATGAGCAAATATGCAAAGTCTAAAATCTGTATATTTTTCCTTTTAAAATAACGGTGTCAAGTTTGTACATGTCGGATTAAAAAAAGTGAGTAGAGAAGAAGCGGGCCAAAACAAAGTCTGAAATATATTTTCTCTAAGAATATATGTTTTATGTTAATGAGCTGTTTTTATTTAGAACATTTTATTCGATCCGTTCTAATATTAGCTAACATGTTGCTAATATTAGCTTTTACCACGTCTAAAGTACGCGAATCTTAGAGCCATAAAACTCCAACCTTCACTAAAGTTGTAACACTTGCGAACTTACGTTTCAGGAAATTAAACGTTTGCGAATGTTACATAGTTTGCGCAAGCTATAGCCTTTACCAATTTGCGAATGTTACAGTCCCTTTCTTATATTAGTTACGTGATTAAACCAGCCTATAATTTAACTTATGGGACTTGGTCCAACACCAGGTGACCACCAAAGATATCGGTTTTGCTCGTTCAAGTCATCTAAATAAAATTACGCCGGAAAAATATCTAAGCAAATCATAGTTATTGACATCAAAGATCAGTTTTCGTTTTTTTTTGTTTCATAAAAAAATTAGTGCACGATAAAACAGTATTAATGCAAGTATTAATGAAGAATTGATTTTACTATAAAAAAGAATAATTCTAACATATTTGTTATTATGGTAAATTGTTTAACTTCCTTATCCTTTTACTTCCTTTGTCCAATTTGTCCAAAACACAACCATTGTATGTTTAGTTATAATTTAAGAAGTCATAATATGTACAAAATCAACATATAAGTGTGGGAACAGTGAAATTCTCAAAATATATATTCGTTGTTGTTGCCAAGACATAAGGAGCGTTAAGTGTTTTCTGTATGTTGTAATGGAATGCCTTTATAAATTTGTTGAATTGTCAACTTAAAAGTAAATTTTGAAATACAGTACTTGTATTTAACCTGTTAAAACCAGGATACAAAACTAATTTATTTTCTTATATTTGCCACTTTATAATTTATTTTTCAAGACCATGCCAATTCCAGTGATACAAAAATATGTTGAACCTGCAGCAGGGAAATTCTTAAAAATTAAGGCACACTATTTCTGGAGGAATTTTTTTAACTGAGGGAAATATTTACAATGAACAATACAATATCTTTACAATATATTTACAATATCTTTGTTCTTTAACAAGAGAGTAACTTGACCAAGGAATATTTGTTTCGTTTGCTAAACATATGAGCCACTTATGTTTAGAGGGGATGAGTGATTAACATTCACATTTAATAACAAAACAGTAAATTGAACGTCTTATATCTATTCGCTTCTTCCAGATTTTATCAAGACACATAGTTTTTTACTGATTGAAAGATTAGCTTCCTTATTTAGTAGAAATGCAATATATTTATGTTTACTGTTATACCCATAGCTGTTAATGTTAGTGCTAAAAGCTTAACTGTTAATATGTTTTGTTCTTTATACAACTAAATTCAGTAATAATAATTACACTTATTGTTATTATCATAATAGTAATTTTTGTTTTAACTAAGGCTAGTATTAAAATATGTTGTGGCAACTTGCCTTAAAAATAATCTAACAGTTTATGGCCACTACCACCTTAGAGTATATATTATCGTATTATGCATCTCATTAATTGTTTACTATCTTTAGAGCTTGTGTTAATTTCCTACCAATAAAAATTACGTATTGCAAGTTTACTCTTCAAAATACAATTTTGTAATCCTCTTTTTTCAAACCCGTTAGAGCGGGTAAAAAAACATGTAAACCCCACATATTTGAAGGCGCATTTTAAATATTTTTTTAAATAAATAGTTGTTTTTATGTATTATTTTTCTTATTTTTTCGGATTTTTAAACAGTTTTTTACTAATTCTTAAAATCTGGTTAAAACAAAAAAAAAGGTTTCATGTCGTTATAGGATTTAAAATTTTATACCGTCATCAGGTGTAAATAATGCCAAGAGCTTAAGGGAAATAAAATAAATCACATCATAGTTAGAAATAATAAATTCATACTAAAATATAAATGTATCATAATAAATAATAATAATGAATAATGCATCTTATGTTCGTTAGCTTCATACTTTAGAAATAAGATTAGACTTTTTTTAAATGAGAAAATAACATCTTCGAAGTAGATCAAATAGGGGAAATTACTATAAAAGTTACCTAAAGATATAGTCCTAGGATTTCAGTTAAACTAGAATCAACGATATTTTTACTTTAAAATAATACAATGCCAGTTGATTTCTGTTACACTAATAAATTTTCACCTTCCTTCCAACTTTTCCCAGAATAGTCTGTTTATTTAGTTCATTCACCTTTCATGTATTTTACAGGAAATTATTTAGCATATGTATAAAGTTGTCAAGTATTGGAAAGAAAATCGTTTCCGGAATGCCATTGAATGAGTGAGTTATTGAATGAGCAAGAAAGACGAAATGTTACAAGGTGTCGAAAGTTTGATTCTCGATACAATATTGTCAGACGCGAAATTTAGTTTTAAAATACGATTGCTGAATTGTAAGAATTTTATATCTCAAAGGCTTATAATTTATCACAGTCCTAGTTGAGAAACCCCTTTGGGAACATGAACTATTGTATTGTTTCAACAATGTTACAGAAGACAACGTGCTTTTAATAATAAACCTAGACAATTCTTAAATTATCTAGTTAATAAAAGTCTTGTTTAATTTGAAATAAATCCATTCATAATTATCATTAAGTCATTAGGTCTTCAATGTCAGAAAAACATTACCGTTGTAATGACTAGCTTAGTGCCACCTGTCCCCGCTACCTCATGAAATGGCTAGAAACATTACCGTTGTAATGACTAGCTTAGTGCCACCTGTCCCCGCTACCTCATGAAATGGCTAGAAACATTACCGTTGTAATGACTAGCTTAGTGCCACCTGTCCCCGCTACCTCATGAAATGGCTAGAAACATTACCGTTGTAATGACTAACTTAGTGCCACCTGTCCCCGCTACCTCATGAAATGGCTAGAAACATTACCGTTGTAATGACTAGCTTAGTGCCACCTGTCCCCGCTACCTCATGAAATGGCTAGAAACATTACCGTTGTAATGACTAGCTTAGTGCCACCTGTCCCCGCTACCTCATGAAATGGCTAGAAACATTACCGTTGTAATGACTAACTTAGTGCCACCTGTCCCCGCTACCTCATGAAATGGCTAGAAACATTACCGTTGTAATGACTAGCTTAGTGCCACCGGTCCCCGCTACCTCATGAAATGGCTAGAAACATTACCGTTGTAATGACTAGCTTAGTTCCACCTGTCCCCGCTACCTCATGAAATGGCTAGAAACATTTTACAGCCAAGTTTTATGGTAAAGCTATCTTTTGTTTTTCACGACTAAAACACATTGTGTATTGTAAATTACTTATGTAAATTCTATGTCAACTTATTTTACATTCTACTTGTACGCTAATGAAATGAACATAACATTACTAAAACGATCGCTTACCAACTATTTATTATACATCTCTCTTTTTCAAATTAATTGATATTATTTGTTATTTAACGTGAATTTAAAAGAGGTTGTATACATCATATTATATTTTAAAGTAATTTTGTGGAGGTAATTTTTATAGTAAAAACATAAATATGCTAAATTCCTGTTTGTGTGTGTTTCTGTGTTTGGATTTTAATTAAAATGCATTACTACGGCTATACAAAAGTAATTATTACTAAATTGGGGTTTGAGTATTTTTTAGAGCGCATTGATAGACAATTCCCTTTAATTAAATACAATGATTAACATTTCAATTATAAATCTTAAAGATACTGTTGGTTAGATAATCTTAATTTTAGTACGCAAGCAGGAGGACCAATATCAATGGAACCGATTTTTAGTTTGATACATCTAAAGACTGGGATATGTGTTTAATGTAGGATTACGTTAAAGTTTTAGGTGATACATTATGTGTGTTATTAAACATATCAAATGATACTTATAGTCGTTACTTAAACAGGTTTCATCATATTTTTTAATGGTTAGCTCTTAAAAACAAATTTGGAAGAACATTTTGATCTTCTAAATACTGAGAAAATATTTATATTATTAATTGAGCAGACTATATGTTGTTCTATTGTTCCGTAAACACATGTGGTTATTTATTTACCAGTCAATGAAAAGGAGGCAACAACACAATAGCAGGTAATTTATTACTTATATTTATGAACCAACCGCTGCTCTTGTATGCTCCGTTACTCACTCAAATGAATAACTTCTAACTGATGCCTAAAGATAAATACCTTTCGCTGAAAATAATTAACTTGCTCAGAACAACTTATTTATAAAATTCAGTAAGTGAATTTGTTTGTATACAATACCCTTATTAAAATACAAACATCAAGCATTAATTTTAGTTTGGTGACATCACAAAAAAAAACAACGTGCTCCGACTAAGTAAAAGTAGAACTAGCCACTAGATAGAGGTACGTTTATTTAGGCCAATTATGTAATTTGTTCTGGAGAATCGATAGGCCTTGCCTAATATTTCACCGCGACCCTACAAGACGATTATATTCACGTCTTTCCTTCCATTTCACTACCGTCATTCTCCGTTATTTTATTTTATTGAATTCGATCACTTACTTAATATGTATGGGTCACACGTGTAGCAATTATAATTTTGTTTTCTCAAATTATTCTCCCAATCTAACCATCATTTTCAGTGAGGAGTTTATAGTCACTTAGTCGAGATTTCTGGGCAGCTTTAAGAGACAAGAGAATGAAGTAGATAACAGGTTTCGACAGTGTCAATGTTTCTCTGCTCCACTTCAATGATGTGTAAGTCCACCTAACTTATCTTAAGTTTAATTTCCTTCAAATAATTTTTTTGGAGACGTTTTACCATTCTTTCTTTTAAGAGCAAATTAAATATTATCTTATTTTTGACAACACTCTCCATTAAATGTTTCGGTAATACACTTCTCACCCTTATTTTGCTCTGTGGTTTTATGTTGAACAAAATATTAAAATTGATTTTGATTTTTTCGTTTTTCGATTCTTTTGTTTAAAGTTACAAACTTACCTTAGCGAATGTTGTTCTTACAAGTAACAAGTTTTTAAACTTGGTATGTTAATTTGCATGCATCAATCGAATGTTACATTCAATGTACTCAATTTATGAGAGGGGAAGACATTAATTTTTCAGAAGGTGGCATCATAGGATAATCAATCAATGGTGGCATGGTAACATCCTTCTTACAACAAGGTAGCTCAGAGTATTTAGGTATCTTTACTGAGTGTATAAAATAAACAAAAATTGTAAAACCGTTTTGCCGTCCGTGATGATTCTGACTCTTTCCAACCACATTGGTAAACAAGTTTTAAAAATTGTTAAGTAAATTTTGTCTGTTGTTTTTACTAAGATGATTTATTGGTGTGAGGTTTTCTATGGATAATTGTGGGTCTGACTTTTGCACCCTTGAGATTTCAGCAGATTTTAATTTTTAACCGCATTTACTAAATGAATATTGCAATTTACCAAGTGAAGAATAAGACGACGCATTGTGAGGTTCTTCTTTAAGTTTTCCGACAAAATCATGACCCAACCAGGCACCAAAACTCCCACAGTCAGTCGGTCTTGTGTTAGGACCCCACGGCGCGGTGCGACGCCATACAAAAACCCAACTTTGGGCGGACGGCGGGACCGCTCACAGTTGGTGAACAGACACCATTTAGCGATCTGCTCGCATGAAGAGAAAAGGCACGTCAGAATAATGCGTTTGACTGGAAAACAACTATCAATGTAACACGAGATTTGACCAATACATCAATGAAAAAAAATCATTTGACTGATAAGTAGTCCTTGTTTTCTTTTATTTGTTTTGCAATAGTTACTTCTTCCTTCTTACTTCTTCTTCAATACTAGCTGTGACTTATTAATCTCATTTTCTGAATTGCAGTTTAATGCCAATTTAGTAACAAATTTTTAAAACAAATTAGAGAAAGCATCTATTGGAATTATCATTCAAGCGTAAAGTGGGTTTATTCACTTCCAGTAAACTGTTAAATGAAATTGAACAACGATAGATTATCTTACATATGAGCACCTATTATTAAATGACGCAATAATTCAAAAAATGACATTGAATGTCATATTGAAAGAGGTTTCATCACAATAATTAAATTATGGATTTCCGAATTCGAGAAAAGTATAGTTTTCCGTCATTAACACTTTATTTTACTAATGTATTTTAAACTAGTAACTTGAAGGGGCCATAGCCCTTAACCTTTTGCTCCAATATTCTGCGAATCTGATTTTTTTAATATGTTAATGCAAATAAAAATAAAACAACTTATTAAGTAGGAACGCATGTCATATTGTAAACAAAGTAGACTCACTAAATCATATGTTTTCAAGTAAACATGCCTATCAATGTAGGTACACTGGTATGTTATATACTGATTTTGCATATAAAGAAACATGAACATTTACTCTTCATAACAAGTCTACACGATCACAGTCTCTTTTGAAAGTTATTTGACTAACATTCAACATAATTGTTTGCCTAAATTCAATCGTGATATAAAATGTATTTAAAAGTAATGTTTCCTTTTATGTTTCAACTTTAGAAAAAGTTTCCTAAATTTAAAAAGTACAAAATGAAAACAAACAGGGTCCCTTTATTTTACTATATTTTTTATTGTAGAATAAATACAATTTATTACAAGATTATATTTTTAATTAACTTTGTTAAGTACTAAAGTTAAAAAAGTGTATAATTTATTTGTCGTGGCTACTATGGGAATATAGAAACGGATCCATATAAATGACTGATGTACAGCACTGGGCAGCGCTGAAATCGTTTACTGTCACAATATTTAATGGACAGAGTTTTGAATGTGACCCCAAATAGTTGCAAAATCACAATGACTTACTGTCTCAAAAAAACACGAGAGAACCTGTTCCTCAATGTCAGGCAAAGCAAGGCTTTACGATAGTAAACCTACGAAAAAATTAATAGAACACATATTTTTCTAACAAACCTTGGGATTTACTCTTGTCTTATAGCCTTGGATTCGAAGATTTTCTGTTGACAATTTGTTTAATCTTTATAATGCAACTGGCATTTGTTACTGTTATAAAACAGTACTTTACTGCATATATTCTGTATGAAATTCAACTAGAAGTATTAATCTTCTAGGCAAAAGGCAAACTTTGGCCAACGTTTTTCAGAATAAAAACTCTGAAGCATAAAAATAGTCATTGTTTGCTTCAGTCTTTATGGGGTGAAAATAAATAGATTGTCAAAATATTGTAATTATTAAAATATTTCAATATGAATACTTTAATATAAAATATTATGCGTTGTGTAAACTTGACTCTCGGCCTATTAGGGTTCGGCCTGGTGTAGCGGTTAGAGTACGTGACAGGTCTGCGAGGTCCAGGGTTCGATCCTTCCGACTAACAAATGGCTATTAAATATTATAGCGTTTTAATTGCCATTAAAAACACCATATAATTTATTTTAATAGTTTGAATTGTAAAAGTTGAGCGCACATGAGTTGATGTTCACCTACACCCACAACGATTCATGAAGTAACACCTGGGAATTAAATTATTTGACGCAAGAGGATGTAAATGCAGAAGATGTTTCTAAAAAAATAAAGGAATCAATATCAAATAAGAAGAAGAGGAATGAGCGAAATAAAAAGTTAAAGGTCTACGAGGGAAATAAAAACCGCCATTTCAAAGCTGGAAGATGGGCATACTTGCTAATAGGCCTGGTGCAGGTAATGAAAAGTTTAATGCTAAATTTATTGGTCCATACAGAATCTTGTATTATTTAACTGATATGAGTTGTATTTTGTAGCACAAAAATGACTTGTTACATGTTAAAAGGGCACATGTCAGTCAATTGAAACATTGTGTAAATGTTTGTAAATAAACATCTGTTATATGTTTGTAAATAACCAAGTCTCACAAAGGTGTGTCGCAAGTTTGTAAAATAATGTTTCCAGGTTGTTTAATAAAATCTGTTTCAGTGAGAGTAAAAAAGGTGGTTGTAATTGGCAATACCCAAGTCGCAGCAAACCTGCGTACTCAGCGAATTTCCAAAGCATATATATGTGACTCACTACTACATAGAGCTATTTACCAAGTTTCACAAAAATACATCCATAAATTAGTGATATATAGCATTTTATTTATTGTGTATAAGAATAACATTAGGGTTGAAGACGCAGGTTTGCTGCAACGAGGAAGATAAGTAATGTTTTTTTTTTATTATTATCTATACAACTGAACCAGGTGAAGCTACATACCAAGTTCTCTTAATGTAGGTTCATAATTAAGGGATATATACAACCTTTACTTATTCTCCATATGAATAACATGGGGGCCGAGTATGCAGGTTTGCTGCTACGGGGACTATCAACAAAAAACTTGTTTTTTGTGCTAATATCAATATATCATAACTAGTTGAAGCCACATATCAAGTTTCATCAATATACATTCATAAATAATCGATATAGAATTTTATTTATTCTCCATAAGGATAACATTGGACAACGTACTGTGTTTAGCACTTTGAATATCTCTGCAACGGTTGGACGTAGAACAACGATTAAAACACCAAAATGTTTGTTTTGTTAAGCTAAACACATTAATAAACAGAAATGTGAAGTTTTTAGTAAAACTATTGGAGAAAAATCTAAAAACCTTTTTCCCATAAGATTAACAAGGGACACGTTTTTTTTTTCCCCGCAACCACTTAACCTAGGTTAATGATTCAAAATACTAAATTATTTTTTTAAGCTCTATAAAATGGTTATAATCAAAATTAAGTGTTTTTAACATTTTGGGGTCAAATTTGCAAAAAACAGATTTTTAGAAAATTGTAAACCCCCGTAAAACCCCTTTCCCTTAATGCGATCGATCTGGTTTTCGAAATTAAGTCATAAATGCTACTCTCCACATTTGTGCCAAATTTTATCAAAATCGGGTGTTTCCTTCAAAAGTTATCGCGGTAACGGACACACACACACACACACACACACACACACACACACACACACACACATATATATATATATATATATATATATATATATATATATATATATATATATATATATATATATAAATTTGAACGAATAGTGTTTTTGCCATCTGGGGACCTCAAAACGAAAAGTTATCATGGTCTCGGGCTTAAGTCTTACCATGTCTACGGTAATAGCTTCTTCCCTATAGGGGAAATTCGCTAATACTGAAGACACGAAGATATTGAAATTTAATAAATAAATTATATCTTGGACTACATGAATTATAAGCAAGATATAAATGAAGATAATTTATTGAAATAAATTAACGGGTATTGCTGATTCAAGAAAACATCACCTTTCTCCAAGACGACAAGACTCAATTATAATATTTTCTTGTATATTTGAATAAATGTTCGTTGATAAATAATTATAAGGTGGATGAATGCAGCGAGTGATTGAACAAACAAAAGAAAAATGAAAAGAAAGATGAAATTAAATATTTTTATCGGCTAGCTGTAAAATTTGCTCGAATACCTGGGATTTATCCACATTGGGGCACTCACGATTTTTTTCACTGATCACTTATATACTGTAAACTTTATATAAAAAAAATATGTATATAATTAAAAATAGATTTGCGGGACTAGTAATTTAAAAAAATCCATCTCTCACTACACTGAAAAACAACCAAATACATGGTCTAAAGTCTTAAAATACGTAACGTTCTCTTACAATACTACGATAAATAAGTCAACTGGATATTCCCCATTTTATTTGATGTTTGGTAGAGAAGCGAACTTACCATCGGACTACATTTACGTTCACGACCAACAAGATCACGATATCTTACAAGAAATAAAAGCTATTCAAAATGTACGGAATAAAATGCCTCAAATTATAGAAGCCGCACAAAATAGGCAGAAAAAATATTTCGACAAAACAAAGCGTGACTTAATTCTAGAACCGGGCGATGAAGTTTTGGTCGCACAAGAAAACGATCATAAATCTCCCTACAATAAATTTCAGAACATGTATAAAGGCCCGTTTCACGTAGTTAGAAAAGTAAACGATTTAACGTACATGGTCAATATGTATTCAAGAGGGAAGCTAATGGATTTGCCAGTCCATGTGTCACGACTGAAATTATTCCACAGAAGATAAAAACCAAATTATTAATCGCATAACTAAATACCCTACTGACAGCTACATTGTGTTAGGAACACAAAATGGTAAGGAACTTCATAATGAAATACCCTACGTAAGAAGACAACTCTTTTAACATCCTCAACTCGCAACTGAGCACCCATTTGAACCTTAGTGCATATAAATAAACATTTAAAAATAAATAAAAGGCATGCAATTTATTACAAAATCATTTATGTTGAGTATAAAACTGCAAACAAGATTCGATACCACGATACTACCATGTACAAACACATGAACGCAACATCAATTATATATATTACAAAAATAAAAATAAAATAATTGAGAAGTCAATAAATATACTACAATATGGACAACAATTAACATTTACGACATGGAAAGAAAATTTAGATTAAATCCGGAAAATAATCCAACTTCAACTCTCGATTTTATTGAGAAAGTGAAACCGAGCGTAGAAAAATGCAAAAACATCACCGTATATCAGATAAACGGAAGAATTATATGATCAGCATAAATCACAAACTATAAACTACGGTTACACAGTACAATGATCACTAAACGTTCATAAAGTTTCAACGATTTGTCGTAAAGGAAAAATAATTCTCATTAACAGGAAAAAGTTTGGGTAAAACTTGTAACAAGGAGTAAAAATCGTTTAGGTCACCTTACATAGGTATATCCAAATTGAGATCCCATTGGATAACAAAACACAATCACTAAAAATCAAACCCCAGAACCCCAGGCCCCTTCCCAAATACACGCGACTCGAGACTTAGTGCAACTGACAATAAACTGCTAGTCTCAGACACAGAAAACTTGTGCATTACAGTTTCTACAGAAACGCCCATCCTACGTAAACAAGAAATCTTGTGAGAATCTTGTGATAATCCCGCAAACCTCACGTCCAGAAATGAGCACACCAGATAAGATTACGCACATGCATCTAACGCCCACGCGTTACCAAGGACACTGTCAAGGCCAACGTTATACACCACACACTCATGTGGACTCAAGTAGCTTCCAAGAGGGCGAAAATATGGGAACGACGGTTCACGTTAACTGATACAATTATCACATTTAGGGTACAAATTCCATTCATTAATTAAAAATTGAAGCCGTAAATCGTAGTCATTACTTATTATAGGACAGGCGTGATTAAGCGCGCAAATAACGCCTCTCTTGTGATTTTTAATGAAACTACATAAATACCAATAGTACATATAAAAAGTACAAATTTCATTAAGAACAAATAAAAATATGAGGAATAAGGCAAATCAAGTACTTGAGTAACAGATTAGAACTTATTACTAGCAGTTTACAAATGCCTTCTATATGACTACATTATGCTACAAGAATTAAAACACCGTGTTTACACAAATTAATAAACCTTACGCATAATTGTTTCCTATAACTAATATATTGTTTTGCGGTTCAGATGAATGCCAAATTCGAAGAGGTTAGAAGATAACGCCAAACAGAATAAATACATCTTTCAAAATGCATTTAAAAAGTATTCTCACAGTGCTAACTACCTTATGCTACATTGGGCTAGGGGAGCCTGACCAGGATAATTATCAGTTTTTCAGCGGATATCATTTCGAAAGGCAAGTAGTGGTGAAATGATGGTTTAACATCACTTCCGGCGCTTTTTTCCCATGTTATTCTTATGGGGATCAGTTTTTGCACCGACGCCCGATCCTACCCTACACAAATTTTCTTTTTGGCCCCTGCCTTATTTTCCCCCATTTAAAATTTGCATTAATTTTAATACATCCTTTGCAGAAATCCACGAGTTCAAAAATAACTCCACACTAAATAAACAACACATGTAAACAACTTAGAAGTTATTGTGTAGTAGTGGTGAAATGGCGGTTTAACATCACTTCCGGCGCTTTTTCCCCATGTTATTCTTATGGGGAGCCGTTTTGCACCGACGCCAGCTCCCGCCTATAGAGCTCCCGCGCCCTAGCCTATACTATTGTCCAACCCTTGCCTATATTAAATATATGTTCCCAATCCCCATCCCTCCTCTATATTTTTAAAAATTAATTTTCAAATTCAGGCTAAAAAACTATCTTTGGTGTTTATGGTCCGATTTGTCTGCAATTTGGATATGTTATTGTCCTAGGCAAGTGTTTTAATAAATTTCACTTACATTTCCCAAATTCACTATTACGGTCAAAAATATTTTTGAAAAATACTGCCAATTGCCAACTTCTTTATTTACTGTCCGATTTGTCTTCAATTTGGATATGTTATTTTCCTAGGCAAGTGTTTTAATAAATTCCACGTACATATCCCAAATTCACTATTACGGTCAAATTAAAAAATATTTTTTGAAAAATACTGCCAACTGCCACCTTCTTTATTAACTGTCTGATTTGTCTGCAATTTGGATATGTTATTGTCCTAGGAAAGTGTTTTAATAAATTTCACTTACATTTCCCAAATTCACTATAACGGTCAAATTAAAAAATATTTTTTGAAAAATACTGCCAATTGCCACCTTCTTTATTAACTGTCTGATTTGTCTTCAATTTGGATATGTTATTGTCCTAGGCAAGTTGTTTAATAAATTCCACTTACATATCCCAAATTCACTATTACGGTCAAATTAAAAATTATTTTTGAAAAATACTGCCAATTGCCAACTTCTTTATTAAATGTCCGATTTGTCTGCAATTTGGATGTGTTATTGTCCTAGGCAAGTGTTTTAATAAATTTCACTTACATATCCCAAATTCACTATTACGGTCAAATTAAAAAATATTTTTGAAAAATACTGCCAATTGCCAACTTCTTTATTTACTGTCTGATTTATTTAAAATTTGGATATGCTATTGACCTAGGCAAGTGTTTTAATAAATTTCACTTACATATCCCAAATTCACTATTACGGTCAAATTAACAAATATTTTTGAAAAATACTGCCAATTGCCAACTTCTTTATTTACTGTCTGATTTATTTAAAATTTGGATATGCTATTGACCTAGGCAAGTGTTTTAATAAATTCCACTTACATATCCCAAATTCACTATTACGGTCAAATTAAAAAATATTTTTGAAAAATACTGCCAATTGCCAACTTCTTTATTTACTGTCCCATTTGTTTAAAACTTGGATATGTTATTGTCGTAGGCAATTGTTTTAATAAATTACACTTACATTTCCCAAATTCACTATTACAGCCAAATTAAAAATTATTTTTGAAAAATACTGCCAATTGCCAACTTCTTTATTTACTGTCCGATTTGTTTAAAATTTGGATATGTTATTGTTGTAGGCTAGTGTATATGCACCATCCACATTTTACAAATATTGCGGTTAAATGTTAAAAAATTTTGGAAAAATACCGCCAATCGGCAACTTCTTTATGGTCTGATTTGTTTAAAATTTATGTCATTATTCTAGGCTAGTGTATATGTACCATCCACATTTGACAAATTAACTATAATGGTCAAATTTAAAAAATATACTAACAATTTCAAACTTCTTTATTTATGGATATGTTATAGCTCTTATATAGGTAACAAGACCACACTACCACACTCTCCACTACCCCCATACAATATAGTATTTTGCTATAATCCCAAAACTGACTGTTTATTGTCCGATTTGCCTACACTTTGGATATTGTCCTAAGCATTTATTGTCTGATTTATTTTTTGGATATGTTATAGCCCCCAACTATTATATCTAAAATTACAATATTATTTCCACCTATAATACTGTTGTTTGTTTTGCTGCAACCTAAAAACTAACATTGGTATTTGTGTTTTTACAAAACTATATTTTGTAAATTACTACCAACAACTCCTTTATTTACATTTCGACTTGTTATATCACCCTATATCTAAATTTACCATATATTTTTTTCCCTTTTAGCGCTGTTTTGTCGTAACCAAACTTTGAATATGACTGCAATATATTACTGGCCATTGCATAAGTAAATACCCCATTTCCAAATTCAATATTACGGTTCGATTAAAAAAATAAATGCAAGCTTATTATATTTGCCACAAGCTTATTATATACATCCAGCTGTTATATTTGCCACATTTCCAATATTGTTGTGACCCTCTCAACTACCTCTCATTGTAATATAATAAGTAATCCACAAAATATTTATGGAACTGCCTAAACTTTGGATATGTTTTAAGCCAATGCAAAAATAAATTTTTAAAACCCAAAACAACCAATCTTTCTTTGTGCTTGTTTGGAGTAGTCTTTATTTTATCCAACTTAATTTTAATTTTGTAGTTAAAATCAAACTTCCCACATTCTAGCTCCCTTTCCAGCCAGTGACATAAAGGTTACGAATATTTTCAAACAATATATCTTTTTCTTCCCCTATGTTGGACTTGTTTAATAGCGCACCATATTCCAAATCCTCCAGTCTACTACATTCTTTAAATTTAACATTGCCTTTAATATCTCTATGTCTTCTTGTCCATTGTTACGGAAACTTAGGTTTTCTATTTTTGGAATCGCCACAAAATGTTGCGGTTCCGTTAGTGTTAAAGCTTGCAAGTGGCTCGTTGGTAGGTAGATAAATAATGTCCAAATCACCACTGTATGGCAACACGCCTTCCCTATTCTTATTTATCTCTATAAATACAGTTTTACAGACACCTTTAACATAGTATACACACCTCCTTTTCTGCCAACACTCCCACAAACTTGTTTACTACAAACGCACACACACAATGCTCGCAGGAAGTAATCTTTTAATTTATCCTCTCTTTCCCTTCTTTAGCGAACTGTGTATTCCTCTGTATTTTCCACATATTCCAATGTCTTCTAATTCCAATTTCCTCTCTAAGAAAGGCTTGGAAAGTGGCTCTATTTCTTTAATAGTGTATGGGTACAGTTTATTGGTCCGGCTTCTTAAAACGTAGGGAGTAAGGTTAGGACTTTCCAAATTGATGTGTTTAGGTATAGTGGAGAAAGGTGTATTTGATGTGCCCCCAGATTTGATGTAACACTTATGCTTTACACTTATGGCATCCTCCTCTATTACCTCTACGTAGTTGGTAAACAGTTAAAGCTAAATGCAGATAGAGCACACTTTATTAACTTTTCCCTTTGATCTTTTGGCAGTTTTAGTTGTACTCCAGTTATCTTCTTCGTATTACTATTACCCCAACATGCATCATTAAACACTAAACAACAACTGTTTTGTAATTGGCAACTTTCACCCACATCTTATGCAGAGGTACAGCATAGAATGGAGCATTTTGAAAGTACCGTTTGTTGTCTTCTATTAGACTTAAACAATCTCTTAAAGGTTCAAACCCCTTACCAAAACCTCTACAATAGATTGTTGCCTCTAACCTTGCCATTCTCTCTAGCCAGTTGAGAACGTTTCTTTTAGGTTTACAAAGTTTATTATATGGTTTCCTATACTTTTAATTACTCCAGGGCTTGTAATCTGGCATATAAATTTATTATATATTTTTACCCTGCTATTTACACCATGTTAAACAGTCTTTACTAACATTATCTACAATAACATTATGGGGGTCCATTCGCCCCCCCCCCCCTGGTAGCAAAAGTTTTCTGTAAGATATTGGCACATTTCCTCTTTATTAAATATTCCAACCAAATCTAGTGTTATATCGAAATCCATAAGATCTTGCAGTATCTTTGGAAGATCTTCCAACAAATCCTTAATTTTAACATTTGCAAGCTCTATTTTATAGGGAATTGCTATAGGATCATCATACTTTTGTTTAATTTGGTCAATATCTTTCTTTATTATTTGTAACACACCCTCGCTTTGGGAGAATGGTAGTTTGGCCACAACACCATGTCGAGCTAAAGAGAACTTTTTAAATATTCCTCATAAGTAGCTATTAAACGAGCCACATATTTCCTTCTTAACTTTAAATTTATTCCGAACGTCCCCATCACAATCCGTAACATTGGTTATCTTAACTAACATTATGTTATCACAAAACGCATCCGTTATAGATGTTATTTAATTTTGGTTCGCCCTCGCAATAGTTTATATTACCTATGTCTGTAAGAAGGTTATTATTACGCAGATTTTCTAATAAAAACCACATACCAAATCTTTCGTTAGTAGGTTTAATACAATTCCCCAATAAATGGCTAACAGAGCACATTTCTTTTATACAAAAGTAGCGGAAACATGTAAACAGGACAGATTACACTATAGGCATATAGAGGTTGTAAATATATATTGTATATAAACATAGGCGAGCGGTAAGTGTAACATGTAAGTGGACACCCACATGCAAATATGGAATACCCACTATTAATATAATTCCAAATTCGACTAAATAAGTTTATAGTCTCAATATAATTAACATATTAACATTAGTACCCAAATTGTCGAAATTCTATAATTCTATTCTTAGTCCTTGTATTAGGTTTTGTACTATTAAACCCAACACCCCGTGCAGTAGAGTAATATATGTATTTAATACAGATACGCACATTCTACAAGACCCATACATCTGTTGTATAAGCAGCAGAATAGACATCTCATTGTGTTGTTGTAAAGTAAAACATAAATGTAAATTGTGCTGGATACAACCGGCCAGATATTAGACAGGAAATGTGTTGGAAGTGTATTGCCAAAGACAAACACCACATAGTGCAGCATGTAATCAATCCATTACTATTTAGACAGCATTGGTACAACATCCGATATATTAGCCAAACCCACAATCAAACTTGGAAAACAAACAGTAAAAGATAAATATTATAGTAACAGAAATAGTAAGAGTATAAGGACATAGTAATATTTAAAGTTTATAAAACAACACAAATGCAGAGACACAATAACACACTCCAACACATTTGGACACAGGCACAGATACTGGTTTACATCCATTTAACACAACTTTACACGTTCTGTCAACTGACACAAAAATAGTTTGTAAATTGTGTAATAAATACATGTAATATAAACAAATTTAACACAATCATAACATTGTCCACATTAACATTGGAAGTTAAAGGGGGGTGTATCGATACACCCCCCTTTTACACAACACACTCCAACACATTTGGACACAGGCACAGATACTGGTTTACATCCATTTAGCACAACTTTACACGTTCTGTCAACCGACACAAAAATAGTTTTTAAATTGTGTAAGAAATATATGTAATATAAACAAATTTAACACAATCATAACATTGTCCACAATGTTATGATTGTGTTAAATTTGTTTATATTACATATATTTCTTACACAATTTACAAACTATTTTTGTGTCGGTTGACAGAACGTGTAAAGTTGTGTTAAATGGATGTAAACCAGTATCTGTGCCTGTGTCCAAATGTGTTGGAGTGTGTTGTGTAAAAGGGGGGTGTATCGATACACCCCCCTTTAACTTCCAATGTTAATGTGGACAATGTTATGATTGTGTTAAATTTGTTTATATTACATGTATTTATTACACAATTTACAAACTATTTTTGTGTCAGTTGACAGAACGTGTAAAGTTGTGTTAAATGGATGTAAACCAGTATCTGTGCCTGTGTCCAAATGTGTTGGAGTGTGTTATTGTGTCTCTGCATTTGTGTTGTTTTATAAACTTTAAATATTACTATGTCCTTATACTCTTACTATTTCTGTTACTATAATATTTATCTTTTACTGTTTGTTTTCCAAGTTTGATTGTGGGTTTGGCTAATATATCGGATGTTGTACCAATGCTGTCTAAATAGTAATGGATTGATTACATGCTGCACTATGTGGTGTTTGTCTTTGGCAATACACTTCCAACACATTTCCTGTCTAATATCTGGCCGGTTGTATCCAGCACAATTTACATTTATGTTTTACTTTACAACAACACAATGAGATGTCTATTCTGCTGCTTATACAACAGATGTATGGGTCTTGTAGAATGTGCGTATCTGTATTAAATAAATATATTACTCTACTGCACGGGGTGTTGGGTTTAATAGTACAAAACCTAATACAAGGACTAAGAATAGAATTATAGAATTTCGACAATTTGGGTACTAATGTTAATATGTTAATTATATTGAGACTATAAACTTATTTAGTCGAATTTGGAATTATATTAATAGTGGGTATTCCATATTTGCATGTGGGTGTCCACTTACATGTTACACTTACCGCTCGCCTATGTTTATATACAATATATATTTACAACCTCTATATGCCTATAGTGTAATCTGTCCTGTTTACATGTTTCCGCTACTTTTGTATAAAAGAAATGTGCTCTGTTAGCCATTTATTGGGGAATTGTATTAAACCTACTAACGAAAGATTTGGTATGTGGTTTTTATTAGAAAATCTGCGTAATAATAACCTTCTTACAGACATAGGTAATATAAACTATTGCGAGGGCGAACCAAAATTAAATAACATCTATAACGGATGCGTTTTGTGATAACATAATGTTAGTTAAGATAACCAATGTTACGGATTGTGATGGGGACGTTCGGAATAAATTTAAAGTTAAGAAGGAAATATGTGGCTCGTTTAATAGCTACTTATGAGGAATA
Organism: Allygus modestus; assembly: GCA_963675035.1. Lineage (NCBI taxonomy): Eukaryota > Metazoa > Arthropoda > Insecta > Hemiptera > Cicadellidae > Allygus > Allygus modestus. The sequence continues at coordinate 29,777,185 of OY776117.1, forward strand.
TTTAAAAAGTTCTCTTTAGCTCGACATGGTGTTGTGGCCAAACTACCATTCTCCCAAAGCGAGGGTGTGTTACAAATAATAAAGAAAGATATTGACCAAATTAAACAAAAGTATGATGATCCTATAGCAATTCCCTATAAAATAGAGCTTGCAAATGTTAAAATTAAGGATTTGTTGGAAGATCTTCCAAAGATACTGCAAGATCTTATGGATTTCGATATAACACTAGATTTGGTTGGAATATTTAATAAAGAGGAAATGTGCCAATATCTTACAGAAAACTTTTGCTACCAGGGGGGGGGGCGAATGGACCCCCATAATGTTATTGTAGATAATGTTAGTAAAGACTGTTTAACATGGTGTAAATAGCAGGGTAAAAATATATAATAAATTTATATGCCAGATTACAAGCCCTGGAGTAATTAAAAGTATAGGAAACCATATAATAAACTTTGTAAACCTAAAAGAAACGTTCTCAACTGGCTAGAGAGAATGGCAAGGTTAGAGGCAACAATCTATTGTAGAGGTTTTGGTAAGGGGTTTGAACCTTTAAGAGATTGTTTAAGTCTAATAGAAGACAACAAACGGTACTTTCAAAATGCTCCATTCTATGCTGTACCTCTGCATAAGATGTGGGTGAAAGTTGCCAATTACAAAACAGTTGTTGTTTAGTGTTTAATGATGCATGTTGGGGTAATAGTAATACGAAGAAGATAACTGGAGTACAACTAAAACTGCCAAAAGATCAAAGGGAAAAGTTAATAAAGTGTGCTCTATCTGCATTTAGCTTTAACTGTTTACCAACTACGTAGAGGTAATAGAGGAGGATGCCATAAGTGTAAAGCATAAGTGTTACATCAAATCTGGGGGCACATCAAATACACCTTTCTCCACTATACCTAAACACATCAATTTGGAAAGTCCTAACCTTACTCCCTACGTTTTAAGAAGCCGGACCAATAAACTGTACCCATACACTATTAAAGAAATAGAGCCACTTTCCAAGCCTTTCTTAGAGAGGAAATTGGAATTAGAAGACATTGGAATATGTGGAAAATACAGAGGAATACACAGTTCGCTAAAGAAGGGAAAGAGAGGATAAATTAAAAGATTACTTCCTGCGAGCATTGTGTGTGTGCGTTTGTAGTAAACAAGTTTGTGGGAGTGTTGGCAGAAAAGGAGGTGTGTATACTATGTTAAAGGTGTCTGTAAAACTGTATTTATAGAGATAAATAAGAATAGGGAAGGCGTGTTGCCATACAGTGGTGATTTGGACATTATTTATCTACCTACCAACGAGCCACTTGCAAGCTTTAACACTAACGGAACCGCAACATTTTGTGGCGATTCCAAAAATAGAAAACCTAAGTTTCCGTAACAATGGACAAGAAGACATAGAGATATTAAAGGCAATGTTAAATTTAAAGAATGTAGTAGACTGGAGGATTTGGAATATGGTGCGCTATTAAACAAGTCCAACATAGGGGAAGAAAAAGATATATTGTTTGAAAATATTCGTAACCTTTATGTCACTGGCTGGAAAGGGAGCTAGAATGTGGGAAGTTTGATTTTAACTACAAAATTAAAATTAAGTTGGATAAAATAAAGACTACTCCAAACAAGCACAAAGAAAGATTGGTTGTTTTGGGTTTTAAAAATTTATTTTTGCATTGGCTTAAAACATATCCAAAGTTTAGGCAGTTCCATAAATATTTTGTGGATTACTTATTATATTACAATGAGAGGTAGTTGAGAGGGTCACAACAATATTGGAAATGTGGCAAATATAACAGCTGGATGTATATAATAAGCTTGTGGCAAATATAATAAGCTTGCATTTATTTTTTTAATCGAACCGTAATATTGAATTTGGAAATGGGGTATTTACTTATGCAATGGCCAGTAATATATTGCAGTCATATTCAAAGTTTGGTTACGACAAAACAGCGCTAAAAGGGAAAAAAATATATGGTAAATTTAGATATAGGGTGATATAACAAGTCGAAATGTAAATAAAGGAGTTGTTGGTAGTAATTTACAAAATATAGTTTTGTAAAAACACAAATACCAATGTTAGTTTTTAGGTTGCAGCAAAACAAACAACAGTATTATAGGTGGAAATAATATTGTAATTTTAGATATAATAGTTGGGGGCTATAACATATCCAAAAAATAAATCAGACAATAAATGCTTAGGACAATATCCAAAGTGTAGGCAAATCGGACAATAAACAGTCAGTTTTGGGATTATAGCAAAATACTATATTGTATGGGGGTAGTGGAGCGTGTGGTAGTGTGGTCTTGTTACCTATATAAGAGCTATAACATATCCATAAATAAAGAAGTTTGAAATTGTTAGTATATTTTTTAAATTTGACCATTATAGTTAATTTGTCAAATGTGGATGGTACATATACACTAGCCTAGAATAATGACATAAATTTTAAACAAATCAGACCATAAAGAAGTTGCCGATTGGCGGTATTTTTCCAAAATTTTTTAACATTTAACCGCAATATTTGTAAAATGTGGATGGTGCATATACACTAGCCTACAACAATAACATATCCAAATTTTAAACAAATCGGACAGTAAATAAAGAAGTTGGCAATTGGCAGTATTTTTCAAAAATAATTTTTAATTTGGCTGTAATAGTGAATTTGGGAAATGTAAGTGTAATTTATTAAAACAATTGCCTACGACAATAACATATCCAAGTTTTAAACAAATGGGACAGTAAATAAAGAAGTTGGCAATTGGCAGTATTTTTCAAAAATATTTTTTAATTTGACCGTAATAGTGAATTTGGGATATGTAAGTGGAATTTATTAAAACACTTGCCTAGGTCAATAGCATATCCAAATTTTAAATAAATCAGACAGTAAATAAAGAAGTTGGCAATTGGCAGTATTTTTCAAAAATATTTTTTAATTTGACCGTAATAGTGAATTTGGGATATGTAAGTGAAATTTATTAAAACACTTGCCTAGGTCAATAGCATATCCAAATTTTAAATAAATCAGACAGTAAATAAAGAAGTTGGCAATTGGCAGTATTTTTCAAAAATATTTTTTAATTTGACCGTAATAGTGAATTTGGGATATGTAAGTGAAATTTATTAAAACACTTGCCTAGGACAATAACACATCCAAATTGCAGACAAATCGGACATTTAATAAAGAAGTTGGCAATTGGCAGTATTTTTCAAAAATAATTTTTAATTTGACCGTAATAGTGAATTTGGGATATGTAAGTGGAATTTATTAAACAACTTGCCTAGGACAATAACATATCCAAATTGAAGACAAATCAGACAGTTAATAAAGAAGGTGGCAATTGGCAGTATTTTTCAAAAAATATTTTTTAATTTGACCGTTATAGTGAATTTGGGAAATGTAAGTGAAATTTATTAAAACACTTTCCTAGGACAATAACATATCCAAATTGCAGACAAATCAGACAGTTAATAAAGAAGGTGGCAGTTGGCAGTATTTTTCAAAAAATATTTTTTAATTTGACCGTAATAGTGAATTTGGGATATGTACGTGGAATTTATTAAAACACTTGCCTAGGAAAATAACATATCCAAATTGAAGACAAATCGGACAGTAAATAAAGAAGTTGGCAATTGGCAGTATTTTTCAAAAATATTTTTGACCGTAATAGTGAATTTGGGAAATGTAAGTGAAATTTATTAAAACACTTGCCTAGGACAATAACATATCCAAATTGCAGACAAATCGGACCATAAACACCAAAGATAGTTTTTTAGCCTGAATTTGAAAATTAATTTTTAAAAATATAGAGGAGGGATGGGGATTGGGAACATATATTTAATATAGGCAAGGGTTGGACAATAGTATAGGCTAGGGCGCGGGAGCTCTATAGGCGGGAGCTGGCGTCGGTGCAAAACGGCTCCCCATAAGAATAACATGGGGAAAAAGCGCCGGAAGTGATGTTAAACCGCCATTTCACCACTACTAAGGCAGAACGAAATAATACCGTACGAAGGAGCAATTCCACTGCTTTTAACCACAAAAATAAACGTAAGGCCCACATTTCTCACATTCAACAGAACTGGAACTAAATGCTACAACAAAGGGAACAGTTCAAAACTATATTGTGATCTGCAAAGTAATTTAAACACACTTCAGGATATCCTCGACGAACACATACAAAACCAAGTTACGGACTACTCATTACAAAATGCAACTAAATTCAACCGAAATAAACGAGGTTTAGTATTTTTGCAAGAATTTTTTTCGTGGTGCTGCGACCTAGCAAACATCAATCAGGTCTCAGGCGTCTACGAAAACGAAAAACAACTGGAACAACATGCTAATGAAATTATTGATTCCGTTGGAGCACAGTATAAAAATCTAGTTCAATTTGCGGCGAATCTAAACAATTTTTCACATAATGTAGAGGAATTAGCCATGAAAGTACACAAAACCTTTTCCATAGTACAACAAGAACTGTCGGACGTACAAGCTACTTCATACTCTAGTATCCTAAAAGAAATTTATGCATACACCCAAAAAACGTGGTCATACATATGGTACAACTATCAGCAAGACGCAGTTAGGGAAATCTTGGAAAAATGTCACACGAATCAAATATCGGACAAGCTTTTAAAGCCGAAACAATTAGCAATACACCTGTCAGAAATTGCACTAACCGCTGAAGGAAATAATTTAAAACTAGCCATACCATCGGGGAAAATATTTATGTATTATAAATTACCAGTCACTAAATGCTCAATCTTCAATGACACGCTATTAGTAAGGATGAACGTGCCTCTGATATCAAATAAATTATTGTACAGTAATTACCAAACAATAACATCACCAGTGTTGTGGAAGGACATGATATGCAAATTACAAATTAACAGCAAATATGTGTTTACATCAAAGCAGTTCACAAAGATTATTTATCGAGATTCAATTGATTGCAATGACCAAACCTACCCACTGTGCCGCCTCCCACGACAAACAGCACCCACGAAGGACCAACTTTGCTTACATCAACTTTTAAACACAGAAAACATAGAGAAGCTACAGGAAAATTGTCATTACATATGCGAGAAAAAACCAGATTTCCCAATATTAACTCAACTTTTGCCGAACAAATTTCTCATAACAAATTTTCAGAATAACATCATAATAAAATGTACCAACGAGTCGTCAAACAAAATTCTACCACCAATTTCAACTGGCACACTCCAACTTTTAATCCCGTGTAACTGTGAGTTGCTACAGGATAACAAAATCTTAATAACACAACTACAACCATGCGATTCGAGAGACGATACGATACCTAAAGTAATTAATTTAATACCAGTAACTTGGTCAAAACTACACACAATTAAGTTATTCCCAATTGACTCAGGAATCAAGCACGAATTCCAAAATTTAACCGAGATTCTAGATACAAATTGGACAATCAATCACCCTACTTTCCAAGTAACCAATATTAAGAAGATGGAACATTTCACGCTAGAACACAACGACTACGACATCTTTACAGACACAAAAATATTAATGTACATTATAATAGCTTGGGTTTCATTGATCACAGTTATAACCTTCATTTTAGCAGGCTGCATTTATATTCAACATTTAAAACTACAAATGGCAGTTACAACGATCTCCGCAACCGCAAATAGATACGAGACGAACGGCAACGAGAAATTTCCAAGAAAGACTCGTCAGCTAAACACAGCGGCCATCATGGATTAACTAGCAACAATGTACAACAAACCTCGACGTTACGGGAGCTGCGGATGACTCACCTCTCGCTACACAACACTAAGTAGACATATTTTGTCCACCCTCACAAATAATAATGTATAAAGTAATAAATTTATTAAACCAATTAATTATTCTCAAATATGTTACGACAGGATTAATAATTTGTTTCGGTGGAAGAAACAAATAAAATTGCGTGTGGGAGTGTAAACTTTATATAAAAAAATATGTATATAATTAAAAATAGATTTGCGGGACTAGTAATTTATACAGAACCGCACGTGGCTGAACACACGTGGGAAACACGAGGGAGCCTGAGAACGGAGCTTGCACTAGCAAAAGTTTCAAATATACTATGGGAAACAATAACACAACGTATCGAATAGAAGGATAAACACTTCGTGGGAAAGTTGCATGCCTAGAAATCAAAGAACTTACCAACTGGCAGTATCAGCATTCAAAAATGGCGTATTTCCGCTGACAGTTGATCAGCCAATCAAATAGTAGAGGCGTGGCTAATCGTCACCCCGATTGGTTAATAGATTATGGGATGGACATAATCTGGGGGAAAAATATGAACAGAGAGAGGGAACTGAAAAGGAGGGAGGAAGGAAGACGAGGAAGGAAGTCATTCTCGGGAGAGTGAGGAAAGGAGCAGGGACATCTGGGGGACGAGTATTAAGCCGCCCTTAGAGTTCCACAACGACTGTCACCGAGTTTCACACTTCAGACGAGCACAGATTCCTCATCACTAGCCACCATCCCAGCCGAGAGAGTCCAGGACGGGAAGTTGACGGAAGACCACCGACACAGACCTCCCGAGACGTTCGAGCGGAGCCACCCCGGCGGGACGAGCGACCCCGAACTTCGGTCGAGCGAGGGCCCCGGCACTACCCCGGACCAGGACACCGCGGACCCGTGCGAAGAGGCGAGGGCCACCCCCAACAGCGAGCCCGGCAGACAGCGGCCCCTGGACAACCCCAGAGAGCAACACCGCAGCCAGGGCAGAGAACCTCTTGGGGCAGGACCACTTTGGGACTTACGGTATGTGGAACATCGTCAGACTTGTGCACAGAAAGTTAGGCTCCATTTCCCGAAAATTTAATCAAATTTAATAAAAGCTAAAATAACGGTACAAGCTCCTTTTGAGTAATACAAAAACATAATCAAATTTATTGTGGTAATCAATTAAGGTTTGCCTGAAATGAAGGAAAGCGTCAAGTAAAGAGTCTTAATAGACTGTAAGGGAAAATAAGCGTTAAAAACGTGAAGTAATCCAAGAATAATAGGTTTAGGGCCCAATGTAAATATAATTAAGGAATTTTGATAAATAAGTGTTGTATTTAATTTGATTTGGGGATGTTTAATTAACATTTGTGTAAGAACTCTATTTTGGGAAAGAGTGTGGACCCAAGTCCTTGTTATAGGATATTCCATAGTAGAAGGGTTGCCCTTTTGTGTGTGTTTTGTGTGTCATATTATAGTAGAGTAGATTTTGTGGGGACATAATAAATTAGATTTATAATTTAGACTTGAAGATTTGTTTTATGAGGGTCCACTTTATTAGTTAATTACGTGCTGGAGGAATGATATATTTTGTCTATTGTATGTAATGTATATGAACTTTATTTAGCTTTTCTGTGCATCCATTATATTATAAGCATGTATTCAGATTTTAAAGTGTGCAATTAAACAGTGTATATATCTTTTATCTGTGTTTGCTCAATATTCAATCCTAGAGTCTCTCTCTCAGGCTAATCGAGTATATAATTGGTAGTCCAGTCAGCTCGAAGTTTATTACCCTTTGCGATTAACCAAAAAAAAAAAAACTTTACAATACAGCACTTAAACCAAAATAGACCAGACTTCACTTCACTAACTCCCCGTTCTCGGATTGATTCATGGTTGACGTTCAGTGGAGACAGTGTTGGCGCTTGGAGAAATATTTTTCCTGAGGAATGAATGAAGAATAAAACACCTTCTGTGTTAAGAAGCGTGATTGGATTAAGTATTAAAATGATGTGTATTACATCTATCTGCCGTTGAGGATATTTGTTCTGGGTTTGTTGCTGTTAAACTGCGAGGGCGATCCCGGACTAGTTCCCGATCTGCGCAGAACTTCTTCTGCTCAAGCTGATATGGGGGTTTACATGCGCCAACATCGAGGTGTTGCTGTAAACCTCAGATGATGTACAATACTTCAACTACATGTACGAGGAGGGATGACGCTACAAGGACTGTTTATTCGACTGCACGGTAGCCGTGAATGGAGTAGCGGTGTTCCTGTGCCGTCGACCTTCGAGCAGCGATAAGGACCGCCAGTGCCTTGTTGATTGTTATCGCTGGACTACAGCTGGACACATTCCAATGATGTAAACATTGAGTTTAGCCTCTGTGATTTAAAACTAATATGATAATTAATAATGAATATGATATGAATATGAAATGATTTAAAATGAATATTTTTATATTGCCATTAAAACACCATATAATTTATTTTAATAGTTTGAATTCTATTAACTTGTAAATACATTATTTATAAAAAAGATTTATGTTGTAAATAAGAAAAATTATAAAGTGAAATTAGAAACAGGAAAATAATAATTGCTGGTGCTACTAGTAGTGTGCATTTGGGGCTGCTGGGGCGGAAGTGACGTCACATCCGGTCAGTGACCGGATGCGCTGAGTGAAAAAATACGTCATCTGAGGCTGAGCCAGTGACGTAGGCGGTTTTGTGACGAAATGAGGTAAAGTTCAAAGTTCAAGGTCACGGTGAAGTTTTTTTAAAAAAATCTACCTCGCACTCGTAAAATCGATTGTGATTCGATAGTTAATCGATAAGAAATATCGAATGAAAACCATCGAATGAAGCAATCGAATGAAACGAGTGCGAGGTAGTACAATTACAAATATTACTTTATTTTATTTACAATAATTCAGGTGCGGCCATCACTTCGCTTTCTGATGAAAGACGGTAGATACTTTGATTCCTGCGCAGAGTCCATGTTGTGTTTTCGACACCTATCTGTTCTGTTAGGTGTTTGCATTTCATTGCTGTCAGGTGGAAATAATACCTGACGGCAATGAAATAGAAACATCTATCAGATCTTGAGTGAAATGATATTGTTATTTTGTGAAGAGCGTCTCGGAGAGCTCGATGTTCACCGGTCGAGAGCCGGAGGTGTACTGACTATTCGCTAGCTAGCGTTTTGGTATCAAACAAAATGGTGGGGGTAAAAGTGTGGTGGGGGCGGAGCAGATGGCGGACGACAGATGGCAGGCGGCAGGTGGCAGGCGGCAGATGGCAACTGGAGCGGGGAGGAAGACTATGAATAAAATATCCATTAGTTAAATCCCATCAAGGATAACGTAATTGCTTCTGTATCAGAGGATGTTGTGGTAGACACTTCTTGTACTTGTATTTGATCAGTCGATTCATTAGTGTCAGCTTGGTAAATATTAAAAGATAAAGATGTGGAAGAAACATTATTGTCTTGTATTTGTGAATCCATGTGTACCGCGCAAGAGCTAGACATATAGTGATGTAGCGTTTGCGCGTAGGTTAGGTACTCGACTCTTCCCCCACCACACCAGTCCCCCCACCATACCAGTCCCCCCACCAAGTTTTACATCGCACAATAACTTTAAGCCAAAAATAAAGAAGTTATATAGGCTTGCCCTTGAAAATAGTTATTTTTGGCTACTGCTACACCCTTGGTTGGATCTGAATTCTGTTTGCACCAACTTGTTCCTCTGATCAATCCGCGTAATTTGAGTACCCACTTGGCATATGTTAAACTAGAAATAAAGAAATTATTTAGATGTGACCTTCAAAATAGTTGTTTTTGGCTATTACTGCTATACACTTGGTCGGATCTGAATTCTGTTTGCACCAACTTGTTCCTCTGATCGGTCTGCGTAATTTGAGTACCCACTTGGCATATGTTAAACTAGAAATAAAGAAATTATTTAGATTTGACCTTGAAAATAGTTGTTTTTTCGCTGTTGCTGCTATACCCTTGGTCGGATCCCCTTGGTCGGATCTGAATTGTGTTTGCACCTTCTTGTTTATTTTGCTAAGCCGCGACAGTAGAGTACCCACTTGACATATGTTAAACTAGAAATAAAGAAATTATTTAGATTTGACCTTCAAAATAGTTGTTTTTGGCTATTACTGCTATACCCTTGGTCGGATCTGAATTGTGTTTGCACCTTCTTGTTTATTTTGCTAAGCCGCGACAGTAGAGTACCCACTTGGCATATGTTAAACTAGAAATAAAGAAATTATTTAGATTTGACCTTGAAAATAGTTGTTTTTTCGCTGTTGCTGCTATACCCTTGGTCGGATCTGAATTGTGTTTGCACCAATTTGTTTGTTTGATCAATCCGCGTAACCTAAGTACCCACTAAACATTGAGAATAAGCTATCCTTGTACAGCTGACAGAGTGAGCCTGCATTCTTGGGTAGTACTCTAAGAAACGAGAATCTTCTAAGTCCTCAAGGTCATCTGAACATGTTGCCAAAACGGGGAATAGAGCAGTAAGTGATCCTCACTTGGACCACAAACTGCTCTATTCCCCGCTCTGTATTAGGGGACAGGGAATTACAAGCAATGATTTTAATAACGAAAAATAAAGAAAAAACCCCCCAAAAAAAAGAAGAAAGAATCACAACAGTTTCTCAGGCTAAGAAAGGTAATGTCAACCGGTTTACGCGCCGTATTGACACAAGGTCGGTTTGCGCGCCATACCTTAGAGGGGTTAGGAAAGGGATGAGAAACATATTACATAACTTTGAAAAAATAAAAGACTTTACCCACAAATATTTAAACAAATTGAACAGTTAAAGTTAAAGTTAATTTTTCAAAGATCAACCAAGGTCGGTTGTACAAAGGTCAACAGCAAACTGGAACCCAGTCGGACGTGGGTCAGTAACGGGCGCCAATCTACTGCGAACCCAAGTTTTGACCAAGGTAGGATTACAAAGACTGATTTTAAAATTCAAAAGGAAAAATACTCACAGTTATAGGCAATAAACCTGATAACCGGAACCTTTTATTGATTAACCCCCAAGAAGTTACAAATGGTTTGCAGGGAGTATTCGCAAAAATTTACAACGAACACCCAAGGTCGGTTGTACAAAGGTCAACAGCAAACTGGAACCCAGTCGGACGTGGGTCAGTAACGGGCGCCAATCTACTGCGAACCCAAGTTTTGACCAAGGTATGATTACAAGGACCGATTTTATATTTACAAGTTAAACCCCACGGATAAAAATAGGGACACTTTACCCAGTTTGGATCAATGTCCATAAGAAAAGGGAGCTGTAGGGAAGGTACATATTAGTAAATAAAACACTTCAAAAAACCAACACCAAACATTAATTACAAACACTAACTACATTTACTAGCAAACTACAAGCGTTAATCTAACAATCTACCATGCATAACAAACACATGTAAGGGCACGGATCTGTTAATTGCGCGTCGGGCCCAACGCACACTTAACAGACCTACGCTGCAGCAGAATGCAACCCAGTCGGACGTTGGTTAAATGGCAAAAGTAATTTAATACGGCGTCGACGTAATACTCTTGTATTTTATTTTGTCGGTTCATTTGATACTATTTACCATTTAAACGTGTACTGAAATTCAAAATTTAGGTGTGTTTAAAATATACACGTCCAAGTTGTATTATATACTTTTTTCCGTTGTCCTAGTTGAGCTTTTAACGCTATTTTTTTGTAAATGAGATACTCTATTTAAAATAATTATTACTAGAAAAGTTAATTTTTCCTCGATATAGTTAAATAATGAGAAAACTACAATATTTTTTTTTTTTACCATATTACACTCTATCTAATAAAATTCACCATCAGACACCTGCTCAATATGAAGTTATTTTGATTGTTAGTTATTTGTTTAGTTTAATAGCAAGCGACGTCAACTAAATTATACAAATTGTTAGGTTTTTAATTGATAGGTTTTTATTAAACTGTTGCTACCTAGGTAAGGTCAGATTAGTCCAGAGTCCTAGTCCCCTTCCTGGCGGTTTACATAGTTAACCATACAATTATACCTTCCTTGGCTAGACAATTCCGAAATGGTCTCCCCCACCCCTTAACCACAGCGTAATTTTAATTTTAACCCATAAATAGTTACTAACATAACCATCGAATTTAATAAAACTACGCCTGAATACGAACACGTCAGGTGAATATTAATTCTAAACGTCATTAATCTGGCAGGTAATTGCAACTTTTAATTCCATCTTTAACCATTTCCAAAAAAAAAACATCGTTACAGTTTTACATTTCTAGTGTTCTATTCGTGATCTTTGAGTTAGGTATTTAACGTAAAAGTCTTATATGTCTATAATTTAATCAGACAAATCTCACATCCATTAATTTATAAAAACTCAATCAATATAAAAATTGTTTCCAATAAATCTAGTTTACGCCAATTTTCACACACAAATATCGAGATCAAATCGAACTCCGACCACTCAAATAAATCCAATATGCCACGCACGTAAACCAATTACTATTTCTACAACTTAATCAGACAAACAATAATCAAATTCGCCGTGCAAATCAATTACCATCAACACATTTAACTAAGAAAAATCGCATGTGACATAAAACAAATAAAATTCTCTTCCTTATGTATAACATGGACACTTGCAAGTCCTTGGGCAGAGCTCTGAAGCCTAAATATATAAATTCTTGCTCTGTTACGACTTTATACACAAAATTACCATCATATTATAATAAAACACTCATCGAAATTGGTCAACACTATTATTAATTCAATTTGAATATCTGTATTTTTTATTAACTTGATTTTGTGACATGTGCTCTGACTAATACTTTCAGAACATTGACTAGAAATCCGGCATTTCGAAGGAATACTTTTAAAGTTTTGATATTGAAATAGTTGCTAAATTTAATTTGATATATTATGATTAATTGATGTGAAAATTTAATAAATCTAATTAATGTGGCTTGGAAGAGAACTTTAACTTGAGATTTGTTTGTTGTATTTTAATGCAACTGACATTTATTTATTTATTTATTTATTTATTTATTTTTTTTAATAGAACACACACGCAATTTTAAACCAAACCCCCTTGAACTTAAGTCCAAGTTGCTTACTGTTAGGATGGGGAGATTCGAGGTTTCATGTTGTAAATGTTGGAGCCCAGAGTAAAATAGTAACAAATTGTATGTTTGTAATTGTATGGATGTATGATATATTCAATAAATTTCTGGTTATTAATTACATTTTTAACTCTTAAAACGATATCAAATAAAACGTACAAGTTTTATTTTATTTTATAAAAGCAAATAAATTACCACCACTTAAAAAACCTTTTACAATATACTCGTAGTATACGTATTTATGGGCCCAATACGTTCAAGGCTTTATATAGAAACATTGTGTTTTTGATATCCAGTGGCACTTTATCCCCATGTTGTGGGAGAAATCGGGCAGTTCAATCCTTCTCTTACCATCCAAGGGAAAAGGAGCACAACAAACATAAGTTGACAAAAAATTGTATTCAAACTAACAATAATTTTTAATCATGTAAATTTAGAAAATAGATAAACAAGGAAACTTATAAAGTTCTTATACATACATTACATGTGGGATAATTAAACTAGCATTACAGTTTAGTACAAATTGTACACATCACAGGAACTACTGTAGATAAGACCTCTTTGTACAGACAACTGTGATTAGCAAATGCTCAAAAGTACACAAACAACAGAAATAAAAACTCTCAACTAAACCTCCAAACAATCAACATTGTTAAATACATTTCATGATTAAGAAGTGATTACTATTTTAACAAATATTTACAATGGTATGAGGGGGTTTATTAAACATAGAATAACATTCTATATTTTACAAATGGTAGTTAAACAGTAAAATATATTAACAACTAATTATTTAGATTCAAGGGCGAGTAGCCTGGAAAGTATAAATACTAATTTAGAAAAGAATAGTGATATACGTTTCATTCATTCATTAATCTCAAAATATTGTCGGCAGGGTTCATCTATTGTTACATTATTCTTGGGGCTCTTTACTGAATTACTAATAATATACTACAACTTTCTGATAGTAGATTGAAAGGATGTATGATAAACCATTCTTAAAACACTTTAATTGACAGTGCAGGGGATTTTTATGAAAAAATTGTAATATTTAATAAAAATCAATCAGCACCCCAACATATAACATCAAATACTGTGGTTAGTGCTAAATAAAAATAATAAAACACACTGATGTAATGCTATTGGAAGATTGAAAATTACAAGCTGTAAAATGAATAATGTACCTTCACTTTTTCCTAGCTCGAGATATTTCATGAGGGACCGATTTTCTTACGGAATTAAATATATAGATAATCAAGAACGAGCTGCTCCCTAAATTGCTTGGTCAGTCTTCAGGACACACCTCCACAGACCTTCAAAATTTCAATGAGGGGTTTATTAAACATAGAATAACATTCTACATTTTACAAATGGTAGTTAAACAGTAAAATATATTAACAACTAATTATCTAGATTCAAGGGCGAGTAGCCTGGAAAGTATAAATACTAATTTAGAAAAGACTAGTGATATACGTTTCATTCATTCATTAATCTCAAAATATTGTTGGCAGGGTTCATCTATTGTTACATTATTCTTGGGGCTCTTTACTGAATTACTAATAATATACTACAACTTCCTGATAGTAGATGAAAGGTTGTATGATAAACCATTATTAAAACACTTTAATTGACAGAGCAGGGGATGTTTATGAAAAAATTGTAATATTTAATGAAAATCAATCAGCGCCCCAACATATAACATCAAATACTGTGGTTAGTGCTAAATAAAAATAATAAAAAACACTGATGTAAAGCTATTGGAAGATTGAAAATTACAAGCTTTAAAAATGAATAATGTACCTTCACTTTTTCCTAGCTCGAGATATTTTATGTGGGACCGATTTGCTTACGGAATTAAATATATAGATAATCAAGAACGAGCTGCTCCCTAAATTGCTTGGACAGTCTTCAGGACACGCCTCCACAGACCTTCAAAATTTCAATGAGGGGTTTATTAAACATAGAATAACATTCTACATTTTACAAATGGTAGTTAAACAATAAAATATATTGACAACTAATTATCTAGACTCAAGGGCGAGTAGCCTGGAAAGTATAAATACTAATTTAGAAAAGACTAGTGATATATGTTTCATTCATTAATCTCAAAATAAACAAAGAATAACACTCTACATTTTACAAATGGTAGTTACAGTAAAATATCAATGTGATGACAATAAAAAAGACTTTGATATATTAACAACTAATTATTTAGACTCAAGGGCGAGTAGCCTGGAAAGTATTAAATACTAATTTAGAAAAGACTAGTGATATGCGTTTCATTCATTAATCTCAAAATATTTTGGCAGGGTTCATCTACTGTTACATTATTCTTGAGGCTTTTTACTGAATTACTAATAATCTACTACAATGTCCTGATAGTCGATGAATATCTAGGAAGGTACCGATAAGATAATTGCTCCCTCTCGACAGGCGCCCCGATTTCTGGCCGTGTGTAGTACAAGTTTTAATTCGTCAACGGACGGATCAGAAGGTAACAATTATGTCAGATGTTTCACACATGTTGTTTCCACACTTAATCCATTGTAAACAAATATAATAAGGCATTGTTTAGCTCCTGCACTTTCGACAATGAAACACAAAATGAAGAAATCGGCGAAAAATTGCGGACACTATGTGTACTAAATGGCAGCTGGCAGCATTAGCAGAATGCAACTAGTGGTAAAAGAAGCCTAATTCCTGCTTCCATTGCAAAAGTATTTATTTCTTTATTTATTTCTTTATTGGTAAGTATCTTAATTGGCATAATTAAATTATGGTTAAGACTAAATTACATTAACAGAGTATGTAATGCTAATAATAACTGATAGAATTTTAATTATTTAAATCCTTGAATCTTGCAAAATAATCTTCGTCCAATCTTGAAACACAACATTTTGATTTTAAATTTATATTATATTTTCATTGTTTTCATTTAAAAAATCTTCAATTTTGTATGGACATTTAACGATAAGGTATTGCTTTAATTTATTTTTGAATTGTCTTATGTTACTTAAAGATTTTATTTCTGAAAGAATTTTGTTGTAAATTTTGATTTATATGTAGTCTGAGCATCTTTGTCAAAATTTTGAATTTGGATGTGGCAAGTCTATATGGTTAATATTTCTCGTGTTATAATTATGAATTTGTCTTCTGAAGGAAAATTTATCAAGGTTCAAATGTACAAAACTTGCTGCTTGTAATATAAAAATTGACGATAATGTTAGATAATTATTGCAAGCTGTTTATAGTGTATAGCATTTTGATAAGACACTACTTACATAGACACTGTAAGGACACTGTAAATAATTAATTTAAACAGCATACTACTGAAATTCATCAATTTCTAGGTTCCTCATATTAATCAATCATAAGTTAACCTAAATTGAAAGGTTGCATGATTTAGAGAGTGTCAAAGAACGGAAGTCTCATCCACTGTGAATGATCAAGTGCAGTCACAGACAAAGGTAGTGGCGGTGTGACGTAGCGTTGATGACTGCGGGTGATTCACCGTCATCCCGCATCTACTGTTACATTATTCTTGAGAGCTCTTTACTGTATTACTAATAATCTACTACAATTTCCGGTTCCCCATATTAATGGATTATAAGTTAACCTAGATTGAAAGGTTGCATGACCTTGAGAGTGTCAAAGAATTGAAGTCTCATCCACTGTGAATGTTCAAGTGCAGTCACAGACAAAGGTAGCGGCGGTGTGACGTAGCGTTGATGACTGCGGGAGATTCACCGTCATTCCGCTTGACGTTGCCAGGAACGTTAGCCCTATAAATTCAACCCTTCATATTATCTTCATATTATAAATAAAATATTATTATATAATACCCCCGTAGCAGCAAACCTGCGTACTCGACGCTAAAATGGCGTTGAAATATTTCCTCCCATAAGAGGCCTCGCATGTTAGGTTTTTGCAAGCTTTTCCCCCGTAACTCGATCA
This sequence comes from Allygus modestus, assembly GCA_963675035.1. Lineage (NCBI taxonomy): Eukaryota > Metazoa > Arthropoda > Insecta > Hemiptera > Cicadellidae > Allygus > Allygus modestus. The sequence continues at coordinate 29,794,045 of OY776117.1, forward strand.
GCCAAAAGTACTGGATCGATTTCTATAATTTTGGTGTTGAATTAAAGGTCTTGAACTGTCATTCAGCCGTCAAGAATTTTTATTTTTATTTATGGGAATAACATTATTTATCGTCAAATGTTTACGGGGTCAGCCTAGTTATATATATTACAGTGCTGAGGATGTGGAGCGGCGGCGGCGGCGGCGAGGGCGAGTGAGGCAAGATACGGCCGAGGAAGCCGTAATCAATTCAAGGTGCAGCCAGTAATTATTGTAATGCTACCAGCGACTTCCGGCGATTGTGTTGCCTGGACGTCCTGCGCTCTTCAGGTGTTCAGGTGTTCTCGCCAACACTTCGGCAGATTTATTGTGTGTATTTATTTTGTCTCTGTTTTTGGCTGGTCAATTTTCCTTTTCAGTTACCCTGTAAATTTGTATTTTCATGCATTGAAATGTATTACATATATTTCCTACTGCCCTTTTATAAGTTTGTTATAGTTTGAATCGTTGTATAATATAGGACGGAATTTTGTTGCATAGAATAAAATTTAAATTGCGTGACAAATATTTATACTAAGACTAATTACAGAGGTGAATATAATCGCAAACAACTAGTTTATTCTTGCATTAGTTTGGTTTACCATCCAACAGAGATGACTAATGGTAATAACAAATTAAGAATTTTTTATAGTTTCTTCATGATCATCAGGATTATTTTATATCGGAATAAGTGCGCTTGAGAAACAGTTTGAGGTTAGTTACATTGTGCAAATTGATGCTAACACCATTTGTCTCAATGGGCATTTTGTTTCGTAGTTGAAGCCTGTCGGTGGAGGGATACCTAATCACAACGATGGCCGTACACCGTTCGTAGAAAAAGTATTATTGGATGAACTTAGTGAAAATATTCTACCTCTAAAATTATATTCCTCTTCTCAAGTGCCTGGCACGCCAGCAGATATATTGCAGGGTCATAGAAAGAGGAGGTCAGCAGTAATCGCAATTGCGCCATGAAGCCCGCAACACGTGTAAACACGGCGAATGGAGATGAAGGCAGTAAACCTTGAGATTGGTCCAGGAGTGCAGGAGTGAGATTTCCTGGTCTCGTAACTGTGGCCTTGTAGCAGCAGCGGTGAGTCACCCGTGCCAGTGACGAGTGCCAGTGCCAGTCACTAGCGCCAGTGTACTCGCCGTGTACGTGGGAAGGTACCCTGCGCGAGTGGCGAGTGGAGATGAAGGCAGTAAACCTTGAGATTGGTCCAGGAGTGCAGGAGTGAGATTTCCTGGTCTCGTAACTGTGGCCTTGTAGCAGCAGCGGTGAGTCACCCGTGCCAGTGACGAGTGCCAGTGCCAGTCACTAGCGCCAGTGTACTCGCCGTGTACGTGGGAAGGTACCCTGCGCGAGTGGCGAGTGGAGATGAAAGCAGTAAACCTTGAGATTGGTCCAGGAGTGCAGGAGTGAGATTTCCTGGTCTCGTAACTGTGGCCTTGTAGCAGCAGCGGTGAGTCACCCGTGCCAGTGACGAGTGCCAGTGCCAGTCACTAGCGCCAGTGTACTCGCCGTGTACGTGGGAAGGTACCCTGCGCGAGTCGTGAGTGGAGATGAAGGCAGTAAACCTTGAGATTGGTCCAGGAGTGCAGGAGTGAAATTTCCTGGTCTCGTAACTGTGGCCTTGTAGCAGCAGCGGTGAGTCACCCGTGCCAGTGACGAGTGCCAGTGCCAGTCACTAGCGCCAGTGTACTCGCCGTGTACGTGGGAAGGTACCCTGCGCGAGTGGCAAATGGAGATGAAGGCAGTAAACCTTGAGATTGGTCCAGGAGTGCAGGAGTGAGATTTCCTGGTCTCGTAACTGTGGCCTTGTAGCAGCAGCGGTGAGTCACCCGTGCCAGTGACGAGTGCCAGTGCCAGTCACTAGCGCCAGTGTACTCGCCGTGTACGTGGGAAGGTACCCTGCGCGAGTGGCGAGTGGAGATGAAGGCAGTAAACCTTGAGATTGGTCCAGGAGTGCAGGAGTGAGATTTCCTGGTCTCGTAACTGTGGCCTTGTAGCAGCAGCGGTGAGTCACCCGTGCCAGTGACGAGTGCCAGTGCCAGTCACTAGCGCCAGTGTACTCGCCGTGTACGTGGGAAGGTACCCTGCGCGAGTGGCGAGTGGAGATGAAGGCAGTAAACCTTGAGATTGGTCCAGGAGTGCAGGAGTGAGATTTCCTGGTCTCGTAACTGTGGCCTTGTAGCAGCAGCGGTGAGTCACCCGTGCCAGTGACGAGTGCCAGTGCCAGTCACTAGCGCCAGTGTACTCGCCGTGTACGTGGGAAGGTACCCTGCGCGACACGACTGTGCCTCCATCTGCATAACCTCGCGATCGTCATAGATCGTGTACCCTACGATCACGGATGGAAAAAACACGGTATAGATCAAATGGCGTCACCCGTGGATCGTTTGTTTACAAAAATTTAGAAGAAATTGTAAACTGAAATAAACAGAAATCTGTGTATACCTTCACTAAATGAATTAAAAACTTTTCTCCATTAGGTTAACCAAGCTTTGGTCTGTCGCGGAATCAACTAAATGTATATTTCCCTCTTGTTAGAATGGCCATGCCTTTTTCTAACTTAAAACATGGTGATCAGGATTTGACCAGTTTTATGAGTTGTGTTTGAACCTGTATTGCTTATTTTAACGTGGATGTTTTATTAAAAACTGAGCGCTGGTTTCAATGAGATGGAATTTTATGTATTTCGGCATTCTATATCAATCACGAATCAATCTTGTTATCCTATCCTATATTATTAGAGGGCCTGTATTCCACTGTCTCTCCGAGGTCAAGCTCATCGCAATCAAAAGCGTGTTATTACGCGATACTCTACAACATTCTCCGCGTTCTGTGGGCCCGGCCGCACCGCACCGTGACTCAAGAGGTTTACGCGTTACGCGAGCGGCAGGACTCTCTGTTCAATAGGAGGGATTGAATACAACTGAATTGTCGGCTCTAACGACCCGCGACCGACGGGGTCACGGACAGGCGGCCGTGGCCCGTAGAAAGTGGGGGTGTCAACCCTGAGGCCTGCTGCATATGTTTACAATCGTCGTATCGCCATCAGCCTCAGGGCTTAAAATTATGCGCTAAGTTTTGTCTAAGTTCGAAAAGAGTTTCGATACATTTCATTAATTTGTTGTAATAGTTGTATAAACCATCAAAGAAACTCGAGCTAGATATATTCTTGTCATTCTTGTATTATAAGATTTGGCATTCGACATCAACGCTTTTAAAATAAATAAATGTAAAAACACCACTTCGCGCTTCACAAGGTCCTTCTGCCTCGGAATCGCACAGGTCATGTTGTTAATTCATTAGTTGTTTTTATTATGTCAGCATGTGACATGAATTATTTTGCATTGGAAATTCGCTAAGTACGCAGGTTTGCTGCGACGGGGGTATTTATTATTAGCCCAGTCAACAAAGGTTTAATGTCGGAAATAATTCCCCCGAAGCTGGATTTTTCACAGATGATAGAACACGTTTTGACATGCATTTTTACAAAAGTCCCCGGTTTTCCCCCTTGTGCTTCACCCCCACCCCCTTTTTAAGTTGATTTTGCAAGCGTTTCGTAATATGCTAATATCTCCACAACTACTGCACCAAATCGAACATTTATTTTTTCGTTGTGTTCCATGTGAGTAGGCCTATAAAAAAGGTTATTATCAATATTTTGATAGAAGCATTATTTCCTTTGCAATTTATCAATAAATTAAAATTATTAATATATTTAATAATATTTTACTCATTATTTGCAAATAAAATTGTCTTGAGACTATTTATGAAGAAATATTTGATTTAGTTATGTAGAAAATATTTTAAGCTTAAAAACGATGTATAAATCAATATGGGTTAGGGAAGGGAAATGGGGTACAGGCTAGAACAAAAGTGGGAGCGCTCAACTATATAGGTTTGGCGGTTTTGCGCATGAAATAGTGCTGTAAAAATAAGTAAAAATATTAGCACAACCTAGAATTTTGGTTCACTTGTTGTCACTTTCTTCCTGTACAACATACTAAAAGTCCTCCCCTAAAATTGATGCCGTAATGGAGCCGCCTTCTTGGAAAATGGCAACCATTTTTCACTTTTTTTCTTATTACTCTTTTATTATTGATGATAGAGAGGCTATTGATGATTTCCAAATAATGTTGGATATAAAGAGGTGTACAACTTTGCTAATTATCTTGTTTCCTCTAAACATTACGGTTTTCGTGTGATTTGAAGTTATAAATATATGCAAAGGGTGAGTCAGACCACAATTAGTCTAAAGGCATAAAATACTATATCTGTACTAAATCACATATGTAAAATGTATTAAAAATAGTCTTATTAAAAGTCTACATTATATGCAGGATGCTCAAAAACGAAGGTCACGAGTTGGAACCTCAAAATAATCTTGTCTGAACCTAAAGCGAATTATACATAATTTTAAAGGTCTCGTCAAAAGAAACATTTTGGAGGAAACAGAATCCAATTATCTTTATCCGTTTCAAAATGACGGCTATTTTAGTGAAAAATGATGATATTTACGAAATACTCTGTATTTTCCAAATGTATTGTTTCCGATTGAAGTTTCTTACTGGAAATAAACTAAGCTTTGCTGTGATGTGATACATGAGAGTTGTTTTATAACAAAATTACTATTTTAATAAAATCTAATTTAGATATTGTTATGAGGCCAAATTTATAAAAGCCTTATATATGGCTAAAAGCATACAATTATTTGTCAAGGTTTTAAAAATCTGAGCAATGTTGTGATTTACACAAACCTCGCTAAGTTATAAAGTTTCTCGAATTTCCAAAACCTTTACAATAATTGTATGTTTTTTTGCCATTCGCTATTTGCCTTTTAAAATTTTGGCCTGATAAGAATATCTTCGAAATATATATTTTTAATCGAGTTTTAAAACACATCTTATATGATAATATTGAATATAAATAAATACTGTATAAAATAAGTAAATATTATTTCATGTAAGTTCATAATCTTGTAATAGACTGTAATTTCTCCATTCGCTAACACATACAACTGTTATTTCATTGAGTACCACATCAGGTGTAACAACCGTACCTTATGGTCGATATGTGTCAAAGATACACAAACCTCATAAATTATAAAGTTGCTAGAATTTGCAAAACCTAGCATCGCTGCGTGACACAGCGACTTGATATGCGAGGTAAAGGTAAATGATGCACCTTGTTTTAGTTACCTACAGGTCTTCAATAATTGTTGGGAATTGGTACTTCAGTCCACAAACTAACGGTAGATCAGGACTTGCGCTATTTTGGTTCAGAATCATACTCAGAGACCAGATTTAAGCAATAATGCAGATTTAATTTTAATCTCAATACACTCATTGACTTGCGTTAAACATGTACCACTAAACATGGTATAAATATATTTATGAGATAAATTTAATTAATGACATTGCAAATAATTGAACGTAAACAGTGCAAGGGATTTTTATAGTTAAGGAAGTGTGTGTAGTGTATCATGTTTGTATGTGGCCGACATGGGTAATTGATTTTGTTACGCTTTTTCAGACGAGAAACCTTGGCGTAACGAACAAAATTTTCTCAGAGCTATCAACTAATTATGGCCGATGAGCGTATGATCAGAATTCTCACACTACCGTTAGCATAAATGGTCCGACAAATTAAACCCATATGTGAATGAATATACACCGCACAGTATACGTGTTTAGTAATCATATACGTTGGTTAGACTTGTCTCTCTTTAAATTTTCTCAAATTTGACTTATTAGGGAAACTTTATAAATTTAATTTCCAATTTAAAACAGTAATCTGAAAATTATCCAACTGACTCCAATGGAACTTTCTTGTTATATTATTAGGATTCATCTGATCGAACAAAAGTGAATGCCTATAAGAATGACATGGAATTTTAGAACACCCGTGGGGCGGAGCCCATAAAACTTTCTTAAAATATATTTGTAGTGCTTACCTATCCATACGTTATGGAAAGAGTACCTTAGTGTGAGGGCGTAAACCGAATGCCGTGTTTCTAGGTATAGAGGAGTGGCTTGGGGTTGACCGGGGTTTCGTCTTTATATATATATATATATACATTCGATACATTTACAGAGTGGTTTGAATGCAGATTGATATTTTATAGTTATGATATTAAGTCTGTTTAGAACATCATGCATTTGCATTAGGTGAGTGATATTTGGGAAAAGGGAAACGCTGGATGATATCGGAAATTTAGGCCAAGATTTTAATATGACTGAGTAGTTATATATATTCTTCTATATATATATATATATAACTACTCAGTCGTATTAAAATCTTGGCTCGTATATATTCTTCTATATATATATATATATATATATATATATATATATATATATATATAACTACTCAGTCGTATTAAAATCTTGGCCTAAATTTCCGATATCATCCAGCGTTTCCCTTTTCCCAAATATCTCTCACCTAATGCAAATGCATGATGTTCTAAACAGACTTAATATCATAACTATAAAATATCAATCTGCATTCAAACCACTCTGTAAATGTATCGAATGATTGGAATGAACGGGTCAGCTCGTACACAGAACCGCAGCCGAACGGTAACCGACACCGCGGCGTGTCTCATTTCATCCGCAGGTTATCGACAGTGAGCGACCCGCGGTTTTCCTGCGGTCACATCTCGAGTGGTTGGAAACGTCGGACGGACTACTCTCTGTAACCTCGTCCGGTCCGGTTGACTGGTAATCAATCAATGAAGGGCGATTATCATAATTTAAAAGTTGGGAGTACCTATCTGATTTCACAAAATGGGTTCGAAAAGCAGAGAAGTATGCTAGTTAGTTTTTAACGGTTTCCCGGATCGCCGAAACTTTTGTTAGTGTATTACTGCATACTGACCTGAGAGTTTCGCATTGTTTAACTGCAGCCTTCGGCCTCAGTTCCTCAGTGTTTCATTCGCTTCGCTCGTTATATGATCATGGCTTCTCGTCTACGGCTAGTCTTATTTACACTCCGCATTTATATATCAAGTTTTTAGTGAATTAAAATAATACTTCAGTCTAAGTGGAAAACACTCTGAATACTTTTTACGTTGTTTGATAAATATAATACAGACTCTCATGTTCTATTGTTCAGATTATTTTATTCCTTGAGGGGTTTTTCTTGCATATTATATTATTGTTTTTGTTGTTTTGGTGTTCTGTTTACGCAATGCGAATTGAAGTCCCCTCGGGATCTAACTCATTGACTGTCTTGCCATTTAGAAGAACAAAAGGCATTTAACATGTCTGCGCGAAGAAATAAATTTTAGTGTACAATATTTGTTCAAATGAATAAAACAATTATAATGCAGTCCGGCTAAAATGCCTTAGTCGATCATACACAACGAAGTTAATGTATTATCCTATACTCTAACATGAGTAAGGTTTGCTTGCTTGCTTGCTTGCGTGCGACACGGATCTCAAAAACGGCTCCAACGATTTCCTTCAAATGTTCAAAATAACTAATTTCTGGTATAAACATAAGTCCTAGACAGGCCTCATCCCTAGGAAAAATCAAATAATGTAAAAAAACTCAAATGAAAAGTTTACAAAATTAACTTTGGGCTTATGGAGTTTCAAATCAAAACAAAAGAATTGTAACAGCTCTTCATAATCAACCAGGGAACTGTCAAAGTAATACTCATGTTGTTTCTGATTATTAACATGTGGTTTCCTGAGAGCAGAGATTAAAAGATTTGAGTTGAGATTACATATACAGAGTAGGAAAATAAATCAAAGGGACGTTGAGCTATAAATAACAACTAGAGGGACCTTAAAAATGTAGAAAAGAGGCAAATGAATAATACAAATCTGATTATCAGTAGGGGGAAGTGGTGAAATATTACTCCGAGTCATCTAAACAAACTGACTGGCCTTACCCCGAGCAAAGCTCGGCCCCCAGGTACTGTTACACAATCCGATCAAGAAACATACTCAATAGCTTGATCAACTGTTTAAATTGCCCTAACCTTAGGTTCAAAACCAAATCCTTTTGCAGTTTGCTTTCTAGACGATTTAATTCTGTAGTATCCGCAAATACAGCTTACCTTTGGGACAGGTCGGAAAAACAAGTTGTTATCATGGCATTAGTATAGTTTAAGAACATTGGTCATCCAGTGTGTAATCACAAAATACATACTCACGTGAAAAATTTGGGGAAAGTAAGAGAACGCCTCTGATGTTCACTGATCAGTGATTAGAGGCGTTCAGGGAAAGCGCGGTAACAACTAAATCGAGAAATAGTACATTTATTGTATTTTCTCAAACAAACTTTATTAGATCTTCTGTTAACTGAGTCGTTTAAGAACCAACATAAAACGAAGAAATTAAATCAGATTTGTAGTTTACAAACATTTCTAGGACATTACAAAAAAGCAGAGTCAAGTAAGGTAAGACTTTTAATAGTGTTAATTATATATTCTATTTTAATATAAATCTAATTTTGAATAATGTAGTTTGACGTCCGATTACATTCGAATTACACGTTGATGATTATACACATGTAAAACAAGATATTTTTCAAGCTTTTGCAAGCTATAGGTATTAAACTATTTTGTTCAACAAAAAAAAAAAAAACACGATGTTAAATAAAATATTTTAAAGTTAGCAACCGTATTGGAAAATGGTGGTCGAACTTGAAAAAATCAAAGTTGTAATGGACACTTAAATGTCACCCGTTTAAAGTTTTTTTTTGTAAATGTTATCGTTTCTGAACTACCATGCAGAACCATAATAAAGACACCCAGAGTTAAGAAAAATACTTTGTCTAATACTGTTCAATTATATTAAGTTTGTCGCTTATCGAGGCTTTATAAAGTATTTATTTGAAATTTCATTTAGAGTTATAAGAATGGTTTTCACTGATAAGGTGTTTAACAACTGATGATTTATTTAACTGTGTGGTTTTTGGAAGGTGCTCTTTTTATAGCGTTTTGAATCTACGGGTAGTCTAGCTGCTTCATATTTAGGTTTATTTTGACCCGTAGAGTTGATATATTTCTCTAATGAAATAAAATAAAGCTCGATGTACCATCGGCCCAAAAATTATAAATATTATATTAAACAAACAAGTAAAGGTCGATTTGTATTTTTGTTTTTGATTGTTGTTAGTGTCAGTATAAAAATTTATAATTGTATTGGTGTTTTCCTGTGTAAAAATGTGCTTGGTTATTATACATCTTCAAAAATGTATATAATATTAGTGGATTAAATTGCGCTTTATTAATGCGGTGGATAGGTAATGTTTATTTATTCAAAAAATTTAAATTAAAAGTTAATATATAGCTTAATCCATTGCAAATAAAATGACATGTATTGTGTATTTAAGTTCAACGCGATTTTTTATTGTTTAAGATTAGGTAGTTATAACTGATAGTATGGAGTTACATTATAAAACAACTGAGGGGCCTTGGCTTTATATATTTAAAAGGAAACTAAAAACTTCTTAAGCCCACTTTAAGTTAATATATATATATATATATATATATGTATATTTTTCTTCAACAAGTTCTTTTACATGATGGTATACATTTTTAACACTAAGTTAAATAACATTCTTCTATGCATAACTGTTAACAGAGTCACAAGGAGTGATCTATCCAGCTTATCAGTGCAACACGTATTAGAAGTTTACATCTTAAACAGCTAGGGTCTTGGCGTAACTTGTTTGACCGTAATTACAGGAAAACTATATAATGCATTTATATTTATTTGTCAACCCTCTTGCAACAAAAAAAAAAAAATATCCGGCAATTAAGATGATATTGGTATCAAGGCCAGACGGGGCTGTAGGTCAAAACACACACATGCCCGTGTTCTCACACGCGCACACGCGACCACACCCTCGGGCGGTCGACAGCGCAATTTGCATTCTCCGGACTGGTTCCAATGGGCAGTTTAGCTGCTAATAAAGCAAACGACATCATAACAAGAGGATGCGATGTTCAGACTTATTTATCGAAACTGGAGGTCGCCGGCGGTTTAACGGGTTGTTGAACAAGATAATTAGCTCTGCGCGACAAGACAAGTGCCGTAGAAAGTGCCTCTAGCCTCACGCTATCAGCGACCAGCGGCCGCCGCGTAATGGCGGGTGACTGAATCGATTACATCATGATTGCTGTTGGTTTCCGCTTGTTTAATGAACCTATCGAAGGTGAAACGTGATTGGTGTGTGGCATAGCAAATGTTATAACGTGTAATTATTGAGAGTGTTTTTAAAATTCATTTTGGGTAGTCTCAATTAATATCATACAATTACGTGGTAGGAAACAACTGTTCCATTACTCAAACTGTATAAAATAACGTATTATAAAAAACCCCAAAATAAATTTGAACGAAACCATTCATTTAGTTGTTTACTACCTGCCTTTAGGAATTGACCTTTACAAACGGCACAAAGCTGCCAGATTATAACATAGCTCTTAAACTGAAAGTCATTAAATGCTCACGAAAATCAAATTCGAACAAATTTATTGTCTCAGGGGACTTCAAATTGGGGAGGACCCTATGCAAATTCCGACATGGATTTACCCCGCCGGGGTTAATGGAAAAGTGGACACGTGAACACACCCGGTTAAACAAGTTTCTCAAAAGATTAGCTATTAAGTAAAATTATCACAATACCCCTTATAAGTATATAATTATAAATTAAGATGTTATGTACTCTTTAAGCTAACAACCTTTAGTAGTAATCACTTCTTAATTATGAAATGTATTTAACAATGTTGATTGTTTGGAGGTTTAGTTGAGAGTTTTTATTTTTGTTGTTTGTGTACTTTTGAGCATTTGCTAATCACAGTTGTCTGTACAAAGAGGTCTTTAGTTATCTACAGTAGTTCCTGTGATGTGTACAATTTGTACTAAACTGTAATGCTAGTTTAATTATCCCACATGTAATGTATGTATAAGAACTTTATAAGTTTCCTTGTTTATCTATTTTCTAAATTTACATGATTAAAAATTATTGTTAGTTTGAATACAATTTTTTGTCAACTTATGTTTGTTGTGCTCCTTTTCCCTTGGATGGTAAGAGAAGGATTGAACTGCCCGATTTCTCCCACAACATGGGGATAAAGTGCCACTGGATATCAAAAACACAATGTTTCTATATAAAGCCTTGAACGTATTGGGCCCATAAATACTTATACTACGAGTATATTGTAAAAGGTTTTTTAAGTGGTGGTAATTTATTTGCTTTTATAAAATAAAATAAAACTTGTACGTTTTATTTGATATCGTTTTAAGAGTTAAAAATGTAATTAATAACCAGAGATTTATTGAATATATCATACATCCATACAATTACAACCATACAATTTGTTACTATTTTACTCTGGGCTCCAACATTTACAACATGAAACCTTGAATCTCCCCATCCTAACAGTAAGCAACTTGGACTTAAGTTCAAGGGGGTTTGGTTTAAAATTGCGTGTGTGTTCTATTAAAAAAAAAAATAAATAAATAAATGTCAGTTGCATTAAAATACAACAAACAAATCTCAAGTTAAAGTTCTCTTCCAAGCCACATTAATTAGATTTATTAAATTTTCACATCAATTAATCATAATATATCAAATTAAATTTAGCAACTATTTCAATATCAAAACTTTAAAAGTATTCCTTCGAAATGCCGGATTTCTAGTCAATGTTCTGAAAGTATTAGTCAGAGCACATGTCACAAAATCAAGTTAATAAAAAATACAGATATTCAAATTGAATTAATAATAGTGTTGACCAATTTCGATGAGTGTTTTATTATAATATGATGGTAATTTTGTGTATAAAGTCGTAACAGAGCAAGAATTTATATATTTAGGCTTCAGAGCTCTGCCCAAGGACTTGCAAGTGTCCATGTTATACATAAGGAAGAGAATTTTATTTGTTTTATGTCACAAGCGATTTTTCTTAGTTAAATGTGTTGATGGTAATTGATTTGCACGGCGAATTTGATTATTGTTTGTCTGATTAAGTTGTAGAAATAGTAATTGGTTTACGTGCGTGGCATATTGGATTTATTTGAGTGGTCGGAGTTCGATTTGATCTCGATATTTGTACGTGAAAATTGGCGTAAACTAGATTTATTGGAAACAATTTTTATATTGATTGAGTTTTTATAAATTAATGGATGTGAGATTTGTCTGATTAAATTATAGACATATAAGACTTTTACGTTAAATACCTAACTCAAAGATCACGAATAGAACACTAGAAATGTAAAACTGTAACGATGTTTTTTTTTTGGAAATGGTTAAAGATGGAATTAAAAGTTGCAATTACCTGCCAGATTAATGACGTTTAGAATTAATATTCACCTGACGTGTTCGTATTCAGGCGTAGTTTTATTAAATTCGATGGTTATGTTAGTAACTATTTATGGGTTAAAATTAAAATTACGCTGTGGTTAAGGGGTGGGGGAGACCATTTCGGAATTGTCTAGCCAAGGAAGGTATAATTGTATGGTTAACTATGTAAACCGCCAGGAAGGGGACTAGGACTCTGGACTAATCTGACCTTACCTAGGTAGCAACAGTTTAATAAAAACCTATCAATTAAAAACCTAACAATTTGTATAATTTAGTTGACGTCGCTTGCTATTAAACCAAACAAATAACTAACAATCAAAATAACTTCATATTGAGCAGGTGTCTGATGGTGAATTTTATTAGATAGAGTGTAATATGGTAAAAAAAAAAATATATTGTAGTTTTCTCATTATTTAACTATATCGAGGAAAAATTAACTTTTACAGTAATAATTATTTTAAATAGAGTCTCTCATTTACAAAAAAATAGCGTTAAAAGCTCAACTAGGACAACGGAAAAAAGTATATAATACAACTTGGACGTGTATATTTTAAACACACCTAAATTTTGAATTTCAGTACACGTTTAAATGGTAAATAGTATCAAATGAACCGACAAAATAAAATACAAGAGTATTACGTCGACGCCGAATTAAATTACTTTTGCGGCGCGGCGAATATAGTAGAGTGCATCTGCCCCCACGGACATCTGCCTTTGCACCTGCTCCTCTGTCGGCTATAAAAGCGGAGCAGTCCGCGGTCTCTTCGCAGTAGCTTGCCGCCCTTTACGGACCAACGTCCGACTGGGTTGCATTCTGCTGCAGCGTAGGTCTGTTAAGTGTGCGTTGGGCCCGACGCGCAATTAACAGATCCGCGCCCTTGCATGTGTTTGTTATGCATGGTAGATTGTTAGATTAACGCTTGTAGTTTGCTAGTAAATGTAGTTAGTGTTTGTAATTAATGTTTGGTGTTGGTTTTTTGAAGTGTTTTATTTACTAATATGTACCTTCCCTACAGCTCCCTTTTCTTATGGACATTGATCCAAACTGGGTAAAGTGTCCCTATTTTTATCCGTGGGGTTTAACTTGTAAATATAAAATCGGTCCTTGTAATCATACCTTGGTCAAAACTTGGGTTCGCAGTAGATTGGTGCCCGTTACTGACCCACGTCCGACTGGGTTCCAGTTTGCTGTTGACCTTTGTACAACCGACCTTGGGTGTTCGTTGTAAATTTTTGCGAATACTCCCTGCAAACCATTTGTAACTTCTTGGGGGTTAATCAATAAAAGGTTCCGGTTATCAGGTTTATTGCCTATAACTGTGAGTATTTTTCCTTTTGAATTTTAAAATCAGTCTTTGTAATCCTACCTTGGTCAAAACTTGGGTTCGCAGTAGATTGGCGCCCGTTACTGACCCACGTCCGACTGGGTTCCAGTTTGCTGTTGACCTTTGTACAACCGACCTTGGTTGATCTTTGAAAAATTAACTTTAACTTTAACTGTTCAATTTGTTTAAATATTTGTGGGTAAAGTCTTTTATTTTTTCAAAGTAATGTAATATGTTTCTCATCCCTTTCCTAACCCCTCTAAGGTATGGCGCGCAAACCGACCTTGTGTCAATACGGCGCGTAAACCGGTTGACATTACCTTTCTTAGCCTGAGAAACTGTTGTGATTCTTTCTTCTTTTTTTGGGGGGGTTTTTTCTTTATTTTTCGTTATTAAAATCATTGCTTGTAATTCCCTGTCCCCTAATACAGAGCGGGGAATAGAGCAGTTTGTGGTCCAAGTGAGGATCACTTACTGCTCTATTCCCCGTTTTGGCAACATGTTCAGATGACCTTGAGGACTTAGAAGATTCTCGTTTCTTAGAGTACTACCCAAGAATGCAGGCTCACTCTGTCAGCTGTACAAGGATAGCTTATTCTCAATGTTTAGTGGGTACTTAGGTTACGCGGATTGATCAAACAAACAAATTGGTGCAAACACAATTCAGATCCGACCAAGGGTATAGCAGCAACAGCGAAAAAACAACTATTTTCAAGGTCAAATCTAAATAATTTCTTTATTTCTAGTTTAACATATGCCAAGTGGGTACTCTACTGTCGCGGCTTGGCAAAATAAACAAGAAGGTGCAAACACAATTCAGATCCGACCAAGGGTATAGCAGTAATAGCCAAAAACAACTATTTTGAAGGTCAAATCTAAATAATTTCTTTATTTCTAGTTTAACATATGTCAAGTGGGTACTCTACTGACACGGCTCAGCAAGACGAACCATAAGGTGCAGTCAGAATTCAGATCCGACCAAGGGTATAGCAGCAACAGCGAAAAAACAACTATTTTCAAGGTCAAATCTAAATAATTTCTTTATTTCTAGTTTAACATATGCCAAGTGGGTACTCAAATTACGCAGACCGATCAGAGGAACAAGTTGGTGCAAACAGAATTCAGATACGACCAAGTGTATAGCAGTAATAGCCAAAAATAACTATTTTGAAGGTCACATCTAAATAATTTCTTTATTTCTAGTTTAACATATGACAAGTGGGTACTCAAATTACGCGGATTGATCAGAGGAACAAGTTGGTGCAAACAGAATTCAGATCCGACCAAGGGTGTAGCAGTAGCCAAAAATAACTATTTTCAAGGGCAAGCCTATATAACTTCTTTATTTTTGGCTTAAAGTTATTGTGCGATGTAAAACTTGGTGGGGGGACTGGTATGGTGGGGGGACTGGTGTGGTGGGGGAAGAGTCGAGTACCTAACCTACGCGCAAACGCTACATCACTATATGTCTAGCTCTTGCGCGGTACACATGGATTCACAAATACAAGACAATAATGTTTCTTCCACATCTTTATCTTTTAATATTTACCAAGCTGACACTAATGAATCGACTGATCAAATACAAGTACAAGAAGTGTCTACCACAACATCCTCTGATACAGAAGCAATTACGTTATCCTTGATGGGATTTAACTAATTGATATTTTATTCATAGTCTTCCTCCCCGCTCCAGCTGCCATCTGCCGCCTGCCACCTGCCGCCTGCCATCTGTCGTCCGCCATCTGCTCCGCCCCCACCACACTTTTACCCCCACCATTTTGTTTGATACCAAAACGCTAGCTAGCGAATAGTCAGTACACCTCCGGCTCTCGACCGGTGAACATCGAGCTCTCCGAGACGCTCTTCACAAAATAACAATATCATTTCACTCAAGATCTGATAGATGTTTCTATTTCATTGCCGTCAGGTATTATTTCCACCTGACAGCAATGAAATGCAAACACCTAACAGAACAGATAGGTGTCGAAAACACAACATGGACTCTGCGCAGGAATCAAAGTATCTACCGTCTTTCATCAGAAAGCGAAGTGATGGCCGCAACTGAATTATTGTAAATAAAATAAAGTAATATTTGTAATTGTACTACCTCGCACTCGTTTCATTCGATTGCTTCATTCGATGGTTTTCATTCGATATTTCTTATCGATTAACTATCGAATCACAATCGATTTTACGAGTGCGAGGTAGATTTTTTTAAAAAAACTTCACCGTGACCTTGAACTTTGAACTTTACCTCATTTCGTCACAAAACCGCCTACGTCACTGGCTCAGCCTCAGATGACGTATTTTTTCACTCAGCGCATCCGGTCACTGACCGGATGTGACGTCACTTCCGCCCCAGCAGCCCCAAATGCACACTACTGCTACTAGGTTTTGCAAGTCTGGGCAGACACGCGATTTTCATGTCCGGGGATGTCGGAAAGAAGTTGGAGACAGTGGTTTGAATTGTTTGCTTGGGCTGAGGGGAGAGGAGCCGGGTCATGTGACGGCCACACATGCGTGGTTTCTGGAAGTTTCGGTCCAAAGCTTATAAATTCACGCTCGTCGGGGGCCTGTGCAAATTACCGTACAAATCTTGAGCTGAAAGTGTGTCGACAGGCTACCCTATGAGACGTGAATTCTTCAGATTGGAAGGGTTCGAAGCGTTTCTATTATTGGGTAGAAGATAATCTAACAGCAGACTGATTAAGTACTGAAAGAAGATATTTGTATTATTAAAGCACAGTAAAATCCCAAAATCGAAGAAGTCACTTTTATTTTTAAACTTTGAAGATAGACAAGCAAAACTAAGTTTTATTTTATTTTGAAAGTTTTAATTATTTTATTTGCAAAAGATAAAATATTTTGTTTATTTAAATAAAACCAAGACAATTTGTTGATTTATATTTATTTTATAAAGACGACTTCTTGACCTCAAGAAAATAGTATAGCCTGCTAGGCAGCGTTATCGCATATGACGATACCGCTGCTCACCTATGTTTGGAACCCTCATATATCATAAGAGTCCACCTTTCTAGGAAACCAATATGGATTATTGAATCCTTAGCCCATGTCCTTGGTCAGTGCCCATGTAGTAGTCAGATAAGGAATACCAGACATCACCAGATAAGAACAATTATAGCTGACCAATTCAGAAAAGAAGTAAAGTATGAAGTATATGAAGAAGTCACCGGTTTAGAAGAAAATGGATCCATCAGAAGATGTGATATTATTGTCATTGACAGAAAAGTTGATAAATGTTTTATTATTGATCCCACTGTACGATTTGAAACAAATCTTGATCAAACCTCAGAAGTACACCAAGAAAAAAAGAAAATTTATGAACAAACATTTAAATATTTCAATGAAAAGTACAACATAAGAAACTTTGAGGTCATTGGTATTTTAATTGGTGCAAGAGGAACAATTCCAAGTTTTGTTCAGGAAATGTGGAGAAGATTTAAATTAGATAACAAAATTTTGACATTAGTTGCTCAGACTGCAGTAAAATACTCAATTAGTATATTAAAAAATCATCTATACAACCAAATTTAAATCCCAAAATTTTTGTACAAGTATTCTTTGTCTTGAGGCAATTCACATTGGTGAAAAGATGTTAATTTTTAAATAAATTATCTGTATATATGTGAGGTGAACTACCTTTGTAACAGACAAAACGTCGGGCTTCTATGTAAAAAATACGGGTGGAACCTTAAATCAAGTAAATTTAAAATATGTATTTATTTCCACTGAAAGTAACATGGTTTATATCTTACCTACTTAATCATGAAATTTGTAAACAAGCAGAGGTTGGAGCGTTGTCACTTCACCTTAAGGCAGACGTTTCATCTATTGTGGCCCGTTGCTAGACTTGTAGCTGCCAAAGAGACTAAGAGGCCATTGGTGTTTGTATTTTTATTACGACCTATGAAAAATCTGTGGGAATTGTTGATACGGTAAAATCGCCACTAGGCTGTTTTAAAGTAAAACAAACGGGTTTAATACAGACAATTTTAAAATCACACTTAAGAAACAGTCCTGCATCAATTCTCGTTCCGAGGCAATGAAAATGAAGTTACCGATTCATGGTGTATGAATAATGAAGTAGTTTGGTGTGTTGCAACTCGTATTCGTGCATAAAGCAAACTCTGAAGCGGCTGGATTATGGGACTATAGCTTTAAAGCGTGTTTGATGTTTAGCATTTAAAATGATTAGTATTAGAATTCCCAAAACAGCTTCAAATATTTACAACCATCATTTATTTATATGATCTTTACATAATTGAAAATATATTTAATTAAATATAATAAATTCCTTTAAGTCCACTTTTTTAAATTTATAATCTTTGAGTAATTTGTTCATAGAGGAATTTATAATAAAATCAAATAGTACTGTTGGTTAACGAATAGTTTATGTTTCATCAGGTAAAAGCAATGGCGCAATTGTAACTTTAACAAATTCAACACAAATAAAAAAAAACTCCATTCATAATCAAATCGTTAAATAACAAAAATAAAAACCTATCCCGACAATAAATTGGGTCATTTCCCAGAATAACACCTTTACAAGGTCCGGTTTCACATTGCAATGACATCCAATACTAATAGGTCCAATACAAATTGCAATTTTTATTCCCTGCCCAATCACCTGAATGTTTACTTAGAAAGGACGTTCGTCACATACATTGTATTAATTTTAGTTTTTCAACAAAATTGGTAACAACAAAAGTTACCAGCTGCCATTTTTGACTAATTGTTCCGTTTCAGATCGAGTTTGTGCAAGTAAAATAAGAAATTGACTACTTGGTTACTTGAAGCCTTGATTTGGCGTTGTTTATGTTTACTTTTAAAATAAATTCATATGACTTGATATGTTTGGCATTCCGTAATAATTACAAAAGGCTTTACTCCTTCACTACCGACCATCCCGTACGCCATGATTCAGAGTTGTCTCAACTATCCTAATAGGTTTTTCATTTCAAAGTTTTAAATACCACCTTAGGGAGAACGTGCACTATCTCGACCACAATCACGACTACGACTGCGACTCCTACAAATCTTGGGCGAGGAGAGAATTTTTTCTGAGACATTTGACTTCGTTTTCTTTTTTTTGTAATAGTTCAATTCAGTTAGGCAATTAATTGATAATAATTTTATACTGAAACTCTTTTTAAGATTTCGAAATCTTTAATGCATATCAATTTATAAATCAGAAATCTTTCCTAACGAAGACATTTCAAAAATATATGGGCAATCGTCGGGTTCACTTTCAGCTACCAAAAGTTCAGTTATTGTTATTTATTCATTCATTAAATTGTCAGTTTGCACATTTTAAAACTAAACGTTATTTTTTTCTGGGGGTCTTTTCCAGACAGAAAAATTAATCATTTGTAAACTATAAAATTCAACATTAGATACCACATTCTTAAACAATTTAACAATACTCGCAAAGTTTCAGTTAAAATAAATCATCACTTAAGTGGTATATTTAATAGGGTTTCTTTTAGTAAGATATTTACAAATACAGTACATAACAATAAAACCCCCGTAGCAGAAAACCTGCGTACTCTGCGAATTTACAATGCATATACATGTATATTAATGCCACATAAAGCCACATACCAAGTTTCATCAACATGCATTCATAAATAAACGATTTATAACATTTTAATTTGTCTCAATAAGAATAGCATTGCAGCTGAGTATGCAGGTTTGCTGAAACAAGGAACACAAAAAAATGGGGTTTTATACAAATAACAATATAAATCAACTAAGTAAAGGCACGAAACCAAGTTTTATTAATTTATGTTCATAACTAAGGGAGATGACATTTTCTCAAAACGAAAAGTTATCATGGTCTCGGGCCTAAGTCTTACCATGCTGACTACGGTAATAGCTTCTTCCCTATAGGGGAAATTTGCTAAAAAGGAAAATAGCACTCCATTAAGACAGCCAATTGTGTTAAACACACTTAAATATAATTACTTGCTGATAAATACAGTTGAAATACAATTATAACAGATACAAAAATAACCTATGTTTAGTAAACATATTTAAATAAAATACAAATGAGAGAATAGTGGAAAATGTAATAAAATACCCACTCGAAGGGTTGTTTTTCGTATTATTAATAACGCTGAAAATATAGTAGGCGTCATAAAACAAGGCTCGGCGGTTTAATGTTTGTTTTGTTGAACATTGTTTTCAATACTTCCTCCAATTCTTTACTATAGTACAAAATAAAACTTGTTCTAACATATCTTCAATTTATAGAATTAGCTAGACGGATTTTAAGAGAAATATTCCTAATTAGTTAACACCTTATTAAGACTACTACAAATACAATATCTCCTTTATTACCTTTTTTAAATATTTTAGATTTTTAACTTTCTCCCACAAGCAAATAAATCCACCGAGTTTGTTTATTTTACAAATTGTTTTAACATTCATTGTAATTCATTGTATGTTTTGATGTTGCTACTCGTCTGGCATATTATTATATTTAAAATCCAAAGTACAGCATCCTGCGAAAATTGGATGACATTTTAAATACATTATTTGGTCTTAAGCAGTCCATCACCACTCGACGAGGTAGGACGCCAGCAACAATAAAAAATGATACATATGTAAAGCTACTCAATAAAACGATATTAGTCTGAATTTTTTCTATTCCTTTTATCATTCATGCAAATTTAAAGATTTATAAATTAGTGATGTATCAAGGAATCTTGGGTATGTTAACAAACTCCCTAAACTGATTTATATTTTCGTATTTTCAGATTCCTTATAATATTATTAAGGTCTTTAAAATATCACATAAGTACAAGTATGACGAAGGTTTGTAGAGGGACGAACGTCGGGGGCCTGTGCAAATTACCGTACAAATCTTGAGCTGAAAGTGTGTCGACAGGCTACCCTATGAGACGTGAATTCTTCAGATTGGAAGGGTTCGAAGCGTTTCTATTATTGGGTAGAAGATAATCTAACAGCAGACTGATTAAGTACTGAAAGAAGATATTTGTATTATTAAAGCACAGTAAAATCACAAAATCGAAGAAGTCACTTTTATTTTTAAACTTTGAAGATAGACAAGCAAAACTAAGTTTTATTTTATTTTGAAAGTTTTAATTATTTTATTTGCAAAAGATAAAATATTTTGTCTATTTAAATAAAACCAAGACAATTTTTTGATTTATATTTATTTTATAAAGACGACTTCTTGACCTCAAGAAAATAGTATAGCCTGCTAGGCAGCGTTATAGCATATGACGATACCGCTGCTCACCTATGTTTGGAACCCTCATATATCATAAGAGTCCACCTTTCTAGGAAACCAATATGGATAGGTGTGAGGTGAACTACCTTTGTAACAGACAAAACGTCGGGCTTCTATGTAAAAAATACGGGTGGAACCTCAAATCAAGTAAATTTAAAATATGTATTTATTTCCACTGAAAGTAACATGGTTTATATCTTACCTACTTAATCATGAAATTTGTAAACAAGCAGAGGTTGGAGCGTTGTCACTTCACCTTAAGGCAGACGTTTCATCTATTGTGGCCCGTTGCTAGACTTGTAGCTGCCAAAGAGACTACGAGGCCATTGGTGTTTGTAATTTTATTACGACCTATGAAAAATCTGTGGGAATTGTTGATACGGTAAAATCGCCACTAGGCTGTTTTAAAGTAAAACAAACGGGTTTAATACAGACAATTTTAAAATCACACTTAAGAAACAGTCCTGCATCAATTCTCGTTCCGAGGCAATGAAAATGAAGTTACCGATTCATGGTGTATGAATAATGAAGTAGTTTGGTGTGCTGCAACTCGTATTCGTGCATAAAGTAAACTCTGAAGTGGCTGGATTATGGGACTACAGCTTTAAAGCGTGTTTGATGTTTAGCATTTAAAATGATTAGTATTAGAATTCCCAAAACAGCTTCAAATATTTACAACCATCATATATTGATATGATCTTTACAGAATTGAAAATATATTTAATTAAATATAATAAATTCCTTTAAGTCCACGTTTTTTTAAAATTTATTATCTTTGAGTAATTTATTCATAGAGGAATTTATAATAAAATCAAATAGTACTGTTGGTTAACGAATAGCTTATGTTTCCTCAGGTAAAAGCAATGACGCAATTGCAACTTAACAAAGTCAATACAAATAAAAAAACTCCATTCATAATCAAATCGTTAAATAACAAAAATTATTAACCTATCCCGACAATAAATTGGCTCATTTCCCAGAATAACACCTTTACAAGGTCCGGTTTCACATTGCAATGACATCCAATACTAATAGGTCCAATACAAATTGCAATTTTTATTCCCTGCCCAATCACCTGAATGTTTACTTAGAAAGGACGTTCGTCACATACATTGTATTAATTTTAGTTTTTCAACAAAATTGGTAACAACAAAAGTTACCAGCTGCCATTTTTGACTAATTGTTCCGTTTCAGTTCGAGTTTGTGCAAGTAAAATAAGAAATTGACTACTTGGTTACTTGAAGCCTTGATTTGGCGTTGTTTATGTTTACTTTTAAAATGAATTCATATGACTTGATATGTTTGGCATTCCGTAATAATTACAAAAGGCTTTACTCCTTCACTACCGACCATCCCGTACGCCATGATTCAGAGTTGTCTCAACTATCCTAATAGGTTTTTCATTTCAAAGTTTTAAATACCACCTTAGGGAGAACGTGCACTATCTCGACCACAATCACGACTACGACTGCGACTCCTACAAATCTTGGTCGAGGAGAGAATTTTTTCTGAGACATTTGACTTCGTTTTCTTTTTTTTGTAATAGTTCAATTCAGTTAGGCAATTAATTGATAATAATTTTATACTGAAACTCTTTTTAAGATTTCGAAATCTTTAATGCATATCAATTTATAAATCAGAAATCTTTCCTAACGAAGACATTTCAAAAATATATGGGCAATCGTCGGGTTCACTTTCAGCTACCAAAAGTTCAGTTATTGTTATTTATTCATTCATTAAATTGTCAGTTTGCATATTTTAAAACTAAACGTTATTTTTTTCTGGGGGTCTTTTCCAGACAGAAAAATTAATCATTTGTAAACTATAAAATTCAACATTAGATACCACATTCTTAAACAATTTAACAATACTCGCAAAGTTTCAGTTAAAATAAATCATCACTTAAGTGGTACATTTAATAGGGTTTCTTTTAGTAAGATATTTACAAATACAGTACATAACAATAAAACCCCCGTAGCAGAAAACCTGCGTACTCTGCGAATTTACAATGCATATACATGTATCTTAATGCCACATAAAGCCACATACCAAGTTTCATCAACATACATTCATAAATAAACGATTTATAACATTTTAATTTGTCTCAATAAGAATAGCATTGCAGCTGAGTATGCAGGTTTGCTGAAACAAGGAACACAAAAAATGGGGTTTTATACAAATAACAATATAAATCAACTAAGTAAAGGCACGAAACCAAGTTTTATTAATTTATGTTCATAATTAAGGGAGATAACATTTTCTCAAAACGAAAAGTTATCATGGTCTCGGGCCTAAGTCTTACCATGCTGACTACGGTAATAGCTTCTTCCCTATAGGGGAAATTTGCTAAAAAGGAAAATAGCACTCCATTAAGACAGCCAATTGTGTTAAACACACTTAAATATAATTACTTGCTGATAAATACAGTTGAAATACAATTATAACAGATACAAAAATAACCTATGTTTAGTAAACATATTTAAATAAAATACAAATGAGAGAATAGTGGAAAATGTAATAAAATACCCACTCGAAGGGTTGTTTTTCGTATTATTAATAACGCTGAAAATATAGTAGGCGTCATAAAACAAGGCTCGGCGGTTTAATGTTTGTTTTGTTGAACATTGTTTTCAATACTTCCTCCAATTCTTTACTATAGTACAAAATAAAACTTGTTCTAACATATCTTCAATTTATAGAATTAGCTAGACGGATTTTAAGAGAAATATTCCTAATTAGTTAACACCTTATTAAGACTACTACAAATACAATATCTCCTTTATTACCTTTTTTAAATATTTTAGATTTTTAACTTTCTCCCACAAGCAAATAAATCCACCGAGTTTGTTTATTTTACAAATTGTTTTAACATTCATTGTAATTCATTGTATGTTTTGATGTTGCTACTCGTCTGGCATATTATTATATTTAAAATCCAAAGTACAGCATCCTGCGAAAATTGGATGACATTTTAAATACATTATTTGGTCTTAAGCAGTCCATCACCACTCGACGAGGTAGGACGCCAGCAACAATAAAAAATGATACATATGTAAAGCTACTCAATAAAACGATATTAGTCTGAATTTTTTCTATTCCTTTTATCATTCATGCAAATTTAAAGATTTATAAATTAGTGATGTATCAAGGAATCTTGGGTATGTTAACAAACTCCCTAAACTGATTTATATTTTCGTATTTTCAGATTCCTTATAATATTATTAAGGTCTTTAAAATATCACATAAGTACAAGTATGACGAAGGTTTGTAGAGGGACGAACGTCGGGGGCCTGTGCAAATTACCGTACAAATCTTGAGCTGAAAGTGTGTCGACAGGCTACCCTATGAGACGTGAATTCTTCAGATTGGAAGGGTTCGAAGCGTTTCTATTATTGGGTAGAAGATAATCTAACAGCAGACTGATTAAGTACTGAAAGAAGATATTTGTATTATTAAAGCACAGTAAAATCACAAAATCGAAGAAGTCACTTTTATTTTTAAACTTTGAAGATAGACAAGCAAAACTAAGTTTTATTTTATTTTGAAAGTTTTAATTATTTTATTTGCAAAAGATAAAATATTTTGTCTATTTAAATAAAACCAAGACAATTTTTTGATTTATATTTATTTTATAAAGACGACTTCTTGACCTCAAGAAAATAGTATAGCCTGCTAGGCAGCGTTATAGCATATGACGATACCGCTGCTCACCTATGTTTGGAACCCTCATATATCATAAGAGTCCACCTTTCTAGGAAACCAATATGGATAGGTGTGAGGTGAACTACCTTTGTAACAGACAAAACGTCGGGCTTCTATGTAAAAAATACGGGTGGAACCTCAAATCAAGTAAATTTAAAATATGTATTTATTTCCACTGAAAGTAACATGGTTTATATCTTACCTACTTAATCATGAAATTTGTAAACAAGCAGAGGTTGGAGCGTTGTCACTTCACCTTAAGGCAGACGTTTCATCTATTGTGGCCCGTTGCTAGACTTGTAGCTGCCAAAGAGACTACGAGGCCATTGGTGTTTGTAATTTTATTACGACCTATGAAAAATCTGTGGGAATTGTTGATACGGTAAAATCGCCACTAGGCTGTTTTAAAGTAAAACAAACGGGTTTAATACAGACAATTTTAAAATCACACTTAAGAAACAGTCCTGCATCAATTCTCGTTCCGAGGCAATGAAAATGAAGTTACCGATTCATGGTGTATGAATAATGAAGTAGTTTGGTGTGCTGCAACTCGTATTCGTGCATAAAGTAAACTCTGAAGTGGCTGGATTATGGGACTACAGCTTTAAAGCGTGTTTGATGTTTAGCATTTAAAATGATTAGTATTAGAATTCCCAAAACAGCTTCAAATATTTACAACCATCATATATTGATATGATCTTTACAGAATTGAAAATATATTTAATTAAATATAATAAATTCCTTTAAGTCCACGTTTTTTTAAAATTTATTATCTTTGAGTAATTTATTCATAGAGGAATTTATAATAAAATCAAATAGTACTGTTGGTTAACGAATAGCTTATGTTTCCTCAGGTAAAAGCAATGACGCAATTGCAACTTAACAAAGTCAATACAAATAAAAAAACTCCATTCATAATCAAATCGTTAAATAACAAAAATTATTAACCTATCCCGACAATAAATTGGCTCATTTCCCAGAATAACACCTTTACAAGGTCCGGTTTCACATTGCAATGACATCCAATACTAATAGGTCCAATACAAATTGCAATTTTTATTCCCTGCCCAATCACCTGAATGTTTACTTAGAAAGGACGTTCGTCACATACATTGTATTAATTTTAGTTTTTCAACAAAATTGGTAACAACAAAAGTTACCAGCTGCCATTTTTGACTAATTGTTCCGTTTCAGTTCGAGTTTGTGCAAGTAAAATAAGAAATTGACTACTTGGTTACTTGAAGCCTTGATTTGGCGTTGTTTATGTTTACTTTTAAAATGAATTCATATGACTTGATATGTTTGGCATTCCGTAATAATTACAAAAGGCTTTACTCCTTCACTACCGACCATCCCGTACGCCATGATTCAGAGTTGTCTCAACTATCCTAATAGGTTTTTCATTTCAAAGTTTTAAATACCACCTTAGGGAGAACGTGCACTATCTCGACCACAATCACGACTACGACTGCGACTCCTACAAATCTTGGTCGAGGAGAGAATTTTTTCTGAGACATTTGACTTCGTTTTCTTTTTTTTGTAATAGTTCAATTCAGTTAGGCAATTAATTGATAATAATTTTATACTGAAACTCTTTTTAAGATTTCGAAATCTTTAATGCATATCAATTTATAAATCAGAAATCTTTCCTAACGAAGACATTTCAAAAATATATGGGCAATCGTCGGGTTCACTTTCAGCTACCAAAAGTTCAGTTATTGTTATTTATTCATTCATTAAATTGTCAGTTTGCATATTTTAAAACTAAACGTTATTTTTTTCTGGGGGTCTTTTCCAGACAGAAAAATTAATCATTTGTAAACTATAAAATTCAACATTAGATACCACATTCTTAAACAATTTAACAATACTCGCAAAGTTTCAGTTAAAATAAATCATCACTTAAGTGGTACATTTAATAGGGTTTCTTTTAGTAAGATATTTACAAATACAGTACATAACAATAAAACCCCCGTAGCAGAAAACCTGCGTACTCTGCGAATTTACAATGCATATACATGTATCTTAATGCCACATAAAGCCACATACCAAGTTTCATCAACATACATTCATAAATAAACGATTTATAACATTTTAATTTGTCTCAATAAGAATAGCATTGCAGCTGAGTATGCAGGTTTGCTGAAACAAGGAACACAAAAAATGGGGTTTTATACAAATAACAATATAAATCAACTAAGTAAAGGCACGAAACCAAGTTTTATTAATTTATGTTCATAATTAAGGGAGATAACATTTTCTCAAAACGAAAAGTTATCATGGTCTCGGGCCTAAGTCTTACCATGCTGACTACGGTAATAGCTTCTTCCCTATAGGGGAAATTTGCTAAAAAGGAAAATAGCACTCCATTAAGACAGCCAATTGTGTTAAACACACTTAAATATAATTACTTGCTGATAAATACAGTTGAAATACAATTATAACAGATACAAAAATAACCTATGTTTAGTAAACATATTTAAATAAAATACAAATGAGAGAATAGTGGAAAATGTAATAAAATACCCACTCGAAGGGTTGTTTTTCGTATTATTAATAACGCTGAAAATATAGTAGGCGTCATAAAACAAGGCTCGGCGGTTTAATGTTTGTTTTGTTGAACATTGTTTTCAATACTTCCTCCAATTCTTTACTATAGTACAAAGTAAAACTTGTTCTAACATATCTTCAATTTATAGAATTAGCTAGACGGACTTTAAGAGAAATATTCCTAATTAGTTAACACCTTATTAAGACTACTACAAATACAATATCTCCTTTATTACCTTTTTTAAATATTTTAGATTTTTAACTTTCTCCCACAAGCAAATAAATCCACCGAGTTTGTTTATTTTACAAATTGTTTTAACATTCATTGACAGTATGTTTTGATGTTGCTACTCGTCTGGCATATTATTAAATTTAAAATCCAAAGTACAGCATCCTGCGAAAATTGGATGACATTTTAAATACATTATTTGGTCTTAAGCAGTCCATCACCACTCGACGAGGTAGGACGCCAGCAACAATAAAAAATGATACATATGTAAAGCTACTCAATAAAACGATATTAGTCTGAATTTTTTCTATTCCTTTTATCATTCATGCAAATTTAAAGATTTATAAATTAGTGATGTATCAAGGAATCTTGGGTATGTTAACAAACTCCCTAAACTGATTTATATTTTCGTAATTTCAGATTCCTTATAATATTATTAAGGTCTTTAAAATATCACATAAGTACAAGTATGCTACTCTTGAGCCCTGAGCGACTGATACTAGACGGGAGTTCAGGGTGTAGCCGAGGTCCCTATCGCATTAATCGCATTATTCTGTTAAAACATATATTGTATTGACTATTCTATTGCTTAACGTTACATTTTGCTCTTCCCCTGAGATGCGGAAAAACAACAAATAAAAATACATAATAGAAGAAAACAGAACAAAAAATATTGAATCTAAATAATATATGGACGATTAAATAGATGTTACATCGGGTCAACTTGTGTCAACAAAAATGTGATATTAGGTCGCTTGATCATAGAAGTAATCCATCTCACAAATCGACAAAAATCCAATAGTGTGGATGGAAAACATTGTAAACCCCTGACAGATTACTGATAAACTCCATTAATTACAATATGGATAGTGACTACCGATCATATCACCCGATGCCTTGGGTCATTATATTGCAATATGACAATTACAAGATATGCATAAGTATGTGTAAGTGTTCAGGATTGTCTAAGCCATTGCAGTGTGATAGTATAATGTTATGAGTATATCTACTCCTTTACACAGCAGCCTGTTAGCATCGAATACTAGCAATTGTGTCTGAAAAAATACAGTAAATAGAAGAGAGAAAATTTAATTAAATACATTATTAATTTTCGATGTTTGTAAATTTTACATTTTCCTTCCAACAAGTTCGGCTAATAGTTTTATCACTTATAATCTAGTGTAGAATGAAAGCTTGTAATTATAGTGCCATAATCTTGATTAATCTCTTAAGTTGGTACGTCAGGGTTCTCGTACCAAAAGAAATTGAGATGTATTTATCTTAAATGTTTCACTTTATCCTTACTCTGAATAAGTCACTCCCATTTAAAATAGCTAAATAGCTTACTTTAGTAAATCCACTACCCATTTGTTTCTGCAGCAGCTGTAACAATAGATTTTCCGTTCAGTTTTTTTTTTTTTTTTTTTTTCATTGTATAAGACAAACGCACTAAAACAGCTGCGAACAATAGGTGGCAGACAAAGGAGACAGCTAAATAGGAGGCAGAAATGTTTAATAAGAGAAACCCATTTGTTAAAATACGTGTTAACTGAACATTTGTTTCGAATGAAAACGCAGCTAATATCAGGGTTTATTTTTTCTTATCAAGTATAATCCCGTGACTTATAGGGTTTTACAACGTAATCTCCAAATAAAGCTGATCCACCTTTTGAGCTAATTCAAATGTTTCTTTATACAAATTATGTATTTTTAGGTATTTATAGTGTAATTTATAGCATATTGGATTTCGGTCCAAGGGCTTCTAGTTTAATTCAGTGGACTCCAACAGAAAATAGGGGTTTGTAACGCTTACTCGTAAAGCACATATCTTGATAGAAAAGCACTAAAGCAAAATATATACTATGGAGTGTTTTCAGACTAATAGTTTTAGCGAATTTCCCCTATAGGGAAGAAGCTATTACCGTAGTCGGCATGGTAAGACCTAGGCCCGGGACCATGATAACTTTTCGTTTTGAGGTCCCCAGACCCCAAAAACACCATTCGTTCGAAACTGTGTATATATATATATATATATATATATATATATATATATATATATATATATATGTCTGTGAGCACGATAAATCTCGTAAAAATTATCCGATTTTGATGAAATTTGGTATAAACATGTAAAGCAACATTTATGACTTTAAGTTCGAAAACCAGCCAGATCGCTCTATCCGAAGGGGTATTTTGGGGGGGTTTTGTACCCCAAAAATGGGTTTTTCGAATTTTTTACATATAAATTAGGAAATAGTCAAATTTTAGTTTTTTCCATTGGATTTAGCTTAAAAAACACACAATTTGGTATTTTGATCATTTCTCTACGTTAATTGGTTACCGATATATTGAAAGTGCTAAACACAGTACGTTGTCTAATGTTATTCTTATGGAGGAAAAGAAAAAATGTATATCTCGCTTATTTATGAACGTATACTGACGAAACTTGGTATACGGCTTCATCTGGTTGTGGACCATTGATATTTGCTCAAAAAAACAATGTTTTGCCAAATGCTCCCGTAGCAGCAAACCTGCGTACTCAGCCCCATGTTATTCTTATGGAGAATAATTAACGTGTTATCTCCCTTAATTATGAAAATAAAATAATGAAATTTGGTATGTGGCTTTACCTACATGAGTTATATTGATATTTGTATAAAACCCCATTTGTTGTGTTCCTTGCTTCAGCAAACCTGCATACTCAGCCGCCATGTTATTCTCATGGAGAATAATTAAAATGTCATAAATAGTTTATTTTTGAATGTATATTGATGAAACTTGGTATGTGGCTTTACGTGGTATTAAGATACAAATATATGCATTGGAAATTCGCTGAGTACGCAGATTTGCTGCTACGGGGGTATTTTATCGTTCATATAACTCAACATTCAGATTTTCTTAATTACAGATTGTATTATTATTTTGTATCTGCATTCTGGGTAACTTGTTTAGACTTTTCATAGAATTTTGGTAAATTTAATTATATATATATATATATATATATATATATATATATATTATATCTGCTTATAAAAAGTTTATTATTAAATTGTATTGCCATTCCATATTATATACCTATGGGTACAGAAACAAATCTACATTATCTTAGTTACAATATAACATATTAGTTGTAGTTTGACCAGTTTATATATTAAATTGTATTTTTTGTTCAGTATGAGTTTAGCCCGCCTACCCTTAAAGCTTATTTAGTCTCATAAATAGAACAAATCGCATACAAATTTGTTACAACGACAAATATCTACTTTATTTCATATTCTTGAGATTACTAGTCGTTTTCCTATTTATCAAACTTAGTGTATATAAACCATGCAGCTAATAAGGTCAGTAACACGTTTCACCCTCTACTAAGCACCATTTCTTACATACATCCAATATGTTACATGCCCATATGCAGGACATGCTGCATACCTTATAAGCCTCAGAATATGATTCCGAGATGAGTATACGTAAATCACTCCGGTCCTAGGATATGGTTCCTTTAATTAAGGCTTAATGTGAGTCTTTAAATGAGAAAATCTCTGGATTCAATTTTCAATTTTGAAATATCTACAGAGCAAACAGCTAATAGAGCTTGGTTATAATTTATTATTTTTCTTTAATATGTTACTGAAATATTGTATGTTCACATATATTCGCAAAGTTATTGGGTATTTTTTTTATTAGGTATTAGGTTATTTTTCTTTGTAATTAAAAGTAAAATTGAAATAAGAACATTTTTTACTCTTTATTGTTGTTGAGTGTTTACGTTATCTTTATGAAATAAATAACTGCCACCTAGGTACATTTATATAAATGTACCTAGTTTTTAAAATGTTTTGAGGATAAAATACTATCAATAATCTTGGCACCAATAAGCAATATTAAATCACATTCCACCGATCAAGATCCTGCCGTTTGTATTATACATTGTTTTAAAACATTTTATTTGACACCATGTCAAAGGGATTAAAGTAAACAAGTGTTTTAGATTTTGTAAACAATTTTAAAAACATAAACAATGAATCTAAATTTCTATATGCTTTGCAAAAGAGCCACTTTAAATCTCTTAATTTATAATTAAATTATCATAACAGTTTGTAATAAAACTAAAAGCCATGGGAGCAGATTTTTATTTCAACACTCCTGTTTTGAATTGCCGTCTCAGAGAGCTCATTAGTCACAGCGTCAACTGTGAAAGGTGGTCAACTAGTTCAGAATCTAGGCGGATGCTTTACATTAATGGATAGTTAAGGTTTAAAAGCACTTACAACTTCAATTTACAATTGTACTCGAAGAGGTGGAGGAGCGTTTTGATCTAGATTAAATCGAAAGACATCTCTCAGTATATCTGCACAGGAAGCGCAACTGTAACAAATAACAGTAAAGACGGCGGTAAACTGGGTTGATGGGGGGAAAAGTCTTTTGTCCTTACTTGGTTCTCATTTTATTGTTCGAATTTTGTTAAGATAAAATCACTTTTATAAACTACTATAAACAAAACAACAAACATAAACTTCAAAGAGTTTCTATAGGTTTCTGGGGTGATGTAGCTGATTGTTTAATACGTGTACAGGTACACTTTCATATGAAATTGTTACACACTGAGTATGATTTATTCATGGGATGATTAGGCGGTTTCTAAAATTTAAAACACGCACCAAATGTCTAATATTTGCCAACAACATCCAAAGCTCACTTCCTACATAAATGTTATTTTTTGTAACACATCGTTAGTTTTATTACAGTATCATTAAAACATTCAATTAAATCCCGTTCGAATAAACCACAGCTACTCCACAGTAATACATATTTTCCTCTAATTTTTAAACTTCTATTCTACACCAGTAGCAGATATTTGTGGGTTTAGCAATTACAATCCGAATGAAACTATTATTTAAACCCTTAATAAAAATTATAGAATTCATTATTGAAAATTAGGGAATATATAAGATGCATTTGTACTTAATGAGTAAACGTTAAGGTTTTACTTCTCTCTCACAACTCCGTGTTACAGGCCCATTAAAAAACTTAGTAAAATTAAAAATAATTATTTAATCAAGTCCAGTTTTACTTTACTGTTAAAATAGTCAATACTGTAGTTTTCTTTATCTGACTAAGAGGTGTTCAACATATTTCCATTTTATTGCAATTTACAATGTCCGTTTGGAGTTTTCTAACTCAAGAATAAATATAACACATAGATACATATTTTGTTAACAATTTTAATTATACTATATATAGCTACTTTGTGTAAATTTATGAATTTCGTCTAAAATATTTGAACCAATAATCTAACAAATAACTTTGAAAACGGACTTGTTTGCTACATAACCTATTTCTAAACTTAAATAGATATTTATAATTTATTGAGATATTAAGCTAGTCTAGGACATAAAAAGTAGGATACACGGATATAAAAAAACGACAGTATTATTGCGGTTTTCAATGAGACAGTAATTCTTCCTCATTTCACCACCATACAAATTTGTTTATAGCATGTGAACTCAGTGAGTATGAGGGGGGGCTCCGAGCGACGAAGTGATTGGAAAATTCAATCTGCCAGACTGACGGAATATCAAGAGGTTTTTGAGAGATGTTTATTGATATCGGTCTTGACATGGAGACAGCCTCGTTACTGTGTGATGGAATTCGTGAGCAGGAACAAAAATGTGTAATAGCTTAAAATTGCTTATTACATAGATAATATTGAAGAATATTATTTAACTAACAGAAAATATAGTGTGGGGTCAGTCGTACATTATAACAAAGATGTCCTAATCATGCATTAATAAGCGTAACAAGAATTTTAAACCACTCCTAATGTCACTGAGTATTAAAATCTCAAGATTAAATAATTATTTTTAAAATTATTGACACTGATTGAATGTATGTCTTTAAAAAATACATTATCATTGTATATGCTATTATTTTTTTAGTGGATGACAACAAATAATTCTTGATTCGTTATAGTTAAGG
This sequence comes from Allygus modestus, assembly GCA_963675035.1. NCBI lineage: Eukaryota > Metazoa > Arthropoda > Insecta > Hemiptera > Cicadellidae > Allygus > Allygus modestus. The sequence goes on from OY776117.1 coordinate 29,827,449, forward strand.
CGGTCCCACACTTCTCGCGAACAGGCCTGAACATTCGGCCGAACATTCTCCCTAATGTTCACTGAACATTCCGTCCCTTATGTTCCCGTTTGTATTCAAAATTTCGTGCAGCTTCCACACTTCTCGCGAATACTCCGAGCATGCGGAGTTCGGCCGAATGTTCGGGCGTGTTAGCGAGAAGTGTGGGACCGCCTATAAAATGTTTGAGTTACGTAGCGCTGAGCCAGACCCCTCCTTTCTCAAATAATAAAGAGCAACGTCACACCCCTCGTCACCCCTTCAGAGTGTTACGTAGTATTTGTATATCACCTTATCCATAGTCAAATATCATCATATTTTGTCACAATTTTGACTTTAAAAAATGATTTATTCTTTGTTTTTAGGTCAAACAGTCACATTCTAAGTATAATCTTCATTTATCCTTAACAGGTTAAATTCGTTTAACGATTTTAAGGTATCGATAACAATCAATAAACGTTAGTTTAGAAGTGTCAAGTAGTCTAAATATAATTGAATTGATATTAAAAATCGTCCTTTTTATATACTAACGTTATTATATATTTTTACATATATTCCGTACTTTGATTGTAACAGGTGCTACAATATTAATTAACGTAACGCATGTTAGGATAAAAACAACTCTTAAATTAAAACAAAGGTATTTATTTATTTAAGTATCTCATGGTTTGCCGCAAAACCTCATCGTAAGAGAATTGTTACTGTTTTAATGCACAAATTAATAACACCTGTCTCATCCATATATCATGATATGGCTATTTACATTCTACAACAAACTGTTGTGACAAACTAAATTGAAAGCTTCAACCTAATGGCGAAACTTGCATTTAAAGAATACATTGCGGATATTGCACTTATTTAATCTAAGGATTGAAAATTTAATCAAGTCATGCAACGCAAGTTTGCGCCTTAAGATGAAAAACTGCTTGAATCCAATTACTTGCTGGTGACAAACAGCATGTGTTTCAATTTGCATCACAACTGGACATTAGTCTGGAACTTTTTTAATTTCCGGAAATACGGTCAACTTGTGCATTGTGCCGTAGGTTTTTTCTTTTTTTTCTCAACGGAAAATGTCTCTCACTTTAGGATTATTATTTGTACTTCTGTTATCAAAATTTTGTTGCAACGAGTTAAAAAAACACTATTTTATTTTATTAATACAAATTTTCAGAGCTTATAAATTTGTTAAATATGTTAATTAACACATTTAAGTAAGTTTCTGATGTACAAACCTAGAACTAATCTAGTCAGAAACCAAAATTCTTCTCTATATTACGTCTAACTATATTGACAAGTTTTATGAACCGAACAGACTTTGAAGCTTGCTGAGATTCGATTATAAGGCGTCTCATCTCACCTAGGCTAATGGCTCACAAAAAGGGTCGTACCCACCAAGAACGTTAGGACTCAGGCCTACCTTACTTGGTTAAAATATGTCCCCATTACATTAGTTTGGTAAACAGTGACACATAACTTCAAGGAACATAGTTTGTACAGGTCAAATAGTCTAGGGTTTTTAAAGTGGTTTTATTATATTATTATTTATAATGCACGATTTTTAACAGATAAATTAAAATATAAGTTAGGGTTAGCGTCAGCAACGTTTGCTGCAGTTATTAATATTATTTCCTACCAAACAGCTATTTTGCTCATAATCAAATGATAATTCAGAAAAGGTATGATACTATTTTAGTAAAATTGTGCTGGTATTTTGGAACACATTGAAAAATACACATACTGATTAAGAATGTCAGTGTTAGGGACAACATTTTGACACCAATACTTCTCACGTAGTGTAGAGGCTCTTTAATTTAGGCCAATGCAATAATCTTAATTTCATGAGTTCTATAATTTTCTTTTTCTTTTTAAAACACCCAGAGGAAAATACAAGTCACACTCCAGTAACTGTAACTAATTATTACCATTACTCTTATTGAAATTCCGTCGACTTCTCAAGTAACATATTAATCTATAAATTATAAAGCTTACCTGCTACGTTATTTGTTACGTGTGAGAATAAACTAAATAGTTTTAGTATTGAGCAACAATAATGATTGCATTACAACACAACGACTGCAAACAATATTTTGCGCTTTATTTTAATGGCAAACATGTCCCTTAATCTTCGTCTTTACCATTCCTCAAACGACGAGCCAGCTATAAAAAAGGGCAGCAATTAATCATTCAGATTTATGAACGGGACGCTATTTCTTGTTTCTTTCACCTCACTCAAGATAGTGGAACCTGACTGGTTCTTAAAAAAGACTCACTCTTAACAACGGTATTTTAAAACTATATTTCTTCAGTTAATCTTTCAATGATTGGGTATTATATTTGTTGAACAACACACCTTATTAGTGAATTTCCTATGGAAAAGTGAACTATTAGCATGACCCGCACGGTGAAACTTAAGCCCGTGACCACCACAGAAGTTCCTAACGTGACCCCCTGAACACGTTTTGGGGGGTCGTTCAAAATTATATATATATATATATATATGTATACATATGTATATATATATATATGTATATATATATATATGTGTGTGTGTGTGTGTGTGTGTGTGTGTGTGTGTGTGTATGCACTCTAGCGGTCGCATTTTTTGTCCGATTTACTTCAAATTTGGTAGGTTTGTTCCTTTCTATAATCAGTTGGACAGGTTCGTTGGGCAAAACAATCATAAAACTCTAATCCCCTTTTTTGGGGATTAATCTTTCAAATTTAGAGTTTTTCGGCCCAAAAAAGGTCAGAAAAGCCACGGACGTAAAGGTAATGCTTATCTTAAGATGGGAATTTGGTGAAGCGAAAATTTTAAGCCCTCTCTCGTCAATCTAGCTTAAATACTTACCGAGTTATTAAAGAAAATGTATATCGGCTAAACACAGTACGTTGTCTTATGGGGTTTTTACATTAGAAAAGCATGTTATTCATTTGTTTGTGTATTTGCATCATCCCTAGCAACCTCGCATCTACTTTCAAGCCTGACTGGACCTTCTCCTAACCTTATAATGTGCAAAAGTGTATTCCTAGCATTGCAGGTAAATGAAACCAGGAGCATCAAAACAGCCAAAAAATCTATATTTTCAGATTTCAATAAAATGTATTTTTTACACAGGTTTTGAGTTTTAAAAGTTGTGTATGTGGAAATTCACTTCCCTCACGTCAGCGTGCTGCGTGCGAACTCGTTTTAAATTATTAGAGTATATGTTGAAAATTATATTTAATGCTAATACACGACAAATATGTTTGTTCAGCTTCAGCACCTGTATAATGGAGGTAGAATGCTTTAGCTCATGACGTCAGTGTACCATTACCTTTAATTGGCAATATTTTATTTATTTTTTGTCTCCTTTTTCCCGTTATATATTCACTTTGAATATTAAACCTTTTCGGAAATAGTTTTACATTCTCCCCCCCCCCAAAAAAAAAGGAGGAAGATCTCCTATTTCAAAACATACTGTTAGATAATATCGTACCACATATTCGTTGTTGTTGAAGTTTGTTGGACATATCGTCTCAGCATGTCGTAGATAAGCCCTCCGCGTTCCCAGTAGGACATGTCGTCTCAGCATGTCGTAGATAAGCCCTCCGCGTTCCCAGTAGGACATGTCGTCTCAGCATGTCGTAGATAAGCCCTCCGCGTTCCCAGTAGTACATGTCGTCTCAGCATGTCGCAGATAATCCCTCCGTGTTCCCAGTAGGACATGTCGTCTCAGCATGTCGCAGATAAGCCCTCCGCGTTCCCAGTAGGACATGTCGTCTCAGCATGTCGTAGATGAGCCCTCCGCGTTCCCAGTAACTATCCCAAAATATGAAGTGATCAGTAACCTCACTACTAAATTAATTACAGTTATGGCTACTTAGTTTTATGATTTATCTAATTTATTAATAGAATACTCGTTTAGTTTAACCGTATTTTGAGGGAGAAGCGAACTGACTAGTTAGAAATTTAACTTCCAGCGTAGATTATCATCTCTTAAAATTATTTGAGGAAAACCTCAATTACTTTATAGTTTTCACCAAACTTTGTTCTCTATTATAATCATTGTTAGGACTTTATCTACGTGCTTTTATTTTCTTACAAAGTATTGATATTGTTTAAATTCCTGGTAAATATTTTAAATCCAATCATATTTTAGTCTTTTATATTATTCGTATTGTATATTATTTTAACAAAACCCAGTTAAAAAAAGGAAAATTGAACAGCCATTCAAATGTTTGCTTACAGAAGTTTTCGAATTTCTTATTAAGAAATACATGCTGAAAACATAGATATCTCGTGGTGATGATCTAGTGGTATGTTTGTGCTATTACAGTATTTTGTAATTAACCTGAGTATTTAACAGTGACCTTGACAAATCGTGTTTCTTTTTAATCATCTTAACGAATATGTATTAAACCATCAGATGTTATTTGAATCCATGTTAGATAATTATAAAAGTGATGACCTTAATAACATTTCAAGTTGGAACCGGTACAAATGTACTCTTATTTTCATGACCTGCAGATCGCTGATTAAAGCTAAAACAAACATTAAAATGCCTCTATTAAAAATAATTTAAAGAAAATATCCGGTCATTGTATGGTATCCAATCACGGCGTGTTTATGTCTGTTATTTTTCAACCAACCGTAAAATGAAAGGGAGGTGTTATGACGTTATAAAAGTTCACCGAAAATAGGAAAACTTCATATATCAGGACCCGTGTATCGGTTTATTGACATTCATTTTATGTTTAATTAAAGTTTAGTAATAGCTTGTTAGTGTTGCATTTAAGATAGCCAAAATGTTCTTCATGTGTTATATAGGTTAGTTATATAGAATATGAATACTTAGAGAAACATAGAATTATGGATAATATATATATTAAAGTAGTTATCTTAGCTCAAATAAAGAAAACGATATTTCTATCTCAATATGGAGTATAACACTGAATAAATAACTTTATGTCACCGTAGATATAATCTATATTGGGATGGTTTAATTAGTTTTTGTGGTGTAGCAGCTATTCTTTGTTAGTATTTTTAATTATTTACGTTTACAAAATTTACTAATTCGTGCATATTGTGCAGTGCTGGACTACATGTCACTCCCGAAAGTGGAAAGAAAACTTGTTTATTTGTATACATAAAAATTAACTATATTTCACATTTTTTACATATTTTTAAATAAAAAATTATTATTGAACATACGTAGGTCGTTGTTTTTAAGTATTTCTTTGTGAAGGAGATGAATATTAAAAATTCCTTTTTGTCAGCCTTTTCAATTTTAAACAGCTTTTCAATACCTTTACGTTGCTTTGAGATGTTTGTCAGATACATTTTTACCGCTGTCTGGAAACTTTTTCAAAAAGGTACTTAGCAGCTTAGGTACTTAAAAGTTCAACAAGCTATTAAAGTACCCTAATAATATACCTTAAGGCTGTTTTATTTAGTTCCAATGGTGGTTATGTTAAAAACTAATTACCTTAAAAGTTATAATTTGTCTTAAAATTCCTTTAAATTTACTTGTTATACTTCGTATAACAGTCACAAGTGTAAGTATAAAAGTACTTGAACAATTGTTTGAGTCAAAAGAGTAAAATGAATTCGTTAACGCCATTTTTGCTACTCCCTACATTTGAACATATTACAACGGTTACTTTTAATTGTAGGTCTATTTTTTTTTATTCTTAATCAATAAGCATATTTTAAAACGAATATTTTTTGATCATGATAGTGCATTTTATAGATCAGGTAGCACCGGTTCAAGTTTTTTCTTAGATTAATATTCCGTTATTGAAGTGCACAAACATAAAACAAAACTGTTATTTAATAATATATTTACTATGGTATTTGTTTTAGTCTTACATTTTTAACTATTTCAGCCAATGGTAATAATACATATGGGAAACTTTAATCTTTTGTAAATAACAACTTTATCTTTAAGGTAAATATATTGCCTATTTCACAATAGACAATAATAGCAGTATTTTATCTGCTACAAAGTAAATATATAAATTAATCCTGATTTTATGAAGTTTGCCCTGATTCGTAGTTTTTCAAACAAGTTTTCTGTTTTAGATATTTTCATAGAACACGCTCGTTCTAATAAAAATTTTAACAAATGGTGACTATGGCCTATAAAAACGGGGGCCTCAAAACGAAATAATATTTCGGTCTTGGGCTTAAGTAATAGCTTTTTGTCCATAGGGAAAATTCGCCGAAACTATAGTGTTTTATTCTTAAAAATATGGCGTACTATCGTTCATTATACAATACATATAAGAATTACGCAATTATTTGTGAAATTTGTAAACTTCGGTGCGTAAACTGTTGTATCTGAGGAAGTATTTTTTTTAAATCTTAGTTTGGTACTTTATAATTCCAAAATTTTAACTTCACTATATTTTTCCTATGATATTTTAAGTTATATCCGAGCAGAGAAAATATGTGTTAAAATGTAATTACAATGAGCTTAGAAAATTAGAAGTTGTGTTCACCAGAAACGTCAATAACTCTAGTTATTTGTTGGGGTTAGTTAAGCAGATGTAACATGTGGTCCTTCAAATATTATTTTCTTTAGAAATATACTAAAATATTATAACAAAATAAATATATTAGTAAATATTTTAAATTAAATTAATGGTGAGTTTAATGTAAAGAATAAACATTAAGTCAAAGTAAACAGTCGTATTTTTCCATTATATTCTTTGAATTTTAAACCCAAAAAAATACTTACTTGTAATAATTTATGAAATCCCTACAGGACATAAACATAATAATATTCCAACCATTAAATTTGGTTATTGATTCCAACTTTCATTAATTAAGCTTTAAAATTATCTTGCAATACATTTATTCTGCAAAAATTATGTAGTACGTTAATAACTGATGTTTATAATCAGATAATTAGTTCAAAATCAAATAAATGATAATATATATAAAATACCCCCGTCGCAGTAAACCTGAGTACTCAGGGAATTTCAAACGCATAATATATGTCTTAATACCACATAAAGCTGCATAGCAAGTTTAATAATCATATATTCACAATAAGCGATATATACAATTTTAATTATTCTCCATAAGAATAAAATTGGGGATGAGTACGTAGGTTTGCTGCAACAAGGAACACAAAATATGGATTTTCATTCAAATATCAATATAAATCACCTAGTTGAAACCATATACCAAGTGGTATTAATTATATTTATCAGTAGTATTATGTATATTTATCAATATACATTCATAAATAAGCGATATATATACCATTTTGATTTTTTTCCATAAGAACAACATTGGGAATGAATACGCAGGTTTGCTCCAAGAAGGAACACCAAATATGGGTTACACCAAATATACTAAGTTTTATTAAATTATGTTCATAATTAAGGGAGACATGACATTTTACTTATTCTCCATAAGAATAACATGCGGGCTGAGTACGCAAGTTTGCTGCTACGGGAAAAATCTGTAAAATTGTTTTTAGCAAATAACAATTGACTACAACCAGATGAAGCCGTATTTCAAGTTTCATTGGTATCCATTCATAAATAAGCGAGATATAACATTTTCTTATCCTCTATAAGAATAACATTGGACAACGTACTGTGTTTAGCACTTTCAATATCTCTGCAACCATTTGACGTAGAGAAATTATCAAAAAACCAAATTGTGTGTGTTTTGAAGTTGAATTTCATGGTGAAAACTAAAATTAGACTTTAAAAATATTACATGTAAAAACTTCCAAAAAAAACCATTTTTGGGGTATAAAACCCCCCAAAACACCACTTCGGATGGGGCGATCTGTCTGGTTTTAGAATTTAAAGTCATGAATGCTGCTTTATACATTTGTACCAAATTTCATGACAATTAAACCATTTTTACAAGAGTTATCGCACCCACGAACACATATGAAAAAATATCAAATTTAAGCTGCAGTATTTTTTGTAAAAGCCTACACAATTTATAATTGTTTTTGGCAAATAAAAATTTATTATTATTATTATATATATATATATAGTTTCGAAGGAAAGATGTTTTTGGGGTCTGGGGACCTCAAAACGAAAAGTTTTCATGGTCCCGGGCCTAGGTCTTACCATGCCGACTACGGTAATAGCTTCTTCCCTAAAGGGGAAATTCGCTAAAATAGCAATTTACTCAAATATTGTGAACACTCATGGAGTTGAACCTACTCTTAGTTTTTTGTTTTTTTAGTGCATTTTTCACCGCTGTTGTAGAATTTTACCAACCAACAACACTTTAATAATCAGGAATAAAATAATAAATAATATAAACTGTAACAATACTTTCTAACAAAAGCAGCGAGTTTACAAATATGTTTCTTTCAAATTCAAATCCAACTATAATGATGTGAAAAAAGCAATACCACAGAAATGGCAATGGCCTTAAAAACAGGTTTCCACATTCAACATAGTAATTACTACGTGACTGTTGTAAGTCTATAGTCAATATTATTTAGGAAAGGAGTAATATTATCGAATAAGACCTACGTCTTCCAATGTTTTCTTAGGTCAAAGACCGCCCTAAAGCAATGTGTGTTTAATAAAATAAAAGCGGTATCAAGATTGTAGCCCCGGGAGATTTCCTTAACAATATTGTTGTTTCTTCAACAAATATTGCTCAGATAACTGTCATAGTATCGCTGATTTTATAAACTAGAAAAGTAGTTTCGTATTTGTGTCATGAAATAAAATACGAGTACTGTTTTGAGTAATTTAAAACACCACTCACATGAGTTTTGTTGCATGTAACATTTAATGTAACATGCAGCATGAAACAACTTCAAACGGTCTCACCCTCACAGATTTATGTCGAATCGATTAAATACTTTTAGCGAATTTTCCCTATGGGGAATTAGCGAATTTCCCCTATAGGGAAGAAGCTATTACCGTAGGTGGCATGGTAAGACCGAGACCATGATAACTTTTCGTTTTGAGGTCCCCAGATGCTAAAAACACTATTCGTTCAAAATTTTATATATATGTATATATATATATGTGTGTGTGTATGTGTGTGTGTGTGTGTGTGTCCGTTACCACGATAACTTTTGAAAGAAACGCCCGATTTTTATTAAATTTGGCACAAATGTGGAGAGTAGCATTTATGACTCTTTAAACTTTAAACTTTAACTTTAAGTTCGAAAACCAGATCGATCGTGCTATGGGAAGGGGTTTTATGGGGGTTTACAATTTCCCAAAAATCGGTTTTTTTGCAAATTTGACCCCAAAATGTTAAAAACACTCAATTTTGATTATAACCATTTTATAGAGGTTAAAAAAACAAATTATTTAGTATCTTGAATCATTAACCTAGGTTAAGTGGTTGTGGAGAAAATCCAAAAAAACGTGTCCCATGTTAATCTTATGGGAAAAAGGTTTTTAGATTTTTCTCAGATAGTTTTACTAAAAACTTCACATTTCTGTTTATTAATGTGTTTAGCTCAACAAAACAAACATTTTGGTGTTTTAATCGTTGTTCTACGTCCAACCGTTGCAGAAATATTCAAAGTGCTAAACACAGCGCGTTGTCCAATGTTATCCTTATAGAGAATAAATAAAATTCTATATCTCGATTATTTATGAATGTATATTGATGAAACTTGTTATGTGGCTTCAACTAGTTGTGGTATATTGATATAAGCACAAAAACATGTTTTTTTGTTTATAGTCCCCGTAGCAGCAAACCTGCATACTCGGCCCCCATGTTATTCATGTGGAGAACTAGCTGATGTACCCGTTCTTCGCACAGGGGTTTTATCTACCCGTTCTTTAGTCAATGCAATTTCCATTTTAGTTAGCTTGAAACAGCTGTTCTTGCTTCTGCTCTTTAAGCTGTCAAATCGAAGTGTCCACAGCTGTTCGCATTACAGTTTCTAAATGTTTACTTTCTTCTGAAATGTAAACATTGAGTCTTAGGACGTTCACGGGGCGTAGCCCGAGGGGATTTTAAGGAAGTGAATAGGCCTATGTGTTGCATGGGTTCAAGATCTACCTATGTGTAGAGTTTCAGCCCAGTCGGTTCAGTAGTTTTTGCGTTCACCCGGAACATCAGACAGACAGACAGAAACCTCCTCTTCTTTATAATATTATAGACTAGCTGTGTACCCGTCCTTCGTACGGGTTGTATATAAATGGTAGATTAACTCAAAAAATTAACAACCCACATAATTTTACAATATTAAAATTACATTTTACACTTTTAAAGAAGAATTAAATTCAAGTTAACGAAATATACTATGGCAGATAGTTCGGGTACTGTTGCCAAGTTGAGAACTCTGTCGGGTAGTGAACGGTGTGGTTTTTGCGACTCCAAATCGGTATACGTAACACTTTGGATTCGATTTTAGAAATAAAAGAACTCAAGTACAACAAAATATTAACCCTGTTTAATTTTGTAAATAAACAATTTAAACTTGGAAAAATTATGTATTTTAAAAACGTATGACTACTTGATTTTATTTAAATAAATGTAAATCAATATATACGAACTGTTCTAACTGTTATGGTTAAATGAACGGTATTAAATATTGTATATGTTCGTTCCTCCCTTTGGAATAGACCTACATTTGTGTTGATCTCCGTTGCTTGTTCATTGGTGGACGTGAGGATGGCACAATCACAGAGCCAGGCACTTTCCAGATTAAACTGTTTATGAACCTCGGTGTAACAAACTGTCAATCAATAAATCCTGTGATTCATCGATAGTGCCGAGTGAAGGATAGATGTTTCTGAGACTTAATTTGTTTTTAAATGTCCCAATCTCAACTTTTAAAAGTGCATAAGAAAACTGCTCAACCCCTTAATCTTCTCAAAGACACATTTTCATATTTACTGTTAAGTTCAGACGCTCAGTGGTCGGCTACATAAAATATATTTTTAGAGAGGCGTAGACTCGTCCACTCATGTCTCACTTACGACAAAGGGTCTGTGTGAAATCTCCAAAGAACAACACCGTGACTCCCCATGATGTTGTTTCTTATTTCCTTTAAGGCATCAAATTTCAGCTCTACTGGTTCAGTAGTTGGTGTGTTATGACATTATTAAAGGCCATTGGGCCAGAGTCCTTGAGTATATTTGTGTCTGGAGTAGGTAAATGTCTGCACTGAGCTATCAGCTACATTCCTACCGAATTTCAGATCCATCAGTCCAAGAGTATGTGCAAGATTTTTAAAATATTGTATTTTGAAATTCCGGGGGGCGAAGCCCTTAAACATTTTCGTAACACGAATAGGCTTGCGTTTTTTTCTGATGAATTAGTTATGTTCCTACCGAAATGTAACATACAAAGGTCCAGTAAATACTAATACTCATAAAATTGTCTAAGTAAATTAGCGAAGAACCCTATAGGACTTTTTTAAACGTGTTCTTATTGTGAATCTGCAGCATAAGGGGAACCACCATCCAAAATGTTATCTTCAATAAACATTGTCGTTTCTTAGATAAAGTGATCACTATGTCAGTGAGTGCATGAGTCTGACAAATATAGATTTAGATCATATATCCACTTATGTTATTTATTACCAATCTTCACTCAACGTTTTAAAAAAGAACTAAAAAACCTATTTATAGAATAACTATGTCATCATCTGGTTCAATATAAATAAATGCTTTGTCCTTAAGAATAGCATAGGATCTTTAAACCCCTATGGGGCAGTGTCCTAAGGTAATTTAAAACAATCCAATTAGCCTAAAACATTCTAACGCACATATAGAACATAGAAAAAAGTTGCATAAAAATCGGTGCACCCGTTTTCCTGTGAAAAGCGAACAAAACATGACCAAAACCGCACAAAATCACGGTTTTGAGCGGCCGCCATCATTTTTTTAAAAGGCGTATGCCAGTTTATGGTGCCCTAAAACCTTCTCACGCATATATAGAACAAAGTAACAAAGTTTCATTAATGTCAGTGCACCCGTTTTCCAGTGAAAAGCGAACAAAAACCCGTCCTTGAGCGTTACCGGCAGACAGACAGACAGACAGACATAAATTGAGATAAGATTTGTTTTGGTTTCCCTAGTGTGTAAAACGTGAAAATATGCAAAAATTTCATAATTCCAACAATGTACAGACAAAACTCTAATTTTATTTATATAGATTAATTATAAGGTATATTGAAATAAATATACAGGGTGTCACAAAAATGCGTAGCGCGCTATGCAGAACCGGATTCTACATACAAAAACAAGTCGAAAATGTGCAGTAACATTTTTTGCGATTTCGGATTAGTTTAGTCGTAATCCGCCATTTTGTATTTTTTTGAAAATAATTAATAATTAAAAAACCCTTCGAGATATTTTTTTGAAACTTGGTATAAACTTTAAGTTTCTGGTTTTTAACATTTTCCAAAAACAATTTTTATCTAACTTATCAAATATCAAAATGGCGGCCATTTAAATATTTCAAAGTCAAATTCCATGAAAAATAGCAACTAAAACAAAATTTTACAAGACATAAAATTTAAAGCACTTTGTAATCCAAATCTAATGACATTTTTACTGTAAAAATCGGTTAATAAATAAAAAGGTTATGGTGATTTTTTATAATAAATTTCAAAATGCCGGCCATATACAAATATCAAAGTCAAATTCCTGGAAAACTAGCAACTAAAACAAAATTTTACAAGACATAAAATTTAAAGGACTTGGTCAAATGCACTAGGGAATTTGACTTTGAAAATGTTATATGGCCGCCATTTTGAAATTTATTATAAAATATTGCCATAACTTTTTTGTTTATTAACCGATTTTTACAGTAAAATCGTCATTGGATTTGGATTACAAAGTGCTTTAAATTGTATGTCTTGTAAAATTTTGTTTCGGTTGCTAGTTTTCATGGAATTTGACTTTGAAATATTTACATAGCCGCCATTTTGAAATTTGATAAGTTTAATAAAAATTATTTTTGGAAAATGTTAAAAACCAGAAACTCGATGTTTATACCAAGTTTGAAAAAAATTTCTCGAAGGGTTTTTGAATTATTAATTATTTTCAAAAAAATACAAAATGGCGGATTACGCCTGAACTAAGCCGAAATCGAACAAATTTTACTCTACATTTTCAACTTGTTTTAGTATGTAGAATATGGTTCTGAATAGCGCGCTACGCATTTTTGTGACACCCTGTATATATACTTGATGTACACGTTTTTCACACAGGGGTTTTCCTTACCCGTTCTATAGTAATGCAAATTGCATTTTAGTTAGCTTGAAACAGCTGTTGTTCTTGCTTCTGCTCTTTAAGCTGTCAAATGTAAGTGCCCTCAGCTGTTCGCATTACAGTTTCTGAATGTTTACTTTCTTATGAAATGAAAACATTGAAACTTAGAACGTTCACGGGGCGTAGCCCGAGGGGATTTTAAGGAAGTGAATAGGCCTATATGTTGCATGGGTTCAAGATCTACCTTTGTGTAAAGTTTCAGCCCAGTCGGTTAAGTAGTTTTTGCGTTCACCCGGAACATCAGACAGACAGACAGACAGACAGACAGACAGAAACCAGATAGATAAGTAAAGTTGTATATCTCCCTTAATTATGAACCTACATTAAGAGAACTTGGTATGTAGCTTCACCTGGTTCAGTTGTATTGATAAATGCAAAAAAAAACTCATTACTTATCTTCCTCGTTGCAGCAAACCTGCGTCCTCAACCCTAATGTTATTCTTATGGAGAATAAATAAAATGCTATATATAACTTTTTTATGGATGTATTTTTGTGAAACTTGGTAAATAGCTTTATGTAGTAGTGAGTCACATATATATGCATTGGAAATTTGCTGAGTATGCAGGTTTGCTGCGGCGGGGGTATTTTATCATTCTGCTTGAAATCCACTTGTTTTTTGTTCTCTAAATAGTACTCAAAACGACACTTTTTAGTCATAGGACCTAAAAAATCAGCTGTGATCTTTTTTTAAGTCCTAGGACGTAAAAGTCAGCTGTTTGCTAAATATTATTATTGTTTCATGATTTATACATGATAGAATCGTTCCTTACCGCACGTTATAAAAAGTACTGTTTGTAAATAACAGAAATGTAAACAATGTATATTACTTACTTTGTAAACATAACCTCAAAAATACAACATTATAGTTAAAGATTAAAAGTCTAATCCCGCATTATGATAAAAAACGTTGTTCATCACTCGGAGCAAAAGTGTCTTTTTGGTGCTTACTCGTTTTTAAAAGCTCGGCTGCGCCTCACTTTTAAAACACGATTGCGCACCAAAAAGAGCCACTTTTGCTCCTGGTGATGAAAACTACTACATAGTTGACTCGTCTACACAGGGTTTTTTATGAAAGTGTGCCAGCTGTTTTTCTTTAAAAGTATAAGAGCAAATTTTTGATTATCATATTACGTGTTGTAAAAGTGTCGTAAGACGTATTTTATTACATCCCGTAAGTATAGGAGCTATTAAAAAAAGTTAAATTGCAACTTCTCTGGATTTTTAGTTCTGTATAGTTTTGTGATTTTTAAATTTGGATTTTATCCACCATTTTTCCAATATGGCGGACAACTTTAGTTTTTCTTACGAAATGCCCATCATTTTATTATTGAATCAGCTATAAAATACAGTTTTAAAACGGTTTTTTTCTTTGTATTTTTTCACTAAACCTAACCGTTGGATTTTTATTGTTTTTAGCATTGATTACATCAACTTATGAGTAGCTCTGGAGGCTAAACAGCTAGGTTAAGGAAAGAAACACCTAAAATAAAAACTTTTTAAAATTACATTTTATACTCCATTAGTTATTAAAATCACGGGAATTTCATAAGAAACAAAATTGGTTGCCATATTAGAAAAATTGCGGGAAAATGATAGAAATTATATTTCCCCTAATGTTATTAAACAATAGGGTGGAAAATGTAATTTTAAAAAGTTTTTATTCTTGGTGTTTCCTTCCTAATCCTAACTGTTTAGCCTCCAGAACTACACATAAGGTGATAAACTCTATGCTAAAAACAATAAAAATCACTTTAACGGTTAGGTGTAGTGAAAAAGTATCAGAAATAAAAACGTTTTAAAACTGTATTTTGTACCTGATTCAGTAATAAAACTCAAACAAAAAAATAAAAACTAACATTTGTGCGTCATATTGGAAAAATGGCGGATAAAATCAAAATTTAAAAATCACAAAATTATACAGAACCAAAAATCCAGGAAAGTTGCAATTTAACTTTTATTAGTAGCTCTTATTCTTTTCAATAAAAACAGCTGAAACACTTATATCAATTACCCTGTATATATTCTATATAAATTATTGGCTAATGATGACATTGGTATTTTCTATAAATGTTTTATATTTTGGCAGTGTAAACTGAAATATAAAGTTGGTAATGAAAACAAATTAATGTAGTTTTTCCGTTAATGAATCCATGTTTTGTCACAAACGTTCGTCAAATAAATTTCTCCGATTGCTGAAACAATATTGTCCTGCTTCAACATCAAAGACTTTCAACAGATTTTTCCCAATGATATCTTTATGAGCTGTTGGGCAAGAGAATGGTGTTGGAAATAAGTTTCGACAGAAATGTCAATATTGCTCTGCTCCACTTTCCCATCATGTGTCAGTCAACTTCCCTTACATCGCTTTCCTGTTTAATTTCCTTCATAATGTTTTTCTTTAAACATATTTATGCTGATAGAATTTCTATAGATATATTATTTCTATAGTTCGAGTCTGTCATTTTTAGCGAATTTCCCCTATAGGGAAGAAGCTATTACCGTAGGTCTCATGGTAAGACTTAAGCCCGAGACCATGATAACTTTTTGTTTTGAGGTCCCCAGATGCCAAAAATACTATTCGTTCAAATTTATATATATATGTGTGTGTGTGTGTGTGTGTGTGTGTGTGTGTGTGTGTGTGTGTGTCCGTTAACTTGAGTAAAAAACGTCCGATTTTGATGAAATTTGGCTCAAATGTGTAAAACGACATTCATGACTTTAAGTTCGAAAACCAGAAAAATCTGACCATGGGAAGGGGGGTTTATGGGGGTTTTAAATTTTCCAAAAATCTTTTTTTGCATTTTTCACCCTAAAATTTTTAAAAAACTTAATTTTGGTTTTAACCATGTTATAGAGCTTAAAAAACAAATAATTTAGTATTTTAAATTATTAACCTAGGTTAAGTGGTTGGGGAGAAAATCCAAAAAAACCTGCTCATAAAATCTCCCATGTTAATCTTATGGGAAAAAGGTTTTTGGCTTTTCCTCAGTTTATTTTCATGTAAACTTCACATTTGCTTTTACCAATCTGTTCCGTTCCACAAAACAATCATTTTGGTATTTAAATTGTGATTCTACGCCCATCCGTTGCAGAGATATTCAAAGTGCTAAACACAGTACGTTGTCCAATGTTATCCTTATTAAGAATAAATAAAATTTGATATCTCGATTATTTATGAATGTATGTTGATGAAAATTGGTATGTGGCTTCAAGTAGTACTGGTATATTGATATTTGCACAAAAAATTGATTTTTTGTTGATTATTCCCATAGCAGCAAACCTGCGTACTCAGCCCCCATGTTATTCTTATGGAGAATAAGTAAAATGTACTGACTCCCTTAATTATGAACATAAATTAATAAAACTTGGTATGTAGCTTCACTTGGTTGAGATATATTGATAATTATATAAAAACCCATTTTTCTGTTCCTTGTTGCAGCAAACCTGCTTTCTCAGCCCTCATGTTATTCTTATGGAGAATAACTAGAATGTCACATATCGCTTATTTATGATTGAATATCGATGAAACTTAGTATGTGGCTTCGCCTAGTTAAATTCTATTTATATTTGCATAAAAACCAATTGTTTCTGTTCCTTGTTTCAGCAAACCTACATACTCATTACCAATGTTATTCTTATAGAGAATAATTAAAATCGCTTATATGTGAATATATTTTTATGAAACTTGGTTTGCGGCTTTATGTGGAATTCAGACAAATATTATGCATTGGAAATTCGCTGAGTCCGCAGGTTTGCTGCGACGGGGGTATTTTCTTATAGCACAGAATTACATGCACAAAATTGCTGATGGTTGGGTATGGAGTATGTATGTATGGGGTATTAAGAGCATATTTTTTCTTGAAGTTTAAAAATGACAAAAATGACAGAAAAAACAGAGGAAAATCATGAACTATTTTTAATATTGCCAAGGAGTTTGGTGAATAAACCGACAAACGTGTTGTTGAACAATCTAATTATCCTGGAGACAGTTTTACATTAATTTTAGTATTCCTTGATGTTTACTGAAGATAATGCATATGGTCGTTAAACATTTCGTGGTATCCTAACAGTAGGAAACACTTTAATATGATAAATACCATATATTTAAAGAAACTAAACATAACCAGTAGACAAACCATTGTATTTAAATTTTTTAATTAATATGAAAAATTTTTGGATACAAATAATCAATGACAAATGATGTCTGTGTTCCCAAAAAACATAAACAACAAGGTTACATGTTTCATTAAGTACACTCCTTTAATACTGGGTTACCCTATACTTTCACAATTTAACAATACTTTAATCAATATTAGAATAATATCATAAAGAACTTTAAATAAGGATATTTTGAAATTCCTTAAAAATATGTTTTCAAAATCCGTTATGTCAGTTCCACTTTTTATACGCATTGACTAACAAGCATTTCGTTATTAGATTACTGTTACACCCTTGTAAATTATAACTTGAACGGTAATCTAATTGTGGAATTACTTAAACACCATATTTAAATATTATGGCAGTAGATAAAGAGATCCACTTGGCAAAAGTACTCTTAAAACCTACATAAAACCCGGATTGAGAAATACATTCTGCAGCTTGCTGAATATTTTACTTTAACAGTTTGCGAGCTCCTTTTTTAATATTTTTGTTACTAAAGATATTTATGAAGTTATTGGAAACTATCTGGGCTCAATAGCTCATCTTGCCCACAAAAATGTCAGTTGTACAGTCAAATAAAATTTCAAATCTGATAAATTTCCAATATTTAAATTAGCTTTAATTTGCCACTTTTATATATGTTATGACCATTGGAAATCATTCATCGAGAAATTAATATTTTCGTCAGATTCGCTCATTAGACCTTTACGGTTGTCAGAATAACTAGTTTGTCAAAGGCTCCTCGTAAAGTTTTACGTCATATATAGATGACCTTATTCAAGTGAGTTGTTGACTTAGTCTTCAAGGTGAACGACTTCTAAACTGGCACGAACCATGAGTTGTATATCCACTTAACCTACGGTACTGTAAACTTCATAAATTCATTAGTACTGATCAATACCATCTGTGACGGCCCTCCCATTTTGCTGGATTTGTTCCACACTCTGATCTGTAGTGTATGTGAATGGACAAAGTAAGGCAAAAAGACGCTTTCAGCCTATTTTTCTATTAAAGAAAGCAAAGCTAACATAATAACCCTAGTGTTATTGATACTATTACCACGAGACATTCGACAGAAACAGCAGAAAATACACAAAGCGATGAATGCCAACATTGCTCAGCTATTCTCCCCAGCTTAGCGCCACTGATGTTACTTTTTTCTCCAAATTAATCTAACTCACAAGGATGTAGTAAAAATATCCTATATTTAGGTAGACAAATTACAACACAACAAATTTGTTTTCAAGCACGAGTCTAAATAATTTTGTTTATATTATGCAGATTGTCATTTTTAGCACCATTAAAATAAACATTTTAAATTAAGTTACCACAAAAAAGTTAATTGTCAATGACGTTATAATAATACAAATTTTCGTAAACTAAAATAATAAATAATAATAATTGGATAACTAATTACACAGTTACTGTCCTTAATTTTAACGAGAGTGCGAATGTTTTAATATAGAAGGGGCGATTTGAAATGTCCTTAATCCCTATACTAATTTGACAATACTTAAGATATCAGTATCTTGGGACCAGATACTTTAGGCCTAAACATGATGATGGGTGTGACTGAATATGGTACCTTGCACCAAATTTCTGTATAGTTATTGCATTGTATTTAAGAATAGGAATCGTAAAATATATGAAAAAAAATTGGGTTTATGCATAAATTTCATTCCTAATAATATGTTTTATTCATCCCGTGAAATTATACTGGATTGGCTATACATTTTAAAATGTAATGTTACTACTCAAAAAGACCAATAAATAAATTGTATTAAAATATTTTCCATTTTGAAATAAATTCTTTTGCAAGATATAGACATTTCTGTTAGGCAAATTAAAAGTTAATGAAAATATACCACTATTGTAGTCTTATCGTTTATTTAGAAACCAATTTCCAATAAATGGTCAAAAATATAAGCTCTTTGATTATTAGCTTATAATATTGTTGCTTCAGATGAATTCACCTCCAGAAGTGATATCGTTTTCGCAAAAGTAAAAGAACATTCTTTACATGCTTTTACAATAATTTAAAGAAGTTATTTTTATATATTATTTAAGCTATGAGGATTATACATTGGTGGTAAGATTGTTATGGAATTTGTATTAATTTATACATCAGCATTTTATTTATTCTCCATAAGAATAACATTAAGGCTGAGAACGCAGGTTTGCTGCAACGAGGAAGATAAAAATGTGGACTTTTTGCAATTATCAATATAACTCAACCAGGTGAAGCTACATACCAAGTTTTAATGATTTAAGTTCATAATTAAGGGAGATATAAAGCTTTACGTATTCTCCATAAGAATAACATTAGGGATGAGTATGCAGGTTTGCTGCTAAGAGGATAAGAGCAACAGGTCCACTAGTAACAGTTCATTTTGTTAAGGTAATTCGGCTGATGTCTTTCCCAAAATATAAACCTAGATTTTACCACCAGCTAAAATACTTAATCTGCTTTCAAACCGATTGATGGCGAAATGTAACTCCATTTTATTTTTTTTCTAATTTATGTAACTACAATTTGAAATTGCAAAGAAATTACAGGTTAAACGAAATATTGGTGTTATACCAGCACAGACAACATAAATTAGCCTTTATCGGCTATAATATCGAAGATTGTACCATTTTAACCACCTTGGTTAATATAACCAAGAAGAACAAACTTGTAATGGAATAAGTTTAAAGTTGGGTAGGCCTAAGTTTAACTTGTTTGGTAATACATAAATATATATTATATATATATATATATATATAATTTTATCCGTATTTACCACAAATATTTCAACAGTCATGGTTAGGACACCTTAGAGATAAGAGTCATAGTTTATTGTATAACCATCCCCGCTTGGTGTTATAATTGGCATACAGCTTCCTCCTTTCGAACGAATCTTTTTGACATCAGTCTTTTAAGACTTTAACACATTCTTATAATTGTATGCTACCTTACATTGGCTTCAACTTTTTACAACAATATCTCATCAACCATAGAGACCTGGATGACCGGAGCTAATGGCCAATGAGCCTCTGGTCAAGCAGAGTGGACGAGTTCCTTACTTACAGCTTACTACCGAGTGGACGATTTCCTTACTTACAGCTTACTACAGAGTGGACGAGTTCCTTGTGGACAGCTTACTACAGAGTGGTCGAGTTCCTTGTGGACAGCTTACTATAGAGTTGCCGAGTTCTTTGTTGACAGTTTACTACAGAGTGGACCAGTTCCATGTGTACAGCTTACTACAGAGTGGCCGAGTTCCTTGTGGACAGCTTCCTACAGAGTGGACGAGTTCCTTGTGGACAGCTTACTATAGAGTTGCTGAGTTCTTTGTTGACAGCTTACTAAAGAGTGGAACAGTTCCATGTGTACAGCTTACTACAGAGTGGACGAGTTCCTTGTGGACAGCTTACTACAGAGTGATAGAGTTCCTTGTGGACAGCTTACTATAGAGTGGAACAGTTCCATGTGTACAGCTTACTACAGAGTGGACGAGATCCATGTGTACAGCTTACTACAGAGTGGACGAGTTCCTTGTGGACAGCTTACTACATAGTGGACCAGTTTCATGTGTACAGCTTACTATAGAGTGGACGAGTTCCTTGTGGACAGCTTACTACAGAGTGGGCCAGTTTCATGTGTACAGCTTACTATAGGTTGCCGAGTTCTTTGTTGACAGCTTACTACAGAGTGGACCAGTTCCATATGTACAGCTTCCTACAGGGTGGACGAGTTCCTGGTGTACAGCTTACTACGGAGTGGACGAGTTCCTTGTGGACAGCTTACTACAGAGTGGACCAGTTTCATGTGTACAGCTTACTATAGAGTGGACGAGTTCCTTGTGGACAGCTTACTACAGAGTGGACCAGTTTCATGTGTACAGCTTACTATAGAGTTGCCGAGTCCCTTGTGCACAGCTTACTACAGAGTGGATGAGTCCCTTGTAAACAGCTTCCTACAGAGTGGACGAGTTCCTTCTGTACAGCTTACTACGATGTGGACGAGTTCCTTGTGGGCAGCTTACTACAGAGTGGATGAGTTCCTTGAGTACAGCTTACCAAAGAGTGGACGAGTTCTTTGTGGATAGATTACTACAGAGTGGACCAGTTCCATGTGTAGAACTTACTCAAATGTGGACGAGTTCCTTGTGGACAGATTACTACAATGTGGACTAGTTTCTTGTGGACAGCTTGGAGTAGGCGGTAACTATATATAACATGGTACATGTCCTGACATGTGACGTTTAGTTTATTCTTTTCTTAAAGATTTGTTTGTTTTATTTTGTTAAGTTAAATTAATTGTAGACGTAATATGTTTCAACCATCTCACGCATTTAAATATGTTCACTAGAGGTTCAACCATGAAGCGAATGGTAAATGGATTTAAGCACCATATTAAATATGATGACTATTACTAATTTATTTCATTTTATTTAAAACTAGAATTTTAGATTTTAGTTTTTAATTAATTTAACTTGACCCAGTAAGATAGTGTCACCAGTACTTTTACAGATAAATATTTAAGGATCCCCCATTAAACTATAATTTGTAGAGTTTTGAATCGTTTACTTATTTTTTAGCATTTAGTGGTGAAGGTAAATTTCAGAATTATGGCTAAACTATTGGTTTTTATTTAGTATTAAGGAATACTTGTCCTAGTGACAAAAACAGGCTTGAGAAATAATGTATACAGTTGTGTTTTACTTTATAATAACATAAAATTATAACATTTTACTAAACTAAGCACCGGTATAAAGTTGTATTTTGGTAACGAAACAAATTGTGCATTAAACAAAAACGTAATTTGAACCGTAAATAAAAAATCAGATCTTCGCTGATAGTCAGTGTTCAAATAAACATTAGTTATTAAACATTCATGAATTCCAAACCAAAGGCAAAACTTCGTTTCTGAAA
Organism: Allygus modestus; assembly: GCA_963675035.1. NCBI lineage: Eukaryota > Metazoa > Arthropoda > Insecta > Hemiptera > Cicadellidae > Allygus > Allygus modestus. Next base: position 29,849,767 of record OY776117.1, read on the forward strand.
TAACTTCCTAAATCGTCTTTCACGTTTACATAATTTTGTGGCCAACATCGTGAGTACTGGTCTGTATTTCAAATGCACATATAAAATACATTTACGATGAAAAATATGTTTAACAACAAAAATAATTAAGAATTAACTTGCAGAATTATTTTTGTATTTTTACGTTGGCTTTTACGTTTTCATTTTAAATAAGCTTTAAAATATATTTTATTTTAGTTATTATGTAATAGGGTCATTTAATATTACATATTTATATACTTAATAGACTAAATAAACTTGTATATACCGTTATAGTGTATAGGCCTATAATATATTATTAATTTATTATTATATAGGTATTACTTAATGTAAGTATTACGTTACAAGCAAAACTAACTTTCAAAGACATATGTTCAATAAATTATGACATTGCAATTTATGAAAAATCTAAAAAAATGATATTTTTAATACATTTTTACGTGTAGGATGTAGTATATTGAAGACTAATTTTAGTTTTATTGCCTTGTATTTATGAGGTTGTGTTTTTAGAAACCATTGCCTACTTTTCACATTACAATAACTAAGAAATAAAAACTACTATATTTATATTTACATCAGTAAATTGATTAAACTATGTGTAATAAGCTTTCAACTTATACATTGGTTAACTATAAGATACATTCGTTTACAATTTTGAGCTAGTGTTGTCGCAGAGGTTTTTTTTAATTATTAGTGATTTTCGTATAAACTTTCTATATTAGTTCTTTTCTTTTCGGTTTACTATATTTCATAATATTTTACATAATAATTTTGCACTTTTATTTTATTACCATAACATGCTTATTATTATTTCAATATGTTTTATTTTTTAAATACTTTTGAACTGTAACAGATTTGTTTGTTTGTTTTCTCCTTTGTTATATACAATTAAGTTTTGCCTTTAACTGTGAATAAATTTAGATTTTTAAGTTTTGAAAAGATTTATATCTAAAAGAATGTACTAAAAGAATCGTTTAGTAAATTAATATAATTAATCGGTGCTTTAATTATGCATAACAATAAAATATTCTTCTTACTTTGTATTCATGAATTTATATTTTACATCTTTTACGAGCAACAGGCTTTATCCGATTAAATAAAGTCAGCGAGTTGTTATCTAACTCTCAAGTAGTAAAGATCTAGATGTGTCAGTTCCCACTCTGGCGGCCATCCAAATGCCTTAAGGTCAGCTTTTCTCTGACGTTAGTTTGGGTTTTAAGGGGAATAAAGCATGAACTTTACGTCAACTTATGTTTAAAACAAAATTATGTAGAACTATTCCACCCCTTATGTCTTATTTCTTAAATGTAAGTGTGTTAAACTTATTAGTTCAAATACACTACCATCACAATAAATAACAAAATTGTTTTTAGATAGTGGCAATGAGGGATATTAACTTAATTGTATATAGCCTGTGTTTTTTATGCTCATGTTATTTTATTCAACTGATTAAGGCAATAAAAATGGGGTTATTGAAATATATTTGTAAAAGTAGATTAACAATTTTTTTTAACGTAATGTTATAAAAAATACGCTAATCTTGCTTAGTTTAACTGAGGTAAGTAATACCTTTTACTTGGTTCAACTGTGGTTAAATCTGTCCAGTGAAAGTCTCAGACAAACTCTCCAAAGAACTGCAAACATGTGAAATTTACTCTAGTTAATCGCCATGGTTATTAATTATTTTTGAGACCTGTTTAACGAAAATATATTTGAAATACAAATCAAACCTGTACATATACAGGAATATTTATCTTTCATTTAATATAAACCGCATGTAAATCTGTCCGGTGGGAGTACCGGACGAACAGTATAATCAATTCAATGTTGCGTTTTAATATAACGGTGTATGCTGATATATTATTTAAACGTTGTGCATCGTTAATAGCCTAGTGTTTGTTTACTTTTTTGATGATTTACCATCACTGAACCCTTTAAGGGTTTTTATTACATCCCGTTATAATTTTTTTGAGAATATATAGTTTTCTGGCTGTAAATATTTACGTAACAAGCTATTTACATTTACATTATGTACAGACTATCTTAAAATAAAACAAATGTTAGCACGTATAAAGCACTTATTGTTTTCTGTGAAATTCTAAACCATCACGACATCAACAAGATCAAATTCCACATAAAGTTATGTTGTTAACAAATCCGAATGTTTTTATTTTAAAACAGTTCCCGGTCCTGGGTTTTCCGTGGACTCCACATGTCAGATGATTTGGACATCAGTTCCCCGTTAGACCACTATGGCCCGTGTTGCGGTGGGAAAGACCCGCCTCAGGAGAACGACCAGTTAAACATACTACCAGCGGTTATTTTGTCTACCGAGGCTAATTTACCAACCATTTATTTAAGGGTTGTAGTTTTTCGTGTAGATTTAAAATCTGTTTGTTTGATCACCGAAATTGGCATACTCTGCAAGTGATTTTGGTAATGATAGATTGTATTTCAGAAAATATGAGACAAGGCATATCTCATCCTAACCTCCTCTGGAGTTTATTTAATTACACAACAATAGGTATTGTGTGAAGTGTTAAGTGTTACCTGTTATTAATGCATATTCATAATAATTAAGTACCGTTTTTACCCTAACGCCGAGATGTACCAATTTTATAAATAAGAGAAAGCTCAGCTTTTATGTTGTACACACAATATTTAAGTGTTTATCTATATAAAGTAAAGTACTTACGACATTATAACTAACTATGGGACCAATATTATTTATTTCCAAAAAATTCGTCTCAATTCAGCTGTTTTGAAGGTATGTATATTTACAAATAAAGTATTGTTTTAATTAATTAACAGTTAACGGTAGAAAAACATAAGAATTAAATGCGAAAGGTGCTTGTACCAGGCTTCTCAAGTTCCATCTTAATACATATTTAACGTGGTTCCTCAGACATTCGGACACATTGACGAAAATAAAGCTAACAAACCTATGAAACAACTTCTTGAAATCTCCATTTAACTTATAATCTTTTGTAGTCAGCAGGAGGTTTGATGCATGTGATTTTATTAGCGTGACTAAATGCCAATAACAAATCAGTAAGTTACGTATGAGCCAATAAAATGCAGTCTCCGGAGGTAAAGTACAGTATATGATGGTCATGTGCGACTGCTGATAAAATATTTACCATAACACGCTTTACCAATTATCTATAAAAAGGTTTTATAAAGTTAAAACTAAAAGCAGAAGCGTATAAGTTTATTACATGGAATAATTACGTGATAACATTTAGAATTATGATTTTCAAATGGTGTTTTAAATAATTTTACCTTTTATTTTAATTTAAAAACATTGTATAACTATACTAATACTCTAGTGAAAAATATAAGATCCCTATACTTTTTAGCACTAAACCTTAGCAATAAACTCATAACAAAAAGTTCCAATACGCTTACGCTTGGGCATGTTGAAGACCGGTGTAACCGTTCGATATAAATTGATTCTTTACCATATTACATGTGTATTTTCCGTCTTGTACATGAATTCAATTTAAGGGTAAATTCACTTTAAGTGTTGTAAGTCGTTTTAGTGAATTTCCCTATAGGGAAGAAGCTATTACCGTAGGTCTCATGGTAAGACTTAAGCCCGAGACCATGATAACTTTTCGTTTTGAGGTCCCCAGATGCCAAAAACACCATTCGTTCAAATTTGTATATATGTATATATATATATATATATATATATATATATATATATATATATTCCTTTATATATATATATATTCCTTTATATATATATATATATATATATATATGTGTCCGTAAGCACGATAACTATCGTAAAAAAAGGTCCGATCTTAATAAAATTTGGTACAAATATGTAAAGTACCATTTATTTGAACGAGTTCGAAAACCAGACAAATCGCACCATCCGAAGGGGGGTTTTGTACTCCAAAAATGTTTTTTTTTGGAGTTTTCACATGTAATTATTATTTAAATCAAGTTTTAATTTATACCATTGAATTCAGCTCAAAAAACAAACAATATGGTATTTTGATCATTGCTCTACGTCAATTGGTTACTGAGATATTGAAAGTGCTAAACACAGTACGTTGTCCAATGTTATTCTTATGGAGAAAAAGAAAAATTTTATATCTCGGTTATTTATGAACATAAACTCACAAAACTTGGTATATCGCTTCATCTGGTTGTGGTTTGTTGTTGTTTGAACAAGAAACTAATTTTTCGCCTATGGTTCCCGTAGCAGCAAACCTAGGTACTCGGTCCCCATGTTATTCTTATGGAGGATAATAAAGATGTTATATATTGCTTATTTATGAATGTATATGGATGAAACTTGGTATGTGACTTCACTTAGATGGGTTCTATTGATATTTGCATAAAAAACCATTATTTTGTGTTCCTTGTTGCAGCAAACCTGCGTACTCATCCCTAATGTTATTCTAATGGAGAATAATGAATATTTTAAATATCGCTTATTTATGAATATATTTCTTATGAATTCTGGTAAGAGGTTTAATGTGTTATGAAGACATTTATATTCATTGGAAATTTGCTGAGTAGGCAGGTTTGCTGCGACGGGGGTATTTATTTACATCGCGTAATATTATTTTACATCTTTAGAATAAGTCTGATATATTTGCTTTTAAAATAATGCAACCGATTACTTTGTAAAACTTTACCTCATTAGCGGCTACATTTTACTGACTTCATTTACATTATATTAATTTAGCTCAGCTTTCATTTAACAGTATAGTAGGACATTAGTCTGCCTACAACTAATCATTCCAGTGATTGGAAGCAGTATTACTTTTCAGATTAAGTGTTTCAGCTTACAAAGCAATCATTTTCAAAAGAAGACCAAAGTAACACTAGACTGCAAATGTGTTCTTTGCCCATTCTAAAGCAAATGTGGCTTTAGACAGAAAATGAAGTCTGCCTTTAAGGGGTAGGATCACATCTCGCCGAATTTTCACTTTCTTTGTCTCTCCTCAGATAAATATTAAATCCTGAAACCTTTTTACTGGAGATATTTAAAATCCACAGTAAATCTAGTCTTGTCTAAGTAAAATAGTTTACTTAGTCTTAGTTTGAGAAATTGGGCCTACGTTCCATTTTGAAAATAGTAGCGATATTTCAGGCTCTTGCAGGTGCTTCGTTACTTTCTATAAATATCCCGTTTTCTAACTAATGAAAAATATATCCAAAATAGTTTTTAGGCGTTGTTTTGGTTAACAGATATTTAAAACACTGTTTTATATAAATGTGTACAAACAACAAATTATAGCGAGTGTAAATGTACAAATGTATGTTGAATATTCGCGTTAAGTTCTTTTGAAAAGATTCATTGGTTTAGTGCTGGTTGCTCATGTTGTATTTACTGTACCTTTGGACTCCGGTCAACCGCTGGCGCACCTCGTATTGCAGCGCCACATACATTCATTGGTTGAGTGCTGGTTGCTCATGTTGTATTTACTGTACCTTTGGACTCCGGTCAACCGCTGGCGCACCTCGTATTGCAGCGCCACATACATTCATTGGTTGAGTGCTGGTTGCTCATGTTGTATTTACTGTACCTTTGGACTCCGGTCAACCGCTGGCGCACCTCGTATTGCAGCGCCACATACATTCATTGGTTGAGTGCTGGTTGCTCATGTTGTATTTACTGTACCTTTGGACTCCGGTCAACCGCTGCCGCACCTCCTATTGCAGCGCCACATACACCCTAAAAAAGACCCTACAAAAATGTATGTTAAAGCTTTATATAAAATGGGTGATTTTTTACTATTTAAGTATAAAAACTATTTTTTATTATTTAAAATATTATTTGTTTTACAATTTGTTATTTTAAAATAACCCCTTTAAAATGTAGAAATATTTATTATTTTAAAGCTACAACAAATTAAAAACTAAACATCACTTTGATTTAATGAGAAACGGCAAGAGTAGCGTTGGCTTCTTCTGTCAAATTATATTAAGGGATTATTCAACAAATATTGTTTCCATGAATAATGATTCTGTGGACCTATGCAAATCAAACGTTTTCCAATTTTATCAATTGGGCCAGTTGTCACGCGGCGACACAGATTTTCCGCAATGGCGATGCGACAAAAATAAGTAGGTAAGAATATCTCAATAAACGAACATTCTTTATTAATTTTAAACATATGTGTAATCAGATAGTGTGCAGTAGCATTAACAACTATTCGTTTATATGATTCATAGACATAAACTACACATTAATTGACAACTTAGATGAGTATGGGCTTAACGAGTTATTAGATTTATCACTACATGTTCCTTTCATCTAACCTTGTAAGTATTATCACGTTTCGAGGTTGATAGACAATGATGGTTTTAGTAAAAATAAAGATGTTTACAACTTTTACGTCTTACCTAACGTACAGTTGTATTTTGTTTTACTTGTCAGTGTACAGCGTAAAACAAAACATATAGAAGCACTTAAGATGATGAAAAATTGTAAATGGGGACGTAACTTAATTTAACCAGTGTCTAGAATGGTAACACATGATTTCAAAAATTCATCCAATAACAATTTGTTTCCGACAGCATTAACGCTTTTCGGCGTTGTCGTTTTATAATAAAAAGTTCTTTATCGGCAAAACCTGGTCTCAAACAAAAAATTACGGATTTTATTTGTACTTGTAATTCTGTAAATATATATTTTGTACCCCATATAGCATGATAACCGATATTTAATAATAGGCCTTGTTGTTTTTTTTTTTATTTACTTCCTCGCACATTCATAAAACAAAATTGTTTGCCGACAGTTCTGGATTTTTGGTGCGAAATATTATATAGCCAGCCAGCATACTGTTCTAGACTTTGGAGTGCTCAAGCTGCCCTAACAGTTATTATGGTTGGAGTTATTATCAAAAATGAAAGTTTTTTAAACCTACAATAAAAATGGAATAGAAAACAATTTATTAACACTTTTCTAAATAAACTACTTCATCCATCTTTATCAGATTGAAATTGTATTTACGAAAATCGTCAGGTTTTAAAAAATTTGTATGCTTTTGTAACAATAACATTAACATTTTTTTTAAGATGAATTAAAACAACAAAAAAAATACAAAAGAATTACTGGGAAGATAAATAATCTTAAAAATGTAAAAATTAAATACTCCCCTTATTGCTTTTTATTACGAGTGAAAATGTTATCGTACTCCATAATTCACAGGGTATAAATTGACACAACGACAATCCTGGTAATGAACCAACAAATCAGGATCCTGTTCAGCCAAATAGACAGATTATATAATCTAACGGTTCGATTACCGTGTTAGATTCATGAGAAACCTGGTAATCCTCCCATTGGGTGATAATACTTTTGAACTGACAGCGTGACATACTACTGTTAGTTATTTTAATTACTGATACAAAATAGACACAAAACAAATAATGTGTATCTACGTCAACTATGGCAATCAATATTGCATTATTGGGCTATTAATTAATGATCCTGGATAAATAATCAGTCGGGCGTAGTCAGTAACAAGGCTCCAAAAGGCATTAAACTCGTTCTACACTCATCATATTCACCTTAACATATGTCCTAGTTGCGTCGGCGTCTTTTAGAGATATTAAGATATATATTAAGACATTAAGTCTTGAAGTATGAACCTGAGAAGCCAGAAGATGAGATATGTGATGAGAAATATCAATCCCAGCGAGACCATAATCTTAATACACCATCGAGCTGCTCTCAGGAAAATAGTATCTGAGGGAGAGGTCAAATTGGTGTTCAATGACTACAGCAACCCTACTAGCAGACTCGTTAAATAAGTATATTTAGTAACGCAGTATTATTTTAAAGGCAAAAATAAATATACATATTTATAGTATAATTATACTAAAAACTAATAAGAAGTATTTGTTTCAGATCTGTCACATATTGCGCATAAGTGTAAATGCTTCGTATATATTACGTTTTTCATTTTAGCCTGTGTGAATAGAAAAACACGTTTCTTACTGTTTAAATAGTTGTTTATTTCTTAAATAGCAATACATTTGTAAAATCTTTGATTTCTCTAAAGCAGCCACCAAATTATCATGGCATTCTAAATTAAGTAATATAATAAACGGTATCAGGAAACTGACACATACTTTCTCCCTTTTAGCCCAACTTTAATGAATAAATTACTTTTTATTACCTAAATATAGAATACAAAGCATGGTCGAATGTACAGAAAATCTTGTAAACAAGTTGTTTTACAAAACATCCACCCAAATCCCTGCTTTGGAGGCCCTACAGAATCGATTGCCATACTCGTGGTTTTAAGAGGGGAAATGCCCCCTATTCCCCCCAGGGTAATTAAGGGGCAACATATTTCGAATTTCCTCTGTTGGTCAATGCTAACTAGACAAGCATATCAAGTTTGAATGATATTGATCAGTAAATAAGAGAGAAATAGTAATTTTTGTATTCCCCATAAGAATAACATTGGACAACGTACTGCGTTTACCGCAAAATTAAAATTTCAATTTTCTCCGCAACCAGCAATCGTAGAATAGTAATTCAAAATACTAAATTATTTAGTTTGACGCTATGAAAAATTGAAAAAACTGAATTTTTGATGTTTTAAGTCCTGTAATTCCTGAACCCGAATTTTTACAGAAATTCGGGTGGTGTCATTTTGTTAGAGAATTAAAGTTCTACAAACGACTAAAGTTTAATCAAAATTGTTAGAGCCGTTTTTAAGAAATTTTGATTTTTCATGTTTTTTGGCGGTTTTTGGGGGATAATTACCCTTAAAAATCAAAAATTCAAAAAAATGAAAAAACACCTGGAGATATCGTGGATTAGTACCTACATAACAAATTTCATAAAAATCGGCCCATTGGTTAGGGCTCTAGCTCTGTACACATCCACACAGACACACACACACACACACACACACACACACACACACACACACACACACACACACACACACACACACACACACCCACACACACACACACAGAGAGAGAGAGACAGACAGACATCACGTAAAAACCACTTTTTTGGGTTCAGGGAGCACCAAAACGAATATTTCCACTAACAACTCAAAATCGAAAATTTTGACGAAAACAATACTTTCTCCATATACTATGTATAGGGGGAGAAAGTAAAAATTAATAAAGTTTAATCATTTGTGTTATATTGAGGCTAACTAACCTGCGTTTCAGTTGATCTTTGCCTAACTTTGACAGAGTAAATTTTAAATTACACAATATTTGTAAACAAAAAGGTTTATACACAAGCAATTAACATTTCTTCTGCGCTATAGTATAACTCTTAGCAGCTGCATAATAATTTGTAAACTCTGTTATTTTCTACCGATGGCGTTAAAAGAACAATTTTAAGGCTTAATTTAATATTTTCTAACCAAACCATCTAATTAATCTGTCTATAAACATTCGTTGATATTTATAGAATATTTTAGGATTCATTTACTTTTTAACAATTACACAGTGTTTATTTCTTTACTGAATTATTATAGTAACCAAGATGTTTGTGATGAAAGACAAAGACTGGGTTTAAATCGGTGAAGCGAATGATCAAACCATTCCTCTCGAAAGCAAATGACCCCCATTTTCGAGCTTGATCTGAACTTGAAGTGCCCTTTCTCTTTTTTTGTAAGAAAATTCACATTATACACAAACATTATCACTATATTTATGTTGTTTATTGTAGTTTTTAAGATATAGAAACACACTAGATTCAGAAATCTACATTGGTAGATACTTTGATAACCTTGCAATCGTATATATTCTTTGTAATGAAGATGTTTTACAAATACGTTTTTCACATGAGCTCTTACCATTACCAGGATAAAGAACAAAGGCAATTTATATTATTATTTGTTATTAGTTTAGTATGTTTTCAATGCACTGCTCTAAAGAACTTATTAAACACTTTAAGTAAAAAACTTGAAAGTATATTAAAATACATCCAACATAGGAATAAAACTCATTTACAAAATGTAATTTTAAACTTCTTTTAAGAATGCGGTTTACTGTTCACAAAATTGTTTATGAGATATTAAGCTAAGTACGTTTCACACTGATAAAAATTTTTACTTACAAGAGGGAATATGCATTATCAAACAATTTTTTTCTTAGTATGGTACGTCTTTCTTTAATTCGGGATGTAAAAAAAACTCAGTCAAAACTGAGCGAATGACTCATAAGTTAGGGCTGACTCTCATTAGGGCTGATGATATCGATAAGACTTGTAACATCTTTAATCGCCCACCACATGTTGAATGTCAATATCTTAAGAGGTAAGTAATGAGCTTTATTTCAGACCAGGGAGGTCATTAGACCACATACCAAAACAAAATAGACTGGGCATCCCTATTACTTTAGCATTGCATCTGGTGAAGCCCGTTTTTTGGAAGTGTCCGCCATCTTGGTGGTCCAAGTTTATCAAAATACTAGGATATTTATTATAGAGATGTAATAATGCTTGGTACCATACTTATGAAAGGCTGGACACTGTAAACTAAAGCATTAATTATTTAGATTTGTTACGCCCACAAATATATTTAGTTAAGTAACATTTTATAACAAAAATATTAGTAAACTGTTCTTTCCCATAGTTTGATATGTTACTCATTTCCCTTGGTCTGTAACAGATAGCGTTACTGTACCATCATTGCAATAGACAGAACATTTCCCTTACTTTCTTATATACAGTAGTTTCAAACATAATTTTTTTGTATAATCTCTGGTTTTAAATAATGTTATTAACGGTTAAAAAATAGTTCTATTTGATTTAGAGTAGTGAAAGATTGCGCTTTAACATAGTCAGAACCGTTTAAGCATTTACTAACCACTTTAAATAAATAAATATTTAAATAGATTTAAATTAATTAATTTCTGTTTGATAAAATCATCCAAAATAAACATATGTTTTGACTTGTGTGTATTTTTAAGACCAGTCACAACACATGTAACGCCATCTGTTGGGACCTTAAGATATTAAAAGCCGCCATCTTGGTGGTAAAGATTTAATTTGTGCTTCAAATTTACACCCTTGATGCCCAGTCTGCTTTTGTCTATGGTCGAATGACACATAGCGTTACGAACTCCCAGCAGAGCTCAATCAGCTGTTCCAATAGCATCAGGTGTGTTTACAACAATCATTAGTTTTCACAACATACCACTAGCACTAACTATTTAAACAAATCTTGTTTGAACATAATAAAACTCTATAACAATTACTAAACTACTTTATTTGTATATTTTCGTTGCCTCTATTGTGGTTGGGGGGCTGATAAAATAATGTACGCGCCTGGAGTAGTCAGAGCTATAATGCATGCTTCGGGCGTTCAACGCACTCATGCTTTCAAGCATCGCCCTCACGCTGTAATGGCGCTCTTACTACCCAGGTGGGTAAATATTTATTACTTGTATTTTCATATTACAATGAGTGAAATGTGTGTACAATGTGATTACAATATAAGAGTAAATATATTTTGAAGTTTTGTAAGGCGTTTTTATTTATTCGTGCTTTTTTGTTATGACTATGATTAGAAAGTCACAATTCCCTTACTTTCAAGTATTCCTCCACGTAAAAGGGCAATGATCAAATAATCAATACAACAATTTGTTTACTTTTAAAAGGAATTGATAAGCATATTTAATACTGAAATATTATCAGGTAATTTGTTTATCCCCTGAACAAATATTTACAGGAGAAGGGCATCAAGTTAATACTATGTATTGTTTTATAAAATAATTGGGAAATTCTAAAACCAAAGCATCATATGATGTAAATATCGAAAACATCAATTTGTCAACTTTGCTAATAAATTTACGTCTCAAGAATTAACGTAGGAGACCGATAAAATATTACTCTCTTCAGGTCAACTTATATTGACACTAAAAAATTTTAACACCGTTTTGGACCAATCCTAATCATAAATTAAAAAATGCCATTGGCATACATAAACAGAAAAATATTAAGCTTTGATGATGCTGCAATAGTAGTTATAATCATGAAGATCAACATTGAGTTTTACATGTTTCTTCACCAGCAACTTTGTGTTTAAGTTAATCGTTTAGCACTGGAAGAACTGATCCTGATGTAACGGGACGAACAAAGCCCTACAATATACATCTTGTCTTGACATGACTAAGGCTGAGGTATGAGCGTATTGACAATGAAGCATCGAGCGTACTACCTTCCACCCTACTTTGGTTATTGCGAATGATTGATTTGAATGAATGTATTTGAGAATTTATTTATTATTCATATAATTGAATTTCCACAAAAGATCATTTAACGAATATCATTTGTTTTCATTTTTAATGCTCATCATTGATTATTTTGGAGAAAATAGGGGGTAAAGTGCCTTTTGTCTAGTCTAATTGTTTTACATTTGTATAATTAATCTCAGCTGCATAAACATAGCCATTATGCTTAAATCATTGACATTTTCATTCTGTAAAAGGAAGTAAATATGTATTACGGACCTTGTTTTTAAAATGATTTCATTATGACATATCATCGCAATTAAAACGCAATCGAAGGATGAACATGATATAGAGTGAGTATATAATACTTTGATCATTTTACTTAGATCGTGTTCGCCAATTTTAGTGTTTTATTTATGATGTTTGGTAGGGAAAATCTGCATTAAAAAATTACAACATTTCATTTGTTTTGTTAAAAGACTGGATTATTTAATAACCACCGATCTTAGCTTATATCAAATCCCACTTTCAACAAATATAATTTACTTATCCGGTACAATTCTTACTAGTACTACGAGCTACACGAGTTCGTAAGCAGCACGCTGACGTGAGCGAAGTGAATTTCCACATACAAAAATTAAAAATCCAAGTAAGTGTTAAAACATACATTTATTCAAATTTGTATTGAAATCTGAAAACATTTATTTATTTGGCTGTTTTTATGGTCCTGGTTCTATTTACCTGCAGTGCTGGGAATACATTATTTCGCATTATAAGGTTAGGAGGAGGTCCAATCAAGATTGAAAGTAGGCGTGAGGTATAGGGATGATAAAAATCACCAACAAATGAGTAAGCAGGGTTTTCTAATGTAAAACCCCCATAAGACAATGTGTTTGGTCCAATATACATTTTCTTTAATAACTCGGTAAATATTTATGCTAGAATGATGAGAGACGGTTTAAAACTTTTTCCTCATTAATCTCCATCATTTTACATGCATTAATGCCCGAAAACTCAAAAGTTAAAAATTAATTCCTAAAAAGGGGGGTTTGTAGAAAGGAATGTCCCTACCAAATTTGAAGTAAATCGGACAAAAACGTCGACCGCTAGAGTGAAAACATACGCATAAATATATAATTTTGAACGACCCCCCAAAACCTGTATAGGGAGTCATGTTATGAACTTCCATGGTGGTCTCGGGCATAAGTTTCACCTTGCAGGTCATGCTAATAGTTCACGTTTCCATAGGAAATCTACGAATAAGTAGCAAGAATAATATAGACTAATAATATAAGACTAATAATATGAAGTAAGAAGCCTCTAATATTGAAGATAAATATGAGGTTTAAATAAACTTGACACTAAGAGATAACCGAGGAAATTATAACACCATTTTATGTAAATAAGTCGTTGACCTACTTTTAATGAGACTCGATTACAGTCTTAGAGAGGGAAATCTAGGGGAAAAGTTAATGTCTTCATGCTTTTCAAAGGTCGAGGAGTAAACATTGTGATCTCGTTAAAAATGATCTGCTGGTTCATTATAAACTGAATTAGTTACAATTACTGGTTTAAATACCTGATTAACGGCAATCCAAATTATTGCACCAGCAACTAGTTTCGACTTGCTGATGGAGTCATCTTCAGGCTGCCAAAGATGTTAGAGTTATCTTCATGTGAAGAACGTCATAAAGTACCCACTAATTGTATTCACTGGTGATCCGGAGGCTATCAATCCAATATGAATAAGTTAATTAATTAATTGGATTGTATTTTCACTCTTTTAAATATTAAACGTTCAATATTACAGTTTGTTTTATTAAATAACCGGAATTAATGTTTGGTGAAAACTTAAATTTCACATTAAAATGAAAAGCTATAATTTAATATGACACAATATTCAGCACCACTTATAACCACAATATTTGAGTTTCCTCCGTTACCCAAGATTCAATTGTTATAAATATCAAGTGAGATTTTCCTTTAAATTGTTCAAAGACTTTTGTCTTGATGTTGTTTTGTTACACATTGTGTTTTTACATATTTATAATTTGAAATTACGCTATTTCAAAAAAATATGTTTTGGGAAACCGATTTTTTCAGATATTTGTAAGTTGTCTACATAAAAGTTCGCATCTACATTTTCATTATTTTTCTCTCAAACTTGTTGGGAAAGTATGTAGGTCAGGTTTGATAGAATAGGTTCAATTTGAGTTTTAACAAAGATATTCCGGACGATTTTGTCTCTAAATATATTGTCTTAAAAGAATTTTGAATTTGGCTGGATTTACATTAATTTATCTTAAGTCATCGGGAAACTTGGAAAAAGCTTAAGGCCAATAAATTCAGGTTTTAATTTAATAATATGAATTCTATGTTCAACTGATTGATTAATAAATCCATTTCTAGTATTATGGAGAAATTAATAACTTATGACCGGCTACAAATGTTAAAACTTCATACATAAAAAGAAGAGGGTACAACGAAAATCTCAAGTTCAAAGTTAAATTTGATTCACACGATAGGCACTTATGTTGGAACAAAACAAATTAGTCTTAGTTGGATTTTCCACTTGAGGAAATAGAATTATTACCCGCTCTTCAACTTTAATTGGAAATATCCTAACGTTAATTAAAATCAGTGTGTGCAGCACCTTTGTATAACGTTGGGGAATCTCCCTCCTTGTACAGTTTTCAGGGTTATTGTGAGGCTATTTGGCAACATTTAAAAATTATGTCTTGGTAGATATGTGGTTACCAAAGAAAAACTATCATTTTATCCGATGTTTGTAATATGTAATAATAATTAAAATGAAATATAATGAAATGCATAATGCCCTGCAATTAAATCTGAAGTAATTTTCCGGATTATGGTTTAGTTTTTCTTTCATTAAAGGGGCTATAAGTTTAATTATACAGTTGTTTAAAATAATTGTATATTATTTTAGTTAAGACTGAAATTCACTGTGTATGACAGTGGTCAATAACGCAAAACATTTTAGTTAAACTATTGGAAATACGTGTTTGTGGAATTAAATTGCGTAACACTGCTTATTTTTCAAACTAGATTCTATAGTTCAGCACTTTTCTTACTTTTTTATTTATTATTATGGAAAATAAGAGTGGTATATCTAATTCAGTTGTGCATCTAAATTAATGTCTTCACTTTTAGTAAATTATCAACGTGTCTAATATGAACAATTAAAACAATATCATGAGATTTATCGTATTTATTTTAGAATGCAATTAAAGCAAGCTGATTGGGTTAGTGATAAACTGGTTCAAATTGCTATATTTTAATATTTTGTATTAATAAAATGGATAAAATGTAAATCATGTGACAGTGTTAAGTATAAAAGGGCACATTTCAAACTTTGTATCCCATTAAACAAGGTTAACGCTCATTGTTTAATTAAGATTTAACAATTATTTTAAATTATAACCGTAATGTGTGAAATGCAATACCTACCTTTTAAATATAAAATAAAAACATGTAATAAAACACGCAATAATAAATACAAAATAATTTTGCACGTAATTTTATAGTTTATTAGTGAATTTCCTTTGGAAAGTGAACTATTAGCATGACCCTCACGGTGAAACTTAAGCCCGGGACCACCATAGAAGTTCCTAACGTGACCCCCTGAACACGTTTTGGGGGGTCGTTCAAAATTATATATATATATATATATATATGTATATATATTTATATATATATATATATATATATATATATATATATATATATATATATATATGTGTGTTTGCACTCTAGCGGTCGCATTTTTTGTCCGATTTACTTCAAATTTGGTAGGGACATTCCTTTCTATAATCTGTTGGACAAGTTCGTTGGGCAAAACAATCGGAAAACTCTAAACGCCTTTTTTGGGGATTAATCTTTCAAATTTCAAGTTTTTGGGCCCAAAAAGGGTCATAAAAGCTCCAGATGTAAAATCAATGCATGTAAAAATATGGGAATTAGAGAGGCGAAAGTTTTAAGCCCTCTTTCATCATTCTAGCATAAATATTTACCGAGTTATTAAAGAAAATGTGTATCGAATAAACACAGTACGTTGTCTTATGGGGGTTTTGCACTAGAAAAGCCTGTTATTCCTTTGTTAGAGTACTTTTATCATCCCCAGCAACCTCACGTCTACTTTCAAGCATGTCTGGACCTTCTCCTAACCTTATAATGCGCAAAATTGTATTCCCAGCTTTGCAATTAAATGAAACCAGGAGTATCAGAACAGCCAAAAAATCAATGTTTTCAGATTTCAATAAAAGTTGGACAAATGTATATTTTACAATGATTTTGAGTTTTAAAAGTTTTTATGTGGAAATTAACTTCTCTCACGTCAGCGTGCTGCGTGCGAACTCGTTTTTCCTTAAAATAATTTTCATTTAATTATACACTACGATGATTGTGTTAAGTGACTTGTATTAACACAATTTGGTATGAAATATAATTTTTTATCTAATTTTTTCTATAGGTAAGAAGGTATTACAGTAGTCGGTATGGTATGACCTAGGCCCGAGACCATGATAAATTTTCGTTTTCAAGTCCCTAGAGGTCAACAAACACTTTCGTCCATGATGTCGGGCTTAAGGCTGACCATGCCCCTGCGGTAAAAGCTGATTCTCTATAGGGGAAATTTTCTGAAAGTACAGATTCTAATTTTAACAAATTGAGATCATTTTCAATAAAACTAGGCAACTAAATAATTTTAAACACTAAATTTAACTAAAACTTTAAATAAATATACTATATCTAGATTGTAATGATTTAAAATAGATAATATCTAGTTACGCATTTTCGTATATTGTATATGTTTTTATCTCTCAATATTCTTTAAAAAAGGCGTTGCAAAACTGATGAATTTTAACTAATCAAGTAAAATGTACTTTTTCAATTTAAATATCAACGTGGCAGCAAGCCTGACTACTAGTGATCGATAATGTTCTTCAGAAAGGTTTACATAAAGGTGAATAAAGATTTGCAAAAGTGTAACAATCACGATAAGTTTATTCGAATCGAGACGCGTGGGATATAACACGGCGGTCGTGATGTGGTTGCAAGTTTAAGTTTCGTGGTGGAACTTGCAAGAGCTGAACAAACTCAGTACTCCTTTGAGAATACATGTTTTGCGAATTCCGATACGTTGCCAATCATTGTCATGGAACGTATATTATTATTGCAATTGGATATGCTAATAAAAATCTTTTTACCACACTGCAATCATTCTTTAGTGGATAACTAAAAGTGGTTTTATATTATAAGCCAGCATGGCTGGGGTCGGTTAGGTATGTTTTTGTTTATTGAAAATTTATAATTTTAAGTTATGTATCACTAAATAAATACACACAAAATTAACTAACTTAAACGTATGCTGATTGTTTAGGTGGTCAACAAGTAAAAGTGTAGTGGACAATTTGTTTTCCTACGTCTGCCCGAGAAAGCGGTTGTTTTCGTACTCGATACACGTTGCAAAACAGGTGATTCCCGTATTCATTTTACCTTGCGCACTCACTTTTACTTTGCGTACTCCAGTGTTTCAACTTAATAACACAAAAATGGTCAAAATCAGTATGAAGGTAATGTTGTTTATACATGAATTATGTTGGCAACACTGAATAACAAACATCTGATCTATTATTGTTGTTCCTGAACAACATAAACATAACCTGTATTTTGTTGAAGTTGAATTAAATTGTATTTACATAAAAAAGTGTCCATAAATTGTGAGTAGGCCTAGTTATGTTACTATTACTTCAATCAGGTATAGTATATATTTAAGTTAATTTTTAATTGAGGCAGCCTTCTTCTAAAAAACGATTGAATATAATTGAAACGCTTTATTCTAACTGTAGGAAATATATTATAGAGGCTATCATTAATATTGTACATATCATACTGTGTAAACAATATTTGGCAGACGTAGGAAAAGTTTAATATGCAACTCGTGCGCGAAGTGATTTGCTGCACTCGAAAGAAACTATTCCGCACTCGCCTACGGCTCGTGCGTAAACTTTTCTCTCGAGTGCAGCAAAGTGGCACTTTGAGCACTTGTTGCATAGATAACTATTAAAATATAATTTAAACCTAAGAGAGGCACGATGGGTATTTTCTAGAAGAGAAAATACTCTTTTCAAGATTATTTACCACCATCCAGCGCTCTGCGAAGTTAGATTAGGTAAGGGGAAAGAACACTTATTTTTCTTTTTTGTCCTTATTTTCTTTTGCGATATAAATAAAGTACCAAAAACAACGTAAACATCCAAAATGAATTAATGTTCAGCTGTAGTTATTTTAACTGTAATTTAAACTTCTGCTTTGTTAATGTGCTAACTTGTGACCATACTTTCATATTAATTCATTTTGCTCAACATTCAAACAGTAAACAGAATACCTACATACACAAAAACCAAATATTGAAGGCTTATAGTCCCTTCAAGCCATTAGATAAGTCCAATGTAAATGCAGACATAAATAACATAACGATTGTTCCCAAACTACTGTTTAGTCAATAAACACAATGAATTTTATAAGACCATACCGAAACAGAAAAATGCTTACCGCTTGGAAGTCACCAACAAACTTTAATGCAAATGCAAACGCGCATTAACATCGGTGATTGCTAAACACAGTTGTTGCCACATCCTGTTGTTTATGTAGTTAGTTACCGACCGCAATAGTCTGACAAACAGATGTTTCATCTACTGAAGAAACTAAGGACTAAGTAAACACATTGTTACAAACACCACATCGCAGGTTGACTCTTGTTTACGTTACGTTAGACGATGACACATTTGAAGCCCCGTTATACATTGCCCTATTGCTCTGGTTTATATTTAAGTAATTTAGATTTTAACTTAATTAAAGGGAATTGATGTCAAATCAAACTTATTTCAATCTAAGTTACTCTAATATATTATGTTACAATTATCTTTCTCCGATAAGTTTCAATATAATACAAAAATTAAATATAACCCATGACGTATTAAAATGAGAATTTAATATTTGTACGATTTTTTTGCACAGTAATTGCATAGTGTTTCTTAGTAAACACGGCGTGGTTTAATCAGTTATAACAAGCTCTTACAAACTTTTAGATTGTCATCTACTCAAACTTGAGTATTTGTTGTTGACGTTTCGCCAGAATCTAAAAACGTGGGACCTTTTTTTATTGTCTCACGAAACGTCACGCCTTAACCTAGAAATATGAATATTTAAAAAAGATTTTTTTAATGAAGTAACTTAGCGTTAAGTAAGTACTTTTAACTTTATCGAGTAAAACCACAACGAAAAAGAAATAGCGTACGCCTCACTTTTATAACAGAACGCTAAGTAACAACAACAGATTTTTTTCAGCTGCGAGAACTTTCTTTCAATACACTGATAACTTGTGGTTGCAGCAGTTACCAACTTCTCCAACTTTCGTATTCGACCTGGCAGAGGAATGATTATAAATATATTTTTATAGTAAAACATATACACACACACACACACACACACACATATATATATATATATATATATATATATATATATATATATATAATAATAAAACAAAACTTGGTAAAAAAATTGTCTCCAGAAACAGGTGTGCCATGACGCTGGATTTACCCAAAGAAAAGAAAAGAAACCTGAAACTTAACTATGCTTAACTTTGATGCTTTCAAACCGCGCACCGCACTTATCATTTTTGTTTTACAAGAGTGAATATATATACCCAACTTCCCAACTTCTCCAACTTTTGTATTCGCCCTGGGAGGAATGATTATAAATTATACATATATACATACACACACACACACACACACACACATATATATATATATGTGTGTGTGTGTGTGTGTGTGTGTGTGTATGTATATATGTATAATTTATAATCATTCCTCCCAGGGCGAATACAAAAGTTGGAGAAGTTGGGAAGTTGGGTATATATATTCACTCTTGTAAAACAAAAATGATAAGTGCGGTGCGCGGTTTGAAAGCATCAAAGTTAAGCATAGTTAAGTTTCAGGTTTCTTTTCTTTTCTTTGGGTAAATCCAGCGTCATGGCACACCTGTTTCTGGAGACAATTTTTTTACCAAGTTTTGTTTATTTATGTTATCTGATCGTTGTTTATTATTTTGGTTATGTTGAAGGAAATGAACCTCTTTTCCTTCAATATGTTTGGCTATGCCTTGGGCTCTACATTTTCTCCTCATAGTTTTAAGTGCACGTCAGTCATATATAAAAATAAATGAAATTTGAATATAGTTGCTTTAAATTAAAATTCCGTTTAGATATTTTTTGTGAAGTAGTAAAGCTGTATTAGTTTATTCTCTCCTGTTTATTTATATTGACGTTCATAAGGAGACAGATATAAGGGGGGTAATTAATTAGTGTAGAGTATTTTATTTTTGTTTGTTTTTAAAGATGTGTAAATTATTTTTATTTTGATAAAAAATCACAATACAGGAAAATGTTTGCATATTTTAAATCTTTTTTATCATGTCAAATTGGTGATAATAAATTATTATTATTCTGAAATATGTACAATTGAGTATTTTAAATCTCGAATTCAACGTAGAAATAACTAGTGGAATAATTTATATAATATTTTAATTATTAAAAAATAATCACTCACGGAAGAAAGCATATAATTTACTTTTGAAGAAAATTATACCTTAACTGATTAAAACTTATTTGAAGGGTAATCAAATTTAGGGTAGAGAGCCCGCAGGAACAGACAGGTACGTGAACACTACTATACATAACATTACTATTCTCTGTCTGAGGCCAAGAACAAGTATTAAGGAACTATAATTGTAGATATTTTATGCTACCCGTTCATCCACAACTTGTAGGTGGTGTTGCATTTACACAAATGAAGGACGGGGGACGAACGAGAGTTACAATTTTTGCTGAATGCGGGCTAAGTTCAAGTTATTTAGGTGCCCACTAATGATTTGTACCAATATCACCTCACTAGTTTAAATATTTTACAAAGTAGAATCAACCTCATTCTGGTTTATAAACTTCGCCATTTCTCGGAAGTGGATTGCAACTGGCATTAATAATTAGAGCAAACATTTACCAGAAAGCAATTCCAACTGTTAAAGTTAGTTTAAGTTAATGCTTTCATTATATGCATTTCAATTTGTTTTCGAATTTAATTAATATAAAGCAAATGTAGTGTTAATTGTTGTAGTTTAATTTATTCGTGTACACTATTTGCTGATTTCATAGATTTCCCGCTACTTTACACTTTACTGACCAACTTTATTGACCACCTTATGGCTTAGAACAGGAATTTATTACAAATAGTAAATATTTTAAGGACTGTTTACACAGATATTTGTGTAAACCAGATTAAAGGTAATTCAGATTATGTAATCTGTAATCACTTATTTTGATTTGTACTGAAACTACACAATGAGATTGAACTCTAAAATTTCTTTATGTTCCATATCAACTACATAACACTCGGACCACTTTAATAGCAGATGATCACTGTCAGTGTTTTCTATTAGAGTCATAAATTAAACTAGATGAAAATATTTACAACTTAAGTCCCATAAATAAAATAAATCACCATTACAAAACAATTTTAATTTTAATAACTTCTGTAAATCAAAATCACTAGTTTTTCTCATCTTTAATGTATATTCAATATAATTTATATGTTTTAAATCACTAATTTATCATTCTGGAAATGAATTGTTATCTTCATATGTCTAAGGTTTTACATGTATAGATGGAGACTGATTTTTTATAGAGACAATTGAAAGCTTAAAAGTAGCTATTTTGTAGCTTAAAGGTATTTTATGACAATTCATTTTGCTTGAAAGCCATAACGTGAAGTTTTGTTTTTAAAAGTTCAAATTCTCAATACTCCTGTCGCAAACTTGCGTACTCAGCGAATTTTCAATGAATTGATATGTCTTAGTAACACATAAATCCACTTACCATGATTTATAAAAAATATTATCACAAATAAGCGATATTTAAAATATTAATAAGTATTCTCCATAAGAAGAACATTGGGGAAAAGTATGCAGGTTTGCTACCACAAGCAACCAAAATAATGTTTTTTTATGCAATTATCAGTAGAGCTTATCTAGGTGAAATCATATACTAAGTTTCATCCACATAAATTCATAAATAAGCATTATATAACATTTTAATTATTCTCTATAAGAATAACATGGGCCCGAGTACCTAGGTTTGCTGCTACGGGAACCATAGGAGAAAAATTAGTTTGTGCAAACAACAATAAACCACAACCAGATGAAGCCTTATACCAAGTTTTGTTAGTTTATGTTAATAAATAAGAGAGATATAAAATGTTTCTTTTTGTCCATAAGCATAACATTGGACAACGTAACCCCCACAAAACCCCCCTTCGGATGGTGCGATTCGTCTAAATTTCCAACTCGTTCAAATAAACGGTACTTTACACATTTTTACTAAATTTTATTGAGGTCGGACCTTTTTTACGAGAGTTATCGTGCTCACGGACACACATATATTCATTCAAATGGTGTTTTTGTCATCTGGGGACCTCAAAACGAAAAGTTATCATGGTCTCGGGCCTAGGTCTTAGCATGTCAACTACGGTAATAGCTTCTTCCCTGTATGGTAAATTTGCTAAAAGGACCCTAAAACTGTCAGAAGACTCTCAAAGTAATCTACGTGTTGGTTCTCACGTTAGCAAACGTGAGACGACATGAATAGTAACAATTTGATTAGATTTGCAACACTTGCGACAGTAGCTTCTGCACGAAAATCACTTTACATTTGATTATTTACAGTTAATGTATCGTTGATAATATTTCTTATAATATATTTAATAATCATTAGTATTTTAATAATGTATTAAAAGTACGCGACTGATATATTCTATTTTTCTCTTATTAATTGAGATTATCGTTCGAATTTGTCGGAAGAATAATACAATAAGATCTATTATAGACGTTTATAGCACGATAGTAATTTTAAAAATGCAACTCAAAATATCAAAACAAAAAAAAACTTGGTAATTGGAAGTGAAAACCTAGTTATATCTGAATACTTCTATTAAATATTATGGTTTAAGATATAAAAAGCAGGTTAAAATGTACACTTTTGATGGACTGTGTGCAATTAGACTGTATGCAGTCACGTATCTTAACCTGGTACTTGGCAATGAATAGTCATTATTACGCAAGAACTGCTTCTCTGATAGGAGGCGCATCAAACCAAGTGCCAAGTCGACCTTGTTATTGGAGACATATGAGATCATTAATGGCCCTTTGATCTCGCGATCGCATCCCCGGGATGTTAATGACGTGACATTTGCAGCTTGTTGACATTTGACTCTCATCCGTTTAGACGTTTGACTTCCACCCAGTCTGCCATTTTACTACCTAAGGTTGTTGTTAAATGCTTTATATTATTGTTTTGAACATATAATTCTAATTTAGTAATATTCTTTTTTTGCTTTTTGCTATTTTTGTTTAAAGTTCTTTCTTAATATAATATTTCAATTAGACACATAACTTAGATTGTACCGTTATATACTTTAGCTATTATGGTGAAATATCCGTTGGCAGGATTAATTTACTATATATCACTATTTTCTATATATCTACAAATGCCTATCCTTTCATTAGAAAGTACGTTAACTGAGATCAAAACTGATGGGCGAAGAACGAAACGAATAAAATATCTGTGCAACTGACCAAGCTTCGATTGTATATACAACCTGTGGTGTTCTAAATATGTTTTATTTATGCTATAACTAGTCAATTTCATATCATATTACTTGTTGTCGGTGTATAGGACTAGGAAGTGATAAATTTCGGGAGTGCTACAATTTAAGGTAAATGGGGAATAATCTGCTTTGGGTTAAACTTTTATAGAAACTTTCAATATAATAAATTATTATATGCCGTTTTTACTGTGGTCGTCCTATTTTTGTTTTACTTTGCCCGTCCACATAGAGTACATATTTACTATCCAGATTTTTAACCATATATGTTGTAAGCCCATGGAAGATCATTTATATAAAAGTGAATCATGTTTTAAGGAAATTTGTTTTTGAGCGAAATGTATAAGAAATAAAACACGTATATTCGAATCGGAAGTCAACGAAACAATAATAAATTGTTTGTTAAAAGTAATCATATATAAATTAAAAATCATGATACGTACGATATTAAAACATTCTCTCTATGATTAAATCCAGAGATAAATTAACTGTCTTAATTAACAGCTGAAATGAGAATTTAATTATAGCTAACAATAACAGTTTAGAAAATCACTCAGCTTGGTTTTTTTATAAAAAAAACTTCAGAGAAATAATGTATAGCATTATTTTTGCTTAGCTGGCATCAAAGTTTATATATTTTGTTTTACAGATGTATAGTACTGTTTTACGGCTACATTACAAATACAAGTACAAATTTATTAATTTCCAAAACAAATTTGTACATGATAGTTACAAAATAAAATTGGGAATGTACCCATTACATTCATTTTGATTTTATTTCTAACAGAAAATAACCAAATGAATTAAGTCTTGCTTATTATTATGTTATTATACAACTCTTTCGCATTTATATAATTTTAACGAAGTTATGTGCTTGGGGTTAGGAGATCACAATGTATTATTGTAGTGTAGAATCTTCAGAAAACATGAAAATGTTTTGATTTATTTAAAAATACCCCCGTCGCAGCAAATCTTCATACTCAGCGAATTTTCAATGGAGATATAAATGTCTTAATACAAAGCCACTTACCAAGTTTCATAAATATATATTTACAAATAAGCAATACATACAATTTTAATTAATCTCCATAAGAATATCATTGGGGATCAGTACTCAGGTTTGCTGCATCAAGGAACGCAAAAAATGGGTTTTTATGCTAATATCAATATTACTTAACTAGGTGAAGTAATATACCAGTTTTTATTCATTTATGTGCATAATTAAGGGAGACATAGCATTTAATTATTATCCTTAAGATGGGGCTGAGTACGCAGGTTTGCTGCTACGGGAGCCTTTGGAAATAATAGTTTTTTTTTAGCAAATAGCAATAGACCACAACCAGATGAAGCCGTAAACAAATTTTTTTCAGTTCACGTTCATAAATAAGCAAGATATAAATTTTTTTTTTTCCTCCATAGGAATAACATGATACAACGTACTGTGTTTAGAACTTTCAATATCTCGGTAACCAATTAACGTAGCGGAATGATCAAAATACCAAATTGTGTGTTTTTTTAAGCTGAATCCAATAGTAAAAATAACATTTCACTTTTTTCAAAAATTATATTTAAAAAATTCAATAAACCCATGTTTGAGGTACAAACCCCCCCCCCAAAACACCCCTTCAGATGAAGCGATCTAACTGGTTTTCGAACTTAGTCATACATGTTGCTTTACACGTTTAGACCTAATTTCATCAAAAACACATCATTTTTACAAGTGTTATCGTGCTCACGGTCATATATATATATATATATATATATATATATATATATATATATATATATATATATATAGATTCGAACGAATGGTTTTTTTGGGATCTGGGGACCTCAAAACGAAAAGTTATCATGGTCCTGGGCCTAGATCTTACCATGCCGACTACGGTAATAGCTTCTTCCCTACATGGGGAATTCGCTAAAACCTATTACAAGTAAATAAAAAGCCATTAAACAAATGACGATCAAATTTACCAAGGAACATTCTCTAAATTAAGTATCCCCCTGCAGCTCCCTTCTGTCGGTTGATTTTTGTTTTTTTATGCCTCCTGGGTGCATTTTTAGTACCATAGAAAATGGCGTTTTGGTTCTACGTTGCGAAGAAGAAGTATTATTTACTATTTTTTAAATCTTGAGTATCTTCCCAAAATGGGGGATTTCTTAGGTAGCTTAAAATGTTTAAGTTTAAACTACAATCAAGAGATCCATTGTTATAAAGGTCTCTAAAATATTAGATATATGGGGAAAGCTAGTAGTTGAGAGTTTACGTTTGCAAATTTAGAGGTGCCTCCAAAATCCCCCATTTTCATAGGATGTTCAACATAATGTCAAAAAACACTGGACCTTAAGCTTACACCACTACCTAAAGAATATTTATTTTAACAAGCAAAAATAAATAGATTTGGTTTGGAACTGTATTTACCAGTATATTCCCCCAAATAGATTGTTTACTTGTCCAGGTCAATCTCATCTTACAAACGTTGTTAGACGTCTTCGTTTCAAACCTCTCCAAGCAGTGTTAAATTACTACAAAAGCAATTGAAGGATCTGGTGGGAGGGATCTGCATAGCAACCAACATACCTAACATATCGAGCGACTGGTGCACTGGGAACGAAATTCCTGGAGGTGTTTTTTATTTAAGGCGGTTGGTTAGGCTTACACCTTAGATTAAATCAATTAAGCCTCAGTAGTTATGGGCCGTATATTAAAAAGCGCATTTTCTTGAATGTTACAAAATAAAATAAATAAAAAGCAAACATTCTAATATTTCAATAAAAAGCAAAGTTTGAAGTGACAAAAGAGTTTATTTGTGTACCAACTGACCTTATTTGTATTTGTATTTATTTTTTTTACTTTTTTTTTAAATATTTGTAGACAAAGTAATTCCAAACAATATTGCTTAGGGGTCAAAGTTGTATTTATTCCTCTCTGATCAACTATAAAAATCTTGCGTCAGAAGTTTAGGGCAGTCCAACAAATGTTTCTCCTTTGTGTTTATGATTAAACTAAATTCAATTCGAACAAGTATAACCTATAAAAGTATATATTTCGCTTTTGACAACTGTATGATTTTAAACTTTTTTCCGAGAATACAGAGCTAAAATATTATACACCCTGCCTTTGATTAAATTGTGTTTTAGAAACACATACATTGAAACAGGAAGTAAATATATTAAAAATTAATAAACGTTGCTGCTAAGAGTATTTATGTTCATGAATTTTAGTGTTTTTACTTTGTTAATTTCGAACTGTTTTACTTAGTTTGAAACACGTGTTACTTAAAAATAACCATGCATTGGTATACACGATTCTATTTAAATATCATGTCCTTGAAAATGTTTTTACATACACCTATATACTCGTATATTAAACTAAAAATTTCAAGAGCAAGGTATTTTAAAAGCACCGTGTTATGTTGCAAAGCATTATTTTTATTTCGGATTAACTCATTTAAGATCCTATCACTAGAACAGGTCTTATACACTAGATATTATGGTAAAATGAAAGACTGATTGGCTATGGAGAACACTGAATCAGTCCAATCTAACATGGCGAGGCCAATAACTGACAAGATACCAGGTGTAATAGGTGTTATAAGTTTTGTAATAACGTGATATGTGATGACACTATAATTCACATTTTAAAGATAAATTTAGCGCTTCAACATTACTAATAGGTTAAATAGGAATTTAATCCCTTTTAGTAAGTTTGTTTAGGAGCTCAAAGATGTGCGAAGGTCGTTGGCAAAGGCGAACTTCGAAACCATGGCAGCGGCCTTTTTGGGGTTGAATCCCAGTCTCGGAAAAGTTAGATTTAAGTTATTTCAAAGTTAATATTTGCTTAAAATTTGTTGAATTTCCGAGTAATCTAATTTACGTGTCAGGCAAGCTAAAATATAGTCTCTATGTAGAGTCATGTTTGTTAAAATTGTTTAATATTTGAAAATGCATTTAAAATTTATCCTTAAACCATCAGATTAAAATAGAGAAAAACATTCATAAGTGTCATTGATGTGTATGGAAAAGGTAACGAGCTTTTCTTAAGGAAGGCAGTTCAGTTTGATTTCACTCACTCATTAAATTCCCCATACAGTTTATGGCGGGTGATTTCTCTTATGTCTTAATGACCAGCTAAGCTAAAGTTGTAATAGTTTAAAGCTGTTCTGAGATATGAATAAAATATGTTAGTGAAACCTTATCTAAAGATTGAAACAATGTTGAAAGATCAACCTCTAACAACATTTCATTAATAAATACTTTAATTTTAAGGGCTATTATAAAGAAGAATAAACGTTTCCCTTCAATTTGAACTTAATATTCAGTAAAATTTTAATGAATAAAAACTGTTCATTTAAGTACTACAAGTCGGTATAGTATATTATACTTTTTACACAATAAGCGCTTGGTGTAGCACTTTTTACCCACTGACATTCATTTGACACTATTATACTTGCAACGAAGCAAAATTATTAGACAAAGGAAGTTGATTGGTTAAAGGATATCGTCATTGTACAATCTTCCTTTCGCTCAACTCAACCGTGGCTAATACTAGTTAAAAAAGACTGCACTGAAATTTTTAAAATGTAATAGTTACAATTATTTTCAGTTAAACAAGGCCTCACCGATCAACCAAAAACAACACACTTGACATAAGACTAAGATATTTATTGACTATTAAGTAAATACATTATTACAATCGGTCTCGTAATTAGTGTTCATGTTGATGAACGCTGGACTCTCCCCAAGAAATTAATAGGCCACAAACTGCTAAAGAAGCCAGTTCCATACAAAAATAACATTGTGAAAAAACTAGAGAGATGTAAAAATAACAATTTTAGTGCTTGAAACATAACAGGTATAAAATATAAAATAACAACGAGATAAAATGTGTAACAATAAACAGTTTAACAATAAATAGAAGTTGAACAATAATAAAATATATTAAAAATATAACATAAAATAGGGCAATTGAATTAAATAAATCCAGATACAAAAAAATCATCTACAGAATACATGGGGTTTTTCTGAAGCCACTGATACAATTTTACTGAATGCATAACATTTTTCGTTGAATTAACAAAGGAAGATGGCAATTTATTATATAGCTTTAAGGCCAAAGCATGGTGGTACTTTGGTGTCATTGTCAATCTACATCTAGATAAATCTAATTTGGCTCTAAATCATGTAAAGTTATTAATGAATGTCAGACCTAGTCTTATAACTTTCAATATCTTTATTCACAAGTTTAACAACTTCAAAAATATAAAGATTGATCACAGTTAAAATACCTGCTTGTACAAACAGAGGCTTACAATGCTCTATAAATTAGCACTCTGTTAATGTCAATGTCGTTACCCCAATCAATCAAGCTGTATCTCAGAATACTTTCAAAGAATGCATAAAAGGTAATCTTTAAGTCTGGCACACATTGCTTTAAACTGCTATAGCGTCCCAATTGTAATTGAAACGCTATATATAATTAAATATACTATTTGTTATGTAATAAAATAATTAATGTATAAAAATATAAAAGATGTTTTGTGAATAATTGCTGGCAGTTGCAAATAAGAATTGCTGGTGCTACTTGGTTTTGCAAGTCAAGGCAAGATCGCGATTTTCTTGTTCGGGTTTGTAAGACTGAGAGTTGGAGACAATGATTTAAATTCTTCCTTGGCTGGATTGAACCGGAGCTGGGTCACGTGACGGCCGGCGTGGGCGGGTTCTGGAAGTTTCTTAGCCAAGGGGTATATATTCACGATCGCTGGGAGGGTACGGCATTTTACGTTGACCATTGGTCTTGTGTGTGTGTCGTACGTCGCCCAACGAAACGTGAATCTCTTCAGTTTTGAAGGTACAAAGTTGTTTTAAAATTTAGAGTTTCGATTTAAATAATTGCTCCAATTTCTCATTTGTTGTTTTTCAAAAAGGGGAACAGTTAGTAAAACAATTATTTCTTTTTCAGGGTTCGAAGCGTTTCATCTTTTCTTGGTTTCATGGTTTCTTGGTTTCATCTTTTCATCTTTGATTTATAATTAAAGTCCAGTAATATAAAAAAAAAGGATCGAACAGTTAATGTTTTATTTTGAAAGACAGAAGTGATAAGCAAAACCAAGTTAAATTTTATTTTAAATTTTGAACTGTTTTATTTGACAAGAAAAGTTTTATTTAATTTATTTAAATAAATACAAGAAGATTTTATTCATTTCTTTTATTTTATTTATGACCACCACTTCTTAAGATCCACAAGAAAACTTATAGCCTGTGTACCAGCGCTATACTGCAAAGCAAAAATATTACTCTAGATAACTAGTATGGCTCCTACACAATAATTAATCAATGATTCATTTCCATGCATTAACTATCTGTTATCCGAAAAAGGCTGGGCATGCACATATACGGTGTAAGCGTTAAAGGTGATGTGTTGACTTTGTATGATATTTTACACAGCCTAAACATTATTTACTAAAAAGTTCTAAATTCCATTGTAAAAATATTTTGAATATAAACAAGCTATTGAGGAGCATTATACGTTTTATTACAATCAACCAGTCAACTAATTACGTCTTACAAAACTATAAAATACATTTACAATTATGCTAACCACATAACTGTCAATAGTTAACAAGCTGTTACGCCATTTTGACTAAGCCATTCTCTGATTGGGCCTGACAATAACCGGCGTGACTGGTTGAAATATATATTGCCTTGTGAGATGTGTTTTGTAAACTAACCGTCTTGCATGTTAATACAGTGTAAGTCTAAATATATTTTTTAGTATAGTGAAACATAATTTATTGTAACCTTTTGCATATCAAAGCGCTTTAGTAATTTTGCAATTAAATTCATGACGGCATTTACATCTAAACACTATGCTGCACTTCATTCCCGTGGTAATTGATCCACCGCAGACTATTTGGTCGTAATTAATAATGCAGCGAGGGTAATTGGCAACAGTGATTAGCGGCCGGCTGTGACATATCAACGTGGAATATTTTAACATCCTGTGGTTTGTTCAGGTAATTAAAAATTGAAGCAAACCTTGATCCACCAAAAACAGTCGTGTAAAACTGGACTACTCATTAACTTTTCATAGTAATTAATTATTTGGTTAAGACAAATTTTAATTTTATATTTCTCTATTTCAAGTATTTAATCTCTAAATACGTCACAAAATAATTAATGCTTTCCCAACAGAGGTAAATTCATTCCCAAAAAGTTTTAATACATTATAAGAAAGATATAATATTTTTTGATAGTCGACAAGAAGTACAAATAAATCTAATACCGTTCAATAAATAAATAAAGATTTCTGAAATTTAAAAAACTACTACAAATATATTTCTCTACATAGGAAGTTTTCTACTAGGGAAAGTAATATACGTTTCTATTTAGTTTCTATAACTACTAAAACTTGTTTATAAATGTATGTTGATGAAACTTGGTATGTGAATGCACCTAGTTGAGTTCTATTGATATTTATATAAAAACCCGTTTTCGTTTTCTTTGTTGCAGCAAACCAGCGTTACTCATCCCCAATGTTATTCTTATGGAGAATAATTAAAATTGTATACATCGCTTATTTGTAAATGCTTTTATGAATATTGAATCTTGTTTTTATGAAGTGGTTTCATGTGCTACTAAGTTTTATGTGTTTCATATGTGCATTGGAAATTCTCTGAGTACGCAGGTTCACTATGGCGCAGGTTTATTTATTTTGAATATCTAACGATATAATTCCAAATACAAATACAACTTGCAAAATATAGGAGCAACTACCTTTCATTTGGAACAAACCGTATGGCAAATCGACCCAGTAGACAAAACAGTCCAAATGACTGAGAAAGTGTTAAACTTTACAGGCAAGAGATTTTTATTTTTGGCAAGAGTTTAAAAAAGTAATTATTTATATACTCGTATATTTCATTTTAAAGTATTCCTAAACCATAAATTATACTTTTGTTAAATAACAAAAAATATCTTGATTTTTTTACTAATTAATAAGTTAAACTATAAATCTAAATCTTTTTAGAGTCCTAGCTCTCTTAAAACCTTTAAAAGGGGCATTTTCTTTAGATTACTGAAGATAGGTCTTCAGACTCCCCTTAAAAATGAAGACATGAGGCAAATTAGCTAAATACTTAATGTTTTAAATTACCTTTTACTGTCAATGATCCTATTCGTCCTCAACAGGATCACAGTCGGAAAAAGGTATATAACTCAAAAATGAAATGAGCTAAGTAACCCTGATAGCCAATAGGAAAATAACTAACATTTCTTCAATGGCTTTAATGTGCTCTTGTAATATAGTCAAACTTATGTTATGGCCGAGTCGTCTAAACAAACGGTATGCCCTTCCCCCGGAAAAGCTCGGTCTCCTGGGTACTAGACCTATCAACAATGTTATGGAAGGAAATATCAACAGCTGAGCCACTGGGGGAAGTGTGGTGGAATTATGCACATTTGTCTCTGGGAAGCCGTTTATTGGGCGACTACAAAGTGCTTCAGTAGGCCGAAGCCATCTGTCACAGTCGTAGCCCTTTAGTGACCCTCCAAGTTTTCCTGGGTTGCGGTATGCGCACAACGTTTTGTATAGTTTCGGTGGGCCATACCCGTTGGTGTAGCATTGGTAACAGTGCTTCGGTCTAGGGCTAGGTATCACTTCCAGTTTTGGATACGTGTAGCATTTTCAGGACTTCTTGCCCCGCAAGCCCGAGAAGGCACCTGGGAGAGCTGAAAATCACACAGATCCCTGTACTGAAACGGTCGGTCAGGGCAGTCGAGAAAGTTTTTGGTGGTCAAATGAAACCGCACTTACAAACCGTATTGGCACAACGCAATAATAAGGAAATAAAATATTTATTTCCAATCAATATTTACAATTATTTTAAACGAGTTCGCTCGCATACGCTGACACGAGGAAAGTTTGTACATAATTTAATATAACTTTTAAACCACATAAGGTATTAATTTCAAACTTAATACATGTATGACCTATAGGATCTAATTTGGTACAGAGTATGAAGTTGCTGCTTTAAACCAATTCAAAATGGCAGACATTTTTATTTTTCAAATCTTAACATCTCAAAAACTATAATATTTAGGAAAAACCTGCAAGTGCCTTGTGCCATCCTCACGTCTACCAATCAACAAGCAACAGAGATCAACGTAATGGTGATGGTATCTCTTCCAAAGCGAGAAACTAGTGTGTCAATTTGTTAACACCGTCCTTTTAACCAGGACTACTTCATTCACTACCCGACAGAGTTTCTCAACCCAGTAACAGTAACTGAATTATCTGCCAGTACTTTTCGTTAATTTTGATTTAATTGTACTTTAGAAATGTAAAATGTAATTTAAATATTGCAAAATTAACTCTGTTTATCATTCTTTCCAAATTGATCTATTAGTTAGACATACAACCCGTACGAAGGACGGGTATAGGAAGGATGGATTGTACACAGCCAGCGTACAATCAAATCCTAAATTATTGGAAAGTTTTTTCCGAACACTCTGTATACATGAAACTTTAAATGTTGTTCAAAGACACCTTCATTTGGTTACAGCACAAAATAATTCAACTAACTTGAGGTACAACCTCAATATCAAAATTCCTGTTCACAATATATCTCTAATCGGGAAACATTTATTGTACAATGGAGTAATGTTATCAATTACGTTCACAATTTATGGCTATTAATATTATTGATGTCAAAAGAATTGTAACAGATAAATTATTTGTTATACGTGTGTGAAAATAATATCCATTAGACAGAGAGTAACAGAGAGAGAGAGAGAGAGAGAGAGAGAGAGAGAGAGAGAGAGAGAGAGGTGGTTCCATGTCCCTTCACGAATTAAACTAACATGATGGGGAAATATGCTGAATCAATCATCAGCATTAAACAAAATTGAAATTTTTCAGCTCAACCAAGAGGGAGCTGATAATGAATTTTATAAATTGTGGTTGGTAACAATTTATGACATATTATGAAAGGTTAGTATTTATTAGGTAAATGTGAGTAATTCTATAATTCCATGATGAAATAGGGTTGAGACTAAATATTGTCTCAATCGATTGTCAATAAGTCTTTATTCTTGGAATACATACATAATGGCGTTAAACATAAACACGTATTGTTATAAAATCGTTAAAGATTAATTTGTATTCTTTATTTTATAAATATACAATCTTTATTACAGGTTATGTATCTAAGAAATGATAGCTGGCAAGTTATTGTAATATCAACTCCAGCGTATGACTGTTTTAAATTAAAATGTATGGTGCTGGATACGATATTTTGTTTCTATTTCTTGTTAACTATTTACCCAATCAACCAAACTTTATGGACTTAATGGAGAAGTGAACTGATCTAGTGTTCTGCTAGAGTTTAGGATTAAACAAACAAACTTACTTCGCTTATTGTTGAAAAGCTTTTAACTAGTTCGTTGCTTTACGTCTTAACAAGTTTAATTTGTTTTGCCAGTAAACAACAGACTTCATAATCATACTTTTCTCGATTCACAAATCATTAGTATGACAAATTTGAAAAAAATTCTTGATATTATTAATATATTAACACACGTTTACACCACAAAAATACATTATTTAAAATTCATATTTCTTAAAATGTTATATTTTAATTTATCGAATTAAATTAACTAACAAATTACATGAGAAAAAACTTTTTGATAAACCATTAATAACATATTTGAAGAAGTTCGTTAAATTCATGTGAGGTGTTATGGTGTCTGAAGACAGCTATCAGTCTATAACATTTTTTGGCCTATTGTAAGCGGCCTTAAAATATTTGGCAAAAAGTTTAATCTAGAACGATTATTAGTTAGTTGTATTGATAATTGATGAATACATTTTGTTCTTATCTGACTGGAACTGTAACACATTCGTATTTACCGGGATACACAATAGAAGCTACGAGTTTATCCTTTTAGTATACAAAATTTCGTTTGCTTGCCAAACAATATTGATGATGCCCGCTCGTTGGGGCTTATGTATTTACATACTTTAATTCATTGATGTAACACCGTGGGTGTTCCAAATGAATGGTTGAAATCATCTGAAATATAAAGGGTTTTAAATACTTGAAGGTGCAGGTTTTGTTAAACATGGAAGAAATAATATTTTACACTCACCAAAAATACAGAACTATAAACTGTGATTCGTAAGGGAGAGACCAGGGTAAGTTGAATTTTCACTAAAAACACAATTTGTTCATAAACTAATTGCTTCATTAACATAATGGCTCTTAGATTATAGTTTTACTTTTTTGCTTCTGGTTGTAGTATAATACATATTTGGTTCGTACTTCTACTACAATTAAGTGATTTTGTACAAAGATCTAATTAAGTTTACTGTAAACAACATAGAGTATAAAAGGGTTAATTATTTTGTGACATTTAGCTCATCTCCCTCATTAAGAGATGTAATGAAATTTTTACCAGCGTGAAATGACATAATTAGAAGGTAACAAAGCTGCAGTTTTATTTAAATTTCATGCGGTTTGCTTACTCTTTTTAATTACTACATCTAATTAAAACTGAATAAAATGATTTAACGTGTGTTAGGTTATTTATAGTTTTACCGCTCTTATATAATACCTAATTATGAAGGATGTGTCACACAATCACCGTTATACGTTTTAGCACATATTAAACATTTAAATACAAGTTTTATTAAACATTTCAATACAACTAATAAGAA
Source organism: Allygus modestus (assembly GCA_963675035.1). Classification (NCBI taxonomy): domain Eukaryota; kingdom Metazoa; phylum Arthropoda; class Insecta; order Hemiptera; family Cicadellidae; genus Allygus; species Allygus modestus. The sequence continues at coordinate 29,885,422 of OY776117.1, forward strand.
AAGTTGAGTATTTAACTGTTAAATTAATTTATACATGCAGTTGGCCCCTACTACGAGGTTGATTCCAAAGACGTTTAAACCTTTTGTGGGAAATTTAGAGAAATTATACTATACAATTATGTTATTTAAGGAAATTCAATAATTATAAGCAGTTTTTCTACTCCGTAATTACAATACTTCACACTTTTAATTTATTTTATATCATAACATATAAGACAACTTTATAAGACTTGACAGCTAATATATCCAGCGTCTTATCAGCGATTGACCTCGTCAGCTGGGACTAACTCGATGTTATCCGTTGCCAATCAGTCTTGTAGTCGTAGATCAATGACACTTGTACTTATCATTGATCAATTGATCCAAAATATTACATTTATAAACATTGATCAAATATCGGTAATCTAAACTTCGAATACACCAGTGCGTGTAGATTGTTTCAACGACATGCATTTTCACAAATATTGTAATTTATTTCTCTGAAAACACTTTTTAGTGAATTTCCTTTGGAAAGTGAACTATTAGCATGACCCGCACGGTGAAACTTAAGACCGGGACCACCATAGAAGTTCCTAACGTGACCCCCTGAACACGTTTTGGGGGGTCGTTCAAAATTTTATATATATATGTGTATGCACTCTAGCGGTCACATTTTTTGTCCGATTAACTTCAAATTTGGTAGGAACGTTCCTGTCTGTAATCAGTTGGACAAGTTCATTGGGCAAAACAATCGGAAAACTCTAACCCCTTTTTTGGGGATTAATCTTTCAAATTTTGAGTTTTTGGGCCCAAAAAGGGTCAGAAAAGCCCCGCATGTAATATTAATGCATGTAAACAGATGGCAATTAGTGAGGCAAAAGTTTTAAGCTCTCTCTCGTCATTCTAGCATAAATATTTACCGAGTTATTAAAGAAAATGTGTTTCGAAAAACACAGTACGTTGTCTTATGGGGGTTTTACACCACAAAAGCCTGTTATTCCTTTTGTTAGAGTACTTTTATCATCCCCAGCAACTCACGCCTACTTTCAAGCCTGCCTGGACCTTCTCTTAACATTATAATGCGCAAAATTGTATTCCCAGCTTTGCAGGTAAATGAAACCAGGAGCATCAGAACAGCCAAAAAATCAATAATTTCAGATTTCAATAAAAATTGGAATACATGTATGTGTTTACACATATTTTGAGTTTTAAACGATTTTTTGTGGAAATTCACTTCCTCCACGTCAGCGTGCTGCGTGCGAACTCGTTTAAGTCTAATATGATTATTGGAATTAAAAAACTCCTTCTGGTAGATAGTTTCTCAGCAATCTCCTAATAACTTATGGGCCAGATATGATTATTATTCTAACAATGCTGACCATTGCGGGGCGCATGTTAGACTAAATTTATTCCTTCCTTTTCTTCAAGAGGAGTTTGAAAGTTTCTCAGAGCTCTACTTACTTTTACTTTCTCCCCCTTACACATAGAGTATGGAGAGAGTATTGTTTTCGCCAAAATTTTCGAATTTGAGTTCTTAGTGGAAATATTTGTTTTGGTGCTCCCTGAACCCAAAAATGTAATTTTTACGTTATGTCTGTGTGTCTGTTTGTATGGATGTGTACAGGGCTAGAGCCCTAACCAATGGTCTGATTTTTATGAAATTTGGTATGTAGGTACTAATCCACGATATATCCAGGTGCTTTTTTTATTTTTTGGATTTTTTTATTTTTAAGGGTAATTATCCCCCAAAAACCGCCAAAAATCATGAAAAATCAAGATTTCTCAAAAACGGCTCTAACGATTTTGATTAAAATTTAGTCGTTTGTAAAACTTTAGTTTTCCAACAAAATGACACCACCCGAGTTTCAGAAATTACAAGACTTAAAATATCAAAAATTCAGTTTTTTTATTATTCATTAAAAAAAACATAAATATAAACAATATCACTATTAACCATTAAAAAGAGCTAAAACAACAAAATAATTTAGTGTTTTGAATTACTATTCTACAACTACTGGTTACGGAGAAAATGTAAATGGTCATTTTGCGGTAAACGTAGTACGTTGTCCAATGTTATTCTCATGGGGAATGTAAAAATTACTATTTCTCTCTTATTTATTGATCAATTTCATTCAAACTTGATATGCTTGTCAACTTGTCAATTAGCATTGACCAACAGAGGAAATTCGAAATATGTTGCCCTTAATAACCCTGAGGGGGTGAATTTGCCCTCTTAAAACCACGTGTGTAGCGATGGATTCTGTAGTGCCTCCTAACAGGGATTTGGGTGGATAATTTTGAAAAAAACTTGTTTACAAGATTTTATGTACATTCGACCGTGCTTTGTATTCTATATTTAGTAAATAAAAAGTAATTTATTCATTAATGTTGGGCTAAAAGGGAGAAAGTAAGCGTCAGTTTCCTGATATCGTTTATTTGGGCTAGATATGATTATAATTCTAACAAGTATAACGAGTTCGCACGCAGCACGCTGACGTGAGGGAAGTGAATTTCCACATGAAAAACAATAAAAACTCAAAATCAGTTAAAAACATACATTTATTCCAACTTTTATTCAAATCTGAAAACATTGAGTTTTTTGGCTGTTCTGATGCTCCTGGTTCTATTTACCAGCAATGCTGGGAATACAATTTTGTGCATTATAAGGTTAGGAGAAGGTCCAGTCAGGCTTTAAAGTAGGCGTGAGGTTGTTGGGGGTGATAAAAGTACACCAAAAAATTAATAACAGGCTTTTCTAATGTAAAATCCCCATAAGACAACGTACTGTGTTTGGTCGATACACATTTTCTTTAATAACTCGGTAAATATTTATGCTATAATGACGAGAGAGGGCTTAAAACTTTTGCCTCTCCAATTCCCATTTTTTTACATGCATTTATTTTACATACGGGGCTTTTCTGATCCTTTTTGGGCCCAAAAACTCAAAATTTGAAAGATTAATCCCCTAAAAAAGGGGTTTAGAGTTTTCCGATTGTTTTGCCCAACGAACTTGTCCAACTTATTACAGAAAGGAACGTCTCTACCAGATTTGAAGTAAATCGGACAACAAATGCGACCGCTAGAGTGCAAACACACACACACATATATACATATATACATATTGTTGGGGTTCGTTCAGTATATATATATATATATATATATAAAATTTTGAACGACCCCCCAAAACGTGTTCAGGGGGTCACGTTAGGAACTTCTATGGTGGTCCCGGGCTTAAGTTTCACCGTGCGGGTCATGCTAATAGTTCACTTTCCAAAGGAAATTCACTAATAATTGTGGGGTGAAAGCGAAACTGAATCGAGTTCCTTCCTCTTTATTCAAGAAACCTGGAATGAAATCAACAATTCCGGAAATTCTGTCGCGAAGGAAAAACAATTACTTTCATATCATTAAAAAACTCAAGCTGCTATGAATTATTTGTATAAACTATTTTGTAAATATGTGTATATAGGTACTATATGTCTGAGGTTATCAAAAATGCCTTTTTAAACGTTCCTGTGTTTTTAAAATAATTTAATAAGCCATTTTTAATTACTGTTGATTATTTACAAAATAAACCTTTTTCGTCAATTGGAAGTAGGAACAAAATAAAACTAATAAATGTTTAATACAATTTCACTTGAGTTTTCAAATTAGGCACAAGCTCTTTGGTATTCTCAACTGCCATTGTTGGTTTTAAGTAAGATCTTATTTTAGCTCTTACGAGAGGAAACATTTATACTCTAATGTAATTTTAAAACATTACATTTTTTTTTCAATTCGTAAATTTATATTTGATTTATTAGATATTCGGTTCCAAAAAATATTTCCTAAAACCTACTGTGAAACTTAAGCCCGGGACTACCATAGAAGTTCCTAACGTGACCCCCTGAACACGTGTTGGGGTTCGTTCAGTATATATATATATATATATATATATATATGTGTGTGTGTGTGTGTGTGTGTGTGTGTGTGTGTGTGTGTGTGTGTGTGTGTGTGTGTGTGTTTGCACTGTAATGGTCGCATTTTTTGTCCGAGTTACTTACAATATGATAGGGACATTCCTTTCTATAATCAGTTGGTCAAGTTCGTTGGGTAAAACAATCGGAAAACTCTAACCCCCTTTTTGGGGATTGATCTTTCAAATTTCGAGTTTTTGGGCCCAAAAAGGTCATAAAAGGCCTGGATGTAACATTAATGCATGTAAAAACATGGGAATTAGTAGGGCGAAACTTTTAAGCCCTCTCTCGTTATTCTAGCGTAAATATTTACCGAATTAATAAAGATAATGTGTATCGACCAAAGACAGTACGTTGTCTTATGGAGGTTTTACATTATAAAATCCTGTTATTCATTTGTTCATGTACTTTTATCATCCCCAGCAGCCTCACATATACTTTCAAGCCTGAATGGACCTTCTCCTAACCTTATAATGAGCAAAATTGTATTCCCAGCATTGCAGGTAAATGAAACCAAGAGCATCAGAAGAGCCAAATAATCAATGTTTTCAGATTTAAATAAAAATTGGAATAAATTTATGTTTTTACACCGATTTTAAGTTTTAAAAGTTTAGTATGTGGAATTTCTCTTCCTCACGTCAGCGTGCTGCGTGCGAACTCGTTTATATTTTCAACTGAATCACAAAACTGTATGAGTATGTACGTTTAGTACGCACACTACGTACGAACGTTTAGTACGTTGTTGTCGTGTCTAATTAGGAAGCATGCCGTGACGCGGAGTCAGACCCGCGACGTGTGTTAACAACATTCATTAGACTGGTGAGTAACAGAGAGAGACTGGCTACATGCAGATCAGACGCACTGTTGTTCGTACACGTGTTAATCTAACGTGAAGGGTTAATTAACTACTTAAACAAAACTCAAAATATAAAGGTTTACAAATCGTCCTTAATTCTCCTTCCTGTATCCTTCAGAACAGCCCTTTAGCTATAATAAATATTTCAAATACCTCCTATTGTATAATACCTCCAGAATAATAGTATGTCATAAAAATACAATAATAGTCTTCACTCGTAATAATGTATTAATGGGAATATACAAATAGTGAAACCCTTTACTCATTATACAGGGTTCTTTAATACTAGCAGCGTTTTTATTGAGTGTATTCTTAATAATCATATATTTTAATATCGACTAACGGTTTCGTTAATGAATCGCAGTAGTCATGTTTCAATTTCATTTTTGAGATATACCCCATTGGTCTATGAAATGTCTATATTAACAATTACGCACCAAGTACGACACTTAACCAGATGATTTTTCTCAGGTGATACACCACATAAACCATAAGCTTGCTCCTTTTCCGATAGTTATATCTCATTTACATTTAATCTACAGATTAACGTAAAATGTAATGCAATGATAAGTGTGACTCCAGAAAATATGATCTTGGTTTCTCATGATACAATATTTTAAAAATCAATTCTACTAATGTGAATTACCTCATAGCTTATTAACGCAGTACTGCCATTGTGGGCGAAGCCACGTCGATATCAGCTATAGTGTTTAATAAATGTAAATTTAAAATTAATCTATACTCACAAAAGGCTAAATAACTTCTAAAGCACTTAATTACATAAGATAGTTTGATAGTATTATTATTCAAAAGTTTTTAAGCACCTTCGAGTTATATTAAATTACCAGCCCTTCGTGCACTCAAACATTTCTTATTGTTGAGGAAAATTAATTCTATAAAAAGTGGTTCTTTAGGTTGCATATTATTAACTTTATCTTAAAACTGTTGCAACAAATTACATATTTTTTTAACTTACCTTCTTACCATAAAACGCCAATCATTCTAAAATAAAAACAGTTCTTTAATTACACCTGTTATTAATTTTATGAGTACTACTCCCAATTTTGAGTTTTATTCCTTAAAATAAATTACACCATAAATGGGTCAGGAAGAAAACTGAAACCCTCCACAACAAATAATGAGCTCCTCCGTTTCCGCTTCTTGGCAGAGAATTGGCTAAGCAGCCACCGGATAATTATATTATATATGTAAACTACTGCTTATTAAAATTGTCTTGGGATGATGTTATTAAGACAATTTTGTTATCTGAAAACAAAATTGGAAAAACAAACTTGTAATTTAATTGTTATTTTTTGTTATTTTATTGTTAGTATTTTTTAGTTTCGTTGCCTCAACACAAACATGTCCAACACCTTACTAAAACAATCCCTCCTTCAGATTGTTAGTCTAAAAGTAAATATAAACAAATTTTAAAAACCGCTTTATATGCTATCTTGGTTGATGGATATTTGTTTAATAGAACATCTAATCATATATGTTTTAAGGAACACTGTATTAACTGTCAATTCCAACAAAGTGAGCACACAGGACTACAGGCTTTCCACTTGTTTAATGTTATATTTTGGCTTTAATTACCTATAAATCAAAACGTATAATGGTCAGATAGAACACCCATAATGACTGACTTTAGGATTCATAAGCACTTGTTTATACGGAGGCGAGTTTACTTTCTAATCACTATATCTCGTTCAATTGTAGTCTTCGTAATTTTTTATTCTGTGACAAGACCTATTTGAGTAGTGTGGGTTTGCGGGTTTTGCGCCGGAAGTGACGTCATCCGGTCACGTGACCGGAAGTGCTGAGTCAAGAAAGACGTTATCTGGGGCTGAGCCAGTGACGTAGGCGGTTTTGTGACGAAATGAGTAAAAGTTCAAAGTTCAAGGTCACGGGGAGGTAATTTTAAAAAAGTACTACCTCGCACGCGTAAAATCCGATTGTGATTCGATAGTTTTAATTCGATAAAATATCGAATGAAAATTATCGAATGAAGCAATCGAATGATACGAGTGCGAGGTAGTACTAATACAAATATTACTTTATTTTTATTTACAATAAGTTATGTTTACAATAATTCATGTTTACAATAGTTCCCCGTTGTTGGTTGTCATCGATGTTGTTGATCCGGACGAGTTGCGGCCATCACTTCGCTTTCTGAAGAAAGACGGTATATACTTCGATTCCTGCGCAGAGTCCATGTTGTTTTTTGATGCGTAAAGTTCCAAAGATAAATCGTAACCGGACGCAATGAGAAGTCTTAACTCTTCATTAAAAACCTCGAGGTCTTGGAAAGTCGCCAGATGAATAGAGTCATAATGAATACACCTAATTTTAATGGACATTTTAATACAATGTTTTACGTTTGTGAAGAGCACTCGATGTTCACCAGTCGAGAGCCGGAGGTGTACTGACTATTCGCTAGCTAGCGTTCTGGTATCAAACAAAATGGTGGGGCGGAGAAGATGGCGGACAGCAGATGGCAGGCGGCAGGTGGCAGCTGGTTGCTACTACATTCGCCGCCACAGTAATGCAATCCTTCGGCGTAATTCTTGTAGTTTATCTTGTCGGTTCATTTGATACGTTTTACATCTACATATGCAATAGCTGAAACACTTGCACTTACGACAAGCTTTCCCGTCAACTTGATCGCCTGGTATTTTAAAACATTGTAACTCGCAACAATATGTCTTCAAATTGTTATCGAAAAATAAATTTTTCATAGGTGACACCGACATGTTAGCTGCAGCGTGTGTTAGACAAGACTGAGACTAACTTCACTGCTCCCTCTCTTTTATACCTCTTCATAAGTTAACCCTGAATGAAAGTTCAAGGTCATCCATTTGAATTTTAAAAAAAGCAACACAGCAGTATATAAAATAATATACTGCTGTGTTGCTGTTTTTATTTTTTATTTTATTTTATTTTATTTTTTTTTTTATTTTCTTTATTAAACAAACATCTTACAATACAATAAACTTAAGTTTAACATTGATAACTAGAAATACAAACAATAAAATACAAACAGAGACATTATGTACAAGGATGCGTGATGTGCAGAGTGAGTTCCGTCGAGTTGTTGCCGCTTACACCGTGTGATACCAAATACAACGTCCCCGGTTGAATATCTCGCAAATCTTCATTTTGTAGCAGTTGAACAAATCGTTTTGGAAGAAATACTTGAAACTTCGGCTCATCTCCTGGAGAGAAAGGTCCTTCGCTCAATGAAACTAGAATTGCTTCTCCATGTGTGGTTTCCACTTTCTTGATGTTATGAATAATGTAGTGTTTTTGTTCTTTTAGTTCTGAACACTTTTTAGTTAGCAGAAGGTCGGATTTTGAATGAGTGTTGAATTGATCAACCAGTGTTTGTAGAAACTGTTGTGATGTCATCTTCGTCAGTGGTGGTTGTGGTGTCTTCTGTGATGTTGCCTCTTCGGAGTCTCGAATAATACTCGTGCCGGAGCGGTGTTGGCTCCTCGTATTTATAGGCCCCGCTACCCCCACCACATTCCGGTTCTTTGCTACCCCCACCACATTTCTGCGTTTGTTCCAAGTAAGCAGCCAAACGATATGCGTTGTGCAATGCGCAGTTTAATTGTCCGTGTTTAGGATCTTTTGCAGCAACACAAATATTACCGAGATTAATGTTAAAGTCCTTACCGATGGTTATATCGAAAACATCACCGTGCGTGTACTTTTGTATCCAGTTCCTTTTTTCTAATCCTCTTGTGTATATATGTGAATATTGTTTGCAAAAGTTAAACATAATACTGTGCAGATTACTGTAGCTTATAAATCCTTCATACCAATGTATGTGATGAAAGTAGTTTGTTATCCATTTGTTTGTACTTTTTGCTTTGGCGTTAAGGTTGTTAAAAGAAAAAGGAGCTTCAAACGTGAATGGGTAAACTACAAATGTAAGCAAGTCTAAAATTACTAATTCCTTGATAATAAACCTATCATCATTATTTCGAAATGCTTGAAATTCTATTACACAAGGCTTTACACTCACTTCTTCATCCCCTCCGCTCATCATGGCACCTAGCGATCAACTAAACTGTTTTCCACACCACGGTAGGTTAAATACCAGGCCGTACAGTTGCAGGCGCGTTGGTGTATATTTAACGTGGGCACCGTCCCCAATAGGCCTACCCCACGTGTGTTCTTCTTTACTAAGTCAAACTTTAGTCTTTTTTAACTTCTTCTTCTTGTGTTTCGTTTTCTTCTTCTTCTTGTTTCTCCGTTTCTTCTTCCTGTGTTGTTTCTTCTGTAGCTTCTGTAGCGATTTCTACAAGTGGTTCAAAATCCTTTAACTTTCTCCACATGCAAACTTCATGAGGTATTCTATTAAAAATAGATGTATCCACAGGTCCGTACACGATGGTGCTATCAGGTTGTTTTTCCAAAGTATCGACCAAATATTCTTTAATAATAGCGCTTGCAAATACCAACTGTCTCATGTACCTTGTAATAGGTTCTGTTGCGTAGTTTAAAACGTAGAATTCTTCACGTGACAGTAGAATCTTATTTTCATGTTGAGTCAAGTCTCTAATTCGCACTTGTAGTTGTCCACGATGTTTAACAATATCGATTTCATTGTCACAATCCAAAAGTCGAATATGTGTTTTCCTTCCACACAAACTGTTAGTTAAATAACATTCTATTAAATGTACATGTTTCAAAAATGACTCCCAAGCATTTTGCGAAAATAAAACCTTTTTTGTTCCATGGTGTAGTATTACTGTAGGGGAATAATCCAATGACTTCATCAATCCAACTGATACACTTTTACTGATGCATGCTGAGATGGGGTAAAAGATTCGCAAAAAAACTTCAGTTAAAATGTGAGGAGGAATATTTTCTTCAACTTTCTTCTTCCTCTTTGGTACTACCTTTGATGGGTCTGCATTACTTTCCTCCTCTCTATCTCTTTTACCAAACTTTAAAAATGCAGTTATTTCCTTGATGATTTCTTCTTCACTAGTATTATCACGTTCCAATAACGGTGCTACCTCTGCATCACCTTGTACAACAGATGGAGAACTCATTTTGTAGAAGATGTTGCCCATGCGACGATAGACGATCAACTGAAGACCTGCATTGTTGCTCCGCTATTTATAGGTTAGCGACAGTGGCGGTGCCGGTGGTGGTACAACGTTTTACAATACCGTCTTTACGATACCAGTCAACGGTGTGTATGTAACAATTTTATCGTGCAAAATTAAACAATACGCAGATGTATTTGCAGGTACGTTTTCTTGAAATTCCATTTCTATTTTTATATCAACACTAGACGATTTTACAGATTCGTTTTGTTTGGAGCAATCAATTACAACAATCGGAGCTTTCGATTCAAACTGTACGGGAGATAGTAGAGGTGTGTTTGTTTTGCCGTAATATGAATTTTGGAACCTAGCGTACATATCGTATAAAACACTGTACCTTTTTTTATCAAAAGAGATATTAAAGTTGTCGTAGGGAAAGAATTGTGAATTCAGGAACACTTTACAGTTTGTTAATTTACAATGGTCAAATTCACCAGCATTTTCAGTTAATATACTTTTTTTCTTTGTTTGTAATCCAAAGATTACATATCTCGCTTTTTCCAAATGAGTAGAAGTTTTTACAGTCCATGTATGCCGTTGTGTTGAAGGTAAAACGGGGTATTCATGAAACTCCCAGCTTCTGAATGGTATTACAATGTCTCGATCTGATTTTAACTTTCTTAATAATGTAATCCTGTGTTCATCATTTAGTCGCACATGTGGTACTCTCCAAACAATCTTGTCTAATGTTAGTTTCCAGTCTAAATTGGCTTCAGTTGTTCCAGCAGATGCTTTAATAATATCATTATCGTTTGATGACCTTAATAAAACTAGTTCTTGTTTTACATTTATTATTATTCTTCTGTAATCTTCAGCAAATCCTAAAAGTAATCTTAAAGGTACGTAAAAATCAAAGTTTCCCGAAGCGTCAGGAGTAATTATACTTTTGTCTGGTGCAACCCATCCTGCAACAGCTAACAGATTCTTCTCATTTGGTGTTAAAGACGCTAATCCTTTTAATGTACTGGAAATTCCAACCTTTTTTGTTGAATCGACTGTAACTCCTGAAATTTCATATCTAATCTCGTCAAACAAAAATGCCATAGGATTATTTATGAACGGAACAGTGGTTCCAACAGTACCGTCAGCTTTTGTTACTTTTCCTTCAATATATAAATAACTTTCGCATGGAAGAGTATAAATGTCTTGTTGTTGTATAGGAATCCTAATTTCATCGTTATTGTTTAATTTGGACGAAGCGTAAGGGTTGTGCGTGTGATATTCCTTTTCCCATAAGGTCTCGTCGAATGTTGGGCCCTGCGCTATATCCAGTATATCCATTGTTAATGACCTTTAATCCAATTTCTTCTAGAAAACGAATGTTGTCACTTGTTAATCCTTCTACAGCTGATGAGCTACTGACCTCTTTGCTGGTTGGCTCTCTCTTTTTAAATGATAACCCCATTATCTAAGCGGATGATTTTATATGTATTCTTACAGTAATAGCTTCTCCTCGAAAGTCAATAAGGTTTCCGTCTTGATCCACTATGTTCAGCACGATGTCTGAAATGAAACTGGTGTTTAACGGTAGGTACACAAGGTTTTGAGGCTTTTCTACTATCTTGAAACCCGGTGCGACTGATGGGTAGAATGTGTGTAATATATGCCGATTTTCTCCATCTCTGTAGGATCCTTGTATAATGTTACATGTAATGTCTATGCTGTTTACTTTGATGATCGTCACAGTTCTATTCCCAGAATGAGTTGTATTAGGTTCTAATACCTTTGTTTCCTTAGAAAACCCCAATAAACTACCAATTGAACGTTCTTGGCCAAAATCAATATAATACTTAGAAGTAATTTCGGCTTTCATTGTATTGTTATTGCCTTTTATCGTTATATTTTCTTTTCCCATATGTTTTTGTATAACTTCATTTATATTATCAATTTCATAAGCTCCTGTTGGTAAACTGAATTCTTCCAAAGCTGAATATTTTCCTTTATTATCTTTTGTCTTGTAATAATGTATTTTGTTATTAATTCCTTCACTAACGTTTGGAATAGAGTTATATGTTGTTAAATCCAATAATGCGGCTTCCCATAGTCTTCCTTTTTGCAAACGTAGCGCTGGAAACAGAATACTGCGCAAAGTACATGAGTTACCGGTTAATGACACTGTATACGAAGACATCTTAAAGTTGACTAACACTTTTAGCTAAAAAGTCTAAACATAAATGACCGCAAATGGATGTATCATCAGGTTGTTTTCTTGTATAATTGTAAAAAACATTTTCTGCCGCACGAAAGTATTGTTGAAGTTCTTTCGGTGGTGGAAGGTTTCCAAAACTGTCGAAATAATAAATCGTTTCACCAAGTTTCTTGTAACACACCCAATGAGTGCCTAATCCTTCACTATTATCCAAATTTACTATACCAGTCTCATTTTTCCACATTTTAACCGGTAATTCATCTTTCATAAATACTCCTCTAAAAAATGGGATTTTCAAACAAGAAGCATATGTAATCAGTTCTTCATTGGTTAATTCTTTGTTTTTAATTATTAATTGCTCTTTCTTATTTAATACACACGATACGGTCTTAGGTATAGTCCTCCTCCCTTTTTTATCATTGACCATATTGTTGGTTTCTTTTTACCTTTACCACTAGTAGATCGACGTTTTCTTCTGATATTACCTCCTTGTTTCTTAGCGGGTCTTTTCCCACGCCTTCTTCTCTTTCCTCCTCCAAACGTAGTTTTTGCTTTCATTGCTGCTGTTACTGCTAAAGACGATGCTTTTTCACCAATACTCGCGTCACTAGATTTTACTCTTTGCCAAGCTTTCTCAGAAAGTGCTCTATCTGCTATTGATCTATTTTTTGTATCACCAAATTTGGAATACGCTATATCGTGCTGTTTACAAGCCTGATCAAGCTTATTTATTCCAGGATCTCCTCTGGCAAGCCGTTTCTCTAATTTGGTTCCAGGACCACAATATTGATATCCTCCAGGTAAATGTAATTCCACAGGTAATAAATCAATCGCCTTGTTAACTATAGCTCCAACCGGTTTACTTAATAGAGAAAATGCTGTTGATGCTATTCCCCTTCCTCTCTGTAATCTCTCTCGATTATGACTGATGCGTTTAGCCCTCGGCATGACTATTTATAGCCAAACTTACAGTCAGTAGGTGCACTCTATTAATGTTTTACAATGAATGTAATATTAGTCTTGGCTTCTTGTATTATATATACTGTTTAAAATCCATTTATTATATAGAAATGGATTAATTAATTAAATGTAGACATAATAAATAAAAGTAGTAAAAATAGAAATAAGGTGTAATTGAAGATGTTTCAAATGTTTCTCCGCTGGTGATGGTATCGTTGTTTTCGGTAAAATGAATAAAATCTAAATAGTTGTCATGTTCCCTTAGAAACTTGCCACTTAATCGTTGGTAATTAAATAACACATTCCAGTCTAGTTTATCTTTAAAATTGTCAATGTAATTTTCAGAGAGATTTTGATATTTACTTATTACTTCCCAACAGTTATTAAAATTTGATGTCATCTCTACAAGGAAGTTTTCTGAAAACTGTTGTCTTTGTAAAATATGAATCCAGTTAACTCTGTGAAAATAAATTCTTAACATAGTCATTGTGAAGAGGTAGTGTATGGAAAGTTGTTCCCAATCCATATATCTATCAAACCGTTGAACAAAACCATCTGTCAGCACTCCTTGGGGAAATCTCGGCTCTTGAGATATTAAACTCCACGCAGTAATATTGGATTCCATCATCCTCTCTGTATCATCTCTCGAATATAACTGATGCTTTATCCCTTATCATGGGTATTTAAATTCTTTTTTCTCTTATATAATCTTCATCGTTTTCTGTTGGTTCATTAATCACATTCACTTTATCCCCCTTTCCTAATGTCTTGACTTTAGAAGGCTCAGACGGTTTATCTAATTGATTAGGTTTTTCTGGATTGTGTATCTTTTTCCAGTCTAAATAATTGTGGCTGTCAACATCTGAAGCTACAGCTCTTCCTGAAGCCCGATGGATATAATTAAATAAAGCTGCACCAAACCTTTCCATATGTTTTTCATATTCTGTAGTCCATTTCTTGTGTACTATATCAAATATTTTCTTATTTACAGCGTCTCCATCCTGCTCACAATCACCTACATTTGACAATTTTAATTTTTTTACATCATAGCTTGTATCAGTTTCATTCTTTTTGTAAATCGTTAACAATTTTAAAGTCGCTAAATTTACTGCTTCACCATCATAAATGGGATGTTTTATATTGCTTAACCTTTTACCGGAAAATCCCCAATGGTCTTCGTGTACAATCGGGGTTCTTTTATCCATGTATTGTACCGTAACCGCATCAGAAGACAAAAGCGGATCACCAACATTTTGAATTACTTTTCCTTCAAAATTATAATTACCATCAGGTGTTAACGGAAACCCAGCTCTTTTTTCACTATATCCAGATTTTACTCCAAACTCGGAATACCGTCCAAACTTGTCCACACTCATGATGTAACTGAATCGCTATCGTTTAGGTTCTTACTATATATATATATATATATATATACGTCTACTGAACAATTATTTCTCGTTTTCGCAGTTCATCAACCAAAGCTACCCATTCGTTTTCTAAACCAGTGTGCCCGGCTTCCATAGCTTCATGTAATAACCTCATTCGATCAACTAACTTATTTATATCGTTGTAATATATTATATTGGTTTTATACAAATTTTTTAATAATCCCCTTCCAGATGTAGTAGGATCAGTTGTTTTTCTTTTTTTATGCAAAACATTTAATTCAGCAGAAGATAAAGCTCTTCTTTTAATTGGAGCTTTATTTGATTTCGAGGGGAAAAGACTAGATATAATGTTTGTGTATTTTATTGACCTGTTTCTATGAATAGGTAGTTCTTTGGAATATTTTTTTCTATGTGCATTTGTATACTCTAGTATATTTTTAAACAATTGTAAATCCTTTTTAGTATATTTACCAGGATTATTTTTAAAGATGAGTTCAAACAAACCTGTTGTACCTTTATATTTCTTATCACCAATAACTATATCATCATTTTCGTTTATATCTAACTTTCTATCTCCAATCATTAATCCTTTATCCTCTATTCTAGCTCCATATGTATGATAATTTCGA
Source organism: Allygus modestus (assembly GCA_963675035.1). Classification (NCBI taxonomy): domain Eukaryota; kingdom Metazoa; phylum Arthropoda; class Insecta; order Hemiptera; family Cicadellidae; genus Allygus; species Allygus modestus. The sequence continues at coordinate 29,900,462 of OY776117.1, forward strand.
TTAGCATGTGTGCCATGTAACATTTTTAATGTATATTTTCTTCCAAGTGTTCCTTTAAACATAATATCTGTGCCTAATTTGCTTAAGTTGGATGGGTTGATATCCTCTTCTTCTGCTCTTGTATCTTCCGCACTTGTATCTTCTGTACTTGTATCTCCTGCAATGTTCTTTTCCCTTAAATCTCCTATATCTCCGCTTTCTTCATACTCGTCGCTTTCTTCAGATGTTTGTAACTGGTCAGAACTTTCATCATTCTGAAATTCTTCTTCATATTTGGAAATTGGTAGCATTTTGTCTCCTTCGAAGCGAATTGAAGGTCTTTCCATATTTTGTGCTAATCGCTTTAAAGGTTCAGTAACAGGTTTGAATGTTGTTTCTAAAAATTGCTCTCTTTCATTTATACCTGATTTTAAAGCTCGGTTTTTTTGTCTAATAGAATCACTAAGTGATTTTATTTCCTTTAATAGCTTTTCCTGGTTAACCATCTTCACACCTTGACGACTTGTACAGTAATACCGCTAATCAGTGTATTAAAACGAATTTATCAAAACCTATTCTATAACGACCATCTTTTATAGCTTGATCTTTCATAATAACCAAAAATCCATACTTTTCCGCCCATGCTTTTCCGCAAAGCTCTTTAAACTTTTCAAATGGCATATCCGCATTCACATGATCGTTATATATATGTTTTAGGTTAGTATCATCTTGTTTGAATACAATTAGAATATTTGCATTATCTCTGATAAGTTGTTTTGGGATTTTGCTATAAGTTTGTCCTATATATATGCTGTCGATGTTATTATGTCTTCCCATGGCAAAGTAGTTTCTAATAGTATCCTGATTTTCACAAGATACATCGTCAAATATAAATACAGAATACGGTTTCGCTTCGTTTGGTTGCATAATGCTATCACTAGCGTTAAATTTGTAAAAATTAACATCAGACACATCAGATAGGATTTTATCCAGCAATTGATACTTTGGTTGATGTAGAGACTTGGAAAAAATATATAGGTTACTAAACCTTAATCCCTGCGGATTAGTGATCAAATTAAAGACAACATTGGTCTTTCCACAGTTTGAGGGGCCACTTACTATACATCGAACAGTGTTTGGAAGTAAACTACCGTGTTTACCATTGTTGATTTTAACGTTATCCACAGTTAAATCATCTATGTTATTAATATTGAATCGATCTTTATGGTGAATAATCTCCATCCTGCTCAAAGGTTAACGATGAAATGAGTTGCTTGTATTAAACCAAGTCCTTTATAGGTATCCATGAATCCTCAGTTTTGTTAAACCCTAACCACCGCACTTTAACTGCGTCCTTTTTTCTTTGTAACACTTTTTCAACAAGATATACATCACCTACTGTTGACTTTAACATTTCATGTCCATAAAATGCACCTTGCAACAAATCTCCTTTGTTATCTTTTAGGATATACGTTTCAGGTACAGTCGGTTGCACTTTATACACTGTAAAAACTTCATTCGTCCAATTGGGAAGGTATTTTTTGGTAAACACTCCCTTATATTTACTAATCCGTACTTTATCACTTACATTAAATTTTCTTGGCTGCATTTTTTCTACTTTAGGCTTTGTATTTTTCTTTATGCGTTTTAATACATCTTTTGCATTTCTTCTATTTACTTTGTTAGGTTTCATACCAATAGTTCTATGAAACCTGTTGTTATAATCATTTATTAATTGTGGTAAAACATCATACCATACGTAAGAACCTCTTTTTGAAAATTGTTTATACAGTGCTCCTTTCAAGGTTCTATTGAATCTTTCTACAATAGCTGCTTTTTTCTCTGAATTTGTAGAATAATGATTTATTTTATATTTATTCATTAACTGTGCAAAGTTTGTATTAAAGTATTCTGTTCCATCATCAGTTTGTAAATGTTTAATTTTGTTTTTATCTCTTTTTATGGCTATTTCCATGGCTTCTGTTACGCTTTTACCAGTCTTGTCCTTTAGAGGCAAAGCGTCTGCAACTTTTGTAAAACAATTAATAATTGTGAGTATATATTTAAATCCTTTGTTTATTCTGCTATGCGGTCGCATTTCAATTAGATCCGCTTGATATAGATCATGTATCCCTTTTATAACAGTATTTCTTCTTGGAAACTTTATTCTTGCAGGTTTGTGTAGTTCATTAATAATCTTCTCCTTCAGGTCTGACATGATGGTTTCACGAAGGCAGCTGATATGGTATTAAATATTCTTTGGTATAAATCTGCTTATATATATATATATATATACATATAGTTCAAGGTCATTTAAAACTTGTGTAAAAAAAGGGGAAACACAGCTTAACATTGCTGTGTTTCCCCTTTTTTTACGGAAAGGAAAAGGATAAAGGATCTAGGACGATGAAAAGGTTACTCGTCAATAGGGTTGAGGGAGTAGTGGCCGAATGGTAATGTGTTGATTTTGTCTGGAAGTGTTTGTCTTTTGTCGTCATTACAGGATAGCGCCTTTTTAACTTCAGTCACGCTGTACAGCTGATGGTTAAAACTTCTGATGGTGTTGAATTTAGCTGTAATGATGTTATCCTCAAATAAGCATTGCTTGTAGTGTTCAAAATGCACTTTCTTCTTTAAATATAAACTCTTTACACCTTTAGCTTTCTTAATATAGCTATTCTTCTTTTCTTCTTCTTCTTCTTTTTCATTATAGAGTTTCAAAGAATATAGTTTAGACATCAATGCAACAATCTCTTCAAGCAGAACACCATTAGCCTCATCCTTGAATTTGCCTAGTACTTTTTTGTGTCTGTCATTGTCGTAGTTTGGATGATCTTTTGGATAATCGGAGAAATCAAAGTCGTTCTTGTAAATAAATGTACGCAAATCTTTATACATGTCCAATGTTACTATGCGATATATGAAAGCGTCAGTGTCCATATATGTAATAGATATATTTTCTCTTCCGTAGAACGCCACCATTTTGTTGTAGTGAAAATCGTACATGTGTGTTTTTGAGATGTCCAAGATTGACATGCCTATATACAAAGGACGATCCATCTTCACACTCGTCTTCTTCATGGACACTGCTACAAGTTTTTCATTAATAATTATAGATGTTCCAAAATTTGGCTGCTGTACTAGTTTCTGTAATTTTTTTGCGTCGGTAACAAGTTTAACATTTTTGTGTCTTCTTTTGTTTTCCAATGTTTTTCCAAATATCGCATTATTCATTAATTTAAAGAAATCTTTTTGAAAGTCTGATGTAGCTGCTGCTCTTCTGATGGTATTTGAATCAATGTAGGGTTTCAACCAGCATGATTGAGAAAATTCCAAAACTCTATTAATTTTTGTTAGACGTAGTCCTAATTCGATAGCTTGTTGAACCACCCAAAAGTGAGCCACGTAGCGTTGTTTATTATTTAATGTCATCATTAATTTGGGGTGTTTTCCAATTGGTGAAATTTCTGTTTTAGCAAGAAGTGGAAGGTCATAATGAAGATCATGTAAATTTTCTGGGTATTCAAAATCGCAATCCAAAATATATCCAGTGTCACCATGTTTCGGAATTTGTAAAATATCGCCAATAGAGTCGGGATTAATCCATTTAAAGTTATCAAAAGGAAGTGGGTTTGACATTGCCCATCCGTACAGGTTATTTGCATCGAAATATCCTAAATAGGTTGACGGTTTGGTTTCATCGTAATCGGGTAGGTATTTGTTGTTGGCTTTGACATGTCTGGTAACACTTTGGGTCAATCCGCCTCTTACTCCAGCTTCAACCATTAAAACCATGTCAATGTCTGTTAAAAGTTGGAGTTTGCATTTTGTTTCTTTTAACATGGCTTGCCAAGCTAATCCTGGTGAAGTATACGAATGTAGAGGGTCCAAACCGTATGCAGCAAAACAGGTGTTTCGGAATTCTTCCATTACATCACAAAGAAGAGTTACATCTAGTTTGACATAAAAGTCCGAGTAATCTCCTAAGGTCTTCATATCTAACTCGTTCCATACTCGACGTGCGTGTTGATAGTCCTCAAGTGATATTTCCGAATCATTAAGTTTGTTTTTGAAGTGTTCTGGTGAAGGTAGTGATGTTTCATCAAATCTATGCAGTCCATTGATGTAATCATAGGGGAAGACTCCTTTTCGAAGAACCAAATCCATTTTACTATTGGGTACAATTTTGCTTGTTTCTATCAAATCTGTTCTTCTTAGATTTTCAGATAATTTCATGAGGCTTGAAGGCATAAATCTAAATGAATCAACAAACCTTAATTTAATTTTACCCACCTTTTTTGAAAAGCTTATAAATTTTTCCATTGTAGTAGCCAAAACGTCTATTGCTCCATTATCTCTTCCTAGTTCGGGGATTATGAAGTGCGAATCATAACCACTCAGATTGTGCAGAACTACGGGGATAAAATATGGTAGTTTGTAGTTCAAGTTGCAAGCGTTACAGGCTGCACCTCTGTACGCTCCCGTAAGATGATCGTGGTCACGAACTTTAACGTTATCCAGTGTAAAGGTGTTATTACACAAATAACACGTTGTTGTTGAATCATAATGTTGAAGTTCTTCTTCTTCCATAGGTGACATGGGTACCTTTGTTCCATACAGTTCTTCTACCTTTGCAGCTATGTCATACAAATCATCGACAAAGTATTTGGCTGCTTCTTCACCGCGATAAATCTTTGGAGAAGATGATAGTCCATATTTTTGAAGATGGTCTTCAGTCAACGTGGATTTAATTAGTATGCAATAACTGTTTGGTGAATGAAGTTGGTATTTGCTTCTTCTTGTAACGTCCTCTTCTTGTTGTTCAAGCGGATGTAAAGAAGACTCGAAATCAGCGTAAACAACAACAGGTACACGGTATTGTTGTATTACTTTGTCAAATTTTATCTGCGCTCTGCTAGGATGCGGCAATTTAATTCTTACTTCATAGTTTCCATTACATAACCGCTGGTGTTCTACTAACCAATCAGACCCTCCCCTTCTTAGTTCTTTGTTCACGTGACAAAAACATCTTTTGCAAATTGTCATCTTTCTTTTATGCTTAGATAATTGATTAGAAACAAGACTTTCAAATTTTTTGATATACACAAAGTGTGAAATATCACCTTTAGTAATTAATAACAAATCGGTATGATCTCTGCGCTCATTTGGTGTTATACGCAAGGGGTACAAATTGTTTGTCGAATCCAATCCGAAGAGGTTGACAGAAGCTGAAGGATTTTGTTTTTCAAATTTTGAAACGTCTGTTATAGCAACAGGGTAAGTCATCCCTTGGAAATTATATCTATGTTGTACTTCTTCATAATAGTGACTTGGTCTTTCCGGATGAATTGTTACATATTTGGCCAACATAGCATATTTAAAACACTCAGTATCTTGATTTTGTACGTTGACGCAGGATAAGGTATTTCTAATCTTTGTTGGTAGAGGAATGTAGCTACTTCCTCGAATTCCATAGCCGTGTTTGTGTACTCTTAAGTCTAGCCCTGTGATGCTTAACAAATTCCATCCAGAGCCTCTTCCTTCATGTTCTTGTATTTTAGTCATTCAGCTCTTCAAAACATTCAGATACGATTGAATCAATATCTGACGAAAACATAATAGTTCGGTTTTTTGTTAAAAACCCTCTCGGTGAAGTTTCATTTTGAATGTTTGTAAATAAAGCATCCATTAATAGTCCAAATTTAATAAAATTTAATCTTTTTAATTCATTTTGCAAAGTGTTGCTTACCAATCCTTTTGCGTTATTTAAAAACTCTTCGAGTTGTAATTTTGCATTGTCAATTTTGAAGTGGGTTACTACATTACCCGGAAGTGCTCGGGCATGTAGTTCTACATTTACTGCTGTTGATGCTGAAGGACGGTGAAGTGTAGACAGAGCATGCGTAGAAGTCGATGCAGCTGATGATGTTGAAGGATGATGAAGTGTAGACAGAACAGGCGTAGAAGTCGATGCAGATGATGATGATGATGTTGAAGGACGGTGAAGTGTAGACATAGCAGAGGTAGAAGTCGATGTTGATGGTGCATATTGAATAACACTAGGTCTGGAATTTTGGTGTTGAGCTAACATTTGATCTATTTCTTTCAATTCTTCTTCTTCATATTCTTCATTTTGGTTTTTGTTATGTTTCAGTTCTTTATGTATCATTAAAATAAATTCATCCTTAAATGAAGACTTGCAAATATCGCAGCGATGCATAATGTAGGTGCGATCTCCACAAGGGTCAAGGCAATAATGAACAACACTGCAAATACCCCTCTATTTATACCCTAGCAAAAGTAATGGGGGTACGTATTACGTGAAGTTTACTATTTTTTTTTTTTTTTTTTTTTTTTTTTTTTTTTTTTTTTTTTTTTTTTGCATTTTATATTTACTATTGTAGCTGGAGGCTACAAATTTCTGTATTTAGGTCAAGGTCATTGAACAAATTTACCAAAACGGGGAATAGAGCAGTAAATGATTTTATATTAAACCATAAACTGATCTATTCCCCGCTCTGTATTTAACTAAGACAATTTTCTCCAACAGAAACATTTGATAAATTTTAAACTCGGATGTGAAGTTGGATTGTACACATTGCATCTTGATCAACTAAAAATTTCATAAAACAATAGGGATCTTCAGTTGTAGATTCATCTTTAACATATTCAATAGTCAACATTGCCGAACGAAGATCTTGTGGAATTACGTCGACTTTTATGAGTCGCCTTTCGAGTTCGAACCGTTTTGTTATTGATGTAAGTTTTATCACATCATCGATATCGATGAGGGGAAAGCTGTAGCAAACGGAGTTTCCTGGTGGGTTCATCATGTCTATATGATAAATATACACTGTTGCATCGTCTTTAAATAGACGTTCCCCCACCATTAAATGTATAAGTTACCCCACTTTTTTAATCATGTAAATGGGTCAAGGTCATACAACGATATTACCAAAACGGGGAATAGAGCAGTAAGTGATTCTCACTATAACCACAAACTGATCTATTCCCCGCTTTGTATTTAAAGTAAACTATTTGAAGACAACAAAAACTTATTCAGATTCTTCCGATGATAATGATGATGATGAGCTCATATCACTAAATAAGCGACGACGAACACAAAAGTTCCCTGTGACTGGATCTAGAACTACATCATCGATATTAATACTGCTTGGAGGGGTTTCACTATCAACAAGGTCCATTTCCTCCAAGCAAAGCAACTGATGATGAAATTCCGGTTCATTATTATCGACATCTTCGTCGTCAGTCAACAGCTCCAACAGCTCCATCTCTCCAAGATATGGTTCACTGCTAGCAAACTCACTCAGTAGTTCAAAGCCACTAAATAGTTCAAGATCACTAAATAGTTCACCTTCCATCTCTGAATCATCATCGTCTTCATCTTCGTTTAAATTTAATGGAATATTTTCAATCAATTCTAGTATAGTCTTCTTAGAAGGGAAAATGTTATCTCTGGGCGACATGATTCCAAGTAGCAGACTGATTTACCACTAATACGAAACCACCTTTTATACATGATTTCGGTGGTGGTGGGGGTAAGTGTTGAAAGTGCAAGTGGTAGGGAAAAGTGATAGGGAAGAGGTATTATTGTAACACAAATGATTAAGTCCTGTAAGTGGGTCAAGGTCACCTTATCCTATTAACAGAACGGGGAATAGAGCAGTAAGAGATTCTTATTCAAACCTAAACTGATCTATTCCCCGTTCTGTATCCCCCCCCCCTTTGGCGTTTTATTTAGTTTATGAGGTTGTGTAATAAAGGCACAGTGTGTAGCCTTCTTGTAATAATTGGACAATTTTTTTCTTCAAAGGGATTGGTTTTACATCTATTTTTACTTCTTCTGTTCCACGAATACCCAATCCTTTGACCTGAACATGTTGGTACTCCGTTAACAGTTGGTAAACACGCTGGATAAAAGTATCCGCTTTAGCAGTAGAGTCAATATAGTGGAGGTATACCATGGTAGGTGCTCTCTTGACGCAATTCAGAACCAAAGTGATAATTGTCTCTGTAACATCGGGCTTATATACCCATCGTTTTTTTTTTGTTTTTTTTTTGCTTTAATTACAGGTTTGGAACAATATAAAATGTTATATTAATGTTCCATCCTTTATCGACTAACCTTACCATATTACCAAAGATTTTATATAACTTTCTACTGTAGTTTGTTTCAAATGCTTCATTTTCACTACTATAAACTTCACCTGTTGGTCTCCACATGTACAATTGACAACTAACCTCTATATCAAGATACCGTAGCAGTAATCTCCTTACAGCAAGCACCTGATCAATGTTTTCGACCCGTCTGCTAACTATTATAGTTGCTGCAGAGATAGAAGTAGTGGATGCATTCATTTTCAGCAGAGTACTAATTTTTACCAGCGATGGAGAACCTCCTTTATACTTAGTTTAGGTAGTGGTGGGGGTTAGGAAAAGATATTGTTGTGAGAAATAAGAAGATCTTTCATTATTTTTTATCAAACGAATATTTTCTAAGTCCCAAGGTCATTTACACCAGTTGCCAGAACGGGGAATAGAGCAGTAAGTGGTTCTCACTTGGACCGCAAACTGATCTATTCCCCGCTCTGTATTTTAAAGTAAACAATAACTCTTCTCACTATTGAGCAGCCTTTGTTCTTTGAAGCTCAAGTTCTAAGTCTGCAACCAGGCGAAAGTCTGCATCATGCTCCTCCCATTGTTCAGGAGAACGCGGTTGACCACACCACTTAGTAAAGGCGTACCTCATCGCCTCATTGTACTCCTCCAGGATAACATGATAGGGTCTTGGTTGTTGCGTTGTTGACTGCATCGGTGATGTAGTTTGTTGCGGTTGAGACTGAGCACCATTTTCTGCAACCTTATTAATTTTATAAACCTCAGTCATTTCAGCAGCCTCAACAATCGCGTACAACTCCTCTTCGCTAATTTCCTTTCCCCATGTGTTGCTGTTGACGCTCATGACGATACAACTAATAATTATATTCCGAATCTCTCGCTTAAATACCCGCTTACCCCCTCCCCTCTTTACTGTTGAATAATGTCTTTAATATAATATTTCTCCTTTTTCCATTTAAGTTTTATCTTTGACTTAGTACAATATATCTAAGTCCGTTATTTAGGTCAAGGTCGTTGTAGCATTGTAAAAAAAAGGTGTGGACAACCTATTTACACTCTGCAGCATATGCTACAAATTGTAAATAGGTTGTCCACACTTTTTTTTTTTAATTTGGAAAAGACTATTTTTAATTTGGAATACACTTTTTAATCTTTTTTTATTTTAAATGTTTTCCACACACTGAAACCTGTATCATTTCGAATTAAATAGTTCTGTTTGGTAAGTTCTTTGACGTGGAGGTCCATGCCTCTAGGCAACTCTACATAGTACAATTTACCTTCACATTGAACCACCACCTTTGCAAAGCCCTTTGATTTAACAAAAAAGTATCGTTTATTTCTACAAAGCCTATTAATTCGAATTTTGGTTGGTCTCACTGCTGGATGGGGTGTAGAAAGAGAAACGGTGCCCTTGTGATTTTGTTTTAAATGTGATCTGCATACTTCTTCATTTAAAACACAAGACTTAGCACAACGTTCCCCTTTCCTTGCACCTTTTTTAAAACTGTAGCTGCATCTTGGTGCAGGAAGTATAGACTGCCTTCTCAAGGTTTTTAATTGTTGAAATTTCTCTGAAGGAGATTCGTTGTTAATACAGATCACTGAAGGACGGGAAAGGACACTTACAGAAGGTGTAGAAGGTTTGGTAGGAGAAGAAGAATGTAGACTTGCAGATGGTGTTGAAGAGCCTGGTGTAGAAGGTGGAAGAATGCTTGCCAGCGCCTGCTGAAGAAGCGAAGGAGCTGGTGAAGCCAAAGATGGTGCAGTTGTTTGCTCATCCTTCCTCGGTGATGGAGAAGGTGAGCGAGAAGTAGCCGAAGAAGATGAAGACGACGAAGACGATGAAGAAGATGAAGAAGATGAAGAAGCGGACGGGGGAGCAACGAGGTTTTCTTGAAGTGGTTGCGGTCGTGGTGCAGGCTCCTCAGGAACAATGCATGATAATATTAACGCCTGCCGAAGGATGGAAGGAGCTGGCGGAGCAGATGACGGAGCAGGTGAAGAGTGCTCAACCTTCCTCGGCAAAAGTTGCTTCCTACGGTCAGACATCTTGGGAACTGAACTGCACTCGTGATGTGTAAGCAGCAGAATGATTTTACCACTGGTGAAAACCCTCCTTTTATACCCAGTTGTAGAGGGGGGGGGGGGCTTTAGAGGTTAGGGAAGGAATATTGTTGTAATGTTTTACTAAACGAAAATTTTCCAAGTCCCGAAGTGGGTCAAGGTCATCTGAACATGTTGCCAAAACGGGGAATAGAGCAGTAAGTGATTCTCACTTGGACCACAAACTGCTCTATTCCCCGCTCTGTATTAGGAGAAGAGGACTAGCTTAAAGCTCGCAATTATAGGCAAATAAACCTGATAACGGAACACTAACCTCTCCCCCGAAAAAATTATTCACCCAACACACAAACGATATAGTCAGTTAACAACAGTCGCGCACTCTGAAACCGCAAGGACGTTCATCACTGTGTAGGCGTCAGAGTACTACGAACCGAAGTACAATAATACCTGACCAAGGTCCCCTTAAGTTTATTTCCCCGATGATGTATCCTCCAAGATAAGCAAAATGGTCAGTTAACAACAGTCGCGCACTCTGAAACCGCAAGGACGTTCATCACTGTGTAGGCGTCAGAGTTTTACGAACCGAAGTACAATAATTACCTGACCAAGGTCCCCTTAAATTTAACCAAAAATAAGCAAACTGACTGAATCTGTTTCTCGTGAGTAAGGGTTAAGATAGGTAAAGTCATCCGGTTTGCGCGCCGTAATGACTTAAGGTCGGTTTTCGTGCCATACCTTTTTGTAAGGGGTTAGGAAAGGTGTTTATTTGAGAAACATAATCCCCCCTGAGATATTTAAAAACATAAGGTCGGTTTTCGTGCCATACCTTTTTGAATGGGAGCGTGAAAGAAAAGTACATATTTCATTAGTAAATAAAAAACACTTCAAAAACACTTTAAAACCAACACCAAACTAACTACAGTTAAACTAACTACATTTACTAGCAGCAAACTACAAGCGTTATTCTAACATGCTTAATAATACACAGACATGCCTTAAGCTAAGGTAGCATCTCTAATATATAGTGGTACCAACTCTATACTAGAGATACTATTGCGGACAGCGCGGGCAAACAGCTAGCTAGGCTGTCGGCCTGCGACTGCGAACCCTCTGCGGGCTGCTCCCGCTTTTATAGGAATATATCGGGGGGGGGGGGGGCTTTGACAGTAGTTTGTTCTAACGCTGTATAGCACACTTTGAATTGCTCCAAGTCCGGTAACTGGGTCAAGGACACGTTAAAATATTTTGTAAAATAGCAAAGGTGTTACCTTTGCTATTTTACTTTGGAAGAAATCTGTACTACGTTTAAACAAGGGAGACTGTTATCCGTTTTACGCAAAACTCCTTGCACGATCTTTTGATAAAATGGAAAAGATTAATGCCGGAGGGCGATTCCCATTCCACCAAAATACAATGCATATCATTTCTATGCAACGGTCTCAGCTCTATTTTTACTTTTAATTTAATGCCTCGAAACTCATAAGTAAGGATGGACAGAAAGGCTTCTGAAATAGCAAGCTCGGAAGGAACAAGCCAAGTGTTTACACCTACAGCTTCCATAGCGATATGATGATTTTTACCACGCTGTTGCAGTATATATTAAATTTCCCCTTCCATAAATTTTGTGCTAAAACGTGGTTGTGTACATTGAATGTTTCTTGAATATTTTCTAAGTCCTAATCTAGGTCAAGGACACGTTGAAGATAAAAGCATTAAGTGTTAAGCAAACTACAAAACATTAAATGTTAAGGAAACACATTCCATCTACAATGTTATTATAAAGCATCAAAATATGGTCAGTTTACAACAGTCGTGCACTCTGAAACCGCAAGGACGTTCATCACTGTGTAGGCTTCAGAATACTACGAACCGAAGTACAATAATCCCCTGACCAAGATCCCCTTAAATATATTTAACTAGCAGCAAACTACAAGCGTTATCTAACATGCTTAAACAAACTAACTAAACATGCAAGGGCGCGGATCTCTTAATTGCGCGTCGGGCCCAACGCACACTTAACAGACCTACGCTGCAGCAGGCACTGCAACCCAGTGGGACGTTCATCGCAACGGGCGGCAGGCTACTGCGAAGAGACGCTCGAAATCTCGGGTTATATAGACGGAGAATGGGAAATCGGGATATTAAGGGGAAAGCGGGATAAGGGATAACCCTGCTTCGTTGCGGGATTTTATCCCGCACTTCCAAGAACATTTTTCCCTCGACCTTGACCTTGACCTTGAACATGACCCAAATGGGGGGGGGGGTCCTCGAGGGGGGGGGGGGAGGGCTCGAGGGAGCTCGAGGGGGGGGGGTGCTCGAGGGGGGGGGGTGCTCGAGGGGGGGGGGGTGCTCAAGGGAGCTCGAGGGGGGGGGGGGTGCTCAAGGGAGCTCGAGGGGGGGGGGGGTGACGTAACCGGTTCTAAACCAGTCCTCAGCTTTCTACCCATGTATGGATAGGGCAAGGTTTCACTTTACGACCTGCTTCACTCTGTCTGCCGCCTCATTCCGGCTTTGGCTTGCAACCAGTACACACGTGCTCTATCCAACTCTATCTTATCCATTTTCTCTTCCATCCTATTTACACCATGTCTTCTCCTCTGACTCCCGAAAAACTCCAGCGCTTAAAGGAATCTTTGAAGAGGTCGACGGAAAGAAGGAGCGGGTTTAAGAGACCTTCAACTTTGAAGTCTCTCAAACGGAATCTCCATGGTCATCCGCTGTATTTTGAACAACGACCCTCGACTCAGCCTCGACCTTCTACATCGGCTCAGCCTCGGCCGTCTACATCGGCGGCTCAACCTTCGTCTCCGACACCGACTGTCGATGAGGTGATGCAACGGACAAGGGTGATGGGGCTGAACGACTTGGTGACGCCGTTTGAAGTCTCCAAGGTTGAGTTTCGAAATCTGAAGCGGATGACGGAGTATAAATATGTGGCAACCAACGGGGACCACGTGTTCCTGTTTCAACACACCATCCACTACATCGAGGTGCGTCTGCCGCAGTCTCTCCCACCGCCACCTCCTCTGATACCTGATACACAGGAGTTATTCTTAACCAGAAAAGATGGGAGGGTAAAGTGGGTTTTGAAGAATAAAGTTTGAACTGATCCTTATCCCGACCAACCTTCAGCACGCAAACGGTCCTTTTCAGGACCACCCTAAGCATTTCAAGTTAAGGACTTGGCCTGTACATAGGCAGGAGAGTTTGTTTGTGCAGCCCACTTTGTGAAATTTTCTAAGTCCCAAAGTCCTTGAACTTGACCTTGACCTTGAACATGACCCATGTTGGGGGGGGGGGGGTACAAAGTTTTTCCAAAGTATGTCATGTGGGTACTCAAATTACGCGAATTGATCAGACGAACAAGGAGGTGCAAACAGAATTTTGATCCGGCCAAGGGTATAGTAGCAGAAGCGAAAAAACTACAAAGTTTGTCCAAAGTATGTCATGTGGGTACTCAAATTACGCGAATTGATCAGACGAACAAGATGGTGCAAACAGAATGCAGATCCGACCAACGGTATAGCAGAAATAGCGAAAAAACCAATGTTTTCAAGGTTACATACTAATAGCTTCTTTAATATTGGGTTAAAGTATAGCGAGTGGGTACTCAAATTACGCGGGTTAATCAGACGAACAAGATGGTGCAAACAGAATTCAGATCCGACCAACGGTATAGCAGAAATAGCGAAAAAACCAATGTTTTCAAGGTTACATACTAATAACTTCTTTATTATTGGGTTAAAGTATAGCGAGTGGGTACTCAAATTACGCGGGTTAATCAGACGAACAAGATGGTGCGAATATAATTCAGATCCGACTGAGATTAGGGAAGAAACAGCGCGAAAACAACACTTTCAAGGCCTGACATTAATAAATACTTTGTTTATGGATTAAACTACGACAAGTTATTTATAGTTTAAAGTATACCGAGGTAACGTTGTTGTGCGGGTAGGTCGGGTGGGTATCATACACGCTAGCGCTATATCATTATACTTTTAGCTCTTGCAGGATTAACATCTACCTATAGAGTTTGTGTTATTCTAAAGATGTCACAGTTTTACAGAAATATGACGAAGGTGTCCTTCAACAGTCCGCCTGCCACCACCTTCTACTTCTCCGACTGTGAAGATAGAAGGTCTACGCTGTTAGTGGATTGTGAGCGATTTCGCCGTAGAATACTCCAGGCTGAAACATTCTTAGCAAGTTGTCTGCTACGCAAGATGCATCATATGAGTACATGCAATAAATTAGATCACAGTGACTGTTATGATTGCGTAAAAACAGTGTCGAGCAAGAATTGTTAATGTTTTCAGTTACGGAGCTCCGATCCTCACAGAGTCAGAGCTAGACCCTAACTAATGCATGTCCCGTAGTTATTGTGCGATGTGAAAACTTGGTGGGGGAAACTGGTGTGGTGGGGGGTAAAGGCGAGTGTCTATCCTACATGCTTGTATCACTTCAGTATACCTGCGGCTCTTGCATAGTTCACATGGATTCGCAAATACAAGGCACTACTGTTTCTTCCACATGTTCTTCTTTTAATATTGAGCAAGCTGACAATACAAATGATGAAATACAAGTACATGAAGTTTCTAGCACAATATCTACTGATGCAGAAGCAATAATGTCATCCCTAATAGGGTTTGACTAATGATGGTGGATGTAGTAGCAACCATCTGCCGCGCACTTGCCACCTGCCGCCTACCATCTGTCGCCTGCCATCTGCCGTCCGCCATCTGCTCCGCCCCACCACACTTTTACCCCCACCATTTTGTTTGATACCAAAACGCTAGCTAGCGAGTAGTCAGTACACCTCCGGCTCTCGACCGGTGTACATCGAGCTCTCTGTTGAAATGTCCATCAAAATTAGGTGTATTCATTATGACTCTATTCATCTGGCGAGGCCGCAACTCGTCCGGATCAACAACATCGATGACAACCAACAACGGGGAACTATTGTAAACATGAATTATTGTAAATAAAGTAATATTTGTAATATGAATTATTGTAAATAAAATAAAGTAATATTTGTATTAGTACTACCTCGCACTCGTATCATTCGATTGCTTCATTCGATAATTTTCATTCGATATTTTATCGAATTAAAACTATCGAATCACAATCGGATTTTACGCGTGCGAGGTAGTACTTTTTTAAAATTACCTCCCCGTGACCTTGAACTTTGAACTTTTACTCATTTCGTCACAAAACCGCCTACGTCACTGGCTCAGCCCCAGATAACGTCTTTCTTGACTCAGCACTTCCGGTCACGTGACCGGATGACGTCACTTCCGGCGCAAAACCCGCAAACCCACACTACTTATTTGCATGGTTAAATGATGAGTACTGAATGAAGAATATTGAATTTTAGATCTCTCATCCGACGAGTTTTGTAATCCTGACCACAGGATTAGTTCAGCTTCTGGCTTGGTATCAGGTTCAGCTGCTAGTAGCCCTTCTCTATCGCTAGAAATGAAAGGATAAAACCTATAAAAACTATGTTATAACTAATCCTAGTAAGTAATAGTTTGATTTTACGATTATTATAAATCATGTTAAGATGTTATAAATAATGTTTGAGAGGTATTTATGAAAATAATATTTCTTTCAAGGTTCGAGTGTTACAATTGTGGGGAATATATAACAAAGTTAAATTAATTGTATTGAATATATTTCATACAGATTCGATCGGACAAACACATCCTAAAGTTCATCTTCTTTACTGCTTATAAAGTAAACATAACATTATTGGTTATATTGGAATACACTAAGGTGATATAGGAACAAGAGTAATAAATCAATATTCTTGTTCTTTCACGTATTAAAACGTGTAATAAAGATTTAAACCAGTTTCACTTCATACGTAAGTCACCAGTTTTAACCTTTATTCTAAGTATATAATAAACTATGGGTGTACTTTTTGAAATGGGATGGTACCGATATTTTAAATTTTTCGCTAACTAAGGTGTAAAATTACTTACTTCCCCCCTAAAAGCACATTCATAAATGGTAAACGTAAATAGATGTCGAGAATAATATGTGATTTCTTTAGCATTTAGCTTAAAATACAAGTAAAATGAAGTAAAATTGTTAAAAACTAATTTATTCACAGACTATATTAATTTCAGATTTTGAAAAAAATCCAAAATCTTTAAAATTATGAAATAAACCTAACAAAACTATCCAGCTGTTTTTCAAGATAACAGTTTAGTTAAACCAATAGGCCTACTATGTGAACGGCCATCTTAATATTTAACTTTAACGGTTTTAATTTCCGCCATTTTGAAACAAAATATTGTAGGAAAATTACATTTTTAAGAAATCTTTTCTAAGATGGATAACATTTACAACAAATTTAAAGATTTTGCATTAAATAGTTTTTTTATATATTTCGAATTTTTTTAACATTTTGTTTTTGTTTTAACCTGCTGAATAACTGTTAAAGTTTGGAACCTACGAACTGGGACACACAATATAACCTCGCGAAAGGCACTGCATCCAACATAATATAAACGTAACGGGATATAATATGAAATGTGACAGTGTACATTTAATATTATGTGATAATTATTTATTTAAATAACCCTGAATCAAATTACGTTTTGTGGGGAAATAAGGAAGTGAGGAAGCAAAAATCATAAATGATGCAGCACGGAAATAACGAAATAAATATTCCAGGGTGGCATTCTCTCATTGGTTGTCATTAGTTTACAGTGCCGTCAGCAATGACCCGTTAATTAGCAGAAATAGCCTACAGATATCAATGCGGATGTTATTTATTTGAGTACCGGTACTGGGAAAACCCCACGAAAATTAAAATACCTATCATATTCAATTTATAATACTTTCAATTGTAATATTAATAATAATTATTAGACTTAATAATAGTTTTTAAACCCATGACCACAAAATAGAGTCTTTGGCTTACGCCTATTTTAAAGTTATATTTCCTGATGAAATCTATTCAGGCATAAATATGTATTATTCTTCAGCTATGCAAATGCATTCAAATTGAAAAATCCGACTCAAAGGGTAAGTGGAAAAACGACGTAATGTTTAATTTCCTAACTGTATTTAATTTGGAATACCTTAATGCCTTTAACAGTTGTATCTTGTCCCTGGTTTAAAAACTGACACTAACATATCATAGGTCATTATCCCCCTCGTGCATTTTAGTTGGTTTGCAGTGTGGAATGATGATGATATTCGGGTCGATGAGGGTTGGTCGTTAATGAATTGTAGGGCCTTAAAAATGGCACTAACCAAAGTCTCAGACATTTTCATCACAGATTAACCTATATTCGTAAATAATATCAACACTTACAAATAGTATGTGATGTTTTTTAGTTTATAAATAAATGTGTGAAATTTGTATACTTTCTTCATAAGTATTATGTTATATGTTATGAACATGTCTTGTATGTGAAGAAACAATAACTTTTAGGCAACGATTAGACTTTTTTATCTAGTTTGAACTATTTTGAGGTATACTTTATATTTTATAACTATAATATGGGTATTTGTTTATTTAATGAGCAAAGGAGTCCTTCATCCTTTCACGGCATCAAGTACTTAAGAATTAACGGAAATTATTATAATTCATGGTATAACTACATACTTACGCCACGCTCTGATTGATAGTTGGAATACATTAGATTAGTCCTCACTGATGCAAGCTATACTCTACTTAGATACTGAATCAGGTATTGGTCTAGCAATAATATAGCAATTAATAACATTACTTGATTTCTCTCTGTGATATATCTTATATCTTGCCCTTGCCTTTTATTAAGTATTGCTATGTTAAAACTGGTTTAGTTGTATCCTAATAATGTAGCATTACAAATATTTTATAATTATAAACAAATAGATTTCATATTTGTAATTGAAGAGTTGTGGAGTTAAGTGTTTTCGGTAATTATTCTAGCTTCGATTTGACACCGCAAGTTTAAGTTATGTACAAAGCAAGTGAATTTGTGAATTATCTAAGGAAAAAAGTTCATTGCAAACATTCTTAGAAGTTCTCTTTCTCCCTTTCGGGAAATAAGTTTAATGATTGTATGTGGTACACATTACTGGTAACAGCATCGAACAGCAAAATCCTTACAGTTCTTAATATATAATTTGATGGAGTTATTATATTTTGGTATTTTATTTTGGCTATAATATTCTACTTCGGTACAGTACCAGTGCAGACAGCTTCTAAGTATTTTTACGCTTGAATATGTATATATAATTCAGGTGTAAAGAGAAAAACCTTGGAAAACGAGGATGGGGAATAGAATTAAATTTATGGAAAAAGGATTGCATAACCCCCACCCCCAACTCGAGGATACGGTGGCCATCCCTGCATTATAATACTTCCGTTATTAAACTGAGATCATTTATAACATACCCCTACCCAAAACTCCAGAATCGTTATGACAGGATTATAAAATTCCAGCACATCAAAAACTATAAAAAACAAATCTTCAACGTTTACACATTAGGTATAATTGGGTAAAAAATAAAGCTATTATACAAATAAAATATTTATCTTGTTTTCAGTTGAAAGTATACTGTATATAACAAAATACCAATATTTATGCAGTGCTAAACTTAATTTACATTTTTGATTCCACACCCGTTGATAGTGAACGCAAGTGTTTTGTGGTTTAGCAAGTCGATTTAATTAAAAATATTTAAAGTTATAAATGGATTAAGTCGATTACTAGTCGTATTTAATTGTATCGATTATAAATTATAACGTATAGCCAACTAAAGTTTCCTTAAATAAATTACAATTAAAATGTAGAACTGAAATATATAACTCTACTCGCTTTACTGCAATATCATTGAAATTAAACATCGTTACTCCATAATTTTATATAAGTAAGGGCAGTGGTTTTTTGAGGAATAAAGCATCAGATGTCGTAGTGAAATGTGTTGGTTAAATTGTATAACCATGTCAATCAGCAACTGGTAGATTATTGGTTCGCTTTCTGCTCCACTGAACATATTTTGAAAATTAAGAAAGGTAATTTATTAGCTGAACAATGGTTGGGAAAATATTTTATTATGATGAAGCTATGATTCTCAGGAGGTATTACTTATATAAGCCAAAATACCCCCGTCACAGCAAACCTGCATACTCAGCTAATTTACAATGCATATATTTATATACCATATACAGCCACTTTTACCAAGTTTTATAGATAAATACTCACAAATGAGCCGTATATAAAATTTTAATTTTTCTCCATAAGAATAACATGGGGATTGAGTACTCAGGATTGCTGCAACAAGGAAGAGTAAAAATTAGGTTACAATGGAAATATCAACAGACCACAACCAGGTGAAGCCACACACCAAGTTTCAGCCGTATCCATTAATAAATAAGCAATTTATACAATTTGAATTATTCTCTATAAGAATAACATGGGGGCCGAGTTCGCAGGTTTGCTGCAACAAGGAACACAAATTATGGCTTTTTATACAAATATCAATGTAAATCAACTAGGTGAAGCTACATACCAAGTTATATTAATTTATGTTCATAATTAAGTGAGGCATAACATTTTTCTTATTCTCCATAAGAATAACATGGACGCTGAGTACGCAGGTTTGCTGCTACGGAAACTATCAGCAAAATATTGTTGTTTTTTTTTGGACAATTATCAATAGATCACAATGAAATTGAAGCCATGTAACAAGTTTCGTTCGTATACGTTCATAAATAAGCGAGATATAAAATGTTTCTTATTTTCCTTAAGAATAACATAGGACAACGTACTGTGGTTAGCACTATGAATATCTCTCTAACCAATTGACGTAGAGAAATTATCAAAACACCAAATTTTTGGTTTCTAAGCCAAATCCAATGGTGAAAGGTAAAATTAGATTTCTTAAGATATTACATGTAAAAAACTCAAAAAACCCATTGTTAGGGTACAAAATCCCCCTAAAGTACCCCTTCTGATAAAGCAATCTGACTGATTTTCAAACTTGAAGTCATAAATGTTGTTTTACACGTTTGTACCGAATTTCATCAAAATCGGGCCATTTTTACGAAAGTTATCGTGCCTACTCTGATTTTATTTGTTTACATTTTACTATTATTTCTTTTATTGTATAACTTAACCAAACTATGTGAAATTTATCAACCTTGAAAATGGCCTTAGATGCCAAAACATGTTTTGTTTAAGTATAAAACTCACAAACAAGGGTACTCAGTTTTTATTTTATTAACTTGTAATGTATATACAGTATTGAACAAATGGTGTTTTTGTCATCTGGGGACCTCAAAACGAAAAGTTATCATGGTCCCGGGCCTAGGTATTAACATGCCGACTACGGTAATAGCTTCTTCCCTATAGGAGAAATTCGCTAAAAATACATATAAGTCATAAAAACGTATTACTGCCTTGAAAATTTAGGGTTTCTATCCAAGATCCAAATTAAGTTTTAAGTATTCAAAAGGAAAGTACATTTTGAAAATGTGTGTCTTGTATCACCGGCACTAACAATAAGTGTTGTATCTGAATAATGATTAATAATAATAATAATCCAATACAATGAATTAAATTTAATTACTGTTTTACTAAATCCTAATCTAAATAACCTTTTATTAATCATGTATAAATGATTCGATACTGTTATTAATGAGTGCAATGAAAATTGCGAGGCAACAATATTGTGTAAATAACCTGATTGAGAGGCAGTGATGCATTAAATCCCGACAAATCCTGTGGCTTGTTTACCAGATTTATCATTTAAATATGCAAATAATCACGATTCTACTTGTATTTAAATTTTTAAAATAGTTGTTAGAGCTTAGGATGAATGTTTCGTGTATGTAACTTATCATTTATAAGTGCTAAGTGATAGACCACTTATACTATTTTTTGTTCTCACTGGTAAATGAAGGAAATATTATTTGACGTCTATTCATGACGTAGAATAAGGTTGAATAAATTAGCTTGTTTGAAGTAGTCCAATCATCAACTTAAATTTATAATCAGCCTACCAATACAAATGAAGTAGGTTTATGTTTAACTCCTAATATAAGGTTATGAATTTTTCATCGAGGAGTATAACGGGGTCTGTTCGTTATTAAAATACAAGTTATTAAAAGTTGTTTTACCTTGTCAAAACCAGTTTTAATATAATCAACAAAATCATAGTGGAATACTTGTGACCCATCCTATAATGTTATTTTTCAATGAAAACTGCAAAGTGGAATTTTAGTCTCTTCTTATATTACACGTAAAATAAACTTTGATGTTATAAGGAAATTAACGAATGATGTATTGAAATGTATGTCAACCCTTAAATATTAAAGAAAACTTAATTTTAACGTAATGTTAAAAATAATAGAAAAATTTCATTTTTGACATATTTTTTTACAATAATTAAACAATTTAAAACTATAAATAACGAGAGTTACAAAAGCTAAAGTGACAATTTTTAGTTTTAAAAACAGTCTTTTATATCGCAGAAAATGTTATTACTCTCTAGGATAGTTACGTAACTGGTGTTACGTAACTTTGTGTTATACCAACAAAATAAACAAGCGTTAGATTCATTTTATGCAGCAAGGACATAAGTGGGTCAATGTGGTCCAAATTTGGCTAAAGAGAGACATAAACATTTTCGTCTATTATAAATTTAAAGACTATAAGCGGGAAATTCCTCCGCGGCGATAAATTATTGTTAAATGTATCAAACAGTCAATCAATACATTGAGGAAATAGCCAAAGAGTTAGTTGCATTGTATTATTGATGTAGATTGTTGAGCTATCCATCTAAAATATATATAAACACTGCCAGACGTTTTGTGTTTCATGTTTTCATGTTTAGCTCCCTTAAAAAACATCGCAGAATAACTCCACATTATCAAAACTCTGTAAACAAAATGTAGTAAGACAGCAAAATAATTGATTATTGAAATTAATGTAAGTGAATACAGGAGTTTTTATCGTAAATTGGGTAGATTTTAGAATAAAATATAACAAACATTCAGCCCCTGTAGGGAAATTATGTCTGACAAATGACGTCTGGTTGTCACAATAAATAACAATAAAGGGACAAACCTTACTTAATAAAAACTCTTGGGAAATTATTTTACATTCTGGACATGACTTTAAAATTGGCAATTTATCAGTTTATAAATATTACAGCTATAATTGGGCGCTGAAAAAGCGACTTTCTTACAGAACTTGTATCCAAGTTTAAGTACAATTATTCCCGATAACCCTAATTGTGGCAGTAACACAAAGTAGTGGCTGCACAGGTACATATCCATCTTAACTCACACATGTTGCTTATAACATACAAAATATTAGTGTGAAGGTGGCTTATTCTGCGGCACTACTTTAACTTTATTTTCCTGTATTCTTTCACGTACAATAGTTATTTGTGTATTAAGGGAGTAAAGTGCAATTTTGTCCCCCTGAGGGAAATTGTTGGTGCCCGACGCGACGCCGTAGGTGATGGTGACAATTTTCCCAAGGGAGACAATGTACTTTACTCCCGTAATACACACAACATTTTTACCACACCCCAAAATCCACAAGTATTGATAAGTATTCACATTCAAAATCGCTGTGCATTTTGGTTGCGTAATGCGTAATAACTAACCTCGTAACTATATTTTTCGTAACAAAAAATAAATAACCTCGTAACTCAGATCGTTAATTATTGCAGCGAAATATCAGCTGATTCTGTTCCACATGTTATATCTACAGCGTTGCCAGTTTTCCACTGCACTATGTTGCCAGATTGTCAATGTTATTCTTATGGGTTTACTTTGTCTCCCTAGGGACAAAGAGATAGCATTTTACTCTTTCATTACAAGGAGTCAAATTCGACTTTACATAGTAGGTGGGGGTAAAATATTTGTCACTACCTTTATAAATTTGTATTATTTAAAATATTTACTGCTAAAAAATTACTGAACGAATAAGTTGAAAACATCTTACTAAATTTTGGAATAAGTATAAATATGTTATTTGCAATAAATATGACAAGGGATTATTAAATATTAAACATTTGTATACTCTATATATATGCTTAAGTTACAATTGTAAATGGAAAATGACAATTAATTTCAAAAATTAACAGAAGATATTGCAAAAATAAATTACATTTCCCAATAATGCGATTTACTTACAATTAGAGATATAAGAGGTATGTTGATAAACTTTCCGACATTCAGAACAATTTTCCTAAGAACGCTGGGGATTGATTTTAAACATTTGTTTATCAATCTGAATACGCAATACGGACTATGTCATGGTTACGTTTGATGTGGGTTACAATTCCGCAACACACTACGTGACAAGTGTTTGTATAATCAAAGTCGCTGTTAAACAAACCGGTAGTTTTTGACAGAGCAGCTCCCCCCCCCCTCTCAACGAGTTATTTTCTGTCTCACAAATGTTATACTAAAATGAATCATACACAGTGTGACACTTTCGTTGTGAATATCTCGAATTAGTGGTGACAACTATTTCAGTAAAGTAAAAATTTCCCTTGTACACAGTTTTTTTTTACAATCTTATTAATTATTCCGTTACCGGCACTGTTTTAAGTGAGATTAGATTGTGGCAATGCAATATAGCTTACCCTACACCTACAGTGGTTTTTAGTTGGAATCATCAGTCAAAACATAATTCATTTGAGTTACTTTAGAACAATGTACATTTTTATCACAGCTATACAACTGGTTTGAACACTTCGACTCTCTTTTTATTTACCGCATCTAACAACATTGTGTTACTATTTGGCCAGAAGACGTGATATTATAAGTTTTTATAACTCAAGTTTATATGTTTATATAATGAGAAATAATATAGATATTTTTGATCTGTGAAGCTTATGTAACTTTCCATTATCAACCTGCATATCCACTAGTGTAAACCAATGCATTTATTTCTAGTTGAACAAACCAACTTCTACCGCAGGTCATGGGATTGCGTGGTCATTTAGAGGTAGTTAATTAAAATGTCCATTAGCAGCGACGGTAAGATAGGAATGGCGATGTTTGTTTATTCATTTATGTACGGGAAATATCATTGCAAAATAATTACTATTTAAATTAGCAAAAACAAGACGGCAGTAGTATAAAGCTTCATACAATTAAGTAGCGACACACCATACACAATTACAAAATTAATGGAACTATAACATAAACAATGTACAGCACTATTTAACACAGGATAACAATCAGCCAAAAAATAATAACTATTACATAACTATGCAAAATAACAACTTCTAATTGTTTAACTATACAATAACTTAACAATTAGAAGTTGTTATCTGGCATATTTTTGTTTTTCCTATTCTCCAATCAACTACCACATTTGTGTGAGTACAAAATGAAATACAAACTGCATGAACATGCTGGTAACATAAGTCTAAACAGCAAGTAAGGCATTTTATTATATGGTATAGTTGGGGTATAACATGATATTCTTTGCAGTTTTACTGCTGGAAAAGCTGAGATAGGATTAACAGGATTTCCCTACGTACCTACGCCATCCTTGGAGGATCATAGCCTAATGACTGACGGAAAAATGGGTCTTAAGACCGGGACTACTCAGACCCTAGAACCTGTTGTAAGGTTTAGTCTACCTAGGTTTATTTTAGTCTACTGCACCTTTGAGTCCCTTTTTTAGATAATCCAAGTCAGCTTCCTAGACAACTTTAATTTTGTAATTTTGTTTTGGATACTCTTGATTTTGAAGTCCCAGCTCTATTTTTAACTCACGCCCAAGTTTTCCACTGGTGGTCTTAAAGGATCTGAATGTTTTGGAACCTCTCGATTTTCCCTACTTAATAAGGACATCACACAGCACAGTAGTATTTTATTGGAAGAACAGGAGAGATGAAAGATTACAAACTTAGTCCAGTTCTATCATTTCTCATAGTAAATCGCTAGCACTTGGATTGCAGATAACCTCAATACCCAATACCCAATACCCTGGGATGAGGGTGGAAGATAAAATTCACCCAGTTTACTCATAACAGACGTTCTTTCCAGCACAGTGCTGATAGAACGCAGTCATACAATAAATATTGGTAATACGATGTCGTTGTTCCCATTGAGCTACCAATCCACCACTTATCAATGTCAACAAGAGGTTTTTGCAACTTGTGACGGTAATTAACTCTGGAGACAAAAGTTGAAGACCCTACTTCCGTCAGCATGCAGCGTACTCCCCACTTCAACGCTGTTAAATTGCAGTTGGCAATGACATTCACAAATATGCCGTATAGAAACGGTAACATATGGCCCCATTGAAGTACTCCAGATTCAGGGAATTGGCTGGTTTACAGTTAGGACTTTGATTTTTTTATATCGTACCAACAATTTATTATATAAACACAAGGGGTTCTGTTAACCTAAAACTAGTAAAGTCATTACATTTATAATATTTATATAAGTGTGCCAAATTGGTAGGTACAACATGTTTTCCGCTTCTTCAAAACATTAAAATATGCTCTAGGGCCTTAAATTGGCATTCCTCTGTACTATAATTTCATTTGTTTGGATAGATTGTTAAAAACAAAGCGAGATAGTTTTAATAAAAATAAATAAATAAAGTATAGAAAATTCAGAGCGAGAAACCACCTCTATCACTAATTAGGTTTTTTTTGTAAATTTAAAACATAGTTAAGAAATTTAAATAATAGATTTACAATTAGAAATTAAATCGATTTTGCTCTTTATATGTCAAAATATGCAGAAATAAAATACAGGTTTCCCAAAACTACATAGTTAGTATTAAAGGATTGCGTTGAATATTAATTGATACGGCGTTAATTTAAAGGCGCTTTGTTTGTAAAATTATGATGGCCACCAAAAACCCTCTTGTTAGTGAATTGATCGATGTGTCATGGTTTCGGCAATCGTTTGGACTTTTATAATTTATGACATTATATTCGGATAAGTTACTGGGGACTGGAGATATTTTTAATGTTAAAATAAATATAGCTCATAAGAACGTCATTAATTTTGAATGACAATGGAATAGGACGTCGAATATAAAGCAAAATTTTAACTGAAATATTAAATAATTTTAAATTACCTGGTCCTGTTGACTTAGAGACTGATGTGACAAAACTTGTAACTGTGGACGTACTAAGTTAATTTACTTTTGGCCCGTGATAGTATTATATTATTCATTACACTAAGTTGATTTTATATTTTATTTTTTAGAGTTTAGATGTATTTTATGTGCATGATAGATGAGAGGTGTATTTAATTAAGAATGTTGGCAGGAATTGCAAGTCCTTTTAAATGGTGTGTTTTTCTAAATTTTGGACCTAAAAACACTTATAAAAACAAATTTATTACGAGTAATATGATTGAATTACAAAACATATATGTCTACAGAAGGTGTGTCTATTAAGGCGCTTTAAATTATGTACAAAATCTATTGTCTACATTTTAAAATTTAGTCAATCGTTTTAGTGACCCTCAGAGTTAACACCTTGTATTTGAAAAAAGCAAACAAATTTGTACGTTATTTCTCGGGGCAGATTTAGTATTTAGTATTTTTGTATCCTTCTAAGTCAAGTATTTTGTTTGTAATCTGTTTGAGACGCCTTTTGAGGGACTGTATATAACTGAAAATCAGCTATAAGCTGCAATAAAAAAGGGGCTAGTCTAAATCAAGGGGGCACTACTTGTACCCATGGCTTTAACTATTTATATAATGGCTATAACCCGGGTTTACATGTGGCATTCACATGGATGTATAACTTATGAAAAAAGCATAATTTAACCGTATATAAGTACATAAGTAATGATCTAACAACAAATATATACTACAATTAAATATTATTTTTTTCACAGATTTCCTTCTATCTAGGTTATACTTAGCCAATTATAGTAGACAAACTATAATGTTTTATGCTCTTAGAACAATGGGTGAAAAGCACTTTCAAATGGTTGTGAATATTTTCTGTGAATATGTCTTTTCGAAATTATCTTACAGAGGAGAATGTTTAAGCATAGTTAAATAACAATGGTGTAGCTTGAGAAGTTTTTAATTTTTCGTATCTAAACATACAGTACATATTAACTTTTATATTTTTTCTGTAGAGTTTATACTGCAATATCGTCCTGTTAAAAAATACTTACCAAATAAATATGAAAAAGTACCACTTGAAATAACTCTTGATTTTTTTCGGTCTAACGTTACTTATTTGTAATGCATCACTTTGGTTCAAAATTGTATGTTTTACATAATGCCATAGGCAATAAATAGTTAATGTTACGTATATAATGTAGTAACAGCGTTGGTAATTGTCAGGACTGAGGCACCATTTAACGGGACTATTTTTT
The DNA here is from genome assembly GCA_963675035.1 of Allygus modestus. Taxonomy (NCBI): domain Eukaryota; kingdom Metazoa; phylum Arthropoda; class Insecta; order Hemiptera; family Cicadellidae; genus Allygus; species Allygus modestus. Next base: position 29,927,979 of record OY776117.1, read on the forward strand.
ATAATTGTTTAGTACAAAATTGTTGTTCCTTTGCGATATAATAGATGAAAAAGTAATTTGGATAATATCACCTAATTCTAAAACACAAAAGTGTACACACGAGTATTTTTGCGGAGAATAATTCTTGTTTATTTTTTTATCTCAACATTTTATTGTTCCCGTTTAAAAAAGTGCAATTCATAGATTTGTATCTGTCTTCAACACTCATGTATCTAATTAAAAAGTAGTCTTTTTAAGTGGCTTATACATGGCAAATGAATTAATTCGATATACCACAGCAGCAATCTTCTAGAACGACCGCCTGCTGGCCGGAGGGTCTGGACTGTGTGAATCTTTAATATCTATGATTATTGCAGTCTTATTTTTAAGAGGCCTTGCCTTTTTACACATAGTTTAATAAATATAAATAACTGAACTAACATTTAACAAAATACATCAAAATTAATACAAATGCAAACTAACTATACATTGAAAAATAATATAAATGTACTTAACACTACTTAAATACACACCTCTAAGACATTTCCATTCTGTTATAACGAAATGTACCGCCAGGTCTATCGACCAATAGTGTAGCTACCAATACTGTGCAGAAGACCTTCTGTTAATATTAATAATTAATATTAACAATGATGACAGTAAAATATTTTCAGCTGTTGATCAGATCGACGTGGCTTTGCAAGAGATTGTCTTAGTAGATTAGTTTGTCAGAAAACGTAAGACTGAGTGCTTAAGCGTGTACAAACAGTTTCTAAACCATACTGTACAGTAGCCAAGTACAAAGCATTTCTAAGTACTCAGTGATAATCATTTGTGTGGCTCGTTTATTTCTGATATCGATTTAGCTATCACAAAGTCAAATCATAGGTTGAGTTATTCAAGCTGTATTTGAAGATTGAGAACAATGGACATAAAGGAACAAACAAAGGGATTGAAATTCAAAACGCTGCTTTGCCTTTGTACTTCGGGGACAACAACGGAACAGCTTAACAAAAACATCGCTATTGTTTACAACACTGGTTTTGTCCCACATTACGAAATATATTGAAAGGTGGTGTTATTAGAGGTTATTTTATCAATTCGTAGTTTAATGGATATTTTAGTATACAATAATATAAAAAAATTATAACTCATACCAGAGATGTAAATACAAATCAATTTCAAATAGAAAACAAAGTATATAAACACTAGTATATAGCACTTAGGAATAGGAAATCTTTATTTCTCATAAGTTTCTGATTTTTAATCATGTAGTATAAATCAAATTTAATTCAATACCATTGGAAAAATGAAAATATCACTGTCGTTAGGCTCAAGCTGTGCTTGGTTGATGAACGCTACCTTTATCTTTAAATGACTAGTAAAGAATAATTTAAAAAAATATTAATGCAAGGCTAATTGCATTTTGAGAGTTTAGTGCTTTTCAATAATTTAAATTGTATATTATTTAAAAAGTTGGATTAAATTTATTATAAACTGTACAACAAGTGTTGTACAGTAGACATTGCACTTATTAGTAGTACACGTATTAGTGTTGTACTTATTAGACATTGCAGTTAGTTAAATATCTACTTATTTAAAAATATGAATTGACATAAATTTGATTTTAAATGCAAGGAAAGCCAAACCAATTGGAGATTTCAGCTAAGAAATAATAAAACTTCTTGCGAAATACGATATTTAAGAGATGTGCGTTATCTATACCATTTAAATATTCATAATATTTATCTCACTTTTAATATTGTATTGATTCTTTTAACTGTGAAATTTTTGTTGAAAACGGCGTTTCCAGAACTTTTACTGTTTAAGTAGAATTTAAAATGTAATGAATCTAATCTTAATTGACTAATTGCATCGTAAACTCAGTATTTTAAAACTTTTTCCAATAGATTTTACTTTGATCCGCTATAATCATTTGAATAGTTATTTTTGAGAGTTCAAACCGGTTCTTAATTTGCATACCAATTAAGACTAATAATGTTCACCAATCATCATATCGCTTATATTCTTTTGGTTGTCCCTAGTTTGACATGAATAGATAACGAATAATTTTATGATTGGTGTTTTCGGTCCAATTATGAATTTGTGAAATTTCATTTTCCAAACTCAATCCATTTAAAATGAGAGTTCATGCAAATAAAACTTACTTTGATATAAATTAACTAAAATGAAAATTTGTATCAGTAATAATGTCATTTTTCCCTTAATGGTTAATTCAACATTTCTTCAGAATGTAGATACCAGTTGTAAATAAACACTGATAATAAAACTGGCTTTTTCATGCTAAATAACTCTCAAAGGTCAATGGAAACAAACAAGCTGTAGAACCCTTGGTTTTTAGACGAACATAAAACGTTTTTGGATCTTGGCCGCAATGATTGGCCCAGATTTCTGGCTTGGTTACAGGAAAGTTAAATTGTACTAGTAAATTTGTTTTATTTGTTACAATTAAAGCAGCACCTGTTGAAGCATTTTGACACATATAACTAACAATATTTTACAGTATAACTATATAATATTATTTTTAATCAATGGTTCTATTTTCTTTACTTTCCTACCCATATTTTAATGATTTATCAATTTCCCATAAATGGCTACGGTTAACTATTAAAAGAAACGTATTAATAATAACGTCACTTAACACAATTATTATCGAGTAGGATTAGCTTAAGTTTATTAAAAAAAAAAAATTGGTTATTCTTTCAGATGTAATATAAGGCTTTTGGTTATTTTGTCTTTAATATCACGTACTTTTATTATTACTCGTTTATTACTTGGTTTCCTCTTATGTGTCAAGGTAGGTATTACATTTTACGCGTTACAGTTAAAATTCAAAATAATCGTTAAACCTTTTTTAAACGGATAACAATTTTGAAATGTGTAGTTTTATATTTAACAGTGTTTTCGATTAAAATGTTTGACCCATTTTTCTTGATCTATTATATTAATCTGAAATGGTTTGTCTCTAATACCAGCAGCTAACTTAAATTATCTTCATTAAAACCATAAAACTCAAGATATTTGTTTTACATTTTGGTATTAAAAACGTTAGTACTTTACTAAAAATAAATACATGTAAATGCACAACTGAATCGCAGTTTGCGATTTATTTACTACTTGTAACATTTCCGTACGAATAAGTGAAAAAGTAAGAAAAGCGAGAAACTATTGAATCTAGTTTGCGAACAGGAGCGAAATGTTATGCAATTTCTTATGTCATTCTACTACCACGTATTTCCAAGAGTTATACTGAAATGTTTGTTGTTATATAGCACTTCATAGAAATCAGAGATCGTTAATCTTAACAAACATAACACGTCATTATGGTAAAGCTGTTTAAATTACCACTTTTCATCCTTTTATTCAAGGAGAAAATTAAACTATTCAAAAATAACCTTAAATATTCCTTGAGTTTTTACTGTAAGACAATACATCACATGATCCCATTTTTAATTTCCTAGACAAACACTAAACACTAGAATTGACAGTGCCGCAGCTTGTGCATTCACACATCGGTTTTGCATTAGTTGATCTTGTAGTTGAAAGATGGCGCCACCAGTAAGTTGATAGGTAAATACATTAAAATCGCCCATTACATTTTGTTATCGTTTGTTTATTTTTTTACTTGGTAGTGAAGTTAATCTTCAAGATGATAGCTCAATTATTGGTTTTGATTAAGTATTAATTATGGGCTACAAACAAATAACGCCATTGAGAAGTAATATATAATGGATAGCAATAGTGATGTTAAGGTTTTTATTTAGATAAACGCAGGTCGCATATCCACCTAGCCATCATCATATGTTTAATACAAGGATGGGTGTACTCCGGCATTATACAGAGACGGCCTTTTACCCTGATTTTAATTAACGCTGGCACATTTTCAATTAAAGTTGAAGAGCGGGCAATAATTCCATTTTCTCAAGTGGGAAATCCAGTCAAGATTAATTGTTTTTGTTCCAACATAAGTATTTATCCTATGAATTAAATTTAACATTTCATTGATATTTTGATTGACTCTCTTTCTTTATATAAATGAAGTACGTACGAGTACGTATGTGGTAAAAAGATATAATATTTGCACTCGATAATAAGTAACTTTTCTCGCTCATTCACATAATACTAGAAATGGGCTTAATTTTATAATTTAGGGAACGAATCAACCAGCTATTAACTTTATTAGCGAATTTCCCCTATAGGGAAGAAGCTATTACCGTAGTCGGAATGGTAAGACCTAGGCCCGGGACCATGATAACTTTTCGTTTTGAGGTCCCCAGACCCCAAAAACACCATTCGTTCGAAACTGTATATATGTATATATATATATATATATATATATATATATATATATGTGTGTGTGTGTATGTGTGTGTGTGTGTGTGTCCGTGAGCACGATAACTCTCGTACAAATTATCTGATTTTGATGAAATTTGGTATAAACGTGTAAAGCAGCATTTATGACTTTAAGTTCGAAAACCAGCCAGATCGCTCTATCCGAAGGGGTATTTTGGGGGGGTTTTGTACCCCAAAAATGGGTTTTTTGAATTTGTTACATATAATTTTGGAAATAGTCAAATTTTAGTTTTTACCATTGGATTAAGCTTAAAAAAACATACAATTTGGTATTTTGATCATTTCTCTACGTCAATTGGTTACCGATATATTGAAAGTGCTAAACACAGTACGTTGTCTAATGTTTTTCTTATGGAGGAAAAGAAAAATTTTATATCTCGCTTATTTATGAACGTATACTGACGAAACTTGGTATACGGCTTCATCTGGTTGTGGACCATTGATATTTGCTCGAAAAAACATTTTTTTGCCAAAGGCTCCCGTAGCAGCAAGCCTGCGTACTCAGGCCCATGTTATTCTTATGGAGAATAAGTAACGTGTTATCTCCCTTAATTATGAAAATAATGAAATTTGATATGTGGCTTTACCTAAATGAGTTATATCGATATTTGTATAAAACCACAATTTTTGTGTTCCCTTCAGCAAACCTGCATACTCAGCCGCCATGTTATTCTTATGGAGAATAATTAAAATGTCATAAATCGTTTATTTATGAATGTATACTGATGAAACTTGGTATGTGGTTTTATGTGGTATTAAGATACATATAAATGCATTGGAAATTCGCTGAGTACGCAGGTTTGCTGCTACGGGGGTATTTTATTTTACCAGCTGCGAAAAAGTTAATTTTTAAGAGAGCTTGCCTTTTTTGAGGGTGACGGACAACCATTTTAAGCCAAACCTTCACTGCTCCTTAAGTCTCGAAGATATCTAAGAAATTAGTTTTCATCGTATCGCGCTTTGTGGTCAATTTTTGTTATATAACATTAAACATCAAATGTAGAGTAAGGCGCCTGGTGGAACCTGGATGGACACCTGAAGGGATAGTTATGCTAGTAATTAATGCATAATTAGCTATTACGTTGCAAACATCAAGCTTTAGAAAATAATAGATAGTAAATAAATAAAACCAATTTTTTTTAATACTGTATTTAAATGTTATTAATTAAAATTACTTGCTATGACCAGTATTAGAGCACTTCATTAAATATATTTATTGAAAATTGAGTTTTCCTTGAGATCTTAAAAACGGGTTAAGTACAACATTATGAAACTTGGCACAAACATTTGTGTAGGTGGTTTTCATTCTAGAAACATATTGTTTCGAACTGCCGTCAATTATTAATGTTAAATATATACAACAATTCAAATGTAGTGAACACAATTCAACACATTATTGTTCAGAGATTAGTACATCTAACGAGATATTTATACTAAGTGAATCATAGCTAATAGAGAAAACTAAAACTTATTATGGTTATAAGTTGTGGTGACGTTAGTGTCATGCTACTGATGTAAATCTTTCATTTTATAATTAAATTGGTTTAAACTTTACCATAGTTTTTCTCATTATTCATATCTCAATTACTTAAGAATATAGAAATATATAATATATATAGAATATATATTATATATATACAAAAGGTAATCTTGTTGGGTAGTAACAAGATTGTTAATAAGTTGAATATTTGAAAGAGGTCAAATTCAGTTTGATTACAAACCAATTCGGTATATTATCCGTGAAGCAACAGAATGTTTTTAACAAGATCGCAATATTTACTCCATCACGTTTGACGCATAAAAACGTTATCTTTTCCACTAGATTTCCCTCTCCAAGACTGTAATCAAGTCTCATTAAACCTAGATCAACGACTTGTTTACATAAAATATTGTTAAACTTACCTCGATTAACTCTTAATCTCAAGTTTAATTTAAAATTCTCTATATCTTTAAAACAAGTGACCATTATATTCCTAGTTTCTACTTGCAACTTTTGTTTAGTGTTTATTACAAATAAATAATGTCAGTATTTTTTTTACCGGTTATATTAAATCATATTTTATGAAAATGGGATTTAAAATAAGCTTAATATCTGTGGTTCCAGTCTTAATAATCCAGTCTTTTAAAAATCAAAACCAAAATTACGTAATCTTTAAACGTATATTTTAAATGTAGCTTTTCCCCTACAAAACGTTATAAAGAAACCACACAAAATTATGTTCTAATCGTTAAAGGTAATTTCATTGAACAAACTGCATTACAGGTGTTTTGGAACAATGTTCACTAAAGACACTGAACTCGAACCTAGGTGTAAATTAACTTATTGTACTACTTATTGATATCTCCAAGTGGTCGTTGAGAAATGCAAATAAATAAATAAAATGATATTTATAAATCAATCTTTCTTCAGACAAGGTAGCTGGTTTACATAAAACCAAACCAAAAACGTTACTTGCCTTACAGTAAAGTGGATTAGCATCTAAAACATGAATAAAATATTTTTATCAGTCTTAAAATACATTAAAAAACAACAGTATTACATTATTATAGGTTTTTTTAAACCTCTCAAATTCGGTTTTAAACTGGACAAAGTTTTAGCCTGTTTAACTTCATTTGGGAGGGGATGAGCAAGCGGCATTTATATGAGGGGGGGACAAGGTATGAGAAAGTTATCCTACTGAGAAAGTTATCATTCCTGACTCTGCGAAAGTGCAGCAACTCCTCTACCTCGGCCTGCGACCAGAGACATCCCTCCGGGTGAGAAACCTCTCACACACGAACTCAGGTTGTCCGAGCTTCAAGGCCTTGTGTATTAAACTACAGGTAAGCAGGTTCTGCAGCGTCTCTAAAGGGCGTATACTGGCAAAAATATTCATAAACTGATAGTACCAAGGAATTTACTTTTTCTCGTGGTATAATAAGTTAAACAATAAATAATCATTTTCCACTAAAACATCAGGCAACATATTTTGTCTCATTCTAAGAGCGAAAAAATACGGCGATTGGCCAGATCCTTATGGTAGCCTACTTAATAAAATGAATTTTCAGTTTCAGTATTTATATTATTTTAACGTAAAGACCAAGTTTATGGAGCATAGATTTGTTATGGAAATGTGGGGAAAATTAGCCGTCCGCCTCCTACTTTGTCATTAAAACACCTTCGTGTTTAATGATGAGTATAAACTTTAAACCCAGTATTCGTCAAATACTCGTGTGACCAAATTATTTTATTAATTAAAGTAGATGTGAACTGAGAAAGAGGCGCCACTTCCGGCGTTTTTTTCCCATGTTATTCTTATGGGGAGCCGTTTTTGCACCGACGCCAGCTCCCGCCTATACTAATAAGCCACAAGTTTCCTTGTTGGCCTGTACTAATACCCAACCCTTGCCTATATTAAATATATTGTCCCCATCCCTCCTCTATATTTTTTTAAAATTAATTTTCAAATTCAGGCTAAAAAACTATCTTTAGTGTTTATGGTCCGATTTGTCTGCAATTTGGATATGTTATTGTCGTAGGCAAGTGTTTTAATAAATTACACTTACATTTCCCAAATTCACTATTACGGTCAAATTAAAAATTATTTTTGAAAAATACTGCCAATTGCCAACTTCTTTATTAAATGTCCGATTTGTCTGCAATTTGGATGTGTTATTGTCCTAGGCAAGTGTTTTAATAAATTTCACTTACATATCCCAAATTCGCTATTACGGTCAAATTAAAAAATATTTTTGAAAAATACTGCCAATTGCCAACTTCTTTATTTACTGTCCGATTTATTTAAAATTTGGATATGTTATTGTCCTAGGCAAGTGTTTTAATAAATTCCACTTACATATCCCAAATTCACTATTACAGTCAAATTAAAAAATATTTTTGAAAAATACTGCCAATTGCCAACTTCTTTATTTACTGTCCGATTTGTTTAAAACTTGGATATGTTATTGTCGTAGGCAAGTGTTTTAATAAATTACACTTACATTTCCCAAATTCACTATTACAGTCAAATTAAAAATTATTTTTGAAAAATACTGCCAATTGCCAACTTCTTTATTTACTGTCCGATTTGTTTAAAATTTGGATGTGTTATTGTTGTAGGCTAGTGTATATGCACCATCCACATTTTACAAATTCAATATTGCGGTTAAATTTTAAAAAAATTTGGAAAAATACCGCCAATTGCCAACTTCTTTATTTACTGTCCGATTTGTTTAAAATTTGGATATGTTATTGCTGTAGGCCAGTGTATATGCACCATCCACATTTTACAAATATTGCGGTTAAATTTTAAAAAATTTGGAAAAACACCGCCAATTGGCAACTTCTTTATTTATGGTCTGATTTGATTAAAATTTATATATGTCATTATTCTAGGCTAGTGTATATGTACACACCATCCACATTTGACAAATTAACTATAATGGTCAAATTTAAAAAATATTTTGAAAAATATAATAACAATTTCAAACTTCTTTATTTACTGTCTGATTTATTTTCAGACATGTTATAGCTCTTATATAGGTAACAAGACCACACTACCACACGTTCCATTACCCATTTGTCTTTTTTGTTTGTTTATTTTGCTGTAATCCCAAAACTGACTTTGCTGTTTATTGTCACTTTGGATATTGTCCTAAGCATTTATTGTCTGATTTATTTTTGGATATGTTATAGCCCCCAACTATTATATCTAAAGTTACAATATTATTTCCACCTATAATACAGTTGATGTGTTGTTTGTTTTGCCGCAACCTAAAAACTAACATTGGTATTTGTGTTTTTACAAAACTATATTTTGCGGTTGGATTAAAAAAAAAATAAATGCAAGCTTATTATATTTGCCACAAGCTTATTATATACATCCAGCTGTTATATTTGCCACATTTCCAATATTGTTGTGACCCTCTCAACTACCTCTCATTGTAATATAATAAGTAATCCACAAAATATTTATGGAACTGCCTAAATTTTGGATATGTTTTAAGCCAATGCGATAACAAAAATAAATTTTTAAAACCCAAAACACTAATCTTTCTTTGTGCTTGTTTGGAGTAGTCTTTATTTTATCCAACTTAATTTTAATTTTGTAGTTAAAATCAAACTTCCCACATTCTAGCTCCCTTTCCAGCCAGTGGTTGGAGACATAAAGGTTACGAATATTTTCAAACTGTACAATATATCTTTTTCTACCCCTATGTTGGACTTGTTTAATAGCGCACCATATTCCAAATCTTCCAGTCTACTACATTCTTTAAATTTAACATTGCCTTTAATATCTTGCATCTCTATGTCTTCTTGTCCATTGTTACGGAAACTTTCTATTTTTGGAAAGGAATTGCCATAAAATGTTGCGGTTCCGTTAGTGTTAAAGCTTGCAAGTGGCTCGTTGGTAGGTAGATAAATAATGTCCAAATCACCACTGTATGGCAACACGCTATAACCTTGCCTATTCTTATTTATCTCTATAAATACAGTTTTACAGACACCTTTAACATAGTATACACCCCTCCGTCCATCCTTTTCTGCCAACACTCCCACAAACTTGTTTACTACAAACGCATACACTATATAATGTCCATAATGCTCTAGATCCTCCCAACGTCGCAGGAAGTAATCTTTTAATTTATCCTCTCTTTCCCTTCTTTCTTTAGCCAACTGTGCTTTGTATTCCTCTGCAACAGTATTTTCCACATATTCCAATGTATTCTAATTCCAGTTTCCTCTTTTTGGAACAACTCTCTAAGAAAGGCTTGGAAAGTGGCTCTATTTCTTTAATAGTGTATGGGTACAGTTTATTGGTCCGGCTTCTTAAAACGTAGGGAGTAAGGTTAGGACTTTCCACTAAGCCTAACTCTTCTAAATTGATGTGTTTAGGTATAGTGGAGAAAGGTGTATTTGATTTTGTAAAACATGTGCCCCCAGATTTGATGTAACACTTATGCTTTACACTTATGGCATCCTCCTCTATTACCTCTACATAGTTGGTAAACAGTTAAAGCTAAATGCAGATAGAGCATACTTTATTAACTTTTCCCTTTGTGACCTATCTTTTGGCAGTTTTAGTTGTACTCCAGTTATCTTCTTCGTATTACTATTACCCCAATATGCATCATTAAACACTAAACAACAACTGTTTTGTAATTGATTGGCAACTTTCACCCACATCTTATGCAGAGGTACAGCATAGAATGGAGCATTTTGAAAGTACCGTTTGTTGTCTTCTATTAGACTTAAACAATCTCTTAAAGGTTCAAATCCTTTACCAAAACCTCTACAATAGTTATAGATTGTTGCCTCTAACCTTGTTATTCCATTCTCTCTAGCTAGTTTAGACGAGAACGTTTCTTTTAGTCTCGCATCTGGACAGTTTACAAAGTTTATTATATGGTTTCCTATACTTTTAATTACTCCAGGGCTTTTAATCTGGCATATAAATTTATTATATATTTTTACCCTGCTATTAAACCATGTTAAACAGTCTTTACTAACATTATCTACAATAACATTATATCCATTCGCCCCCTGGTAGCAAAAGTTTTCTGTAAGATATTGGCACATTTCCTCCAGCCAAATCTAGTGTTATATCGAAATCCATAAGATAGTACATTTCTTTTTCCAGATCTTGCAGTATCTTTGGAAGATCTTCCAACAAATCCTTAATTTTAACATTTGCAAGCTCTATTTTATAGGGAATTGCTATAGGATCATCATACTTTTGTTTAATTTGGTCAATATCTTTCTTTATTATTTGTAACACACCCCCGCTTTGGGAGAATGGTAGTTTGGCCACAACACCATGCCGAGCTAAAGAGAACTTTTTAAATATTCCTCGTAAGTAGCTATTAAACGAGCCACATATTTCCTTCTTAACTTTAAATTTATTCCGAACGTCCCCATCACAATCCGCAACATTGGTTATCTTAACTAACATTATGTTATCACAAAACGCATCCGTTATAGATGTTAAGTTATTTAATTTTGTTTCGCCCTCGCAATAGTTTATATTACCTATGTCTGTAAGAAGGTTATTATTACGTAGATTTTCTAATAAAAACCATATACCGAATCTTTCGTTAGTAGGTTTAATACAATTTCCCAATAAATGGCTAACAGAGTACATTTCTTTTATACAAAAAAGTAGCGGAAACATGTAAACAGGACAGATTACACTATAGGCATATAGAGGTTGTATATGGATATTGTATATAAACATAGGCGAGCGGTAAGTGTAACATGTAAGTGGACACCCATATGCAAATATGGAATACCCACAAATTCGACTAAATAAGTTTATAGTCTCAATATAATTAACATATTAACATTAGTACCCAAATTGTCGAAATTCTATAATTCTATTCTTAGTCCTTGTATTAGGTTTTGTACTATTAAACCCTACATCCTGTGCAGTAGAGTAATATATGTATTTAATACGCACATTCTACAAGACCTGTACATCTGTTGTATAAGCAGCAGAATAGACGTCTCATTGTGTTGTTGTAAAGTAAAACATAAATGTGCTGGATACAACCGGCCAAATATTAGACAGAAAAATGTGTTGGAAGTGTATTGCCAAAGACAAACACCACATAGTGCAGCATGTAATCAATCCATTACTATTTGGTCAGTATTGGTACAACATCCGATATATTAGCCAAACCCACAATCAAACTTGGAAAACAAACAGTAAAAGATAAATATTATAGTAACAGAAATAGTAAGAGTATAAGGACATAGTAATATTTAAAGTTTATAAAACAACACAAATGACACAATAAATGACACACTCCAACACATTACGACACAGGCACAGATACTGGTTTACAGCCATTTTACACAACTTTACAGGTTCTGTCAAGTGACACAAAAAATAGTTTGTAAATTGTGTAAGAAATATATGTAATATAAACAAATTTAACACAATCATAACATTTTGAGGACACAATGTTTGGACTGGGTTTGGCTAATATATCGGATGTTGTACCAATACTGACCAAATAGTAATGGATTGATTACATGCTGCACTATGTGGTGTTTGTCTTTGGCAATACACTTCCAACACATTTTTCTGTCTAATATTTGGCCGGTTGTATCCAGCACATTTATGTTTTACTTTACAACAACACAATGAGACGTCTATTCTGCTGCTTATACAACAGATGTACAGGTCTTGTAGAATGTGCGTATTAAATACATATATTACTCTACTGCACAGGATGTAGGGTTTAATAGTACAAAACCTAATACAAGGACTAAGAATAGAATTATAGAATTTCGACAATTTGGGTACTAATGTTAATATGTTAATTATATTGAGACTATAAACTTATTTAGTCGAATTTGTGGGTATTCCATATTTGCATATGGGTGTCCACTTACATGTTACACTTACCGCTCGCCTATGTTTATATACAATATCCATATACAACCTCTATATGCCTATAGTGTAATCTGTCCTGTTTACATGTTTCCGCTACTTTTTTGTATAAAAGAAATGTACTCTGTTAGCCATTTATTGGGAAATTGTATTAAACCTACTAACGAAAGATTCGGTATATGGTTTTTATTAGAAAATCTACGTAATAATAACCTTCTTACAGACATAGGTAATATAAACTATTGCGAGGGCGAAACAAAATTAAATAACTTAACATCTATAACGGATGCGTTTTGTGATAACATAATGTTAGTTAAGATAACCAATGTTGCGGATTGTGATGGGGACGTTCGGAATAAATTTAAAGTTAAGAAGGAAATATGTGGCTCGTTTAATAGCTACTTACGAGGAATATTTAAAAAGTTCTCTTTAGCTCGGCATGGTGTTGTGGCCAAACTACCATTCTCCCAAAGCGGGGGTGTGTTACAAATAATAAAGAAAGATATTGACCAAATTAAACAAAAGTATGATGATCCTATAGCAATTCCCTATAAAATAGAGCTTGCAAATGTTAAAATTAAGGATTTGTTGGAAGATCTTCCAAAGATACTGCAAGATCTGGAAAAAGAAATGTACTATCTTATGGATTTCGATATAACACTAGATTTGGCTGGAGGAAATGTGCCAATATCTTACAGAAAACTTTTGCTACCAGGGGGCGAATGGATATAATGTTATTGTAGATAATGTTAGTAAAGACTGTTTAACATGGTTTAATAGCAGGGTAAAAATATATAATAAATTTATATGCCAGATTACAAGCCCTGGAGTAATTAAAAGTATAGGAAACCATATAATAAACTTTGTAAACTGTCCAGATGCGAGACTAAAAGAAACGTTCTCGTCTAAACTAGCTAGAGAGAATGGAATAACAAGGTTAGAGGCAACAATCTATAACTATTGTAGAGGTTTTGGTAAAGGATTTGAACCTTTAAGAGATTGTTTAAGTCTAATAGAAGACAACAAACGGTACTTTCAAAATGCTCCATTCTATGCTGTACCTCTGCATAAGATGTGGGTGAAAGTTGCCAATCAATTACAAAACAGTTGTTGTTTAGTGTTTAATGATGCATATTGGGGTAATAGTAATACGAAGAAGATAACTGGAGTACAACTAAAACTGCCAAAAGATAGGTCACAAAGGGAAAAGTTAATAAAGTATGCTCTATCTGCATTTAGCTTTAACTGTTTACCAACTATGTAGAGGTAATAGAGGAGGATGCCATAAGTGTAAAGCATAAGTGTTACATCAAATCTGGGGGCACATGTTTTACAAAATCAAATACACCTTTCTCCACTATACCTAAACACATCAATTTAGAAGAGTTAGGCTTAGTGGAAAGTCCTAACCTTACTCCCTACGTTTTAAGAAGCCGGACCAATAAACTGTACCCATACACTATTAAAGAAATAGAGCCACTTTCCAAGCCTTTCTTAGAGAGTTGTTCCAAAAAGAGGAAACTGGAATTAGAATACATTGGAATATGTGGAAAATACTGTTGCAGAGGAATACAAAGCACAGTTGGCTAAAGAAAGAAGGGAAAGAGAGGATAAATTAAAAGATTACTTCCTGCGACGTTGGGAGGATCTAGAGCATTATGGACATTATATAGTGTATGCGTTTGTAGTAAACAAGTTTGTGGGAGTGTTGGCAGAAAAGGATGGACGGAGGGGTGTATACTATGTTAAAGGTGTCTGTAAAACTGTATTTATAGAGATAAATAAGAATAGGCAAGGTTATAGCGTGTTGCCATACAGTGGTGATTTGGACATTATTTATCTACCTACCAACGAGCCACTTGCAAGCTTTAACACTAACGGAACCGCAACATTTTATGGCAATTCCTTTCCAAAAATAGAAAGTTTCCGTAACAATGAGTGGGATGTTGGACAAGAAGACATAGAGATGCAAGATATTAAAGGCAATGTTAAATTTAAAGAATGTAGTAGACTGGAGGATTTGGAATATGGTGCGCTATTAAACAAGTCCAACATAGGGGTAGAAAAAGATATATTGTACAGTTTGAAAATATTCGTAACCTTTATGTCTCCAACCACTGGCTGGAAAGGGAGCTAGAATGTGGGAAGTTTGATTTTAACTACAAAATTAAAATTAAGTTGGATAAAATAAAGACTACTCCAAACAAGCACAAAGAAAGATTAGTGTTTTGGGTTTTAAAAATTTATTTTTGTTATCGCATTGGCTTAAAACATATCCAAAATTTAGGCAGTTCTGACCATAATTGTGGATATATATTACTTATCAGCTGGATGTATATAATAAGCTTGTATTTATTTTTTTTAATCCAACCGTAATATTGAATTTGGAAATGGGGTATTTACTTATGCAATGGCCAGTAATATATTGCAGTCATATCCAAAGTTTGGTTACGACAAAACAGCACTAAAAGGGGAAAAATATACGGTAAATTTAGATATAGGGGGATATAACAAGTCGAAAAGTAAATAAAGGAGTTATTGGAAGTAATTTACAAAATATTGTTTTGTAAAAACACAAATACCAATGTTAGTTTTTAGGTTGCGGCAAAACAAACAACACATCAACTGTATTATAGGTGGAAATAATATTGTAATTTTAGATATAATGGTTGGGGGCTATAACATATCCAAAAATAAATCAGACAATAAATGCTTAGGACAATATCCAAAGTGTAGGCAAATCGGACAATAAACAGCAAAGTCAGTTTTGGGATTACAGCAAAATAAACAAACAAAAAAGACAAAATACTGTATTATAGGGGGTAGTGGAATGTGTGGTAGTGTGGTCTTGTTACCTATATAAGAGCTTTAACATATCCGTAAATAAAGAAGTTTGAAATTGTATATTTTTCAAAATATTTTTTAAATTTGACCATTATGGTTAATTTTTCAAATGTGGATGGTACATATACACTAGCCTAGAATAATGCCATATATAAATTTTAAACAAATCAGACCATAAATAAAGAAGTTGCCAATTGGCAGTATTTTTCCAAATTTTTTAAAATTTAACCGCAATATTTGTAAAATGTGGATGGTGCATATACATTAGCCTACAACAATAACATATCCAAATTTTAAACAAATCGGACAGTAAATAAAGAAGTTGGCAATTGGCAGTATTTTTCAAAAATATTTTTTAATTTGACTGTAATAGTGAATTTGGGAAATGTAAGTGTAATTTATTAAAACACTTGCCTACGACAATAACATATCAAAATTTTAAAAAAATCGGACAGTAAATAAAGAAGTTGGCAATTGGCAGTATTTTTCAAAAATATTTTTTTATTTGACTGTAATAGTGAATTTGGGAAATGTAAGTGGAATTTATTAAAACACTTGCCTAGGACAATCACATATCTAAATTTTAAACAAATCGGACAGTAAATAAAGAAGTTGGCAATTGGCTGTATTTTTCAAAAATATTTTTTAATTTGACCGTAATGGTGAATTTGGGATATGTAAGTGGAATTTATTAAAACACTTGCCTAGGTCAATAGCATATCAAAATTTTAAACAAATCGGACATTTAATAAAGAAGTTGGCAATTGGCAGTATTTTTCAAAAATATTTTTTTATTTGACCGTAATAGTGAATTTGGGATATGTAAGTGGAATTTATTAAAACACTTGCCTAGAACAATAACATATCCAAATTGAAGACAAATCAGACAGTTAATAAAGAAGGTGGCAATTGGCAGTGTTTTTCAAAAATATTTTTTAATTTGACCGTAATAGTGAATTTGGGAAATGTAAGTGTAATTTATTAAAACACTTGCCTACGACAATAACATATCCAAGTTTTAAACAAATCACACCATAAACACTAAAGATAGTTTTTTAGAATTTGAAAATTAATTTTAAAAAATAAAGAGGAGGGATGGGGACAATATATTTAATATAGGCAAGGGTTGGGTATTAATATAGGCCAGTGCGGAAACTTGTGGCTTATTAGTATAGGCGGGAGCTGGCGTCGGTGCAAAAACGGCTCCCCATAAGAATAACATGGGAAAAAAACGCCGGAAGTGGCGCCTCTTTCTCAGTTCACATCTACTAATTAATATTAACGTTTTACGATTTTTGCCAAAGTCGCGTGGTAGGTTGCCCGCTCATACTTCAGCCCTAGTGATGTCAAGACAAGATGTATATTGTAGGGCTTTGTTCGTCCCGATACATCAGGATCAGTTCTTCCCGTGCTAAACGATGAACTAAACACAACGTGGCTGGTGGAGGAACATGTAAAACTCAATATTGATTTTCTTTTCCAGATTTCAGCTACCCAATACCACCTTCCTTGGTCAATATTCACGTTTTTGAGTTTAAATACGCCAGTGGATTTGTTTAAAACATTGTCATAGGGAACTGTCCAAGCCCTATAGTGTTAACCGGAAGATATTTTTTTATCAGCTTCCTTCTTTAAAATTCATGAAAAATAATTTAATTTATATGTTGTACATTTTATTTGTTTTCAATATTTACATATGTGACAGTGTTTTGTATAGTTTCCCAATATTGTAATCTAAAATTTGTTTCCATTTTATGCCCTTCGCACAAACAATGTTATGTTGATGTCATTGGTGGTTAAAAAAGGAATTTATAAAAAATAATGCAGCTTTGAAAAATATTCATTGGCGAAATGGAAAAAATTAGAATATCAGGATAAAAGAACGTAAGATATGAAAAAAGGGAAACAAGAAACTCAGCCATCGTGGAACATACTAAAGCAACATGACACAGCGGGTATGAAAATCAGAACTGCTAACAAAAGATGATGATTATTTTAAAAGGAGAGTTCTTGATGCTATGGGCATGTTTAAGAACTCCTTCAAATAAATACAGAGAAGATGGGTTTAAACTAAGCAGGAATTGGCTTCCTCTGTTGGAAAATAATCAACATTTTAATTAATTATTTTGTTACGCTTTTTAAAATTATGAATATTTTATACACACTTTATTTATTTTTATATGTATATCGAAATATTTTAATCCTAGTTACAGTCCATAAAAGCTAATTTTTGAAGTATCACTATTTTGTTTATAAACACGATAAAACTCAACATTTAATGTGACGAAGATGGCCAAAGTTCCGTTGAATTATCACTATTTTGTTTATAAATACTATAAAACTTAACATTTAATGTGACGAAGATGGCCAAAGGTCCGTTGAAACGTAAGTTTAAAAATTAAATAAAAATAATCCGAAATTTAACTAAAAGTGTTAAAGCGTTATTTTTATATATTACTGTATTTAATGTAGCTTCATAAATTTACCATCAACCCATGTTAATTTGGTCCTGCTTTGGATTATAACAAATAATAATAAATTAACTAACAAAAAACTAGAGATACCGTTATATTTTCAAATAAAAAATAAGCAACTATTTGATAGATATTATACCTCTTGTTATATTTACACAGAGTGAAGTAAACACGTAATATGCCTCAACGAAGGAATTACTCTTACAACTATATATTTACAATGTATGTATATAATGTATGTATGTATGTAATGTATATATGTATAAAGTATATTATATCCCCATCTAACTAAAGACGCACAAGATGCCACCATTCTGAATCAAATGGTTCTTACTAACTATTATTTGATAGGACAATATACTGTGGCTTTTTACGTATATTTATAACCTAACGCAATACTGAGTTACTCCTATTATACAGTCTGTGTCTGCTAGGAGGGTTACTGCACTCATTGAACATCAGTTTGACCTCTCCTCAGATACTATTTTCCTGAGAGCAGCTCGATGGTGTATTAAGATTATGGTCTCGCTGGGATTGATATTTCTCATCACATATCTCATCTTCTGGCTTCTCAGGTTCATACTTCAAGATTTTCATAGTTGAAATAGATTTTCACAATTTGTTTTGAATCTTTTTTACTATGAATTAAAAATGTGTTAATATGATGTCATGTGATATACCATGCTCTCACTAAACAAACATGGAAATTGAACTATTAATCCACCTATAATAATCCACCTAATTTGCGAAACATGATCCTGATATTGTGGTTCATAACTAGGATTATCTTTGTGTCAAATTATACCCTGTGAATTATGGAGTGTGATAACATTTGTATACGTATTTACAAACAACAAGACAAGTATTTAAATGTTAATGTTTTGATGTAAATTCTCTTCGCGGTGTAGTGTTGTTTAAATTAATGAACCAACAAAAGATAATACTATAATGTTATGTTTATGTAAATACATAAACATAACATTATAATATTATATTTTAATAATATAAAACTAATAATATATAACTTATTAAACCTTTTTTTGATGATAATATATTTTTTTTTAATCCCGACAATTTACGAGTAGTCTATATATTGTCAATCAGGTAATGATGGTTAGAGTAGTTTATTTATAAAACTGTAATTTTTTTGTTTTTTCTACTTTATTTCCCCTGTAGGGAAGAATCTATTACCGTAGTCGGCATGGTAAGAACTAGGCCCGGGACCATGATAACTTTTCGTTTTGAAAAAATGGGTTTTTTGAAGTTTTTACATGGTATATTTAAAAAATCTAATTTTAGTTTTCCCCATTAGATTCAACTTAAAACAACACACAATTTGGTGTTTTGATCATTTCTCTACGTCAAATGGTTACAGAGATATTGAAAGTGCTAAACACAGTACGTTGTCCAATGTTATTCTTATAGAAAAAAATTGTATCTGGCTTATTTATGAACGTATACTAACGAAACTTGGTTTACAGCCTTATCTGGTTGTGGTCTATTGTTATTTGCACAAAAAAAGAGATTTTTAAGGATTACTCCCCCATAGCAGCAAACCTGAGTACTCAGCCCCCATGTTATTCTTTTGGAGAATAAGTAAAATGTAATGTCTCCCTTAATTATGAACATAATTTAATACAACTTGGTATGTGGCTTCACCTTGTTGAGTTATATTGATATTTACATAAGAAAATTGTCTGTGTTCCTTGTTGCAGCAAACCTGCGTACTCATCCCCCATGTTATTTTTATGGAGAAAAATCAAAATTGTATATATCGCTTATTTATGAATGTATATTGATGAAACTTGGTATGTGGTTTCACCTAGGTGATTTTTATTGATATTTGCATGAAAACCCATATTTTGTGTTCCTTGTTGCAGCAAACATACGTACTCAATGCCATTCTTATGGAGGATAATTCAAATTGTATATATCGCCTATTTGTGAATATATGTTTATGAAACTTGCTATGCGGCTTTATGTGGTATTGAGACATAAATAATGCGTTGGAAATTCGCTGAGTATGCAGGTTTGCTGCGACAGGGTATTTAATTTTATATTCAAAAAACCTCAAATTTATTTTGCATCATGATAGAACAATCCACGTTCCAAGAACAAACCAAGTCTATACATATCACATTGCTGTACATATTACATTTCGCACCATAAATTGTGTGAACTGTCGGCAAAGAATTTTTATATTTTGTGAATATGCAAGGAAGTAAAAATCAATATAAAACGAGTAGGCATAATATTAAATTTCGGTTTTAATGCTATATGGTATACAAAAGGTATACTGTTACGCCTTTATAAATACAAACACAATCTTTACTTCTTAGTTGGAGACAAGGTTTCTCAGACCAAGAACTTTTTTAGATTATAGAAGAGGGGAAAATAGCGACAATGCTATCGGAAACAACTGTTATTGGGTGAATTTTGTCAAAAGTGTGAAATCATTATGGACAATATTTAAATCAAGAAAAATCCTTATCAAAATGTACATCATCCTGTGCTTCCATTTCTTCTGTTTTACGCTGTATACTGACTGATACAAGTCAAAATCTAGAGTAAGTAAGCTAAGAGGTTAAAGATGTAACAAACTTGTATTTTTACTAAATCCAACGTTATCTATCTATACCTATAAAAGGCAAATCACTGACTCCCTTATCACGAATTCTCCGGCTTCCTGTTTACCTAGGGAGTTGACGTTTTGTAAACTGATTCTTTAGACATAAAATAGGAAAACTAGATGGTTTTCATACTGATCTGACCTTAGGCCTCCGCCAGAGACTCCGACAATGTCCCATGTTTTCCTTACGGACATTCATTAGTGAATTTCCTAATTGGTGAACAATTAGAATGACCCGCACGATGAAACTTAAGCCCGGGACCGCCATAGAAGTTCATAGTGTTTTGGGGGGTCTTTAAAAATGATATATGTGTTTGCACTCTAGCGGTCGCATTTTTTTGATTTACTTACAATGTACTAGAGACATTCCTTTCTATAATCGGTTGGACAGGTTCGTTGGGTAAATCAATCGGAAAACTCTACCCCCTTCTTTGGGGCTTGATCTTTTAAGTTACGAGTTTTTGGGCCCAAAAAGATTTCAGAAAAGCCCCGGATGTAAAATGATAAATGATTGATAAGGCGAAAGTTTTAAGCCCCCCTCATCATTCTAGCATAAATATTTACCGAGTTTTTAAAGAAAATGTATATTGACTAAACACAGTAAGCTGCCTCACGGGGGTTTTACATTAGCAAAACCAATTATTCATTTGTTGGTGTATTTTTATCATCCCCAGCAACCTCACGTCTACTTTCAATCCTGACTGGACCTTCTCCTAATCTTATAATGTGCAATATTTTATTCCCAGCATTGAAGGTCAATAGAACCAAGTGCATAAGAACAGTAAAAAAATGTTTTTAGTTTTCGATAAAAATTGGAATAAATGTATGTTTTAACCGTAATTAGGATTTTTTTACTTTCTCCCCCTTATAAATAGTATATGGAGAAAGTATTGTTTTCGTCAAAATTTTTTAATTTGAGTTGTTAGTGGAAATATTCGTTGTGGTGCTTCCTGAACCCCAAAAAAGTGATTTTTACGTGATGGGTGTGTGTCTGTCTGCCTGTCTGTCTCTCTGTCTGTCTACCTGTCTATCTGTATGGATATGTAGAGAGATAGAGCCCTAACCAATGGTCCGATTTTTATGAAATTTGGTATGTAGGTACTAATCCACGATATCTCCAGTAATTTTTCATTTTTTTTAATTTTAGATTTTTAAGGGTAATTATCCACCAAAAACCGCCAAAAAACATGAAAAATCAAGATTTCTTAAAAACGGCTCTAACGATTTTGATTATACTTTAACCGTTTGTAGAAATTTATTTTTCCAACAAAATGACACCACCCGCATTTCTATAAAAATTTGGGTTCAGAAATTACAAGAATTAAAATATAAAAAATAAGTTTTTTGGATTTTTATGAAAAAACATAAATATGAAAAACATTACTATTCATCAATAAAAATAGCTAAAAAACTAAATAATTTATTATTTTGAATTCCGATTCTACGATTACTGGTTGCGGGGAAAGTTTAAATTTTCATTTTGCGGTAAACGCAGAACTTGTCCAAAGTTATTCTTACGGGGAATACAAAAATTACTATTTCTCTCTTATTTATTGATCAATTTCGTTCAAACTTGATATGCTTGTCAAGTTAGCATTGACCAATAGAGGGAATTCGAAATATGTTGCCCCTTAATAACCCTGAGGGGGGGAATAGGGGGCATTTCCCCTCTTAAAACCACGTGTGTAGCGATGGATTCTGTAGTGCCTCTTAATCAGGGATTTGGTTGGATATTTTTTAAAACAACTTGTTTACAATATTTTCTGTACATTCGACCGTGCTTTATATTCTATATTTAGTAGATAAAAATGTAATTTATTAATTAAAGTTGGGCTAAAGGGGAGAAAGTATCTGTCAGTTTCCTGATACCGTTTATTAAGTTTGTAAGTGGAAATTCATTTCCCTCACGTCAGCGTGCTGCGTGCAAACTCGTTGTTGTTTGAGCTGATGAAAATACAAACAGCTGATATTGATTCATAGTAGTTCCACGGGCTAACGGTAGAATGCAGCACAAACAACTGTCATCGTTTTAGCGAATTTCCCCTATAGGGAAGAAGCTATTACCACAGGTCTCATGGTACGACTTAAGCCTGAGACCATGATGACTTTTCATTTTGAGGTCCCCAGATGCCAAAAACACCATTCGTTAAAATTTGTATATATATATGTGTGTGTGTGTGTGTGTGTGTGTGTGTGTCCGTAAGCACGATAATTCTCGTTAAAAAGATCTTATCTTAATGAAATTTGGCACAAATGTGTAAAGTAGGTGCCATTTATTTTAACGAGTTCGAAAACCAGACGAATCGCACCATCCGAAGGGGGGTTTTGCGGGGGGGTTTGTACCCCAAAAATGGGTTTTTGGGTTCTTAACGTGTAATTTTTATTTTAATCTAATTTTAATTTTTACCATTGAATTCAGTATAAAAAACAAACAATTTGGTATTTTCATCATTGCTCTACGTCAATTGGTTAATTGGTATTGAAAGTCCTAACACACAGTACGTTGTCTAATGTTATTCTTATGGAGAAAAATAAAAATGTTAAATCTCGCTTATTTATGAACATAAGCTGACGAAACTTGGTATATGGCTTCATCTGGTTGTGGTTTATTGTTGTTTGCATAAGAAAACAATTTTTCGCCTATGGTTCCCGTAGCAGCAACCCTAGGTACTCGGTCCCCATGTTATTCTTATCCAGGTTAATTAAAATGTTGTATATTGCTTATTTATGAATTTATATGGATGAAACTTGGTGTGTGACTTCACTTAGATAAACTCTATTGATATTTGCATAAAACCCCATTATTTTGTGTTCATTGTTGCAGAAAACCTTCTTACCATCCCCCATGTTATTCTTATGGAGAATAATCAAAATGGTATTTATCGCTAATTTATGAATGTATACTGATTAAACTTGGTATGAGGCTTCACCTAGTTGAGTTATAATGATATTTATAAGAAAACTCATATTTTGTTTTCCTTTTTGCAGCATACCTGCTTACTAAGCCCCCATGTTATTCTTATGGAGAATAATTAAAATTTATATATTGCTTATTTTTATGAATGAATATTGAAGAAACTTGGTATGTGGCTTCACCTAGTTTAATTGTATTTATATTTGCATAAACACCAATTTTTTGTGTTCCTTGTTTCAGCAAACCTACGTACTTATCCCCAATGTTATTCTTATGAAAAATAATTAAAATTGTACAGTATATAGCTTATTTGTGAATATATTTTAATGAAACTTTGTATGCGGCTTTATGTGGTATTAAGACATATATTATGCATTGTAAATTCGCTGAGTACGCAGGTTTGCTGTGACGGGGGTATTTATAAATATTTTGCGGGGCGAAGCCTGCGGGTAACACCTGGTAAACGATAAAACTTGATGATTAGTTTATGTTATGGTAAATTATCTGATACATATGTTTACAGTTAATAAAAAATGTTGGATAGGTGTAGGAATTTGATGACTGAGTATTTAATTTAATTTTTTTCAAATAAATTTTTTATTGTTACTAAAATTTAAATTACGTAAAAAAGTCTGGTTTACTAAGGAATAATAATAACTAATTACCTACCTAAACCTACACGTTTGAAATTATCAATTCCCAATAATTTATATTACTTTGATAGGCTTCTGAGCAAAGACCAGACAACAACTCTAGTGGCCAATATATTGTTGAAATGTAAAGTCTACTGTTACAACTACTTGTAGCCAAGCAAAATATGTCTTTATAACAACACATAAATAGCGTGGATTTCGCTAAACATTTGGATAAAATGGTGTATGGATCAGATATTGTTAAATGTTGTTGTCACGTCGTCGATGTGCAAAAATCTGCGTTGACGTATAAAAGTGTGCTTACGCTGCAAAGATTGAAAAAGTTTGATTTCCAAATGCATATAGAATTATTGTTTAAAAATATAATATTCGTGCTTTGAAAGGGAAAGCCAAAGCTACATTTTTCCATTTGATAGCACTTCAAAATAATATTTATTCTTTTATTTGTTTGTAGTTAAAAAATATCTTATAGTTGTAGGGTGTATGTAGCCGCTGTAAAGCGTGATCCTTCAAACCTTGTAATGATCGGCACGGCGGGGGTTGGGGGTTGGGGGTTGACCGAAGCCTAGCTACAGTCGATGCAAGTAAACACGACAAGAGCCAACTACATGACTCACCTGGGCATCCAGCACTCAACTGATGAATCTTTACATAAAGAAGTTAACATAAATATTCTAAACACATGCGCTCTTTAAAAGTTGTTAGTGCATGCAGTTTCGACAAAAGAGGTTTCTTAATGTATGTTAGAAATTAAAATTCCTTATAATTATTTACGGGTATATTTTTTATTTGTTAGGTTAAATAACACAATTTTTGAGAACTACGGGGCACCTACTAGAGCCTTTAATAACGGAACTTTTTTCGAAATAGAACGTATGACCACTCCACAAAGTAAGTTAGAGAATAACATTTTAAGCAACACTAGAGATATTTTGATCTTATCACAAGAAAAAGAAGTTGTAAAGATTTATTTTATTTGAGAACGGACAAAGGGAGTAATGATTCGGTGAGATTTGATCCTATCCCATAAAGGCAGATCTCATTTTCCGTCTAAAGCCACATTTACGGTCTGGTGTTCTTTTTTACTTATTTCAAAAACAAATCGTTTCGTAAGCTCAAAGACATTGGTCTGCAAAGTTAAACAGATTCAAAACTTAAACTCAAACTTTCTTTATTTGATTGATAATACAAATTACATGAAATAGTGTGACATTAAACTGGTGTGTCCGTACATAGACAATAAATAAATAATTAATCTAATACAATCCCTAATACAATCCCTAATACAATCCCTAATACAAACCCTTGGAACGGTTAATTGTAGACAGGCTACTTATTTACTCTACTGTTAAATATAAGGTGAGGTGAATTTGTATAACTAGTGGCTTGAAGGGGCCATTGCCCCTAATTGTGCCAATACTATGCCTCAACTATTTATTTTCTACTCTTTACAAGTTGAGGAAAGGAAAAAAATATAAGTGGACAGTTCTTAAACAAAGCAGACGTTTTTAAATCCCTATGCTTTTCTTATGGGGGATTTTTTAAGTTATTTGTCGTTTCTGTTAACTTTTTAGAAATAATGCTATTTTCCCCAAGTCCCTGGAAAAACAAAGCCAGGAGATCTTAACTTTGAGCCACCTCCCATCATCCTGGAATTTGCCAAACGCCCACAATTTCGACTTGAAGATTTCGCTTACAGAATTATATATAGAGAAGATATAAATGGTATGTATCAGTTATCAATTTAGTCACTAATTAGGTAAAGTTTAACATAGTGGACGATCACGCTGTTTGTTTAGTAAATATCTCGGATGTATTTCAATCATGTAAAAACATTATAACGGGTTGTAAATAAACACGTTTTTCAACACTTTAAACTGTATTTACTCTTATACTGTATTCAAATACCAGACATAATGTACAACAAGTACGAAGCGATCGATTTAGACTGGTTATACCGATCATCATCATCATCATCATCATCATCATCATCATGCCCAACGAGAGTAAGCGCTTTTTATTGTGGGTTTGTTGATAACGTTTAGTGTTGAATAATACCTTATTCATATTGCCTCCTAGATTTAAAATCGACTTGAAATAATAGGTTAACGTACCTTTTCCGTCGTCAATCCAAAATCACTAGTAGATGACTAGTTTTGGGACTGTTGTCCCATTTTAAAATCTACGACTACGTGTTTTACAACTAAATTTCGACGTGTAGATTTGAAAATGGGACAGCGGTCCCGAAACTAGTCATCTACTAGTGATTTTGGATGGACGACGGGTAAGGTACGTTAACCTATTACATCAAGTTGAAGAATAAATTATATAGGGACCTTATATTTCTATGGTGTATATTCAGGAGTATTAGAATAATTACAAAATATGTTTATGTTAAGGTAATAAAACACAAAAAACTAATTTCAGTAATCCTAAACATTATTTTGTAATTCTACCCAGAAAATGTACTTATGCTTTAACTTTCAGTTTTATACCTCAGAAAATCTTTTTAAAGATCGGTAAACCGTGTTGGAGTAAATACTTTATCAGCATTCACACATGCCCTCCATAACTGTACTTTACAACCTCAGCAGTCTGCGTTTTATTGGCTCATAGGTATTGATCTGTTATTGGTACTTATATCAAGCAAATAAAACCATATATTTCAAACTTCCCGGTGATTAGGTAAATTTTGAAACTTCGTGAAGTCGTTTCATTGATGTGTCGTTACTTGGTGTGTCTGTCTGTGACAGCATAGCCTTTTATAAATGCATGAAATCATATGATTAAAATATGCTTAAAGATGAAATTCTGGCTTTTAATTATCATTTTCTATGTATTCAGCGTTGAATGTTTCTTAATTATGCTAACATTTTATTTTCACCCGCTAGTTTAACAAGGTACGTAACCTAATTTTTTAAGTCATACAATCAATCCAGGAGGCAAATAGCATGAATAATCTTCATATTTTCTGAAACACAAACTTTTCAGAAATTACTACATTTACTTGCAGAGTTTCAAGGTGCAAGGAGACTTGCATTTAGGTAGTCAAAGAAACCAAATTTAAATCCAAGCGAAGATGAAAACCTTTAAATAAATCGTTGTTACGTTAGCATCTGTAGACTTAAATACCCCCGTAGCAGCAAACCTGCATACTTAGCGAATTTCCAATGCATATATATTTATCTTAATGCCACATAAAGCTACATACCAAGTTTCATCAATATACATTCATAAATAAACAATTTATGACATTTTAATTATTCTCCATAAGAATAACATGGCGGCTGAGTATGCAGGTTTGCTGAAGCAAGGAACACAAAAAAATGGGGTTTTATGCATATATCAATATAACTCAACTAGGTGAAGTCACTTACCAAATTTCATTAATTTATTTTCATAATTAAGGGAGATAACACGTTACTTATTCTCCATAAGGATAACATGGGGCTGAGTACGCAGGTTTGCTGCTATGGGAGCCTTTGTCAAAAAATTGTTTTTTTGAGGAAATATCAATGGTCCACAACCAGATAAAGCCGTATACCAAGTTTCGTCAGTATATGTTCATAAATAAGCGAGATATAAAATTTTTATTTTCCTCCATAAGAATAACATTAGACAACGTACTGTGTTTAGCACTTTCAATATCTCGGTAACCAATTGACGTAGAGAAATGATCAAAATACCAAATTGTGTGTTTTTTTAAGCTGAATCCAATGGGAAAAAATAAAATCTGACTATTTCCAAAATTATATGTAAAAAATTCAAAAAACCCATTATTGGGGTACAAAACCCCCCCAAAATACCCCTTCGGATAGAGCGATCTGGCTGGTTTTAGAACTTAAAGTCATAAATGTTGCTTTACACGTTTATACCAAATTTCATCAAAATCGGATAATTTTTACGAGAGTTATCGTGCTCACGGACACACAAATATATATATATATATATACAGTTTCGAACGAATGGTATTTTTGGGGTCTGGGGACCTCAAAACGAAAAGTTATCATGGTCCCGGGCCTAGGTCTTACCATGCCGACTACGGTAATAGCTTCTTCCCTATAGGGAAAATTCGCTAAAAATAGGTGTTCGTAGTTTAATTGATTGCAACCATGAGACGGTTCTTTCCCACTAAAACACCATAATGATCTAACTTGGAACTGATGACCAAAGCCACTGACATGTGGAGTCCTCGTAAAACCTTCGACCGGGGACTGTTTTGAAATAAAAACGTTGTCGTGGGGATTTGTTAACAACTTAGCTTTACGTGGGCTTTGTTGTTGTTGTTGATGTTACTGTTTCACAGAAAACATCAAGTGTTTTTTGGGGGCTAGCATTTTGTGCTCTTTGCAAGACTTTTAAAAATGTAAACTAATACAGTTTGTAAATATTGTAAACATAAATAATACGTTCTATAAATATGTAAGATCAGAAAACTAGAAATGCTCAAAAATAAGGGAAACTAGAAGGAATTAAATAAAAATACTTAGAAGGATTCAGTGTTGGTAAATTATTAAAAACAAAAAACAACAACAAATAGCCAAAATATTATTCATTATGGAAATTCTTAAAATAATACTTCTATAATCAACGCAAAATTATGTTATTTGAATAGTCCGCCTGACAGACCCAGTGGACCTTTTCACATGCGGTGTTACTAAATAAAAGATCCTATATTTGTAGGTTTTGATGATGTAGTATTTGCATCCACAAGGCGGGGCCACCAAGCAGTGCTCCTTTACGTGGCACCGCTCTCTCTAAAAAAGTGCATTTTCTTTATTATGCGTTGAATCAACTATGATTAGATTTGGGATGAATTTTTTATCTTTTGTGTATCTTGTAATTGTTTTAAATTAATGGTTTTTTGTTATTTTACTTTTTAAAAATCAAAACGAGCGCCATTTAGAAAAAATTAAGACATTTGTATAATAATATGTTATTATTATTTACTTCTTTACTTATGTAATGTACATAGAAAGTTTGTTTACTGGAGCTTAAATAGTTCTCGAGATATTAATCTCTTTGTGAAAGACACGAAATGGTGGCTAGCGGCTAAACGGCAAATTTGTCAATCTTTGTTTATCTTCACGCAATATTGAAACGACTGTTACATTTACTTCTGAAGATAATTTACAACTTCAAAACAGTTTCTGAGTAGCATAATACGTGTTGTTACAATTAACAGTATAAAATAAAACTACGTCTCACAACAAAATATATTTACATTTATACTGTATTACACACAATACGGTAAATATACAAAAAAAAATAGGATAAGGCGATCGATTTCAACCAGTCATACCAGTCAACCAAGCTTTTTGAGAACTGAAAGTTCGAATATTTTGGCGACTGAAGGTAAGATTGTGATTGGTCTGTAGTTTTCTGCGACCTTTTAGCTGCTGAACTTGTGAATGGGGATGATACGACCAGCCTTCAAGACTTTCGGAAAGACCCCAGTAGCCAAGAAGGTGTTAAACAGCGTGCATAGAGGGCCCGACAGGAGATATTTGCAGTGATTCAACATAGAGATAGGGATATTGTTGGGGCCGCAACCGTTTGAAGTGTCAAGAGAACCCAGGACCTTGGGGCCACCCGACCCCTGAGAGGTTGGAGGCTCTGTGTGTTGGCGGTCCCTGTCTGGTGGACTTAGGGGATTAAAGGGCGAATCGTCCTGGGGTTCTGTCACCCACAGAGCCCGGGAGCTAGGTAAGGTTCTCTCTCCCTTTCTGGAGCGAGGCAGACTGACCCCGTCCTACCACCTTTCCCGTCCCTCTTTTCCTTCTTTCCGGTGGCTGTATATATCCCAAAGGGAGACATGTCTAGTCTCTCATTCTTTCCTATAGGGGGAATTTGCTAAAACCCCACAAACATAAGGCTAATTAAACAGTATTAAGGTATTTAGTTCTTAAAAATGCAAAGCTTTATTTAAAACTTGAAGTATAAACTTAATTAATTATATAAGTTTCATTCATATCAACGTCAAAATTGTATTCAAATTTGTTTTAATGTTAATTTGACATATACATTAAAACCTAAATGAAGTGTATAGGTTAAACAATATTCTATTAAGTGTAAAAATATTACATAATTTCAACTTTATATGTATTAAAACATGTTTAAGAGCTTACTTAACAAACTAAAACCTAAAAGCTAGTGGAATGAAGATAAATAATTGAAAGAATTAATGCATACCTAACGTTTTTCAAAACATTTTTCATCATAAATGTATTTTATAGATGCATTCGAATCCTAGACCAGTATTAACGATGCTGGCTGGCCACAGAATTATGTAAATGGTAAGGACGATTTAGAAAGCTATTTCGGAAAACGAATTCTTGCCTTTGGTTTGGAATTCATGAATGTTTAATAACTAATGTTTATTTAAACACTGATTGTCAGCGAACACCTGATATTGGATTGCTTATTTAATTACGTGACTTTTGATGCACGTGATTGTATGATTATATTTGGTTTTATAAAATGACATATATATTTAAATTACAGTAAAAGTTTATGTTTTTAAATTTCAAAAATCCAATCTTTTCGTATTATTTTTCGATGGTGTTAGCGTTGGTAGGCCATACGTCCCTTAATACATCATCAAAATCATTAACTTAATCATATTTTCGAAATTTTACCTCACCACTAAATGCGGCAAATAAACAATTCAAAACCATAAAAATTATATTGACTTAATATATGATTCTCACTTATTTATTTGTCAACGCACCGTTCTAAAGCGTGAACTAACTTATAACTAACAGCTGTCTTAATGCGCAAACTGCACATAGGCAATTATAGTTTTAAATAATACGACGCCTTATCTATTAATACGCTAAGCCGATTTTTTTTAAGAGAACTCCTCCGTTATTTCTGAACCGATTTTAACGATTGAGGTACCAAAATATTGTCCTGGTTCGTAGTTGTGCATAAAGGTTTTCATTTTTCGATATTAGGGCACGGGTTGCCCTCAAAGTTCATTTTTCACCCATAAGATTAACATGGGGAATCATTTTATTTGAATTGCAGCTGTTAATACATTAATAGGTTTTTGCAATTCCATATGTTACGGGTGAGGAATGTATTTATCTATCTAAATAAAAGTAGTTTTTTCTACATCGCTTTGAGTAGTGAAATGATGTATTCAGCGGATTTATTAAAATTGTTTTTAACATTTGTTTATCTGTCTGTCTGTTTATAAGCCGCATTTGTTCCGCGTTTCACAAACAAATAACGTAATGAAATAAAACATTTTGTCCATTTTCGTGAGGAGGAGGAAACTCTTAAGCTGTTTTAAATCATAGTACGTAATTAAGGTTATGCCCCTTCGTCCGGCACTGCTAGAAAGCAGATCTTAAGCGCAGGTTATTCAACAAACTACGCATAATGCACCATGTTTGTTGCAATTAGCATTTAGTCGGCTAATTATATTTTATCACAGAACGGACGAATTACGTCTGCTTTACAAAGGCAAACTAAACTATAAAAAAGGCTCGGCGATGAAACATTGGGTACGGAACACATGAGCTCTTGATAGTATGGTATTTAAAGCTCAATATGTCTAGGTAGCCATGTGAAAGTAATACTGAATATTTGATTTTTTTTTATTCCACCATCAATAAGTCCAACAAACTACAGGAGTTATTGAGCAGATATTTGGAAGAAGAAAGTTCCATCCCAAAAAACAGTTATGGGCTTATTCTCGTTAATGAGGCTTGGCTCTAAATGACCTTCAACATTTTCATGTCAATCATATAATAAATATACCGATTGAGCAAAAATTTGGTAGAAAGACAGAAGAAAATGCACTATAATCAGAAAGAGGCCTAAATTTATCGTCCCATATGTCCTTTGGGACTTAAATTCTCCGTCAATCTTTACCATTTTAATTTAATCATCACTGGCATTAGTAGTTAACAGGACCGATTGAGCATACATTTGTTAGGAGGATAGTTAGTACATCAGAATAAAACCTTTGCCTTACTCCTGCTCCAAAATTCCTTTACTTTAGGGCTCTTCAAATGTTGGAGCTATCGAATTTATCTGTCACTAAACGAGTTATAATCAGGCCTCATCCAGTGTTGTATGTAAGATTATTCAAAACAACTAACATTGGGGTTCTGGTCAAGTTTGTAAATAAAAACAAAAGAATAAATTCAGCTGTCCATTAGCAACCATTCAATTTTAAAAATAACACTCTAACACTCACTTGGTAAAGTATCGTATGATTTTTGTGAGGATAATGATTAGAACCAATGTGTACATAACTTTAATCATACTTGATTAGGTTATGTATAAATTACGAGAAGCATTAAATCTGAAGATTAAATATTAAGTAGACATGTCCAAAATGTAAATAAACGAGCAAATAAGCAAAGCAAATATGCTTGCCTTGGAGAGGAACCGTGAATATAAGTACTGTACTCTAGGCATTTTGAACAAACTGACTGGCTTTTCGAGCAAAGCTTGGTCTCCCAGGTACTTTAACAAATGTAACTAACTTCTCAAATATAATATTGTACTGTGATCGCGAGCGAAGCCGCGACGGGCTACTAGTAACTTATTAATGGTCATCAGATCTAACATATGGTCATTTACCATTTGCCATTTACAATCCTCTTCACTGTTGACCCTCTCGAATATACCACATTAAATTTACAAACTAATGCAAAAACAACTTGTTATATAACTTTATGGCCGAAGTAGGGCAGCCTCCGTTTAAACAGATTTTGAGGAATTATAACGCACTGATTATAACAGTCCCAACTGAAATAGGACACTCTAAGAGTGGCTCATTCAATAAACTATGAGTTTATCATGCGTTCTAACCTTAACTGTCAAATCAATCTTATATATTAATTAGCTTAGGAATTTCGTTTTCGGCCCACTACGTCGTTATTTCTCAACCGATTTGGATAATCGATGTGTCATTTTAAAGTTTGTACACTGCAAAATAACAGAAAAATGTAAAACTCAAAAATACCACTTTTAGTTTTTAAAATATTGACATTTAAAAAAATCGCTCCATGTTATTTAAATGGGAGAATATTTTTGAAGGAACTCGGCCTTAGTTTGAGAATACCAGGCAACGTGTGGTCATGGAATTTGTACCAATTGGAAGCTAAAACATCCCGATACTCCCCAAAATTTTCAGATTTATCATTTCCTCCCTTTAAGTTCGTTAAATAATACAAAGTATAAAGTCCTAAAATTTCTCCATGTTAATCATAAGGGAGAATTTTTATCTAGGATTTTGAGGAACTCGGCCTTAGTTTGAGAAAGCCAGGCAACGTGTATTCATGGAATTTGTTCCAATTTGAAGCTTACACATTCCGATATGTACTCCCCAAAATTGTCAGATTTATCATTTTCTTCCTTTAAGTTATTTAAATGATACAAAATATTACGTGTTAAAATTTCTCCATGTTATTCATATGGAAGAATTTTTATCTAGGATTTTGAGCAACTTGGTTTAAGAAATTGAGGCAACGTGTGGTCATGGAATTTGTACCAATTTGAAGATTAAACATTCTGATACCCCCTAAATATGTAAGATTTATCATTTTCTCCAATTAATTTTGTTAAATTATATAAACTATAAAGTCCTCAAATTTCCCCATGTTATTCATATGGGAGAAATTTAGACCAGGAACTCGGCGTTGGTTTAAGAAAACCAGGTAACGCGTGGTCATGGGATTTATACCAATTTGAAGCTGAAACATTCCGATACTACTCAACTTTGTCAGATTTATCATTTTCACCTTTTAAGTTTGTCAAATTATACAAAATGTACATGCCTACAAACCGTTTTGGTGGGATTTATAGTATGTTTTTGTGGTGTGCGTGTTTTTGTAGTTTGTTGTTTACAAGAAACAGCTGATCATAATTCCAACTTTGTGAGTTTCATTAGACAGCTGATCAGGTCATCAAGCATTTGATTTATTTTTCCCTGTAGTAAACATCAACGTAAACTTTTTTTATTGGAAGGTGGGAATGTTTTTGCACACCCCCGCTCCAGCGGGGGTAGTGTAGGACTCCTCCAAGAGAAGACTACCCACTAAACCCACCTCCCCCCCTCAAAAATGGATGAGATCGGAGTTCGACCCACATCATGAGCGAGTGATTGTAACCTGTAAAAGTATCTTATTTTTAAGAGTTAATTTTTAGTTTTATGATTGTGTGACTTTAACTGTATAAAGGTACATATAAAGATGCATTTTTATAAAATTTATAATATTTTCAGTAGGTACATGTTCAAAATTGCAAGTAGTTCATTGTTGTTAATTGTTCCTACAGGGTACCGACTACTCAAGCTTAATATTGTATCCGTCGAATTTCGACGGGCACTTACGAGTTTTTATGAAGCTGATTACCCAAAAAACTTCAATTTAACTAACTTTACACATATTTTAAAGACGTAAAAGATGCAAAAGATGTATTATTATTCCTCTTAATGCGCATGTATTGGTTCTTCTTATATAAATACATATTTAATAAGATGGTTTAAACGGTATGACAGTCGATATTATAGCCTATATAGTTTATAGATATGTTGAATGTGTTGGTACAACACCGATATTTCGTTTAACCTGTAATTTTGTTGCACATTTTTAATCACACTTTTGAATTTAATATTTAGTTACTTTTAGCCATTAAAAGATTTTAAAGATACGAATAACTGTTTTAATATCTCAAGAAACATATTAGCCGAATAAACTTAACAAAACAAACTCTTATTGATAAATTAATAAGACAAATTTAATAAACAACACCACCAATGTACAAGTATAGCACTGAAAACTTTGAAAATGCCTTAAAAATAACCTTTTCAAAATATAGTAAAAGCTTGCAAAGGTTTTTTCTACTATTGCAAAATCAATATTGCTGTTGGAGATGAATTCGTCTGAAGGGTCAACATTTCTGTAGTTGGTAATTAGAGAGCTTATTTTTCTGAACATTTATTGGAAATTAGTTGTTAAATGAATGATAAGATTAATTTTATAGCACAGCTTGTAAAATAATTGTTTACAAAAATATAAAATATTACATGAGACTTATTTATTTGTCCTTTGATTAGTAAAACTACAGTTTACGATGTACAGCCAATCCAATATAATTTCACGGTATGACTACGAGTATAGAACCGTCATATCAAGTTTATTTTTTTATCAAATAAGAGATTGGGGGTGGAATTCACGAACGCTCCTCCAAGCTTCCTTACCTTTAACTTTCCTTGATCCGTCCTCCGACCTTCCTTCAACCTCCCTCACGGAACAGTGTAAGGGGCGTTTAAGGGAGGTTAAAGGCCGGTTGGAGGGTGGTTGGAGGAAATGGTTTTACAGCTGATTCGTTAAATCAAAACAAAGCTTAGATAGGTTATTTTGTTGAGAACAAATAGATTTTGTTGGAATACAGTTTTGGAATACAGTTTCTAACGGTTTATCACTAAACCTATAGTGTTATTGGATCCATTGTCCGTACATTTTACTGAATTTTTATTTGGATATTATTTTGGTACATTTTTACTCCTAAATCTGATTTTCAGTTCTAGTAAATTCTTCAGGGTAAATCGTACTGCTGGGTTTGAATCTGTTGAGAATACATCGGTACCTTGTTATGGACGCTTTTGACAGGAAAATATTGATTAACATTTTTGAATGTTTACACAGTTTTTTTCAGAGAGTATCTTATTATTAGTTTAAAACCATAAGTTATGCATTCTTATGATTTATTTTATTTTAAGATTAATTAAAAAAAGTATATATGCCCGCACAAAATAGCCTATGTTGTAGGCTGTGTAAAGTTTAACTGCGTATACGGTGAATTAAGGTTATAAGATTGAAGATAAACAGACTGTTGCATAAGTTATTAAACAAAAAACATAAAAAGCTTTTTAAGGGTAATTTCCCAAAATTGTTTACATTAGAGATAGCAGTTTAATTGTAGGCGTAACATAATGAAAGGCGTAGGCTTAATTAAGCTATCTTCGAAGATAAAAACAATCACTGACGTACATTTAGGCTTAGGCCTCACATGTAATATTATGATATATCATATAGTCTAGCAACGGTTTATTAAATGTATTAGTGGATGTCATATTTCTTTGAGACGAGTTTTAAAATAAAAATTTAACATCATTTGAGTAATGTCAGAATATTGGTTAAAATCCTCTTACATTTGTAAATAAGCACTTTTTTGAATGCAGGAAAAACCATTTTGACTATTTACTCCCGATTGCACTTGTATGTTTGCAATCAAAGAATTTAATTCCTTTTTTCTCCGTAAAAACGTTTTTTAGCAACTCTATTTCAGTTGATTCGTTTCACTTTAAACTTTGACGTACAATATGAAAATAAATAATAAACAAATATGCATACACGTTGGCCAACTGTGTTTAACCAACGCATGAACAACTATAGAAAACTGCCAGATATCTCCAATTTTCATAAAATCGCATAGCGGCAGTCTCTTTTTACCTAACTTTACCCGTTCAAATTTATGTGTGCGGAATTGTATCCAGCCGTTACAGAACGAATTGAACAGGCTAATGAAATTTACTTGCCAGGACTGGGATTCAAAGCCATGACAAAGCCACTGCTATGGTTTCGCGGTCCACCACCTTCACAACTATGACAACGACATCCTTGAATGAGGTCATCTATTTAATAAACCGCATCAGAGACCTTTACATCTGACTCCCGTCAACCGCATACTTTAATTAAAGGCCTTGATGATAAATTCAGAAGGAAATGTTAGTATTTCGATGAATGCTTTCCTAAGGTCTTAAATTGTATACAAATTTCAAATTAAAACACATCTTAAATGTTGAAAGTTTTGAAAGCTTTTAAATTTGATTGTACTGCAAAACTTAGAACAAACGGATCTGTTGGATTCAGCTAGTTTCTAATAACTTCACAGGAGTTTAATAAAACAACAAATCTAAAAAAGCTAGAAAGTATTCAAAGTAAGGTCTGCAACAAGTTCCAAAATGTATTTCCCATTCCGGGTTATATGCAAATCTTAACGGTACTTTTCTTTTGCCAAGTGGATTTCTTTCTCTACTGCCAAAATATGTATTGGTATTATTTAAGGAATTATCAAAACTAGATTACCTTCAGAGTAATATCTTTTACTCCAAAGACCAAACTTTTAGAAGATTAAAATTTAAATTCACACTGTATACAATACTCCACGAGTGTTTGTTTTAACCAGTAATCTACTAATTAAACACAGGATAATCAATGCGTATGAAAAATATGAGTGATAGAACGGAATATAGAAAACACATTTGTAATACATTAAAATACGCTCTTATTTAAAAAGTTGGTCTTCATCATCTTAATCTTGAGTAAAGAGTTATAACATGGAAAAAGTAAAAAGAAACGAGTTCGCACGCAGCACGCTGAAGTGAGGGAAGTGAATTTCCACATAAAAACTCGTAAAACTTCAAATCAGTATAATAACATACATTTATTCCAATTTTTATTGAAATCTGAAAACAGTGATTTTTTGGCTGTTCTGATGCTCCTGGTTTCATTTACCTGCAAAGCTGGGAATACAATTGTGTGCATTATAATGTTAGGAGAAGGTCCAGACTGGCTTTAAAGAAGGCGTGAGGTTGCTGGGGATGATAAAAGTACTCTAACAAAGGAATAACAGGTTTTTCTAGTGTAGAATCCCCATAAGACAACGTACTGTGTTTAGTCGATGCAAATTTTCTGTAATAACTCAGTAAATATGTAAGCTATGATGACGAGAGAAGGCTTAAAACTTTTGCCTCACTAAGTCCAATTTTTTACTTGCATTAATTTTACATACGGGGCATTTATGACCCTTTTTGGGCCC
This sequence comes from Allygus modestus, assembly GCA_963675035.1. NCBI lineage: Eukaryota > Metazoa > Arthropoda > Insecta > Hemiptera > Cicadellidae > Allygus > Allygus modestus. The sequence continues at coordinate 29,966,066 of OY776117.1, forward strand.
AAAACTCAAAATTTGAAAGATTAATCCCCAAAAAAGGGGTTTATAGTTTTCCGATTGTTTTGCCCAACGAACTTTCTTATTTGTTTTAGCCCCACGTTGGACGCCAAATTCTTATTTGTTTTAGCCCCACGTTGGGCGCCAAATTCTTATTTGTTTAGCCTTATACGTTGGTCGCCAAATTCTTATTTGTTTTCTAATTAGTGTCTTACTTAATTATAATGCTAAATTGCTAACTTTTAATTAATTGTTTGCTCGGATGTGCTCAGGAAAAGTGGATATAAACAGTGATGCTATCGGGATCTGAGGGCAATGGCTGCCATATGCTAAGCCTAGCTTCTCTTTACAAAAATCAGTGTTATTAATTACAAAATTCCCTAGGCTATTTAAATATAGCTCACAAATGATCTTCTTTGACTTGATAATAAATATACTTGTACTTGTGGTCTCCTTTACTTTATTGTAGTGAGTAGAATGTATTTGGTATTTATTCTGGATGTCAACAAAAGGTAGGTGTACAATTTCTAAGATTTCTTTAACTATTTGAATAAAATACAAAGTTACAGAGGAACAATACAATATTTATTTATCTATTAGTACAATTATGTTTCAAAAGGTTCTCAATTAAAGGGATTTACAATAATATACAACTCAGGGGGAACAGTTACAATGTGTGGCCTAGCCTAGAAGATAAATGACAAACAAACTTGTAGGCCTAAAACTAAATGTTCATATTTTGGGTTCTAAATGGGGTTTCTTTACAAATGAGGGCTCTCTTTCTCAGGGGGGAAGTATCGTGCTGACTTGAATAACGTTGGGGTGATATTTGAAAGAATATTAAGTCCAATTAAGCTGATGTGTTGAAAATTACAACAATGGAAATTTTGGTTGTTGTCCAAAAGGAGAGTCCAATGGTTTCACTGACTTTATGAATGGTTAAAATACTCAAAATTAAATTTGGAAAGATAGTTCAATATAAAAAATACTCTCTTGAGGTTACTTTAACTTTCAGAACATTAGGCTTGTTCTATTTAAATGTCTGTATTCTTTCCAGTCCCTAAATAGAATACAATGGAAGGAGTTTACCAATCTGCTTACAAATGTTCTTCGCTCAAATACCAGTTTTTGGGGAAAATCAAATAAAAAGGAGTGAATTTAAAGATGGTATTAATTGAGCAGTAAGTCCCTAATAAAAATGAGCACTAAGCAATGCAAAACTTAGGCCATACTGGGAAATTTAAAATAGGAACTGTGTCCTTCACAGATTCTAGGTCTTAACACTATGGAATCTGGAGCAAGAAGAAAGATCTAGTAGAGATGAGGTCTGGAAGCATGGTCCATTGTTGAGAAGCACATGGTCACTGTAATTTAGATTCCTTAAGGACTATTTTTGAAAAGTATATTATATTAAATTTTAATGTTATTGCAATCCTCTCACATAAATTATATCTAAAATATTATTATTAACAAACATATTAAATTAAGTGAGTAGGCTATTATATGGGGATAGGCTATGAATAATTATTGGTGATTAAATTAATGAAATACATATTATTATACAATTGCATAGATAAATAAACATTAAATATATAGAGGGGAATGGCTTTCTGAGGAGTGATGATAATGATGATTATTATTGGGCATGGACATAGGACAATTAACACAAATAACACATTTAGGGGAAATTAATTAATTAGTACATTTATAGGGAAACTTAAATATAAAATAACACATAATAAGAAAATTATTACTAAATGATGAATGAATGACATGTAATACTATAACTTGTCCAACTGATTACGGAAAGGAATGTTCCTACCAAATTTGAAGTAAATCGGGCAAAAAATGCGACCACTAGAGTGCAAACACACACATATATTTATATTATATTACATATTACATATTACATATTTATATATGTTATATATATATAATATTTTGAACGACCCCCCCAAAACGTGTTCAGGGGGTCACGTTATGAACTTCTATGGTGGTCCCGGGCTGAAGTTTCACCATGCGGGTCATGCTAATAGTTCACTTTCCAAAGGAAATTCACTAATAAAACTTTAAATGGGTGATGAAACATGCAACATTGTTATCTCAGTTTCTTAGGAACGAAGAAAAACGTTAATTTATTTGAAGTAAAAGAAATGTATAAGCTTACGATGAATTATGCAAGGTCTAAAAAAACTAATATTAATTTTGAAATGGTAAATTTCCAAATGCAGGTGTTCGTGTACTGGTTTACGTTTGTTAAAATATTTTCCATGCATTTAACCTATTATTAAGATTTTTACGAAACATTAAACTAACATATTTATGGTCTTCAATTAACATTGACTTACGGTACTGAAATGATTGAAAAATCGTCTTAAAAATCGTTAAAGGACAGTGTTTAATATCACGTTTATCGGTTTATTCATCAATAAACTTTTTTTAAATTTAAAAACGCATGATTTCTTTATGTCGTTGGGGAGTTCACGTCATTTATAACCCTCGAAAAAATCGACACCACTTGGTATTTATATAAATCTGACAGCTTTATACCCCACGATCAGCAGTTTCCTCCTTCTAATTCTGTGCTATAGGGGGTGAGCACTTTTTTGCCTACGCTGAGATGAGGGTTATTGTTTGTTAAGATTGTTACGATATCGAAAAATGTTATCAACCGATTGTTGTTTGTTTTATCGAATGAATTATAATCGTTGCTCTCTGCCTGATGAATTGTACCTTTCTGGTCGATCGGCAAGTTGACTTTAGTTTGTTTGGGATTAAATCTGACTTCGGTTGTTTACTTTTTATGTCTAACATTTCTGTTTCAATTTACTTTTGTTTATTTATACTAATCCCTTTATTTGTAATTATGTTGCACAACGAACAGCCACCATACAGCGCTCTGCGGAGTTAGGTTAGGTTAGGTTACTATAATTTTGTCGTGAACTGCAACCTAGTTGTTTGTTATTTTTTCACGCAAATCCATTTGTAGATCCAATTTAACATTATATCCACAACTTTTGATTTAACTTATTTGACTCTGCTTGACTTTGAATCGAATCACCATTTATGCTTTTCCATCACAAAACAACAATCGTAATCGAAAGTACATAAACACTAACAAGCAACCGGTTGGTTAAATTTTTCGATATCGAAACGATAACCTCATCTCAGCGTAGGCGAAAAAGTGCTATTTATTCAATCTGACTTCCATTAATTAGTCTTTAAAACTATCTTAAAATAAATTTATCCTGCAAAATAGACGTAATAGGCTACTAACTGAAATTTAGAATTAGTTTCCTAGTCAGAGAAAAATACGTTTCCACTACAATAAATCTTGCTATTGAAATTTGTAAACGTCAATTTAAAAGCACATAAGTGATAAATAAACACTGTATATAAAAAACTAGTACTGTAATATAGACAAAACATATGAACCCAGATGGATTTGGTAATATTCATAGTTTTCCTTGTGATTATTAATGCATTTTTTGCTGTTGTTATTTGATATTAATAAACGACATGAAATTAATAATCAGGAATAATATAACAATAATATTCAACAAAAGCAGAGAGCTTACAACGATGTTTCTTTCAAATCCAAAATCAACTGTAATGAAGTTTGTAATAAATCAATAACACGATATTAGCCTTAAAAACTTGTCTTGACATGTAACGTCGTAATTAAAACGTTACTAAATGTAACCTCCATGCTTCCAATCCTCCATGTTCTTATGTAAATATATCGTCATTATTATTTCTAAAATGAGTTATGTTAGTAAATAAGACATGCGTCTTACGATGTTTTCGTTGTTTTCGTTATTCGTTGTTGTTCGTCAATGTTTTCATTGTTCAAAGACCGCCCTAAAGCAATGTGTTTTTAATAAAATAAAAGCAGTTTTCAAGATTGTTGCCCCGGGAGATTCCCTAACAATGTTGTTTGTTTCTTCAACAACTATTGCTCACATACATGACACAGTATTCCGTGGTTTTATAAATTAGAAAATTTTTACTTATATCATGAAATAAAACAATAGTATTGTTTTGAAACTACTAACGTGACATGTGTAGCGGTCCCGGTTTTGCTCAGCGAGGGGGTGGGGAGGATAGGTCCTCAAAATGCAACACAAGCACTAATATGTCCCTTTATCAATGATAATACTTCTTTCTTCTTTTTTTTTCAAGAGGGCGCCACCTTGTTTTCTAATTGGTGAAGGGGTTGGGCAAGAACAAGGAAAATACCCATACCTAAATTATACTGAGGAAAGATTTTAAATAGTTTCCAACCAAAATGAAAATTTAACTTTTGAATCAACAGTGAATACCACAAGTATACTATCTTAAATGAATACAACCATCCACATTGGGTAAAGAATAAGATTACATCTTACAACTAATGAAAACCCATACTAAAATATTATCTGGTTCAAAATAAGTTCCAAATTTAAATTAACTGGATTAGATTGAGAAAATTCGTTGAGTAACAAAATTGTAATCAAAATCTACTTAGATGAATGTTCAATTTATTTTTAACTAACTGCTAGAAAATTACTGGTCATGACATTAAAACAAAAATATTTCATAAATAGAGTCTGATTTATTATAATTAATCAGTAATCAAAATCTCAATCAAGTAATTGAACCAATTAAGCTAACTTCAATAATCTTAATTTCAAGTAAGAAATTGTCCCCTCAATTGTCCATGGGTTTTACTAAATTATTTTCATACCCAAAAAGCAGAGACAAAATATTCTTAATACTAACATGTAATAGAAATGACAGAATCTTTAAATAACTATACCTTGGCCGCCCACTATAGGTCCCTGAAATGGTTACACATTACAATACACACTCAACCATCATAAACATGGAAATAGACAAGTAAATAATTCAATATATATATATATATATATATATATATATATATATATATATATATATATAATATTATAACAGTGAAATAAAATTAATCAGACTATAGAACAAATACTTTTAACTAATTAGCCTACGCAATTCCAAACAAACAAATTCATCTATATCAGCATATTTGATTTTTGGAAATAATTCATTTCATTTGTTTGCAACATACTAACCGTCAAATATTTATTCTGAAAACAAGAACTATGCTAACATGAGTAACAATCAGGAGCCAATTCATGCTCAGTTGTGCTTGGACTGTTGGTTGAGCCAAGCATTTCAACAAAATTTACTATAAAATTGAATTTACCATATAATTACATAAGGCACGCTGTAAACCACAATTCTTGCTAACCACAAATATCAAATTATATTTAGAAATAATATTTAAAAAATATATTTACTAAGTTAAAATTATTGTACACTTTGCATGTGAGTTTTGTCTTTGCATGTTTAATTCTGGTTGGTAGAAATTCATTTATTAGCTAAGCAAATTTTAGCTTTAAAAATTTACTATTTAATTAGAAGTTGATATCAAAGGTAAAAAATCAATCAAATTATGTAATCAAACTAGAATCAAATATCTTACCTCAGCTAAAATCCACAGTATGAGCTATAGGAGGGAGCAATGTTGGTCACGAAGTGGGTTGCATGTCCTCTTGATGGATGGAGTTCACTCTGAACTCAGAAACAGAGGGGGAAGGGCAAAGCAAAATCTAGCCTGTCTGTAGATAGTTGACGTGAACAAAGAAGGACAAAGTTGAATTGTTTGGTTGGGCCGGCTGGGGCTGCAGCTTTGTTTCACATTCCAGCAGATAAGATAAGAACAGGTTGATCAAGCCTGTTGCCCGTAGCAATAAATTCAACCTTCCTTATTTTGAAAATATAATTTTCCTTGAAAATAAAAATGTTATATCACCCCCTCTCCTTCGAGAAAATTTCCTCAAATTTTCTTCAGCTAATGAAAATACGGCTTCAAATCTGAAGTATGCCAAGTTCCCATGGGACTCCCATTTCCTGACTCAAGGTGATATGTGATCGGGGATATCTTTTTCTTGATAACGTAAGGTACATCAAATTTCGAAAAGAGTTTGGATGATTTGTAGTTAGCAGTATCCGCTTGGGCAAAGTTTCTCTTCCACACTTGCTGTCCTTCCTTGAATTGTTGATCTCTTCTACGTAGGTTGTAACGCTGAGCATTCTTGTCGTAGGCCTTCTTCATCCTCTCTTTGACCTCCTAGAACACTTCTTCCAAGCGTGTTAATTTCTGAAGGTGACCCTCTGTATCGGAGATGTGAGGTAAATCTTCTTCACAAAGATTTCCAAATCCCTCTCCCGATAAGTTGAGATCCTGGCCAAACACAAGAAAAGCTGGGGTGTGTCCAGTAGTCTCGTGGACTGCCGTTCGTAAAGCACAACCAATCTGCAGAAGCTTGACATCCCAATTGCGATGGTTGTCTCCAACATATGATCTGAGCATATATCCAATGGTTCGGTTTAGCCGCTCCGTTGGATTTGCCTGAGGGTGTCGGCTAGGAGTGTAGATAGTTTTCACTTTGTATTCCTGAAGTAAGTTCTTGAATTGCTGACCAATAAACTCGGAGCCATTATCACAGATTACAATGCTCGGGACACCATAGACGAGAAACACATCTTCCTCCAAATGTTTTGATACTAATTTTGCTGTAGCTGCTCTCAATGGAAACAACAAATAATATTTGCTAAAATAATCAACCACAACCATAAGGTACTTGTTTCCTCGTGAAGATCTAACAAAAGGTCCCATCAGATCAAGACTGATTGTTTGCCAGGGTCGGTCTACTACCCGTTGGCTTCCCATTAGTCCTGCTGGTTTTAAAGCATTTGTTTTGGACTGCTGGCATACCCTACAACGAGAGACGTAAGTTGCAGTGTCCTTCCTCATTTTTGGCCAGTAGTATTTCTTCAAAGGTCTATGGTAAGTTTAAAGTTCCCATATGTCCTGAGGTAGGTGCGTCGTGGCATTCCCTAAAGACTTCTGGGCGCTGATCCTTAGGAATAACTTGCTTACAGTCTTCTTTCTCGTCGCCCACAGAGGTAGATGAAGGGATATATTTCCAGAGCTGGTTTTCCACCACCTTCCAAGAAGAAAAGAGATCCGGGTTCTTCTTCGTTGACGCCACCATGCGTAAGTACCATTTGTCCCTAACTGGTTGGATAATTGTGAGGGAGTCAATCGCTGCTTCTGCTGTCACAGATTCCACAGGGTTCCTAGATAAAAGGTCAGGAACAACATGTTCTTTGCCCTTTCGATGCAGTAAAGTAAAGTCAAAAGGTTGGAGTCTAAGTGACCACCGAGCCAATCGCCCTTGAGGGTCCTTTAAATTGTGAAGCCATAAGAGGCTATGATGATCAGTCACAACGACAAAATGTACACCTTCTATGTAGGGGCGGAACTTTTCAATGGACCAGATGACGGCCAAACACTCTCGCTCTGTCGCCGAGAACTTTTGTTCTGTTTTGCTTAATGTTCGGCTTGCGTAAGCAATGACTTTTTCTCCATCTTCTGAAATTTGTGAGAGCACGGCCCCAACACCGAATCCAGAAGCATCACAGGAAATTGTAAACTCTTTTCTGAAATCTGGGCAAGATAGGATTGGTGATTTCACAAGACTGCTTTTTATGTCTTGAAAAGCATCCTGGGCTTCAGGGGTCCACTTGAAGTTCTTGTGTTTCCTTAACATGGAGGTAAGAGGGTACAGACGAGAGGCAAAGTTCGGAATAAATCTCCGGTACCAACTAGCTGTTCCGCAGAACTGACGGACTTCCTTTACTGAACGTGGAGTAGGTATTTCTAAGATAGCCTTCACTTTGTCAGGGTCTACTTTTAAGCCATTAGCATCTACGACGTAGCCCAAATAATGAAGTTCAGATTGGCAAAATCTACATTTGTCTTGGTTTAATGTAAGATTAGCGGCTGCGAGACGTTTGAAGACTTCTTCAAGAACCTCCAGGTGCTTTTCAAAAGTTTGAGTTACTATGATTGCATCATCAAGATAAATAACTGCACATAAATAACTGGAGATAAATGGACATAAGGTTCCAAGTCCATTCCTAAGACATTGTCAACCAAACTTTGCCAAGTAGCAGGAGCGTTATGAAGTCCAAAGGGAAGGACATTGAAATGAAAGAGACCTCTTCCCTGCATAGTGAATGCTGTCTTTTCCTTGCTAGAAGCCTCGAGAGGAATCTGCCAGTAAGCACTCTTGATATCTAAAGCTGACAAGTATCGAGCATCTCTCAAACGGTCCAAAATTGAGGTAATGTGAGGCAAGGGCATCTGCGTGTGACCAAGTTAACTTTTCGGGAATCGACACAAAATCTGCTACCACCACCAGGTTTATCAACCAATATGATTGGTGAAGACCAGGCACTATTTGATGGCTCTACAATACCTTGCTGAATCATCTTATCAAGCTCTGAATAGACAAGTTGTAACCTGGCTGGGGACATGGGGTAATAACGCTGTTTAATCGGAGAAGCGTCTCCGGTATCAATCTTATGCTCCACCAAATGGGATCTTCCTAGCTTATCTCCTTGGTTATTCAGATACTTTTCCAAAAGATTATTTAAATCTTCCTTCTGAACGGTAGTTAACACACTCGAGTCTTGTAATCCAATTGAACAGATCTGATCTCTGGTTGATGGGTTTTCAGAAAATTCCCAAGTCTTCTCGTGGGCATCCATAACAATATGCATTACATTCCAAAAATCTATTCCTAAAATAATTTTCTGAGCTAAAGAGGGTACGACAATTACAGACAAATCCTTCGTTTTATGTGCCAGAGTAATAGGGAGTATAGCTCTTCCAATAATTTTATGTTTCTGGTGATCGGCAGTTTCTACAAATTGGTTTGATAAAGGGTGAATTTTCGCTGGAAATTTATCAAACAACCATATTAAATCTCTACCAATCACAGTACCTGAAGCCCCAGAGTCTAACAGCGCTTTGCAAGAAAATCCAAAAATTCGTATGGTCAGGTAGGGTCTCGGATCATTGACGGAAGTTTCAAGTAGAAAATGTACATTTTCAGATAATGCAGGTGACTCACAATCAGAAATCTCATTCAGGATTAACTTTGGCTGATTGGTCAAGGGAGGCACTCCTAAGTGGACTGAGGAGGCTCCCTTCGTGCCCCGTTTTTTGGATTGCACTTAGGACAATTAGTTTTCCGATAGCCGGTATACCCACAACCATAACAGAAAAGTTTTCTCTCTTTACGACAATTATTGTATAAGTGGACCTCCTCACTACAATTCCAACATTTTGATTTCCTTGGTTCGTTGTTTGAACTTTCTCTGTTATTAAGTGCGAGGATCTGATGGTTGGGATTACTCTTACGCTGATCAATACGAGAATATGCTAAGTCGGGTTCTAAGACTGCACTTGGCTTAGGAGGTGGTTTGCTGTTTGAAGTTCTCAACCGCCCTAATTCTGCCTTACGTCCCATCTGCCTTAGCTCCTCAATAGAAGAAATCACAAACATACAACGTTTGTCCTGTAGATAAATATTTAAATTCTTGAGTATCTGACGGAGTCGCACAGGTTCTGGAACTGGGTTAGAGAGACGACCATATAATCCTTCCATTGAAGCTATGAAAAGATCAATATGTTCTTGTTCACCTTGAGTCCTATTCATGATCTCTTGCAATAACATGTCGTCATAATCGGGTGTTTGGAAAACAAGTTTCATCTCCAAACACAACTGTTCCCATGTACTGATTCTGCCTACAGTCGAACGATACCAAATTAGAGCATTGCCGGAAAATAAATCAACTGCTGATCTAAATAGTTGAGTTTCTGTAATGCCGCGAGCACGACGGAGTTCCTCTACCCTTTGTAAAAAGGCACCAATGCTCTGGCCAGGACCGTTACTAAACTGCAAGCCCCATTTGAAGACAGGCACAGACTTGGTAGCTTCTGCCTTTATACACAATTGCTCATGTTTCGAGCGATTATCTTCTGAAGTGAGGTGAAGTTTTTCTTCAAGGGAACATACTGGAGTAGAGGTAGGTTTACTCTGAGAATCCTTCTTCTCCATTTGGCTATCCAGAAGCTGTTCAGTTTCTTTCTTTGCCTCCCCAGATGTGCTCTCTCTGTCCACAAGCTCCGCTGAAGTACTTCCACTTTTCTTCTCATCTTCTTTTAGTTTTTCCCCTTTATCTTCTTGATCTTCAGAAGTGTTCTGCTTCTTCGGCACCTTTGATGGAAGAGCCAGGAAATCATCCAACAAAGTTTTTGATTTTTGTAGTAGGCCGCTCCTCTTTTCTGCAGCTTCATCATCTTCTTCCTTATCCACAGGTATACGCTCAACTCGTTGGTAGAGATGTAAAAGACGAGCCGAAAGTCTACGAAACTCATTATCTTTTGTATTTCCTTCATAATCTTCAACCAGTTTTGAAAGATCGTGAAATTTTTCCGCACACATCTCCAGTTCTATTTCTACATCCATATTCTTGAGATATTCATCCCTAATCTCAACCTTATCAACCAAAGCTTGAGAAAGCCTAGACCTCAATTTTTCAGCATTGCCTGTAGTGGATAAACCTCTTATCTTCAACTCGTATTCATTTTCACTGCGACGTAAATAATTTGGATTCATCATTCTAGCAGATACTAAATTCAAGTATGGAGGGACAATGTTCATACAATTTCCACAAATTACATTTTAAACAGTAGTAACATCAACAGTCAAAACAACAATAACAACCACCTAAGTCCTGTAGAGACTATCAAGAGAGAAAATATTAATAAATAGCAGGATATTAAACAACACTAAATTCAATCTTGAAATTCCAAATAAACTGAGTTTCCAAGATTTCTCTAATTGGCCTAATCCACAATAAAAAGTCAAATATCTTCAACAGATTGCAAAAATAAATCAAGTTTCCAGGCCCCACGTTGCACGCGCCAAAAATGTAGCGGTCCCGGTTTTGCTCAGCGAGGGGGTGGGGGGATAGGTCCTCAAAATGCAACACAAGCACTAATATGTCCCTTTATCAATGATAATACTTCTTTCTTCTTTTTTCAAGAGGGCGCCACCTTGTTTTCTAATTGGTAAAGGGGTTGGGCAAGAACAAGGAAAAGACCCATACCTAAATTATACTGAGGCAAGATTTTAAATAGTTTCCAACCAAAATGAAAATTTAACTTGTGAATCGACAGTGAATACCACAAGTATACTATCTTAAATGAATACAACCATCCACATTGGGTAAAGAATAAGATTATATCTTACAACTAATGAAAACCCATACTAAAATATTATCTGGTTCAAAATAAGTTCCAAATTTAAATTAACTGGATTAGATTGAGAAAATTCGTTGAGTAGCAAAATTGTAATCAAAATCTACTTAGATGAATGTTCAATTTATTTTTAACTAACTGCTAGAAAATTACTGGTCATGACATTAAAACAAAAATATTTCATATATAGAGTCTGATTTATTATAATTAATCAGTAATCAAAATCTCAATCAAGTAATTGAACAAATTAAGCTAACTTCAATAATCTTAATTTCAAGTAAGAAATTGTTCTCTCAATTGTCCATGGGTTTTACTAAATTATTTTCATACCCAAATAGCAGAGACAAAATATTCTTAATACTAACATGTAATAGAAATGACAGAATCTTTAAATAACTATACCTTGGCCGGCCACTATAGGTCCCTAAAATGGTTAAACATTACAATACACACTCAACCATCATAAACATGGAAATGGACAAGTAAATAATTCTATATATATACATATATAATATTATAACAGTGAAATAAAATTAATCAGACTATAGAACAAATACTTTTAACTAATTAGCCTACGCAATGCGCTGAAGTTCCGATGAATCGTGGAGAACACAATTAGGTCCCACACTAAGTTTCACAAGTAGATAAGGCAGTTCTAATAATCCAAAAATTCTGGCAGGCCTTGAGTCCCAAAATCCACAGTCAAATTGAATTGGATTAATTAAGTTAGACTGGTACCAGAAAAAAAAACAATTATAAGTTGCAGGTAAGTTCATTAAAGAGACAAAATGGTTGCCACTTATCGGTACGTAGGTCCAGGTCGGTTAACAGTCGACACCAGGCCAGGTAAGTGTCCAGGTCCACACATCAGGTAGGGGACAGCTAGGCGTAGCAACAGGTAAGTAGCCACGGTAGATAGCCCCAGAAGGTAGTCACAGGTAGGTATAGGAAGGTGTTCCAAAGGGAGTGGTCACCGACAATTAAAGCTCCCAGAGAGATCCCTGAGCACAAGGTAGTAATAGAAACTAGGTATAATAATCTAGGCTCAGTTAAAATGTATAGAAACCCAACATCATTTAAAAGAATTTTAACTTTTAATAAAAGTTGATAATTTAAATTCATAATTTCCACAGACTTAATTAATTAATATTTTCTTCAGCTGTCTTAGTAATTATCATCATTTAGATGTTCCCAATCCAACAAAACTTTTATAAGAATTAACGTTAGAACAATTTATTGTAGTTCAAAATACGGTTAAAACAAAATTATCATTATATTACATGAAACCGTTTTGTTCTAACTAATACAAATTATTATTTTATCTCTAATATTTCATATAAAAAATTCAAAGATATACACATAATCTGAAAACATTTAAAACTACTTGACAGTATCACATTTATTTATAATTGCCACATCTAAGTAACATTTAACACTTAACATATATTCCATGAAATAATTTACTTTAATAAAAAAATGTCCAAACAGATTCATCTATATCAGCATATTTGATTTTTGGAAATAATTCATTTAATTTGTTCGCAACATACTAACCGTCAAATATTTATTCTGAAAACAAGAACTATGCTAACATGAGTAACAATCAGGAGCCAATTCATGCTCAGTTGTGCTTGGACTGTTGGTTGAGCCAAGCATTTCAACAAAATTTACTATAAAATTGAATTTACCATATAATTACATAAGGCACGCTGTAAACCATTCTTGCTAACCACAAATACCAAATTATATTTAGAAATAATATTTAAAAAATATATTTACTAAGTTAAAATTATTGTACACTTTGCATGTGAGTTTTGTCTTTTCATGTTTCATTCTGGTTGGTAGAAATTCATTTATTAGCTAAGCAAAGTTTAGCTTTAAAAATTTACTATTTAATTAGAAGTTGATATCAAAGGTAAAAAATCAATCAAATTATGTAATCAAACTAGAATCAAATATCTCACCTCAGCTAAAATCCACAGTATGAGCTATAGGAGGGGGCAATGTTGGTCACGAAGTGGGTTACATGGATGGAGTTCACTCTGAACTCAGAAACAGAGGGGGAAGGGCAAAGCAAAATCTAGCCTGTCTGTAGATAGTTGACGTGAACAAAGAAGGACAAAGTTGAATTGTTTGGTTGGGCCGGCTGGGGCTGCAGCTTTGTTTCACATTCCAGCAGATAAGATAAGAACAGGTTGATCAGGCCTGTTGCCCGTAGCAATAAATTCAACCTTCCTTATTTTGAAAATATAATTTTCCTTGAAAATAAAAGTGTTATACATGTTGCATGAAACAGCCACAAACAGTCTTGACCTCGCAGCTTTATGTCGAGTGGATTTAATACTTAATCGTTGAATAGTCGGTTTATCTTCTATACAGATTAATAGCATTGTAACATTGCTATTTTCTATCGTTGTTTCATCTTCTGGAAGTTTAAACTGCAATACTAAAATCCAAAGCTTTGGCAATGAAAACAATTAAATAGAATTTTTCAGTTAATGAAAACATTTTGTAAAAGAACATTCGTCAAAGAAGTTGCTACAATTTGGGAAACAAAATTGTTTTCCCCGCCAACAAAGCTGTTCAACAGATGTTCCCCAATGCGTCTAATGAGATTTATGAGCTTTATGAGCTTTTGGGCAATAGAATGCTGCAGGAAATGTGTTTCAACAGGAATGTCAATATTGCTCTGCTCCACTCTCCAATTATGTGCCAGCCCACTTCACTTACATTTCCCTCCTATCTAATTTGATTTACAGTGTTTATCTAGACAAATTTTAAAGCATCAGTGGTGTAAAATGTCCTCATTAATTTCATAACAAACTCGACATCACCAACAACGAATTAAGAAAAAACATTTTTAAGATGATAGAATTTCCATATATACAGGAAGGTTTTAATTCCTCATATTTGGTTTCCTATAGGAAAGAACTAGAAGGAGGAAACTGCTGATCGTGGAGTATAAAGCTGTCAGATTTATATAAATAGTAATTTTTCTTTGATACTTGAAAGTGACATAAACCCCCCGTTAACATAAGAAAATCATGCTTTTATTTAAATTTTACAAAGTAATTTTTGCCCCCCCGATTTTATATTTTGCTCTCCCCCCGCTTTTGCCCACCCTTCGATTTTATAATTGTTCGCCCCCCCTTCGATTTTATATTTTTTTGCCCTCCACCCGTTTCTATATTTTTTCTCCCCCCCGATTTTTATTTTTCCCCCAATTTTATATTTTGATCCCCCTCTCTTCGATTTTTTGTTTTTATTTTATGTTCCCCCATTTTATATTTTTACCCCTCGATTTTATATTGTTTTGCCCCCCTGATTTTATATGTTGCTCTCCCGCCACTTTTGCCCACCCTTCGATTTTATAATTTTTTGCCCCCCTGCGATTTTATATTTTTTTGCCCTCCACCCGTTTCTATATTTTTGCTCCCCACCCGATTTTTATTTTACCCCCAATTTTATATTTTGCTCCCCCTCTCTTCGATTTTGTATTTTTATTTTATGTTGTCCCCCCTACAATTTTATATTTTTGCCCCTATTATGTTATATTTTTGCTCCCCCCTTCGATTTAAATTTTTACCAACCCCCGCCCTTCACCCCTTCAATTTTATATTTTTAATTTATGTCCCCCCATTTTATATTTTTGCCCCCCCCCGATTTTACATTTTTCGCCCCCCCATTTTATATTTTTATTTTATGTCCCCCCATTTTATATTTTTGCCTCCCCTGATTTTATATTTTTTGCCCCCCCCGATTTTTATTTTTGCCCCCTCCCGATTTTATATTTTGTTCCCCCCCCGATTTATATATTTTGCTTCCCCTCTCTTCGATTTTAATTTTATGTTGTACACCCTCTATTTTATATTTTTTGACCCCCTATTTTATATGTTTACAATAAACAACAATAAAATCCCCCGATTTTATACTTTTGCTCTCCCCCATTTTTATTTTTGCCCGACTCCCAATTTCATAGTTTGCTCCCCCCCTCCCTCTTCGATTTTTTATTTTTATTTTAAGACCCCCTCTATTTTAAATTGTTGCCCCCTCGATTTTATATTTTTACTCTCCCCCCCCCCGGTTTTTATTTTTGCACCCCCCGATTTAATATTTTGCTCCCCCCCTAATTTTATATTCATGCCCCGTTACCATCACCCCCATATTTTTTGTACTTGAGTTCTTTTACTTCTAAAAGCGAATCCAAAGTGTTACATGTACCGATTTGGAGTCGCAAACCGTCTACTACCCGTTACTACGCCGCTTATTACCCGACAGAGTTCCTCGACTTAGCAAAAGGACCCGAACTATCTGCCAGTATATTTTGTTAACTTTTATTAAATTGTGCATTAAACGTGTAAAATATAATTTGAATATTGTAAAATAATGTGGATTGTTATTTGCTTTAGTTAATCTACCATTTATATACAACCCGTACGAGGGACGGGTACACAGCTAGTTTAAAATAAAAGCATGATTTTCTTATATTGCCGGGGGGTTTATGTCACTTTCAAGTCTCAAGGATATATATTATGTGTGTGTGTGTGTGTGTGTGTGTGTGTGTGTGTGTGTGTGTGTGTGTGTGTGTCCGCGAGCACGATAACTCTCGTAAAAATTGTTCGATTTTGACGAAACTTAGTATAAACGTGTAATGTAGCATTTATGACATTAAATTCAAAAACCAGACAGATCGACCTGTCCGAAGGGGTATTTTGGAGGGGTTTTGTACCCCGAAAATGGGTTTTTGAGTTTTTACTTATAATTTTTAAATATCAAATTTTAGTTTTTTCATTGGAATTAGCTTTAAAAGACGCAGAATTTGATGTTTTGATCACTGCTCAACGTCAAATGGTTACAGAGATATTGAAAGTGCTAAACATAGTACGTTGGCCAATGTTATTCGTATGGGGAATAAGAAAAATTGTATATCTCGCTTATTTATCAACTTATCCTGATAAAACTTGGTATATTGATATACCATATCATATCGTTGTGGTCTATTGATATATGCACTAAAAACCTTTTTTTGCCGACAGTTCCCGCAACAGCAAACCTGCGTACTCAGCTCCCATGTTATTCCTATGGGGAATAAGTAAGTGGTATGTCCCTTAATTATGAACATAAATTAATACAATTTGGTATGTAGCTTTACCTTCTTCAGTTATATTGATATTTGTATAAAACCCCATTTTTGTGTTCCTTGCTTCAGCAACACTTCATACTCAGCCGCCATGTTATTCTTATGGAGAATAATTAAAATGTCATAAATCTTTTATTTATGAACGATGAATTGATGAAACTTGGTATGTGACTTTATGTAGTATTAAGATACATATATATGCATTGTAAACTCGCTGAGTACGCAGGTTTGCTGCTACGAGGGTATTTTTTTATTCCTTGTAGTTGATGTCGAGTTTGTTGTGAAATTAATGCGGACATTTTTACCCCACTGATGCTTTAAAATGTTTCTAGATAAACATGGTAAAAGAAATTAGACAGGAGGGGAATGTAAGTGAAGTGGGCTGACACATGATTGGAGAGTGGAGCAGAGCAATATTGACATTCCTGTCGAAACATATTTCCAGCAGCATTCTCTTGCCCAAAAGCTCATAAAGATCATAAAGATCATTAGACGCATTGGGAAACATCTGTTGAAACAGCTTTGTTGGCGGGGAAAACAATTTTTCCCCCAAATCGTAGCAATTTCTTTCACGAATGTTTGTAAAGCAAAATGTTTTCATTAACTGAAAAGTTGCATTTAATTGTTTTTATTGCCAAAGCTTTGGATTTTAGTATTGCAGTTTAAACTGCCGTAAGGTTAATAACGATAGAAAATAGCAATGTTACAATATGCTATTAATCTGTAGTACCTGGGGGCCGAGCATTTCTCGGGGGAAGGCCAGTCAGTGTTTTTAGATGACTTGGAGTAATATGTCACCACTTCTCCCTACTGATAATCAGATTTGTATAACTCATTTGTATCTTTTCTACATTTTAAAGGTCACTCCAGTTGTTATTTATAGCTCAATGTCACTTTGATTTATTTTACAACTCTATATATGTAATCTTCACTCAAACCGTTTAATCTCTGCTCTCAGGAAACCACATGTTAATAATCATAAACGACATGAGTAATTCTTTGACAGTTCCCTGGTTGATTATGAACAGCTGTTACAATTATTTTGTTTTGATTTGAAACTCCATAAGCCCAATGTTAATTTTTTTAACTTTTAATTTTAGTTGTTTTACATTATTTGATTTTTCCTGAGGATGAGGCCTGCCTAGAACGTATTTTTATCCCAGAAATTAGTTATTTTGAACATTTGAAGGAAATCGTTGGAGCAGTTTTTGAGATCAGTGTCGCAAGCAAGCATACAAGCAAACCTTACTCATATTAGAGTATAGGATAGAAGATAAACCGCCTATTAAGCGATTGAAGTGATTGGAAAATCATCTTGAAAAGCATTAAATTCACCAATAAACTTTGTAAAATTTTAAATAAAAGCATGATTTTCTTATGTTACCGGGGGGTTTATGTCACCTTCAAGTCTCAAAGAAAACTTACTATTTATAATAAATCTGACAGCTTTATACCCCACGATCATAATAAATCCCCTCTCCATATTAAATCCACTTGACATAAACCTGTGAGGTCACGATCATTATTGGGTGTTTCATGTTTTATTAGTAGTTTAAAACCTATACTATTGTTTTATTTCATCATACAAATAAAAAATGTCTAATTTATGAAATCCCTGAAATATTGTGACACGTATGTGAGCAATATTTGTTGAAGAAACAACAACACTGTTAAGGAAATCTCCCGGGGCGACAATCTTGAAAACCGCATTTATTTTCTTAAACGCACATTGCTTCAGGGTGGTCTTTGAACTGCGAAAATATTGTACGACGTAAATCTTATTTGTTAATATAACTCCTTTTAGAAATAATAATGACTCAAGACTTATATAAGAACATGGGAGACACACGAAGTACTTATGACGTTACTTCTTAAGACAGGTTTTTAGGCCAATATCGTGTTCTTGATTTATTGCCAACATCATTACAGTTGGTTTTGAATAAGAAATAAACATCATGTAAGCTCGCTACTTTTGTTAAATATTAGTGTTATGGTTTTTATTATTTTGTCATACTATTCCTGTCATATTATTATTTTCACGTATTTTAGTAATATCAATAACAGTAGCAATAAATGTATTAATAACCAGAAGGAAAAAGTAAGAATAGATACAACTCAAAATGTGTTTATGTATTTTCAAGCATATTGCTAGTTTTTTTTGTATATATATATATATATATATATATATATATATATATATATATATATATATATACACACTGGAATAAAATGTGTGATAAAACCATTGTATATATATATATATATATATATATATATATATATATATACAGTGGTCTTATCACAAATTTTATTTTGAATTAACTGTTAGAAATTTCAACACAAAGATTATTTGCAGTGGGAACGTATTTGTCTCAGGCTGGGAATCAAATTATAAACCTCAGTTATTAGCCTATTACATATATTTTGCAGGATAAATTTAATTTAAGATACCTAGTTTTAAAGACTAAGTGGAATTCAGATTGAAAAATAAAATCAAATGCAGGATTACATACATTTTCTGACAAAACAGTTCAAATTAATACTGCCACCTCTCATGACGACATGTTTATGAATTTCAAAGTTCCAACAACAGGTCTAACAAAATATTCACTCCATATTTTTTCAAAATAAAAATAAAATAATAAAAAGTTCTACACAATAGAGTTCTACACAAGAGACATTCGACACTCAATACATAAAAATACATTCCCATTTCACGTACGAGTCGGAGTCAGAGACGAATTACCGGCCGACTCGTGCTTGTAATGTAATTTCCATTCGTCCCTTAGCTAAGTTTCACTACCACGTCATTACTGTAAACTTTATTATAATAGTATAGAGCAGTAACATGTATGTGTGTTCACCCTGATAAGGTGAAAGAAAATCACTGACTCATTAGAAAATAAAACAAAACTAAACAAGGTGCACTGTGTAGTGAAAGAATATGATGAGTAAAGACTTATTCCGCTGTAAGATTGACGTTATAGCATTGGCGGATTTTGGGGTGCGATAACATTTGGTAATAAATTTACTCAGAGTATATAAAAAATAAATTGTAATAATTTAAAATACAAGTAAAACTTGGTGAACACGAAAATTAACTAATACTGTACAGTGTATTTCTACGGTGATACAACTATTTTAAATGGATACTACATAGTTGTAGATTTTTTTTTAAGTTGAGCTAAAGAACAACATTAATTTACACAGTATTAGCACACAACAAGGACGTTTTTTCAATTTCAAATTCAACAATTACAATATTTTGCTCAGTTCTGCTAGTTATACATCAAGTGAGTGTCAATAAACTGGGACAAAGGTTCTTATATAATTTAGCTGTCCTATTTTCAGTGGACTTTTATAAAGTTATAACACCACCCTTTTATCCTATACTCTAATATGAGTAAGGTTTGCTTGCTTGCGTGCTTGCTTGCTTGCGACACGGATCTCAAAAACGGCTCCAACGATTTCCTTCAAATGTTCAAAATAACTAATTTCTGGGATAAAAATAAGTTCTAGACAGGCCTCATCCCTAGGAAAAATCAAATAATGTAAAAAAAACTAAAATGAAAAGTTAACAAAATTAACATTGGGCTTATGGAGTTTAAAATCAATACAAAAGAATTGCAACAGCTGTTCATAATCAACCAGGGAACTGTCAAAGTAATACTCATGTTGTTTATGATTATTAACACGTGGTTTCCTAAGAGCAGAGATTAAAAGATTTGAGTTAAGATTACATATATAGAGTAGTAAAATAAATCAAAGGGACATTGAGCTATAAATAACAACTGGAGGGACCTTGAAAATGTAGAAAAGAGGCAAATGAATAGTACAAATCTGATTATCAGTAGAGGGGGGAGTGGTGAAATATTACTACAAGTCATCTAAACAAATTGACTGGCCTTCCCCCGAGCAAAGCTCGGCCCCCCAGGTACTTTTACTATAAACAAACCATTCTTGGATACTACCATACAGTGACCAGATGCCTAATTTTTATTCAGTGAAATGAAATAGAGGTGTTTTTCTTAATGTTTTACATTTAGCCAGTGCACGTCATGAAAATATGACTAATTAAATTTTTGGCTGGTCCACTTAGGAAAATTTTTTAAAAGATATTATTACATTAATTGTATAGATAACTAAGGGAGAATTAAATAATATTGGATAGTTTAAAAATATGCTACGAGCGAAAATAGGTATGAGGTTTGATGCAGTTACAGATGAGTTTCCGACCAAAATTTGTTTTTCATCTTGTATCTCTATATAAAAATATATTCGTTACAATCAAACATGTATGAAACGTCATACTTAACTTTTACCCTTCCACTATGTAACTAGGGAAACCAATCCCGGGATCCCCACCAAATTTCGTCTCTTAGCAATCCCGGATATTAGATTCCAACCCCGAGATTTTCGGGATTATGAATATATGTCAAAACAGAGATATAACAAAGGTTTTTGAATATTATAAATACAATTTGTAATTTAAATTAATTGCAAAACAGTCAAAGAAATTTAAAAGCTGAAATTTATTCAATTTAATTCACATCAGTTTAAATAACTAAATATTTGTTATGAGTATCGTTTAATAATACTCGGTTGTTATATTGCAAGTTTCAAGAGGATTATGTTTTTTTTTTTTTTTCATTAATAATACATATCATTTTAGAATGCATGATAAGTTTACTTTGTTACATTATACAAGTCGTATCATTATCAGAGAATCCCTCGTCAAAATATCATTTATTTTTCATTCTAGGCCTGTACAATATGTTATTAAATATTTTATGTTTCTATTTATGTGTCATGAAATATAAATAGCCATTTCTTAGTATTTACAGAATAAACACTGAGTAAAGCTTCATTTCGATATCCAGTTCCATTTTTATACTAGATAGAACCAAGAGTGTTGTTAAAGTAGGTTTATAAATATCTACTGAGCAACCGTTTTGCGTTAAGTGCAAAGGTGTGTTCGTGGTACCGTAAAATAATTCACCATGGCAAATGCCAGTCACAAAACAATATACACTATGTACTGCATGCACAGGTCATTCCGACAAATGGTTTAAATTACTTTTTCTGCCCGTGATCCTATTCGTCTTAAATATACGCGACCGGTTTCAAGGTTGTTTATTACCTCATCTCCAGGCTACAATTCATGTATGTTATTCACTCTCAAGAGATCGTCGAATATTAAAAACACAATGCATTAAACAAGCATGACACGGACGCACGCAATAAATACCCCCGTCGCAGCAAACCTGCATACTCAGCGAATTTCCAATGAATTATAACACACTAAGCCACTTAACAGGATTCATAAGAAATATATTCACAAACAAGCGATATTTAAAATATTAATTATTCTCCATAAGAATAACATTGGGGATGAGTACGCAGGTTTGCTGCAACAAGGAACACAGAATAATGGGGTTTTATGCAAAATATCAATAGAACTCAGCTAAGTGAAGTCACATACCAAGTTTCATCCATATACATTCATAAATAAGCGATATATAACACTTTAATTATTTTCCATAAGAGTAACATGGGGACCGAGTACCTAGGTTTGCTGCTACGGGAACCATAGGTGAAAAATTGTTTTTTTGTGCAAACAACAATAAACCACAACCAGATGAAGCTATATACCAAATTTCGTCAGTTTATGTTCATAAATAAGCGAGATATACAATTTTTCTTTTTCTCCATAAGAATAACATTAGACAACGTACTGTGTTTAGCACTTTCAATATCTCAGTAACCAATTGACGTAGAGCAATGATCAAGATACCAAATTGTTTGTTTTTTTATGCTGAATTCAATGGTGAAAATTAAAATTTGATTTTAATAAAAATTACATGTGGAAACCCCAAAAAACCCATTTTTAGGGTACAAAACCCCCCTTCGGATGGTGCGATTCGTCTGGTTTTCGAACTCGTTCAAATAAATGGTACTTTACACGTTTTACCAAATTTCATTAAGATCGGACCTTTTTTACGAGAGTTATCGTGCTTACGGACACATATATATATACATATATACAAATTTGAACGAATGGTGTTTTTGGCATCTGGGGACCTCAAAATGAAAAGTTATCATGGTCTCGGGCTTAAGTCTTACCATGAGACCTACGGTAATAGCTTCTTCCCTATATGGGAAATTCGCTAAAAAGAATTATAAACTGAACATTGACATGGGTGTTTGGCCAAACTAAATCACGACGACGGCGTGCGCGGTTGTGTGACAATATTGAGGGCGAATAGGATAACTGACAGAAAAAGATAATTTAAACCGTTTATGTAATCAGAAAACAATCCTGGGCCATACTAACACAAAAATGAATTTCTTAACATTTTAAACAATGTAAAAATAATTTTTCCTAGCAGCTATCTGATTAAATAGATTCCAAATTTGAACAACATTGCCTAGATATATTACAATGTTATGACTTATTAACGTTAAACATGAAAAATTAAAAATAAATTTGTCACCTTTATTTGTACGAATATTAACTTTAATCCCGGGATTGGTCCCGGGATCCTGGGATTCTTCAATGTAATCCCGAAATCCCGGGATTGAAAATATAATCCAGGATTGGACTCCCTAGATGTAACCCACAGTAATAGCTTACCCATAGAGTAAATTCTCTGAAATCAGTAAATCATTTATACAAATGCACGAAGTATATGCTATATGTTGTGTGAATGTATGAATATGTGAATTATTTGGGTACAAAAGTTAGCAGCCACCAGACAAAACATCTCCAAAACTATTCTTAATCACTCAAACACTCATGTTTTAGAAAGCAATCACTGTAAATAAAACGAACAAATGAAAACTTGCAAACCAAATATGACACAGGGTTACTTATTGACATAAATAGGACGAAGCCAAAATAGACAGTCTCGAAGGCTTCTCAAACTATACTCACAAGTTCAAGCAAACTCGCGTTGAATTGTATGAACACATTGTTACATGACATTGTATTGATCGTATTTCTATATTAATTGCTATTATCTTGTTTACAGTTAAACGTTTATTCTTTGATTTTTTTTAAGAGTTAAAAGCATTTTTAACTTATAAACTATAGTTCCAAAGTTTTTTCAGATTATCACTTGTATAAACAATAATAAAATAGTAACAATAATAAATAAGCAAACTGTGTTAATAGTAGTCAGAAGAAAATAATCTTAAAGCCACCTCCTTAATGATATCATAATTAATTAGTGTTTGACTGAGAACCTCTCAGTTTTTCTCGGTTTATGTTATGAACATATATAAAATAAGTAACATTCATTCATTCCTATTCATATAATAGGTAACATTCATTACTGTCACTCTCGTTAACGTCATTAATATCGCACTCATAATGTTTATTCGATGGTTACTACCTGCTACAAAACTTGGGGCAATCACCGACTGCGGCAAATGTAATTATAAAATAAAACTAAATATATAAATCATAAACTAAATACCCCCGTCGCAGCAAACCTGCGTACTCAGCGATTTTCCAATGCATTTATATGTTTCTCACTCCTACATAAAGCCACTTGCCATGTTTGACAAAAATACATTCATAAATAAGTGATTTATAACATTTTATTTATTCCGCATAAGAATAACATTAGGACTGAGTACGCAGGTTTGCTACAACGAGGAAGATAAGAAATGAGTTTTTATGCAATTATCAATATAGCTCAACTAGGTGAAGCGACTTACCAAGTTGTATTAATTTATGTTCATAATTAAGGGAGATATGAAACTTTACTTATTCTCCTTAAGAATAACATTAGGGCTGAGTATGCAGGTTAGCTGATACGGGGACAACCAATAAAACATTTATTTTTTGTGCAAATATCAATATACCAGTACAACGTGAAGCCACATACCACGTTTCATCAATATACATTCATGAATAATCCAGATATCAAATTTTATTTATTCTCCATAAGGATAACATTGGACAACGTACTGTGTTTAGCACTTTGAATATCTTTGCAACGGTTTGATGTAGAATCACAATTTAAACACCAAAATGATTGTTTTGTGGAGCTGAAGTGATTGGTAAAAGCAAATGTGAAGTTGAAAGTAAAATTAACTGAGGAAAAGCTAAAAACCTTTTTCCCTTAAGATTAACATGGGAGATTATATGAGCATGTTTTTTGGATTTTCTTCCGCAACCACTTAACCTAGGTTAATAATTTAAAATACTATATTATTTGTTTAAGCTCTATAAGATGGTCAAAACCAAAATTAAGTGTTTTAAAAATTTTAGAATGAAAAATGCAAAAAACTGATTTTTGGAAAATTTAAAATCCCCATAAACCCCCTTCCCATCGTCCGATTTTTCCGGTTTTCGAACTTAAAGTCATAAATGGCACTTTACACATTTGAGCCAAATTTCATCGAAATCCGATGATTTTTACTCAAGTTATCGCATTCACGGACAAATATATATATATATATATATATATATATATATATATATATAATTCTAAATACAGTAGATTTAAAATACCTGAGTACCCTTAGGTACTCTTAGAATTATAATTATAGTAGCCCTATTAAATGAACTGAAAATATCAATAGATATTATATATATATATATATATATATATATATATATATAAATTTGAACGAATAGTGTTTTTGGCATCTAGGGACCTCAAAACAAAAAGTTATCATGGTCTCGGGCTTAAGTCTTACCATGAGACCTACGGTAATAGCTTCTTCCCTATAGGGTAAATTCGCTAAAACAATTACTTAAAAAAAATTAAAAACTGTCTTTATAAATACATTTGAACCAGACTGATTAGTATTCTTGTTCAAGGAAGGAAGCTTTACCTGATCGTCTGTCGGGTAGTTAGCTCTTCCTCCAGTGATTTAATTTGAAATTTTCAACTTTTGATAAATCAAAGTTTAGTTTGATTATTTTTCATCAGCTTTAATATATTGCCAAATGAAATGAGTATATGTGAAATTTTAAGTCAAACCAACAGAAGGACGCAATTAAAAGTATTTATAACATAAATTCAGTACGTCAGTAGAATACATTCTATACATTTTAAATATTGTGTTATAATATTACTAATACTAATGTCAATGCATTTACTTATTGTGTAATGATATATTTATAGCGAGATATGAAGTAAGTAAAAGACTAAAATATAAGGTAATTTTTCATAAACTATTTAGTAATAATCCAAAGGGACTCTACACATATTACGTAACGTACTTAAAAGGGGTGGTAAATGGAGAAACGCTGCCACATTTGAGAGACAGGAGGTTTGGCTCTGAATAGATTGGTTGTATGTTTTTACAACACAAAATCTAAAAAATAAAATTCTAGTTAAAGGTATTAATTTCTAATATATGAGAAATGTATAATTGTATTAATTTAATAAAATACGGTTTTTTGTTTGTTTTTTTAGAATTGTTGTAAAATGTCACGGTAACAGTACGTTTTAAAAGTATGTATTCGTAAAGTAAGAACATTTCTGTGTTGAAAACTCAATGCGTTTTATCATACAAATTGGGTTTTAAGCAAATTAAAAAAGTTCCAGGTCAATGTTCAGCTGAGTTGCAAAATGAAATACGTGCTGATTCAGTCAACGATCAGTAGTTGGATTCAATCAGTTTTTCAACTTAATGCGCAATCTTGCGTTACATTAATTTCATGACGTGATTCACTTTTCACTCCCTAAATTGAAGAATTTTAATAACTGTATCGCGTTTATTGAATGGGTTTGTCATTACTAAAAAAGTTAACAACAAACTTTGAGATAAACAATGTTTATCATAAAGATTTTTGTAAATTGTTAATAGCCATATCATGAAATTAGGATGAGACAGTTATCACAGATATCACATTCGTTTATTAAAACAATAATAATTTTCATGTGATAAGATTTCCCGACAAACCTTTAAGAATATAAATAATGAAATGCATTTATTTTAATTTAAGAATGATTTATATCATAATTAGTTTTATATTAATTAATCCAAACACAGCCATTGAACCTCCAACTCAGTAAATTATGATCTCTAAGTTGCTCTTAAAGATTAAAACTTTTTCCATTAAGCGTGAAAGGTTGACGTATCAAAATAATATGCTTAAACCCCCCCCCCTTCCCCTCGAATAAGATTCACCATTTATTTTCCGTATAAAGATGACCCAAATATTTTCTAAAAGTGGAGTTAAAATTATTATTATTTATCTCAGAATAATTATTTTTGTTAGCTATCTTCACAGCTAGGGCGAAATTCTTTAGAAACATATAATGTCATAAAAACAATTTTGGGGTCTACAACAAGCGTCTGAAGACTATGGCTTCATACGGATTGCTCCCCTCTAGCCAGTAGATCCAGCAACATACGGATTGCTCCCCTCTAGCCAGTAGATCCAGCAACATACGGATTGCTCCCCTCTAGCCAGTAGATCCAGCAACATACGGATTGCTCCCCCCTGGTCGTGGTGAAATAACCAAGCCAAATTTCTGCCCTGACCGTACTTAAAGCCACGGCACTTAAATATTACATTCATTATTTTATATAATTTGTGACAATTTCATATTAATCATTTGTGATAGTCATTTTGATTTGTAATACCATTTCATTTGATTGTTCTATTGCCATAAACCGCAGGTTTTGATGGATTAAAATTTGACAATTATGGTATTTACAATGTTAAATCAGGCCAGAGTTAGTTTTTGGCTATTAGTGTACATGTTTTTAAAAAGCATTAGTGCAATGTTTTTAAAAGGAGTCTCATGTTCTCAACTGGATTCCTTGAAATGGTCGTTTTTCTCATGGAAAAACTGTTCTTTATTGTAAATACGATTTATATTTTATGTAAACATAACTAATTTTTAAACACTACGACATTAAATATGAATTTAGTTTAGATAGGTACATTCTGATCCAAAATATGGACAAGCATTCCAGCACGGCCAGGGGGAGCAATACGTACATTGTCGCTCGTTAAGATCATACCTGGTTTTCAGGGGGAGCAATTCGTATGTCGCTAGCGCGGCCATCCAGGGGGGAGCAATACGTATATTGTCGCTCGTTAAGATCATACCTGGTTTTCAGGGGGAGCAATTCGTATGTCGCTAGCGCGGCCATCCAGGGGGGAGCAATACGTATATTGTCGCTCGTTAAGATCATACCTGGTTTTCAGGGGGAGCAATTCGTATGTCGCTAGCGCGGCCATCCAGGGGGGAGCAATACGTATATTGTCGCTCGTTAAGATCATACCTGGTTTTCAGGGGGAGCAATTCGTATGTCGCTAGCGCGGCCATCCAGGGGGGAGCAATACGTATATTGTCGCTCGTTAAGATCATACCTGGTTTTCAGGGGGAGCAATTCGTATGTCGCTAGCGCGGCCATCCAGGGGGGAGCAATACGTATATTGTCGCTCGTTAAGATCATACCTGGTTTTCAGGGGGAGCAATTCGTATGTCGCTAGCGCGGCCATCCAGGGGGGAGCAATACGTATATTGTCGCTCGTTAAGATCATACCTGGTTTTCAGGGGGAGCAATTCGTATGTCGCTAGCGCGGCCATCCAGGGGGGAGCAATACGTATATTGTCGCTCGTTAAGATCATACCTGGTTTTCAGGGGGAGCAATTCGTATGTCGCTAGCGCGGCCATCCAGGGGGGAGCAATACGTATATTGTCGCTCGTTAAGATCATACCTGGTTTTCAGGGGGAGCAATTCGTATGTCGCTAGCGCGGCCATCCAGGGGGGAGCAATACGTATCCTCCCTAAGACTACATAGATGAAACCACAAAAAAAATCAATAATATTATCTTAATGTTAATAATCACTTCTAACATTTCAATATTCAGTTAGTGACTTATTAAGTCAATTTAACAAGCTGGCTTTATATACTGGGTTATATAAATTATTGTTATTGAGGTATTTTGAAATTTGGTTTGATTTAGCATTCTCACTGCGCTTATTATGACTTGTTTATTACATCGCACGATTGATACCACACTATATGTTCTGTTAGTCGAAGAATGTTCTGCAATAGCATGTAATTATATAGCATCAGTAATATTTGTATGCACAGGAATACATAAGTGATCGAATATCGTTCTTTTTTATTGTTATTTACATATTATGAAATGATAGATCACAAGTTTGACATTTACAAATTTTATATTATACATTTCTAATTCAAATTTATAGAAATACAATCGAATGCTCCGACTATGTTTTACTCAGGTTTACATCATCAGGAGTAGTTCTTTGCCGCCGAACTTTTAAATTGTTTAATTTTTGCTAAGATGAGTATCTATAATAATACAAATTATACAAATAAATTTGGTATTCTTAAAGTGTAGCCTGAACAGAGTTTCTTAGAAGAAACATCAATACTGAAATACAAATTTCATATTCATCCTTTTTAGGTCTCTGTATACCTATAATCTTCTTTCAGTTATTGATATGAAATTAATAAAAAAACGGTCCTTACCCACTTTATTTGTTAATACCAATAATAATATCCTTGTTATTCATTGTAGTAAACTTCAAGTTTTTCATTTTATTGTTATTTCTTCATTAATTATTTTTTAACACTCATAAAAATCTTGATGGTTTGAAATTTTTTAAATCAACTACACATTTTGTTTTCAATTTATTACACACCTGTGGAATTGTTCAAGTTACTGGTATAGCAATCATAACTTGTGCATAGTCACTGGAGTTTGCTATATTTGGGTCTACACATTATTAATCGCGTTATAATTTATTGCCAAAGAAAGAATTTTAAAATATAAATAATTGTGAACCTCAAAGAACTATTACAATAGAAAAGTTATTTAAAATAACACATAACACAATATATAAAGATGAAATTATTTAATAATATAATATGGGTTTAGAAATAATAATAACTGGAATAGTACGTAAACAGATATAATTATAGGTAAATTGATTTGCATGATGTTGTTCCATATTCTATTGGTTACAAGTTAATAAGATATTTAATCCCAGCTGATCATATGTTATTTATTTACCTGTCATTGTTTATGTCAAATACTTTGTTTATAAATATAGCAGAGGTTATCATAGCCTAGCATTGGGATTATTACAAATACTGTCACATTTTAACCTCATTAAAAATACATATTATTCACGTCAAGACCGATTATAAATAAACATCCCTCAAACACTTCTAAATATTCCTTCAGTCTGACAGATTGAATAAACCAATCACATCGTCGCTCGGATGTCCGCCCTCACCTCCCCTACCCTCACACCCACAACCACCCACTCACACACTTCATTTTTTATAAACGAATTTATATCGCCAATAAACAAGTAAAATGTTCAGTCTCGATGAAGCACCCAATAATACTAAATAGTTGATGTTTTGTTTAAATAACCAAAGACACTGGTTATTATCAGTAGTTAGTATTTAAATAAATACTTAGTAGTATCCCGTCGCGGCTTCGCTCGCGATCACAGTACAATGTTATGTTTGAGAAGTTAGTTCCATTTGTTAAAGCACCTAGGGGACCAAGCTTTGATTGAAAAGCCAGTCAGTTAGTTAGCCTAGAGTACTTATCTTCACGGTCCCTGTCGTTTGCTTTGATTATTTTCAAATGGTTTAATGGTTCTTGCAATTTATACATAACATAATCATGTATATTTAAGGTTATGTGTATATTGGTTCTAATCACTATTCTCACAAAAACCATATGATACTTTACCAAGAAGGTGTTATTTTTACAATTGAATGATTGCGTTTGAACAAATGTCGTGATTCTTTTGTTTTTATTTGCAAATCATCACCATAATCCCAATGTAAATTTCTTCGAATAATTTCCTATACAAAACTATATTTGTCCAGTGGTGAGGCCTGTGTACTAACATATTTATTAACCCATAAATTCTGTAGCCTAGTTCCAACATTTGGAGAGCCCTAAAGTTAATCATTTTTGGAGCATGAGTAGATAAAGGTTTTAGTCTGATCCTCCTAACGCTCAATCGGTCCAGTTAACTTAATAAAGTCAGTGATGGTTAAATTAAAATGTTAAATGCCGATGGAGCAGATACGTCTCAAAGGTCATGTGTTGGAAAGTGCAGGCCTGTTTCTGATTATAGTGCATTGACTGCTGCCTTTCTAAAACATTTTCCTTAGACTCGGTCTGGTAAGTTAACATGGAAATGTTGAAGGTCGTTAGGGCCGAGCCTCATTGTAACGGGAATAAGCCCATAACTGGTTTTTGGGATGGACACATATTCTTCCAAATATCTGTTTAATAACTTCTGTGGTTTGTTCGACTTATTCATGGTAGACTTAAAACTCGTCAAATATTCAGTATTATAATCACAATGACTGACTACCTAGACGAACTGATGAGATTTATATACCATCTTGCAAGGGCTTATGTATTCCGTACCCAATTTTTCATTGCCAATAATTTTTCTGATCCGGTTTAGTATAAATACTTTGTAGAGTAGTAAAGCAGACGTGTTTCCTCCGTTCTGTGATCAAAGATAATTGTTTGCCTAAATGCTAATTATAATAAATATGGTACATTCTGCGGAGTGAAAGGTTGAGTAACCTGTACCCTTAAGATTTACTGTGGAGCAGTGCCGGACAAAGGGGCATAAGCAGCCAAAACGTTTCCTCCTTCTCATGAAAATGGGCAAAATGTTATATTTCATTCAGTACAGTCTTTTTTTTGTGAATCGCAGAAAAAATCTGGCTCATAAACAGTCAGACTGATAAACAAATTTTAACACAATTTAAATTCTTCACTGCATACAACTTTTCACTGCTCAAAGCGATGAAGAAAATAAACTTATTTGATTAATAAATATAGATTCATTCCTTACCTATAACATCTGGTATTGCTAATAACCTGTCCATAATGTATTAATAGTTGAAATTCAAATCAAATAACTCCCCATGTTAACCTTATGGGCAAAATACGAAATTTAAGAGCGGCCCGTGCCCTTCAGCTTGAAAATCTAACAAATTTATATTATGCACAACTACTAATCAAGACGAATATTTATGTACCTCAATCGTTAAAATCGGTTCAGAAATAACGGAGTTCTCTTAAAAAAATCACCTTAGAGTAGGGGGCATTGGAGCGTTCAGAACCAGCATAGGCGCGGTGTGGACGCGTGGACGCGAGGACGTCCCCCCCCCATGACGTCATCCCCCCCCATGACGTCATCCCCCCCCGACCTTCCCCATAGCCAAGCTCGGACCCCCCCAAACCTTCCCCATAGCCAAGCTCGGACCCCCCCCCCGTTTGCAACATTTTTCATGATGAGGAAAAACTTTCAAAAATTAATAACTAGCCTATTTACTCACCGATTCCCACGGGACTTTTTCCAGAATGTAGGCCTATCCCAGAGGAAGCGAATGACGTAAGAACCCCATAGATCCGCCATTAAACAAGGCCGCTATTAATTTTTAAACGCGTTTTCCTTATGGGATCTCAGCTGTTTACCGACCGATTTTGATGAAATTTCACCACATGTAGGGCGGCGGCCTAAGTAAACCATCCCTTAAAGAAAATTGAGAATCCACCGTTAAACAGGCCCACTATTAATTTTTAAACGCGTTTTCCTCATGAGATCTTGGCTGTTTACTCATCAGCGGTCTTCCAGACCCATCATGATGGTTCAAAACCAGCAAAGGCGCGGTGAGGATGCAAGCCCCCCCCTGACGTCATCCCCCCCCCGTTTGCAACATTTTTCATGATGAGGAAAAACTTTCAAAAATTAATAACTAGCCTATTTACTCACCGATTCCCACGGGACTTTTTCCAGAATGTAGGCCTATCCCAGAGGAAGCAAATGACGAAAGAACCCCATAGATCCACCATCAAACAAGGCCGCTATTAATTTTTAAACGCGTTTTCCTTATGGGATTTCAGCTGTTTACCGACCGATTTTGATGAAACTTAACCACATGTTAGGCGGCGGTCTAAGTAAACCATCGCTTAAAGAAAATTGAAAATCCGCCTATAAACGGGCCCGCTATTAATTTTTAAACGTGTTTTCCTTATGGGATCTCGGCTGTTTACCGACCGATTTTGACGAAATTTCACCACATGCCGGGCGGCGGCCTAAGTAAACCATCCCTTAAAGAAAATTGAAAATCCACCGTTAAACGGGCTCGCTATTAATTTTTAAACGTGTTTTCCTTATGGGATCTCAGCTGTTTACCAACCGATTTTGACGAAACCTCACCACGTGTTGGACCATGGCCTAAGTAAACTATTGCTTAAAGAAAATTGAAAATCCACCGTTAAACGGGCTTGCTATTAATTTTTAAACGTGTTTTCCTTATGGGATCTCAGCTGTTTACCGACCGATTTTGACGAAACCTCACCACGTGTTGGACCATGGCCTAAGTAAACCATCGCTGAAAGAAAATTGAAAATACACCGTTAAACGGGCCCGCTAGTAATTTTCGAACGCGTTTTCCTTATAGGATCTCGGCTGTTCGCTGACCGAATTTGATGTGACTTCGTTACACGTTGTATGCCGGCTTGACTAAACCAAAACTGCGAGCGGTTCCGCGGCGTCACGTGTCGAGGTGCGTGCTAGGGCCTACGTGACTGTCCCAGCCTGTTTACTCCTCCTCCACTCCACTATCCCTCCACTCCTCCTCCACTCCGCTACCCCTTCACTCCGCTACCCCTGTTGTGGACCGTGGTGACATCATCTCCATGCCTACGTGACCGTCCGGGCCTGTTTACTCATTAGCGGTTCCGAGAACTGTTTACTCATTAGCGGTTCCGAGAACTGTTTACTGCTCTCACCGTCTACTGTACGGTACGCAGCAATGTTACTTCAGGTGAAGAAGAAGGAGCAGTGTGAACTGGTAGGTAGCGGCTGGACCTACCTGCGTATACGCGACTTAGGGATCCGCGTGAACCAGTATACGCCGCTCGGAGGCAGAGCCTTTATGCAGCTGCCAAAGGCTATCGCAGATATACACGCTGTTGTCAATGTGCAAAACGCTGATGACATGTGTTTCATGTACGCCATCCTGGCCAAGTTCGTTGCACAACACGCAGAGAGACCTGCAGCGTATACACCGGATGTCATCGCCCGCTACGACTGGACCGGCCTGCGTTTCCCCGTGACGCTCAAGGACATCAAGATCTTTGAGGGCAAGAACAACATCAGTGTAAACGTCTACGGGATCGAGCGAGCGATGGTGGGGAGACGCCCCGATGGGACGCCAGAGTTCAAGGACCGCGTGTTCCCGCTGAAGATATGCAAGCGGGAGCGCGAAGACCACAGAGACCTGCTGTACATGACCATCGATGGGGACAGCCACTACGCATACATCAAGGACCTGGGTCGACTGGTCCGGCCCCAGCTCACCAAACGTGAAAATAGGATTTACATCTGTAAGCGGTGCTTCGCTTACTTCGACAATCAACACAACAAGCTAGGGTTGACGGGCGCTCAGCGTCTGGAGGAGCACAGGCGTTACTGCTACGCCAAGGCTCCCCTTCGCCTGGACTTGCCGAAGAAGCAGCAGATCCGCTTCACCCATCCAGAGTACACTAGGCGGGAGAGGTTCTGCATCTACGCGGACTTCGAGTGTGCTCTGCAGCCTGTCGCTGTTGACTCGGTGGAAGCACCGCCACCCGGCACGACGCCCCTGCAAATGCACGTCCCGTACGCCTTCGCCTATCAGATCGTGGATTCGCTCAGCCTCGAGGAGTTTGAGCCGCGGGTATACTTCGGAGCTGACGCGTCCAAGGTCTTTATGGAACGGCTCAAGATGGACGTGCTGAGCCTGTGGGAGTTCCTGTTCAGCACGAGAGCTCTGCACCCTTCTCTGACCCGGCAGGAAATGGATGAGTATCTCGCAGCGACCCGCTGCTACCTCTGCGGCAAGGATTTCACCGAGCTGGACGTAAAGGTGCGGGACCACAACCACGCCCCGCCTTACGAGTTCCGAGGAGCGGCGCACCGCTCGTGCAATCTGCGGTACAGGGAGCAGCGGGTCATCAACTGCTACTTCCATAACCTGTCCAACTACGATGCTCACTTTGTAGTGCGGGAGCTGGCCATCGACCCCGGCGATGTGGACGTGCTGGCGCACACCGAAGAGCGCTACATCGCCTTCACCAAGCGGTTTCACTTTGGCCAGCCCGGGGACAACCCACGACAGAGCAGTTTCGCGGTGCGGTTCCTCGACACCTACAGGTTCTTGTCCATGAGCCTGGCCAGCCTGGCAGCGGGACTGCCCACTGACAAGATGCGCGAGACCAGGAAGCGGTTCCCCGACGACCGGCTGTTCGACCTGGTGCGTAGGAAGGGCGTGTTCCCCTACGACTTTGTCACATCGTACGAAACGCTGTACAGGACCAGGGAGCTGCCGCCCAAGGAGGCGTTTAGGAACACCATGACCCTGGAGGACGTCAAGGACGAGGACTACCAACACGCCCTCAACGTGTGGCGAGCCTTCGAGTGTTGCCATCTCAAGGACTACGCTGACACGTACCTGCGCTGCGACATCGCGCTCCTCACCGACGTCTTCGAGCAGTTCCGTGACACCTCTTTGGCCGAGTACGGACTGGACCCCGCCCACTACTACACCCTACCGTCCTACGCTTGGGACGTCATGTTGAAGACCTGCGACGTGGAGCTGGACACAATGCAGGATTTCGACATGTACCTGTTCGTGGAGCAGGGGATCCGAGGAGGGATCTCTCAGGCCGTCACCCGCTACGCCAAGGCCAACCACGACAGGTGCCCGGACTATTGCCCAGACGAACCGACACGCCACCTACTGTACCTGGACGCTAACAACCTCTACGGCTGGGCCATGTCCCAGTACCTGCCCACCGGAGACTTCCAGTGGCTCAGCCGTGAGGAGATCGACTCCTTGGACATTGGCGCGCTGGATGCTGAAGCGGAACGGGGTTACATCCTCGAAGTGGACCTCCGCTACCCCGCCCACCTCCACGACCTGCACAAGGACCTCCCTTACTGCTGCGAGACCAAGCGTCCGCCGATAGGGAAATACCCCAAGCTGATGACCACCCTGGATGACAAGATGCATTACGTCTGCCATTACAGGGTCTTGCAGCAGGCGCTGAACAACGGACTGGAGCTTGCGGCTGTGCACAGGGCGATCTCGTTTCGCCAGTCTCGGTGGCTAGAGCCCTACATCCTCATGAACACCGAGCTGCGGAAGAAGGCCAAGACCAAGTTCGAGCAAGACTTTTTCAAGTTAATGAATAACGCGGTCTTTGGCAAAACCATCGAGAATGTCCGCAAGCGCCTGAACGTCAAGCTGGTCTGCACTCCGGAGAAGTTCTCCAAGTACGTGGCCAAGTCCAATTTCCTGGACCGCACGTATTACACGGAGGACGTAGCTCTCGTGCACCTCGCCAGGGTAAACATCGTCCTGGAAAAGCCCATCTACGTCGGCATGTCTGTCCTGGAGCTGAGCAAGTGGCTCATGTACGATTTTCTGCGGAAGATGAAGGACCGCTACGGT
This sequence comes from Allygus modestus, assembly GCA_963675035.1. Taxonomy (NCBI): domain Eukaryota; kingdom Metazoa; phylum Arthropoda; class Insecta; order Hemiptera; family Cicadellidae; genus Allygus; species Allygus modestus. The sequence goes on from OY776117.1 coordinate 30,001,908, forward strand.
GACCGCTTAAACGTAGACTACATGGACACTGACAGCTTCGTGTTCGACATACTATCCCGGGACATCTACAGGGAGATGATGGAGCACTTGGACGACTTCGATACCAGCGCCTACCCGAGGTCTCACCCCTGCTACAGCCCCACCAACGCCAAGGTGATTGGCAAGTTCAAGGACGAGTGTAACGGCCGATCCTTGTTCGAGTACCTCGGCCTGCGCTCGAAGCTTTACTTCATGGACGTTGAGGACGAAGACAACGGATCCAAGGCGATCAAGCGAGCCAAGGGAATCGCCAAGGGGGTTGTTAAAAACGTCCTAACCCCCGACGACTACAGGGAATGTCTGTTTGACGGGGTGTTGAAAACCACCATCAACACCCGTTTCCAGTCGTACCTGCACCGTGTCTTCACCGTACAAGTAGAAAAGCTATCCTTGAGCCCGGCCGATGATAAACGCTACATCTTGGCTGATGGTATCCACACCTTACCTTGGGGGCATAAGGACATCCCACCACTGCCCGCAGCAAGAAGTCGAGACAATCCCGAGGAGCAGCAAGGCGGGCCTATGGAGGTGGACGAGGAGGACATGGATGAAGAGTTCCCGGTGTAGATTTAAGTGTGAACAGAACTAGGCTAATTTTTTAAATATAATTAAGTATATTTTGTAAATAGTATTCGTAAGCAAATATAGTCAAACAGTTTAGTTTACAGCATACATCTGTGTTGTTACTACCCCTTGCATTTCCCTGACATTTACTTTCAAAAGACTCTTCTAATGCAAACCGAATTTGTAAAACTATCATGTTTTCAAAAACAAAACTTTCAAAATTGTTAAAAATTCGATATTCTTTCTTAAATACTAAAGAGAAAGACAAGTGAAAACAACAGTTAACGAGAAACAAAACATTTATTGAAACACAATAAGAATATACACACAAACATATTACAATCAAGAACTCAAAAGGTATTTACACAAAAATAGTCTTAAGCGAAGATGGAGTAGAAGAGCCTACGGACCAATGCGTCGTTATGGTGAGAGCGACCGGGTCGAAGAGCTGCACGTAGTCGCTGAGTGGTATACCGAGGACCGCCCAACAGTACAGGTAGGTGAGGCAGTAGTGGTCATAAACAGAAGTACCGTAGCCCTGGAGTCGATACCTGTTGTAGAGACCGCCACCAGGCGCTTCTCAATCTGGGTGGTGTTCATCGCGGGCGGAAGCAGTCCCCACCGATTGTGTGATACCCTCATTACTACCAGTTGCACGCTTTATCACCACCGGCTTCACTGTATGTGTCAAACCAGTGACTCTGGGGACTCCTGAATAACGATCCACCCAAAGGTTTTCCAATCGCGTTATAATGTTCATAATCATAATATAGATTTCATAGTCTTTATTTTCATCCAAATATAAGTTGCAACCATGTGTATACTGACCTCTATGATGTAACTGGATGTTCAAGAACACATTACCCTGATTGGCGGGATTTTGTACTGTATGTTGATAACCGGAATCTACCCAACTGACAGTCGGTGGTGAATCGTTCGAATCTTTTTCCACAAGCTCCAAGTCTCCAGGTAGTTCCGGGGGATTGACACTTCTACTGTTGTCGTTTATGCATATGCTGACGTTCTGGGAACCTCCCCCTTCGGTTATTTGGTTGGATGATGGTGATGCAAAGTCTTCAGATATCTCCGGAGCATTGCCACTTTCAATGTCGTTTATGCAACTGCTATCAATACATGTGTTGACTTTCTGCGGACCTCTTCCTGCTGAGGTTTGTATGAACGATCTCGGTTGTGAGGAACGATTGTTTCTTCGCTTCCTTCTAACACAGAGGTGGTGCTGACGATGATGGAGACGAAGTCCATCTCGCGACGTGAACGACTCCTCACAGTATGGACATTTCCAGGTCGCCAGCTTCGATGGTGTGGCGACTGACCGTTTCAGTGATGGTGCTGGCGGTGGTTGTTCAGGACTTCGTGGAGAAAAGTACATGGTGCTGTAGCCTTCCATCGCTTCCAACTCCTTCAACAACGTCTGGACTGATTCATCCACTTCGATTGCACTAGCCATGTTTGTGTTTACTCTGCAACATCACTAAACAAACTGAAGGTGCGCGACAATCACTGAAGTAACAAAGCTACGTACCGTACAGTAGAAGGCGGTGAACAATTCTCGAAATCGCGGCAATTATCGCTAATGAGTAAACAGCCTGAGGCGGTCCACACTACAACTTTTAAGACTACATATACTTACGTTTAACAGATCTCGGAGTATGGTGCGGTAAGGACTAGCACAGCACTGAAGTAGAACGTCTACGCACACTGAGCTTCAAACACAAACTGAATGAAGGAAGCGATGACAATCACTTAAGTAACATAGCTACGTACCGTACAGTAGAAGGCGGTGGACAATTCTCGAAATCGCGGCAATTATCGCTAATGAGTAAACAGCCTGGGGCAGTCACGTAGGCACGGGGTGATGACGTAACCGCGGTCCACGACTTCACTACTTAAGGTAGGCCAATGCGTGCGTTAGGTTTACAGACGCAGGTTTAGGTTAGGTTTACAGACGCAGGTTTAAGTTAGGTTTGAGGATGCATGAACGTCGCGACGCAGGTTTAAGTTAGGTTTGATGATGCATGAACGTCGCGCGCTGGTCCGTAGGCTCTTCTACTCCATCTTCGCTTAAGACTATTTTTGTGTAAATACCTTTTGAGTTCTTGATTGTAATATGTTTGTGTGTATATTCTTATTGTGTTTCAATAAATGTTTTGTTTCTCGTTAACTGTTGTTTTCACTTGTCTTTCTCTTTAGTATTTAAGAAAGAATATCGAATTTTTAACAATTTTGAAAGTTTTGTTTTTGAAAACATGATAGTTTTACAAATTCGGTTTGCATTAGAAGAGTCTTTTGAAAGTAAATGTCAGGGAAATGCAAGGGGTAGTAACAACACAGATGTATGCTGTAAACTAAACTGTTTGACTATATTTGCTTACGAATACTATTTACAAAATATACTTAATTATATTTAAAAAATTAGCCTAGTTCTGTTCACACTTAAATCTACACCGGGAACTCTTCATCCATGTCCTCCTCGTCCACCTCCATAGGCCCGCCTTGCTACTCCTCGGGATTGTCTCGACTTCTTGCTGCGGGCAGTGGTGGGATGTCCTTATGCCCCCAAGGTAAGGTGTGGATACCATCAGCCAAGATGTAGCGTTTATCATCGGCCGGGCTCAAGGATAGCTTTTCTACTTGTACGGTGAAGACACGGTGCAGGTACGACTGGAAACGGGTGTTGATGGTGGTTTTCAACACCCCGTCAAACAGACATTCCCTGTAGTCGTCGGGGGTTAGGACGTTTTTAACAACCCCCTTGGCGATTCCCTTGGCTCGCTTGATCGCCTTGGATCCGTTGTCTTCGTCCTCAACGTCCATGAAGTAAAGCTTCGAGCGCAGGCCGAGGTACTCGAACAAGGATCGGCCGTTACACTCGTCCTTGAACTTGCCAATCACCTTGGCGTTGGTGGGGCTGTAGCAGGGGTGAGACCTCGGGTAGGCGCTGGTATCGAAGTCGTCCAAGTGCTCCATCATCTCCCTGTAGATGTCCCGGGATAGTATGTCGAACACGAAGCTGTCAGTGTCCATGTAGTCTACGTTTAAGCGGTCACCGTAGCGGTCCTTCATCTTCCGCAGAAAATCGTACATGAGCCACTTGCTCAGCTCCAGGACAGACATGCCGACGTAGATGGGCTTTTCCAGGACGATGTTTACCCTGGCGAGGTGCACGAGAGCTACGTCCTCCGTGTAATACGTGCGGTCCAGGAAATTGGACTTGGCCACGTACTTGGAGAACTTCTCCGGAGTGCAGACCAGCTTGACGTTCAGGCGCTTGCGGACATTCTCGATGGTTTTGCCAAAGACCGCGTTATTCATTAACTTGAAAAAGTCTTGCTCGAACTTGGTCTTGGCCTTCTTCCGCAGCTCGGTGTTCATGAGGATGTAGGGCTCTAGCCACCGAGACTGGCGAAACGAGATCGCCCTGTGCACAGCCGCAAGCTCCAGTCCGTTGTTCAGCGCCTGCTGCAAGACCCTGTAATGGCAGACGTAATGCATCTTGTCATCCAGGGTGGTCATCAGCTTGGGGTATTTCCCTATCGGCGGACGCTTGGTCTCGCAGCAGTAAGGGAGGTCCTTGTGCAGGTCGTGGAGGTGGGCGGGGTAGCGGAGGTCCACTTCGAGGATGTAACCCCGTTCCGCTTCAGCATCCAGCGCGCCAATGTCCAAGGAGTCGATCTCCTCACGGCTGAGCCACTGGAAGTCTCCGGTGGGCAGGTACTGGGACATGGCCCAGCCGTAGAGGTTGTTAGCGTCCAGGTACAGTAGGTGGCGTGTCGGTTCGTCTGGGCAATAGTCCGGGCACCTGTCGTGGTTGGCCTTGGCGTAGCGGGTGACGGCCTGAGAGATCCCTCCTCGGATCCCCTGCTCCACGAACAGGTACATGTCGAAATCCTGCATTGTGTCCAGCTCCACGTCGCAGGTCTTCAACATGACGTCCCAAGCGTAGGACGGTAGGGTGTAGTAGTGGGCGGGGTCCAGTCCGTACTCGGCCAAAGAGGTGTCACGGAACTGCTCGAAGACGTCGGTGAGGAGCGCGATGTCGCAGCGCAGGTACGTGTCAGCGTAGTCCTTGAGATGGCAACACTCGAAGGCTCGCCACACGTTGAGGGCGTGTTGGTAGTCCTCGTCCTTGACGTCCTCCAGGGTCATGGTGTTCCTAAACGCCTCCTTGGGCGGCAGCTCCCTGGTCCTGTACAGCGTTTCGTACGATGTGACAAAGTCGTAGGGGAACACGCCCTTCCTACGCACCAGGTCGAACAGCCGGTCGTCGGGGAACCGCTTCCTGGTCTCGCGCATCTTGTCAGTGGGCAGTCCCGCTGCCAGGCTGGCCAGGCTCATGGACAAGAACCTGTAGGTGTCGAGGAACCGCACCGCGAAACTGCTCTGTCGTGGGTTGTCCCCGGGCTGGCCAAAGTGAAACCGCTTGGTGAAGGCGATGTAGCGCTCTTCGGTGTGCGCCAGCACGTCCACATCGCCGGGGTCGATGGCCAGCTCCCGCACTACAAAGTGAGCATCGTAGTTGGACAGGTTATGGAAGTAGCAGTTGATGACCCGCTGCTCCCTGTACCGCAGATTGCACGAGCGGTGCGCCGCTCCTCGGAACTCGTAAGGCGGGGCGTGGTTGTGGTCCCGCACCTTTACGTCCAGCTCGGTGAAATCCTTGCCGCAGAGGTAGCAGCGGGTCGCTGCGAGATACTCATCCATTTCCTGCCGGGTCAGAGAAGGGTGCAGAGCTCTCGTGCTGAACAGGAACTCCCACAGGCTCAGCACGTCCATCTTGAGCCGTTCCATAAAGACCTTGGACGCGTCAGCTCCGAAGTATACCCGCGGCTCAAACTCCTCGAGGCTGAGCGAATCCACGATCTGATAGGCGAAGGCGTACGGGACGTGCATTTGCAGGGGCGTCGTGCCGGGTGGCGGTGCTTCCACCGAGTCAACAGCGACAGGCTGCAGAGCACACTCGAAGTCCGCGTAGATGCAGAACCTCTCCCGCCTAGTGTACTCTGGATGGGTGAAGCGGATCTGCTGCTTCTTCGGCAAGTCCAGGCGAAGGGGAGCCTTGGCGTAGCAGTAACGCCTGTGCTCCTCCAGACGCTGAGCGCCCGTCAACCCTAGCTTGTTGTGTTGATTGTCGAAGTAAGCGAAGCACCGCTTACAGATGTAAATCCTATTTTCACGTTTGGTGAGCTGGGGCCGGACCAGTCGACCCAGGTCCTTGATGTATGCGTAGTGGCTGTCCCCATCGATGGTCATGTACAGCAGGTCTCTGTGGTCTTCGCGCTCCCGCTTGCATATCTTCAGCGGGAACACGCGGTCCTTGAACTCTGGCGTCCCATCGGGGCGTCTCCCCACCATCGCTCGCTCGATCCCGTAGACGTTTACACTGATGTTGTTCTTGCCCTCAAAGATCTTGATGTCCTTGAGCGTCACGGGGAAACGCAGGCCGGTCCAGTCGTAGCGGGCGATGACATCCGGTGTATACGCTGCAGGTCTCTCTGCGTGTTGTGCAACGAACTTGGCCAGGATGGCGTACATGAAACACATGTCATCAGCGTTTTGCACATTGACAACAGCGTGTATATCTGCGATAGCCTTTGGCAGCTGCATAAAGGCTCTGCCTCCGAGCGGCGTATACTGGTTCACGCGGATCTCTAAGTCGCGTATACGCAGGTAGGTCCAGCCGCTACCTACCAGTTCACACTGCTCCTTCTTCTTCACCTGAAGTAACATTGCTGCGTACCGTACAGTAGACGGTGAGAGCAGTAAACAGTTCTCGGAACCGCTAATGAGTAAACAGTTCTCGGAACCGCTAATGAGTAAACAGGCCCGGACGGTCACGTAGGCACCACGGTCCACCACGGTCCACAACAGGGGTAGCGGAGTGAAGGGGTAGCGGAGTGGAGGAGGAGTGGAGGGATAGTGGAGTGGAGGAGGAGTAAACAGGCTGGGACAGTCACGTAGGCCCTAGCACGCACCTCGACACGTGACGCCGCGGAACCGCTCGCAGTTTTGGTTTAGTCAAGCCGGCATACAACGTGTAACGAAGTCACATCAAATTCGGTCAGCGAACAGCCGAGATCCTATAAGGAAAACGCGTTCGAAAATTACTAGCGGGCCCGTTTAACGGTGTATTTTCAATTTTCTTTCAGCGATGGTTTACTTAGGCCATGGTCCAACACGTGGTGAGGTTTCGTCAAAATCGGTCGGTAAACAGCTGAGATCCCATAAGGAAAACACGTTTAAAAATTAATAGCAAGCCCGTTTAACGGTGGATTTTCAATTTTCTTTAAGCAATAGTTTACTTAGGCCATGGTCCAACACGTGGTGAGGTTTCGTCAAAATCGGTTGGTAAACAGCTGAGATCCCATAAGGAAAACACGTTTAAAAATTAATAGCGAGCCCGTTTAACGGTGGATTTTCAATTTTCTTTAAGGGATGGTTTACTTAGGCCGCCGCCCGGCATGTGGTGAAATTTCGTCAAAATCGGTCGGTAAACAGCCGAGATCCCATAAGGAAAACACGTTTAAAAATTAATAGCGGGCCCGTTTATAGGCGGATTTTCAATTTTCTTTAAGCGATGGTTTACTTAGACCGCCGCCTAACATGTGGTTAAGTTTCATCAAAATCGGTCGGTAAACAGCTGAAATCCCATAAGGAAACCGCGTTTAAAAATTAATAGCGGCCTTGTTTGATGGTGGATCTATGGGGTTCTTTCGTCATTTGCTTCCTCTGGGATAGGCCTACATTCTGGAAAAAGTCCCGTGGGAATCGGTGAGTAAATAGGCTAGTTATTAATTTTTGAAAGTTTTTCCTCATCATGAAAAATGTTGCAAACGGGGGGGGGATGACGTCAGGGGGGGGGGCTTGCATCCTCACCGCGCCTTTGCTGGTTTTGAACCATCATGATGGGTCTGGAAGACCGCTGATGAGTAAACAGCCAAGATCTCATGAGGAAAACGCGTTTAAAAATTAATAGTGGGCCTGTTTAACGGTGGATTCTCAATTTTCTTTAAGGGATGGTTTACTTAGGCCGCCGCCCTACATGTGGTGAAATTTCATCAAAATCGGTCGGTAAACAGCTGAGATCCCATAAGGAAAACGCGTTTAAAAATTAATAGCGGCCTTGTTTAATGGCGGATCTATGGGGTTCTTACGTCATTCGCTTCCTCTGGGATAGGCCTACATTCTGGAAAATGTCCCGTGGGAATCGGTGAGTAAATAGGCTAGTTATTAATTTTTGAAAGTTTTTCCTCATCATGAAAAATGTTGCAAACGGTGGGGGGGGTCCGAGCTTGGCTATGGGGAAGGTCGGGGGGGGGGGTCCGAGCTTGGCTATGGGGAAGGTCGGGGGGGGATGACGTCATGGGGGGGATGACGTCATGGGGGGGGGACGTCCTCGCGTCCACGCGTCCACACCGCGCCTATGCTGGTTCTGAACGCTCCAATGCCCCCTACTCCTTAGCGTGTTAATAGATAATATTTAAGTTTTATACTTAAAACACGTACACTTTAAAAATGTTAGAAAATATTTATGTTTATTTCTCTTTTGCGATTGAAATATTCTAATTGAAGCCCTTATATATATATATATATATATATATATAAATTAGCTATAAACAAATGTAATTAAAATTTGTTTTAACAACATATTTATTTAGTTACAATTTAAGATAAAAAATATTTAGTCTTAACAAACATTGGTACAAACAATAAAATGGAGATATGTTACAGATCTCTTAATCAGATAAATAAAACAACAGTATTGACAATTTTAGCAATCGAGTAAAGTTGTTGTCAATTGAATAATTCATTTTAATATTTTACTTCGTTTCTGAATAGGCGAATCAATGAAAAAAAGTTGAAGTAAATACCTTAAATTTTGGTTATTTAGAACACATAAGTTTATCTATCCCATGGTATTATTTTATCCCATATTCAGTCAGCAAGAGATGTAAGTAGTACTATAGTTTCATTCGGAATTTAATTTCAAAAGTCGCATATGGCCGCTACTAGTGAATTAAACTAGAAACACTTGAATCGAAACTAAATATGCTAACCGTTACACCATAAATGCTTAAATACATACTAATTTTTATAAATAGACATTTTAATCAGCTCAAAATTTACTGTCCCACCTGGTTCAGCTTTACTGGGGCACGACCCTACAATAATTCACGGGTTCATAATTGATAAGAAGTAATAAACCTTGATACTAGCTGCGTTTTTCATTCAAACCGTCAATTTTTAATTGACGTAATATTTTTAAAATGAGGGTTTCTCTTATTACACATTTCTACCTCCTATTTAGCTTTCACCTTTGTCTGCTACTTATTTTTTGCAGCTAGTTTTCCTATGCGAGTATACTATATACGTTTTACACAAAAAGCTTCATGACCTCACAAAAAATTGTTTATAAAAGTTATTCTCTCTTTAAAATTAAGACAGTGAAACTAGAGCCAAGTAAGACAAGCCAAGTTACAGTTGCGCTTCCTTTGTAGATATTCTAAAAGATTGTTCTTCGATTTAATCTAGGTCAAAAGGCGGTGTCCACCCCTTCTCCTAGTATAATTTTCAATAGACATTTTTAGTGTTTTTAAACTTTAACTCTTTTAATATATGCCATGCACCTAGATGCTGAACTAAGTTGTCCCCCTCTCACAGATGACACTGTATCTAATGTGCTCTCTGTGACAGCGATTCAAATCAGAAGGGTTGATTTTCAAATCTGCTTTCATGACAATCTTGAATTTGCCTTCTTTAACATTATTACACATTGTGAACCACAATTGTATTCAAATTACAAGTAATTTTCCATGTTTCTCTTTGCAAAGTAGTTATTAATTATTTTAACTGATTTTTTGCTTTTTAAATTTTGTACCAAGTCCAAGAAACTTGTATACTTCAATCCTTTAAATATATGTAAAATAAAAGGTAAATATGCACCCTACAAGCGGTAGGGTCTTGGTTGGTGATTTTAGCGAATTTCCCCTATAGGGAAGAAGCTATTACCGTAGTCGGCATGGTAAGACCTAGGCCCGGGACCATGATAACTTTTCGTTTTGAGGTCCCCAGACCCCAAAAACACCATTCGTTCGAAACTGTATATATATATATATATATATATATATATATCTATATATATATATATATATGTGTCCGTGAGCACGATAACTCTCGTAAAAATTATCCGATTTTGATGAAATTTGGTATAAACGTGTAAAGCAACATTTATGACTTTAAGTTCGAAAACCAGCTAGATCGCTCTATCCGAAGGGGTATTTTGGGGGGGTTTTGTACCCCAAAAATGGGTTTTTTGAATTTTTTATATATAATTTTGGAAATAGTCAAATTTTATTTTTTCCCATTGGATTCAGCTTAAAAAAACACACAATTTGGTATTTTGATCATTTCTCTACGTCAATTGGTTACCGATATATTGAAAATGCTAAACACAGTACGTTGTCTAATGTTATTCTTATGGAGGAAAATAAAAATTTTATATCTCGCTTATTTATGAACATATACTGACGAAACTTGGTATACGGCTTTATCTGGTTGTGGACCATTGATATTTCCTCAAAAAAACAATTTTTTGACAAAGGCTCCCGTAGCAGCAAACCTGCGTACTCAGCCCCATGTTATTCTTATGGAGAATAAGTAACGTGTTATCTCCCTTAATTATGAAAATAAATTAATGAAATTTGGTAAGTAACTTCACCTAGTTGAGTTATATTGATATTAGCATAAAACCCCATTTTTTCGTGTTCCTTGCTTCAGCAAACCTGCATACTCAGCCGCCATGTTATTCTTATGGAGAATAATTAAAATGTCATAAATTGTTTATTTATGAATGTATATTGATGAAAATTGGTATGTAGCTTTATGTGGCATTAAGATTAATATATATGCATTGGAAATTCGCTAAGTACGCAGGTTTGCTGCTACGGGGGTATTTGAACTTATATTACCAATTAGTATCTGCATTATGTACAGTATTTTATCCTCGAAACATTTTTACAAGTGTCCTAGATTTATTTCTATAATTGTGACCCTTATTTTTACCAAGATTATATTAAAAGAATAAGGCGATTTTTGTGCAGAAGATTATGGCCAAAGTACTGGGTCGATTTTGATGATTTACGTGTCGTTTGAAAGCCCTTAACGTCTAGATGTGCCTTTTGGGCGTATCAAGTCAGTGCGTGGATCCAGAAACCCTTGGGAAATCCTCAAAGTACGATTTTGGCCCAGTTAAATAACATTGGACAGCAAATCAAAACAAAAGAAGCAGAACAGCTGGGATTAAAGATACAAACATATGGTTTGCTAGTTTATTTAAAAAATGCATAAAAATGTGAATATATAAATAAAATATAAGATATTTCCGTAATGAATTGCAAGAAAAAGGAATAAATTATAACCAAGTTCTGATAGACCTTTTTTGATATTTAAAGTTTTAGCTAATCATTGCCTATAGCTATTTAAGATGTCGAAACTATTTAAAATTTGCATTACTCATCAAGAATATTATTCATTATAAGACTCACGTTTAGCCTTAATCCAAGTAATCTTGTCCTAGGCCCACAAGTAGTTGTCTCATTCTATTTAAGGAAGCTTATGCTGAGAAATCTGAGATGTGTAGCGTGCCACGCATGACGGCATGTAACGTACTGGAGTTGATTAGTACAGGATAACAAATTTATTAATTAACATCTTAGCTTAATTGTTTGGGTACAACCACTGAGTATAATAAATATGTAAACGACAAGTAATTGCAACTCAAATATGAACTAAAGTGGAAATTTTGCGCCAAGTGAAAACGTTTGTGTGTTTTTATATTTTATTTATTTATTTATTGAAAAATACTACAAAACAGGCATGCACCCAATTACAATGTAGCATTCAATTAATTATAAAAGAATATATGGGATAGTTCATGCCGGTCCTTTTTCACTTTCTTCATGCACACAAAAATGCAACACTTATGAGAGATTACATCCTAAACCTACTTACAAAAAATAGCAAAAATTCATAAAGACAAATAAATAGTTATTCGTTACAAAATACAATACATAACGTGCCAAAAAAATACAGTTTCATAAAATAAAAATAGTTAGGATGCAGCAATATTTAATCAGGTAATACACTAGATACGTTCTTACGAAACCTTTTACTAGAGCAATCAAATAAATCAATATTCACATTTTGAGCAATGGAATTAAAAGTGCGAGACATAACATTGAGTGAGGAGTAAGTGGTTTGTGCGAGAGTAGTGAGGGGAGAGCAGGAAACGACAACGGGAATTGTGCCTTGGCACATTAAATCGTAGTTTGGAAAGAGAGCCCCGCTGTCTATTGCACCGCTCGCCAGCCCGTGCAGGCATACCAACGCTGACACTCGCCGCCGCTTATCTAGGGAGTCAAGTTCAAACAGCGATAAAAGCTCTGAATAAGGAACGTCCGTCGTGTAGTGACCAAACCTTCTATAGTACAAAAACCTTAGAAACCTCCTCTGTACACCCTCAATTGCGACAGTTAGGTAATGTTGATGAGGATTCCACACCACAGAACCAAATTCCAACCTAGATCTCCCCAAAGAACAATAAGGAAGCTTAAGGACACCGATGCTTTTAAAAAAACTGCTTGACCTGCGAATAAAACCCATTACAGAAAATGCTGATTTACAAATTGAAGTAATATGGTTTGTAAAATAAAACTTTGAGTCAAAAGTAATACCGAGATCTTGAATTGATGACTTAACAGAAATTGCATTGCCTTTCATTGAGTAAGTGAAAATCAATCTACTTGCTTCAGATTTTCTTGTAAAAGACATAACAAAACACTTATTGACATGAAACTTTAAATGACGATCACTCCAGGATAATAGCCGGTCAATATCTTCTTGTATTTTTAGGCAATCAGAAATATTATTAACGATCCGAAAAATCTTTAGGTCGTCTGCATAAAGAAGGAAGTTACAGTTAAGTATACAATCTGAAATGTCATTAATGAAGATAGTGAAAAGAAGAGGACCAAGATTTAAGCCTTGAGAAACCCCAGATAACGAACAGAAATCAGATGACAAACATTCATTACATGAAACATACTGAAATCTATTAAATAGATAAGAAGAAAAAACTTTAAGAGGATTGAGAAGACCAAAGTAATTTAGCTTAGAAAGCAATGTCAAATGGTTCACTCTATCGAAAGCCTTTTCGAAGTCTGTATAAATAACATCAACTTGAGCACCTGAATCCAAAACAGATATGCAGTACTCAGAAAAATGCAACAGATTAGAAGTAATTGATCTCCCCGGAAAGAAACCATGCTGCTGAGGACTAATAAAACACTTAACATGCTGAAATAACCTGGAGTATAAAATTGTCTCAAAAACTTTAAAAGGTGAACTCAAAATCGCAACAAGTCTGTAGTTTTGTATATCAGACCTATGAGACTAATAAGACTAAATACCTTTAAGGGTAAGCGGGCTAAACTCATACTCAAAAAATACAATTTAATTGACGGACTCGTCAAACTACAACTGTTAAGACATATTGTAACTAAGATGATTGGGATTTTTCTGAACTCATCGGTGTATAATATAAAATAATAATAGGATATAATAATACAATTTGTATAAATGCTTAAAATATCCATGATTTTTTGGAAATGTAAGCTGTTTGTTTAGACAAGTATGAGTTGAGATACACAAATATTATCTGAAATCAATAAATGAGTCATTTGAACGATAAGAAGTTCTTCCTTAGTATGCATGCATATGTTTGGGTTGTACGATAGTGTCGTTATCTAGATATGTGGCTTGAGATTAAGTGTTACATTCCCTTATTTTCTGGTAGATTTCATTGAATTCAACTAGAAACACTTGAATCGAAACTAAATATGCAAAGCATTACAATATAAATGCTTAAATAAATATCATATTCATAAATAGACATTGTAATTAGCTCCAAAGGTACTGTCCCACCCGGTTCAGTTTTACTGGGGTATTACGTTTTACAACCCTATAATTCACAGGTTTATACTTCATAAGAAGTAATAAACCGCTGTATTTGCTGCGTTTTACATTCAAACTGACAATGTTTAATAAACATCATATTTAAAAGTTTTTTTTTTCTCTTATTACACATTTCTGTCTTCCTTTTAGCTTTCTCCTTTGCCTGCCACCTATTGTTCACAGCTGATTCTAGGACTTGTGTCTTATGCGAGGAGTTCTATTGGTAATACTGGAGACAACACTGATGAACAAAATTGCGAGCCGTTATTTCCCAAATTTTGGTGAGCAAAGAACTACTCGCTGAAATTAAACGAGTAGGCAAAGTGACGCAAACAAATACCTACTCATGATTTTAACATTAATAAACTTGTATTTGTTTGTTTGCTAATAATTTATCATAATTCACGACAAGAGTAGATGCATAAATCAAACGAAAAAAATAATTTATTCAAACTGTTACTACTTTTATTCCAGTGATTTGCATGAGTAGACTCACTTATAGGAATAAAACAACCAATCAGGATAGTTCAAAGGACGAGAAATTTGCCTCACAGTGTACCAACCTGAAAAAATCACCGGCTCGCTTTTCGTCAGAAATAGTGAAGCAGTGTTACCTCCAGTTTTACAATAAACCTCCTTGGTCTTATAGAATGAAAAAACTAAACTGAAAACATGTGTTTGACTTGTTCACAGCTCTTGTAGAAACAAATGGGTGTATTTCTTTTAAAGTAAGCTATTTTAATTGAGTGTTTAATTATGTATAACAAGGATAAAATGTAACATTTACAACAAATCATTCCTATTTCCTTTGGAGCAAGAATTCAGGTGTGCTAACTTAAGAGACATATTACGTTGGCAACTCGTACAATCACGCAGCTTCCATTCCACGAAGTGATAAAACCCAATACTAGCCGATACGATTGTATGGAAATATTATAGTAATATCTCCTGTTAGACACAACAAATATGTAAATAATGTGATATGTAAATATGTAAATAAATAACAAATATGTAAATATCTAATAATGTAAATTGTCTCTCTTCAATTTACTACCTTTCTTTTCTAACTCGATTGCTTATGATTCGATGCTACATCCTATATGCTTAATACATTACTTCTTTTAATCGCACACTACAACGCTTTAGTAAATCTTGACCACTTAGATAAGATATAGACCAATTCTCTCATCGGGTATATAATTGGTAGTAATCTCCCATATTGTAATTTATGGACTATATACTTGCTAATCTATCAGTAACCTACTAGGGATTTTCCATGTTTTGTCCACACCACTGGACCTTCGTCAGTCTGAAAGGGTACTTATTTTTAAGATCAAGTAAACAACAATCACAATCCACAATTATTAATTCTTGCTGACAACTCGTCGACCTGAAGTAAATAACTGATATTTCTCTACAAATTTAATTATTTGTAGTGAATTTCCTAAGGAAAAGTGAACTATTAACATGACTCGCACGGTGAAACTTAAGACCGGGACCACCATAGAAGTTCCTAACGTGACCCTCTGAACACGTTTTGGGGGGTCTTTCAAAATTATATATATATATACATATAAATATATATATATACATATAAATATATATATATATATATAGACATTCCTTTCTTTAATCAGTCGGACAATTTCGTTGGGTAAAACAATCGGAAAACTCTAACCCTCTTTTTTTGGGATTTTAAATTTTAAATTTTGGATTTTTGGGCCCAAAAAAGTCAGAAAAGCCCTTGATGTAAAAATAAGGCGTATTAAGCTACAGGAATTAAAAAGGCGGACATTTTAAGCCCTCCCTCATTATTCCATCACCAATACTTACTAAGTTATTAAAGAAAATAAAGATTGAATAAACACAGTACGTTGTCTTAAGCGGATTTTACATTGTAAAAGGTTGTTTTCATATCTTGATGTATATCTTGATATATGTATCTTCATATATCAGTCCTAATACCCCCATACCGATTTTTGATCCTGATAGTACCTCCTCCTAAGCTTTTAATGCACAACATTGCCATGCCTATACTGGATTTAAATAGAACCAGGTGTATCAAAACAGCCAAAAAATCTAATATTTTCCATTTTGCTAAAAATCACACGAATCGTTGTTTAAACCCGTTATTTGATTGTTAAAGGTTTTTAATGCAGAAATTCACTTCCCTAACGTCAGCGTGCTGCGTGCGAACGCGTTTATAAGATAAAACGTCCTTTCCAAGAAGTGATTACAGGGTTGAACCCTACTGAGTAATAACACGTCGTATAATGCTTACTATATATGTATAATATGCTTACCTTATTATTTCGACACTTCCTCTTATTGACGTCCGAAATCGCAAATCTTGAAATGTACAGGTAATTGAATATGGAATAAAACGTAAAATTTGAATTGTATTTATAGTTATTGCTGCAATTTAAACCGGACCTTGTAAGGGCGTTATTCTGGAACATAATTAAAATTCAATGTATGGCTTGGCTTTTTATTTTGTTATTTTACAATTTGATTCTATGTTGGGTTTGGTTTGAGTTTGGGTTGATTTGATTTAATCATATCATTTGCGTAATGTATTTATCTAATGATTCATAAGCTACACGTTAACCAACAGTATTATTTCAATTTGTCTTGACTTCCTCTATGGACCAGCCTTCAGACAATAGACATGCTCTATGGACCAGCCCTCAGACAACAGACTTCCTCTATGGACCAGCCCTCAGACAATAGACTTCCTCTATGGACCAGCCCTCATACAATAGACTCCCTCTATGGAACAGCCCTCAGACAATAGACTTCCTCTATGGAACAGCCCTCGTACAATAGACTCCCTCTATGGAACAGCCCTCAGACAATAGACTTCCTCTATGGAACAGCCCTCATACAATAGACTTCCTCTATGGATCAGCCCTCAAACAATAGACTTCCTCTATGGACCAGCCCTCAGACAATAGACTTCCTCTATGGAACAGACCTCATACAATAGACTCCCTCTATGGAACAGCCCTCATACAATAGACTTCCTCTATGGAACAGCCCTCATACAATAGACTTCCTCTATGGACCAGCCCTCGGACAATAGACTTCCTCTATGGAACAGCCCTCAGACAATAGACTTTCTCTATGGACCAGCCCTCAGACAATAGACTTCCTCTATGGAACAGCCCTCATACAATAGACTTCCTCTATGGACCATCCCTCAGACAATAGACTTCCTCTATGGAACAGCCCTCATACAATAGACTTCCTCTATGGACCAGCCCTCATACAATAGACTCCCTCTATGGAACAGCCCTCATACAATAGACTTCCTCTATGGACCAGCCCTCAGACAATAGACTTCCTCTATGGAACAGCCCTCATACAGTAGACTTCCTCTATGGACCAGCCCTCAGACAATAGACTTCCTCTATGGACCAGCCCTCAGACAATAGACGTCCTCTATGGACCAGCCCTTAGACAATAGACTTCCTCTATGGAACAGCCCTCATACAATAGACTCCCTCTATGGAACAGCCCTCATACAATAGACTTCCTCCTTGGACCAGCCCTCATACAATAGACTTCCTTTATGGAACAACCCTCATACAATAGACTCCCTCTATGGAACAGCCCTCAGACAATAGACTTCCTCTATGGAACAGCCCTCATACAATAGACTTCCTCTATGGAACAGTCCTCATACAATAGACTCCATCTATGGAACAGCCCTCATACAATAGACTTCCTCTATGGACCAGCCCTCAGGCAATAGACTTCATCTATGGACCAGCCCTCAGACAATAGGCTTCCTCTATGGACCAGCCCTCAGACAATAGACTTCCTCTATGGAACAGCCCTCAGACAATAGACTTCCTCTATGGAACAGCCCTCAGACAATAGACTTCCTCTATGAAACAGCCCTCAGACAATATACTTCCTCTATGGAACAGCTCTTAGACAATTGACTTCCTCTATGGACCAGCCCTCACCCGATAGACTTCCTCTATGGAACAGCCCTCAGACAATAGACTCTCTCTATGGAACAGCCCTCAGACAATAGATTTCCTCTATGAAACAGCCCTCAGACAATAGACTTCCTCTATGGAACAGCCCTCAGACAATAGACTTCCTCTATGAAACAGCCCTCAGACAATAGACTTCCTCTATGGAACAGCCCTTAGACAATAGAATTCCTCTATGGAACAGCCCTCAGACAATAAAATTCCTCTATGGAACAGCCCTCAGACAATAAAATTCCTCTATGGAGCAGCCCTCAGAAAATACAATAAATGGTTAAACATTGGATTACAAATTGTTAATTCAATGAATGTTTATTTAAATTATTTTAAAATCAAATCAATGGTTTAAAATATACGAAGCAGTTTTGTAAATACTACTCATTTTCAATTCTAACCATCAAACACGCTCTAAAACAGTAGTCCCATAATAAGACCGTTTCAGAGCTGATTCTATGTATGAATACGGGATGCAGCACACTTAACTATTTCATTATTCCATAACCCATGAAACGGTAACTTCATTTGCATTGCGTCAAGCGTCAGTTGGAATACAAATTAAATCTCAGGACTGTTCAATTTGTGTGATTTTAATATTTAATATTCCAAACACGGTGTGTTTACTTTGATTCACCTAAAGTCGACTTTAATGAAGACCTATAAACTTTTAATTAAATTTCCCAAATTTGTTATAATTGTTTTTATCTTTCCCTAATGTGAGGAGTCTCTTCGGCACCCAGAAGGCTTTTTCTGATCATATCAATGGATGATGGTTTTAAAAATACGAAGCTGTTTTTGAAATTTACATACATTAAACGCATTACGTGTGTCTAGACCTGAAGCGACCACGCGCAAACCTCCGTGCGTTCAATCTATGAGTGCGGATTAACTAGGTAAAGTATAAATTATAGGTATTACTTTTAGTACAAAATATTGATGTAATATTGTTAATCAGTTAATTCTGACCAACAGGTTTCCTCGAATTATTTGGGTTAATAACCTAACTTTTTCTTTTAAGACAGAAGCAGTTCACCTCAAGTACCTCTATTTTTCTATTTTTGTTTTTTGAAAGGTGGACATATATACTGTACTGCCATAGGAGGTTCAAACTCAGGAGTGCAGCTGTATTACATAGCTATAACATTGTTAATTGGAAATCCTAACGACAAGGTAAGTGTACCGTTATTTATGAAAATATTAAGCCCTATGACTTTTGTTGTAAATTTAATATCGTAAATCCTAAATATAATCGTTAATATCCTAGCTTTGCCTGATATCGAGCAACAGGTTCTCTCGTGTTATTTGAGACAGTAAGTCATTGTGACGTTGCAACTATTTGGGGTCACATTCACAACTCTATCCATTAAATATTGTGACAGTAAACGATTTCAGCGCTGCCCAGTGCTGAACATCAGTCATTTATATGGATCCGTTTCTGTATTCCCTTGGTTATTACAAAGTGACAGTCACTAAAACAAAGTTTTTGAGTATTTTGTACCTTAGAATTTATCAAAGTGAATTTATAATATAACCTTATATTACATCGTATTTATTCTCGATAAAAAAAATTAAAACGCAACATTTGCCATTTTATTTACTTAGTAACTGGCAGACATATATAAAATAAACCTATTTGAGTAAACTTTGTATTTAACGAAAATAAATATAAATACCTTTTCTTTTTCAGTTTCAATTGAAAAAGACAAAATTATGTTTACGACAGTTGTATTTCACTAAATTTTTTATACAACATATAGGTACTAGATATTTTAATAATAAAATGTATTGAAAATACCAGTACCAAATAGATTACGTTGAATGTCATTAAATCAGCTTTTAAAATATTCATGGGTTGTGTACATTTGTTATGAAGAGTAAATTATCTTATTTCTTTGTTTACAAAGGCAGTATTTTACATACCAGTGTACCTGATGTTGACAGCTGCTTTAGATTACATCATACATAATTCAGCTTCATTTCACAAGTAATTATGAAACCATTATTAACAACTCTTTGTGAATGTTTTTGGATGGTTATCGTAAGAAAATCTCACGTTTTTTAATAAAACATGAAATTCTGAAATAATTGTGATGACAATCTAATTTTACCGAATTATAGTGTAATTTCATAAACGGTGCTGATATATAATGTAGTCTATCAATTACAGTTTACTGTAAGTGAATAAACCCACTTTGCTTTTCATAAATCTCGAAAAAGAGACTTTAAAACTTCTTGCTGGAAACGATAGTTGCGTAGGGAGAGCAATCATGTAAACACAATTATAGTTACTCCTGTAACTTGTATTTGCAAAGTAAATTATCAAATTAAATTAGGTACAACTAGCTGTTGTCCCGTTCTCCGTACGGAAATCTCACAGGCAGAGGGTCAGATATTTTAACATTTTAACATTATTAACTGACTTTTGGACTTTTGGAACATTGGAGCTTTTAAAGACTTTAATGCGAAGCAGGAAAGAAGGTATTTTTTTAAACCCACAAAAGGCACATCTAGAAGATAAGAGCTTTTGATTGATATGAAAAATGTATACAAAAGAAATAGTTTTAGGGGTAGAAGATCGTCGAACAAACAATGAGAAATTCGTCTAATAATCATGGTGAATGACTGTTGTGAAATGCAAGGAACGGCGGGAATCCAATCGTCTTGGATATCTTGTATTTTGATCGTTTAGCGTAATGAAAAACTACGCTAGGCCTATGAACGTTTTGTTCGGATTTCTGAGCAAAGCTCGACCTCCCGGTGAACCGATTGTCAAATAACAAATTACATGATTGATCTAACTTTAGTGTCTACTTCTGCTTATATCTAACTTGAACATGCTGAGGTTTGTTTTAATATCTTCAAACTAGGTAAAATCATTGACTATAAACACTGAAGGAGACATCCCATCCATATGGTCCAGCTGTCCCACTTTTAGTGTATGCTAGAATTTAAAATTGAAGTAGTTTGATTAGGTCACCGACAGATTGTACTGCTGTCAACTATTTATTTTAGTTAGTTACATTAACTTTTAAAATATTTCCACCCCAGGAAGCAAGTAATAATCAACTTATGTTTGCTTCCTGACACACCTTCTGTTGTATTATCCCCTCCTTGAGAGGATAAGTAACAGTTGACAGCAGTATACTCTGCTGGTGATTGGTGTAAACTACGACCTGTTTCAATCCTGGCATACACAAAACTAGGGACACATTTTATAATGGCAATGAGAAGTCTACTTCAGTATTTCTAGTCAATGGTATAATGCTTAGAACCATAAAAAAACCAAAAGTCCTGAAGTTGTAATGAACTTAAAATTAATTTTAAGTAGTTATTTGTTTATGTTTGAATAAGTGTATGGTATAAAAACTAAAAACTAATTCTCTTTCGTAGTCCTATAAACAAGATGTGATTAGTTCTGGTTAATATGAATTAAATACCTTCAACGAACATTTTCTTTAGGCATCTTTTTTTAGACGTTATTAATTCGAGGGAGGAACGGAGCATAGAAGAAGCAGCGGCTGGTTCATAAATCTTAGCAAGGAATCGCCTGCAATTGTTTTATAGATGCCTCCTCATTAACTCGTATATAATAAATAACCAACAGTGTTAAATCGGAAAACAAGAAGTCTATACAAATGCTCTATAATACATTAAAATAAGACTTTTGGCTCAATATTAAGAAAATTAACCACTTTCTACCTTATTATTTAATAGTGAAAACCATTACAAAATACGATTAAACTTGAGTAAGTAACAAAATAAGTGTCATGCGATTGCCTTTCGGCAAGATTATTGTAAAATATATCACGATATAGCTGTTTTGCACGTTAAAGTAAAATATAGAACAATATAATATCAACTAAATTAAATAAGAGAGATGTTTGAACATAATCTGTAAGTAAGTGGTTTTAGTAACGGTGTGTTCATTACTTGAATCTCAATAAAATTTATATAGAATTTACAGTTCACAATAGACGGTCCATTTTTTAAGTACGTATGTTTTAATCGTTAACTGAAAAACTTTAGTTGATCATAAACCTTGGTTGTAACATGTTTCTAGCCATTTCACAAGGTAGCGGGGACAGGTGGCACTAAGCTGGTCATTAAAACAGTAATATTTCTCTTACGATGGAGGCTTAGTGACACACTTTAAGCCTTAATGATGATTATAGAACGGCTTGTTTTCCAAAAACAATATTTTAAATGCATTAACTGATTTGACATTTTTTAGGTTTATTAATAAAAAATATTTGCTTTCTGTTACATTGCTGAAACAACACTATTGTTTATCTCCATACATAATCGGTTTCGATAAACTTTAATATTTTAGAATAGTATATACTCACAATTCAGCAGTCGTCGTTTTAAAACAAAGTCTCGTCATTTCGTGTCTGACAAGACTGATATCGAGAATAAAATAACTGCTTTGCAGATTGAATAACTCAATCATACAGTCGAATGCCTGGACAGCGTTTCCTCCTCATACTCGAAAGCTTTATACATACGGTGAATAATTTCGTGTAAGATGTATACATGAATGGTGAATGAGGGATGCGAATAGGCTATTCTCGAAAATTTATGGAAATAATCATATGTGAATTTCCTATAGAAAAGTAAACTATTAGCATGACTGGTGAAAGTTAAGCCCGGAACCACCAAAGAAGTTCCTAACGTGACCCCCCGAACACGTTAGGGAGGGTTGTTCAAAAATATATGTGTGTGTGTGTGTGTGTGTTTTTCTAGCGGTCGCATTTTTTGTCCGATTTACTTAAAATTTGGTAGAGACGTTCCTTTCTATAATAAGTTAGACATGTTCGTTGGGCAAAAACAATCGATATATGCCTCTAGTGAATATTGTTCACAGTAAAAGAACTTCGTCCAGAAATCGTGTGTCTTTTGGTTAACAGTTTTCATGAAGGAGTTCATAAATAGATAGCATTTGAAATGGCAATGTCTTGACACATCATTACCGGACACTCAGAGGTAGAACGCTGGCCTCACAAGTAGGTTCGATCCCGGCTGACTGCAGTGATATTTTTTCACGAGCCGTCGCCACTACTGTATTTACTATAACGGCTTGCCCATGTGACTATCAACCATAACGGTATCTCCGTGGCTGTAGATCGTTGCACAGGCCTTTGGCCGATGGCGACGGGCAGCTGAGGTTTTTAAAAATAAAAAAAATAATTATAAACTGAACTCGCATACAAAAACAACTTTAAACTATGAGGAATTCACTAATAAATTTAATTTGGCCTTCAATGATAAATTAGAGTTTTAGATTAGAACAAATTTTTTACGGAGAAAGACAAAGTTTCGAATTTCAGCTAGCGCTTGAAATCAAACGTAAGATATGTTTAAAATTATGTAGTAATGATGAAAAATACAGTTTTAAATAAATTTAAAGCGTTGAAGGTTGATAACTAGTGTTCAATAACTATGAAATGCTTACAATATTGTCCTTGTTTCATTTTATTTAAGTGCCCGTTAACAATAGTGGGCCAAACCGATATTTTCGGTTGACACCTGAAATAGGACCATTGAAACCAAGGCCCAGACGTTAAATTATAGGCTGGTTTAATCTCCTAAGCAGGGGATAAATGTAACATTTGCAAAGCCAAACGTTCAATTCCCTGAAACGCAAGTTTGCATGTGTTACGACTTAAATTAAAGATCGCGTTTTAAATCTCTATTATTCATAGATTTATTTTAAACTTGATTAGAAGTAATATAACTTAATAGCCACCTTTTATTAACGAATCAAATAACATAGTACATGTCAGAGGAATTATGTCTGCTTCAGTTTAGATCCACTTCCTCTCCTCTTCACAAAAATCGCACATACACAGCTGTTTGTAATAAGGGTATTTAAAAACTGTATACCGTTATTTTTTAACTAAAGCAGATACATATTTTTGGATTTTTAAATTTATTGTTGTAACATTTACGGTATGTTACGATAATTAGCTTTGAGAAACAAAAATGGCCACTATTTTGAATATGTGGAGGCTAGAAAATTAAAATTCAATCTCAAACTGTAGTTTAATATTTGCATAAAGTAGACCAAATTTAAAACAAATATCTTTATTGGTTCTAAAGATATAATTTATTTAGTAAAAATACGCCCTTAAAGACTGGCGCTAAGTATAAATGAACCAGTACATAGACCTATTTACATTTTATGTTACATTTTAGATATAGAATCTAAAAATCTATACCCTTCAAATATATCTATCCTTAAAATGTATACCTTTTCTCATCGAAATATTTTATTTTTTAAATTTAATCAAATATTTTAATTTCTAACAAATATTGAACTTTTATTTCTACTTGTCTAGTATTAGAGGTAGACCCAGAATGGAGCCTCGTGTTTCCCAAGAAAAATACTGACGGATACATTTCTAAGTTTTTTACTTTCTCCCTTTATACATAGTATATGGAGAAAGTATTGTTTTCGTCAAAATGTTCGAATTTGAGTTGTTAGTGGAAATATTCGTTTTGGTGCTCCCTGAACCCAAAAAAAGTGGTTTTTACGTGATGCCTGTGTGTGTGTGTGTGTGTGTGTGTGTGTGTGTGTGTGTGTGTGTGTGTGTGTGTGTGTGTGCGCGCGTACGCGCGCGCGCGTGTGTGTGTGTCTGTGTGGATGCGGTACAGAGCTAGAACCCCAACCAATGGGCCGATCTTTATGGAATTTTGTATGTATGTACTAATCCACGATATCTCCAGGTGTTTTTTTCATTTTTTGAATTTTTGATTTTTAAAGGTAATTATCCCCCAAAAACCGCCAAAAAACATAAAAAATCAAAATTTCTCAAAAACGGCTCTAAAGATATTGATTAAACTTTATTAGTTTGTAGAACTTTAGTTTTCCAACAAAATGACACTAACCGCATTCCTGTAAAAATTCGGGTTCAGAAATTACAGGACTTTAAAACATCAAAAATTCAGTTTTTTTGATTTTTCATAAAAAGACATAAATATAAAAAATATTACTATTCACCATTAAAAAGAGCTCAAAAAAACTAAATAACTTAGTATTTTGAATTACTATTCTACGATTGCTGGTTTCGGAGAAAATTGAAATTTTCATTTTGCGGTAAACGCAGTACGTTGTCCAATGTTATTCTTATGGGGAATACAAAAAATACTATTTCTCTCTTATTTACTGATAAATTTCATTCAAACTTGATATGCTTGTCAATTTAGCATTGACCAACAGTGGAAATTCGAAATATGTTGCCCCTTAATAACCCTGGGCGGGAATAGGGGGCATTTCCCCTCTTAAAACCACGAGTGTAGCAATGGATTCTCTAGTGCCACCAAAGCTGGGATTTGGGTGGATGTTTTTTAAAACAACTTGTTTACAAGATTTTCTGTACATTCGACCGTGCTTTGTATTCTATATTTAGTAAATAAAAAGTAATTTATTCGTTAAATTTGGGCTAAAAGGTAGAAAGTATGTGTCAGTTTCCTGATACCGTTTATTATTTTAAGACTCACAAATACTGAGCGGTCCACGATATTTTGTGTTGGCAAAGGTTTTCAACATAATCACTGATTAATATGATTAGGTATGTAGTTTTGCATCATTAATAATCATGCATGGGCAAGGAAAATTAAATAATTAAATAATTCCCTCGTCATGCACTAGACTACGTTTCCTTTGTTGAGAATAGTGTTCATTGTCAAAAGCATTACAAAGGCGCTTGTAATGAGTGTCGGACAATGGCTCAAAGCTGTTGCTAAATTGCTGTTGACGTTTTACTCCGCGTAGTAATGATGGACTGTTCCCCGAGTCAGAAAACTGTACTTGGAATTTGACACCGACTTCACTGTTAGCGTACTTGGGAAAAATTGCTTTAATTGTAAATTCGATATCAGTTTATATGAACAGGGTCTAAACTATCCACAGTTTACAAATTGGTGAATCGTTTAGGAGAAATCCGTAATAGTGCGAGTATTTTTAAAAGAAAAAGAAAGCTTCCAATATTACGGGAGCAATACTATTTTTGTTAATGCTTAGAGAAAAGGCACTATCATGTTGAAATACGAACAATCACTCGTAATAGAAAACGTATTTATCTTTAAATTTATTGAGGAATAAAACTCAAAGTTAGTAACAGTGTAAATAGTTTTAAATTATGGAAATAAAAACATATAAGTGTTGTCTATTTCATTTTCACGTATTGCTAATACATAGAAACCCCCCCTTGGATCTGAGTTTATTAAATGTGTACCTGAACTTCCTCTCCTACATTGATACTTGGACAACTACTTCAACAATTTGACCTAGTTACAACAATGTGCTACAGTTGAGGTATCAGCATAACTGTTATCTAGTTATATTTGTCGATTTTTATCGGTGGACAGCTTATAAAACATATTTTGTAATAACAAAGTTTTCTACTGATACTTAAAATAAATAATTATAAAGATTCCTACAACATTGTACGTTAGTATTAATGATATTTATTGCATTATTGATTTTTTTTAGAAATAATATATATCACAAGTGACTTAATCAACGTCCACAGAGACTAAATATAATCTACTTTAATGTCAGCATGTCAAATAACCTATATATTTTGTTTTATCCGTTAAATTGATTTAAAATGTGAATAACCGTATAAAGCAGTAAATAGTAATATGTGAAGCAAAATGTAGTTATACTTTGGTTTATCTTAGTACAAAATGTCATACTATTTGCATTCGTATAGTATTATTTAATGTTTATTTTGAGAGTTGAATTTACATATTACAAATTAATTCAATATGTTTACTTTTACAGCATTAATACTAAAACCTCATCATGTTATACAGTTTTGACGACAAGTTGTCTAATCTATATGCAAGGTGGTTCTCTGGCGTCCACAGGGCTAATGAAGGTTATATACGCGATGTGTGTCTGACGCTGTGGCGCAACATGGGCTCTGATTAAATAAGTGCTCATGGGTATATAACACACGTATATCTGGGAAAAAATATAGAAACAGGTTTTAAAAATAATAATAATAATAAAAATAGAAGAATCAATTTTGTATGGTTTTCCATTAGCTGTGAACAACACCAAGATGAAAACAAACACATGAACTCTAACAAGTTTTATAAAAGTTTACAAGCTAAATGCACAGTAATTTTATACAAATAATTTAGATGCATTGAACGTTTTCGTTATTAAATTATCTACACTTATTTACTCACCAAAATAATAAAATACAAGCGTTCCTTATTAAATTTTCTACACTTATTGGCTTGCCAAAAACAATAAAATATGAGCTTTCCTTAATTTCTGTATTTTAAACTTCTAATAAATAGTAAGTGGTTGTAATTAGTTAGTTGTGGTAGTAAAACATGTTGTGTTTAGTTTAAATAAAAGATTCCTAGTTTCAACAGTTTTATTTAGGAAATAAAAAGGTATTTATTAAAATATAATAACAAATAAAGCTTACAATGTTCATGTTATTATATATATATATATTACGAAATGGAATTCTATCTCGATTGGTCTAAGTTACCATTATCGGGAAAATCCACTCATTTAGCATAATGTTAATGTGCATGAACTTGTGGATATAAGTTGTTCTCCTAACAAAATAAAAGTATAAATATATTTTTAGCGTTTAAAGTAAAACAATTACACCATCAGTCCTATCGATAATCACACCAATCGATAAGTTATGTTATATATAGAGAAAACACATACTTTAAAAATATATATGAAATTCCCTACTAACGTATTTAAGTATTTCTTAATGACAGGATTTTGCATATTAATTATAAGGAAAAATTTAAATGGACCATACTTTTTGCATATTTTAAATAAACATATTTCATGAGTCATATATAAAGCTGCTTACATGAGCCGACGCCTCTTCTCTCCCCGTGATTTATAGTTTGAACGTTCGCCAAGTTTTTTGTTTGTTTACAATTCTGGTATTAAGGGTTACTTGCGAGTCCATCTTGTTTGTAAATCTGTTGTAAAGGGCATTAATATATATAAACCTGTAAATTTAATTAGGTCATAAACAGCATTGTGCAAAGATAGTACTTCACATAGATTCATCAGTTGTTGATAAGAAGGATAAGCTTTTAATTACATACAATATATTTCGCTAAGTTTTATAATTTTAAAATTCCTATTAGACAGATCATATATGGGATGGTTTTTATAATAAAAATTGTACGCTTTACTTTGAACAAATATTACTATAGGTTGAAATAAATTAAATTTTAACATAAGAATATTTATATTTTTAATAAATTAAACATTATTATTGTCGTTTGTAAACAACATATTTTCGGATATAAAAAATGCTTTAACTAATAAACAACAATTTTCCTCTTCAACAAATATATATGGCGCGGCGTACAAAAATAACTATATTTTTCCGTTGAATTGAGCATTAAAGACAAACGATAACATAGCTTTTTCATAATTAAAATTATTCGTAATCCTCGACTAAAATATATCAGTGTAAATAATTTAAGATGAAATTTGAACATTTCTTTCTAAAGGAAACAGTACAAAATAAATGGAACAAGAATGAAATATAATTTTCTATTTCGTTTATGTAAATAATACAAATCAATAACCAATAGTATTAATACTATTAAATGTATTCTTATTTATTTTGTATGGTCTTAGTCTATAGTCAGACACCTTGAAATCTGCAAACAAAAATACTTTGTTTGTACGACGTGGACAACAATATTAATTTAATTAAAACTCCATCATCGTTTTTATATAGTCATTATACATTAGTTGGTTTCCTGTATTTATATTCAAAAAACTAATTATATACTGGAAGATATTTTTTTAGTTAAATACTGTTACTATCATATTGTGGGTGCCAAACTAATAATTAAGCTACTAGTAAATTCCAAACTAACCTATTTTTTTAAAGTCATGAACAACATAATTGAGTTTTAAAAATCAAATTGAAAAGAACACACCTAAAGAAAATTGAAATAGTTGAAAGTTATATTAAAATAGATGTACTATAACTAAACTTCGTCTGAATGATTTAAAATGTCTATGTTATCATAATGAAATCACTTTTAAAATAATAAAACTATCCTTTCAATCAGAAAAAGCATTTAGTTTCCAGTTTTGTACTCCCATTATTTTCGCATTATTGACATACCTCATAAGACAATGATGATTGCCCTCAAGAAAATACTAAAACTACATATTAATACAAGGATTACTTTCGATTTGCTAATATGGTATTACCCGAGTTTAAAGTTAAACTTGCATACTTATTACCAACAGCAAAAAAAGTTCAGTCCTTAATAATAAGACCGACCAAAAATAAAAATAACTCAAAGGCAGAGTAGAGATGCCTTGGAGTTGTGTCATGTGGGAAAGGCTGCCATGCCGCCACTACAAGGTGTGATGCTTGTGGCTATTTTTTGTTCAGTATGATTATTTTAGATTACCGCCCTTGTTGCATTAGTCATATTTGTTAAAGCAAACTGTTGGTTGTGTTGGTTTTCGTTTCGTGAATTAAGTTGTATTGAACTATTAAAATCGGTTTGTTAAATAAAATATAAAAGGAATTTTTACTTACGTATATAAGGTATTTAAGATAATTAATATTGTAGATTTATTTACAAAATTCGCTATTTTTGCTTAGACTAGTTTTCAAATTAAAAAAAGTTATTAAGTAGTATTATTATTTGTTGTCATATTTATTTTTAATATAAGACGCAACTTACGTATTATTACCACGATGTCTTAATACTCGAGCCTTCAATACTATAAATACTCACATAATATATGTTAATATGATAAAAATACGATCGGTTTTATTTGAAATCCGTTATGAATTAGATTGTCGTGCCTGTGCAAATATATTTGTTAGTATTGTAAGATGCGTTTTACGATAAGCATACCTTACTGGTAAGGTAATGTTTTTAATATAGTAAGGTAGGCTATAAATGATTAAACAGACAACATTTTTTTAAACCCTTAAAAAGCACCACTAGACATTTTAGCGGCTGACCATCGTGTTCTGTTTTATTGCACATTCGACTACCCATTGCTGCTGACTCGTTTATAAGATAAAACGTCCTTTCCAAGAAGTGATTACAGGGTTGAAACCTACTGAGTAATAACACGTCGTATAATGCTTACTATATATGTATAATATGCTTACCTTATTATTTCGACACTTCCTCTTATTGACGTCCGAAATCGCAAATCTTGAAATGTACAGGCAATTGGATATGGAATAAAACGTAAAATTTGAATTGTATTTATAGTTATTGCTGCAATTTAAACCGGATCTTGTAAGGGCGTTATTCTGGAACATAATTAACCTCAATGTATGGCTTGGCTTTTTATTTTGTTATTTTACAATTTGATTCTATGTTGGGTTTGGTTTGAGATTGAGTTGATTTGATTTAATCATATCATTTGCGTAATTTATTAATCAAATGATTCATAAGCTACACGTTAACCAACAGTATTATTTCAATTTGTCTTGACTTCCTCTATGGACCAGCCCTCAGACAATAGACATCCTCTATGGACCAGCCCTAAGACAACAGACTTCCTCTATGGACCAGCCCTCAGACAATAGACTTCCTCTATGGACCAGCCCTCATACAATAGACTCTCTCTATGGAACAGCCCTCAGACAATAGACTTCCTCTATGGAACAGCCCTCATACAATAGACGTCCTCTATGGATCAGCCCTCAGACAATAGACTTCCTCTATGGACCAGCCCTCAGACAATTGACTTCCTCTATGGAACAGACCTCATACAATAGACTCCCTCTATGGAACAGACCTCATACAATAGACTCCCTCTATGGAACAGCCCTCATACAATAGACTTCCTCTATGGAACAGCCCTCATACAATAGACTTCCTCTATGGACCAGCCCTCGGACAATAGACTTCCTCTATGGAACAGCCCTCAGACAATAGGCTTCCTCTATGGACCAGCCCTCAGACAATAGACTTCCTCTATGGAACAGCCCTCATACAATAGACTTCCTCTATGGACCAGCCCTCATACAGTAGACTCCCTCTATGGAACAGCCCTCATACAATAGACTTCTTCTATGGACCAGCCCTCAGACAATAGACTTCCTCTATGGAACAGCCCTCATACAATAGACTTCCTCTATGGACCAGCCCTCATACAATAGACTCCCTCTATGGAACAGCCCTCGTAAAATAGACTTCCTCTATGGACCAGCCCTCAGACAATAGACTTCCTCTATGGAACAGCCCTCATACAGTAGACTTCCTCTATGGACCAGCCCTCAGACAATAGACTTCCTCTATGGACCAGCCCTCAGACAATAGACTTCCTCTATGGAACAGCCCTCATACAATAGACTTCCTCTATGGACCAGCCCTCAGACAATAGACTTCCTCTATGGAACAGCCCTCATACAATAGACTTCCTCTATGGAACAGCCCTCAGACAATAGACTTCCTCTATGGAACAGCCCTCATACAATAGACTTCCTCTATGGAACAGCCCTCAGACAATAGACTTCCTCTATGGAACAGCCCTCATACAATAGACTTCCTCTATGGACCAGCCCTCAGACAATAGACTTCCTCTATGGAACAGCCCTCATACAATAGACTTCCTCTATGGAACAGCCCTCAGACAATAGACTTCCTCTATGGAACAGCCCTCATACAATAGACTTCCTCTATGGAACAGTCCTCATACAATAGACTCCATCTATGGAACAGCCCTCATACAATAGACTTCCTCTATGGACCAGCCCTCAGACAATAGGCTTCCTCTATGGACCAGCCCTCAGACAATAGACTTCCTCTATGGAACAGCCCTCAGACAATAGATTTCCTCTATGAAACAGCCCTCATACAATAGACTTCCTCTATGGACCAGCCCTCAGACAATAGACTTCCTCTATGGAACAGCCCTCAGACAATAGACTTCCTCTATGGAACAGCCCTCAGACAATAGACTTCCTCTATGGAACAGCCCTCATACAATAGACTTCCTCTATGGAACAGTCCTCATACAATAGACTCCATCTATGGAACAGCCCTCATACAATAGACTTCCTCTATGGACCAGCCCTCAGACAATAGGCTTCCTCTATGGACCAGCCCTCAGACAATAGACTTCCTCTATGGAACAGCCCTCAGACAATAGACTTCCTCTATGAAACAGCCCTCAGAAAATAGACTTCCTCTATGGAACAGCTCTTAGACAATAGACTTCCTCTATGGACCAGCCCTCACCCGATAGACTTCCTCTATGGAACAGCCCTCAGACAATAGACTCCCTCTATGGAACAGCCCTCAGACAATAGATTTCCTCTATGAAACAGCCCTCAGACAATAGACTTCCTCTATGGACCAGCCCTCATACAATAGACTTCCTCTATGGACCAGCCCTCAGACAATAGACTTCCTCTATGGAACAGCCCTCAGACAATAGACCCTCTATGGAACAGCCCTCAGACAATAGACTTCCTCTATGAAACAGCCCTCAGACAATAGACTTCCTCTATGGAACAGCTCTTAGACAATAGACTTCCTCTATGGACCAGCCCTCACCCGATAGACTTCCTCTATGGAACAGCCCTCAGACAATAGACTCCCTCTATGGAACAGCCCTCAGACAATAGATTTCCTCTATGAAACAGCCCTCAGACAATAGACTTCCTCTATGGACCAGCCCTCAGACAATAGACTTCCTCTATGAAACAGCCCTCAGACAATAAACTTCCTCTATGGAACAGCCCTTAGACAATAGAATTCCTCTATGGAACAGCCATCAGACAATAAAATTCCTCTATGGAGCAGCCCTCAGAAATTACAATAAATGGTTAAACATTGGATTAAAAAAATTTTAATTCAATGAATGTTTATTTAAATTATTTTAAAATCAAATCAATGGTTTAAAATATACGAAGCAGTTTTGTAAATACTACTCATTTTCAATTCTAACCATCAAACACGCTCTAAAACAGTAGTCCCATAATAAGACCGTTTCAGAGCTGATTCTATGTATGAATACGGGATGCAGCACACTTAACTATTTCATTATTCCATAACCCATGAAACGGTAACTTCATTTGCATTGCGTCAAGCGTCAGTTGGAATACAAATTAAATCTCAGGACTGTTCAATTTGTGTGATTTTAATATTTAATATTCCAAACACGGTGTGTTTACTTTGATTCACCTAAAGTCGACTTTAATGAAGACCTATAAACTTTTAATTAAATTCCCCAAATTTGTTATAATTGTTTTTATCTTTCCCTAATGTGAGGAGTCTCTTCGGCACCCAGAAGGCTTTTTCTGATCATATCAATGGATGATGGTTTTAAAAATACGAAGCTGTTTTTGAAATGTACATACATTAAACGCATTACGTGTGTCTAGACCTGAAGCGACCACGCGCCAACCTCCGTGCGTTCAATCTATGAGTGCAGATTAACTAGGTAAAGTATAAATCATAGGTATTACTTTTAGTACAAAATATTGATGTAATATTGTTAATCAGTTAATTCTGACCAACAGGTTTCCTCGAATTATTTGGGTTAATAACCTAACTTTTTCTTTTAAGACAGAAGCAGTTCACCTCAAGTACCTCTATTTTTCTATTTTTGTTTTTTGAAAGGTGGACATATATACTGTACTGCCATAGGAGGTTCAAACTCAGGAGTGCAGCTGTATTACATAGCTAAAACATTGTTAATTGGAAATCCTAACGACAAGGTAAGAGTACCGTTATTTATAAAAATATTAAGCCCTATGACTTTTGTTGTAAATTTAATATCGTAAATCCTAAATATAATCGTTAATATCCTAGCTTTGCCTGATATCGAGCAACAGGTTCTCTCGTGTTATTTGAGACAGTAAGTCATTGTGACGTTGCAACTATTTGGGGTCACATTCACAACTCTATCCATTAAATATTGTGACAGTAAACGATTTCAGCGCTGCCCAGTGCTGAACATCAGTCATTTATATGGATCCGTTTCTGTATTCCCTTGGTTATTACAAAGTGACAGTCACTAAAACAAAGTTTTTGAGTATTTTGTACCTTAGAATTTATCAAAGTGAATTTATAATATAACCTTATATTACATCGTATTTATTCTCGATAAAAAAAATTAAAACGCAACATTTGCCATTTTATTTACTTAGTAACTGGCAGACATATATAAAATAAACCTATTTGAGTAAACTTTGTATTTAACGAAAATAAATATAAATACCTTTCAGTTTCAATTGAAAAAGACAAAATTATGTTTACGACAGTTGTATTTCACTAAATTGTTTATACAACATATAGGTACTAGATATTTTAATAATAAAATGTATTGAAAATACCAGTACCAAATAGATTACGTTGAATGTCATTAAATCAGCTTTTAAAATATTCATGGGTTGTGTACATTTGTTATGAAGAGTAAATTATCTTATTTCTTTGTTTACAAAGGCAGTATTTTACATACCAGTGTACCTGATGTTGACAGCTGCTTTAGATTACATCATACATAATTCAGCTTCATTTCACAAGTAATTATGAAACCATTATTAACAACTCTTTGTGAATGTTTTTGGATGGTTATCGTAAGAAAATCTCACGTTTTTTAATAAAACATGAAATTCTGAAATAATTGTGATGACAATCTAATTTTACCGAATTATAGTGTAATTTCATAAACGGTGCTGATATATAATGTAGTCTATCAATTACAGTTTACTGTAAGTGAATAAACCCACTTTGCTTTTCATAAATCTCGAAAAAGAGACTTTAAAACTTCTTGCTGGAAACGATAGTTGCGTAGGGAGAGCAATCATGTAAACACAATTATAATTACTCCTGTAACTTGTATTTGCAAAGTAAATTATCAAATTAAATTAGGTACAACTAGCTGTTGTCCCGTTCTCCGTACGGAAATCTCACAGGCAGAGGGTCAGATATTTTAACATTTTAACATTATTAACTGACTTTTGGACTTTTGGAACATTGGAGCTTTTAAAGACTTTAATGCGAAGCAGGAAAGAAGGTATTTTTTTAAACCCACAAAAGGCACATCTAGAAGATAAGAGCTTTTGATTGATATGAAAAATGTATACAAAAGAAATAGTTTTAGGGGTAGAAGATCGTCGAACAAACAATGAGAAATTCGTCTAATAATCATGGTGAATGACTGTTGTGAAATGCAAGGAACGGCGGGAATCCAATCGTCTTGGATATCTTGTATTTTGATCGTTTAATGAAAAACTACGCTAGGCCTATGAACGTTTTGTTCGGATTTCTGTGAGCAAAGCTCGACCTCCCGGTGAACCGATTGTCAAATAACAAATTACATGATTGATCTAACTTTAGTGTCTACTTCTGCTTATATCTAACTTGAACATGCTGAGGTTTGTTTTAATATCTTCAAACTAGGTAAAATCATTGATTATAAACACTGAAGGAGACATCCCATCCATATCCAGCTGTCCCACTTTTAGTGTATGCTAGAATTTAAAATTGAAGTAGTTTGATTAGGTCACCGACAGATTGTACTGCTGTCAACTATTTATTTTAGTTAGTTACATTAACTTTTAAAATATTTCCACCCCAGGAAGCAAGTAATAATCAACTTATGTTTGCTTCCTGACACACCTTCTGTTGTATTATCCCCTCCTTGAGAGGATAAGTAACAGTTGACAGCAGTATACTCTGCTGGTGATTGATGTAAACTACGACCTCTTTCAATCCTGGCATAAACAAAACTAGGGGCACATTTTATAATGGCAATGAGAAGTCTACTTCAGTATTTCTAGTCAATGGTATAATGCTTAGAACCATAAAAAAACCAAAGGTCCTGAAGTTGTAATGAACTTAAAATTAATTTTAAGTAGTTATTTGTTTATGTTTGAATAAGTGTATGGTATAAAAACATTAAAAACTAATTCTCTTTCGTAGTCCTATAAACAAGATGTGATTAGTTCTGGTTAATATGAATTAAATACCTTCAACGAACATTTTCTTTAGGCATCTTTTTTTAGACGTTATTAATTCGAGGGAGGAACGGAGCATAGAAGAAGCAGCGGCTGGTTCATAAATCTTAGCAAGGAATCGCCTGCAATTGTTTTATAGATGCCTCCTCATTAACTCGTATATAATAAATAACCAACAGTGTTAAATCGGAAAACAAGAAGTCTATACAAATGCTCTATAATACATTAAAATAAGACTTTTGGCTCAATATTAAGAAAATTAACCACTTTCTACCTTAATATTTAATAGTGAAAACCATTACAAAATACGATTAAACTTGAGTAAGTAACAAAATAAGTGTCATGCGATTGCCTTTCGGCAAGATTATTGTAAAATATATCACGATATAGCTGTTTTGCACGTTAAAGTAAAATATAGAACAATATAATATCAACTAAATTAAATAAGAGAGATGTTTGAACATAATCTGTAAGTAAGTGGTTTTAGTAACGGTGTGTTCATTACTTGAATCTCAATAAAATTTATATAGAATTTACAGTTCACAATAGACGGTCCATTTTTTAAGTACGTATGTTTTAATCGTTAACTGAAAAACTTTAGTTGATCATAAACCTTGGTTGTAACATGTTTCTAGCCATTTCACAAGGTAGCGGGGACAGGTGGCACTAAGCTGGTCATTAAAACAGTAATATTTCTCTTACGATGGAGGCTTAGTGACACACTTTAAGCCTTAATGATGATTATAGAACGGCTTGTTTTCCAAAAACAATATTTTAAATGCATTAACTGATTTGACATTTTTTAGGTTTATTAATAAAAAATATTTGCTTTCTGTTACATTGCTGAAACAACACTATTGTTTATCTCCATACATAATCGGTTTCGATAAACTTTAATATTTTAGAATAGTATATACTCACAATTCAGCAGTCGTCGTTTTAAAACAAAGTCTCGTCATTTCGTGTCTGACAAGACTGATATCGAGAATAAAATGTTCGATGTCTTTTAATATTCCGTCTGCTTTGCAAATTGAATAACTCAATCATACAGTCGAATGCCTGGACAGCGTTTCCTCCCCATACTCGAAAGCTTTATACATACGGTGAATAATGTCGTGTAAGATGTATACATGAATGGTGAATGAGGGATGCGAATAGGCTATTCTCGAAAATTTATGGAAATAATCATATGTGAATTTCCTATAGAAAAGTAAACTATTAGCATGACTGGTGAAAGTTAAGCCCGGAACCACCAAAGAAGTTCCTAACGTGACCCCCCGAACACGTTTGGGAGGGTTGTTCAAAAATATATGTGTGTGTGTGTGTGTGTGTGTGTGTTTTTCTAGCGGTCGCATTTTTTGTCCGATTTACTTAAAATTTGGTAGAGACGTTCCTTTCTATAATAAGTTAGACATGTTCGTTGGGCAAAAACAATCGATATGTGCCTCTAGTGAATATTGTTCACAGTAAAAGAACTTCGTCCAGAAATCGTGTGTCTTTTGGTTAACAGTTTTCATGAAGGAGTTCATAAATAGATAGCATTTGAAATGGCAATGTCTTGACACATCATTACCGGACACTCAGAGGTAGAACGCTGGCCTCACAAGTAGGTTCGATCCCGGCTGACTGCAGTGATATTTTTTCACGAGCCGTCACCACTACTGTATTTACTATAACGGCTTGCCCATGTGACTATTAACCATAACGGTATCTCCGTGGCTGTAGATCGTTGCACAGGCCTTTGGCCGATGGCGACGGGCAGCTGAGGTTTTTAAAAATAAAAACAATAATTATAAACTGAACTCGCATACAAAAACAACTTTAAACTATGAGGAATTCACTAATAAATTTAATTTGGCCTTCAATGATAAATTAGAGTTTTAGATTAGAACAAATTTTTTACGGAGAAAGACAAAGTTTCGAATTTCAGCTAGCGCTTGAAATCAAACGTAAGATATGTTTAAAATTATGTAGTAATGATGAAAAATACAGTTTTAAATAAATTTAAAGCGTTGAAGGTTGATAACTAGTGTTCAATAACTATGAAATGCTTACAATATTGTCCTTGTTTCATTTTATTTAAGTGCCCGTTAACAATAGTGGGCCAAACCGATATTTTCGGTTGACACCTGGAATAGGACCATTGAAACCAAGGCCCAGACGTTAAATTATAGGCTGGTTTAATCTCCTAAGCAGGGGATAAATGTAACATTTGCAAAGCCAAACGTTCAATTCCCTGAAACGCAAGTTTGCATGTGTTACGACTTAAATTAAAGATCGCGTTGTTTTAAATCTCTATTATTCATAGATTTATTTTAAACTTGATTAGAAGTAATATAACTTAATAGCCACCTTTTATTAACGAATCAAATAACATAGTACATGTCAGAGGAATTATGTCTGCTTCAGTTTAGATCCACTTCCTCTCCTCTTCACAAAAATCGCACATCCACAGCTGTTTGTAATAAGGGTATTTAAAAACTGTATACCGTTATTTTTTAACTAAAGCAGATACATATTTTTGGATTTTTAAATTTATTGTTGTAAAATTTACGGTATGTTACGATAATTAGCTTTGAGAAACAAAAATGGCCACTATTTTGAATATGTGGAGGCTAGAAAATTAAAATTCAATCTCAAACTGTAGTTTAATATTTGCATAAAGTAGACCAAATTTAAAACAAATATCTTTATTGGTTCTAAAGATATAATTTATTTAGTAAAAATACGCCCTTAAAGACTGGCGCTAAGTATAAATGAACCAGTACATAGACCTATTTACATTTTATGTTACATTTTAGATATAGAATCTAAAAATCTATACCCTTCAAATATATCTATCCTTAAAATGTATACCTTTTCTCATCGAAATATTTTATTTTTTAAATTTAATCAAATATTTTAATTTCTAACAAATATTGAACTTTTATTTCTACTTGTCTAGTATTAGAGGTAGACCCAGAATGGAGCCTCGTGTTTCCCAAGAAAAATACTGACGGATACATTTCTAAGTTTTTTACTTTCTCCCTTTATACATAGTATATGGAGAAAGTATTGTTT
Organism: Allygus modestus; assembly: GCA_963675035.1. Classification (NCBI taxonomy): domain Eukaryota; kingdom Metazoa; phylum Arthropoda; class Insecta; order Hemiptera; family Cicadellidae; genus Allygus; species Allygus modestus. The sequence goes on from OY776117.1 coordinate 30,040,567, forward strand.
TCGTCAAAATGTTCGAATTTGAGTTGTTAGTGGAAATATTCGTTTTGGTGCTCCCTGAACCCAAAAAAAGTGGTTTTTACGTGATGCCTGTGTGTGTGTGTGTGTGTGTGTGTGTGTGTGTGTGTGTGTGTGTGTGTGTGTGTGTGTGTGCGTGCGCGCGCGCGCGTGTGTGTGTGTCTGTGTGGATGCGGTACAGAGCTAGAACCCTAACCAATGGGCCGATCTTTATGGAATTTTGTATGTATGTACTAATCCACGATATCTCCAGGTGTTTTTTTCATTTTTTGAATTTTTGATTTTTAAAGGTAATTATCCCCCAAAAACCGCCAAAAAACATAAAAAATCAAAATTTCTCAAAAACGGCTCTAAAGATTTTGATTAAACTTTATTAGTTTGTAGAACTTTAGTTTTCCAACAAAATGACACTAACCGCATTCCTGTAAAAATTCGGGTTCAGAAATTACAGGACTTTAAAACATCAAAAATTCAGTTTTTTTGATTTTTCATAAAAAGACATAAATATAAAAAATATTACTATTCACCATTAAAAAGAGCTCAAAAAAACTAAATAACTTAGTATTTTGAATTACTATTCTACGATTGCTGGTTTCGGAGAAAATTGAAATTTTCATTTTGCGGTAAACGCAGTACGTTGTCCAATGTTATTCTTATGGGGAATACAAAAAATACTATTTCTCTCTTATTTACTGATAAATTTCATTCAAACTTGATATGCTTGTCAATTTAGCATTGACCAACAGTGGAAATTCGAAATATGTTGCCCCTTAATAACCCTGGGCGGGAATAGGGGGCATTTCCCCTCTTAAAACCACGAGTGTAGCAATGGATTCTCTAGTGCCACCAAAGCAGGGATTTGGGTGGATGTTTTTTAAAACAACTTGTTTACAAGATTTTCTGTACATTCGACCGTGCTTTGTATTCTATATTTAGTAAATAAAAAGTAATTTATTCGTTAAATTTGGGCTAAAAGGTAGAAAGTATGTGTCAGTTTCCTGATACCGTTTATTATTTTAAGACTCACAAATACTGAGCGGTCCACGATATTTTGTGTTGGCAAAGGTTTTCAACATAATCACTGATTAATATGATTAGGTATGTAGTTTTGCATCATTAATAATCATGCATGGGCAAGGAAAATTAAATAATTAAATAATTCCCTCGTCATGCACTAGACTACGTTTCCTTTGTTGAGAATAGTGTTCATTGTCGAAAGCATTACAAAGGCGCTTGTAATGAGTGTCGGACAATGGCTCAAAGCTGTTGCTAAATTGCTGTTGACGTTTTACTCCGCGTAGTAATGATGGACTGTTCCCCGAGTCAGAAAACTGTACTTGGAATTTGACACCAACTTCACTGTTAGCGTACTTGGGAAAATTGCTTTAATTGTAAATTCGATATCAGTTTATATGAACAGGGTCTAAACTATCCACAGTTTACAAATTGGTGAATCGTTTAGGAGAAATCCGTAATAGTGCGAGTATTTTTAAAAGAAAAAGAAAGCTTCCAATATTACGGGAGCAATACTATTTTTGTTAATGCTTAGAGAAAAGGCACTATCATGTTGAAATCCGAACAATCACTCGTAATAGAAAACGTATTTATCTTTAAATTTATTGAGGAATAAAACTCAAAGTTAGTAACAGTGTAAATAGTTTTAAATTATGGAAATAAAAACATATAAGTGTTGTCTATTTCATTATCACGTATTGCTAATACATAGAAACCCCCCCTTGGATCTGAGTTTATTAAATGTGTGCCTGAACTTCCTCTCCTAGATTGATACTTGGACAACTACTTCAACAATTTGACCTAGTTACAACAATGTGCTACAGTTGAGGTATCAGCATAACTGTTATCTAGTTATATTTGTCGATTTTTATCGGTGGACAGCTTATAAAACATATTTTGTAATAACAAAGTTTTCTACTGATACTTAAAATAAATAATTATAAAGATTCCTACAACATTGCACGTTAGTATTAATGATATTTATTGCATTATTGATTTTTTTAGACATAATATATATCACAAGTGACTTAATCCACTTAGACTTAGTAAATCAACGTCCACAGAGACTAAATATAATCTACTTTAATCTCAGCATGTCAAATAACCTATATATTTTGTTTTATCCTTTAAATTGATTTAAAATGTGAATAACCGTATAAAGCAGTAAATAGTAATATGTGAAGCAAAATGTAGTTATACTTTGGTTTATCTTTGTACAAATGTCATACTATTTGCATTCGTATAGTATTATTTAATGAACTACCTGTTTATTGTGAGAGTTGAATTTATATATTACAAATTAATTCAATATGTTTACTTTTACAGCATTAATACTAAAACCTCATCATGTTATACAGTTTCGACGACAAGTTGTCTGATCTATATGCAAGGAGGTTCTCTGGCGCCCACAGGGCTAATGAAGGTTATATACGCGATGCGTGTCTGACGCTGCGGCGCAACATGGGCTGTGATTAAATAAGTGCTCATGGGGTATATAATACACGTATATCTGGGAAAAAATATAGAAACAGGTTTTAAAAATAATAATAATAATAAAAATAGAAGAATCAATTTTGTATGGGTTTCCATTAGCTGTGAACAACACCAAGATGAAAACAAACACATGAACTCTAAAAAGTTTTATAAAAGTTTACAAGATAAATGCACAGTAATTTTATACAAATAATTTAGATGCATTGAACGTTTTCGTTATTAAATATTCTACACTTATTTACTCACAAAAATAATAAAATACAAGCGTTCCTTATTAAATTTTCTACACTTATTGGCTTGCCAAAAACAATAAAATATGAGCTTTCCTTAATTTCTGTATTTTAAACTTCTAATAAATAAATAGTAAGTGGTTGTAATTAGTTAGTTGTGGTAGTAAAACATGTTGTGTTTAGTTGAAATAAAAGATTCCTAGTTTCAACAGTTTTATTTAGGAAATAAAAAGGTATTTATTAAAATATAATAACAAATAAAGCTTACAATGTTCATGTTATTATATATATATATTACGAAATGGAATTCTATCTCGATTGGTCTAAGTTACCATTATCGGGAAAATCCACTCATTTAGCATAATGTTAATGTGCATGAACTTGTGGATATAAGTTGTTCTTCTCCTAACAAAATAAAAGTATAAATATATTTTTAGCGTTTAAAGTAAAACAATTACACCATCAGTCCTATCGATAATCACACCAATCGATAATTTATGTTATATATAGAGAAAACACATACTTTAAAATATATATGAGATTCCCTACTAACGTATTTAAATATTTCTTAATGACAGGATTTTGCATATTAATTATAAGGAACAATTTAAATGGATCACACTTTTTGCATATTTTAAATAAACATATTTCATGAGTCATATATAAAGCTGCTTACATGAGCCGACGCCTCTTCTCTCCCTGTGATTTATAGTTTGAACGTTCGCCAAGTTTTTTGTTTGTTTACAATTCTGGTATTAAGGGTTACTTGCGAGTCCATCTTGTTTGTAAATCTGTTGTAAAGGGCATTAATATATATAAACCTGTAAATTTAATTAGGTCATAAACAGCTCTGTGCAAAGATAGTACTTCACATAGATTCATCAGTTGTTGATAAGAAGGATAAGCTTTTAATTATATACAATATATTTCGCTAAGTTTTATAATTTTAAAATTCCTATTAGACAGATCATATATGGGATGGTTTTTATAATAAAAATTGTACGCTTTACTTTGAACAAATATTACTATGGGTTGAAATAAATTAAATTTTAACATAAGAATATTTATATTTTTAATAAATTAAACATTATTATTGTCGTTTGTAAACAACATATTTTCGGATATAAAAAATGCTTTAACTAATAAACAACAATTTTCCTCTTCAACAAATATATATGGCGCGGCGTACAAAAATAACTATATTTTTCCGTTGAATTGAGCATTAAAGACAAACGATAACATAGCTTTTTCATAATTAAAATTATTCGTAATCCTCGACTAAAATATATCAGTGTAAATAATTTAAGATGAAATTTGAAAATTTCTTTCTAAAGGAAACAGTACAAAATAAATGGAACAAGAATGAAATATAATTTTCTATTTCGTTTATGTAAATAATACAAATCAATAACCAATAGTATTAATACTATTAAATGTATTCTTATTTATTTTGTATGGTCTTAGTCTATAGTCAGACACCTTGAAATCTGCAAACAAAAATACTTTGTTTGTACGACGTGGACAACAATATTAATTTAATTAAAACTCCATCATCGTTTTTATATAGTCATTATACATTAGTTGGTTTCCTGTATTTATATTCAAAAAACTAATTATATACTGGAAGATATTTTTTTAGTTAAATACTGTTACTATCATATTGTGGGTGCCAAACTAATAATTAAGCTACTAGTAAATTCCAAACTAACCTATTTTTTAAAGTCATGAACAACATAATTGAGTTTTAAAAATCAAACTGAAAAGAACACACCTAAAGAAAATTGAAGTAGTTGAAAGTTATATTAAAATAGATGTACTATAACTAAACTTCGTCTGAATGATTTAAAATGTCTATGTTATCATAATGAAATCACTTTTAAAATAATAAAACTATCCTTTCAATCAGAAAAAGCATTTAGTTTCCAGTTTTGTACTCCCATTATTTTCGCATTATTGACATACCTCATAAGACAATGATGATTGCCCTCAAGAAAATACTAAAACTACATATTTATACAAGGATTGCTTTCGATTTGCTAATATGGTATTACCCGAATTTAAAGTTAAACTTGCATACTTATTACCAACAGCAAAAAAGTTCAGTCCTTAATAAGACAGACCAAAAAGAAAAATAACTCAAAGGCAGAGTAGAGATGCCTTGGAGTTGTGTCATGTGGGAAAGGCTGCCATGCCGCCACTACAAGGTGTGATGCTTGTGGCTATTTTTTGTTCAGTATGATTATTTTAGATTACCGCCCTTGTATTAGTCATATTTGTTAAAGCAAACTGTTGGTTGTGTTGGTTTGTGTTTCGTGAATTAAGTTGTATTGAACTATTAAAATCGGTTTGTTAAATAAAATATAAAAGGAATTTTTACTTACGTATATAAGGTATTTAACATAATTAATATTGTAGATTTATTTACAAAATTCGCTATTTTTGCTTAGACTAGTTTTCAAATTAAAAAAAGTTATTAAGTAGTATTATTATTTGTTGTCATATTTATTTTTAATATAAGACGCAACTTACATATTATTACCACGATGTCTTAATACTCGAGCCTTCAATACTATAAATACTCACATAATATATGTTAATATGATAAAAATACGATCGGTTTTATTTGAAATACGTTATTAATTAGATTGTCGTGCCTGTGCAAATATATTTGTTAGTATTGTAAGATGCGTTTTACGATAAGCATACCCTACTGGTAAGGTAATGTTTTTAATATAGTAAGGTTTAACCGTATAAATGATTAAACAGACAACATTTTTTTAAACCCTTAAAAAGCACCACGAGACATTTTAGCCGCTGACCATCGTGTTCTGTTTTATTGCACATTCGACTACCCATTGCTGCTGACTCTAGTTCGTAGCTCTTATTTTAATGTCACCCTATATACATATTTTCAGTAGTACATTTACCTAACAAAGGCATAATAATACAATTACTACATTGGTTATAACACTGTTTAATAATTTTGAATATATATTAAAATACGTTGTACTGTATTTTCTTTTCTATATCTTTATAACTAATCTTATTAGTACAAGAAATGTAAAACATATATTTACGGGGTTTAATTTAATTTAAATATATTCATAAATGTAATTAGAGTTTAGTGTGCACATGTATACACCAAAATTTGAAATAATGAAATTAAATTATATACTACATTACAAAAATTCGAAAACCAATCTCTTGGCACACTAGCAAAAATCAATGTTGGGTAAAAGAATAAATACGGCTATCCAAACGAGGTAATAAATCATTGTGAAATATGAAACCATTTTCCGCTGCATTGGTCGCTCTTTCCATTTACAGCGACAGAAAAAACATTGAATGACCGCTTATTACTCCAATGTATATAGAACTACCATTTTCTTCCTGAGAAAAAGCGAGGTTATAATTATTTTACCCACATATAAAACCTACCAATCTGGGCCACGCCGTTTGAATTATAAATGAAGGTTTAAAAAATTACTTTGCTTGTATAAATTATAAATCAATATAATATTCTAAAATTTTCACCATAAAGTATAAAGACAGTATTTGTTTTAACTTCCAGGGTTCAAATTGTACAATTTTGTACAATTTTTTAAGGGGAGAAAAAATGTTTATTAAAATTTCGTACTTCTAAACTGTTTTACGATTTTCTATTTTGTAATCTCATTTGTGTTGATACTCTTTAGTGGCAATGAACAAAATTGTATGAATATTAATGGTTTTTGATTTGTTTAAATAATTGGTTTATTGATGGCTGATACGTTCTGATAAAATATTCCCGTAAATCTTGAACGGCGCGTCTCAAAAGTATAATGTTTCTAAAGATAATTTAAATGTAAACATGAATATGGAACACATTTTTCAGTTTAAAATAAGTCATATGCAAATATATTCAAGTGATACCTGGGTTTGAATGACCTCAACCCGGGGCAAAAGTTATTTACTTTGTTCATGCACTCAAAGTTGTCTCATATGCGGCTTGGATCCAATTTAAGTTTCCCATGTAGTGGAATTATTTTGCAGCACCTGGTTCTACTTTCATATTGGGTTTTGTCGACATTCATGAGGTGGATTTTATTTCAAAAGTTGGTTTTGTAGTGTTTGAAGAATTTGTTAAGAGACACTAACTGTTGTGTACATTCTAGTAAATCAAACATTTGGCCCCTTAAACTTATTTCGAAAAACGCTAACGCATCAGTGGACCGATAATAGTATTGTGAGATACTCAATCCTTTATATTTGTTTATTGATTTGTAATAATTGGATAACTAACTCCGAAATACAATTAGTGGTCGTCGTGTTATTATACAAAAAATACATTGTGATTACATTTTATAAATTTAAATGTACATCAACATATCAAAGCTGATTGATTGCATTTATTAAATGGATCTAGTTAAATTTTGATAACTCCTATAATTAAATTTAAATAGTAAGCTAATATAGTTAAATAATATTAGGGGTCTACATAATTTTCCAAATTTAGATAAATAACTGTTTTTTTTTTATCTGTACAGACTATAAACTGAAATGTGGCAAAGTCAAAAACAATTTACCAGGTAAGTTTTAAGAATAAAATGCTTGCAATATAAAGAAATATTTTTTACTCTTTGGTTAAAAAAGGAGAATAGAATAACTTTGAAGATGTCGATACAGTAAGCGCGAGCTTTAAAGGGGAAAAACCTGCCGACGAAGATTAACAATGCCCACTGAATTATTAGTCGCGGGGAAAAACCTGCCGACGAAGATTAACAATACCCACTGAATTATTAGTCGCGGGGAAAAACCTGCCGACGAAGATTAACAATACCCACTGAATTATTAGTCGCGGGGAAAAACCTGCCGACGAAGATTAACAATACCCACTGAATTATTAGTCGCGGGGAAAAACCTGCCGACGAAGATTAACAATACCCACTGAATTATTAGTCGCGGGGAAAAACCTGCCGACGAAGATTAACAATACCCACTGAATTATTAATCGCGGGGAAAAACCTGCCGACGAAGATTAACAATACCCACTGAATTATTAGTCGCGGGGAAAAACCTGCCGACGAAGATTAACAATACCCACTGAATTATTAGTCGCGGGGAAAAACCTGCCGACGAAGATTAACAATACCCACTGAATTATTAGTCGCGGGGAAAAACCTGCCGACGAAGATTAACAATACCCACTGAATTATTAGTCGCGGGGAAAAACCTGCCGACGAAGATTAACAATACCCACTGAATTATTAGTCGCGGGGAAAAACCTGCCGACGAAGATTAACAATACCCACTGAATTATTAGTCGCTTGACACAACCAATTAGTTTTGATTGGCTGGGTGACACAGTGGTTCGCGTGTTTGCTTCATAATCTGAAGTTCGCCAGATCGATCCTGAGCAAAGCCCTGAGAAAGTCCTGATCCAGCTGCCATAGGTTATTGGGATATTAACTAATGATCCTGGCTAAAGAATTAGTCAGGGACAACGATACACAAGGCATCTCACCCATTCTACACTCATCATTCAATCATATTCGCCTTAAAATACGCCATAGTTGCATCGGCGTCTTAGACAGTGATTTAGTGATTTATAATTTGATTTATTTTATTGTATATCAACCGGCGATACACCACTTCACAAAATAATATGCACTGATCAAGATGACCGCTAACTTGAGAACGTTATGAAATACGGATGCAAAACTACTACAAAACATACTCCTTATTCAAAATGTATAGTACTGCTTATACAAATACCCCCGTAGCAGCAAACCCGCGTACTCAGCGAATTTTCAATGCACATATATGTATCGTAATACCACATAAAGCCACGTACCAAGTTTCATCAATATACATTCATAAACAAACAATTTATGACATTTTAATTATTCTCCTTAAGAATAACATGGCGGCTGAGTATATGCAGGTTTGCTGAAACAAGGAATACAAACAATGGGTTTTATAAAAATCAATAATATTATATATAAATAATTATCACTACTATTATAAAAATGAGGTGGTGTCTGTCTGTCTGTCTATTGTTCCATCACGCCAAAACCACTGGATCAATTCTGCTGAAATTTTGCACGAATGTAGTCTAAGTACATTATGTAGTATATATTTGGAGAGTCATAGGCCTATCGCCGATTAGAAATGTCCTTAGGGCTCTGCCCCACGGGACTTCCAAGATCCCATGCTATTCTTATGGAGGTGAGTTTTATTTGGTTGTCACATGTGTGTTTTCCTATTTCAATTCATTTAAATAAACAGCTGTTATAAGGAACATATAACTACAGACTGTCATTGTTTTGTTTACAGTTTTTCTACTCTGAATTTTTACCCCGTTGCGAAGCACGGGCACAGCAGCTAGTATTATATAAATATATTATAACTCAACTAGGTAAAGCCACATACCAAGTTTTATTAATTCATGTTTGTAATTAACGGAGATAACCTATTACTTATTCTCCATAAGAATAACATGGGGACTGAGTACGTAGGTTTGCTGCTACGGAAACTATCAACAACAAAATAGTTTTCTGTGCATATATCAATATACCACAACGATATTAAGCAATATACCAAGTTTCGTCAGGATAAGTTGATAAATAAGCGAGATATAAACTTTTTCTTACTCTCCATAAGAATAACATTGGACAAGATACTGTGTTTAGCAATTTCAATATCTCTGTAACAAATTGACGTAGAGCAATGATCAAAACACCAAATTGTTTGTCTTTTTAAGCTTAATTCAATTGTGTAAAGTAAAATATCATTTACTCAAATATTATATGTAAAAAACTAAAAAAAATCATAGGGAGGGGACTCATTTAAAACTCACCCTGTATACAGTTTTGAACGGATGGTGTTTTTGCCATCTGGGGACTTCAAAACGAAAAGTTATCATGGTCCCGGGCCTAGTTCTTACCATGCCGACTACGGTAATAGCTTCTTCCCTATAGGGGAAATTTTTTCAAATATATACAGTACTTCTAAACATAATAGTATAATAAATTAACAAATGTAAACAACAACATATAAAAAAATAAACGAAACATAAAACAACGATCTTGTTGATTTTGCAAGTAATAAAGATTCGAAAGAAACAATATTATGAAGTTAAAATATAAACTGAACAACAATGCAAAATCAACAAAATCTAGAAACCACCTCCTCTTCTCACGTTTCACTGAGGATCACTACTGGCCTCTCTCCCAAACTGTGGGCAGAAGCAGTCAAGTTCCACACAAGCTTCGTTCCCAACCCTCATTAGACGGGGAATTGTGCTGTGACAATGATATAATTTGTTGTAAATTAATGGACTGAGAAGAGCTGATGGTGGCAGACCTGTCGGGACACGTGGAAGTATATCATATGTAATATATTTGCACAATCATCTTGCCATTTCGCTACTTTAAATAACTAATTTATATCCAGCAGAGCTCTCCCAGCAGCTATTGTAAGTAGCAAATAGTACTGAATTTCTCGTATATTTACTTATAAATACTGTAGTCCCAGCCTCACACCAACAATAATAATAATACCCCGTAGCATCAAATCTGCGTACTCAGCGAATTTCCAATGCATATATATGTATCTTCATACAGTACTATATAAAGCCACATACCAAGTTTTATCAATATATATATTGATAAATAAACGATTTATGACATTTTAATTATTCTCCATAAGAATAACATGGCGGCTGAGTATGCAGGTTTGCTGAGACAAGGAACACAAAAAATGTGTTTTAGTACAAATATCAATATAACTCAACTAGGTAAAGCCACATACCAAATTGTATTAATCTACCTTCATAGTTAACTGAGATAACATTTGACTTATTCTCCTAAAGAATAACATGGGGGCTGAGTACACAGGTTTGCTCCTACGGGGACTATCGGAAAAAATTGTTTTTGTAAAAATATCAATAGACCACAACAATATGAATCAATATACCAATTTTTGTCAGGATAAGTTTATAAATAAGCGAGATATACAATTTGTCTTATTCTCCATAAGAATAACATTGGACAACATACTGTGTTTAGCACTTTCAATAACTCTGTAATCAATTGATGTAGAACAATGGTCAAAACACCAAATTGTTTGTTTTTTTCAAGCGGAATTCAATGGGGAAAAACAAAATTTTATTTACTAAAATATTATACGTAAAAAACTAAAAACAATTGGGGTACAAAACCCCCCAAAAATACCCCTTTGGATGGAGCGATCTGGCTGGTTTTCGAACTTAAAGTCATAAATGTTGCTTTACATGTTTGTACCAAATTTTATCTAAATTGGAACATTTTTACGAGAGTTATTGCACCCACGGACACTTATATATATACAGTTTTGAACGAATGGTGTTTTTGGCAACTGGGGACCACAAAATGAAAAGTTATCATGTTCCCGGGCCTAGGTCTTTCCATGCCGAATACGGTAATAGCTTCTTCCCTATAGGGGAAATTCACTAAAATGTAGATGAATTTATCTCCAACACTGAAAATTGGAGGACTGATGTAGTCCTGTGAAACCAGCTGCCTCTCTGGATCTCAAATGTCTGCTCTACATAAATACCCTCTTCTCCACGATTGCCACCAGGACGTTGCTGAAAGCGTCACAGTGTCCGATTGAGCTGTCCACATTGTTTGGAGCAGTTTGGTTTGGTTTGATGGTTAGGTTAGGATGAATTTTTGGTTGATTTTATTGTTCCTGGTGAATAAGTTAGGTTGTTAGAGGTTTGTGTAAAGTGTAGTTAAGATGGAGACAAAAGTACATGGACTGTTGTAATTGCAGAAATCGTCAATGTCATAGAAGCTCGCAGAGAGTAAGGAAAGTTTTGAATGCATTCCTGAATTTCCCGATCTGTCCAATACTTCTAATGTGCTCCAGCAATGACTGAGATAATATTATCCTACTGTAAGTTGGTTTGGTTATAATAATCTGTGCTGCTGTTTAAAACTGTCGTTAAATCTATTTTTTTTAATTACGTTGCAGTTAAAGTTAAAGTTGCAGTTAATTAAATGTAATTAAAGTTAAAAAATACATCACCAATAAATTCAAATTTTATTGTAAACAAGGCTTTTCAGTTACAGTGTAACCATCTTTATCCCAAAGACATTTTGTATTAAAATAAAAGTGAAATAAACCAAATAAACTGTAATCATTGTGAAAAAGGTTAGGAAGTACAAAAAAGATCTATAAAACAAGATCCAATAAATGCTAAACCCACTTTGGACACAATAATATAAATAAATCTGCTATTGCAAAACATATCATTGATGAAGATTACTATTACAATAATTTTAAATTACTAAGGAAATAGAAACCTAGATCAACTTGATTTTTTTTAGAACATTTGAAAATTTAGTTCTGAACAACCGGACCTACTCTAAATTCCACATTTATCTAAAACCTGATTTTATTTTTTATAATTATATAATTTGTGTATCATTTATTTGTTTGATTTAAATTAAAATTACTTCAATTTTAGTTTAACAACTTGGTCATATTTAATTAATTTTACATATTTCTATATCCTGATGTGTTCAAATTTGCATTTACATTTATTACATTATTTATATTTAAATTTAGATGATTGGGAACCTGAAGATAGTTAAATTTTAACTGAAAGGTCGCGTTCTTAACTAAAAATATAATTTATTGATTAATGACTTTTTAATTTTTAAATATAAATCAATAAGAAGAGCTTTTGAAAACGACAGAGTGTGCCTACTACAGTAGAAATAGGGAACTGACTGAAATAGAATAACTAATTAATTATTTCCCCTCTGTTAAATCGGTCTCCAAGGAGGTCGCCTTCAGTAAAGGATTACTTTTGATAGCCTCGCAATACTAGGTCACATGCTTGATTAAAAGTAATCAAATTCTGAAATTGACCTCGTTTTACACTTGGATCAACATACTTATCATGAAATCTCATTATAAAATTCCATACATTATTTTACTTCTTTTCCATAGTAAACTTTGTTAGTGAAATGTAATCTAATTTAAAATTGTCAATTAAACATAAAATGTTTTGATGATTTTAAGTTATAATTAAATCATACCATAAAAGTGTAAACTTCAGGATAGAATTAAAAATATAATAATAAATCTAGTTATTAAGAAACTACTAAGGTATTCGTAATACAATGTAATTGGAAATACATTTATGTTTAATACCCCTTTTAGCAATGGCTAAAACACTACTATTGATATAACAAATATTTTAAAATGTGTTTTACTGTTAGCTAACAAATGGTAGGTGAGATTTAAATAACTCTTATTAAATTACCTTATTGGTTTGAAAATTGTATCTTGTAACACTATACTGCAAACCATTATAATTTATAAGTACATGAAACTTCACCATTTAAAAACTCAATAAACCGCAATCTAAAACAGTATATGAACTGATTTTACAGCTCTAAATTAAATAAGGAATAATTATGTTATGTAGTAGGTTCAATCCTAAGCATTAATTATGTTAAGTAGTAGGTTCAATCCTAAGCATTAATTATGTTATGTAGTAGGTTCAATCCTAAGCATTAATTATGTTATGTAGTAGGTTCAATCCTAAGCATTAATTACAAACGGTGAAAAACGTCAAGGGAGTCACTTTTCTCAGTTTTCCAAAAAAAGGGAAATATACATTAAATACCTAACATATTTTAACAAAACATTATAAGAATCGAAATCTACACAAACTTGCATTTGCAAATTCGCTGTAATTACCATGAGTAAATAAAAACAAACATTTATTTTTTTATAGCAGACGCCTCAAATATGGTGACCAGTAAACAAAAAGCAAACTGGCACTTTAGGCCATATGTGTTTAGTTGCTATGGTTATGAGTAGGGTGCAATTGCTTTATGGGTTTCCACTAGACTCAACAGGTGTCACTAGAGTCAATCCTAAAGTTACAGTACTTTAATTCGACTATAGTATAACTAGCGTTACCCGTCGCGCGTCGCGGCTTCCACGCCCACTATATAGCGTTAGTATGATATATGTTTGCCGACTAAGAGTCGCGTCAAGGCAGCAATTTCAAAGACGCCCTAAGTATTTCTGGTGATCGTTTGCTGCCTTTGGACATATACCTTACAGCAGTAGCTCGTGTGCGAGCTTCAGCTTCCTCAATAGTTTCTGTAGATCACTGCTCTGCCATAGTGCCATTTCAGTAACTTTCAAATTGAGCCTGCCGCTGAGCTTGCTCTTCACGTCGAAGTTGCTGTATTTCTGGCGTTTCTTTTGCTCTGTGTGCTGCCTACCGTAAAGCTTTCCATTTGTGTTTTAAGTTTCTTGACTTCTAACCACTAATAAATCGGTTAATTGGGTCACTAATAAAACTTTATTTACGTTTCCCCGGCATTATTGTGATACAGGTACCTTCGTGGTTAAAGGTGCAAAAAAATGTAAACCAAAATGTAAACAAATAAATGAACTCAAAATTTAAAATGCAGAACACCTGTTTTAGTTATAATTTGATCCAGTAAATGTTAATGCCCATAAGATTAACATGGGAAGTTTAGTAGCCATTGGGGCTAAACCATACAGGAATTTTGAAACATGAATAGGCCTATATGTTACTTTAGGTTATTAGCAACATTCCTACCAAATTAGCTCAATCGGTTTAGTAGTTAGAGCGTGATTGAGCCACAAACTAATGAACAAACAAACAAACTCACAAATTTTCAGCTTTATAGTATTAGAATGATTAGTATGATAGCTGGTACTTCATATTTTGTCGTTTGTCTCTTATCTCTTAAATCTGTAACATATTTTAGTAGACACGTTAACGTATGCTTGCGGACCTTTGCAAATCTCCTCAGTTTTATAATATATCAAATAAAATGTTCTCTAAGTATTTTTAAATACAAGTAAACTGTTGAAATCATTAGTATTTGTACTCGTACATTCACACATTTGTAATCTTTCTCTGTCAGATTACAATGTAAAGAAATTATAATTATTTAGATATGTTGCATATGGTCTAGATATTTGTTGACCTATTGTAAAAGTGTTTGGCTAAACAAGGTGTAAGTTAACAAAAGCTAAATATGTAACATGTCTATTTAAATATATCTTTAAAAATTCAGCTTCGTTCATCCTCTTACGGGAAGAATGAGCGTACACCTAGTGCAGTAGGTTCAATCCTGAGCATTAATTATGTTATGTAGTAGGTTCAATCCTAAGCATTAATTATGTTATGTAGTAGGTTCAATCCTAAGCATTAATTATGTTATGTAGTAGGTTCAATCCTAAACATTAATTATGTTATGTAGTAGGCTCAATCCTAAGCATTAATTATGTTATGTAGTAGGTTCAATCCTAAGCATTAATTATGTTATGTAGTAGGTTCAATCCTAAGCATTAATTATGTTATGTAGTAGGTTCAATCAGAAGCATTAATTATGTTATGTAGTAGGTTCAATCCTAAGCATTAATTATGTTATGTAGTAGGTTCAATCCTAAGCATTAGTTATGTTATGTAGTAGGTTCAATCCTAAGCATTAATTATGTTATGTAGTAGGTTCAATCCTAAGCATTAATTATGTTATGTAGTAGGTTCAATCAGAAGCATTAATTATGTTATGTAGTAGGTTCAATCCTAAGCATTAATTATGTTATGTAGTAGGTTAAATCCTAAGCATTAGTTATGTTATGTAGTAGGTTCAATCCTAATCATTAATTATGTTATGTAGTAGGTTCAATTCTAAACATTAATTATGTTATGTAGTAAGTTCAATCCTAAGCATTAATTATGTTAAGTAGTAGGTTCAATCCTAAGCATTAATTTTATCATGTAGTAGGTTCAATCCTAAGCATTAATTTTAAATGTCGCCAAAATTAAGACCTATAAATTATAAATAATAATAAAATAATATTTTAATGTAAATTTTATCATAATTGTAAATGATAACTATTCAATCCTTTTGCTAAATTCACCTGGACTTTAGCTGTGATATATTTATTGAGCTATTATTTAGATGACTGTGTGATGTATTTTTATTGAATACCCATATTCTACTCAACGTAGTTTTTGAAAACATCACATTAGTTAATTTAATCGTTAATTGATTTTCACTGTTTGTTGTTATTAGTTTTACTCGTAAGTTTACACACGTTTGGTAGTCAGACAGTTGAGGAATAAACAATATTACATTCCTCTATTCACGTTTATCGTAGCAAGATTAATCTCTTAAACCTTAAGTTTAGTTTTAAGTCACCCAAAATAACCTTCGTCGCTTTGGGGAAAATCGCTAACTCAATGCATGTGAGCCCCCGCCCCCCCAATATAAACCCAATATAAATGTCTATAAATTACCTTCGTTTTATATTGATGTTCACCTCTTTAGTTGTTATTAAAACTAGCGTCATAAAATATTATTTATCAACTTAGGAAATCATTAAATACTAAAAGTTCCAGTTATCGCTCAAACTATTTATAGACCAATTTTAGATTACGCAAGGCTAAAATACAGTTCGTTGCTCAAGAGAAATACCCCCGTCGCAGCAAACCTGCATACTCAGCGAATTTCCAATGGAGATATAATTTCTTAATACTACAAAAAGCCACTTACCAATTTTCATAAAAATATATTCACAAATAAGCGATATATACAATTTTAATTATTCTCCATAAGAATAACATAGGGGCTGAGTACGCAGGTTTGATGCAACAAGGGACACAAAAAATGGGTATTTATGCTAATATCTATATAACTCAACTAAGTGAAGTCGTATACCAGTTTTTATTCATTTATGTTCATAATTAAGGGAGACAGAGCCTTTAATTATTCTCCATAAGAATAACATGGGGGCTGAGTACGCAGGTTTGCTGCTACGGGAGCCTTTGGCAAAAAATTGTTTTTTGAGCAAATATCAATAGGCTACAACGAGATGAAGCTATATACCAAGTTTCGTCAGTATACGTTCATAAATAAACGAGGTATAACATTTTTCTTTTCCTCCATAAGAATAGCATTAGACAACGTACTGTGTTTAGCACTTTCAATATCTCGGTAACCAATTGACGTAGAGGAATTATCAAAATACCAAATTGTGTGTATTTTTAAGCTGAATCCAATGGTAAAAACTAAAATTTGACTATTTCAAAAATTATATGTAAAAAATTCAAAAAACCCATTTTTGGGGTACAAAACCCCCCAAAATACCCCTTCGGATGAAGCGATCTGGCTGGATTTCGAACTTAAAGTCATAAATGTTGCTTTACACGTTTATACCAAATTTCATCAAAATCGGATAACTTTTACGAGAGTTATCGTGTTCACGGACACTTATATATATATATATATATATATATATATATATATATATATATATATATATATACAGTTTCGAACGAATGGTGTTTTTGGGGTCTGGGGACCTCAAAACGAAAAGTTATCATGGTCCCGGGCCTAGGTCTTACCATGCCGACTACGGTAATAGCTTCTTCCCTATAGGGGAAATTCGCTAAAACTAGGAAGACCATAAGACAAGTGTCAATTTTAACACTGGGCTTACGGACGGTATGTTTTTTCACTCGTTCGACCTACTATGGTTATTAATTAGCTCGATAGTACAACAATTTGTACATATCGACTAAGATTTAAAAGCATCTTAGTCTGAAAAATAACAATTTAAATATTGTTAAAAACCAAAATTCCAGGTATTCTATTGTGAAATATTTCCAGTAACACATTTCAAAAAGCTCTCAATAATGTTCAAAGAAAATATACAAGAATGCCAATAACATTAAAACAAAAACAAAATATATAAGGACAAAAGATAAAAATAGTAAAAGTTTTGTTTATAAATGTTAATAAGCATAAAACGGGCCGAGTTCCTTTTATCATTTCTAATCAAGTGTGAAATGAACGCCTTGAATTACGACGCACTAAAATCTTTCTTTTATAACCTGGTGAGCCGCACCTGGGAAGTAAGTTTTATAAGAACAATGATCTAAACAAAGCCGTAGCAAATAAGTATAAAAAAATACGTATACAGGAAGTTTAAATAGGTTTCATTCATAAACATACCAAACTACGCACAGTTTACAAATAATACTTAATCAAATTAAATATATTTAGTTTATTTGTTATGCAGCATATTAAAGAAAAGCCAGCAACTGTGTTCAACCTATTGATTATTTATTTAGCTCTGCAATAAAGTTAATACCTTTACTAACCTTTCTAATCTTTACATGTACAAAAGTTTACATAAGTGATTGACAGGTCTTTCAATCGTCTTATATTTTGGAACGTAATCTTTCTTCTTGAACAGCGTTATTTCAAAGTAAATTTTAATTTAAAAATAAAATATTAAATTGGGCATAACACTGAACTGTAATTGTAGACCGTGTATGAGTATTGTTTTGGCCTATGATGTAATTATTACAATGTAAGCTACTCAAACCCTAGGTAAATGTTAATTACATTGGTATTTTCTGGCTAAGGTTATATTGAGAGTAAATGTGATTCTTTGACTAGTATAAGGAGTAGTGCCGGATTTACACCGGAATTTCAAATAAAGGATTACTTTGGCAGCCGTTCAAACAATAAATGTTAATTTATGTCAGATATTTTACTTTAATATCTCACCAACTAAATGACGTAGAACAATAGTTCAATCAATTAGTTCAACCCAATGGTGCAAACAACAGAGATATCTTTTTAAATTAATACCAGCTGATGACCCATTCTCCGCAGGTGATCACTTTTTCGTCTACAACATTTAGAGGTTGTGACGTCACGACAATATGAAACGGAACGACCAGAACCACCGAATCATCAACCGACCAACCGATTGTTTTATCGAATGAATCGTTGCTCACTGCCTGATGTATTGAAACTTTCGGATAAAGCGGCAGGCCTCGGTAGCCCAGTGGATACGGCGTCAGATCCACGATCGTGCGGTCCCGTGTTCAAATCTTACTTTTGATGTTTACTTTTTGAAATCTGAAATGTGTTTTAAAGATTACTTTAATTTGTTCGGGGTTAAATCTCACTTTTTTTGTTAACTTTTTTAGGTTTGACATTTATTTACTTATACTAATCCCTTTATTTGTAATTATGTTGCACAACGAACAGCCACCATACAGCGCTCTGCGGAGTTAGGTTAAGTTAGGTTACTATAATTTTGTCGTGAACTGCAACCTAGTTTTTTGTTCACGTACATCCATTTTTAGATCCATTTAACAGCCACCATACAGCGCTCTGCGGAGTTAGGTTAAGTTAGGTTACTATAATTTTGTCGTGAACTGCAACCTAGTTGTTTGTTCACGTACATCAATTTTTAGATCCAATTTAACACTGTATCCACAACTTTTGATTTAACTTATATCTGCTTGAATTTTAATCGAATCACCATTTATGCTTTTCCACCACAAAACAATAACAATCGTAGTTGAAAGTTCATTCGATAAACCAAACAAACAATCGGTTGATGATTCGGTGGTTCTGGTCGTGACGTCACAACCTCTAAATGTTGTAGACGAAAAAGTGCTCACCTTCTCCGCACGGGGAGTCATAGAGTCAGATATTTTCAAAATCTATTAACATTTCAATCAGCTGACTAACAAAATCAAATATAACTCCATAAAATTAACATTGGAAATTTGAGCCTGTGGGGCAAAACTTTGAAGGTTTAGGTTTTTAAAACCCCATAAAACACATCTAGAGAATGAGAGGTTTTCATTGAAACTAAACATGTTTACAAAATCGTAGTTTTAGAGATAAAAAATCTCCGAAAAAAATCAAGAAATTATTTTCATAATATAGATGTTTAAAGGTAAACAAATTGTAATTTAAAATTCCTCTTTGGATGAGACGATCTGTCAGGTTTTCGAAATGTTCAAGTAAATGCTACGTTTAACTTCTATACCAAGTTCCGTTAACATGGGATCTTTTTATGTGAGTTATCGTGTAACGGACACACTCACACACGCACACATACATATTATATCTAACTATGTTGGTTTTACAATACTGAATATAATATTTGGTTTACTTTCAAGAAGAAATGAATAATCTTTTCTCTCCCAGGGTGAATATAAAAGTTGCAGAAGTTGCGCCAAGTTGGTAACTGCTGAAGCCACAAGTTATCAGTGTA
Organism: Allygus modestus; assembly: GCA_963675035.1. Lineage (NCBI taxonomy): Eukaryota > Metazoa > Arthropoda > Insecta > Hemiptera > Cicadellidae > Allygus > Allygus modestus. Next base: position 30,060,438 of record OY776117.1, read on the forward strand.
TTGAAAGAAAGCTCTCGCGACTACAAAACTTCTCTTGTTATTTCTTTATGAAAATGAGGCGTATACTATTTCCTTTTTGTGGTGGTTTTATTCGACAAAGTTAAAAGAGCTGAGCTCATTTAAATAATGTTGGACTTTTCACAATTCCAGGTTAGGACGTAGACGTTAATTGCAGTTTGATAATGATCTAAGAACCTAGAGCAACAAATGAAAACACACTGTGGTTACTAAGTATGTTGTGTTGTTGAGGATCTGCTGATAAATTTGTTCCACTCATTATAGAGGATGCAGCTAGGGAATACTGTGTGCAAAAATTGCTTATACAGGGTGTTCAAAAAAGGTGGGGACATAATTTACGTAGTGATTCCTTGGGTCAAAATAAGCAAACAAGTTTATATAAACATATGTCCTATCTCCTTTCGTTTAGCGTCTGTCTGTATGTGTTTTTACAAAAAAAGTCATAACTCCTTAACGGTTTGAGCTACAGCGTTGAGATTTTGCACAAATGTTTATCTTATTGGCCGCTTTTTTGTGCAAAATGTGAATAAAAACTCTTCAATCGTTTCAAAATGGCGGCTGTTTTAAATATTTTACGCCAAATTTCACGAAAACCGTTAATTTTACCAACAAATTGCAAGGTACATAAAATTTAGTAAATTTTATGGAGACTTCAACGATATCTTATCAAGCTTAGTCTGGACAAAGAATAACGGAGAAATAAATTTTATTAATGATATTTGTTATAGTTTTAACATTGTTTAAATGGAGAAAACCTGTAGGTATAGCAAGGAAGAAATTAATTTCTCCGTTATTTTTTGTCCAAACTAAGCTTAATAAGATATCGTTAAAATCTCCATAAAATGTACTAAATTGTATGTAAATTGCAATTTGTTGGTAAAATTAACGGTTTTCGTGAAATTTGGCGTCAAATATTTAAAATAGCGGCCATTTTGAAACAGTTAAAGAGTTTTTATTCACATTTCGCACAAAGAAAGCGGCTAATAAGATAAACATTTGTGCAAAATCTCAACGCTTTAGCTCAAACCGTCAAGGAGTTATGACTTTTTTTGTAAAAAACACATACAGACAGACGCTAAACGAAAGGAGATAGGACATATGTTTATATAAACTTTTTTGCTTATTTTGACCCAAGGAATCACTACGTAAATTATGTCCTCACCTTTTTTGTATGAGTATAAAACTCTTATTCTACTGTGCTGTGGATTCTGATTAATCTGTTCATTATATTATTACTTATTGGGGGAAGAAAACTGTATTCAAATAAGTTAGGACAACTTATTTTGAAATATTTTGGTCATCACCATTTTAATGAGTGAAATTTTGAATTACGTAAAACTTAAACTGAGCAATATAGTTAATAACACACATAAGGGATCAAAATTTTGTTTGGAGGGACTCCAAATGTCTCATATTCTAATGTAATTTAGGCAAGAGTCCTACAGTGGTTACAATGTTCGTTACAATGTGTTTACTTAGTCCTTGGATTCCTCATTAGCTAAAACATCCGTTTGTTAGACTATTGCGGTCTGTAACTACATAAACAACAGGATGTGGCAACAGCTGTGTTTCGCAATCACCGATGTTAATGCGTGTTTGCATTTGCATTAAAGTGTTAGGAACTGTCAAGCAGTAAGCATTGTTGGTTCGATATGGCCTTATAAAATGCATTGGGTTTATTGACTAAACAGTTGTTAGAGAACAACTGCTTGACATGTCTTTGTATTCTACTAATGTCATAATTCGTTACGTTATACGATCACCTGGATTTATCTTTACAATTAGCAAACTGGCTTTTTAAAATATAGAGGTGTGTTCTTTTACTATGAGTGGTTTTATGACTATTAAAGGTATAATTTTACCTGAGTCTGCCAGATCGATGCAACATGTATTGGTGGATTACGCGTTTTGAGGATTTAAATCCTCATTTTCAAACCCCAAAACAAGAACAATTAAATAATCATGTGTAAATGTTTTAAATAAATCTGACGACCTCCCGCGATACCTATTGTTCTTGTTCTGGTATTTGAAGATGCAGATTTAAATCTTTGAAAGGCGTAATCCACCGAAAGGATACGAGTTGGATCACTCTGGCAGACAGGTCAAATTATTCCTTTTATAGTCATCACAATTAATTCGGAGGTGGAGTGGTTTTAGCTTAAACAGTTTTTAGAATATATTCGGTTATATATAAATACTTTGGCGTGTATTTTTTACATATAGTTTTAATTTATTCTTATTGAAATGTAATTCTTATATGATTTTGAAATGGTTAAACTTGGAAGCGTCAAATTGTACAAGGAATTATGTTTGCACAGGTATATTACACGTGACGCGTTTCAAGTCAGTACGTCAAGTGGTTCTTGAAAGATTATGTATTTATAAGAAAACATATATAGACAGTCAAACGGACAACAGATCGAGAAGGGCTCTTGTTTATGTAACATTTACAGCTAGTTTGGTCCCCAGGAGGAAGTTCCCGAATCCTCCGCAGAGAGTTTGGAAACATCCCGTAGTGGCCGTCGTTTATTTGAGTAAAAGTAGGAATATACAAACTAAATGCTAAATTAAACTAGATATATGAAAAGTATAGAATTTACGTTTTAGGCAAGTTTATATTAATATCATCCCCACTAATCATGGCAAGTACCGGGATTGTCACCAACCTTGTGTCATGTCCAGAGATTTTCTATTTCTCATTACCGGGCAAAACTTAATCTCAAATCTTTGAACAGAATTTTGTAGTATAACAAGTAAGATATTAAAATATTACCCATCCGATAAACTTGAACTCTCAGTTGAACGTTTATAAAAAAATGAAGGTTTAGAGATATTGTTACCAGAATTTACCATTATATTAAATGAAATGTAAATTTAAATCTCGACTTGTGCGCCTAAAATGTCCGCTTTATCATTTCATTTAAAAGATTACACATCTTAATTTTGTGTTTAAGTCTTTTAAAGCACATTTTTGTAATACATTATCATGAAAGCTAAAGCAAGATCACCGGATTCAATATAATATATTTTTTATGACCTGCAGTTTACACCTTTTCTATGTAGTATTATCATCTATATTGCAATTGAAATTTCTTGATTTGTGTATGCAATTGTATGCCAATACCCATCAAAAAGAAAGCTTAAGCAAGTTTAAGTTACACAATATAATATAATTAAAACCGAAGCCGTCCAAATAAAACAAGTAACTACTAAATGTAACATTAATAAATATTAAAACACACACAAAAGTGTAATGTTGGGCACATTCTTAGGATAAACGGAAACCCCTTTTTATTTAAAGTACTATATTTTTGTCTTTAGTGGTGCGGGTTTTTCATGCCATGTATATTACTTTTTTAATTCAAACAAATATCAATTAAGAACCTATTTATTCCCATTTTATATTCATTTTTATGTTCAAAATGTTATTTTTGTAATTTTGAAAATGTCTTTTCTTTGTTATCCTTAGTCTTATTCAGGAGTCGTACATTTCCCTCTTATTGATAAAGTTTTACGAAGATTAATTTACTAAAATTCTTTAACAAACGTTGCTAAAAATTAACAAGTCTTAAAAGCTAAAAGGTTATTTTTAGCGAATTTCCCCTATAGGGAAGAAGCTATTACCGTAGGTCTCATGGTAAGACTTAAGCGCGAGATCATGATAACTTATCATTTTGAGGTCCCCAGATGCCAAAAACACCATTCGTTCAAATTGTTATATATGTATATATATATATATATATATGTGTCCGTAAGCACGATAACTCTCGTAAAAAAGGTCCGATCTTAATGAAATTTGGTACAAATGTGTAAAGTACCATTTATTTGAACGAGTTCGAAAACCAGATGAATCGCACCATCCGAAGGGGGGTTTTTGGGGGATTTTGTACCCTAAAAATGTGTTTTTTGGGGTTTTCACATTTAATTTTAATTTAAATCAATTTTTAATTTATACCATTGAATTCAGCTTAAAAAAACAAACAATTTGGTATTTTGATCATTGCTCTACGTCAATTGGTTACCAAGATATTGAAAGTGCTAAACACAGTACGTTGTCTAATGTTATTCTTATGGAGAAAAACAAAAATTGTATATCTCACTTATTTATGAACATAAACTGGCGAAATTTGGTATATGGCTTGATCTAGTTATGGTTTATTGTTGTTTGCACAAAAAAAACAATTTTTCGCCTATGGCTCCTGTAGCAGCAAACCAAGGTACTTGGTCCCCATGTTATTCTTATGGAAAATACTTAAAACGTTATATATCGCTTATTTATGAATGTATATGGATGAAACTTGGTATGTGACTTCACTAAGATGAGTTCTGTTGATATTTGCATAAAAACCCATTATTTTGTGTGCCTTGTTGCAGCAAACCTGCGTACTCATCCCCAATGTTATTCTTATGGAGGATAATTAATATTTTGAATATCGCTTGTTTGTGAATACATTTCTTATGAATCCTGTTAAGTGTTATAATGTGTTATGTTATATATTCATTGAAAATTCGCTGAGTATGCAGGTTTGCTGCGACGGAGGTATTTTCATAGTCAGAAACTTGATGTCAAAATACCCCCGTCGCAGCAAACCTGCATACTCAGCGAATTTCCAATGAATATATAACATAACACATTGTAACACTTAACAGGATTCATAAGAAATGTATTCACAAACAAGCGATATTTAAAATATTAATTATCCTCCATAAGAATAACATTGGGGATGAGTACGCAGGTTTGCTGCAACAAGGCACACAAAATAATGGGTTTTTATGCAAATATCAATAGAACTCATCTTATTGAAGTCACATACCAAGTTTCGTCTATATACATTCATAAATAAGCGATATATAACATTTTAAGTGAGGGGTGTAGAAGCAAAACTCACATTATCCGCTTATCGCAACTTTCGGAAAAAGACGAAAAACTATTTCATAATGAAGGCCATGGTGTTGCGCTTCAAATGTTTGTTGTAAAATCTTTGTTGCAATTTGAACAGTTTACCCACACTCTATAGCTCTGTTTAAAGAGGATTATTTTGTTTTGTTAATGTGAAAATCATAAAATGTGAGTTTTGCACCAAAACATGGTCAAATGTGAGTTTTGCTTCAAACCCTCATGGATAATGTGAGTTTTGAAGCAAAACTGTTTAACTTTGAATACAACTAGAACCAAGAAAAATATTGTGTGTTATCAGATTATGATAAGGTGGTTAGTGAGGAAATAAGCATTAAACATTATGATAAAACAAATTGTAATGAGAACAAAGTCAAAAACATAAAATTAGGCAAAACATTTTAAACATTAAGGGCGTCGATTTCTTTGTTTTGTTCGCAAACTGGCTCCTCTTCTTCAGTGTCATCAGCCCCATCGATAACATTTACGTAGAATTGCAAGTCCTCATTGTCCCTCCACTGGTTACCATAATGTTTATTCAACAAGTTGTTGACGTCAACCTTCTTGGCTTTTTTTGTCGAGTTTGACGGAGGTATAACACTTGGGTTCATGTTGGAAATCATTTTTCCTGGCAAGGTTAGAGACTGTGCCACTCCAACGTCTGTCTTGTACGTGGACTCTCCCCTAACAAGAACATTTTTCTTTTTGGTTCTTGTCAAAACAATCCTTTTGCAGGTAGCCAGTTGGAAATGGAATTGCGCCGGTTTCTTCATAAACTTCTCTTTTTCATTTTTCCAGTCAAAGACCTCACAGTCTTGGCCAACCTTCACTACTTTTGAATGTTCACTTATAACCTCAATGTACTCTGATGGCTTGAAAATCACCTCTTTCTTTCTTATAGCCTTTTCTGTGACCCCAAAAACTCGGTCTGGTGGTAGAAAGCTGTGGCCTGTTGTTGGGTAAAAGAGCTCAACTTTTTTTACATTTCGTGGGGCCAGTTTAGAAAGCCAGAAGCAAGCCATGGCGATGACTATTGAATTTTTGTTCTGGCCTCCACAGCCATCACACATTAATCGTACAGTAGTAATAGGGCTTTCCATTTCTGTTTCTTTGAGAGTATTGAAAACAAACGAAGCAATTTCGTTAGATCCTTTTTTAAACTCATTTTCTGTCCAAATATAGGCTCTCACATTATTTGGAGTCAGTTTACTTTTAGAATGTCCCTTGACAACAGTAAAGTTATGAAGATAAATTTGCCGGCTGTAGTACGTGGCTTGATCAGGCAGTTTTGGCAATGGCAAGTTCTTTTGGCAATCAAAACTAAGCGTCAAAATGTTAGGGTCCTTGCATTTTAGTGCTTCATAAAAAGCCTTAGCTCGTAGCTTATGTACACGTTTTTCAGTCATGAGCTCTTGTTTTTCCTCAGCTGAGCGTGCATGTTTTAATCGTTCATCTAACTGAAGGCAAGTAGAGCAAACGTCTACCCTTGGCGAACCAAAGCCGAGATTGTACTTCGTGTTAAAAATATGTCTGAAGTACCAGTGTGTCACTTTCAAATTACTCTGATCTTCTGTGAGTGAAGTATTATACATTTTCCACATTTTTTTAATATTCAATTCAGCACAAAGATATTTTCTACCTGTGTGTTTGGCACAGTAGTGAGGCTCTGAACATTTGAACGAATTTATAAAACTCATTACATTTTGTTTCTTGGGTAAATACTTAACAGAAACCCTATCACCTCCTCTGTTTTCTGTACTAACCTGCCCAGATTCTCTGAAACGCTTCACAACACCATTTACGCGAAATCGTGAAACATTGAGAACACGTATAAATGTGTTGAGACATACAGGAATCATGGATTTGTCTTTTGAGCCAATAAAATATTTGGTCCTTGAATTTTGAATTTTATACCGTCCAGAAGTTGCCCTTCTTCTTTTAACATCCACTGATGAGGTAAACTTCAGAATAAAGTTATCTTGGTAAACTTTATCTTTTTTGGAGTAGAAGTTTTGGTGGAAACGTCTAATATCTTGGAGGGGAACGGTAGTGCATTTGAATTTTCCCTTTTTGTGGTTACAGGTAGGAAATCCCGGCAAACTTTTTGCGGAGTACCTAGAAAAGAAAAATATTATTAGCTTTTTAATCTTCAAAAGCTAACAATATTTTTCTTGGTTCTAGTCAATTAAAAATTAGTAAAGTACCAAAAAATAACCTTGCTAAAAAACTAACCTTTCTGATTTGGCTTGGTTTCGTTTCCACTTCTCAGGAGTCTTTAGCTTTTTCCTTGTAAGGCCAGTCGATGGCTGCACTAGTTCATCCATTGTTCACTGATTAAGTTCATTAATTAACTAACAATAATAGTGGAAATAATAACACCACAACGCGTAATTACTTTAAGAAATAAAGTAAAGTCCAGGAGTGAGGTTAAGAAAAACATCCACAGAGTGAAGACAATCCCATGATGCTCTGGGTGCGCTACACGTCCTCTGATTGGTTGAATTGGAGAATGTGAGTTTTGCTGCAAATCAGCTGTTGGATAATGTGAGTTTTGCTTCAAAACCCGATTTTCAGCATTTTTTTTCAATATCAAAATGTGAGTTTTGGTCCAATATAATATCACGCTTAGATTCGCCTTAAGAAGACGAACACGGTGATATATATAACTCCATATGTCAAAAAATTGGAGAATGTGAGTTTTGCTTCTACACCCCTCAAGTATTTTCCATAAGAATAACATGGGGACCAAGTACCTAGGTTTGCTGCTACAGGAGCCATAGGCGAAAATTGTTTTTGTGCAAACAACAATAAACCATAACCAATATACCAAATTTCGCCAGTTTATGTTCATAAATAAGCGAGATATACAATTTTTCTTTTTCTCCATAAGAATAACATTAGACAACGTACTGTGTTTAGCACTTTCAATATCTCGGTAACCAATTGACGTAGAGCAATGATCAAAATACCAAATTGTTTGTTTTTTTTTAAGCTGAATTCAATGGTATAAATAAAAATTTGATTTAAATTAAAATTAAATGTGAAAACCCCAAAAAACATATTTTTGGGGTACAAAACCCCCAAAAACCCCCCTTCGGATGGTGCGATTCATCTGGTTTTCAAACTCGTTCAAATAAATGGTACTTTACACATTTGTACCAAATTTCATTAAGATCGGACTTTTTTTACGAGAGTTATCATGCTTACGGACACATATATATATGTATGTATATATATATATACATACATATATAAAAATTTGAACGAATGGTGTTTTTGGCATCTGGGGACCTCAAAATGAAAAGTTATCATGGTCTCGGGCTTAAGTCTTACCATGAGACCTATGGTAATAGCTTCTTCCCTATAGGGGAAATTCGCTAAAAGGCTTTCTGTTTTACTTCATATAGTCTCATTACTTTGTACTAATTTAATATTCAGTTAATGAATCAAAGTAAAGTAATTCAATTCCTATAGCTGAACAATAATTATCGGAGCTTGCCTAGACTGTGTGGTGCAAGGAATATTACCATATGTGTAACGTTTCCTCCCAAGGTACATTCATTAAGGTAATCCATATCCTGACATTATGTAGCTCTGATTTTGTAACCCACACACGTAAAACTTCTTATATATTGAATTTTATTCGTATTCCATTTCCTTTTCACTGTATAACACTGGGTGTTTATTAAGTCCAACGGTTTCTTAATTTTACTTTAATACTCAGTAATTACTGTGCTATAATTAAACAGCTTTATAAATTGTGCATAGTGATGAGCAATATTTAAAATAAAAATACACATACAAGCAACAATACACAACAAACACAACAATTGTTTGTTTTTATTTAGTAGAGCTTAAGCAAGTTTAAGTTACACAATATAACTTGTCCAAATATAACAAATAACACTGGAAATTAAATGTAAAATTAATAAATACTAAAACAGTTAAATCAAATAAACATTAAAAAATCAATATAACACCATTTAACTTAACACATTAAAAATATCAATTTTTCATTTTGCTAAAACATGTTTTTATATGAGTTCTTAATTATTTTTCCCCGCATGCCAGGGAAACTGCTTTATTCAATTTTACTTTTGTGTCATCTAGTGGTAAATTTTGAGATTTTTATATTGGATGGAATTTATTTCACTTTTCGTTACTTTCATTGTATATCGATGACGTTACTCACGCAAGAGCAATTCATGTTCAACTGGCTAACTCACTAATATTTTATACTAGCTGCTTCGCAACGGGGAAAAAATTCAGAGTAGAAAAACTAAGCAGTTATTTGTGCTGTATTCTGTGGTCAGCCCATGGAACTACTACAAATCAAGATCAGCTGTTTGTATTTTCATCAGCTCAAATAAAAATGAATGTCCATAAGGAATACATGGGAACTTTGAACTCCCGTGGGGCAAAGCCCTATAGGATTTTCAAAACAAAAAGAGGCATGTGTGTTTATTTGGTGTATAAGGAAAATTCCTGTAAATTTTCATGCCAATCGGTTCAGTAGTTTTTGAGTGATTGGGGAACAAAAAGCAGACAGACAGACCGATCTCATTTTTATATATTAGTGAGGATAAAATGCTTAACTATATCTGCAAATTTTTACTGGTAATTATCAGACCATGAGTTGACAAGGGGTACGCATTAAAAGTACTAATGGTTGATAGTTATTTAAAGAAAATCAGACAATGAAAATTTACAGATATCATACTGGTTTTAAAATAATATGCAGGGAAAAACTAAGAATTAATATTGTAATACTGTTGTTGCCAACAGAAAATGTTGTTTAACATTCTTTCCTATCATTAATAATTGTATAATCAATTATTTTCCGTCTCTTCATCCAGACGTTATAGTCATGTTTTATTTTAGGCATCTCTGAACTGTGTTTTTTTTCAGTTTACTCATGAGGGTTATAGACTTAATTATCACATTAGTATCTTATTATATTGGACTATGGATATTCTTGGAATGAAGAATAGCATGAGCATACCCTGCATATTTCAAATTCCTCAAATATATACAGAAGTTCCCTAACTCTCAAGCGAAACTGTAGGAAAAAGGGCTATAAAAGGTTGTACAGTATGAACACTCAACCTATCTCACTCCCGTTGTCCGTCTGTATGAATGTTTTAATCAATTGAAAATATATTGAATTTTATCACAACAAAATGGTTCAGTATATACAGGGTGGTCATAAATTATTGGACACATTTTAATATTAAATAACGAAATAACCAAGCAACTTAGAAACATGGGAATTGTTTTATTAAATAGCAAATTTAAAACGGTTTTTATCATAACAATACAAAAAGAGATTACTGTTACATAATTCCAACTAAACTAACTAAACTATTTCCACGTGCTCTCCATGGTTTGCACGAAAATTTTGTAGTCTGAATTCAACCTCAGACCATGTTTTTCTGAGCATTGCTTGAGTTATGCTTTCAATAACCTCTCTAACTCTTCTTTTAAGTTCCTCAATGTCTTGAACCTTCTTTGCAAACACTCTCTCCTTGACATAACCCCAGAAAAAAAAATCTAAGGGTGTAATGTCTGGAGAACGTGGAGGCCAAGGAATTGGACCATCCCGTCCAATCCAACGACCAGGAAACTTGTCATTTAGGCAGTCGCGTACTATTATACCCCAGTGTGGACGGGCGCCATCTTTCTGCCAGTAAACATTCGGTTGTCTATGCTCAATGCCACAACACAAGTCTTTGAGAAGAAAACATAACTTACACTCACAGTTTAGGTGACTTTTACAGACTTTTTATAATTACTGACATTTTTATAATTATTTTTTTGCAGTTACTGTATAAAACTGTTTTAAATTTGCTATTTAATGAAACAATTCCCATGTTTCTAAGTTGCTTGGTTATTTATTTATTTAATCTTAAAAAGCGTCCAATAATTTATGACCACCCTGTATATTTTAAATATCGCATATTCCATAGCTTATAGTAACTACAATTTGTATGTTACTTATAAGAAAATTCTGTAAATATTAGCAGATATTACCACATCTTTATTGTGAAAGATTGCAATTGCTCTGGTTGAGTGATCATTACAATCTTTATGCATACAGTACCACATTTTTTGGCTTGACATTTCAAAATGTTCTTAATGTCTTGATACATTTTTCAAACATTTTCCATTTTAATATGTCAAGCGACAGGCATACCAACGGATAACGAAGGAAGAAAAATCTTATGTTTATACAATTTGTTTAGTTTGTTTTGACCCCAGGTAAAATTTCTTAACATTTCGCTAGAGAGTTCGGAAACACTCTATATTTCATCTGAATTCTTGCATAAAATGCTTAAAATATTAGTTAAAAAATGTCCTCCATTTGTATAAGAACCAGAGTATTACACTTAAAGGATATGTTTATTTTTTGTCAAGTTTTATATTTAATGATTGAGGTTGTATAAGTAAGAGAGAATTTGAAAACCCTAACTTTCTCAATAAAAGTGTTTTGATATTTTTTGTACAAGAAGATGTAAAACTACTTAAATTAGTATATTTGCAAATCTTATGGGTCCACATGGTATTCTTCACCCTTAATCCTGAAATTGTAATGGAAATATCAAATATAACTAAATATTCAAAATAATATTCATCTTGTAGATCAGCTTTTCATTTTATATTATCCAGTTTAAAGTAAATGAATCGCAGCCATTTTTCAGTTGAGAGTAATCTCAAGGGTATTAAGTTCTTAATCAAAAGACGAGGGATTTCACAAGGACCGTACTGTTACTTTATTAATCTGTTTCAATTATAAAACAGTTGGCTTTCAGTATTTCAGTTTAAATCTTGTTATGTTATAGTGTGCATGTTCATTGTGTTATAATTTTGAAGGATTTTCTGATATGATATTTGTATTGTTAATTTGTTTTATTAGTAAAATTATAATTTTTAAGAACCATGAGTGTTGAAAATCGCCTTGACTCCATTACTACATGCAACTTTCTATAATTTAGATACCGAAATAAACACCAAAAAAACCTCTGGAAATATTATGAAAGAAATCCCAAAAACTCATTTTGGACAAATTATTTCAATATTTTAATTCTATGCGATGCTACTCACATGAAGTTCAAGTTGTTCTATGATAGACTCTAATTTTGTGTTTAAAATTATAAATCTATTTTTTGGGCCATCAAGATATTATACTTGGGACAGGCTATGGCATTTGTTTCCATTTAGTTGTGGTGAAAATTTATATTATGGACATAAAAATAAAACGATAAAAATTTATCACCAAAACTGTCAAAGCCTTCTCAATAAATTTAACATTTTGGATAACATTGCACAAGAAATGAATTTAGATTTTCTCTGTCTTACGGAACATTGGTTGAGGGGTAATGAAATCGGGACATGTTCCATTAACAACCTTTATCATGCGACTAGTTATTGTAGAACTTATAGGATGCGTGGAGGTGCAGCAGTTTTTACTCGGTATGATCAATCATTTATAAAATTAAGGGATGATATGAATAAACTATCTGTAGATTTAGACTGTGAAATTGCTTGTGTTGAAATATTGAACGTCAATTTATGCATAGTGACCATATATCGTAGCCCAAATGGTAATGTCAAAAATTTTTTTAGTATATTAGAGAAATTACTATGCCAACTCAATCGACAGAATAAACAATCAATTGTGTGTGGTGACTTTAATGTTAATTTTTTTGGTGATGATAGTGATACTGTTGATCTTGTTAATCTATTTAGTATGTATGGGTTGAATATGACAATCTTTGAACCTACCCGGGGTGACAGGTGCCTTGACAATATATTTACTTCTTCAGAAAATGGTAGCTATACAGCCTCAGTTGTTAATAAGCATGATAGCGATCACCTTGGTCAAGTTTTAGCGAATTTCCCCTATAGGGAAGAAGCTATTACTGTACCGTAGGTCTCATGGTAAGACTTAAGCCCGAGACCATGATAACTTTTCATTTTGAGGTCCCCAGATGCCAAAAACACCATTCGTTCAAATTTTTATATATGTATATATATATATATATATATATATATATATATATATATATTTATATATATATATTTATATATATATGTGTCCGTAAGCACGATAACTCTCGTAAAAAAGGTCCGATCTTAATGAAATTTGGTACAAATGTGCAAAGTACCATTTATTTGAACGAGTTCAAAAACCAGATGAATCGCACCATCCGAAGGGGGGTTTTTCGGGGGTTTTGTACCCCAAAAATGAGGTTTTTGGGGTTTTCACATTTAATTTTAATTTAAATCAAATTTTAATTTATACCATTGAATTCAGCTTAAAAAACAAACAATTTGGTATTTTGTTCATTGCTCTACGTCAATTGGTTACCGAGATATTGAAAGTGCTAAACACAGTACGTTGTCTAATGTTATTCTTATGGAGAAAAAGGAAAATTGTATATCTCGCTTATTTATGAACATAAACTGGCGAAATTTGGTATATGGCTTGATCTGGTTATGGTTTATTGTTGTTTGCACAAAAAAATTTTCGCCTATGGCTCCTGTAGCAGCAAACCTAGGTACTCGGTCCCCATGTTATTCTTATGGAAAATACTTAAAATGTTATATATCGCTTATTTATGAATGTATATGGATGAAACTTGGTATGTGACTTCACTAAGATGAGTTCTATTGATATTTGCATAAAAACCCATTATTTTGTGTGCCTTGTTGCAGCAAACCTGCGTACTCATCCCCAATGTTATTCTTATGGAGAATAATTAATATTTTAAATATCGCTTGTTTGTGAATACATTTCTTATGATTCCTGTTAAGTGTTATAATGGGTTATGTTATATATTCATTGGAAATTCGCTGAGTATGCAGGTTTGCTGCGACGGGGGTATTTATATATAATAATAGTGTGGAAGAGAGTTGTTACTTCCCGTTAAATAAAAATAAAATAGTCATAAAAATATCTGAACCGGGCATGAGAGAATTCAAATATTATTTGAGAAAGGAAAATTGGGAAGAGGTATATTTTATGAATGCCAATTGTGCATTTGTTACTTTTATGAATGTTCTTCTTTATTATTTTAATCTAAGTTTCGTTATGAATGTGAATGTTTTTAAAACTTGTTATCGGAAGTCCGCCAATAAGTGCTCATGGTACGATGCAGAGTTACAAGAACTTAAAGAAAGATTGGATTGTCTCTATTATTTATTTAAAGATACTAATATTGTTTGGTATAGTAGTGAATACAGAAGACTTAAGAAAGTGTATAGATGTAAGATTAAACAAGCTAAAAAAAAAGAAAATTCTAGATTGATTGAACATGCCAAAAATAAATCAAAAGCATTATGGAACATTGTAAATAAGAGTACAAATAAAGCAGCAGATTGTAGAGTAAATGACCATTTTAAGCTAGACGATTTTAATGAATTCTTTGTAAACATTGCCTGTGATAGTGTAAATTCTAGTCGTAGTGTAGGTTTAGCTAAGGATTGTAATTTTGAAGGTTTTTTAAGTAAAAAAGTAGTACCTGATAGTATTAGAGATTTTGTTTTTAATTGTGTGACTGAAAATGACATTGTAGAAGTTATTAGACAGTTGGCTTCAAAAAAGAGTAAAGACCACTTTGGACTGACAAATGCTCTTATTAAGGAAACCATAGCTTATTTTGTTACTCCTTTAACAATTTTAATTAATAATTGTTTGACACAAGGTGCGTTTCCTGATATCTTAAAAATTATCAAAGTTCACCCTATCTTTAAAAAAGGTAAAAGGGATGAAATAGGTAACTATAGGCCTGTAGCCATTGTACCTGTACTGTCTAAAGTGTTGGAAATTGTGGTTGGCAAACAGTTAATGCTTTATTTTGAATCAAATCAATTACTATGTATAGAACAGTTTGGTTTTCGTAAAGGGCTATCAACACATGCCATTACTTCTTTGGTCGATAAGATACTTGATTGTAATGAAAATAAGGATTTTGCTGCAATTACATTCTGTAATCTTAGTAAAGCATTCGATCGAGTATCCCATGATATTTTGTTAAAAAAATTAGAATTTTACAACATAAAAGGTGTGGCTCTTGAATTATTTAGATCATATCTGGTAAACAGAACTCAATATGTAGTTTTAGGAGAAGAAGTGTCCTCATGTAAACGTGTCAATTGTGGAGTCCCTCAAGGCTCCGTACTTGGGCCTCTGTTGTTTTTAGTTATAACTAATGATTTAAGTGTAAACATTCCTGCAGATTGTGTACTATACGCAGATGATACAACCATCATTACTAGACATGCCGATTGTGAACAACTTTTAGTAAACTCTAAACATAATACTAAGATAGTTGAAGACTGGTTAACTTCAAATAACCTGGTTCTAAATAATGATAAGACAAATACTGTTCTGTTTAATCTTCGTGAAGTTCATGGTAGCCAAAATAAAGATAAAAATCCAAAATTTTTGGGACTAACTTTCGATCCCACTTTGAACTGGCATCAACAAGTAATTGTACTTAAAAGTAAACTTAGTTCAAGTATATTTGCATTGAAGAGGTTGTGTGGTGAATTTGAACTGGCCTCTCTCATACAGGCATATTATGGTCTTTTTCATTGTAATTTAAGTTATGGACTTCTCGTTTGGGGGTCCTCTGCACATGCCAAAGACATATTAATAATGCAGAAAAAGGCTATTAGAATCATGGCTGGAGTAGATAGATATCATAGTTGCAGGGACCTTTTTAAAGAATACAAAATATTGACTTTGTTCTCCTTATTTATTAAGCAATGCCTGTTATATTTAAGAACTCAATTAAGTATTTTAGAATATAGGAGTGATATACACAGTCATGACACACGTTTTAGATGTAACATAAATTTGCCTCAAGTTAGAATAGCTAAGACTGATAAAAGTCCGTTAATCTTAAGTAGTAAATTATTCAACAAGTTACCAGTAGCAATAAGATTACTTAATGATAAGGATTTTTAGTTTAATATACATTATTTTCTTTGTATGCACCCATTTTATTCTGTGGAAGAGTTTATGTCAAGTTCTTGGACTTCATTGGACTTTGATTAATACAACTTAGATTGTGTATTTGTATTTGACGTGCCATTGTATTTGTTTGAAATATTGACTGGCTGAATAAATTCTTATTCTTATTCTTATTCTTATTCTTATTCTTATTCTTATTCATCTGTAGAGAGGTTTAGTGAACTAGGGTAAAATATAAACCGGTTGCTGTTTCTATATTGCGTTCCAATGGCGAAATAACTCCTTAATATTTCCCGACTATGTTCGTGGTTATAAAATATTGCCAACCTCAGATCTCTGTGAAGTGCTAAACATCTAGAGGACTGAAAGTAGTAGAGAAATGCACACTACATTTATATTATAACTAGCTGGTGCCCCTTTCTTCACAAAGGTATTTAACAGCCACAAAACCTGTGGGGCGAAGCCCTAAGGGATTTTTGAAACATGGATAAGCCTATCCAAAACAAGCCCATGTATATTAACTACCTTCAGGCAAAATGTTAGTTCAATCGGTTTATAAGTTATCAGTTTTATGTTAAAACAGAACATACATGATGGCAGACACAACATTACTTTTATAATAGTAATAGAATTTTGTTTTAGCGAATTTCCCCTATAGGGAAGAAGCTATTACCGTACTATTTGGTTCCCAGATGCCAAAAACACTATTCATTCAAATTTATATATATGTGTATATATATATATTGTATAACACGATAACATGAGTAAAAAAATGTCTGATTTCGATGAAATTTGGCTCAAACGTGTAAAGCGACATTCATGACTAAGTTCGAAAACCGAAACAATCAGCCATGGAAAGGGGGGTTTATGGGGGTTTACAATTTTCTAAAATTCGGTTTTTTTGGATTTTTTATCCTAGGATTTTAAAAACAATTAATTTTGATTTCAACCATTTTATAGAGCTTAAAGAAACAAACAGTATTGTATTTTGAATCGTTAACCTAGGTTAAGTGGTTGTGGAGAAAATCCAAAAAAAGTGCTCATAAAATCTCCCATAATTAATCTTAAGGGAAAAAGGTTTTTAGCCTTTCCTCAGTTAATTTGATTGTAAACCTCACATTTGCTTTTATCAATCAGTTCAGCTCTACAAAACAATCATTTTGGTGTTTAAATTGTGATTCTACTTCCAACCATTGCAGAGATATTCAAAGTGCTAAACACAGTATGTTGTCCAATGTTATCCTTATGGAGAATAATTAAAATTGTATATCTTGATTATTTATGAATGTATGTTGATGTTGTATGGTGGCTTCATCTAGTATTGGTATATTGATATTTGCACAAAATGAAATTTTTTGCCGATTTTCCCTGCAGCAGCAAACCTACATACTCAGCCCCCATGTTGTTCTTATAGAGAATAAGTCAAATGTAATGTCTCACTTAATTATGAGTATATATTAATAAAACTTGATATGCAACTTCGACTGGTTAAGTTATATTGATAATTGTATAAAAACACATATTTTGTGTTCCTTGTTGCAGCAAACCTGCATCCTCAGCTTTCAATGTTATTCTTATGAGGAATAAATAAAATGCTATATATCACTTATTTATTAATGTATTTTTATTAAACTTGGTGAGTGGCTTTATGTGGTAGTGAGAAACATATAAATGCATTGTAAATTCCCTGAGTATGCAGGTTTGCTGCGACGAGGGTATTTATTCAAATGTTTACAAGTATGTATAATATTTCTTTTTAACATTTTATGTCATACAAATCTGCGATTAACTATTTAAAATATAGCGTGAGTATTTGAACACGAATGTGAGTCCTACCATACCATTCGTTAGTATTTATGTAGGGGAAAATTAAATTTTGATTTTTGTAATAAGTAATTCAGTTTTCTTAAACATAAATTATTTAAAATACTGTTTGGAAAAACAAATGTTCTGTGACTTTAGCACTAATATTTTAAAAATATTATAACAATTTCTGATAAAACTTAAAGGACACTCAGTAAATCTCCCTTGCCTCCTTTTAAAAATTGTGCGTTTAGAATTCAAACAAGTATTAGCTAACACAAACCACTTATTGGTAAAACTAAAATTTCTCTTCCATTTTAAACTACAGGTCATGACCGTAGAAATATTAGCCATTTTGATTTATCAATATTATTATGAATATACAAAAATAAATATGGTAAAGAAATAAATATAGTTATTTTTGTTTAATGTTGTTCAAACGCAATTCCTAAAAAGCAGCCAGAAGCACTGTGAAAGTTTTACTGACACAAGTGTTCAGTTGGAACTTGAGAACATCTGTTGGTTTTACTCTGATGAGCTATTCATTGTTACTGAAAACTATAATGCCAACTGGCACTGAACTCGGTTGTTCTTGTTTTGTATCTAGTTTTCTCTAGTTCACAGTTTACAAGCAAAATCACAAGGTCATGCACACCCATTTAGGATCTAAATAATCATTATATATCTCTCAATGGTGTTTTTTTCGGGAGGCCGTATTTCCCATGATACTTCATCAAAACCAATAAAGAATCATTATTTTGAGGATTACTTTCACAGATAAATGTGAAAAATAAGCAAACAATTCAGAAACATAAACATGGTAACTTAATAGGTGATTCTAACTTATTTATTTGTCAACAAACTGATGACACTTTTGGCACAATCTTACAGTGACAATTTCAACTAATACTAAATATATGTTTCAATGGGCAATCTTCGAATAGGCAGTTCTAGAAAATATTACTTGATTTAGTGGATTTGTGATCAAAGGTAATTCTCATCACCTCAGACATCCACATTGTATGTTCTGTAGGGACTTGGACTCATAGTTTACTATGTAAATTATATTGTAAATGGTTTTTATATATCCAGTTCATGGTTACAGTACTTCTACCTCTTGTACCCATTAATTGTGATAAACTGGGATTGTAGCAGGAACTTACTTCAGGAAAGGATTCGGACTCTCACTCTTAACCAGGGCTTTTCTAAGCCCCGACAGAGCTAAACAGTCAAATTAGATATCAAACACATTATATAGTTTAGTACATTTGGTTAAAGTTATAATACACAAATATTGTCATATTCATTAACTTCTGTTATAAGATTTCTTTCTGATTTATAGCTTGTATTCAGGGCTAGGTTTTGCGAGTCGTTGGCACCGGACTCCCGAACCATGGCAGCGGTCCTGTCATGGGCTCGAATCCTAGTGCTGGCAAGTAAATTGTATCAGTCCTGTACAACTTGTTCTGTAACGGCTCACCCCTTTCTTTGTTCGGTTCCATGCACAGGTCTATAGTCAATGTGGACGGACAGTGAGGCAACAAATTTAGGATTTTGAAAAGTTGTAGGATTACTCAAAATAAATGTATGCCCCCTATACCTTTTAACAGTTAGGCTATGACTTTTAGAGCAGCATGCTTTTTTTATAGGTAATAAAAATGGAAACGGGACTTTTCAAATTTAAATTTCTACTGGTAACTCTTAATAAACTAAATACGGTAAAACAAACTTCAATTGTGGTGCAAGTTTTACATCTTAATATAAAATTTTATTCGTGGACATGAATTCTGCCAACAGGCTATCAAGTGTTTTGGAGTATGAAATATGTTTGGTAATGAATTAAATCAAGAACAGATCTGTTGATATTAATAGACTTTTTCACATTAAAGTTTTATATGTGAATAAGCCATCTCAAGAGGCTTAACTGTTCAACTTTAATTGAAAATCCAACCAGCGTTAAATTAAGTCCTTGAATAAAACAGAGATTCATCTACGGAGCGGTTGTAAACAATTATTTAATGCGGTGTTGTATGATAAAAATACTGTTCTTATCTAAAAGTAATTCATGGTAAAAATGGTTTAAAGACTAAATTAAAACTCCGACTGACAACACCTTGGCTTTAAACATATATACATCAAACTCCCATGAATAAATTAATCAATTAGTTTTTTCTCACAATATTTTTATAATACCCACACACATAATATTATATAAATATGAGCGAAGTGGTAGGGTTAATCAAATTAAAACAAGTTTTCTATTCTGATCCTATAAATCTTTGGATATATAGTAAGCTAATACTATGTCACAACTGATGAGTTTTTCTATGATGTATAGATAATGGTTTTACACTAAAAATGGAATACAATATCACAATCATGAAATTATACCTCAACAGTGTCTTAAATTAATTTAATAGTATATCAAACAGCAATTTAAATACAAACCTCAAATTCAGAAATTTGTATTTGGCTATTAAATAAAAACCAAAATCTAAAATGTGTAAATTCAAATTATTGATTGATACATGATTTTGCATAATTTATACAAGCAGTAACTTGTGCCTCGTCAATAATAATTTAAGGATTTTAGATGGTCACTAAAATTTAAATTATCTTCATATAGACTTACTATAAGACTTACTTTTTAATTGAAATAAAAAAGAGGTTAAACTTATCTAAAAATTGTTATGTAAAGCATTATGGATGCAATCATTGCCAAAGAGATATGAATAAACAAAGGCGTAGTCATATTTAACTTTTCACAATTACTGACCATTAAAGCTTCTAACCAACACCTTACTTTTATTCACAAAGTTTGTCTCCAGAATTGAATTTAGATATACTATAAACGAAATTTGATAGTTTTCTAGATTACTACTTATCACAATTGAAGTTTGTTATACCGTATTTAGTTTATTAAGAGTTACCAGTAGAAATTTAAATTTGGAAAATCGCGTTTCCATCTTTATTACCTACAGAAACAGCATGCTGCCCTAAAAGTCATAGCCTAACTGTCAAAAGGTATAGGGAGCATACATTTATTTTGAGTAATCCTACTAGTTTTATTGACAATGGTCAGGCTTTCGAAATTTGTTTGTTTACAAAACATTATTTCAGCTTCTAGTGTAGTGCACAAAAAATACATGATACCAATGAGACGAATTCAGTATGATTTGTATACCGAAATAAATACATGATACCAATGAGACGAATTCAGTATGATTTGTATACCGAAATAAATACATGATACCAATGAGACGAATTCAGTATGATTTGTATACCGAAATAAATACATGATACCAATGAGACGAATTCAGTATGATTTGTATACCGGAATAAATACATGATACCAATGAGACAAATTCAGTATGATTTGTATACCGGAATAAATACATGATACCAATGAGACGAATTCAGTATGATTTGTATACCGAAATAAATACATGATACCAATGAGACGAATTCAGTATGATTTGCATACCGAAATAAATACATGATACCAATGAGACGAATTCAGTATGATTTGTATACCGAAATAAATACATGATACCAATGAGACGAATTCAGTATGATTTGTATACCGAAATAAATACATGATACCAATGAGACGAATTCAGTATGATTTGTATACCGGAATAAATACATGATACCAATGAGACGAATTCAGTATGATTTGTATACCGGAATAAATACATGATACCAATGAGACGAATTCAGTATGATTTGTATACCGAAATAAATACATGATACCAATGAGACGAATTCAGTATGATTTGTATACCGGAATAAATACATGATACCAATGAGACGAATTCAGTATGATTTGTATACCGAAATAAATACATTATACCAACGAGACGAATTCAGTATGATTTGCATACCGAAATAAATACATGATACCAATGAGACGAATTCAGTATGATTTGTATACCGAAATAAATACATGATACCAATGAGACGAATTCAGTATGATTTGTATACCGAAATAGAACAGCCGGATGAAAAGGTTCAAGCTGATCTCAGTTGATGGGTTATAAATTCTTTTAGAGGGCTATAAAAAGTATTGCCCTCCCGGGAGCAACAAATATCTGGGCTTTAGAGATAGTTAAACGAAAATAAGAAAATACCACTCGATAAGATCGAGGGTTGCTTGAGAATAAATTAACCCTTTTAGAAAACATAATTGCTTTCTAGTTATTGCACTGTAAAACAAATATTCCATGAATTGTCTAGCATATCTTTGTAACCCTAGAGTGCTATTTTTTATATTAGATTATTAACAAATGTGAATGATTACCCCCGTCGCAGGAAACCTGCGTACTTAGCGAATTTCCAATGAATATATATTTCTTCATAACACATTAAGCCACTTACATAAGAAATATATTCAAAAATAAGCGATATTTAAAATATTAATTATTTTCCATAAGAATAAAATTGGGGATGAGTACGCAGGTTTGCTGCAACAAGGAACACAATATAATGGGCTTTTATGCAAATATCAATATAACTTATCTAGGTGAAGTCAAATACCAAGTTTCATACAATATACATTCATAAATAAGCGATATATAACATTTTAATTATTCTCCATAAGAATAACATGGGGACCGAGTACCTTGGTTTGCTGCTATGGGAACCATAGGCGAAAACATGTTTTTTGTGCAAACAACAATAAACCATAACCAGATGAAGCCATATACCAAGTTTTGTCAGTTCATGTTAATAAATAAGTGAGATATATTTTTTTTCTTTTTCTCCATAAGATTAACATTAGACAACGTACTGTGTTTAGCACTTTCAATATCTAAGTAACAAATTGACGTAGAGTAATGATCAAAATGTCAAATTGTTTTTTTTTTAAGCTGAACTCAATGTTGGAAATTACAATTTTGTTTAAATAAAATTACATGTGAAAACCCCCAAAAACCCATTTTTGCGGTACAAAACCTCCCAAATCACCCTTTGGTTGGTGCAATTCAGCTGGTTTTCAAAGTCGTTCGAATAAATGGTACTTTACACATTTGTACCAAATTTCATTAATATTGGACCTTTTTATGAGAGTTATTATGCTTATGGAACTCAGAACTATCAAGTACCTCTCTGAAAATTTTCAGCTCAATCGGTCCAATAGTTTTCACGTGATGGAACTTCAGAGTTACGCACAAACTTATGCACAAACATCCATACTTTCACATTTATAATATTAGTATGATATATACAAATATTAAAATTTGAACGAATAGTGTTTTTGGCATCTGGGGACCTCAAAACAAAAAGTTATCATGGTCTCGAGCTTAAGTCTTATCGTGAGACCTACGGTAATAGCTTCTTCCCTATAGGGGAAATTCGCTAAAACAAACTACATTTTAACAATAGTCTGTCCCAGTTAAATTAAATAACGTATTATTATTTCCTAATTAAATGTTGTGGCAATACGATCTTATTACCTATCTACAGACAACAAATTAGCAAACAAATTTATTTGAATTGAGAGGGGGATCCAGTCAGCAGTGTCTACCTGCTTCTCCCTTAAGGGCAATATTTCTTTCATAGCCCTTCCCTCCTCCTCCGAAATCGATGATTTATGGTTCAGTTTAAAGAGCAAACAATTACCTAGTGATTTCAAGAAGCAGAATTGCATATCAAAAATAGTTCACCCAAAAAAATCAAAAATATTGAATATTTTGGATTTTTGTTGTACGATTAGTATTGTGACATTTTGCTCACTGGAATCGCTAGGTTTTTTTTGCTCTTTAAAATGAGCCATAAACCAAACTGTATAATCCGTTCAAGAGGGACGGGCTTTGAAAGTGAACATTACCCTTATGTTGGAAGCAGATAGAAACACGAAAAGTTTTGTGACTGAGCGTACTTTTAAGGTTTTTTTTAAATCATTTTATAGTGTAATTAATACACAAAAATTAATTGAAAATACTTAAATTTAATCCAGAATACTAAACAGAAATGTAAGCTCCCGTCATTTTCCTCAGACCTCTCCCCTCTCTGCATCTGGGCATTTATTCATTTTAAAGTCATCCTGAATCCTAGGTCTTATTTTTAAAACAAATGTTGTTAGATTAACCTTTATGTATTATAGACAGTAACATGTTATTCATTATGAGAGATGAGGCTGAGTATTGGAGCTATAAGTAAAATATGCGTAAAAATTATTGTTGTAATCTATATTGCGATTCTCTTGTTTCGCTATACCTCCCAAACAAGCTGTTGAGCACAAGGTTACAAGAGCCACATAGCTTTAGGTCTAACGACTACGTGACGACGAGGAGAGTCGCTGTTTACAGTTTATACTGACGCTCCATAATGAAACTATTCGTTATGTTAGCGGCTATGGAACTGCCCCTTAAAGCGGGAGAGACGTTTAAGACCCCTTATACCTTGTAAGTGCAAAATATACTTTCATTCTGGGTCACCTTTGAGTACGATGTTTTGAATAACCACAGCATTAAACAGTTTCAAAAGAGTTGTCCTAAAATCATGACTAAAAGTTAGCAAAAGTGTTCAAGACCACAAGCCTAGTACTGAATTGTATGGCCCAACAAGACATTTGCTTATTCGGGATCAAAAGGTCACCTAATAATTTCACAGCTTAAAATAATAGTTTATTGCAGTTATATAAACATTGTGTTACAATTCGTAACAATATCAACATTTTTAAATAAAACATTTCAGAATTATAAAGTTAAAAATTATGTATCAAAAATAAAAACTGTATTTTGTAACTGATTCTGCATATTATGCCAAGACATACATAAAAGCTGTACTGTTCAACTTGTGATTTATGTTCAGTGTGTTTAAAGAATTATGAGTGTTCAAAACAATTACATAGTTTAAGAAGATATCCTATATAACCAATATGACATGCTGATGATGGCCTGAATTCCAAAACTAGGATGTGATGTATTGGCATATATCATAACATATGAGCTGTAAGGTTATACATATGTCTCTGAAAATGTCGAAGGTACAATGTGTTTGCATTTTATGTTCAGCGTCCCAATAATAAAATGTGTTTGAAACATAAGTAGTGTTATAACCGCATTATCCCTGTGACCGAGACAGTACATACATACTGTATCTGCCTATACCTGGAGAAAAAAATGGTTTATGACATTAACTAGAAAAATTGAGATTTATTAAGTATAAGGGCTAACCATGATCAAGTTGAATTTACGGTTTAATAATATGTACTTTTTATTGCACAAAATACATTGGATTTATCAAATAAATGTAGGCAAAAGAACATTAGTAAATACCCCTGTAGCAGCAAACCTGCGTACTCAGCGAATTTCGAATGCATGTATATGTTTCTCACTACCATATAAAGCCACTCATCAAGTTTCATAAAAATATAAGACTAAATAAGTGATATATAGCATTTTATTTATTCTCCGTAAGAATAATATAGAGTACGCAGGTTTGCTGCAATAAGGAACACAAAAATGTGTTTTTATTCCATTATCAATATAACTTAACAAGTCGATGATGTATACAAAGTTTTATTAATTTGTGTTCACAATTAAGGGAAACATTACATTTTACTTATATTCTCCATAAGAATAACATGGGCTAAGTATGCAGGTTCGCTGCTGCGGGGAAAATCGGCAAAACATTATTTTTTGTGCAAATATCAACATACCAGTGCTAGGTAAAGCCACATGCCAAATTTCATCAACATACATTCATAAATAATCGAGTTAACAAATTTTGATTATTCTCCATAAGGATAACATTGGACAACGTACTGTGTTTAGCACTTTGAATATCTCTGCAACGGCTGGACATAGAATCACAATTTAAACACCAAAATGATTGTTTTGTTGAGCTGAACTGATTGGTAAAAGAAAATGTGAGGTTTACAATAAAATTAACTGAGGAAAAGCAAAAAACCTTTTTCCCATAAGATTAACATGGGAGATTTTATGAGCACATTTTTTGGATTTTCTCCGCAACCATATAACCTAGATTAATGATTCAAAATACTATATTATTTGTTTTTTAAGCTCTATAGGTTGAAACCAAAATTAAATGTTTTAAAATTTGTACGGTGAAAAATGCAAATGGCCGATTTTTGGAAAATTTAAAACCCCCATAAACCTCCCTTCCCATGGTCCGATTTTTCTGGTTTTCAAACTTCAACTACAAACTTTTTCATTAAAAGCAGACGATTTTTACTCAAGTTATCGTTTATTCAATTTGAACGAATAGTGTTTTTGACATCTGGGGACCTCAAAATAAAAAGTGAACATGGTTTCGGGGCTTAACTCTTACCATGCCGACTACGGTAATAGCTTCTTCCCTATAGGGGAAATTCGCTGAAAGGAGGCCTATTAAATGGAAATTCATTTAAATTCTAATGTAATGTAAAAACCCAAGTAGTAAATAAATGGGAGTTTTCATCTCTTAGCCATTTTATCACATCATAAGACACCGAGGCAACTAGGGTGATTTTAAGGCGAATATGAATTAATTATGAGGGTAGAATGGGTGAGATAGGTACCTTGTTTAGCCTTATTACTGACTAAGACCGACTGATTCTTAAAATCATTTCTAAGGATCATTAAATAATAGCCCAATGACCAAAACAAATGTTGGGAATGGAGGGGGGTACTGTAAAAATGTAATAGGACAATACATGTTAGTTTCTTAAATCACAAAATAAGGTACGTTTTTGTTCATTTGTTATTTTTTAATCGGTTGGATCGTGTTTAGAGGAAACCCAGCCAGGGTCATATTAATCCCTTATCAGCTAATCAATTGTGTACCTTCGTCAATCAGGACTAACCACTTGTCTCTGATATCCAGTCAGTGGTCTTTAGTAAGATGACACCGAATGATTAGGTAACATGATGAGAGACTATCATAACATGATAAGTACTACCATATACAGGGTGTCTCACAAGTATACGAGCA
Organism: Allygus modestus; assembly: GCA_963675035.1. Lineage (NCBI taxonomy): Eukaryota > Metazoa > Arthropoda > Insecta > Hemiptera > Cicadellidae > Allygus > Allygus modestus. The sequence goes on from OY776117.1 coordinate 30,087,071, forward strand.
AACTTCACAAGTTTTTTATATGGACTATTTCCACCCAAAAAAATGTCATTTATGTTTGTATAATATTCTATATAGTTTACGAGCTATTGACGTTTTTAATATTATTTAAATTCAGTGTATTGCAATCAAATAAATTATTTGTAGGCAAGAAAATATGCACGTGGGACCAAAAACCATTTACATTGTACAAAAATGAACAGTAATAATAAAAAGATAGTTTTTTGGAGTTAAATAAAATTAAAAAGCCCAAATAAACGCAAGATTAATATAAATGTTCCATTTCAAACAAATTGTTTACTTTCAAATGGTAATTCCTCGTAGTGGGAGAATGAGAGAGCTATGCCAGAACAAAGGAACAGCTGTTGTGCCGTAGTTTGGTTGATGTAGCATGAGCTGTAGTGCCATGTGTTATTGTGACGTCATTGGGTTACTGTGACGAAGATGGTATGACGTGTATTGGGTGACTATTTGGGTTGATATGATATAGTGGATGTGTATTGAGCAAGGTTGGGATGATTTTCGCACAGTTACGAAGGAAAACTTAGCTTTAGAAATAGTTCATGGATTTGTTTGAACTAGGCCAAGGTCTGATATGAAGGTCGCAGGAAGGTCATGTATCCTGTCAAAATAGCGTGTTGAATAAAATCAAAATACGCTATAAATAATACACCTCGTCTGAGAAAAAAGACCCGGGTGAGAAATATTTTGGACTATGAAAACATTTGAATTTTCGGAAAATTTCAATCACATGAGGTGCAGTTTGGTAAAATTTGGCAAAAATATGTTACGTTTGTATCATATGATGAGTAGTAATTGAAATAGTGGGTTTTCTGTCACTAGTGTGTTCACAAGTCTATAAACGAATAAACATTTGTAAATACACTCTCTCTAAATATATTATGTCCCTTAATATTCTTTCTTTCCTACTTAAACTAATAAACGAGTTCGCACGCAGCACGCTGACGTGAGGGAAGTGAATTTCCACATAACAAACTTTTAAAACTCAAAATCAGTGTAAAAACATACATTTGTCCAATTTTTATTTAAATCTGAAAACATTGATTTTTTGGCTGTTCTGATACTCCTGGTTTCATTTACTTGCAAAGCTGGGAATACAATTTTGCGCATTATAAAGGCTAGGGGAGGTCCAGATAGGCTTGAAGTAGGCGTAAGGTTGCTGGGGATGATAAAAGTACTCTAACAAAGGAATAACAGGCTTTTCTAGTTTAAAACCCCCATAAGACAACGTACTGTGTTTAGCCGATACACATTTTCTTTAATAACTCGGTAAATATTTATGCTAGAATGACGATAGGGGGCTTAAAACTTTCGCCTCTCTAATTCCCATCTTTTTACATGCATTGATTTTACATCTGGGGCTTTTATGACCCTTTTTGGGCCCAAAAACTCGAAATTTGAAAGATTAATCCCCCAAAAAAGGAGTTTAGAGTATTCCGATTGTTTTTCATAATATATATATATGTATATATATATATATATATCATTTTGAACGACCCCCCAAAACGTGTTCAGGGGGTCACGTTAGGAACTTCTATGGTGGTCCCGGGCTTAGGTTTCACCGTGCAGGTCATGCTAATAGTTCACTTTCCAAAGGAAATTCACTAACAATAAATAAAAAAATCTCTGTCTTTCTATTAATTTGCTCCGGCAACTGTCTGCTCAATATGGGTACCTAACTGCTGATTGACTACAATATGTTACAAACTCGTATCGTCATTAGCTCTGAATGAATCAAACACACAATGTACAAAGATAGACCTAACTTTATTGCATTAAAATACAAATAAATGATAATCTTGAAATGTGAAAAAGGGATTTACAATAAATGTTTACAAAGAGGGGAGATGTTTTATTACTTAGATTATTTCTAATGTTAGTCTCTAGGCTCAGGGTCACAAGATTCCTTCTCAGGTAAGGGGTGATCGTGCTGGCGTCGAATATATTCTTACGATTGAAATCATCAATTATAATCATATGGTTCTAATATACTGTAAGATAATTTTTTAAAGTCTCTGAAAAGTGGTAAAATATTAAAGGTTTGCTCAGTAGCAGTTGGAAGATAAGTACTGTTCACTTCGAAAGTCCTCCAACAATGCTGCTTGACAATGTGATTTTTAGGCCACTGTTAATTGATTTTAAAACTGTTCAAATTAATTTAAATCTTGAAAATAGTCCTTGAATATGTAATGTAGAAGATTGAAAAGGTTCTCTTTATTAATTTATTGATTTTTCAAAGTTTGGTAGATTGATATTTTAATAAAATTAAGTGATTAATGAAAGTTCACACATGGCTACACAAGGAAGAATATGGGTTGGTCTCACCAACCTATTTTATCTTCACCACAGGCTTATATTTCTTCACGACCGTAACAAAAGGGTATAAACGAGTTTGCACGCAGCACGCTGACGTGAGGGAAGTGAATTTCCACATAAAAACTTGTAAAACTCAAAATCAGTGTAAAAACATACATGTATTCCGATTTGTATTGAAATCTGAAAACATTGATTTTTTTGGCTGTTCTGATGCTCCTGGTTTCATTTACCTGCAAAGCTGGGAATACAATTTTGCACATTATAATGTTATGAGAAGATCCAGGCAGGCTTGAAAGTAGGCGTGAGTTGCTGGGGATGAGAAAAGTACTCTAACAAAGGAATTACGGGCTTTTCTAGTGTAAAACCCCCATAAAAGACAACGTACTGTGTTTAGTCAAACACATTTTCTTTAATAACTTGTTAATCATTTATGCTAGAATGACGAGAGAGAGCTTAAAACTTTCGCCTCACTATAATTCCCATCTTTTTCTATGCATTAATTTTGCATCCGGAGCTTTTCTGACCCTTTTTTGGCCCTAAACTCAAAATTTTAAAGATTAATCCCCAAAAAAGGGGTTTAGAGTTTTTCGATTGTTTTGCCCAACGAACTTGTCCAACTGATTACAGAAAGGAACGTCCCTACCAAATTTGAAGTAAATCGGAGTAAATCGGACAAAAAATGTGACCGCTAGAGTGCAAACACACACACACACACACACACACACACACACACACACATATATATATATATATATATATATATGTGTGTGTGTGTGTGTTTGCATTTTATATATATATATAAAATTTTGAACGACCCCCCAAAACGTGTTCAGGGGGTCACGTTAGGAACTTCTATGGTGGTCCCGGGCTTAAGTCTCACCGTGCGGGTCATGCTAATGGTTCACTTTCCAAAGGAAATTCACCAATAATGCATGTGGCTCTTCTTCTAAAAAAATTTGGGTTTTTGGTACCCAAAATACTAATTTATGGGGTAAAATCACATTTTAAAAATAGATCAAATTTTAGGGGCAGCTATCGCTAGGCCGGCTATTTTCAGAGAGAGAGGCTGGTGCATTGTGACAATAATTCACATCTGGCATTGCACACTTAATCATTCTTCAGCTCTTGTAGCTCACTTCACTGGTTGCACTATATTAACTGTTATGGAGCTTAATTTGGATTTTAAATTAAACTTAATAGTTTGGAATAAATTAATACAAGGTTTTGAAGCAATTTTTTTACATTATGAATTATCTTAAAATTATTTACTAGGCTAGTTCACATTTTTATAAGATGATTTACATAATATGGTAGGCCTATCTAAACTGTTTGTGGTGGGGAAATATGATGTAATGTTCCTACCTAAACTTTATTATAACTTGTAACACAGACAAATATATATAAATATACATAAATAAAATGGGATGTTGCACATTATAAAATCACGATATTTAGATCGCAGGAAGGTCATGTAACTTAACAAAATACTTAATGTTAATTTGCATATAACATTCTACAATGTGCATCCCTGCGTAGTGAATTTCGAATATTGAAGATTTAAATGATTTAGTTTTAGTAATCTAAACCTATTTTTCTTCTAATTTTTATGTTTCCTGAAGATGGGAAGATAATTCCTTTTGTTTATTCATTTGTTATTTTTTTATTTTTTTTTATTGTTGATGAAAACTGGGAAAAATGCAGGTAAACCCGTTTACTCAAACATATTTTACCCACCCAAAATAAAACCTGTGTTTTGCTATTTAACATTTTAAAGGACGCTTAAAACAACCAAAGACTTAAAACTACTGGACCGCTCGCGCCCATGGTGAAGCGAACCAAATTTCGGTCCGGCCGCGTTCGAGGTCGCGCCGCAAATGGTGGGCTACCGCGGCAGCGCGGGGATATAGGGAAAAACACAACGCGCGCTCACTTGAATTGAATTTGCAGCCAGGGAACATTTTTTATGGTTGAATGGCCTTCTGATCCGTATTCCTGAATAGTTTCTCGAATTTTTAATACCGAAAGTAAATATATTCGACCAGGGTTAGTTGCGTAAAAATAACAGAAAGTTGGGAGTTTTGTAAAATAATCTCCTTCATGGCTGATTCTTTCATATTTCCAGTCATATAAATTTATGTACGATCCACTAGGTTTTAGGTGTTGTTCAATAATGATGTTTTGAAGTTTTTGGTACTGAAATGAATTTTTTATGAGCAGTAATATCGTTCTTTGGACTAGTGAAACTTTGAATTTTAGCATATAAACTTCGACGTTCGCCAAAAGTTGTAGATTGTATGAAAGTTAATTGGCCTGTATCATAAAATTTTGTTGATGAATGAATACCAAGACAAATACTTTTTAATAGCAAATGTATTCTTAATAAACATTAATTACCAACATGGTTCGTTCACCCGTCCACGTATAGTATTAAGAACGATTACATAATGTTGCATTAATACAACATTTCGCTATTGAATAACAAAAAATTATCTTCAGTGTATGATAACAATTGATTATGATTCATTTAAGAGACGATACAAGTATAGTATAATAATAATGGGGTATAGTATAAATGTATCCGTAGCATTAGTCAGTTTTAAGAGTATTTTGGAAGGCATAGGATTAAATGAAATGATTTTTCTCAAAATTAATTTTTATTTACTGATTAACTGTTACATTACACATTACAGTTGAATTGTAGAATGTTGTAAGATTACTTAGCAAAATACGACTAAAACAAAAGTCGTATAACTATGTATTTTATCAAAAAATTAGGCCATGTTGTAACACAGCATCACTGAGTTGAATTTAACAGCGCGGCACGGCACGGCGCGGCGCGGCGCGGCGCGTGGCACGTCTTGGATAGAGCGCGGCGAAAAGTTTCAGCATCTTTCCAAACGAATTGTAGGCAAACCAACAACTTTACCGAAAAATGTTTGAAATAAAAGTTCTAGAGAAACTAATAATCTACAACTTTCCCGCTAGAAGTTTGTTTCTAACCTAAAAATAAAAAACTTCCTCGCTGAGTAACTTTTTCATGTCTCTCTTTAATAACACGTAAGAGTTTTTAATTATTAAAAAACTGTAAAATAAAACAATATTTATACTTTCGGATTCCGTAGTTCACGTACACAAAGGATATATAAATTTAATTACAATTCAAACATGACAGTGAAGTCCAGGAGCGTGTAAACGACAGCGCGTTCAACGCCAGAAACACAGTGGCCCACCATTTCTGTTCCGCACAGACCTACGCGGACCGTTTTCAGCTCACTTAGCGATCTCTCCAGTAGTTTTACCTCGATGGAAACAACAAATTGTAATGCTCATGGAGTTTTCTTTCAAGTTGTTTGATAACTGCAAAAAACTTCCTGTAGGTCCAAAATTCTTGTTACAGCATTTCGTTAATTTTAAAACACAAATAAGTTAAGCTAGTCGACCCGTGCGGAATTCCGCACTGAGAACCAAATCTTGTCAGCTGATCATATGTTCTTTTGTTTACATTTTCGCTCCTTTCAAAACAAACTATTCCCTTTATTAGTGAATTTCCTATGGAAAGTGAACTATTAGCATGACCCGCACGGTGAAACTTAAGCCCGGGACCACCATCGAAGTTCCTAACGTGACCCCTGAACACGTTTTAGGGGATCGTTCAAAATTGTATATATATAAATATATATAATATATATATATATATATATATATATAACATATATACAGCCGCATGTGTAACTCACTGACTGACTGACTGACTGACTGAGGTATACGGATTCTAGACCACTTCTAGATGAGCTAGAAACCTGAAATTTTGCATGCAGGTAGCTTATAGCTTGTAAACCCCAGGAAAATCGCCAAAACCAACAATATTTTATTTTCACCCCCCTAAAAAAATATTTAAAACCCCCAAAAAAGGCTTATTTTAAAATTCCAGTTTTTGAGCACTAGCGCGCGAACGGATGGTCCTATCAAAAAACGGACACCACCACGTGCCACGGATTTTTCAAGATCTACAACTTTGGTCCTATGACTTTTTGTCGTATCTCGTCTCCTTCACCCTTAGATAGCTCTAGATTTTTTCAAATTTTGAGATTTTGTGGCGGGTTTTTATTTCCTATCACGTTAATATACTTGATGAAGGCCTAATATTGGGCACGCAGTATGTCTAAATCACACTTAGTAAATAACATTAGAAATATGACCAGTTTTTATTACTTAAACCTGTCGGAAAATAAAAAAACTCTTAAATTTTATAGATTTTACCGTTTTCTAAGTATAAGTAGTAAGGAAATGCCGGTTCCGGAACAATTGTTATTAATTAGAATGCACTTATCACCATTTATACTTTAACTAGGATCGTGATATATGGCTTGCATGTGCGTTGCTCCTTTTCTTCCCAAATCCTGCTATTTTTTGTTTGGCCTATCTCAAAAAGAAAATTTGGGAATACAAAATCAAAATGTAGTATTTTTTATTTGAGCTCTAGCGGCCAAACGGGTTGTCCTATCGAAAAACGAAGACCACTATGTGCCACGGATTTTAGACGAACTACAACTTTAGTTCTGTGACATTTTACCGTATCTCACCCCCTTCACCCTTAGTTAGCGCTAGATTTTTTAAATTTAAGTTTTTTTCTAAGATTTTTTATGGTTTTTAATGGTTTTTCGCTCTAATATAGAACTTAGAGGCCTAATATTTATCACACAGTATTCCTACATTACAATTAGTACCAGGCAACACTCACACGCCCAGATTAAATATCTTATACACCAAAAAAAATCAAAGTCTTTGAGCTTTTGTAGATTTATTCGTGTATTTCGGGTATATTTTCTATATTGCGCTTTGTCGAAGGTAAAATCTCATATAAATCATGTCATATTTGCTGCAGAAGGATTGTAGAAACCCAAAGTCATAGTATTTCAGGTTGTTAACGGTGGTCGTATTCTTTATAAAGTTCAAAAGACGCCTTATAAAGGCTACATTATACATCAGTTCAGAATATTCATTTTTTTCGAGCACTTAGGTAATACATTGAGGATTAAAATTTAACATACTACGTCTCCATGCCAAGTCGTACTCAGCAACAGGCACAGGACCGGATTTTATAGGTTAAACCCTTAAAATAATCAAAGCCTTGGAATAGTTGTAGAATTTAGGTCTTAAATAGAATTTGGACCAGTTTACATTAAACTGTGGCCAAACAGCGACCTGGGGGCGAAGCCCCCCACAGGGGTCTAGGGGCGGAGCCCCCAGCGAGCGAAGCGAGTATATATATATACATGTGTATGCACTCTAGCAGTCGCATTTTTTGTCCGATTTACTTCAAATTTGGTAGGGACATTCCTTTCTATAATCAGTTGGACAAGTTCGTTGGGCAAAACAATCGAAAAACTCTAAAGCCCTTTTTTGGGGATTAATCTTTGAAATTTTGAGTTTTTGGGCCCAAAAAGGGTCAGAAAAGCCCCGGATGTAAAATTAATCCATGTAGAAAGATGGGAATTAGTAAGGCGAAACTTTTAAGCCCTCTCCCGTCATTTTAGCATAACTATTTACCAATTTATAGAAGAAAATATGTATTGACCAAACACAGTACGTTGTCTTATGGGGGTTTACATTAGAAAATCCTGTTATTCATTTGTTGGTGTACTTTTATCATCCCCAGCAACCTCACGCCTACTTTCAAGCCTGACTGGACCTTCTCCTAACCTTATAATGCGCAAAATTGTATTCTCAGCATTGCAGGTAAATGAAACCAGGAGCATCAGATCAGCCAAAAAATCAATGTTTTCAGAATTCAATAAAAATTGAAATAAATGTATGTTTTACACTGATTTGAGTTTTAAAAGTTTATTATGTGGAAATTCACTTCCCTCACGTAAGCGTGCTGCGTGCGAACTCGTTTATCTTTCATATTATTCAAATTTCCGAGAAGCGGTACATTTTTGGACTGTGGGTCTATTTTTTGTCATTAGCCGACACGATAAGCTTTAAAATCATAGAATTTATCTAGGAATAAGGAGGATCTCGCGGATTGACAGAAAAACAGGCTAGAGAAATAATATACAGGGTGTCTCTGAACTCTCTACCAACCTTTTCAGGTATTATTCCTGGACCATAGACAAGCGAAAATATCATATTCAAAATTTCGAAAACTCAAAAGTTACTCGTATAGCCGCCATTTTGTTTTTTTTACATAGGAAATTTTAATTCGAGAACGGCTAGTTATAATGAAATAAAATTTGGTATTTAGCTTTATTCCCTAAATACCTAATTACAGAAAAAATTATTTTCTTACAATCATTAATTTCAAAATGGCGGCTGCCTAAAAATTTCAAACGTAAATATCTTAAAAACCGCTCATAGTAAAAAAAATTACATTAATTACGTTTTATTTAGGGAATTTAATTGCAAATCTAATGACATCAAATTTACAGAAATCGGTTCATAAATAAATCGGTTCTTAATATGGAGAAAATCCATTTTTAAGATATTGCATTCTTGTCAATATCAACTGTTATCATGTGACATCGCTGCTAGTGAGCCACGTCAATCAGCTGTTTCAAGTATACTTCCAGCAAACAGCTGATTAAAACATTAACCTGCTGTTATTAAGTTCATTTGCACCAATCACCTGATTGATACCCTTACGATTCCCAGGGTTCACTAATGCTTCAAATAAAACATAAAATATCAAAAATGTGTTAAAATTACAAATAAATGGATTTATTTACATGAGATATGACTACAATTCTACAGTATTTACAAACGATGTTCAATATGCCCACCACCAAGTCGATTGCACATCGTGAACCTAGATGTCATGGATTGCCGGACAGCTTGAAATTCATTTTTCTCTTGGATGACCGCAGCCGCCTCTACAATTCTACCGATCAGGTCCAGTTCATTTTCCACAGGTGTTGAATAAACAAGTTCCTTCATTCTCCCCCAAACGTAGAAATGTAGGGGAGTAAGATCAGGTGATCGCGGAGGCCACGACACCGGTCCCCCGCGACCAATCCACTGCTGATTGTAATTTTGGTTGAGGAAATCTCTTACAATTTGCCCAAAGTGTGCAGGAGCACCATCATGTTGCAGCCACATGTTCTGTAAGTCTGCCAAGGGGACGTTCTCCAGAAGTTCTCGGAGTATGTCCCTCAGGAACACAAGATAGGTGGGGGAATTCAACCTATTTGGGAGAATGTAGGGGTCAATTAAATTATCCCCAAAAACTCCAGCCCAAACATTAACTGAGGAACGGTGTTGCTTGCTGGAAAAAAAACAGTTTCGTGGGGATTTTCAGGAGCCCAAACATGGCTGTTCCTGGTATTGAAAATACCATCCTGTTTAAAACTGGATTCGTCTGTAAAAAGAACGGATTTCAAGAAATCTGGATCGTCCGCCAGTTTGTGCAGGAACCACCTGGATCAATCTGCCCGACCTGGATAGTCTTGAGGTTCAAGGGCATGAACCTTTTGGAGATGATATGGGTACAAATTCTCTCCACTGAGTACCCTCCACACGGTGTCTTTGCCTGCCCCATCTCATTACCCACAGCTCGAGTACTTGTTCGAGGGTTTTCTTCAAATTTACGAAGGACTTCCTCCTCAAATTCAACTGACTTCGCAGCACCAGTATCTGCCATACTCACATGAAACGTACCAGTTGCGTGGAGACGATTGTGGACAGCAGTGAACGTTTTGGCAGCAGGACATTGTCTATTGGGGAAATAGTCGCTATACAACCTTCTCGCTTCATTTGCATTTCCAAATGCAGCTCCGTAATAAAAATGCATATCGCAATACTCTGCAACACTATAATTAGCCATTTATCAATAAATATGAATACTGAATACGTTAACAGAGATTACTATTAAAAAGCAGCACACTGATTAACAATAAGCAACATTCAGGAAAAAGACACATTGTAACAGGAAACTGTAATAATTTTAACAATACATTGATCAATCAGCTGTTTAGTGGAATTATACTTGAAACAGCTGGTCGACGTGGCTCACTAGCAGCGATGTCACATGATAACAGTTGATATTGACAAGAATGCAATATCTTAAAAATGGATTTTCTCCGTTATTTACGAACCGATTTCCGTAAATTTGGTGTCATTACATTTGCAATTACATTTTCTAAATAAAACGTAATTGATGAAATTTTTTTACTATGAGCGGTTCTTAAGATATTTACGTTTGAAATTTTTAGGCAGCCGCCATTTTGAAATTAATGATTGTAAAAAAATAATTTTTTTTTCTGTAATTAGGTCTTTAGGGAATAAAGCTAAATACCAAATTTCATTTCATTATAACTAGCCGTTCTCGAATTAAAATTTCCTATGTGAAAAAACAAAATGGCGGCTATACGAGTAACTTTTGAGTTTTAGAAATTTTGAATATGATATTTTGGCTTGTCTATGGTCCAGGAATAATACCTGAAAAGGTTGGTAGAGAGTTCAGAGACACCCTGTATAAGATAACAACAGTAAATAGCATAGAATTTAGTTTTTAGGACTATTTTAATTTTATGATTTTACAAGATTTACCAGCAACAGGATAGGATTTGTACGTGATATTCAGCTTGGTCGGATAAACATATTATTTCCTGGTGTGGCTTATATATGACTCATTAAACGTTGCTATTATCGAGGGTACTAAAAAACTCATTGGTATTAATGGTTTTAATTTTAAAATCAAATGACCTGAGGAAAATCTCTGCTTAGCAACCGCTGGAATATTAGAGGAAGACATTTGCCACAATCATGAAACAAATAATTGAATCAATAAACTTTAAATGACTTTCTTTTAACAACAATTTGTTATAACTTATTTCAAAGCAAAATGTATACAAACAAACAAGAACAAACTTATAATATAAACAACAAAATAAACTATCTTAGCTAAAACGTAAGAAATTTAATTTATAACTAATACAAATACAAAACAACTTAAAAAACTAAAGATGTGGATGGCATTGCGCAATGCTGTATCAAGTCATGATTTTACACTCTAAATCAACTCAAAACATAGGTGTAAAGCAATACAGAACATACTCAAAACAGGTTATGTATTTATTTTTAGTTTAACTGTTATTAAAATAGTATGACAAAATTATTTTTTATATAACTAACTGTAACCTTGATTTAGATATCAATTTGATTAATTTTTAATATTGAAAAATGTATAATAGTATCAATAAATGCGGAAGAGCGCCAGCTCTTGGGGTTAATATGTGTGAGTTACGTAACGTTGATCCAAACCCCCCTTTCCGCCACATAACGCTACGCCATACCCCATCCCCCCCTTAAGTGCGTTAAGTAATATGTGTATGGCCTCTAAGCTATTTTGTAAAAATTTGACTCAATCTACAAGTTATAAATTATTCCACATTTTCTTTAAACCATTTCGAGAGTTACAAAATTATTTTAAAATTAATATTACATTTCAGTCTATAACTGTTCATACACCTTAATTATTTTGGAGACAAATACTCAAATTACCTCATCAGGTGTGATTCATCCGGGAAAGTTGATCTTCATGGCTGCTATAATTAAGGCCCTTTCTCGGGAGGTGAAGACCTCAAGCCTTGTAATTAGCTTTTGAGTCCTCTTCGAGTAGCTTGGTAAACTAATCAACCCAAATGTTTTAATTTTGTACCACAGAATTTACTCTTGCTATTTATAGATATACTTTTAATGGATCAAATATTTACTAGTTTACAAATTGATGTGTTCAAAATACCTGTTCAACGTACTGTACTTTCAACAGAAAACCATAATCATTAGGTCTCAACAAAAGAGGACAGTTACTTTCACACACTCTAACTAAATAAACTATTATGCATTAAAAACTGTGTACAAACTAATAAATAGTACTTGTTTGGAGTAGTTCTCCATATATTTTTAAAGAGTACATGAACTAGGGTAGCAATATACAGAAGGTTTCTGAACTTCGTCGTGTTTTGTGGAGTTATTCCTGAAGTCAAACACAACATTCAATGGTTTGTAAATTTTCATAAGAGATTTCAAAACTCACGTTTTATTCAGGACAAAACTTTTAATTTGTTACTTATGTGTCATTTTAAAATTGCACAAAAAATTAATGTACAATTTTAAGAAATGTGGTATAGCTACAAAAATATTTACCACTAGCGGCTTGAAGGTGCCTACCTTGATCCAAGTAGGAACACATGTCATTTCGTAAACAAAGTAATCACATGTTTTCATGTAAACAATGCAGACGTTTTTAAATCCCCATACTTTTCTTACGGGGGATATTTTACGTTATTTTTCGTTTGCTGGCAACTTTTTGGAAATACTGCTATTTTTCCCGAGTCCCTGGGATCGAGACCTTTAATTTGAGCCATCTCCCATCATCCTGCAATTTACTAAACTCCAACAATTTTGACTTAAAAATTTCACTTACAGAATTATATATAAATAAAAGTAAAGTTTTAAAATTTAAAGATAACTAAAATGATACATTTCTATTTTGTTTTTAAAGACCAAAAACATCCGTTGTTTTACTCTGTCTAAAACTGTGGGTTTTAATACTTCCCTCTTGAACTTTTATTTGATCCAAGCAGGACGGCCGTGGTTCCAAAAGTTGAATACTTCCATCTTTAGTTAGAGTTCAAGAAGTTACGTTATGATTGACTTTTTGAACTCAACCACAAGATGGAACTAACTTCTGAAATCACAGTCGTTCTGCTTCGATTGAATAAAAGCTGCAGACGAAGGATATTGTAACCTATATGTTTTTAACTGTCTCATCAGTTTTGGAGGCTATTTAACTACGAAAGTGTTTTTTTACTTTAATGAATAATAATTGACTTTTACTGTGATAAATTAAACCATTTATTACTATACCATTATTATATCTTTATTAGGAAATATGTGTAAAATATGTTTGTTTTTCCTTAAACAAAACTAACATTGCAGTATTTGTAATCCACTCAAGGAAAAAAGTGTTACAGTATTTCATTTTTTCAGATTATCAACTGTCTTTGGCATTTTTTGTAATTAATAAAGACAAAATTTGTTCTCTTAGGAGAAGTTTTATAAGAAATTAATGTTTTGTCAGATATTCCCAAAAATACCTTTCATTCAAAAATACCTTTGGGTTGACGGGTATTAGACCTAATGTTCCCTCAAAATGTCTACTGGTAAGGTATAAGGTTACATATCCCTTAGCAGATGTTTAATTGAATAATTCAGATTTTACTTCAGATTTTTATATAAAGATATACAAAATAAAAAAATAAAAAATTAACCAGGATTAGGGGATTGGGCTTGTTAACAATTTATGATCGATTCAATTTAAAATTATATATCCAAGATATATTCAAGTACATGAATTCAAAATATAAAGGCATGATTTTACATGTCTAGCTAGTTGATAGAGAAATTAATAGTTAAAGCAAAAGCCCTCTGTACGCCTTCCTGCCTGTAGAAACATGACTGTAAACATAGGCATAATTCGGGGGTGGCAAGGGGGGGCAGTTATCCCCCCCCCAATAATTTGGAGAACATATTATTGTAATACATGAATTAATACATTAATATGAAGAATCACTATAATCACAATCATGACCATGTTTGTCCTTCCAATCAAAATACAGAAATTACACTTATGGCTGTGCAAAGTAAATTCGCCCAATAGTGAAAGAAAGGAACTGACGGGTTGAGTATAGGATTATATTAGTGTTTATATACTTTATATTGTCAAATAAGTTACCTAGTAACACAATTTTGTCATATAAAATTACAAAGTAAATTAAATTAGATCCAATGCTCTCTTGGAAAAAATTTTGGTTGGAGAACAACGGTATCGTGAGTAATAGACTAGACGGAAATTATATACAACTAAGTCTACTAAAATTACAAAATCACAATATTCAATACAAACGCATTCTTATGTGCTAATATACAAAAATATGGATCAGTTATGAGTGGATATAATGTTTAAATGCTCATAAACTTCTTTATATAAATTATTTTATTGACTAAGACTATCCGATTCTTTTGCCAGATTATTAATTAATAGGTCAAAGACCAAGAATCATCACGGAAACTACATGGTTTGAAAAATATCCACTTTCAGGGTTCCACCACATGAGCTTTCAAAGATTCAATGTTAATCTTATGGAGTTAATTTATTTAGTTAGTCAGCTGACTATATATATCATTTTTAAAACGGCATTATGTCTGAGAGATTTTTGTGCAAAGAACGGGACAGCAGCTAGGTTTCTTTTATTTAAATATTTGTTCCTCACCAAGAAGTGAATTATTTTTATCCCCAAGAGTCTATAGCTATAAAATATGATGACAATTAGAAACGAATGCATTTTTACGCTCCATGAATAGGAGTAAATTATTCTAGATAAAAAACGAATGAGCAACAAATTAGCTCTCAAAAGAAATTCAGTATGTTCTATACAAAGCATAATATTTAGGGCAATTTATTATTGAATGATATTTGCGTACTTTCAATTAGTAGAGTAGAAACCATCTTCAGTTTTGAAAAGTGGCGCAAATTGCGGTTTATGATAACTGTACAGCGCTCGACTAATACAGAAAAAAATATATATGCCGGTATTGGAGCCTATTCCGAACTGATGAATTCAGTGCTAGCAATCTCGATCACAATAAAAAATGGTAAATTGTAGCATAATATATCAAACATAAAAATTGTCACATAGCAAAATTGTCGTAATGAGAAAAGTCGAGAATACCTGATTTCCAAAATTACTGGATTTATTGGAGTCTAATGCAGCTCTAAACAACTGCAGACGTAGCGGTGGGAAGTTACGCAGTTCCTGGGCACGAAGAGGGCCTCACAGCTTGGTGGGAATAAGGGCCTCACTGCTAGGGGGTAGAAGGCGCCTTCTATCGGGAGTCGATGCGGAGCAGTCAGATGTAGATGAGATGAAGCTGAGTGACGTATGTTGTCGTAATCATTTGTAGAAATTAACAAAAAAAGGGCTCTTCTGCCTCATGATTAAAAACACAATATCTTGTATGTTTGGCAAAAATAAAATTAAAAAGTAAAACACTTGGCATTTTCTTCCTTGCCAGATAATCAAGCAAAATAATCAATTTTAATTCAACATTTACAGTTAAAAGAAATTTTATGGGCTTTAAACTTAAAAGGCTTGATGTGCCTGCTTGAATAGACTTGAAATTACTTGAAAGTTGCAAATAGAACTATTGTGAAGGTTATATTTGAATTGAAAGCAGATTGAAAGTTAATTGAGTTGAGAAACTTAAATTAAATTCTTCAGATGAACACTGGAGCACACACGAGCGTATAGAGAATTGTAATTTAATAATGGTAAAAAGAAAACCACGTGAAAATGCGTAATAATGAGCAACCGCGAGACACGGGAGTCACCGCCGGTAGACCACATGCGGAACTGAATTTTGTTCGTTACAAGATCATAGCGTCCCCTCCCCCTCTCTTGAATATTTAAAAACTGACCAATCAGCGAAGGGCGCACTATCGCAAAAATATTTGTGTGAGTGTCTAAGGAAACTGTTCGTCTGACATGTAGAATACTGTCCATACCGGCCCCCGTGAAACGCACAGCGATTCGCAATAAAAAGGTGTGAAAATTAGTCTCAAGCAAAAAAAACAAAAAGAAACTTCTTATGAAGAGAGAAAATGTTTTTGAACTCTTCACTTAGGCAGAGGGGACACCTTCACAACAGGTCGAGTGAACACTGCGCTGCTGGTCCTTATAGTGACCACTCTGGTCACACCATCTGTACCAGGGTGAGTAGCAATTATTCTTCCGAGCGGCCATGACTGAGGAGGTGAGTTACCATGAAGTAAGACAAGATCATTTATTTGAAGATTCGGTTGATGATTCACCCATTTAGCCTTTTGTTGTAGAGTATGGAGATACTCAGTTTTCCAGCGTCTCCAAAGCTGCTGAGTAATGGCCTGCACTGCTTGCCACCTTTTGAGGCGATTTAAAGGCACTTCCTCGTAATTTAACTCTGGAAGAGCAACCAGTGGTCTGCCAATTAAAAAATGACCTGGTGTCAAAACATTTATCTCCGATGGGTCGGTAGATAAGGGGCAAAGCGGCCTTGAGTTCAGTATCGCTTCGATACGTGCGCACAATGTTTGAAATTCTTCCTGTGTTAGTATTCGATCACCTACAACCCTTTTAAGATGTGTCTTAATACTTTTCACGCCACTCTCCCAAATACCGCCTTGATGCGGAGCTGAAGGAGGGATGAAATGAAATTTTATGGAGTACTCCACAGAGAGATCTTGTAGCTTGCTTTTCGTAACTTCAGACTGAAGTAATGTCTTCATGACCTTATTGAAATAATTTGAAGCCCCTACAAAGTTTGTTGCATTGTCAAGATATAGGTCAGTGGGTACGCCTCTTCTAGAGATAAAACGTGTGAGTGCAGCAATAAACGTGTCTGAGGTAAGGTCTGATAGAACCTCAATATGTATTGCTTTCGTGGCGAAGCACACAAATAAACATATGTAGCATTTTACAATGTTAGCTCTTCTTAAGGTGTGAATTTTCACGTCAAATGGTCCTGCATAGTCTAAACCTGAAGTCTTGAAACAAGATGATGGATTGACACGGGCTTGAGGTAGGTTCCCCATAACTGGATATACGGTCCTCGGCTTAAAGCGGAAGCAAGTTATACATTTGTGAACACGAGATCGGATTAAGCTTCTAGCTGACAATATCCAGAAGGTTTGAGCAATGAGTGATTGCAGAAGCTGAGGTCCCGCATGAAGGTATTTCAAGTGATAATAATCCACTATTATTGAAGAAATAAAATGAGATTTAGGCAGAAAAATCGGGTGTTTAGCGTTCATACTAATGTCGGCGTTTTTAAGCCTACCGCCAACTCTTATCAAACCACATTCATCCATAAAAGGCGAGAGATTCTTCAGCTTGCTTGGGAATATTTTGTTTTTCTTCAAACTGTCATATTCGGTGCTAAATTCGTGTTATTGAACTACTCTACATATAGTGTTTACAGCCTTTTGAAGCTCATCTGAAGACAGGTTTCCTGTCAGTTTGGATGTCACATTGCGTGAATTATATATGAAGCGTTGAATAAATGCGACTACGCGCTGAAGTTTGCTCCATGAAGAGAATTTGGACAAAAAATCATGTTCATAGTGTGAAGACACAAGAGTACTGTCATGTGTTAATTTAAGCTCAGGGATATCAGAAATACTGATTTCTTTATTTATCATCTTTGGCCACTTATCTAAGCCAGATAAGAGCCATTGCGGACCAGACCACCAGAGCGAGTGGGTAACAATATCCTGCGGAAATATACCGCAAGAGGCACAATCTGCCGGATTCTGCTGTGAAGGTACGTGCGACCAGGCTGTAACTGGGAGCCATTCTTGTATTTGCGCTACCCTGTTAGCGACGTACGTTTTTAAGGGTGTTTGGTCAAAAAATTAATTTGTAAAATATTATTTTTTCACATCAGGATGAAAATTAGGAAACAAAATAGATATATATTAAATAATTCGCATTAATATTAAGGAAGTTATGGGTCTTAAAAGTAGAGATTTTGTCAAATGTTGGGAGAAGGTCAGGAAGAAAACTGTTGGTCCGATTTCAATGAAAATTTTGCAGGTGTGTGGGATAAATTCAGGTTATTATTACTAATATAATTTCATTTCAAAATAAAAAATTGAAAAATAGACTTTTCATTTTAAAAGACTATTAAAAATATAGTAATACAATTTTGTGGTATAAATAATAGATTAAGTTGTGCGGGTCAGTATGATATACATGTTAGAATTTGTTTGAAGTTTATATATTTTTTCGTTTGGTCTGTGACCTGCTCCTTTGATTCTTGGAAATTGCCTTCCGGGGCAGAATAGGCCAGCCGCACTACGCCTCACTAACACAAACTCACACGCACAGCGCCACCACGCGCGCACCCCTCGCACGAGCGCGTAGTCCAAGGTCGCGCCGCCCCCTACACTCCCTCCAGCTCCAGCCACACCTTCCATGAATCTCGCCACTCGCACAACACGAGCACCGCGTGTCCGCGTTTTTCAGTTTTCAGAGTATTATGGTATTACTGCAACCGTAGCAATAAATGCCTTGTAAGAAATATAGGCATACAATAAATAGAAAATCAATTGCCAGTAAAACATTGTTGTGGGAAACAAGTTATACTCCCTCAGGAACACAAGATAGGTGGGGGAATTCAACCTATTTGGGAGAATGTAGGGGCCAATTAAATTATCCCCAAAAACTCCAGCCCAAAAATTAACTGAGAAACGGTGTTGCTTGCTGGAAATAACAGTTTCGTGGGGATTTTCAGGAGCCCAAACATGGCTGTTCGTGGTATTGAAAATACCATCCTGGTTAAAACTGGATTCGTCTGTAAAAAGAACGGATTTCAAGAAATCTGGATCGTCCGCCAGTTTGTGCAGGAACCACCTGGAACAATCTACCCGACCTGGATAGTCTTGAGGTTCAAGGGCATGAACCTTTTGGAGATGATATGGGTACAAATTCTCTCCATTGAGTTCCCTCCACACAGTGTCTTTGCCTGCCCCGTAAGGGTATCACTCAGGTGATTGGTGCAAATGAACTTAATAACAGCTGATTAATGTTTTAATCAGCTGTTTGGTGGAATTATACTTGAAACAGCTTATGGACGTGGCTCACTAGCAGCGATGTCACATGATAACAGTTGATATTGACAAGAATGCAATATCTTAAAAATGGATTTTCTCCGTTATTTATGAACCGATTTCCGTAAATTTGGTGTCATTAGATTTTCAATTAAATTCTCTAAATAAAACTTAATTAATGTAATTTTTTACTATGAGCGGTTTTTAAGATATTTACGTTTGAAATATTTAGGCAGCCGCCATTTTGAAATTAATGATTGTAAAAAAATAATTTTTTTTTCTGTAATTAGGTCTTTAGGGAATAAAGCTAAATACTAAATTTCATTAAATTATAACTAGCCGTTCTCGAATTAAAATTTCCTATGTGAAAAAAACAAAATGGCGGCTATACGAGTAACTTTTGAGTTTTCAAAATTTTGAATATGATATTTTGGCTTGTCTATGGTCCAGGAATAATACCTGAAAAGGTTGGTAGAGAGTTCAGAGACACTCTGTATATGTGTGTGTGTCCGTGAATGCGATAACTTGAGTAAAAAACGTCCGATTTCGATGAAATTTGGCTCAAATGTGTAAAGTGATATTCATGACTTTAAGTTCGAAAACCAGAAAAATCGGACCATGGGAAAGGGGGTTTATGGGGTTTTCAAATTTTTCAAAAATCAGTTTTTTGCACTTTTCACCCCAAAATTTTTAAAACCATAATTTTGTTACCATTTTATAGAGCTTAAAAAAACAAATAATATAGTATTTTGAATCATTAACCTAGGTTAAGTGGTTGCGGATAAAATCCAAAAAACGTGTTCATAAAATCTCCCATGTTAATCTTATGGGAAAATGGATTTTAGCTTTTCCCCAATTAATTCTATTGTAAACTTCACATTTGCTTTTGCCAATCAGTTTAGCTCCACAAAACAATAATTTTGGTGTTTAAATTGTGATTCTACGTCCATCCGTTGCCGAGATATTCAAAGTGCTAAACACAGTACGTAGTCCAATGTTATCCGTATATGGAAAATATTTAAAATTTGATATCTCGGTTATTTATGAACGTATATTGATGAAACTTGGTATGTGGCTTCAAAAAGTACTGGTATATTGATATTTGCACACCAAATTGATTTTTTGTTGATTATACCCTTAGCAGCAAACCTGCATACAAACCCCTAATGTTAATCTTATGGAGAATACGTAAAGTTTTATATCTCCCTTAATTATGAACATAAATTATTAAAACTTTAGTATTTAGCTTCACCTGATTGAGTTACATTGATAATTGAAAAAAAACACATTTTATCTTCCTTTTTGCAGCAAACCTACGTACTCATCCTCAATGTTATTCTTATGGAGAATAATTAAAATTTTATATGTAGCTTATTTGTGAAAATATTTTTATGAAACTTGGTATGCGGCTTTATGTGGTATTAAGACATATATTATGCATTGGAAATTCGCTGAGTACGCAGGTTTGCTGCGACGGGGGTATTATATTTATAATTAATGTTTATTAATAAATAATGTTATTTTTTTTAATACAGTAAAGCTAGGATAATTCGAACCTCTGTAATTAAAATTCAATTTGTTGGATAGTTCGAATTTTATTACTGCGGTCCTTTGAGATTCGAACGATCCGAGTTCCACTGTATTTAAATGTGCTCACAACTTTGTCAAACATTTTTAATGATACAAGGCTACAAGAAATGTACTCATCAAAACTATAAAGTGAACGCTCAAAATAAAAATATATTTAAGATTAGTTGTCGGCGACATTGAAAGGCACATCAGTGGAAAATAGTAAGCAACGCAACCCTACTACTCAACCAGTCGAGCCGCGGGCCGGGGCCAGGGCTGTGTACCGTATCCGTGTGCCTCGGACCGAAGGAGAAGCGAGTAGACGGAAAGACAGTGCTGCGTGGGGGGAGGGGGAGAAATGAGGAGAACGCGCTCCTCTCTCCCCCCAGCCAGATCACACACACTCTCAGCACTGCCCGAGTTGTCTTCCTAGCGGCGCGCGGTGGCGACTTGTAGAACTACTGCTCCTCACCGCCAGACTAGCCTAGCGGCCAAACACCCTTAACTTAAAAGGTTGAGTGCGAATCCAGTTCAATGTAACAGTGGAATCCGTCCAGGCATGGATAGAATCGATAGGCATTTTTTGTTTCGAGATAAGATTATTAGAGCAAAAAAGCATTAGCTGTGCTAGTAAGTGTGCGCCGCACAACTCCAGTCTCGGAAGAGATATGCGCTTAAGAGGCGCTACTCTGGTTTTAGCCATAATAAGTGTTACGTGAGTATTACTCTGGAAATCAGTAACACGTAAATAAACACACGCAGAGAACGCTTGTTCACTGGAATCGCAAAATCCGTGCAATTGTATATTATTTGAGTCAGAAGTTTTGAAATGGCGTGGCAGCAATATATTTTCTAGCGAAGATAACTGTTCAGTAAATAACTTCCATTGTTGCGATAAGTCAGAAGGGAGGGGGGCGTCCCATTCCAGGCCTCTTGTCCACAATGTTTGGATAAATATCTTAGCCCATATCACGACTGGCGATAAGAAACCGCACGGATCAAATATTTTAGCGATGTCAGATAACACTATTCTTTTAGTGTATATTTCAGACTGAGGAAACAAGGAATTTATTTTGTAAGTAAAACAATCAGAGCTTGAAATCCACTGTAATCCCAATATACTAATTAATGGTTGTTCTGGGGTGCGAAAAACTACAGGTTGCCCATGAAACACCTTCGAAATATCTTTGAGGAGTTCGTCGTGATTGGCCGTCCACTTTCGTAGATGAAATCCGCCCTTTTCGAGAAGAGATTTTACATCATTTTGAAGAGATAAAGCACTTTCTATTGTATCAGCGCCTAGGGCCACGTCATCGACATAAATGTGATTTCTTAAAACCTGAGAGGCGGCAGGGAAACTAACTTCTTCGTCATGAGTTAACTGCAATATAACCCTGTTAGCCAAATATGGACTACAAGACATGCCATAAGTGACAGTATTTAACTGATAAACAGAGAGTTTCTTTTGTGGATCATCCCTCCAATGAATGAATTGATAATTACGGTCTTCCTTATCAAGTTCGATTGAGCGAAACACCTGTTTAACATCTGTGGTGAACACATATTTATAACGCCTAAAATTCGTTATGATTCGTTATGTTCGTGATGTCGTTGTGTAGCTTTGGGCCTACATAGAGAATATCATTTAATGATAAGTCATTTGTTGTTTTTGAGCTTGCATCAAAAACCACTCTTAAACGAGTGCTTGAACTAGATGATTTGATCACACCGTGGTGCGGTAAAAAATAATGCGGCTTGTCAGGGGTAGTGTCTATGAACAATGACATATGACCTGTACTCTCATAATCGCTCATAAACTCAGTGTACAACTGTTTAAACTCTGGCTGAGTATTGAGTTTACGCTCAAGTGAGAAAAAACGCCTTTTTGCAATTAGAAACGAGTCCCCCAATTTTTCGGGGTTTTCTTTAAAAGGGAGTTTGACTGTAAACTTTCCCGTTTCTGAAGTACGACTGTAAGTTTCAGAAAAATGTTGCTCACATTTAATATCATCCTCGGTGAGTTTAGAAGGTTCAGGAGGCTGTTCCAAGGTCCAGAAGTTAGAAATCAGTTTACTCAAATTGTCCTCTTGTAGGCAATGAAGTATAGTGTGATTGACAGCTAGCGTATTTTCAAGGTCACTAGTGACCGGAGTTTTACCCATAACAACAAAGCCAAATACGGTGTCTAGAGCATAAGGCATGTTTTCACCTAAACTATATTTGTTGGGCTTTATAATCTGCATGAAAAGATCGGCCCCTATAAGCATCTGTATGGGACCCTTTCTGTTGAAGTTAGGGTCGGCAAGTTTGAAATTAGATAAACTCTTAACTACATTGCCATTAATGTGAGCTGAAGGCATATCTGAGGTTATCTTACTCAAAACTAATACTGGATGATTGTTAGAAATCTTTGTGTTATCGAGCGTGCATATATCTACATTAGTTATACCTTTAGTATTTACAGGAGTAGCAGAAATACCATTAACTTGACTGGACTGTTTTGAGTGCCTAAGTTTAAGTTGTAATTTATTTACAACACCTGTGTTGATAAAAGTGCACGTAGATGCACTGTCAACGAGTGCTCTGACAACAATAGTATTGCCCTCGAAAGAATTCAGTTTCACGAGAGTTGTGCCCAAAAGTGTAGTAAACAACTCATTGTTGCCATTGACTGTAAAGGAGGATTGGAGACTTTGTGTTTCATTGTTGCTATCAGCTGACTGCTGGGCGGGATGAGGGGGGAGGCCGGAACTGGGTTTATTCATTTTACGAATACCGTCCGCTACCTTATCTTTGCAGATTGCTACAGTTTGTTTACTGTTCGAGTGAAGTGTTTTAGAGGACCTCGTTGCATTAAAATGTAAAAGCGTGTGATGTCTCTTATTACAAGTTTTGCAAGTACTCATACTGCCGCAATCACTAAATTTATGTGTTCCTAAACAATTAACACATAAGCCTTTACAAAATTAAACCTCTCAGAAGGATTAATCTTAGCAAACTTGTGGCAAGCATAAATCATATGACTATGGTTGCAAAATGAACACAATAGGTGAGTACTCGTATTTGTGTTCTGAGTGGTAAGGGACATATTTTTAATGCGGGAAAACCCAGGTTTCGGTTTTGCATTGTTGAGGTTTTGTACAGTATGCCGTACATTTTGTGATTGTATTAAATGAGCATTTTCCATATAAGCACACTCATTTTCGAGAAATTCAATAAACTCTTTGGGCGTGGGAAGATCCTGTGAATTGCCACGCTTAGTCTCAAAACGAGTCCGTAAATCTACGTCAAATTTACCTAGTAATAAAGTCATGAGAACTGGATTATCTTGATGTATGTTTACGTTGAGACTAGATAAGGCAGAGCTGTGCTCATTAAACTGAGAAATAAAATACCTTAACTGCTTAGTGCCTGTGACACTACAATTTGGCATATCAATCAGGTGATTTATGTGAAGAGACTTCAAAATTCTGGGATTGTGATAACGTTTTAAGAGCGTATCGTAAGCAATATCATAGTTGTCATTAGTAAGAGGAAGAGCCTTAATTAAATTGAAAGGCTCATTTGAAAGGCATGAAAGCAGGTACTGGAATTTTTCAATGTTAGTGAGTGATTTGTTTTTGTGTACTGTCACTTCAAAAACATTATGAAAAGCTATCCATTGAGAAATGTCACCGCTAAATGTTTTAAGCTGTATCTTGGGAAGCCTCACATTGGAATGGTTCTGGTTTTGCGTACTTACAGTAATGTTATGTTCGCTAAAACTTTCCTCGTTACTGGTAGGAAGCAAAGGTCTCAAAATAGTCAGAATATCAACAAACAGATCGCCCAAAGTTGAGTCTATGGTTGAAAGTTCGGCTTCTTTCGTATCAGCAACAGAACTAGGAGTATTTAATAAATTGTCCCGTATACTATTATATTCCTTTTTTTCTCCGAAGTATCTGTATTTAAAGAAAGAGCTCTTTGTTTATGTTTATCTTCAACTTCAATTATTTCCGATAATTAGTGGCATGTTCCAATAGTCTTTCAAGTCTCTTTTGAATTAATGAAGACTGACGTTTAAATGTTATAAACTTCATGATGAGACTTTGTCATAAAAAAGATATGTATTAGCTGATGTAATTTAAACACTGTATAATTGCAACTCAAAATTCAAATGTTTAATTGAAAATTTATTTAAGTAAACAATTTTACTTTTACTGAAAGGAGAAAAATATATATATTTGAATCAATTTGCACAAATCCTCATTGGAAAATCAGGTCTTCAGTTGGGTTGACTTGTAAAGTTTGTCAAAAAAGTTTTCAAGAAAAAATGGTTTTATACACTTTCTAAAATGCTCAAAGTTTACATTTTAACACCAAATTAACACTGGAATATTCACAATCCGGCTCGAAGGACCAAGATGAATGATATTTGCGTACTTTCAATTAGTAGAGTAGAAACCATCTTCAGTTTTGAAAAGTGGCGCAAATTGCGGTTTATGATAACTGTACAGCGCTCGACTAATACAGAAAAAAATATATATGCCGGTATTGGAGCCTATTCCGAACTGATGAATTCAGTGCTAGCAATCTCGATCACAATAAAAAATGGTAAATTGTAGCGTAATATATCAAACATGAAAATTGTCACATAGCAAAATTGTTGTAATGAGAAAAGTCGAGAAAACCTGATTTCCAAAATTACTGGATTTATTGGAGTCTAATGCAGCTCTGAACAACTGCAGACGTAGCGG
Source organism: Allygus modestus (assembly GCA_963675035.1). Lineage (NCBI taxonomy): Eukaryota > Metazoa > Arthropoda > Insecta > Hemiptera > Cicadellidae > Allygus > Allygus modestus. Next base: position 30,112,358 of record OY776117.1, read on the forward strand.
TGGGAAGTTACGCAGTTCCTGGGCACGAAGAGGGCCTCATAGCTTGGTGGGAATAAGGGCCTCACTGCTAGGGGGTAGAAGGCGCCTTCTATCGGGAGTCGATGCGGAGCAGTCAGATGTAGATGAGATGAAGCTGAGTGACGTATGTTGTCGTAATCATTTGTAGAAATTAACAAAAAAAGGGCTCTTCTGCCTCATGATTAAAAACACAATATCTTGTATGTTTGACAAAAATAAAATTAAAAAGTAAAACACTTGGCATTTTCTTCCTTGCCAGATAATCAAGCAAAATAATCAATTTTAATTCAACATTTACAGTTAAAAGAAATTTTATGGGCTTTAAACTTAAAAGGCTTGATGTGCCTGCTTGAATAGACTTGAAATTACTTGAAAGTTGCAAATAGAACTATTGTGAAGGTTATATTTGAATTGAAAGCAGATTGAAAGTTAATTGAGTTGAGAAACTTAAATTAAATTCTTCAGATGAACACTGGAGCACACACGAGCGTATAGAGAATTGTAATTTAATAATGGTAAAAAGAAAACCACGTGAAAATGCGTAATAATGAGCAACCGCGAGACACGGGAGTCACCGCCGGTAGACCACATGCGGAACTGAATTTTGTTTGTTACAAGATCATAGCGTTCCTTCCCCCCTCTCTTGAATATTTAAAAACTGACCAATCAGCGAAGGGCGCACTATCGCAAAAATATTTGAGTGAGTGTCTAAGGAAACTGTTCGTCTGACATGTAGAATACTGTCCAATTATGCTAACAAAATTTCTGCTAGAGGGACTGATTCTAATCCAAATTTTAATATCCTTGAGAAAAACATTAGAATTAATACATATCCAATACAATGTAACAAATTCCAAACCACTATAGTCCTAGATATTTAGCGTAGACCGACAACCGCGGTGTCCACAAGTTCTGGAAAGAGTTTTTCAGGTAAGTCAATTTGAAAAGTATATTTATATGTTAGAAACTATGACAGTAAGCAGCTCTTCATGTTTTGATATTTAGAATTGTATCGATAAGTTCATGATTTTATGAAACAGATTTTACTTTATGACCTTCATTTCAATGAAGAAACATTGCCCATGAATATAAGATTTAAGGTTGGTTGCCAGAGGACAAGGAATTCTAAATTCAATAAGATTTAATTTCTGAAAAAAAAATAGTTTGGGAAGAAAGTGCAAAGAAATAAACTGGAAATTGACATTAAAGTATAGATTTCTCAAAATCTTTATAGAATATATTTTAATGCACTGATTAAAACTGTTAAAGTTAATTGTAAAGGAAGCCAGAATAGTTTACAAATGTGTATGCAGAATTTGGGAGTACTACTCATCATAAGTCTGACTTTTTTGATGTCATGCAATCCATTTTTTTTTTTAATTAATCATTATTCTGAGGGTGCGTATGAATTCTCATTCTCCTTATGGAATTATTTGGGCTGATTTCAATTGTTTTAAAGTGAATAGATGGATCTGGTATGATATTATAGTATTAAAAATCATTTATTAAAATTATTAAATTTAAGAGAGATACGAGTTGCTGACTAGAAGTGGTTATATTAAATAATAAATTTAATATTTGAGCTAAACGTGCAAAACCTCTAAAATTCTCATTGAATTATGTACTAGAAATTGTTTTATTTTTCTTGAATATGAATGACGTGTCATTAAAATTGTATAGGTACGAGTTCACACGTCTTGTGATAAGTTTAAACAATGACCGCAACGTTCATTCCTGTTTAAAAAAATGATTACATTGTATCTGTTTGTAAACAGACACTTAGGAAACAAGAGTTCAATAACTTAAAATTCAGAAAAATACCAGTTATTATAATCTCTGTAAAGATTAAACATTTTTATAAAACTGTTTTCCTTTTTTCTAGTAGATGCATATTATGTCGACTGGCTTATTATTGTAGCGAGATTTTTCACTAGAACAAAACAAGTGGAAATATAATTAAAAAATATATAGGCTCTATACAAAAATAAAAAGATGGTTTTTAACCCTTTGAGGTCGATTAAATTAAATCACCCAGACACCCTAAGACAGAATTAATTTTGGCTATTTTGTATAGATTTTACTATTGTTACATTTAATTACCCAAATTAATTTTAAAATGCATTTATGAGGGTTTATTTTTAAGGCACTTTGATTACATACTGTATATTGATGAAATAAAAATAATAAACGGTATCAGGAAACTGACACATACTTTCTCCCTTTTAGCCAAACTTTAATGACAAAAATATTTGTTATTTACTAAATATAGAATATGAAGTATAGATAAATGTACAGAAAATTGTCTAAAATAGTTGTTTTCAGAAATATCCACCCAAATCCCTTTTTGGGAGGCACTATGGAGTCCGTTGCTACACACAGTGGTTTTGAGAGGGGAAATGCCCCCTTGCCCCCCCAGGGTTAAATAGCAACACATTTCGAACATCATCTGTTGGTCAATGCTAACTTGACCTGCATATCAAATTTTAATGAAATTGATCAGTAAATAAGAGAGAAATAGTTATATTTGTATTCCCCTTAAGAATAACATTGGACAACGTACTGTGTTTACCGCTAAATGAAAATTTCAATTTTCTCCGTAACTAGCAATCATAGAATAGTAATTTAAAATACTAATTTATTTAGTTTTTTGAGCTCTTTTTAGTGGTGAATAGTAATCTTTTTTAACATTTATGATTTTTTATAAAAAATCCAAAAAATTAAATTTTGGATGTTTTAAGTCCAGTAATTTCTGAACCCGAATTTTTCAAGAAATGCGGGTGGTGTCATTTTGTTGCAAACCTAAAGTTCTACAAACCACGAAAGTTTAATCAAAATCGTTAGAGCCGTTTTTGAGAAATTTGGATTTTTCATGTTTTTTGGGGGATAATTACCCTTACAAATCAAAAATCCAGAAAAATGAAAAAAACGCCTGGAGATATCGTGGATTAGTACCTACATACCAAATTTCATAAAAATCGGCCCATAGGTTAGGGCTCTAGCTCTGTAAACATCCACACAGACACACACACACACACACACACACACACACACACACACACACGGACACACACACACGGACACACACACACACAGACAGACATCACGTAAAAACCACTTTTTGGGTTCAGGGAGCACCAAAACGAATATTTCCACTAACAACTCAAATTCGAAAATTTTGACGAAAACAATACTTTCTCCATATACTATGTATAGGGGGAGAAAGTAAAAATGTATACCTGTTTTATATTTTCTTCCATATATTTTTAGTACATATGTACTATATGTGACAGATTACGAGAGTAAAAACCCATTTATATTTATTTGTAAGTCAAATAAACACACAAAAAACATTCAAAAATATCGTCAACACTAATTTTATTAGTCATAATTATAACTAAACAAAAGAGTAAACATAACCAAAACACCACAGACAACAATCGGAGCTGGAACTATCAGACGCTTGCAGATGACACAAGACACCGCGAATTGTGAAGTATAGTTCATGGAGTAATAACATTTATTTCAGAACAAAATAATCCATGGAGTAGATAAAATAAACGTTAAAAGTAATAAGGAATGTATAAGAAGCAAATAGACATAAAATCATTACATTAGATTTAGTTTTAGCACACTTCATACGGCCTAAACGTCACGGCGAGTATAGGTCGCCATTCGAGCGTTCGGGAAAATGGCGCGCGGCGACCTATACTCGCCATTCGACCGCAAAGGGTTAAAACATTTTTATGAACCTGAAAAATGATTGCTAAAGTTTGAAATTATTAAAGGTAATGACTCTTGAGTGTTTTTGGATTTGTCAAAAGAAAAAATACTTAAGATTTTGTTTTTCATCTTTTGTTGCAGGTTAACTACAGATGGTCTCCGACTTCAACATCTTTCCGTTTATATTCTATCAGTAGCCAATCAGGCTTCAACTTTTCCTTTCAACTTCCAGAAAGTAACAACCCCATACCCCTACACCAGGTTCGCCCAAAAGGTGATTTTTCAGGAATCTTTTTGAATTTTGTAAGTGACAGGACTCTGAGGGAGTCCTTTAAAATACCTCTCCCAGACCCATTTATTACTTACACATCAAAAAATGTACCAAAGCCATCATGGCCAACCAATTTCCCATTTTCAGTTATGAAAAAGAAACAATTCTATCCATCAGAATAGGTCTGTTTCTCATTATAGTGCATTGCCTGCTGTCTTTCTACCAAATATTTGTTCAATCGGTCTAGTAAACATATAATTAACATGGAAATATCGAAGGTCGTTTAGGGCCGAGCCTAATTGGAACGGGAATAAGCCCATAGCTGGTTTTTTGAGATGGATACATCTTCTTCCAAATATCTGCTCAATAACTCCTTAGTTTGTTGGACTTATTGATGGTGGACTTGAAATATAAACACATGAAATATTCAGTATTATTAACACAATGACTACCTAGACAAACAGGCCTTTAAATACAATGTTGCAATGGCTTATGTGTTATTTAATATGCATTTATTAGTGAATTTCCTTTGGAAAGTGAACTATTAGCATGACCTGCACGGTGAAACTTAAGCCCGGGACCACCATAGAAGTTCCTAATGTGACCCTCTGAACACGTTTTGGGGGGTTGTTCAAAATTGTATGTATCTATATGTGTGTGTGTGTGTGTGTGTGTGTGTGTGTGTGTGTGTGTGTGTGTGTGTTTGCACTCTAGCGGTCACATTTTTTGTCCGATTTACTTCAAATTTGGTGGGGACATTCCTTTCTCTAATCAGTTGAACAAGTTCGTTGGGCAAAACAATCGGAAAACTCTAAACCCCTTTTTTGGGGATAAATCTTTCAAATTTTGAGTTTTTGGGCCCAAAAAGGGTCAGAAATTCCCCGTATGTAAAATTAATGCATGAAGAAAGGTGGGAATTCGTGAGGCAAAACTTTTAAGCCCTCTCTAGTCATTCTAGCATACATATTTATCAAGTTATTAAAGAAAATGTGTATCGACTAAACACAGTACGTTGTCTTATGGGGGTTTTACACTAGAAAAGCCTGTTATTAGTGAATTTCCTTTGAAAAGTGAACTACTGTATTAGCATGACCCGCACAGTGAAACTTAAGCCTGCCATAGAAGTTCCTAAAATGACCCCCTGAACACGTTTTGGGGGGTCGTTCAAAATTGTATACATATATATACAATACATAAAGACATATAGACATGTATATATATAACCTTTCACTACAAAATGCACCATATTTGTTCTAATGAGCAATTAGTCAGCCAATTATATTGTATCACAGAAAGGAGGAAACACGTCTGCTTTACTACTCTACAAAGGTGTACTTAAGCATATTACACGAGTTCGCACGCAGCACGCTGACGTGAGGGAAGTGAATTTCCACATAAAAACTTTTAAAACTCCAGATTAGTGTAAAAACATACATTTATTCCAATTTTTATTAAAATCTGAAAACAGGGATTTTTTGGCTGTTCTGGTGCTCCTGGTTTCATTTACCTGTAAAGCTGGGAATACAATTTTGTGCATTATAATGTTAGGAGAAGATCCATACAGGCTTGAAAGTAGGCATGAGTTTGCTGGGGATGAAAAAGCACTCTAACAAAAGAATAACAGGCTTTTCTAGTGTAAAACCCCCATAAGATACACCCCCATGCTGTGTTTAGTCGATACACATTTTCTTCAATAACTTGATAAATATGTATGCTAGAATGACTAGAGAGGGCTTAAAAGTTTTGCCTCACTAATTCCCATCTTTTTACATGCATTACTTTTACATACGGGGCATTTCTGACCCTTTTTGAGCCCAAAACTCAAAATTTGAAAGATTTATCCCCAAAAAAGGGGTTTAGAGTTTTCCGATTGTTTTGCCCAATGAAATTGTCCAACTGATTAGACAAAGGAATGTCCCTACCAAATTTGAAGTAAATCGGACAAAAAATGTGACCGCTAGAGTGCAAAAACACACACACACACACACACACATATATTTCAATAAATGAAATATCATTAATACTATTCTTGTTGCATTGGGAGATTATTGTATCATTAATACAAAGTAAAATCAGATAACTTAAATAAAACTATGTATGATGTGAAACTAAAAGAAATTATAAATTAGAAAATTAGACCAATAAATACTGAAGATTAAAATCAAAATAACTCTAAAATTACTTAGGCCAAAATTACATTACTAAATTCAAAATTTAAGACTTCAATTTTGAATTTAGTTCAAACGCTTAATAGCTATTTTTTTTCAAATATGATATAGCCAAATTAACATTATATAACTGTATTACTTTTATTACTTTATTTATTTTTCCGTTTTATATGGTACTTATGTTTGAATAAATGTACTGTAATATTTAATATTACAGTACATTTATTTAAACATAAGTACCATGCAAAACTGAAAAATAAATAAATAAAGTAATAAAAGTAATACAGTTATATAATGTTAATTTGGCTATATCATATTTGAAATAATTAGCTATTAACCTTATCAAAAAATAAATTTAGGTTATTGTTAATAATAAATTTTAGTTGAATTTTCCAAAACCACACAAGATAATCTAACATATAACAGATATATGTATGTACAAATTTCACAGCACAGTAAAAAATAACAAATTTATGCTACCATTTGAAATTTATCAAGTTAGTGGCTATTTTTAAATTAGTTTTCAACCATTTTTTAAACCTTTTTTAATATAATTTAAAAATTTAACTAGTATACTTCAATAACAATAATAATAATACATAAATAAAAGCAGTTTAATTTGAAATCATAATGGAGAACGAAAGTGATTTAAAGGATAGTATTCCTTTTCTCACTCTAGGAATGATGTTGACAAACAACTGATTTACAGCCACTCACTCTAGGAATGATGTTGACAAACAACTGATTTACAGCTAATTACCGATCCCTTCCCCCTTACCCCTCACGCTTTCCTAGTCAAAACCTTTCTTGTCTTCAAGGACATATTTTTTGCAGACCCTACCCAGCTACTCCCCACTCCCCTTGCCCACCTTTATCTCCATTCTCGTTCAGCTATAAATAACACCTGTCAACGTCTCTTTTCCTATGAGTTTTGGAGCTTGTTTTCCTTAAAGGAAATGACTAGTTATAAATAGGAGCCGGTCTTATTTAAACCACTTATTTTGTTAAACATTGTTTAGCTTATCTCTGTTTATTGTTTGAAGCAGTAAACTGTACCGTACCGAATCTGTACCGGGGTTATGTTCTGTACGAACAGATGATGGTAATTAGTTGTGTACCATACCGGTACCGTTTTTTCGGTGCACCGCAGACCCCTAGTTTTTTGTGTCCATCAACGACAAAGGCATTTTTCACTTTTCTTTATAGGGAATGGGCCTAAACCCTGACGTCACCAGCTATCGAGAATGCAATACTAATGCCGCCGGCAATCGAGAGTGCATCACTAACTTCGCTAGCAACAGAGAACACATCGTTAACGTTGCCGACCATTAACCACGCATCGCTAAAATTGCCAGCAATCGAGAACCCATCCCTATGTCGCCGACCATCGAGAACGTATCGCTTCCGTCGCCAACCATTGAAAACGAATCGCTAACTTCGCCAACTATTCAGAAAGCGCTACACAGCCGTCGACGATTGCAACCTGAAGTTCCCGGTTCGGCCAAAAATTCCTGTATAATCCACACATTTTTTCCTGGTTACCAAATCTCACGCATAATTCCCGGTTTTCCAGGTCGGTGGGAAATATAATTTTCATTGTGTTTACTAGATTTTGCATTTTTCTTAAAGAAAAATTTCCAGAAGTTATTTTGTGGCAAATCATGTTACTCACAGCTCCACATTACGTTGAGAATAGTTTCATCAAATTCAGTCGTACAGCTTAACTGAGCAGTTTTCTTGATACAAAACTAAATGCAACCCATGAGTGCAACAACAGAAAAACATTTTCTCAACACCAATTTTAACATCAATGATGTTTAAAATGTCAAACTAAACATTTGAAAATCCCAACGATGTACAGACCACAACATTGAATTTGATTTATATGTAGATGTTATTTGAACAAAACCATGATTTTTTCCCAATTAATTTCAGTAGCATGGAATACAATTTAGCATAAACAGAAACCACAAGCACAACTGCTACAATGGATTTGTTATAAAAAAATGCACAAGTTTCTAGTATTTTGTTTTTAAAATCTGTGTAATGCTTCAGGTGATAATATATTTATTGATACCTAATCCAAGTCACACCATTCTTAAGGAGTGACTGCACTTTATCAACTAAAATATATAGTAGATTAATCAGCCTTCCCTCCCTTAAATAATAAGCAATCAGTGGAGGAAAGAAAATAAAAAAAGCTGGTTCCGTAATAAATCCTCAATCGAGTATATATTTATTTTAGTGGCTGTTGACAAATAAATTAGTAACCTATATATAAGGAGGAAAGGTATAAAAACAATCAGTCATTGGAAAACGAGACGTATCGATTTATTTACTTAAATATCTTGCCCTGGTTGTACGCGCGGCCGGCCTTGTCCTTGCCCTCCCACGAGAAGTACTGTTTGACGAGCTGCTTGGTGTCTGGTGAGGTGGCGTCCAACTTCTTCCAGTCATACGACTCGTAGTCTACTTGCCAGTCTGGACTCAGCTGCAAGCACCATGTCAAACTTAGAAAATATTCATTAATATTCACTAGGGGTGTGCAAGTAGTGATTTTTTGGATCCGAGTCGAGTAGTGCCAAATATTCTCGAGATTCGAGTATTTTCAAGCGAGTATTTGCCTCAGTTGGTAGTTTCAAACAGTGTAATGGGATTTGGATACCACTTTATAATCCAATTTTATAATCTAAACATGGTTTCTAACTAATACATGAGTAGAAATAGCAATTTTTGGCCAGTATGATTAAACTGGATTATGTATTGACAAATAAAACACGGTTTGACAGTCATTTCTGGCCGATAAAACACGGTCCACTTGTTATTTGGCCAATATCACTTCTTCCGGAAATGTCTTATTGCGGCCATTAATACGCGATTAGGCCGGTCGCAATCATTAGCGATTAGCAGGAAATACTCGCTCGAACTTAAGAGTATTTTTCAACACTTTGAGTCATGTCCTCAAAGTTTAGAGTACTCGCACACCCCTATTATTCACAAAGATAAATGAAGCCAATGAAAATCTTTTAGTTCAACCCAAGGTCCGCAAGGAACTGCTCTATGTATAAGCCAGATCATAACTCATAAATTCCAGTATTCCTTGATCTGCTTGCAATAGTTAACTTCAATTAACTTTATGTAGATTATAGTTGCCGAAACAGGGTTCCCACTCAAACTTAGTAATCAAATTCATGGGGTTTTCACGGTTTTGAAGGTCTAAAAATTGTCAATTTCACGGTCGAAATATTAAAAACATAACCTATACCGGTCGTAAAACAACAACGCAGATGCGGCGCATCGGTCAAATACTAGTTGGAACTTTCCCGCATTCCAATTACGATGTCACAGTAAATACCATAAAAGTGAACCTTTAAAAAAAATAACTAAACAACTCTATTAGATTATCTTTGTTTTATTGTTGTTGTGAGTCATCCGACACCAATAAAAGTTATAAATGGTCTATCGGTTATCGGTTGCTGATGCTGGCGGTTTCTACTTCGCTCAGTGTTGCCAATTATTTTTTACCGAATTACCATCGATCCTTGTCAAAATTACCCTCAAATACCCTCGAAATCTAAACTCCTGTATTTGAGTAATGAAACAAAGGAAATGTGCTTGGAATTTGATAGGTTTGAGGAAGCCACCAATAGATGTCACTGATGTATAATTAATGTTTTAAGTTAAAAATAAAGAATGAAAATAGAAGTTACACACGCCAGCCAGTTTTTTGTCTCAATTTCTTCATGCGAGATATAACGGATTTATCTCAGATGTCTTTTCTCCTAACAACAAATCTTTTTAAGCTGTTATATAAATGACTATCAGCTGATGAAATTTTGTTTACAGCCATAAACACCAATTATAAAACAGCTAATGCTATCTATCTCAGTCTATCAACTGCTAGGATAAGGAGGTAGGCAGGTGACAGGTGACAATGATCCCCGTTTCCTATTATCGTTATTGTCTGGTTGAAGTTCAAACTTGCAGACATTACTGACACTTAGCGGACTTCTTGTCGTCCTAGCACTCGGACTTCTTGTCGTCCTAGCACTCGTGGCTCTTCCATATTTTTAACATGAGACGATCACTCTACATGAAATCCTTACTCAAGCTTCATTTCTGATATGGAGTTCTGAGTATTCGTCAAAGTAACAAAAATCGGAAGGGTCAATAAAGTAGAGAAATTTAGTAATTTAATCATAATCAAACAACATTGATTATAATAAAGTATAAAACATAGTATAATATAAATTTTTATATTTTTAAAGGCTTTAGTAAAATTACCCCTTTATACCTTCGAAGTTCCAAATTATCACCGACAAGGGTAATTACCCTAGAATTGGCAACGCTGCCTACGCACTATGTACACGGAATGCACAGTGACGCAACAGTTGTATAGTTAAAGGAGCTGTCTACTGTAGATTTTTTACACCGACTAATACAAACAATAGGCAACTGACATACAGTAAAGAAGGTGTATAAACTGTCTTGCACAAGTGCCAGCCAGCAGTCAGTTGACAGTGATAAAATCACCAGCAACTTAAGAACTGTCGCCCGAGTTACTTTGCACCGTAGAAACGGAAACCAGAACCAGGCCTAAATCATCCGCACAGCTGCAATCTGCAAGTAGGCAGACGACGCGGTATTCACCGTATTAACAACTTACTAAATAATGCTGTTGTAAATTTTCCTATCTGAAAACAACAACTGTGATATTTCCTGATATAAGATATTTTTTTATTGTTTTTCAAGTTTGATATGTTTTTAAGGTTTCATATCGAAATTCACGGCTTATTCCAGGTTATTTCACGGTATACAAAATTCACGGCTTATTCAAGGTTTCACGGTTGGGTGGGGACCCTGCAAAAAATCACAATCAATAGATGAAGGTAATATTGCTAAACATCACAAAAACTATAGATAAAATCAAATTTAAGTATGTCGAATTTACATTACAACTTACAAAGATTGTTTTTATATTTTATTTTTTGCATTTAAAAAAGCAAAATGATGCTTACCTTAAAAGCGAGCCCCTGGCCTCTCCAGACCCAGATTCCGGAGATGGTGCTGTCGTCATCCTTGCCGAACAGGCAGACGGATGCGAAGGCCTGCTTCCTCATCTTGTCTAATCTCTGGAACATTCCTGAAACAAAAATTTCACTTATATTTGCAGGTCTTGTAGATTTTTAAAGCTTGTTAACAAAATTCATGGCTCATTCCAAATTTTGTTCTTGTGGTGTACAAAATCCACGGCCTCTTCACAGTTGGGTGGGAACCTTGTCACTTTTGCCTATAAACAAAGCAATTTGTTTTGTATTGATTTCAATCTATCACAGCTGATGTTTATAGATCACTAGCTTCCATCTGACTTGGTTTCACTTGGGAATAAAACCTGTGGTGTGTGCTGCATTCTGTGGTTAACCACAAACCATGATCAGATGTTTGAATTTGTATCAGCTCAAACCAAAATGAATGTCTATAAGAATAAAACTGGATTGGTACTTTTACTCTCATTAGAGCGGAGCCCTAGGGGAATTTCTTAAAGTCCTTTCTCAATGGTTATCTACGTTACAGAAAGAGTATACGTGCCAAATTTTGTTGTATAGTCAATGAATAGTCATTTAACTTATTCTACCTTTAAACATTATTGCAATGGACTTCGTCAAGATTCTGATATAGGTATATCACATTACGAATAGGCCACTTAAAACTATTTAAAACTAAACAGTCAGGTTAGGCCATTCTTAATTTTTATTATAATCTTGATGTTTCAAGCAACAGTTGACAAAAAGCGTGCTACGTGCCTACTAATTATATTATCACAGCCCAATCATACAAATTATCACAGATCAAATACCTCTAATAAAAACTATTAGTATAAAAACAAATAACAACAGGTACCGTAGGCTGAAAAGCAAGTCAGTTGGACAGTTAAACAATGAATAAAATCTACACAACAAATTACACTACCCCCGTCGCAGCAAACCTGCGTACTCAGCGAATTTCCTATGAATGAATATATTTCTTACTACCACATAAAGCCACTTACCAAGTTTCATAAAAATACTTAAATAAATAAGTGATATATAGCATTTTATTTATTCTCTATAAGAATAACATTAGGGCTGAGAACGCAGGTTTGCTGCAACGAGGAAGATAAAAATGCGGGTTTTTTGCAATTATCAATATAACTCAACTAGGTGAAGCTATATACCAAGTTTTAATGATTTATGTTAATAATTAAGGGAGATATAAAGCTTTCCGTATTCTCCATAAGAATAACATTAGGGATGAGAATGCAGGTTTGCTGCTAAGAGGATAATCAACAAAAAATCAATTTTTTGTGGAAATATCAATATACCAGTACTAGGTGAAGCCACCTACCAAGTTTCATCAATATACGTTCATAAATAATCGAGATATCAAATTTTAAATATTCTCCATAAGGATAACATTGGACAACATACTGTGTTTAGCACTTTGAATATCACGGCAACGGTTGGACGTAGAATCACAATTTAAACACCAAAATGATTGTTTTGTAGAGATAAACTGATTGGTAAAAGCAAATGTGAAGTTTACATAGAAATGAACTGAGGAAAAGCCAAAAACCTTTTTCCCATAAGATTAACATGGGAGATTTTATGAGCAGGTTTTTTTGGATTTTCTCCGCAACCACTTAACCTAGGTTGATAATTCAAAATACCATATTATTTGTTTTTTAAGCTCTATAACATGGTCAAAACCAAAATTAAGTTTTAAAAAAAATTAGGGTGAAAAATGCAAAAAACTGATTTTTGGAAAATTTAAAACCCCCATAAACCCCCCTTCCCATGGTCCGATATTTCTGGTTTTCGAACTTAAAGTCATGAATGTCACTTTACACATTTAAGCCAAATTTCATCGAAATCGGACGTTTTTTACTCAAGTTATCGCGGTAACGGACACACACATATATATATATATATATATATATATAGATAGATAGATAGATAGATAGATATAGATATATATATACATATATATAAATTTGAACGAATAGTGTTTTTGGCATCTGGGGACCTCAAAACAAAAAGTTATCATGGTCTCGGGCTTAAGTCTTACCATGAGACCTACGGTAATAGCTTCTTCCCTATAGGGGAAATTCGCTAAAATGATTTTAACAGTATAAATACTTAACAAATATGAACAACATTTAGTAAGATTTAAAACATAGGCAGAATATAAAAAATGTATAACAAACGGAAGACTATTTGGACTACAATAATATTCTTTGATGCTCAAAAAATCATTAATTTTGTGAAAAGGGTTTGCAGAAAGCCACACAGTAAAATTTGCTTTAAAAACCGTTAAGGGTTATGATCTTGATAAATTATGTAGATTATTGAACAATTTTATTCCTAAAAAAGAGTGATTGTTAGCAGTTTTCTATAGCCTACACGAGGCAAATCCACTAGGCCTTGATTCCTGGTATTATATGAATGTATATCTTTGCGTAAAACTAGGCTGTTTTCTTGTTTCTTCACACTGACTAGACAAAAAAATATAAAAAACATAAACAACTGTTAAGATCCCTGTGTCAATAAATAAAGGTCTACAATGAGCTAGTCTATGTGATTTAGTGATAATCCTTGCAGCTTTTTCCTGAACTAACAGAACTTCATTCACATGGCTACTACTTCCCCACAATAAAATACCATAACTTATAATAGAATGGAAAAAAGCAAAATATGCAGCACGTAAATAATGTAGAGGCAAATGATTACTAAGAGACCTAGGTAGATATACAACTCTGGATAACTTAGAGCAAACACAAACTCAATGTGGTGTGACCAGGTTAAATTACTATCAATTGCAATGCCCAATATTCTTAAATCATTTCATTATTATTTTCAACACTATTTCTTGTCTGGAAAATTATATGTTGAGTTTTATCCTGATTCACAACCAGACCATTAGCATTAAACCATATATTGGCCTCTGATAAGGTATTTTCAGTACGGTAATGATTGACAGGTCATTGAAATGTCTACTAATGCTAAGAAAAGTTGTAATGTAGCAAACATTGTTGTATATGAAAGCGGTACACTAGCATTTATTGCTATGAGAAAACAGGAGTGGCCCTAGACCCTTGCGGCACACCTATCTTTACCTCAACACAATCCAACCGCTCACCCCATCTCAACAAATTGTGACCTTCCACACAAGTCTCAAAAAACTCAAGACATATTCCTTGAACACCATAATGTTCAAGTTTACTCAAAAGAATAGAGTGATAGATCAAAACGAAAGCCTTGCTCAGATCACAAGCTGTTTCTTTCTTTCTAAACCCAAACTGAGTTTCACTAAGGATTTTATTACTTTCTAGGAAGGAACACTTGTAGGTGTAGAGGTTTGGCCTTGATCGGTTTTTCATATTTGTGGATTACATTTAAATGATAAGATTCTTGGTCGGAGATGTCAATGAGCAGGATATGAAACGGGAGGGGGAGTACATATATGCCACTATATAAAAGCCCAGAGATAGGACAAGACAGCCCACTGTGTTGTGCTTCACAAGGCATTGCTCACCGTCTACTCCAAATTCTAGATTTACAGTACGTAGTTATAAGAACCGTGATCCTCACCTGTGATTAAGTTACAGCTCATGTAGACCTTTTTGAGCTCTTCGGGGTACTTGTACTCTCCGTACCAGATGGAGTAGTTGTCCTTGTCAAACTTCTCCCAGAAGTAGGGGATGGACTTGACCTCGGGCTCGTTGGAGTAACACCTCTTGAAGTCGTCCATATTGAACGTGCTGCAAAAAAGGTCACCTTAAATTAGTTAAAGAACAAGAATTTTGGATGAATTTCTATCCAACCCTATAATAGCGGACAGTTAAATTGCCAGTGAGAGCATGGTTTGCTCGGCTATCAACCAAGATCAGCCAATAGTAGATGTGCTGCATTGCCAAAACTCCACACCAGCTGATCATAATAACAATCCAGTGACTTTTTCTATGGCAACAGTGAAAGTGTACAACCATACTATTGGCTACAGCCCAACTGTCAATTTAATTGTCCACCATTATAGTAGGAACTGAAAAGAACCACTTGAATTCTCTCAGATTACTAAATTACGAGGTCATGATTTCTCAAGTTGGCAGCCAGAGAAATATTTAGCAAAGCATAGTTCTCTAGGTTAACACGTTGGCTGCGGGCCACCGATAGCGGGCAATCCCGGCGTGCGGCAGCGAACCTTATTGGCACAGAAGAAAACAAATATTTTGGTCTGACGAATCGCCAAACACTGTGGGGTGCTGTACTGCGTTACCATTAGAGTGGACGTAGTTCGCTGAAACACCCACAGATAGCAGTGCTGCCTGGAGAGTAACAGGTCTCCTAGTTTTGTCGATTGGAGGGAGAAAAACGGGACAAAAAGTGGTTTTCTAAGCATTGCCAGATGGGAATTTTATGGGGGAATTTAGTACGAACCTAACTACATTGAAGAACACAGTCTTTCCAACGAGTGGGGAACAAGCAGCCTGCCTAGGACGAGTGCTGGTTGTTTAGACTTGCATTTAGTTTGCATGGAGACATCACCGACCGGTCGGTAGTGAGCGTCCGGCGACTGCTTGGACTACCGACCAGTCGGTGATGCGCAGCCAACGTGTTAACCAATGTTGATACCCAACAAATTTGCAAAATAACTTAGGCCTAATACATCCATAATTTGATCACTCACAAATTATATACATCATACATGCATTATCATTAATACATCATATATCTTAAACAAAAAATGGTAACATTATATTATAACCAATTATATATAAAAATAAATAACAGGCTGATCCCTTTCTACACATAGAGAAGATGTGAGTTAAAGATAAATAGAAGAACACAAAAAAAATTCACTACATACGCCCCCAAGCAAGCAAAATGTGGCTTTAATCCACTCAGAAAATCCTTTAAGACCATCACCAGTGTTAGTAAAATCAGTTATGACTTTCATCATAGTGGAAACATGTACATGCACATTTTGATAACTAAGACTACAATGTAAGTGTATCTATTGTACCTGTACCTGGAACAAAACTCTGGAATGCTAATGATTACTTTAGTACTATAAATTATACTTAAGAATTAATCCTTGTAACAAAAAAACCTGCTAGTAATCATACTTATTGCAAGAACTCAACTAGGAAACTATGTAAAAATAAGACACAGTAGCGTAATTACTAAAGCAGCAAATCATAAGAAATTATCAAATCGTATCACAACCATTTTATTTCTGAAACACACTACAGAGACAGTTCCTGTTATGAACATAATCCTCACATAGGTAAAACCCTTTACATTGCAACTTAGATGAATCTATAACCTCCCACCCATAACTTTAAGGTGCATTTAGACTAGGCAATTTAACAGCTAAAGAAACCCATACAACTTGTGTAGGGCAATAAGAATAAGTAGCAATATCCCCAAAAGCAACTCTTGATTGTAGATCTTACTCCTGAGTTGCACAAGATCTTCTACGGTTTCAGCGAGTTAATACGAGTTACTGGTTTTCAGCAATTTACAATTTCTGAAGTGACACTGCCACTTGCTTGTGCAACTTTCTGGTTTCAGGTAGCTCTATGGTCGCTAATATAGTTAATTTTGTTAAGAATTTGTATATAGATATACTTTTATATTGGTTGTGTTTGAAAAATAAAAAAAAATGGAAATGTGAATATAATCTTTAAGGAACTCGCATACGATAAGATCAAACTTGGCTTAAGCCACAAGGCCTTTTATATAATCCTATTGTAATTTAACATTTTGTGATAATTAAATGTTCATTTTTTGTATTTCCCCCCTAAAGGTAATGTATAAATCAGGGCAGGTATTTTGTTTTGATAAAACATGTCTTTGACTTTCCAAAATAAATTTATCAGGATTAAAAATAATAAAAAATTGTAAAAACCTGACGAACTAATTTAATGCAATGGAAGGGTTTTTTAATTACAGGCAATCTTCAGGGGAGGGAAATTATTAAACTGATTTTTTTAAGAATGGTTGGCAGCCTCTTTGTACCTTACTTTTCCTGTCTACATATATAAAAGCCCTGTGCGTATAACGCATCCAGTAAAGCCAGAAATTAGACTTCACAGTATAAGTTGGACAGTACTGATATAATTTACTGTCCAGGACTAGGATTTGAACCCACGACAGGGCTGCTGCCACAGTTCACTCTGACCACTACACCAACGACTCGCGGAATTCATGTGCTTACATCAGAATTAGCATGGCAAAATGATCACTGTGCATTTCTGCACTCATAAGAGGTGTCAGAAATGGTTTTATCATCATTGTAAGCATTTTCAAGTGCACATTCTCAATTACAAATAGTAGATTATTTTTGTTATTTACAACTTGTTTCAACAAGGGTTTTGTGAAGAAACAGAAAATATTTTTTGAACAAATAAAAACTTATGGGATTTAATCCACTTAAAAAGCTAATTTCTGTATTGTGAAAATGTATGGCAAATAAATACACTGTTGCACTAACAACAATGTTAGCATCGCCAATTTTGTATACCTCTTTTAGTTACGAAAGAAGCCAATTAACTTCATTCGCCTTTGAAAGAGGAAAGCTTACTTGTAAATTTCAGCTCAGCTTAACTATGGGATTCACTTTGTACTTAAGTTTTAAAAACCTTGCTGTTCATAAGAGGCCCTAGGTTAGGTTTAGACTATAGTCTGGCTTTAAAGTTAGAGGTGACAAAAATATAACTAATCTGGGAAGTAGACTCAAAAGTTTGAAGTAAATTGTCCTTAAAACTTATATTTCCATTAAATTTGACCTTATTCTACAAAACCAGGGGTTTTTATTGCTCCCCTATACAATTGTGATAAAACAATTATTATTATTACTGTTTGTCCCCTATATTATTGTTTTATTGTGATAAAACAATTTATATTAGCATACAAACGTAAAAATATCCGTTGCTTCACTTGATTATTTATATTGATCTGAATACATCCAAAACATTTTTACTTGTTTGCCCATACAAATAGATAAAGTTGCCTTGAAACCAAGGGAACAGACTGACAAGACATGCAGAGCATAACGCTTAAAGTTAATTTAAAGATAGGCCTATGAACTGACTTGTAAATGTGAGATAGGGAAATCAATTTTAGTTTTGGAAAAAAAACATTTATAAGTTACAAGCTCATATCAGAATTAGCATAGCAAAAATCACCATACAAAACTGTACTCAGATAAGAGGTGTCAGAAGTAATATTCATCATTATGAGCATTAAATGAAAACAGAGTTTAGCTTATAAAATATGATGTCTCCTTTGTTGAACAAATAGAGAAACAAAAAGGTGTTACGGAAGTTTACTTTTATTATTGAATCTAGAAATATAAAAATTACGAGCTTAATGCATATTTTTCACACGGAAATCTTGCAATGACAATCTCAGATGTTTCTAAATTCTTTCATTCTACCAACAGTTATTACGGTAATCACTATACTAAACCAATGCCCATGAGATTAACGCCGGAGGTTCTATGGGCACAAAAACAGCTGGTTTTGGCTGGGCAGAGCCACGATGACTGACTTAGTCTTAACTAATAACTTACTTGTTTAACCACATGACAATAGAAAAAGCTTGAAAAGAAGACAAAACAAATCCACTGACAAAATAGGCAGATTATAAAGCGCAAATTTAATTTAAAGAAGTATACTGACTTGAAAATGTTCCGGGTAAACATTTTTATTTTAAGCTATATACTCATATCAGTATTACCATATAGCAAACCTCACCATACAAAACTGTACTCAGATAAGAGGTGTCAGAAGTAATATTCATCATTATGAGCATTAAATGAAAACAGAGTTTAGCTTATAAAATATGATGTCTCCTTTGTTGAACAAATAGAGAAACAAAAAGGTGTTACGGAAGTTTACTTTTATTATTGAATCTAGAAATATAAAAATTACGAGCTTAATGCATATTTTTCACACGGAAATCTTGCAATGACAATCTCAGATGTTTCTAAATTCTTTCATTCTACCAACAGTTATTACGGTAATCACTATACTAAACCAATGCCCATGAGATTAACGCCGGAGGTTCTATGGGCACAAAAACAGCTGGTTTTGGCTGGGCAGAGCCACGATGACTGACAGTAGCTTAGTCTTAACTAATAACTTACTTGTTTAACCACATGACAATAGAAAAAGCTTGAAAAGAAGACAAAACAAATCCACTGACAAAATAGGCAGATTATAAAGCGCAAATTTAATTTAAAGAAGTATACTGACTTGAAAATGTTCCGGGTAAACATTTTCATTTTAAGCTATATACTCATATCAGTATTACCATATAGCAAACCTCACCATACAAAACTGTACTCAGATAAGAGGTGTCAGAAGTAATATTCATCATTATGAGCATTAAATGCAAACACAGGCTATCAGAAACATGTTTTGTCCATTTTTTTGTAGATACATTTTTGTAAACTTTTCAAAAAATTGAGACTTTACTGAATTTGATACAACTTGTGTACATTGTCATGTTATGGGTATGCAAATAGTGTTTTTGCCAATTATTCTAGAGTTTAGGTATATTTTTGAGCGAGTATTTGCCATCAGCATTCATCACTATTAGTAGGTGGTTTAAAATATTCTAATTTCTGGCTGATATATATCTTGTCATCAACTTATAACCAATATTATGAAGTCCGATTGTCATTTTCAGATTATGATTCCTGACGTAATTTATTGTCAATTAACACATGGTTCAGTTGCCGTAAATGACAGATTCATGTTTGCTATAGTCACTTTTGAACAATTTTACGTGGTCAACAGCCGCTGTCGTAAACAGGTGATGGCACCTAGTTTTTTGTCATTTATAAAAATTTGTTCATCATCGTCTGTATAATTTAGAGGTCCAGTTGTCTTTACAGCCCATACTATGCGATTCAGCAGTTCACGATCATTGCCAACCCCCTGCAGATCAGCAAGATAAATTCTCTGTAGCCTCTTGAATATTTGTTAAAACATTTCTTGAGGTGTATAATCAAAATATCAAAATTGTTCGTACTTTGACACCTTTATTGTCGCGTGTAACTGTAGTTAAATTTGTAGTTACTGTGAACTATTAAGGCCAGCCCCATATTCCATCAAAGTGCCAATTATATTATTTTACGAGGGTCATCCAGAAAGTAAAGAATGTTTGATTACTGCATCTAGCACAGCTCCCCCACTACCGGGATTGCGTGTGTGACAGCCCACTCACCTCTCCACCAAAGTATGAGCCGAGTCTCATTGCTGTGTGGTCACACGTCTTATTTCTACAGCGATTCAAAATGGCGGAGGCAATAGAAAATCACGCCAAATGTGGGATAAGCAGTTTTATTCGGTTTGTGAGTTAAAAAATGTCCAGACCATCAAATTTTTTAGAAAAACTCCAAATAAAATTGGTGGTGAAAGTGCAAACAACTCTTCAAGTCGAGTTTTCAGGGGAAAAAATGGTGCAACGGGTTTAATGAAAGAAAATCCACTGTGCACTACGAGGATCGGAGTGGCAGGTCATTGCTCGCAAAAGACGATTTGAAAGAAAGACTTGAGGGAAGATTGGAGGAAAACAGCTGCTAAAATCTTAGCACATTACATCAATTTTAAGATTTTTTTGCACTGTCATCATAAACTTGCTTTGGTGTTTTTCTAAAAATTTCTACGGTGTGGACATTTTTTACTCAGACCGATTAACACTGCTTTTCTTAGATTTTAAATTACCGCCACCATTTTGAATTGCTGTAGAAATAAGACGTGTGACCACACAGCAATGAGACTCGGCTCATACTTTGGTGGGGAGGTGAGTGGACTGCCACACACGCAATGGCAGTGATGGGGAGCTGTGCTAGGTGCAGTAAGCAAGCGATCTTTACTTTCTGGATGACCCTCAATATACATTGCTTTACAAATATTACCATGAAAACAATCTATAGAATGGAAAATGTTAAAACATCTGGATTATGACAAGTAAAAAGAAACTTCCCATGGTTACAACTAGTTGTGTGCGATGCATCAAAATTTCACTACCAAGGGCACAGGGAAAGTTACTCCCGCCTTTACCCGCGTTACAAAGGGCACGGGGAGTGTTTGGATTGGCGGCAAGGAAGGAAGAGGGCCGTGAGGGGAGGGGTGGGGTCCAGTTGAAAGCAATCAATCAGTCGGCTAACCAACATTTTCTTTCAATCATTATCTTACAACCACGTTTTTCCCTATTACTAATTTATAATAAACAGTGAGTTATTGGAATAACGTTATACCTTCACAAAACTATTCCTAGGATTGGTAAAATAGTATTTTGTCAAAAATATGGTAGTTTTACTAGCATGGTACGATAGTGGTATTTTACAATATCTGGTAAAACTGTCTACAACTTCACTCGTTATTTAACTTTGGCGCTCGTTTATATTCGTCTGTCCTTTGAAATATAAGAAGATACAAGCAAGTTCAGGTTATGCATTTTTATAGCAAACGTTTTTGAGATGATGGATCAAGATAGGATGGAAGAAGAATTACTGATCAAATCAGAAAATTATAACTAGTCTTTGGCCAAGATGCATCATCCATGTTGGTCATAACAATTGGTGTATAGGCTGAGTTTTAATCATTGAAACATGTCGCATTGCATCGATTCAAACAAAAATTCTTTGAATTGCATCGTTGCATCGAATCTAAATAAAATCACTGCATCGCACATCCCTAGTTACAAATTAATATTAAAGTGGAACACATACAAAATTGTTAGTATTTATACGGATCAATATGTCATTTTCTCATCAAATTTTTCCAAAGTAGCCTATTATAAAATTTAAAATTAAACTTCATAATTTAAAATATGCCAAAACAAAGATTTAAGATAATGACAATCTGTGAGTAATATGAAGGTTTGCATACAGCATGACATAGGCCTATACACAGCAATAGCCCTTTTCCCATGGAAATTTCCTTAATTTTCAAGAAGAAATCCCCTGCATCCACATAGGTTCTTTCTGATATAGTTGTGTCTACTGCCCTACACACAACCACCAATTTTTTACCACAACCGCCTTTAGCTGAATAAGTAATAGATATCATAGTAAAAACGGATGACAGTCAAAGGGCTGCTCACGTTTTAAAAAATTGTAGGCCTACATTTATTCATAACCGCTGTACATAATAAACATTATGAAATATGAACAGGAAAAATAATTTTGAGTTTATGAAAGAACTTAAGTCATGGAACTCAGCTCAGTTGCACCAAGAACAGTGTATGGTAGTGCTGTGACCAAGTTAGAAACAACACTAAAAAAAGAAATAACAGTAAACGTATAACCTAATTGACATTAGTAACCAGGAAGGCAGTAGTGCTGGCAATTATCTAAAAGCAGTGCTTCTCCAATTGTTTAGTACTGGCAAAACATATAGGCACACTAGCATTTATTCGTTAGAATGTAGATTCAAGGTACAACAGCATCTCACAAACTCAACACTATGGACGGAAGTCAAGTTTTCCGAACCTTGATTGAGCAATAAGGAAGTAGATACAATCCAAGACATAGTTTTTATTTCATCCAATAAATTGTCTTTTAAATCAGTTTTATTTAGAACTAGGAGCCAGATTGCGGAGTTTCAAATAACTTAGTATTACAGTGGACTCTCAGAAATCCAGATCGCACTTATCCAGACCGATGATCTTGATTTTTGTTTACATTTTTTTGTTGCAAATAAAAATTAATAAACGGTATCAGTATACTGACACATACATTCTCCCTTTTAGCCCAACTTTAATGAATAAATTACTTTTTATTTACTAAATATAGAATACAAAGCAGTCAAATGTACAGAAAATCTTGTAAACAGTTGTTTTCAAAAACATCCACCCAAATCCCTGTTTTGGAGGCACTACAGAATTCATTGCTACACACGTGGCTTTAAGAGGGGAAATGCCCCCTATTCCCCCCCTAGGGTTATAAAGGGGCAACATATTTAGAATGTCCTCTGTTGGTCAATGCTAACTTGACAAGCATATCTTGTTTGAACGAAATTGATCAAAAAATAAGAGAGAAATAGTAATTTTTATATTCCCCATAAGAATAACATTGGACAACGTACTGTGTTTACTGTTAAAGAAGATTTAAATTTTCTCCGCAACCAGTAATCGTAGAATAGTAATTAAAGATACTAAATTATTTAGTTTTTTGAGCTCTTTTTAATGGTGAATATTAGTTTTTTTTTGTTTTTTATGAAAAATCAAAAAAACTGAATTTTCGATGTGTTAAGTCCTGTAATTTCTGAACCTGAATTTTTATAGAAATGCGGGTGGTATCATTTTGTTGGAAAACTAAAGTTCTACAAACGACTAAAGTTTAATCAAAATCGTTAGAGCAGTTTTTTAGAAATTTTGATTTTTCTGTTTTTTTTTGGTGGCTTTTGGGGGATAATTACCCTTCAAAATAAAAAATTCCAAAAAATGAAAAACACCTGGAGATATCATGGATTAGTAGTATCTACATACCAAATTTCATAAAAATCTGACCATTGGTTAGGGCTCTAGCTCTGAACACATCCATACAGACAGACAGACACACAGACATCACGTGAAAATCACTTTTTTGGGTTCAGGGAGCACCAGAACGAATATTTCCACTAACAACTCAAATTCAAAAATTTTGACGAAATCAACACTTTCTCCATATACTATGTATGAGGGGGAGAAAGTAAAAAACGGAAATTAACAGTTAAGAACCTTCAGTTTTCATGCGATTATCCCTTATATACATTGAGTCATGTAGTTTGCATTGTTAGGCGTACTGTTTTTCCATGCCCTTATCAGTGTTTGTTATTGTTTACGTATGCGGTGCGCTGCTCCGTTCAGGTCTTTTTCTGTCAATGACTCATCACTGGACTATGTAAATCAGTAAACCGTTGACACGTTTTTGAACCATATACTTTATTTATGATTTAGAGTATTATATTAAATCTTTACAAATATACATAAATTTCAATATTTTCTGTTAAAGCTACAATTTCATCACTTTTCAAGTAATAAATGTGTTCCCGATAATCCAACCTTTTTGTGTTCTGACCGTGCTCTCGGTCCCATTGGCGGCAGATTAACTGCAGAGTGTTTATAACTTTCTTCTGGAGGCTCACTCTTGTTTTAGCACATAAAATAAATGCATATTGTCATAATTGATCACTATAAAGGCAGAATTGATGATGCATGCCCACCTCCGGGAAATCCGGATGTTTCAAAATCCGCCACCATAGTCCAGATTTCTGAGAGTCTACTGTACCTAGAATTATTGTACACCCTACTTAAAACAGGCATCAAATATCTGCAAGGGTCAAGTTTGTGAGATTTTTGACTGCGTATCTTGTAACCAGGAGTATATTTTTAACCATCACCGATCCAGTAACAAAGACTATATTTCTAACCAAGCAAAATCCCCTGCTCCAGGAGTTAAAATCCCCAAGCTAAGATGTAACCACTCATTGTGTAAGTTTAGATTAACCAAAATATCCCACCAACCAAGAAGAAAATGTATTCCAAAATTATGCTGATAATTCTTAGGGGCCTACCCTTTGGGCATTTCATCAAAAGGATCCTTGGACTTGGGCTCTTCAGCCAAGAGAGCTTCCGCCGCATCTGGCTCCTCCTCGGGTTCCTCCTTCTTTTCCTCTTTCTTCTTCTTTTCCTCAGCCGGGCCCTTCTCCTTCTTCTTATCCTTCTTGGCACTCTCCTTAGCCGCTCCTCCCTTGGTGGCAGCTGCTTAGTCCACACACCCCAAAAAAGATTTTATTACAACAAAATTTAAATTTTTAATTTTAACTGAGGAAAACACAATTGAAATGTTATAACTGATGGGTGACAAATATCAAAAATAATCACTAAATGTTATAGCAGAAAAAAGGATAGAATGATTTGTTTAAGATAAAAATGTAAAATACCTTTCAATCACAAATTAACCTAAGCAGAAAGTTTGTACGCTAAGCATGTATAAATTATGTTTACAATGTATTATATGTTTATTTCGTTTAACTTGATTAATTATGTTTTTTATTTGTTCTGAAACTTAAAATGTAGGCTAGATAGTTATCAGAATTATAATCGCCTTCGGTTATTTGTCAATGTTATAAATATTTATCATTCAAATTCAAAATGTAAAGGACACCAAACTTTTTCAGAAAAAAATTACAACTCTAAACATATTGAAAACAATGTATTCTAATTCTTAGACTACTTCTTAAATAATTCTAGCAGGAAAAATGTGCCAATTTAAAAACAGAACACAAGAAGATGAATATGCCTATTGCATGCTAATGTAAAATGAAGATTCCTTTTTAAATTGGGCTTAAGAGTTCTACTAAATGCAGGAAAATTTAGTTTACATGGATAAAGAATAAATTGAAAGTAACACAAACAAATTTAAGACTTACATAAAATAAAATATATAAGTTATGGTGATTAAAAACAGGAAATAATCAGTAGAAGGTAGGGTAAGAAAAACACAAAACACCAAAAGCGTCTTTAAAGGTTTAGGGGGAGTTCCAAAGTGTAATACCTAGGTAAAGATAAGAAGATTGTTTACTTGGAGGTAGCTTATTGACGTGATCCTGGAACTTAGCTGAATAAAGTGTTGCATTAGTAAAAATGGTCATTTTAGAATCAGAAATAGGCTACTTAAATAATAATGATTTATGCTGATCTCAGATTAGCATGGCCAAAAATATCACAGTACAAACTCAGACTAACAGTTTGCTAGACTGGTTCATCATCATCATCAGCTATACTTTATATATCACCTTGAAAATAACCATTCAAAGCTAGAAATTTTAATTTATCATATATCATATTAAAACTGAAACACTGGCAAATATGCTTTAATACTGACTGATTCAAACTTTAAAATTGATTGTAAAGGAAACCTAAAGTTCCAGTGTCAAATTTTCCCACCGTCAGTACATTTTAATATAACTTAATTGATATCATTTGTTGATAAATTTTCATTAAGCCCTACAATTATAACACAGCAACAGGAACAATGTAAATCAAAATAAACTACTTTACCACTCTGATTTACAAAAGGAGGCATAAATGTCCCAATCAAGTTAATAAAATGCATCAAAACCAATACTATTAACATAAATATTTAAGGTTTTGCTAATAGGTTTATTGTGTTGACAGTGCTATAAATTAGATTTAAACATCACTTCAGTATTATTATTAAAACTTACAAGATCATTAGCATTAGTCCAGCTTATATCAGAATTAGCATGGCAAAGATCACCGTGCACTGAGCACTCATAAGAGGTGTCAGAAAATGTTATCATCATTTTAAGCTAGCTAAAGGCAAACATCGTGAGTCAATTATTAAGTCACTATCACTTTTAAAATATTAAAAATATGTATTTTTATAATTCATATACCGGTACCAGTAATTTGTTCATAAAGTAAAAGCTATTTAGAATACATATTTTGGAGGGCCTAGGCTGTTAAAATCCACGCTCAAACAAACACACTCTCGAAACATCACTCTCTCATTAAATTTCTATCTTTACCTTGGACTTCAGCGAACTTCTTGGCATCAAACTCGGCCATCTTTTCGCAGAGTTTGAAAGAACCGATGACGGCCTTCACCTGGGGTTGGTTGATGATCGTGGTAAACCACCGGTTGACGTTCTGGTACGGTTGTCTATAAATATAAACCATTACTCAGACTGAAAAATTAATAATCTATACAAAATAATGACCATGTGTTTCTTTAAATATTCGTTAGTAGACACATCACACGGATATTTTTTATTTGCCAACTTAATTCATGGTTCAAACACTTTTATTTGGTTAATGATTTTCCTGACTTTCCCTGACAAAAAAGTTTATTTTCCCTGAATTTTTTAAGTAAAATAGTTAATTTTCCTTGACTTGCGACTACGAAAGCACACTTTTTCCAATAGGTTTTGATTTTTGCACACATTAGTGGTGGTGATGGTGGTGTGTGTGATGATGGTGGTGTGTGTGTGTGGTGGTGGTGGTGAGTGTGGTGTTGTAGTGTGTTTATAATTAAAATCAAAAATTGTCCCTGACTTGTATAAAATAGTAAGCATTTTTAGAAAGAAACATATGATCGACTTCTGGCCTCAATGATTATTATGGTAAAGTATCGGGTCGGTGGCTGCGGCGAGGGACGTTAGTCATTTCCTGGAAAGAGGGTAGTTAATCCAATGGGCGGTTGAAGAAGCGAGGGCGGTTAAGAGGGTGGTGTCTAGTAAAGGCCTATGTGTACATAGGTGACCAGATCACCACCATTACATTAAAATAAGCCAAAAACCTTTTGAGTCCCTAGTCTAGATAGAGTAGACTACTTTAAAACATTTGTTTTTACATACCTAAAGCTGGGATCTAGGACGTACTGGTAAAGGTGGAGCAGGGTGCAACACACGCATATGTCAGCGAGAGTGATCCTTTCACCCACCAGGTAGGTTTTTGTCAGAAAGTGCGTGTTCAACACCTGCAGTGCCGCCTTCACGTCTTCCTTCGCACGCTCTGTCGCCTGAACCGTCAACCATTATAATAAAAACTCTTGGCACTGAGAAAAACACAAATAATGGAAGAAAATTGTGGTTTAATTTTGTTAGTTGCAAGTACACATTTTAAAATCTACAATACCAGTTTCTAAACTAATGTCAGAGTGAAATTGTGAACAAATTACTATTCGTAAAACTAAAATACCCCTGACTTAAGTGAATCACCCACCATGTCACTGTTACATAAGTCTTAAATGAGATAAATACCGAAACTAAGTTAATAAGCTTTTAAGGTTAAATAATATTAATGACAAACACACCATGTCCCTACACTTGCATACAGGTTCCAAAACCTGTGATGCAGTATAATGCTCACATGAAGGGGACAGACCGCTTGGACCAAATGATGTCGTATTACCCCTGCGAGAGAAAAACACTTCGCTGGCACAAAAAGATGTTTGTGCACTTACTGCAAGTATGTATGGTGAATGCGTACTATTTGTATAATACGTACAATGCCAACAAACTGTGCCTGTATGATTTCCGTCTAAGTGTGTTGGAAGAACTCCTGCCCCCCAAACAAGCACCACTGATGATCACACCAAGACGCAGTAGTTTTCATAGACTCTCGAAAACTGAGAAACGTAGGTCCAACGGCCTCAGGGCCCTAAAAAATTGCCGGGTCTGTACAAAAGAAGGGAAACGAAAACAAACAGCCTACATTTGTGCCGTATGCCCAGACGAGCCAGGACTTTGTGAAGTACAGTGCTTCGACAAGTACCACGAGGATATCATGGAATAGTGTAAGAAGAAACAAATGGCGGCGGGAGGGGATGTACATATTGTTTAGTATTTTCATTTATTAGTTATACATTTATTTTGAATTTATCTTGCTTCCATACATAAACATTTTTCCATTGAACATTACAATGTGAGACTATGGTGACAGTTCGCGGGTGGGAGGGTTGTATATATTAGTACATATATACTTATATAATTGTATACATATATATATATACATATATACATATATACTTAAATATATGTGTCTTTTAGAAATGACATTGGACATAAAGACTACTTAGCGGTTGCCTGTGGGGATTGGGAGTGTTGTAAATATTTGTACATACCGTATATACTTATATAATTGTATATATATGCATATATATATATATATATATATACTTATATGTATATATTTTATAAATGACATTGGATGTAAAAAAAAATTCTTAGCGGTTGCCTGTGGGGATGTGGGACCAAAAAGATGGAAGGGGGAGGATCAGAAACCGGCATCAGTGGCGGACCACTGCTAAAGCAGTACCGGAAATGACGTCATCAATTCCTGCTCTGATGGATGCCTGGACATCTGGAAACTTCATTTTGAACACCGGTACGTCATTTTAGGGTAAGTAAACAAATTTTGTTGTTTCCGCATTTTGGAGGGGTAATTACAGTAGTTTTCCGCAGCGAACGTGTTAAATCAGAATTAGCATGGCAAAGATCACCGTGCACTGAGCACTCATAAGAGGTGTCAGAAAATGTTATCATCATTTTAAGCTAGCTAAAGACAAACATCGTCTCAAACAGACAGACTGGCATTTTGTTGTGTCTAGACTCCAGGTAGTTTTTTGCTCACTTTCAGACTTCTTCCATTAGCACCTTTCATGAATATAGAGCAATAAATCACTTATCTGCACCTGTCATTCAATGCCTCTGAGAGTTTATGAAAAAAATGAATCCCGTTGAAGCAGAAGAACCCTAAATTACTAATTGGCTCTATCGAGTACAGTTTTAAGTTATTTGATTTTAAATAACCCATACAATTTTATTCATATGTAGCCATTTTAAAATTAATTGGAAGGTATTTTATAGTTAATTTTTAACCTAATTTACTACCTTGTCAATTGCAATTTAATATTGATTTCACCAGTATCCTACAACAATATAAAATAAACAATCAGTTTAATTTAAATTTATAATGGGAAAAGAGCACGATTAAATATACATTTCCGTATTCAGAGAGAAAATGTTCAACAGTGACTAATATTTGCGCTCTCGGGACCTGTCAAGGTGAAATTTTTTTGTCGCAACCAAACCCTCTCCAACCCCCTCGCCTTGCTTCCTTATCTGTTGTCTCCATTCAAGTAGATCCATAAACAGAACTCCTGTCAATTCTTCTTTCATGTTAGTTGAGAGTTATTTTGGGGCTGGAAAGGAAGTGACAACGGGTTACAGTGAGACATTGTCGCGAGGGCTGCAGAAAGATCGGCCACATAAAATTACAGTACGGCTGCAGACAAATCAACAATGTCTCAATAAAGTGATAACTACAGAATAATTATCTATTCTGCAAACAAAAACTACCGACGAAATCCATATAAATTCATGTAAATGTAATATTGTAATGCCAAAGTTGTGCAGTCTATTTTTAGAGGCAGAATACAATCCGCGAGTGCACACAGTTCTGTACTCGTAGAATGAATGGCTCGTGCTGGCTGGTAGTGAGCGATATCCAACACCTATCGTACTGTTACGCAATGTTGCGATATGACAAGGTGCAGTACAATATTTCGATGGTGTATTTGGGAAGCGATATATATCGTCCATCTCGATATTTCAAATTGCGTCGGCACATAATAAAGATAAATCTTACTTATAAGGTTTTTGAGTGCTAGTTTTGGAAAGACACATTATATAAGGGAATATTTTAACAACGCAATATATAAAAAACTATGCAATGTTAGTAGTATATAAGCCTGATACGAAACGGCAATAAGATATTTAATCGATATGATATTTGAAGAGAATCGTAGTGCCACTGCGCATCGCTCGGATAGGTCAAGTGATCGTGCGGCTCCAATAAGTGATGCTAATATATTGTGTTTCTGATTCCACCAACCAATCAATGGCCAAGAGCAATGTGTAGTGCTATTATCTGTAGTTTGGTTCATATTGTTGTGGAGCACCAATGACATTATGGCCTTATCCGGTGAACGGGTTATTTGCTTAGTTTGCTAAGAAAGATTATTCCAAAAATGTAAAAACCATTACGCTAGGCATCACTCGGCATTGTCTGTTAAAAATAAGTCTGCTACGAGAGAAAATATCCGAAAATTATTTTCAATTCAGGGTCCTCGGTGAAGACCTAAAATATATTAAAGTCACGAATGTAATGAAATATCTAACGTGAGCAAATACCGGTCCTTTGTTAAAAATATGGATGGCTCTCTAGGCTACCATAACCATTTCAAGCCAGTTTCAAAAATCAAACTAACTTAATGTCTGAAGTGGTAACATCAAAAGTTGTTTCTGAGAAAACCATTAGACCTATATTTGTTGGCCTTGTTTTTAAGTGTTAGAGAATAATTACGTACATGCAACTTAGGGATGTGACTTGGGTCATTTCTATATTTACAAAAAACCTATTTAAGAACCAAACAAATACTGATTGATTGGTCGTAAAGAGCCAACTGTGTTTCCAAATATGTTATTTACAAATATATTTGTTTTAACACAGCAAATTATGTCTATAGACCTTGCTTGAATCTCAGTCTATAAATTAATTTAGAAGTAGCTTATTTTAGACTTTGGTTCTTTATACTGTACCAGCTGATTAATATTAGGCTATTATTATTATTGAAACTATACATAAGTTATAACTATATATATATTAGTTTAATATGTTCAGGCCATACAGTACATTGTTGTAACTGTTGCAATTCAATTAATTTTCTTTTGTGTTGCCAAAAAGTAGGGGTGTGCGAGTACTCGAAACTTTGAGTTTTCGGCCGAGTATTTTAATAATCGAACTCGACTCAAAGTTTTGAAATAAAATCGCAAGTTCGAGCGAGTATTTCCCGCCGACCGCAAAAAACCGCGACTGGCCAAAATCGCGTAGTAACGGCCGAAAAAGGAGAACGCATCACATAAAATCGGCCGAAAATGACGACCGCTAACAATTGCAACCGGCCAAAAACGCGTAGTAACGGCCGCAAAAGGCGAACGCATCACGTAAAATCGGTTGAAAATGACGATCGGACCGCCTAATTTCGCCATAACAAACGATTTCATCATTTAATATTGATGACAGTAGACGCTCTTTTATCCGGCATGTTCGGGACCACGCCCATGTCGGTAAATCGATTTTTCCGGATAATAGAACTTTTTAGTTATTAATGGGAATACAGTAATCTGAGAGTCTGTCAGTAATGAGCTGTGGTCCCGTGCGTTGGTTGACCTTGGCACTGTTCCGGAACACCTGCATTTGTGGACGGACACACAGACACACAGATAGACAGACGGGCGGACAGACAGCCGGGTGGAAGTTGGCGTCTAACAATAGAAACCAAACTGCTTGAGACGTAAACAAACAACAGGTGACTAAGAAAAAGGAGGGAACAGTCCAGCGCAGTCGCAGTACGAAACGGAAACGACCGAAAATACCTGGAAAAACCCGGGTCGCCTGGTGCCGGTTAATAGAATCTGCCGGTTCATAGAATGCCGGATAAAAGAGCGTCTACTGTATAAGTGATGTCTGGACCAGATGAAATTGGCCAAATGACAACCGGGCCCTGTTTCATTGGCCGGAAATGAATGTCAAACCGTGTTTTGTTTGTCAATACGTAATCCAGTGTGATTGTACTGGCCAAAACTTTGTATTGATACTGATGTATTAGTTAGAAATTATGTTTAGGTTATCTAATCTAGGGTGGTATCCAAATCCCATTACACTATTTTAAACTACCAACTGATGGCAAATACTCGCTCGAAAATACTCGAAACTCAAAAATAATTAAAATAATTGGTCAAAATTTAAAAATTCGAGGTAAACTCGCGCGGCATTTTTTATGAATTTGTGACACCTATAAAGATTTACAATATAAATAAAAGTGCTATTATAACAAACAATTATAACTTTTACAAATTATATTATTATATTTTTATTAAAATTAAATCAAATTTTTTACGCTTTCTACAAAAAATAGGTATACAAGGTGGGCCAATTATTTACATTAATGAACTTGATTTTTCTCTATATATAAAAATAGTACAATATTTTAATAAATAGAAGGAGGAAATTATGTCAACAGATACACCCAATTTTCATAAAATTCCATTTAACTTTGGCAACTTAACTTTTTTTTAAACTTTTTTAACTTTTTTTTTTTTACTATCTACTGTAAGAATAAGAAAATAGTATATACCAATCTTTTTTTGCGTGTCTATCGATGACAAAGGCAATTTTCAATGTTCTTGATAGGGAGTGGGCCCAAATCCTGATCTCGTTACTATCTAAATCAAACATTTTCTTAGAAAGCATTATTATGGCGGCTTGATCCAGTTTTGAACTTTCCGAACATTTGCAAGATTTTTGATAGGAATCAATCTGAAAACAAACCTCAGATTATGAAGTAACCACCCTGACCACTTATACACTACTAAGCCAATTATGCTTAAACAAAGTATCCAGCTAATCAAAAAACTACATACTAGAAACTGAGATCCACATCAACGATTAACAATTTTGACTATACCGCAATTAATTACAAATGAGTCACTTCTATTACCCACTGGAACAACTTACAAATTAATCTTAGTAAAAAATGTCGCAGACAGTCGCGACTGCATATCGTAAAGTTTCCTCAACAATAGCTCTCACACTCATATGGCTAATGTCGCCGACCATCGAGAACGTATCGCTAACGACGCCGACCAACGGGAACGCATCGCTAACGTCGCCGATCATGAGAACGCATCGCTAGTGACGCTGGCAATCGAGAACGCATCGCTAACGTCGCCGACCATCGGGAACGTATCGCTAACGTCGCCAACTACCAGGAAAGCATGGCTAACGTCGCTGATCACCGAGAACGCATCATTTTAACCAATGATTTATTCACAATGATAGCTCAAAGTAGGCCTACTCTACTCGAGAATATCATAGTGTATGATATTATAAAACAAAAATCATAACTGTTATTGGAATCTACCCGCCCAAAACTATTGGAATCTATTTCAAAAACTTAAACACAGTTTATTGAATGAAGTAGCCCTTCAAAGTACGTAGAAAATAATTTTGATACTACGTAGAAAATAATTTTGATACTGCACAAAAGCAGGAAGACTTAACAGGCAGGTTTTCCTTATTACAATAAACTCCTTTGCCATCAACGTGAACAACGTAATAAAACAGGAGTGGTTACCTCTTGTAGCATCTCACATTTTAATAAAAAAACATTACTTACAGTAGAATAACTATCAGTAGGTGGGGCGTATATAAATTTTTGGCGAACAATGTACCAACCGACCTCAAATGGTTAAAAATTCCAAATCAATATAGGCTATAACTGATTTTCTGTATCTAGGTAAGAAGCTTAGGCCTACTCATTTATTTGATCATAAAATACATAGGCATATTGCAACTATGGCAAGAAGTTCTCTTGAATTTTAAAAGAATATTTAGTTACAATCAATTTTGTTATTTCACGAAGTTTTAATGACTGAATTAATTTTGCTATGGTTGGCCTACCTACTAGGTGTATAAAGATTTTCAAAGATAAACTAATAAATGATTGTGCTAATGAGTTTTATGTTTAAACTTGTGATATTAAGCAATTTAGAAATGATTTAAGTTGGCTTTCAAAATAACTCCTGCAACATTATTGCAACCCAAACGTAACTAAACACACACTGACAGACAACATATCGATGTGACCACCACCACATAGAATTCGTCACTTGGTTAGTTATATGAAGGGCAAGATTATCACCTGCTTGTTGTATTGCATGATGCCGAGTGTGGGGAACACCCAAGTGCATGATGCGGGCAGAATCTCGCTATCGGCAAAACCCAGCCACTGCAAAATTTGTGCTTTCTCAACATCATTGGCACCTCGGAGTTGTGCGTTGGCCACTGAAAATATTAATAAAATATGACTACACAGGTGGGACAGTAAATGTCAAATGAGGACGTGAAAATACCAGTAATAAAGCAAACTCACATGTTTAGCACTTTTTAAATGACTAATTCTAAAAAGGCAAATAAATTGATTAATATATCATAGTGCAGATTTACTTCAGGTCATAAGTAACATTTTATTTTATAAAAAATACACATGACTGATTATTATATTTAGTCCATCCAAGGCCACTATACATAAACAAACCTGAGAGTAACATTTCTGAATTTTATCATCCATTTTCTAAACCAATGATGTCAAAGTATTTTTAACTAACCCAATCAGTTTAGGTAGCTTATACATTAGTTATTTTTGTCTTATTTGTCTTTATAGATATCATAGAAGTATTCCTAATGAGTTTAATATTTTGGATAACTTATTTTTTTGAAGTAGGCCTAATAGGCTTTTAAATCCTATACTCTAATATGAGTAAGGCTTGCTTGCTTGCGACACTTATCTCAAAAACGGCTCCAACGATTTCCTTCAAATAATCGAAATAACTAATTTCTGGGATAAAAATAAGTTCTAGACATGCCTTATTTCCAGGAATAAACGGTATCAGGAAACTTACACATACTTTCTCCCTTTTAACCAAAATTTAATGACAAAAATATTTGTTATTTACTAAATATGAAATATGAAGTATAGATAAATGTACAGAAAATTGTCTAAAATAGTTGTTTTCAGAAATATCCACCCAAATTCCTTTTTGGGAGGCACTATAGAGTCCGTTGCTAGACACAGTGGTTTTGAGAGGGGAAATGCCCCCTTCCCCCCCCACGGTGCAGCAGTGGTAATTTAATGGTTTGCATGGGGGCTACAAGGGGGGCTAATTGGGCTGCTAATTGGACTGGGTGGTTACTACAACTGGAACCTTGGCGTGCTGACTCTGCTACTAGTTTGGCTAATTAATGACTGGTAAACTAAGAAGGCAGGCCGTTGGTAGTGTAATAACTAATTCAAGGTTGGAAAACGTGACTGGGTGCCCAGGGGCCTATGTATCTTTACCAGACCAGAATGCTATACTAGCCAGCTTTGATGATTGGTTTAACTATAAATAACTAATAAATATCCTTCCAAGACCTACTACTGAAATTATGACAAGTGTCTAAACCTGGTAAATTGATAATCGTACTGGATAATTAATGAATCACTACATTTCTGAACCTAACCCAAGATAGTTTATTAACTAATTGTCTTCTGAGGAGAGGAATAACCAGAATCTAATATGCTAATCAGAAACTTGACATGCGGTCGAGGGGAAACCTCGATCGGTTTGCAATTCCTACATAATCCTGTTAATTGGGGGGTCCCAAAAGGGACTGCCCCTCCGATTGTCGGTTAGCCTTCCATTTCTGGTACTAAATTTCCACTTAAACTATGGTACTTATGTATGATGGTGGGAAACCCCAGGAGGAATAGAAAGGGCTAGCCGCACTGCCAGAAGAACTCGGGGGGAGAGAGAAAAGACGCCGCAGGAAAAATCCTCGCTAACCGTTAAAAAGGTCCGCTGGCTCAACGCCGCTGATGGCGTTTGGTGCGGGTACGCAGACCGCGTACACTATATAAAAATAGCGTGACGGTGAGCGTCACACCAGGGTTAAATAGCAACATATTTTGAATATCCTCTGTTGGTCAATGCTAACTTGACCTGCACACCAAATTTTAATGAAATTGATCAGTAAATATGAGAGAAATAGTTATTTTTGTATTCCCCATAAGAATAACATTGGACAACATACTGCGTTCACTGCTAAATTAAAATTTCAATTTTCTCCGCAACTAGCAATCGTAGAATAGTAATTTAAAATACTAATTTATTTAGTTTTTTGAGCTCTATTTAATGGTGTATAGTAATCTTTTTTAACATTTATGATTTTTTATGAAAAATCCAAAAAACTTAATTTTGGATGTTTTAAGTACTGTAATTTCTGAACCCGAATTTTTCCAGAAATGCGGGTGGTGTCATTTTGTTGGAAACCTAGTTCTACAAACCACTTAAGTTTAATCAAAATCGTTAGCCGTTTTTGAGAAATTTGGATTTTACATGTTTTTTGGCGATTTTTGGGGGATAGGCCTAATTACCCTTAAAAATAAAAAATTCAAAAAATGAAGAAAACGCCTGGAGATATTGAGGATTAGTACCTACATACCTGATTTCATAAAAATCGGTCCATAGGTTAGGGCTCTAGCTCTGTACAAACAGGCACGCACGCACGCACGCACGCACGCACGCGCGCACGCACGCGCGCGCGCACACACACACACACACACACACACACACACACACACACCCGCGTGCGCACGCGCGGACAGACATCACGTAAAAACCACTTTTTTGGGTTCAGGGAGCACCAAAACGAATATTTCCACTAACAACTCAAATTTGAAAATGTTTATGAAAACAATACTTTCTCCATATGTATAGGGGGAGAAAGTAAAAATCAAATAATGTAAAAAAACTAAAATGAAAAGTTAAAAAAATTAACATTGGGCTTATGGAGTTTCAAATCAAAACAAAAGAATTGTAACAGCTGTTCATAATCAACTAGAGAACTGTCAAAGTAATACTCATGTTGTTTATGATTATTAACATGTGGTTTCCTGAGAGCAGAGATTAAAAGGTTTGAGTGAAGATTACAAATGTAGAGTAGTAAAATAAATCGAAGGGACATTGAGCTATAAATAACAACTGGAGGGACCTTAAAAATGTAGAAAAGAGGCAAATGAGTTATACAAATCTGATTATCGGTAGGGGGAAGTGGTGAAATATTACTCCCGAGTCATCTGAACAAACTGACTGGCCTTCCCTCGAGCAAAGCTCGGCCCCCACTACTTATTTTATACAATGAACAAACACATAAATTTGGTCGAACATAATTAGAATGAAAAGACAATAAATGAAAACAATAAGGACTGAATTTCAGGGATTTTAAGATAGCCTAGATTTGAGTAAAAGAACATTCACGTAACATACCGTAGTAAGCAATTGCATTGCTTTCAGTGATGTACTTGCCATCTGAGGATTCAAAAGCAGGGACCTGCAAACAAAATTATATCTCACCTTTTTTGCTTTGTTTAAGGTAATAAGCCTACTTAATATTGTTTAATTATTACAATAAACTAATACACTAATGCTACCTTCCCAGGGTGTTGGCTTGCTAATAGGGCAGCAGGATATTCAGAAACAAAATTATAATCAGTGATGTGTTTGCATTTTTCAGAAAACGTGACAGACAATCCTGTGGAAAGAGAAAGCATAAACTTTTCTCAGGTCATAATCAACCCTTTTGACTGCCAAGGGCTTTTGAATCTGCGGCATTAACAGCACCATTCATTTAAATACAAGCAATCGTACCATTGCGAGGTCCATCTGCAGTCTGTGTGCGACATGTGTTGTAACCTAATGGACACAAACGGAACGAACTCGTACTACGTGTATGGGGTAAAACTTCACTTCCCGGTACATATGCTTAATCTTTATGGGACCATATGGGATAGAATAGGTGGCTCATTAATCTTTAAAAATGTATAATTAAAAAAGCTAATTTGTATTGTATGAAATAAAATGGGAATCCCCCTCAAGCAAAATTTAAAGGTGTTATTGTAATAAAGCTGCAACATATTGCACATCAAATATTCATTAGAAGAAAATGTTAAGATTCAAAAAGTGTCTTTTTACGCCTGCATGCAAATTGTATTTTCAATGGTTTAGTTTAAACTTTGCTGTTGGTTTTGACTTGGAACTGAATCACATCTGTTTTGGTATCACTTAACGCCAAATTTAGCTTCTTAAAAACTGTAGGTAGTTAAATGTTAATAAATGTTTAGAAGTTTGTTCATCGGGCTCAAATTGTTATAATTAACCTAACTACTTTCCTTGTTTTCAAAACTAAAGTTAAATGCAGTCTACCTACATATTTACCAACATTTAATTGTATTTTGTCTGCTATCATACAAACTATCTAAAGACAGACCATTTTTTTTTTTCTTTAATAGCAAATTTCCCCTGGGGGTAAGACTTAAGCCCGAGACCATGATCACTTTTTGTTTTGAGGTTCTCAGATGCTAAAAACAATATTCGTTCAAATTTATATATATATATATATATATCAAAACATTAAATTCACAGATTAGGGCTACTGATATATATAATAAACAAAAAGCAAATAAACTTGAGTACCTTGGTAAAATCATTTTAATTACACTTACACGTGTTTCAGCTCTTAGGCCATGTTCACAGTGTTAGTTATAATACCTAACCTAATAAAACCTTTAAAACTAATCTTTATCAACAAGAGTAAAGATTTTCACATGTGATTATAAATCATATGATGAATTATTATCAGTGCAGGTTGTTAGGAGCACTTCTAATGTGTATTATTTGGTAGAAAATTAGGTTTTTTGTCTGGACTTGCATCGAGTTTAAAATGTTTTCTTTGTAAATTTGATAATTTTGATATACCTGTCCTTCTTTGATATCCATTTTGTACCCTTTATTTTGGATGTCAAGAATTGTCACAGAAAAAAAGATACAATGAGCATATCCAGGCTATAAAATCAATCAATAAGGCAAGTCAAAAGTAGGCATTTGCTGACCATATATAGTCAGCATTGGCATAGACGTATGGGCTGGTCTCGTTCCTTAATTGTCATTTTTTAGCCTATGAATTAGGTAGAAAATTTTGTTTAAAATGGATTAATGGCGTATTTTAATTTAAATATTGTTTTCTTTCAGATTAAAGAGTCGCATTGGCACACACACAGTGGACATAAATAAAAAGAGGCAAAATCAGTGCTGACCACGTGCAATTAACAAAGAATTAACCGATTCCATCAACTTTCAAGCAAGCCTGCCACCATTTAGTTTACCAGGGCCCTCCAACTAACGTTGCCACAGACTGGTTAACTCATTGAGAGTTGCACGACTGGTCAGTTTTGGTCGTGCGTGGGAATCGAACCCATGAACATCGTATCAACACCTGGCTCACGAACAACTCTGATATTATCCGTGAGCAAAAAACACGGATAATATCAGATAATAATTTACTTACAATGACGAGCTAAATAAACGAGACCGGACAGGAATAGAAGAGGGTTGGAACACAAACATAAATAAATAAATAAATAATGTCTTTGTTAACAAGCGTTCTTCAAAGTACAACTCTTGTCAACAATATACAATTATTACTGGCTAATATAATACAACACAAACAATACAAGTTAAATAAACATTTGCTTCACATATTTTTTGAAAGTACCATAACTTTTCTTCTTTATAGAAGGGGGAAGAGCATTTTATTTTTGTAGTTCAGAGTACTTAAAAGCCTTTTTCCCAGTTTCTAATCGCGCCCTTGGTAGGTGCAATAGGCAGTCCTGTCGAGTACTGTGCTTGTTAAATTAATGCCTAAAAGCCAAGTTCTTCCTGAGATATTCGGGCTTTCCGGTCTAAAGAATTTTGTGGACCAGTTGAACTGTTTGCAAATCACAACAATGCATAACGGACAACACTTTAGCACTAGTCCTGTAAACCAAATAACATCTATATGAGTCATACGCGCTTTTGTTGGGCGATACAGGCTGCCTACTTATAGAATGCAATTCTGTGTTCTTTCCTCTTAACAGCAGGGTTTAAGCTGCGGTCGCATTTGTCGCAAAATGTGACATGCACCACGAAAATGTGACAATATTTGGGCAGGCTGTCGCCTTATTGCTACAAAGACAAGTATTTTACAAAAATACAACACATCAAGACAGACATAGGAGGAAAGCCTGAAATGTGCTGTTTACAGTGATGACCAAATATAATACAGTTTGAAGCGAGCCAAACAAACTGACTGAGACTTCGTAAACAGCTGTGTAGTTGACGATTAGGCAAAAATGTGACGTAATGAAACAATTCTTTGGTGATGAAGCCAAGGGCAAACAGTGCTGCAACGTGAAGTGCAACAGTGAAGCCAACGGCAAAACTAAATTATTCTACATTTCTTCCTCTTCAAAATAACATATTATTAGCTTGTAAACGTTATTTTCTGATCCGACCAATTTGGTCAGATTGGCCATTCCACAAAAAACCAGAAACACCTGTTTTCATAAAATCATATAACCTGTCCACTCAATATTTCATTCTAAAAATCAATACCAACATAAAGCGCTACTCTTTAGCTGTGCATTGGTACCAACCACATCTTCCTGCGAAAAAAACTACCCGGGCAGGGTACTTTCAAAACTTATTGTGTTTTGCCATTGTCAGAGCGTCGGCTGCAGCAATTGCGTTGAGCCAAAACTTCATTCGATTTCTAATCGTCGTAAAAATTTTAAACAGCTGCTATACAGTTCATTTAAGTAATAAAATGAAAGTTCAGAATGTGATCTTTTTCATGATATATATATATTGATCACTCTTAATTTATTGTTATTGGTTTTTTAACATTACAAAATTTTCAGTCATATCCGACCAATTTGGTCGGTGGCCACTCTAGGCGACATAAAAATCCGACCAAATTGGTCGGATGGCCATGGCTAGGGTTAACACCGGTTTTTCTCTTCAAAGTGAAATGTAAGAGAAATTAAAATTATGTTTATATCCAAGACAAGACCAAAATAAAACGAAGTCAGAAAATACGCAATAAATTCTAAGTACACCATACTAGGATGCCAATATACAATATACGCCTAATTAGAATAATAAATTCCTGGGGTCGTAAATGTGTCCTTAGGAAGGCTATAGTCCTACTAGGATGCTTAATGTAATGCAGTTGACAAGAATAGACTATGATGAGGTCATAAATGTGTCGGGCATGAAGGTGCTACCCATCATTTAACTTTAGGACACGACTTCATGCAAGCCAAAATTCCTAACCTCAAACATAAACCATAACAAATTTAGTAACCTTATGAAATGAGGGATAAATCAATCAAACATACCTTTCCCAGCGGAAATTTCTTCAAAAAGCTCTCCGACTTGTTTGTTTCACCGAATACAAATCCGGAAGCAATTTTTACGTTTCCACCAGCATACTGAGCCGCAATCAGAGCTTTGAAAGCCCTGAAGTTTTCTGGATACGTGTATAATGTCTGAAACAGAAAGTTAATTTAATAATAACACTACAAAATAAAGTAAGTGTTGGCATTTGCAGACCATAAGACAACGGGATTCAACTTATACTATTCAATAACAATTGCAGAGAATTATACTCACACCAGTCGCCATAGTGAAGCTGGCCGGAAGAGAGAGCAAGTTTGCAGCACCGGCACCAGCACCCCGGAAAAAGTTTTAGACGTCAGGCTGCCAACAAGACGCCAACGCACAAACAAACACAAATGCACTCCTTATAGACTAATCGTTGCGCAATTAATTAATATTGATCAAGGAGTTATATAGGTAATACTGGAGGTAACACTGGTGAACAAAATTGCAAACAGATTTGTGCCAAATTTTGGCAAAGAACTACTCTTTCTTTAAAATACATGTTTTTGGTGGGGTTGATGTATTTATAAATAAATTATTGGGCACTACCCACCTCCAGGTTTTATGTTGTTTAGACAGAAGTTGCTGAAGATCTCCGTGTAGAAATCCTCTTGTCAAATTCCATACACATACACATACAAAACACACACGAATAAAACAATTACTAAAACGCCACTAATATTAACCCAACGTTTCGGGAAACAAAAAAAGTTTCCCGTTCTCTAGGGTCCTTGAGAAAAGTGTTTATTGCGCAACCGAGCCAAGCGCCCCGCCGGACCACGACTACAGGTGGGGCTCTTCGTTACCTCCCGTCACCGTTAACGAAGAGCCACCTGCAGTCATGGTCCGGCGCTCGGCTCGGTTGCGCAATAAACACTTTTCTCAAGGACCCTAGAGAACGGGAAACTTTTTTTGTTTCCCGAAACGTCGGGTTAATATTAGTGGCGTTTTAGTAATTGTTTTATTCGTGTGTGTTTTTTATGTGTTTGTGTATGGAATTTGACAAGAGGATTTATACACGGGGATCTTCAGCAACTTCTGACTAAACGCCATAAATCCTGGAGGTGGGTAGTGCCCAATATTTTTTTCTAAAGAACTACTCGCTGGAATCGAACTAGTCAACAAAGTGAATCATATTTAGTAAACAGAAATCAATATCTATTTTATAAAGGGCATATATCATCAAAGTTCGTAGAGCTTTCAGACCAGGTGTGCTTATTTACATAAGAGTAATGTTCGCAGCAAAGATGTCTTACGAAGGCGTCCAGCTGATTCATATATCAACAACATACCATAAAGCGTTCCCAACCTTAAGGGTATAATAATGGTACCATAGATTAAGAATACCACAACGGAGTATGTTTAATCTATGATGGTAATGGTAACTTTTAAGTTGTCACTGAACATGCAGAAAGAAAATTTAAACCCTTGATCGATTAATCTAATAATGCAAATAAATCAAAACAGTATATTAGTTTCATCAAATAAAAGCTTATCACAGAATGTAAGAAATTAAACAATGTTCATTCTAATTACACTGATGAGGAAAATATGGTACTCGTACGATAAATATCGTGTTTCTTGCAACACTGCAGATTGGACTGGTGATCACATGAACTTCCAGCTGTTTTTACGAGGTCTCTTCTGGTTAAGTAGAAAACCTTAAATAGATCGACTCAGCACACCTGGTCTGAAAGCTCTCCGTACCTTGATATATTATCAGTTTTTAATGTTAATTCTGGACACAAACGACGATTTTAACCATACGATGGTTTTCAGATGGATGACTCATTGGATGGTTTCTCATTGATAGTTTCTGGGTAATGTCGATTGCCAAGCTTCCCGCGTTGAGGTTCGGGGGGTTCACCTGTGCAGTGGACAGGGGTTCAGATGATGTTTCGCCTGATTCATTTGATGGTTTCTCGTTGGTAGTGTGGGAGCTGCCTGCGCTGCTGTGCGGTGCGTAGGATTCAGGTGGAACAGCTTTACACGGGTGTATTTTAGATGTTTCGCATGAATGAATAGTTGTTTGTTTGATTGCATGTTGGCTTCAACTTATTATGTAATCTACTCCGATTAAACTGTTTTAATTCCACTAACATTTAATTTATTTTGTAACCAATTTTAATTCACATTAAATCTTGCAATATCTTTCGTAACTTTATAAAATGCATTTGTTACACTTTCATGTTTTTTAAACACGTTTGTAAACGGAGAACACATATAACTATTTCAATTAATTCTCCGTAACATTAGAAATGCACATGTACGAATTAATTTGTAAAAATCTTTCATCCACAAATGAAAAATTATGGAACGGATGGTTTTACAAGTAGACTTATATGTATAAATAAATAGATGTCAAGAGATATGGTTCACCTGCAGATGAACAGATGATTTATCCAGATGAAAATTAAAGTCCCCATTGGATGAATCGGTTGGCACTGAATTCCAATTACTATAGTCTGGGGTTCCGCAAGGATCAAATTTAGGTCCCAGA
Source organism: Allygus modestus (assembly GCA_963675035.1). Taxonomy (NCBI): domain Eukaryota; kingdom Metazoa; phylum Arthropoda; class Insecta; order Hemiptera; family Cicadellidae; genus Allygus; species Allygus modestus. Next base: position 30,156,523 of record OY776117.1, read on the forward strand.
TTGTTCACAATTATGGTAAATTACTTGTGTAAGTATGTTGTGTCAGTCAAGGCTTTGCTGTTCGCAGATGATTTGAAGTTATTAAAACACATACGCAACCATAATTGCACCGTTAGTTTGTAAAACAATAATTTAAACAATACATATAGGTGGAGTATTTTGATAATTACATGTCCTTTAATGTTCAGAAGTGCCACGCTATGACATTTTTTTAAAATCCAGTAACAAGATGTTAAGGAATTATTATTTAAATGGGGAATTACTTTCAAGAGTAGAGATGACGAGGGATTTAAGTGTTTAAATTGATTGTAACTTGTCGTTTAGTGCTCATATTGAAAATTGCATATCTTCTCTGTAAGTCGTATGATAGGGATTTTTTATTCGATAAGGTATAAATTTTAAAAATTTAAGAACTTTAACTCTGCTGTATATTTGTCCTTATTCGTCAGGTTGAGGCTTGAGAGCGCTGCCATTGTGCGGAATCCGATACACGTTACATATAAAGATACCATATAAAGAGTGCAAAAACGCTTTCTCAGATATTTATATTTTAAATGTTTTAATGTTTTTTATACATATTTAATTCCATACAGCGAATTGCTGCAGATGTTTGGGTTTAAGAGTCTAGGCCTGAGGAGGGAAGTTGTGGAACAAGTGTTTCTCCGTGGCCTGGTGTGGGGTTAGTTGGATGACGCTGACAGCCTGAGGGCTCTTTAATTGCTATCCGGGTAACTATAACTTCAATAGTATTATGAGCATACTTCTGTTTTGCTTGCTATTACATACACAGACTGACCGGCGCATATGCGCCTTCCCATCTGTCACGGATGATGAGATAATAATGTAATGATTTTAGGTGGGGGATATATGGACATATTTTATGACTCGCCTAATGTTTTTAGAAATGAGTATTATTTTACTAAGGGATCTTATATTATGTTGTTGTTTTGTTTATTATTAGTAACTTTACAGCGGAGTTGGGTTGTTAAGGTCGCAATGACAGTATGACAAGCAATGAGTATGAGTATTAACTAAATTATTGCATTGTTTCAGCTTTTTTAACAGTGTAGCATTATGATCCCTCTTGTTACAATTTCTGTTTTAACTTTGTGTTCACAAAGAATATTTTTTTTAAATTGTTTGTATATTTTACATTTAAGTTTGTTTGTGTAGGTTAAGTTTGTCACCAGTGTTTGTGACGAAAGATATGTGGTGTGCGAGAACTTGAATTTGCCACACTCAACCCAGGAAATTTCATTCAAATTATAAGCCAGCCAAACGTTGATAGCAGCAACATTAAATAAGAAAAATAAGATTATTAAGTAGGATGTTTACTGTTTTATATAAAACATTTACCAATTGTTGTATATTTAATTTTATGTACCTATGTAATCTACCTGTTTAAGATTATGTTTACAATTCAAATTAATAAATAACATTAGTTCAGAATTGAAAATTTTTTACTTAGAAACTATAAAGTAATAAGCAGTTTTATTCTAAGTTCAGAAAAATAATCAGTGCTGATCAGGAATATCATCAGAACTGATCAGTTCTGAAATTAGGAACTGGTGCATTTCCTGATCCGTCCTGATCAGGAATGGCATCAGAACTGATCAGTCCTGAACAGGATAAGGATCAGAACTGATCAGACCTGATCAGGAATGGCATCAGAACTGATCAGGAATGGCATCAGAACTGATCAGTCCTGATCAGGAAATGCACCAATTCCTGATTTCAGAACTGATCAGTTCTGATTATTTTTTTGATCAGACCTGATCGAAAATTTTCAAGGGGGAAGGACATTGTAATTTACTTAACTGCCTCAATGTAATTGGGTTTATGCCTGTATTGAAGCATGTAATAAATAAAATAAATTTATGACTAATTTATTAAAAACGTAAATCCACCCTCTTGTTAAACTACTGTTTGAATGGTCATAAAAACATATTATACATTTATTCCATCCTTTGCTACATCTAATTCAGCTGAGCTGTATATGTCTCATGTCGGCAAGAAAATTATACCTTTTTAGGTCATATCACTTCGACTATATTAAGGTCGTATATCGAACTAGTCGTAGAGACTAGGTCCGAATATTGATTTCAGAGGGGGTGAGATTTAGAAATACTTGAATAGTAAATTGGGTCGATTACAAGCCACTCAGAAAGTTTTGATTTAAACGCACTATCCCTCTTAGTCCAACGATGGGGAATGGTTGGGATGGTTAGAAGTGGTTGGGTAATGGTCGGTTGGCAAATCCAACCATAGGAGACGTTGTGCGAACGAACCAATCGTTGGGTAACCTGCGTTGGCAAATCCAACCATAGCAGACGTTGGGCCATCAAAAGCTATTGTTGGCAAATTATACTATATTATATATAATATATATATATATATATATATATATATATTATATATTAATTATATATTATATTATACCGTATTAACATCATGTATTGTATTATTATAATTATATTAAATATATATTAATTTGTTCGTAGTTTAGTTTATCATATTTCATAGCAAGAATAGACACATAAATCAAAAGAACTAAATTACATTATTCCAACTTGTATTACTCTTATAACAGTGATTTGCGCAAGTAGATTAATTTATAGAAGAATCGAAGGAAAGTATTGTCCTAGTCGTGTAGGTGTAAACTATTGGTAATTTTTATATCCTAGTCCTTCCATACACTTTCGTGAGTCATAGCGGCCGTGGGTGTTAAGGCGTGTGTACAGTATGTCAAAGGTCGTAGGTTCAAGATTCGAAGAGGACACAAAATTGTTGCTATTAAAATCCTTTAAAAAAAATTATATTAATGGTTTACTAAACCAATTAAATTGGAAATCGGGTTAAAAAATAACCATTTAAATCAAAAATAACCATTTAAATAAAAAATAATAAACTGTTGGCATTTGGTTGTGTATTGATTGGCATTTGGTTGGAAAATACAACGTAGGCCCAACGGTGCGCCAACGGGTATTTCTTACCGTTGGCCAACGAACTGTGCCAACTATTTCCCAACGTTTACCCAACGATTTGTGCTACTAGGGACCATAAAAACAGTAGCATTCGAAAAAACACAGGGGTTTTACCTAAAGTTTTACCTAAATAGGCAGCGCCGTATTTAGGAGCTATGATCCCCTAGGCGCAGCCGGTAGTGCGGCTAGGTCAACAAGATTCTTTTTAGCGAATTTCCCCTATAGGGAAGAAGCTATTATAGGGCCGTGGCGATGATAACGTTTCGTTTTGAGGTCCCCAGACCCCAAAAACACCGTTTGTTCGAAACTGTATATATATATATGTCTGTAGGCACGATAACTCTCGTAAAAATGATCTGATTTTGATGAAATTTGGTATAAACGTGTAAAGCAACATTTATGACTTTAAGTTCGAAAACCAGCCAGATCGCTCTATCCAAAGGGGTCTTTTGGGGGGTTTTGTACCCCTGAAATGGGTTTTTTTAATTTTTTACATATAATTTTTATAAATAGTCAAATATTAGTTTTTACCATTGGATTCAGCTTAAAAAAACACACAATTTGGTATTTTGATCATTCCTCTACGTCAATTGGTTACCGAGATATTGAAAGTCCTAAACACAGTACGTTGTCTAATGTTATTCTTATGGAGGAAAAGAAAAATTTTATGTCTCGCTTATTTATGAACGTATATTGACGAAACTTGGTATAAGGCTTCATATGGTTGTGGTTTATTGATATTTGCTCAAAAAAGCTTTTGCCAAAGGCTCCGGTAGCAGCAAACCTGCGTACTCAGCCCCATGTTATTCTTATGGGGAATAATTAAATTCTATGTCTCCCTTAATTATGAAAATAAATGAATAACAACTGGTATACGACTTCACCTTACTGAGATATATTGATATTAGCATAAAAACACATTTTTTGTGCTCCTTGTTGCAGCAAACCTGCGTACTCAGCCCCAATGTTATTCTTATGGAGAATAATTAAAACAGTATATACCGCTTATTTGTACCGCTATATTTTTATGAAACTTGGTAAGTGGCTTTATGTAATCTTAGGACATTTATATCTCCATTGGAAATTCGCTGAGTATGCAGGTTTGCTGCGACGGGTGTATTCTTGTTTGAGGCTTTTATGTGTGGGATTCGTGTTGTGCGGGTTCCTAGACCAATGTATGTATCCTATGCTTAAATCCGGCTCTGGTTGTAGATATACATCTTCAGGCAGTTTGCTTAAAAATCTAAGACCCATTAATTCTATCTGGCGGATTTAGTTTTTTTCAGCCTAGCAAATGGTACATTAATTATATTAGCGAATTTCCCCTATAGGGAATTAGCGAATTTCCCCTATAGGGAAGAAGCTATTACCGTAGTCGGCATGGTAAGACCTAGGCCCGGGACCATGATAACTTTTCGTTTTGAGGTCCCCAGACCCCAAAAACACCATTCGTTCGATACTGTATATATATATATATATATATATATATCTATATATATATATATATATATATATATATATATATATATATATATGTGTCCGTGAGCACGATAACTCTCGTAAAAATGATCCGATTTTAACGAAATTTGGTATAAATATGTAAAGCAGCATTTATGACTTTAAGTTCGAAAACCAGACAGATCGACCTATCCGAAGGGGTATTTTGGGGGGGTTTTGTACCCCAAAAATGGGTTTTTTGAATTTTTTACATATAATTTTTGAAAAAGTCAAATTTTAGTTTTGACCATTCGATTCAGCTTAAAAAAACACACAATTTGGTATTTCGATCATTGCTCTACGTCAATTGGTTACCGAGATATTGAAAGTGCTAAACACAGTACGTTGTCTAATGTTATTCTTATGGAGGAAAAGAAAATTTTTTTATCTCGCTTATGTATGAACGTATATTGACGAAACTTGGTATACAGCTTCATCTCGTTGAGGTCTATTGATATTTGCTCCAAAAAATTGTTTTTGCATGATTCTCCTGTAGCAGCAAACCTGCGTACTCAGCCCCCATGTTATTCTTATGGATAATAATTAAATGCTCTGTCTCCCTTAATTATGAACTAAATGAATAAAAACTGGTATACGACTTCACCTAGTTGAGTTACATTGACATTAGCATAAAAACCCATTTTTTGTGTTCCTTGTTGCAGCAAACCTGCGTACTCAGCCCCAATGTTATTCTTATGGAGAATAATTAAAATTGTATATATCGCTTATTTGTGAATATATTTTTATGAAACTTGGTAAGTGGCTTTATGTAGTATTAAGACATTTATATCTCCATTGGAAATTCGCTGAGTATGCAGGTTTGCTGCGACGGGGGTATTTTTATTCCTTGTGTTGAAACCACGTACATCAGCTCTAACCATATAGGAGTCAATATTCTTAAAACTAGATAGCAAAATATTAAATATCTATAAAATAACAGCAATTAAAATATTTAAATTATTGATAAAATTTAGGCCGACAATGATCTTGCGTATTTACTTTTGCCATGATCCTTAAAACCTTGTTTTGAAGTACTGAAGTATCTATAGTCAATGCTAGGATTTATGAATGTTAGGGCTGATTCCCCAAAACATTATTCCATATCTAGACCCGGCTGGAAAGGTACAAAATATGCTGTTTTTGTTTATAATCGTTGAAGAGAGACATTTTGGTCTAATGTAACCCCAACAAATGTTATCTCTAAACTAGGTCTAGGGTATTTATTTTTTATTACTAAAAATAACTGAGTTTTAGCGAATTTCCCCTATAGGGAAGAAGCTATTACCGTAGTCGGCATGGTAAGACCTAGGCCCGGGACCATGATAACTTTTCGTTTTGAGGTCCCCAGACCCCAAAAACACCATTCGTTCGATACTGTATATATATATATATATATATGTGTCCGTGAGCACGATAACTCTCGTAAAAATGATCCGATTTTGATGAAATTTGGTATAAACGTGTAAAGCAACATTTATGACTTTAAGTTCGAAAACCAGCCAGATCGCTCTACCTGAAGGGGTATTTTGGGGGGGTTTTGTACCCCAAAAATGGGTTTTTCGAATTTTTCACATATAATTTTTGAAATATTCAAATTTTAGTTTTCACCATTGGATTCAGCTTAAAAAAACACACAATTTGGTATTTTGATCATTTCTCTACGTCAATTGGTTACCGAGATATTGAAAGTGCTAAACACAGTACGTTGTCTAATGTTATTCTTATGGAGGAAAAGAAAAATTTTATATCTCGCCTATTTATCAACGTATACTGACGAAACTTGGTATACGGCTTCATCTGGTTGTGGACCATTGATATTTGCTCAAAAAGACAATTTTTTACCCAAGGCTCCCGTAGCAGCAAACCTGCGTACTCAGCCCCATGTTATTCTTATGGAGAATAAGTAACGTGTTATCTGCCTTCATTATGAAAATAAATTAATGAAATTTGGTATGTCGCTTTACCTAGATGAGTTGTATTGATATTTGTATAAAACCCCATTTTTTGTGTTCCTTGCTTCAGCAAACCTGCATACTCAGCTGCCATGTTATTCTTATGGAGAATAATTAAAATGTCATAAATCGTTTATTTATGAATGTATATTGATGAAACTTGGTATGTGGCTTTATGTGGTATTAATATACATATATATGCATTGGAAATTCGCTGAGTACGCAGGTTTGCTGCTACGGGGGTATTTCTTCATTCATTAAACAATTTTTCTGAGTCAGTCGTAAGAGAGTGAGTGACCTTTGACATATGCTTAAGCAGCTGAATATATTTATAGAAGGACGGTAAGGTGTTTTTATAAGTTTTTTTTAGGTAAGAGGCAGAAGGGCAAGTCATTGATAACAATCAATAATTGAAACGGGATCCAATAACAGAGTCCTGGAGTACTCCGCGTAATTTGCTTATGACAACAGTACAACATTCTTTCCTTCACCCCGTATCACCTCTCTTCGGTTAGAGGGATATGAACGTAAACAAAATTGAATAGCTGCACTTTTTAAGCCATAAAATTCTAACTATTATGCCTGAGAGTAAATGAGTGGGTGGGCTACACATGCGGTGGTATATGTTATTGATTGATGTCTAGTTGCTAGCTTTGTCTTCGTTTCCCTGCCCCTAGTTGGTCTGGATTGCAAAAATCATTCAGTAATCAACAGCGACTCTCAAGAAACGAGGTAGTGAGGTAGAGAGAGATGACAGATACATATGGCTGTGGTATTAACAAGAACTTGCCGTGATGTCAAAACATCTCGCAGTTAATTGTGTTGTAGATTTCTGTAAATTTAAGGAGTGAAAATGGGAAAATTGCTTTAGTTTAGTTGTGTTCGAGAACCCACGAAAATGGGCTCTCAACTATTAGAAATCCTCCGTCAAGGAATATGGGCTTCCTTGACGGGTGGATGGTTTTATGATCCTCATCAGGATATGTTCCACAACACATTCCATCTTTATATCTGGCTGTTCCTTCTTTGTCTGCCGTTCACAATTTTTGTCGTAAGTAGTGAATACTTGTTGTCAATTTCTATTATTTTTTTTTGAATCACTGTGGATAGTTTCTTTGCGATTTAAATCGTGTGTTGCATTTGCACTAAGATGTAGGTCACTCTCCCCTAGGGCCAAGTAGCTTTTTTAACTTAGGTAATTCGTCTTCATTCCCCTAGGTTTTTGAGCTTAGTTGGCTAGTTTTTCCAGAATTTTAAATATGAGTAAGTGTGATAATTATTTTACACAATAGACAATTTTCTGTACATTTATCTATACTTCATATTCTATATTTAGTAAATAACAAATATTTTTGTCATTAAAATTTGGCTAAAAGGGAGAAAGTATGTGTCAGTTTCCTGACACTGTTTATTTTAATAAAGATGTAATACTAAAATATGTCAACACCACCTGTATGCATCACCTGGGTGTTATTTTATCCCTGAGACAATGCCGTCACGCATTTGCTTTGCTTGATCTTATTGATGGTACACTTTCATAAGCCTTTCATAAATATTTTATATTTTAAGTATTATTATAGGGTGAGGTGGGGTAATTCTAGGACAGAAACAGTGGGACAAAACAGGGACAGCATATTATTTATAAGTTATAATTTTGTTATGTTTTATGTTTTACCGGTACATATTTTAGCAGCCAAACGTAGCCTAACTTAATATTTGATAATTATGGAACCATAAAGGAAACAATATCTTACGTAGCCTATATCAATGTTTAAAAAAAATCTTTTGTAATACCTACTACATTTTTGCCCCGAAAAACTTTTGTTTTTGTCAAGATAATTTTCCCTGTCCTTAAACTAATCATGTTGCCATCCATATTATTTTTATATGGGAAGATCTAGGGGCCTATTAGACAATTTATTAACCTATAAATTGATGTTTAGCCTAAATTAAATTTATACCTATAATAGGGAAAATGATATTGAATAAAACACAAATGGGGTAAATATGGACCATTTTTTGGCCAATTTCGTGACATGCGTACCTAGGGCAATTTCAGGTAGGCCTATTATAGTGTTGGGTACTGAACCACTGACTCCTGCATTTTAGATTCTATAAATTTACAGAAATGATCCTACGCCCATTTTTGTAAATTCAAATGATTGTATATTTGTCAGATTAAAAAACTACTGTACAGCAAGAAGACACAGACTGACTTTAGATAAACTGCTGTAGTTCAAGAAACATATTTAGATGACCAAGCAACAATTAATAATGTTGTCTCAAGTCAGTTGATAGTTAAAATATTAGAGGCCCCTAATGAAATCTGCGCTGGAGATAGACTTTAGTATGAATTATCTTCTCCAGTGGACATTAATGAAAACTGTACCTGTCACTGAATGGTGGTCAGTGAGTGTAAAGTGAACATATTAGTAAACTTAATTAGAAAAACCATGAACATATACTTCTTTTGATTTGTATACAATAGTGTAGGCTATGTTATTTTGGCAAACTTAATATTGAACTTAAATACTGCAGTACTAGTTTCCTGTGCGTGTTAAATTTGACGTTTATTGAAGACAATTGTTATATACCTCCATTTTGTTCATCCATTACATAGTGTTCCTATATTATTGAGTATGAGTCTTTATTTTTTGTATCAGTGGGAGATTGACTAGTGTTAATGAGTTATAATTCAACTCAACTTTTTTCAGAACAAAACTGGCAAACTGTATAAAAAAAATAATCAATAGAAATGCATCTCCCTGCCCAATTTTTTTGAAAGTGAATTCAGGGGTGCAGAATGTCTGATCTGGTAAGCCAGATTTGGGGGAAATTTTGGAACAACTACCGGTAACAAAATAAATTTAAAAGTCACAAATTAATTTCCCGTAAAATTAAAAATCTTAGACAACACAACAACGGCGTTGGGTAAACAATTTACAACAAAGTATAATTCCATCGTCATTGGTCAAGTTGACAAGTCTAATAATAGATTACAGCATATATTATCTAGTATTAAATATTCAAATATAATTTGTATGGTATCACGGTTAAATTAGACAACTAAACTGTGTTTATTTCCCTCCAAAGTTAGTCGAAAATCAGATGAATCACACCATCCGAAGGGGGGTTTTTGGGGGGTTTTGTACCCCAAAAATGTGTTTTTTGGGGTTTTCACATGTAATTTTAATTTAAATCAAATTTTAATTTATACCATTGAATTCAGCTTAAAAAAACAAACAATTTGGTATTTTGATCATTGCTCTACATTAATTGGTTACCGAGATATTGAAAGTGCTAAACACAGTACGTTGTCTAATGTTATTCTTGTGGAGAAAAAGGAAAATTTTATATCCTGCTTATTTGTGAACATAAACTGACGAAACTTGGTATATGGCTTCATCTGGTTGTCGTTTATTATTGTTTGCACGAAAAAACCAATTTTTCGCATATGGTTCCCGCAGCAGCAAACCTAGTACTTGGTTCCGATATTATTCTTCTGGAAGATAATTAAAATGTTATATATTGCTTCTTTATGAATGTATATGGATGAAACTTGGTATGCAACTTCACTTCCTCATTGATTACTCAACCCTTCTTAATAGCTGCAGGAACATTAAGTAGGGATTGAAAAGATGGGCAAAAACAAGATATTGTGATTCCTTTCATTTCAATTATTTGTTGCTGTTTCAAATTCATGTTTTACCAACCTTCTTCTTTCCTCACTTTCTGTTTCATTTGTCAATCGACATTTTGACAGTGAATTAACTTAATTGACAGCCCACAGTGGCTGTAAGGTAGGTCTAGTTACTTTCAATTTATTGAATTTATTGTTGTATTTTTTTAAGTGTCTTTCTTTGAACAGTGTTAAGTATACATATATTTTACTAAGACCAAACTATTTTAGGGGCTCTTATGATAGTTAGGTATAATTGAGCTCCTAAAAATGCACCATTTCCTAACATATAGATAACGGATATTCTTGCAATTGAAAGTCCAACGCCCATCACCAATCCTTATTCTTAAAACTGTAATTTATAGGCCTCTTTAGTTTATTAATTTATAGAAGTGGGACAGAAAATAAAAATGAGTGTGCTATTGTGATCAAAGCATTATGTGGCACAGAGGTACCGGCTTTTTTATTAAATTTAGGGCACTATTTCAATACCTACGACCTATTTACATAGAGCAAAAATTCAAGATGAAAAATTATTTGTGTTTAAGAGGACATTGGAGTTTTGCAGGTATTACTGGTCAAGTATACGTTTGGGTGAATTTCTCATCTAGATGAAAAAGATATTGCGCCGCCAACGATGTAACACACCTAGTGCTGATCTAAACAATACCGACTTGGGCCCGGCTTGGATTATCGTCTTAAATTATACTATAGGCCTAGGGGCTGGGTATGCGAGTGAAACAGCGTGGCCACTAGAATTATACGTCTAAATAACACATTTATTGATCCTTAAAACATGGTATTGTTACAAATAATACACAAATAAGAAAAATCTTAATAATTAAGTTAGGCCTAATATAAAATAGTTCTTAGTATGTAAGCTCAAAAGAACAATAAGTTGGGTTCCGAAGTTAACATCAGTTCGGGAACCTACACAATTCTTGTTTTTTTACACTCGAGCAGTAGGTTAAGGTCGTGTACTTATTTAATGGAGAGCATTCACGTGTCATTTATAGAAAATATTCTTTCTATAACTGTGTGTACACTGTCATTCAAAATGTTAATGTCGAGATGTATTTCACGCTGAAATATTTTTTTTGATTTCCTAGTATAGTAGTTCAGGTTGTTTATTTAACAATACAAACTGGTTTTTGTTATTAAAATGCTCACTTAAAATCGATGTCAAAGACCTACTTGACTTTATACCAAGTTGAGGATGTTCTACCTATATATTTAATTCTTAGAAAGTGGAAAAATTGTAAAAGTGGAATTTTCCCCACCCAAAAAGTGCCTTAAAAACTCTAAAATGTTAACTGTTAGCTCTTAGCAATTTTTCTGCGTGTTTTTCATCAAGAACTTTAATTCAAGTATGTTGCCGAGTAGTGTCCAACTACAGGAAGTGGCTCATAATTTATGTCAGTCACTCAGTCTGTGAACCCGCCTAGCTTTATACAAGTAAATTAAAATATGACATATTTAAAATGAAATATTCCCCACTGTAATCATTTTTTTAAATTTTGTTTAAGGGCTACTTTCAAGAAAATTCAATCACCCAAATTTAATTTTAAATTGTTACTATGGATCTGATTGGTTAATGGTGTGTTGCAGTATGTGTCGAGCGTGTACGTGTGGGCCGCCTACTGTGTGGTGGTGGGGGTGTTCTTCACGGTGCTCAAGTGTGTCAACCTCTCGCTCCACCACATGTACGACACTTCCGAGTGCATTGTGGAGGCGGAGGATGATCGTACCGAGGCGGAACGGAGGAGACAGCCTGTCGGCAATAACAGGTAACTTCAGTTTGTACGCAGAGAAGATAACAATATGTATATTTTTTAATGCTAGACTTTTGTTAAAAAACTATTCTATATTGATGATTGGAACAAGATTGGATCACATTCATAACTCTTTCAACTAATTTGAAATTGTTATTCTTCTAGTTACTTTTCTAAAAAGCCTACTAAAACATAAATATTATCACATTGGATATAATATTATTGCCATATACCTCCTGTTTCTTCCATCAGTTAGAATAACTTGTAAACTAAATTATTCAAGAATTTAACTTATAAGTACAGTAGAAGGCCCCTCTTAACTGCCTTCCATGGGACCGAGCCCTGGGTCGGATAACTAAAAGGCATCTCGCTAGCCTAACGGTTAGCATCTTAGACTTCGGTTCAAGGGGTCACGGGATCAAATCCCGGGGTATCCACAAACATTTGAGGGGTTTGGACCGCTTTCCCTAAAAGCGTATATGTACTCTATTAACAAAAATGCCGTTGGCATTGAAAAAAAGGCGGTTAAAACAAATAACCTCTGGGTATTGGCATATTAACCCCTTAACTGCCAATATATTTGACCTTACTGGAAGCCCCACTGCCAGGTTTTTTTCCAAGAAGTCGTTCACAATACCCAGTTCTGAGCTCGGCAGGTCTACCTTATTATCTCTTCCTCATCTTCATTATTATCTGCCATTATATTCACAAGCAGTAAATATAGTGCAACACATCAGATTCATGTGATACACTAGGCTACAACGAGCGAAATACGAGAATCGCAGCCGCGACCGCGACTGATGCACGCAAGTAGCTTAGTAAAAAGTACCAAAAACACCCGTCAGGTAGCAGGAGTAGACGCGCAGAAGTGTACTGCATTATCCTAGTTTGAGGAATCACCACCAGAGCTAAGCACAATACCGTACGACGACGTAGCAGACAGATAATCAGCTGACCAGCGCAGAACGTGATATCACGGGCGTGGCAGTTATACGGCGACGCGCAGTTGCCCATCATATCACGTTCGCGGCAGTTAAGGGGTTAAGAGTCAATACCACCAAATGGGATGATTTAGGTTAAGGAAATTTTGTAAAATTAAAATTGTTAAATTGTTTTTTACTATTGATTGTTTAGTCTCAAACATTGTTGGGAATACTCAATGCTGCAGCAGAGCACAATTTTAATTTTTCATATGAAAAAAACAAACATTTTCAGTACCAACACAGGGATCGGTCACACTCACTAAACCTCCCACAAAAAATGAGTTTAAGACATTTTATGTAGTGATGTGACGAGTAGAGTTGATGAGTTGAGTTAATCCGAGTCAAGGCCGGACTCGAGTCAATTTTTTTTTTTACTCGAGTACAACACGAACTCATACGGAAAATGCCAAACCTACTTGGAACTTACCGACTCGCAAAACTTCAACGCTATTGGCTGGAAGCGAGTCGATACAAACTCATATGGAGAATGCTGAACCGACACGAACTCGGAACGATCCGACTCTCAAAACTGCAACGCTATTGGCTGGAAGCGAGTAAACAACTCGACACAAACTCAAACGAGGAGTGCTGAACCTACTAGCTATGGATCAAGTCGAGTCTGACTCAACTCGCAACTCGAGTTGGCGGCAGTTCACGAGTCGAGCCACGAAAATACTCGACATGTCATATCATTAATTTTATGCAAACAACTGACAGAATGTTTTATTAAATAAACAATAACAAAAAATAGCGTGTATTTATTTCCTGATTCGAAAATTTTAACCTTTAAAAATTGGAAAATGGTGTTGTAGTTGGAAGTGTATCATAATTTGGTACCTAATACGTAAAAATTTATTCATTGGAAAATATTTTTAAATAATGATTTTACCATTGTGAGATGTTAATACATTTTATCATCAGTTTTATATAAATATATATTTAAATAAAAATATATTATCGTCGTTTAGTTAGTATTTTTATCCTGTGACCGGCCTGAAGCAGACCTGGCCGGCGGGTAACAACAGTGACCGTTTGGTAAACTCACGTGACTTATACAACTAAAAGGGAAGTCCAAGGTAACATAATACGTCTAAAAGACAATAAAACTTATTCATTACTATAAAATATGAAACTTTATATTAAAGTTATAGATTTCCGCTTATTCATTACTATAAAATATGAAACTTTATATTAAAGTTATAGATTTCCTGAAATATCTACAAAACCAGGAAGGAATTATATCGTACCTCAATTCACAAACAGTACGGTCACACTTATAAATCTTAACATGTTATTCTTTTATGAAAAAGCTAAATATATCATAACAAGTTAACAAGACCTAAACACAACCTCAAAATGTGGTTAGCCTACAGAGCTTAACTGAACGACTATTAGAAATAATGTCTTGAATATACAGATCGGTCACACTTAGCAGTACCGGTCACGTGAGAGATCGCTAAAAATTCGCTAAAAGTAATACAAGTTTTTATAAGTAAAGGTAACGCTCTCTTATAATGTGATTAATGTGAGGCAGTTAATAGTTTATCCGCTAGTTTCAGCAGCTATTTATTTCGTATTTACGTCTGCCAGCTGTGTTCTTTTCAGTTTATGATATTAAATACCCCCGTCATAACAAACCTGCGGACTCAGCTAATTTCCATTGTACCTCACTCACTGCATAGGCAACTTACCGAGTTATTTTTTGTTATTTTTTTGTACCTCTAATATAATTAAGAACGATTTATCCTATGAACTAAAATTAACTTAAAGAAAAGTAGATATTTTCCTATATGTCTGAGTCCCCAGGGCTATTTATTTAATATTTTGTGATGAAATTTTGGTTAGGACTTAACGGCAGAAACTTTCATCTACCGTTTCTGAGTTCGGTCATCCCATTACGCGAATATTTGAGCGTACTCCTAGTTAAACATTTGTTCTTCAAGTTTATTAGTTTTATCACTAAAACCAGTACATTGCAATGGCTTTAAAATTTAATAAATTAAAAAATAATGTTGTGGTTACAATGTAATATGAAGACAAAACAATTGTCGTCTTATCTATTCTTCACAGATCTACCACGATCTTTAGAAAGTATTATCTACATTTATCTCCAATTTCACTAGGAGCTCCTCACTGATCCTTACCGGTGGAGGGTTAAGGTGAATTTATTAATTATAAAATTCATTTAGATGAAGGACCGTATATTGTTCAAATCAAGAATGATTTTATGATATAAAATCTATGTTTACAACTCACCACCATTCATATATGTGCTATAATGAAATATATAAAAACACTAGTTTATTACAATGATTACAAGTTATATTTTCGCACATTTTCATGAAAGTTATAAAACATAATTTATAAAGTTGCAAAAAGAAATTGTAAGTACATGACAAAAAACAACAAGATAGAATAAAAACATTGAGAATAAACAAAATAACAACATACAGAAATCATATGTTATTAAAATCAGCTGCATGTATTTTTACAGCCAGTTTCATTTGATTGTCTATTTATAATAATAAATCAATTGTTCATCATAAATATTGACCAACCGGTACTGTTTGAAGAGTACTCAAGCAGCTCATTTAATGAATTTCTGTGATCTGAAAGTTCAGTTTTATAGTTTGGTGTTAATTTTACTATGAAAGATAATTTGTTTCCAAATTTATTTTTTCTGTTTGTTTCATTTTAGTTTTATGCTTTACTAGACTGTAGAATAATTTGTCTACCAATGAAACAATTTTGAAACTCAATATGTTAACATTGTTATTTATTCTACATTAGTGACATAATTTCACGGTCACGTAGCACTTAACCAAATCCTTTTATCAGTTGATTGTAAAAACGTATAGACTGTAATCTTGAACAAATTCGATATAACCTCACTGATAAGAATAGTTAATTGTGCGTGTGTATGACGCATTACTGATGAATAATACAAAAGCTATCAGAATTTCTTTATTTCATAAATATCAAGTTAGAAAGAGCGTCACAGTCACAATTAATAAACTAGATACAATTTTTTAAGCATTTACAAAAATTTCACAAGTGATATAAAATAATATTGGTCTTGGTGTCCACTCCATCTCATAAGGTCTTCAATGCTGGAGAAGGGGTGCTTATGTAGCCATCTGGTGAACATCTTCAAACTGAAACTCAAAAGTATCATATTCATTTAAGTACAGTTGAAAAGAACAGATTGGTGTCAATGCGTTTTTAATATCAAACAAGATACATAATCATATGGTTCTATTATTGCTTTTTTGTACCCTTATTGTAGAGACTACTTACATCAGTATTATTTTCAAAAAAACAATTCTGTTTAAAAAAACCTTTTGAATGTAGTATAAAGGCTTATCAATCTTAAAAAACACAAGTTTTTTTTCTTAAATGAATGAAGGGTAGTGTCGCCTCTGTTTTCAGTGGGCAAAAATTATAAAATTGAATATTTAGATTCTCAAAAAGAATTAAATTTTGCTGAGAAAAAGTGTTTTTCTGTTCCTTGTGTCATAAGAATGGTTGGCCCCAAGTATGCCAAAACTATCTATGTCCATTTTAACTAAAGGAACCTGTTCAAAAATATTCTAAAAAAAAAACATAATGCCTAGTCATGTGCTTGATACTGTCGAGTGTTTAGAAGTTTATTGACAAGGTTTAGTTGGTGACAAGGTTTACTCCTCAGGTGGTGAATCTTGCTTGTATTTTTATTCCGTATATGTGTTATATTTAGGCTCTATAAACTAAGGCTAAATTTCAAACCAAAACGAATTTTTTAACTGAGTTTCCTGACTTGAGGAGAGCAAATTTCCATAATTAAAACCTTTAAAACTATATACTATGTTGAAATGAGCATGTACACTTATTTGTTGTAGGGCTATTACGAAAACTGGATAAAATGTATTTTTCTGTTCTGATCTGCCTGGTTCTAATCACCTGCAATGGCATGATGGTAGTGTTGAGTAATAGGAGGTTTGATCTGGGGATGGGATGTTACAAACCATTTAAACCCAATGCATGGTGGTATACAAATTATAATCTGTATAGCAACAATATTCAGCATTAGTTCTATGAAATATTTACATAGGTATAATTGCTTTTAAACCATTATTATTTAATCCACAGTTTGGTATCAAAATGTGAATCACTTACTGACTAAGTAGATTAGTCCCACAATTAGTCTTATCTTATCACATGTTAACATTACTCATTGTTGTGTGTGAGGTAGGGGTGTGCGAATCGTGATTGATAAACTTAGATTTTTTAAATACTCACACACTAGCCTGATGTAAGGTCGCAATAACGAATACACTTGTTTTAAATTAGGAGACAGCTAAACGGAGTAAGCTTAATGAGATCAATATAGAATAGGATAAGACTACTTGAAGTATTATTATTTGACATGGAAATCTTATTATTACAGTAGAAACCAACGGGACCAAGAGCATGGTCGGACCACAATAAAGGTCGGAATATCAGAGGAACATGTTTATTTACATGAAAACATGATAATACTGTAGTTTAAAGAAAATATTGAAGTGTATATACAGTTTTACAGACTTAATAATACTATAAATCGGAAATAGACTGTCACAGGTCTACTGATTGACATCGTCAATGATCAGTCATGGACGAGAAGACCTGATCATAGCAGCACATCGAACATGTAAATAATAAACACCAATAACAGAAAGGTCAGACTAAGCGAGGAGTCAGACCATCCGAGTTCAAATTAATGGGAAAATAATAAAAATCTTTCCCGTAATAATTTAACTTAAAATTCCGCACTCCTCCGATTTCCCACTATTCCCCATGTACCCTTTTCTTTAGAATGAACTGTTTCGTCTTTTTTAAAATTATTTTTCATTTACCTTCTTTCAGCATGATAACATTTTTATATGAACGTAAACAACAATATTGTGATGCGAACGTGATGTTACAGCAACAGGCCAGAGGAGAGCATAGAACTACAGGTGCTGAAGACATCTCACGGCAGTCCGCGGACATCCTCTATAGAAGCCACCATCGGGTCCGAGGACAGTAACGAGAGCACTGACTACAACCAGGCTGCCGGCACTGACCCTCCCACCATTGGTGAGTACATACAATTGTGTAGGCCTACATACGATGGAGAAGAAACTTACTAGGCCTACCAACGTTGGAAAATAAACCTGGAAGAAACTTGTTATTCTATGTTTTGAATTTCTGGTTAGTACTAAGATTACTTATTGACAAATGTTGACTTAGAAGGTTTTGATGTCCATTATAACCGTGGAAGATTGAATTTCTATTTGCAAATTTGCTGTGGTTGATTCTTCAATTTTATATTGGATAATTTAATTAGAAAACTTGATAAATGCTTGCTCTACGGAATGATAAATACTCTGAGCTGATAATACATTTTGTTCATTTTTTGAAATTCATTTTTGATTGCAACGAGTTTATGTTATTTAAAAAATTACTGCGAACATTTTCTATCACTGAACCTTACGACTTTTCGGGATCTGGAATCTGATGCCGTATTCAGGTGAAAAGAATACCTAGAACATAACATAATTAGTAGCACTAACTGGGCGAAACTGAAAAATAAATAAAAAAGCCAACACAGAGATTTGTAAAAGTAAGTACCAGTAGTAAAAAAAAAAAAAACCAATACAAAAGTCATTCACTCAAGTGAAAAGCCCGGCAATTCGAGTGGGACTGGTATTTTTTTAGAATGTAAATTTGACTTTAGCTATAATATTGTTTTTTCTAGATTCACCAAACATTTAAGTGTTATATGATTTTGTATGAGACACTTTTAATCTCCAGTCAACATACACCTTCTCCATTGCAGACCTGAAGGTCGACGTTCATCGCAAGAACAGCTCGGAGAGCAGCGAAGGCGTCAGTGTGGTGGTGGAGAAACCTCACTCTAGTCAGTCAGCTGAGTCCAAAGGTAAACTGATTCGTTTTGCTTTTTTCTCATAATACACCAACATTAAATAATAATACATAATGTACTTTAATTAATAGTAATGAAAGCTATTTTGATTAAGAAATTATCTTTTTGAATGATTATCATGGTATTTTATGAAGTTTAACCAATGGATCTATTTACATATTTTAAGGATAGAACAAAGAGACAATTTCTAAGGTCAACCACTCAAAAAAGTCTGGACAACGTTAAAAATGATAACAAACTAGGAAAAGTGTTGGCAAACCCTTAAAAGTGATTTTTTTTAATATTGGTGTTGTTGCGATAGTCTTTCCATTTTGGTATTACATCTGTATTTTTTTTAATGAGTAATTCAATGTAACCAGGATGCAGGAATATGGAATTGAACAATCTTTAGGCTTTCGAGTGTGCCACAAGCTATCCGTAACCTTTTAATTAGAGTGAATAACCTTGGAATTAGCAACATGAAGATTAAATTAGAACCTTTTATATTAAAGTAGTTATTATATGACAATTTTATTTAACAAATTTATCATTATTTAGAAATTGTGGGAAGAAAGTTAATTGAAATTAGATTATGCAGTGATGTATGAGTATTGTGTGTCTTGTGACAGGAGAGAGCAGCAGATGGGGAGGAGGCAGAGGGGAGGTGGCGAGCTCAGTGACTGACGCAGGGGTTGCTGGGGGTAGCAGCGGTGGGGGTGGGGGAGGGGGTGTGCGGAGACGCACCTCCAGACACAACTCTGTTGACTCCCCTGGAGAAACCACTCTGGCTGCTGTGGTAAGTGTATTGATTTGATTCCACTATCCTGTCTTCCCCTTCCCTAGATTTTTTTTTTTCTTAATCGCAGGTGATAAATCATCCACTTACCCCCTTATGTGAAAGAAACATACTGACTGTATTTGTTGGAAGTAATGTTACTACTAGTAACTTTGCTGTATTCTGTTTCCTTTGTTGTAGCTCTGATTGATTTTTGCTGAGCAAATATCAACATGCAAATTCCTACCCTTCCAATTTTGTTTCTCTTAAAAGATAATTTTGTATGCTTCTTTTGAGTATGTAGCCTTTTGAGTAATGCAAATTGAAGTCTTTAAAATTATGGTGTTAATAATAGTAGACCTTTAATAATTTAATTTACTGTAAAGAGAGGATTTGATTCAACTTTATGTTTTCTTAGATCTATGTAATTACATCTAACTAATGTTTTTTTTAAATAACTGCAATGGCCGAGTGACTTTATTATGGTTACCCAGCTTCAAAGTCGAAATAGATACAAAAGGTGAATATATTATTGTGGACATAAATAAACCCATCAACTGATCTGGTGTGAGAATGTTTTGTATCCAAAAAAGTAAATGTACATCAGGCATGCAAATAAATATACCGTAGACAAAAATAATCACCAGCGGAGTTTTAATGCAATACACTATGAGCATCGAAAAGACAGTGTGAAATACAATATCATGCATATCTGTTAAATGTACTTTTTAGTGAGTAACACTCAAAGAATAATGGCCTGAACAAAGACACGATTTCATTGTTAATAGCCGTTATTAAAAATGAACGTGCACAATTTTTTGTAAGTGAGCAAAACAGTGTAATTTAACCAAGACACAGCATATGGAGTTTAACCATCTTTAGGCTCGAGTCTGTCCCAAGCTATCCATAAGCCTTTGCTGTTTTGCTTCTTAACCCTAGCCGT
Source organism: Allygus modestus (assembly GCA_963675035.1). NCBI lineage: Eukaryota > Metazoa > Arthropoda > Insecta > Hemiptera > Cicadellidae > Allygus > Allygus modestus. The sequence continues at coordinate 30,177,034 of OY776117.1, forward strand.
GGCCAATGGTCGCCCGGCGACCATTTCAATGCTTACCCTTAAAATGGCCATGGTCGCCATTAATGTCCAAAAATTTCCCGATGCTAAAAAGTAATTTATAATTAACTCGAAAGTGGACAAGTTATATACCATTTGAAAGATGACATTCTGAACTTTCATTTTATTATATAAATGAATTGTACAGCAGTTGTATAAGAACGTAACGACTATATAAAGTGAATGGTTTTTTAGTGCAAATCAATACCTGCAACTGACTCGTAGAAATTTGTCAAACATGGCCTGGGACAAAATAACAGAACTGGGGTAAATATCGTCTTATGGAGTTGCGGTTGGTCCCACTGGACAGCAGAAGAGTGGCTGTACATTATCGTATTGATTATTTGAACGATACATTGATAACAAAGAGCAAATTATTTTTATAAAACAGCTGTTTTTGCCAAAACTGACAAATGGCCAATGGTCGCCCGGGGACCATTATGAAACGCTGTAAATATATATATAGGAAGTTTTATAACTAGTCAATAGTTGTGTCAAATTGTAGCAGAAGAAACGTAGAATGATTTTGTTTTGACAAATTTCAGCACTGGTCACTCTTACTACTTTGAGCAACACAAGTAAATATCAGTTAGGCAGGTGTTTAGCCGATTTTTGCTGTTGTCAGATGAACCTCAAGTAAGTTGTCATCTTTGTAAGTAAATTTTTATCCGCGATTATTTCAGAAATTGTTCTAAATTCGGAGTTTATAGTGACAGTGTAGTGGTTGTGTGTTTCTAACAGTAATCTTTATGCATAAATACTACTGGAAAGGGATAAATTAGTCAATTGGTGCAGTGAAAGTGAGTCTAATGTTTTTGTGTGTTTTAGCATAATGTTAGACGATTGTTAGGCCTATCATTCATAGTATCGCGTGTATATTTGTTGGTATAAGACATGTAAATAAAAATGTTTTTCCCATGTGTTATACATTACTGTGTAGGGAATTGAATTTACTACAACATGTTTATAATATTTTTGGCCTAAGAAAATCTGTACAAGATTTTTGTACTTCAGGGTGTCGGAAATGTTTTTACGTAAATGCTAATTTTCTAGTTATTTGTATAGTAAACGGGTAATAATATTTTGTTTACTCCCCACAATATTACATATTTGTTTTCCTTAGTTCATAACCTACAAAAATATATGTACAATATTATTATAAAAAATTACCTTACATGAGTTATCTCCGATTCACTAATTATTCGTCTTACTCGACAAAAGTTGTGATTTTTCGTATTTTATTACATAACACATGTACAAAAAAATTTTCCCCATGTGTTGTACATTTCTATGTAGGGAATTGAATTTACTACAACATGTTTATAATATATTTGGCCTAAAAAAATCTGTACAAGATTTTTGTACTTCAATGTGTCGGAAATTTATTTTACGTTAATGCTAATTTTCTAGTTATTCGTATAATAAACGGGTAATAATAATTTTTTTACTCCCTACAATATGACATATCTTTTTCCCTTAGTTCATAACCTACAAAAATATATGTACAATATTATTATAAAAAATTACCTTACATGAGTTATCTCCGATTCACTAATTATTCGTCTTGCTCGACAAAAGTTGTGATTTTTCGTATTTTATTACATAACACATGTACAAAAAAATATTTTCCCCATGTGTTATACATTTCTATGTAGAGTATCAAATTTACTACAAAATGTATATAATGGTTTTTGCCTAAAAGATCTAATGTAGAAATTCCATAACTTTACTTTTGAAATTACAATCGGAAATTTTAGAATTTTTTATTTTTGTGTATTATGTAAAAATACCCCCGTTGCAGCAAACCTGCGTACTCAGCGAATTTCCAATGCATATATATGTGTCTCACTACTACATAGAGCTACTTACCAAGGTTCACAAAAATCCATTTATAAATGATATATAGCATTTTATTTATTCTCCATAAGAATAACATTAGAGCTGAGTATGCAGGTTTGCTGCTACGAGGAAGATAAAAAATGTGTATTTTTGCAATTATCAATTTAACTCAACCAGGTGAAGCTACATACCAAGTTTTATTAATTTAGGTTCATAACTAAGGGAGATATAAAACTTGACTTATTCTCCATATGAATAATATGGGGGCCAAGTATGCAGGTATGCTGCAATGGGGATAATCAACAAAAAATCCATTTAGAGTGCAAATATCAATATACCAGTACTACGTGAAGCCACATACCAAGTTTCATCAATATACATTCATAAATAATCGAGATATAACATTTTATTTATTCTCCATAAGGATAACATTGGACAACGTACTGTGTTTAGCACTTTGAATATCTCTTCAACGGTTGGACTTAAAACAACACTTAAAACACCTAAATGATTGTTTTGTAGAGCTGAATTGATTGGTATCAGCAAATGTCAAGTTTTCAGTAAAATTATCTGAGGAAAATCCAAAAACCTTTTTCCCATAAGATTAACATGGACAATTTTATGGACACGTTTTTTGACTTTTCTCTACAACCACTAAACCTAGGTTAATGATTCAAAATACTAAATTATTTGTTTTTTTAAGCTCTATAAAATGGCTATAACCAAAATTGAGTGTTTTTAAAATGTTAGGGGGAAAATTAAAAAAACTGATTCATGGAAAATTTAAAACTCCCATAAACCCCCCTTACCATGGTTCGATTTTTCTGGTTTTTGAACTTAAAAGTCATAAATGTTACTCTGCACATTTGTGCCAAATTTCATCAAAATCGGGCGTTTCTTTCAAAAGTTATCGCGGTAATGGACACATATATATAAAATATATATATATAATATATATAGATATATATACATATATATAAATTTGAACGAATAGTGTTTTTGGCATCTGGGGACCTCAAAACAAAAAGTTATCATGGTCTCGGGCTTAAGTCTTACCATGCCACCTACGGTAATAGCTTCTTCCCTATAGGGAAAATTCGCTAAAATTACCTTTCCAGATTCATTTCTTTTATATATATTCAGATTCCCCTGGTATTTCTAAATAAAATGGGTATACATATTGATAGGTTTACCCCAAAATTGTAATTTATACAAATTTTTAAAAAAAGGTCTGCAAAATCGCCAAAATTGGTTGGCCATTCCCCACTTCTAACATTGGCCACTGCTAGGGTTAAATCCACTCGGAATTAAAACAGCAATTTCACATTAACCGTAAATACTTACAAGAGTAACAGGGCTTGCATAGTCTGTAGACCCTAATATTTGATTTTTGTGTACGTTGATATACTCACTGTTCACATGCTGAGGAAAATATATCAGTGTGGAAGTATGTACACATGTTAGTACATTAACAAAGCAGAAGCTTAACTCACATTAAATTAATTACAGCTGATCTTTAGTTTATTTAAACTTTTTTAGTACTTTAAAGGTAATTTTTAAGGGAAAATAAAGGTGCAAAATCAAAATTCCTGTGGAAATCTTCCCCATACAGTTTCCTATTAGTTTTCCAGGTTTCAGCCTTCTAAGTCGTGCGCTAGTAACAGAAACGTGCCAAAAGACAGAAATTTACTATTTTTGTTGTTATTTGTTCCTTCCGCATGTGCTGTTGTTGCAGGAGTGTGTGAGGGCGGGCCACTCACGACTGTCCAGCCGGCGCCACTACTCCAACAGCTCGGGCGCGGGGCTGAGCGAGGCGACGGCTCCCATCAAACCCACCGGCTCGCTGGAGCTGGGGCTCACCCACAACGACTCGCTGCCCACCATCCATAAAGGTACGGCTTATAGAACAAGTTGACCAAATATTTTCTTAAGTCAAAACATGGCCAGCAGTCTCAGTGGAAAATGCAGTAGACAGCAGTCGACTCCCATGTTGAAAAAGGGCTTTTAAAAATGAGTTCGGGTCTTTATTAAGGAATAGTTGTAATTTATCTATCCTAAAAATGGTCTATTATGGGATGATTCATTCTCATTCAGCATATAATATTGGTATTTATGGCGCGACGTCTGATAAAGATCTAAACACAATTTTAAAACCACAAGAATTATCGGTTAGGATAATGGTTATTATTTTAAAGAGCTGGGTATTAACGACAGTCGTTAGTCTTTATGTTTATAAAACAAAATTATAACAACTTTCAAACTGGTACTTCATCACCATAACACCTATAAAGTGGACATGTTAGATTAGTTAAGCACCAATTGACAATATTTGTAAAAAAAATTATATTGGGTCCACATTTCTATCATTATAGACCCAAATCAAAAATTTCCAAATTTTAAAAACAGTTAAAAATCTATTTAAACTCATTGAGCGAGTCCTTATTTGAATTAATTTAATAACTTATTGTATTACTCCAATTTGATCAATGTCTAACGTGTTGTGCAGGCTTGGTGTACTGGAAACAGCGGCCTAACGGGAACGGCTGGCGCCACAACTCGGAGGCCAGCATGGTGTTGCGCAACCGACTGCTCTGCCCTTACTACGGCTATGGCAGTGAGATCGTCTACCCCATCGCGGAGCAGAGCGACGAGCCTTCTCACGCTGTAGACAGTGACGACGAGCCTACTGGTACGCATTACTAGCGCACGATCTACATTGTTAAAAGTATTTCTTAGTGTTTGAATGGCAATTTTCAACCTCTAAAACTTTTTAATTTGTAAATATGTTTGGTATCAGTCAAAAGCTTTTTTACTTTTACCTTAATTTCATTTGATAGGATGACTAATCTAGTGTGTGATACTTAAAAAATGCATAATCAAACCGGGAACTTTCGTATTAGGGTTTGATATTGATTTTTTCTTTAGAAGTATCTTTCAATAAATATAATATAAAATAGTGGATCAGGAGAGCTTTGTCATGTTGAAGAATCAGATTTTTATTATGACCAAAAGCACCATAATGATTGAAATTTCATAATGATGGTGGTTAGCGGGTACCTAGAGGAAATTAAGCTTTTTTGATATACTATGTGAAATTTTCAAACCTTCCTTAAACCAATTTCAAACTCTTTTCAAGTGAAAATATGGAATTCATAACCATTCCTAAAAGTTAAAATTATTGCATGTGCTGGTATCCCTAACAGGTCCAAATTAATACATCCTCATTTTCAGTGTTAAATCACAACAACGTAACTGGTAAATCTATTTTAATGATTTTTTTCTAATCTCTGTCATTTACATGAAAATGAGAAATATACCTCAGATTTATGCTCAGAAATTTGTTTTGTATTTTTCATATATCAGTCAAGCACAGCTGACAATCACGTACATGTTACTTCTGTTAATTGAATGTAAAGGATGTAGAGTGGACGTGTTTTATTAAAGTGGAATAAAAACTCTCAAAATCGAATAATTCTGAGAAAAAAGTGTTAACCAAAGATTAAAAACCTATTTATATACTTCAGTTGCAAAACATGCATTACAAGCAACGTAATCTAACAAATCTTTAATTTGGTGGAAATTATCAGCTGCAAAACCTTGTTGTCAAACCTTCTTTAAACCTCTTTTATATGGTCGTCACATAGCTACTTGAGGAACGTATGAGGGTGTTGCCCGTTATGTCATAGTGGGTTGTGATGCAGGGAGCCAGTCGCCCCTGCTGGTAAGGGGTCCCAGCAGCGCGACCAGCTCTCTAGCTACTTGAGGAACGTATGAGGGTGTTGCCCGTTATGTCATAGTGGGTTGTGATGCAGGGAGCCAGTCGCCCCTGCTGGTAAGGGGTCCCAGCAGCGCGACCAGCTCTCTAGCTACTTGAGGAACGTATGAGGGTGTTGCCCGTTATGTCATAGTGGGTTGTGATGCAGGGAGCCAGTCGCCCCTGCTGGTAAGGGGTCCCAGCAGCGCGACCAGCTCTCTAGCTACTTGAGGAACGTATGAGGGTGTTGCCCGTTATGTCATAGTGGGTTGTGATGCAGGGAGCCAGTCGCCCCTGCTGGTAAGGGGTCCCAGCAGCGCGACCAGCTCTCTAGCTACTTGAGGAACGTATGAGGGTGTTGCCCGTTATGTCATAGTGGGTTGTGATGCAGGGAGCCAGTCGCCCCTGCTGGTACGGGGTCCCAGCAGCGCGACCAGCTCTCTAGCTACTTGAGGAACGTATGAGGGTGTTGCCCGTTATGTCATAGTGGGTTGTGATGCAGGGAGCCAGTCGCCCCTGCTGGTAAGGGGTCCCAGCAGCGCGACCAGCTCTCTAGCTACTTGAGGAACGTATGAGGGTGTTGCCCGTTATGTCATAGTGGGTTGTGATGCAGGGAGCCAGTCGCCCCTGCTGGTAAGGGGTCCCAGCAGCGCGACCAGCTCTCTAGCTACTTGAGGAACGTATGAGGGTGTTGCCCGTTATGTCATAGTGGGTTGTGATGCAGGGAGCCAGTCGCCCCTGCTGGTAAGGGGTCCCAGCAGCGCGACCAGCTCTCTAGCTACTTGAGGAACGTACGAGGGTGTTGCCCGTTATGTCATAGTGGGTTGTGATGCAGGGAGCCAGTCGCCCCTGCTGGTAAGGGGTCCCAGCAGCGCGACCAGCTCTCTAGCTACTTGAGGAACGTATGAGGGTGTTGCCCGTTATGTCATAGTGGGTTGTGATGCAGGGAGCCAGTCGCCCCTGCTGGTAAGGGGTCCCAGCAGCGCGACCAGCTCTCTGGAGAAGGTGTGTCAGTCGCTGTTCCAGAAACACTTTGGCAGCGAGGGGGAGGTGCAGCGGGAGAGAGAGGAGGAGGGGGCCAGCAGTGAGGGGGAGTGGGACGGCAGGGTGGAACATGAAGAGGGTAAATAAACTATTTATTTATTGTTAAAGTTTATTTATTTATTGTTAACTGAGAAAATGTCTCGGACACTTCCCCCATCCCAATTGTTCACCCAACATTCTCTTAGTTCCTCGCTTATTAGCCCTGTTAGGTCCCCACACTTCAATTCATCAATGGTGTGGCAAATTTGAAACATGCACAACCCCTCCTTCTCCTTGTACCTTTTTGCCTCCCCCAAAATTCCCATCCCTCTCCGATCAATCTTAATTTCCCAAATTTCTTAACTATTATTATTAAACGTGCAGTAAAAAAGCCTGTCATTCTAAAGTATTGTCTTGATAATATCTTACACAATAGGCCGGTGTTGTCTAGTAGATCAGATACAGTGATTAGCCTTGGTATGATTTCATCTAAAAATAAGCTTTGATTTCATTTAAATTAATTGTAAATAAAGCTAGGGAAATAATAAGTCAACATCTACATCATTTTATTAAATTATGATTTAATGTGGTTTTCTTAGGCAGTAGCCTTATAAGTTTTAAAATTAACTTAATAGTGTTAGATTGTGTAAAATTTTTATTTTTGTAAATTTACTCTGAAACCATAACAAATTAAGTCATTCAACTTTTTATCAGAACTACAGTAATCAAATCGACTCAAATTAAAATTTCACTAGCTCAACCCTAAAAGAAGTTTATTCCAAATACTGTGATTTTAGTGCTTTGTTTTTTGTAATAAAGAAATTGATGAGTTTGATCTTATCACCCAGGATTTAAGAAGCAGCAGTCAAAGGTGGAGGAGGAAGGGGAGGGGGCAGCAGCGGCTGAGGTAACGGAGGTGGTGGTGGAGGAGAAGGAGAAAGAAATGGAGAAAGAGAGAGAGAGCGACAATCAAACGTCTCCTGAAGCCCCGAGCCTCCTGGGACTCAACTGGCTCTTTGAACACACGGACAGTGACACAGAGAACTCTAAGGCTGCTGCAAGTAAGTTGGCTATTATTTATATTTTGGAATATTAAGGATTTTATATCAGTGGCATGTTTAAATCAAATATGTGTAGGCTCTACTTGATAATTAAAAAAAAATTATTAATAATTAATTGTTTTTAACAACTTTTCCTGTACTAAAGGCGAGAGATTAAATGTATACAGTAGAACCTCGATAACACGACTCTCAAGGGGATCTCTAAAATAGTCTTCTTATCAAGGTGCACTTGTAATTGAGGGTCGTGCTATCAAGGTGGTTTTCACAACAAGACGTGTTATCGAGGTCACAGACTTTTTGCTATACCAAGCACATTTTTTATGAAACATTTCTAATAAGTTGTGTTTTAAGTAGAAAATTACTGTATAAATCAGTCATAAATAAAAAAACAAACGTACAAGTAAAACAAACTTCTTTATTATTGCGACTAGTGATGTGTCAAAACCAAAACTTGAATCTCAAAACCACCAAAACTTTGGAAAAGTTTCGGTTTCGAGATTCGATCGGTGAGTTTCGAGAATCAAAACTCGAAACTGCTGAGATTTTTTGTGTCTTTATTGTTTTTTTTAACAGAAATTACGCCTGTGTTTCGATCAATAATGCAAAGGTCAAAATCCTACTGTCATCGGTCGTCTACCTTCACCTTTTTTGGATTACTGATTTTTTATTTCTGAAAGAACAACTCTAATCAAAATATATAATTAGTTTTAATTAATTTTTCTGGATTTATTTTTCATAACCATACGCAGGCAAGTAAATAGGGTTTCGCGATTTGAGTTTCGAGATTCGATTTTGTAAGTTTCGGTTTCGGTTTCGAGATTCGAAATTTCTGGTTTTGACCATCACTAATTGCGACAGTAAGAAAAAAATCAACAGGCTCAGTTCACTAATGTACAGTATAGAGTTAATAAGCTCAAAATACAGTAAACCTTAACCTATTGTGAAATATGGAATAAAATACTGTAATGTTAAAAAATTAAAAAATTGAACTTAGCAGAACTGGACTTACGTAATAAAACCGAAACTGTACACTATAAGACAAGGAAAGGCCGGACTAGGAAGGGGGTGGGGAAGGGGTTTTCCTGTTGAGACCTGAGCCCAAGACGTTGTTGTTTACTTCAAAACATCCGTTCTAACCGTGGGAACTATGCGTGAGAAAGGTTTAGTCGTGCTATAAAGGTTCCGTAACGCAAAACGGCACGCTATTGAGGTTAGAGTCGTGTAATAAAGGTTCACTTACCCAAAGTCGTGTAATAAAGTCGTGTATAGAGGTTCAGTTATTTGAAAAGACGCGCTATAGAGGTTTATTTATCAGTAATATAAAATTACAAAAAGACGTGCTATCGAGGTATTTATTTGAAAATGAGTCGTGTTATAGAGGTATTTATAACATTGAGCGTTATGGGAGATTCACGAGGATTAGAAAATCAGACTCATTATCGAGGTTTTTGTCTTATCGAGGGTCGTCGTAGCGAGGTTCTACTGTACTAAAGTTTTTCTGCTGGCGGTGGTTGGCCATTTCACAACCCTCATTTATTTGTTCTATATCAAACACATATTCCAAGCAAATTCCACATTGCAACACCATTCTGTTATTCAAACCTCAGTCAAAAAAAGTAAACAAACACTTGATTACCCCTTTGTTACGGAAAGTGCTGATATTAAAGTATTTGTAGGTGGCTGAATAAAATTTACAATTCTTTGTTTAATTTTATTACATTAGCCTACACAATAGGAACAACTTAAAAACAAATTATTATAAATAAACATTACTTGTGTAAATTTTTCACTACTGTTATTTATTTACAATTTAATTATTATGTTTACGTTTTTCTCTAAGAACAAACTAAGTGTTCAGGTTGGCTGCTAAACTTTTTCAAACTTAAAATTAAATTACAAAAAAAACCTAAAATAAAAGTCTGGCGTTTTGACATTTCCCTCTACTCAAAATTATACAGGGTGACACACGGGAGACGGACGGTTTTTAATGAAATAATACTCAGCCAATTTTAAAATTAATGCATGTTTATTTACACAAAATCAAAGCTCATTATTTGCCATTTTAGTTAAAAAACCTGTCATTTCAGTTATTTGTGAAAAATAATGTCGTCAAGGTAATGTCCATCATTTTGAATGCAGGACTCAAGTCCCTTCTCAAAAGCCTCCATCACACGGACTAACATCCCTGCAGGGATGGCAGCATTTTTTTTAATGATTGCATTCTTTAACTCGTCCAAATTTCGTGGTTTGTGGTTATGGCAGGGTTCCCACGCGTCCTGGAAAACCTGGAATTTTAAGAGTGTCCTGGAAAACCTGGAATTGTCCTTGAATTTTGCTTTCTGTCCTGGAATTTTCCTCTCTGTCCTGGAATTGTTCTATTTTCATGTAGCTTTTCAGTTTGTTTTTAATTTTTTGCTGTGGAATGTTTCCGGATTGAATTTGTTTGTATTGGTTCGACTTATCTCAAAGGAATAAGTATTTTCTTGATTATATGTTAAATGAATGCAGTTCATATGAAAAGAAGGGAGGATTTTTGGGTGACAGCATTAAAGAAGCTTGTTTGTCAAAACATTTCTTGTTTTGTATCAAAGGCTTAAGTCTCAAAAATTTGTTTGCCAAACAAGCTTAATATAATTCTGTAGTGGTGGTATAGATTTTGTAATGTTTGAGTTAGCTATTGCTGGAACAGTAGTCCACTTAAACATCGCAAATTCTTTAATAAGTGCCCCATTAAAAAATAGCGTAGTAAGTCGTAGTGTACCTTGTACTTAAAGAGTCTGCAGTAGAACCTTTTGGTCCCGTATTAGTAATATCATTACATCAGCATATTAACATAACAATTAATGATTTCAAATTTCAATCATTTTCCCCCTATTTTTCCAATATGGCAACCAATTTCAATTTGTCTTATGAAATTACATAAATTTTATTAATTATTGGGGTAGAAAAAGTAGTTTTTAAATGTTTTTATTCTGGGTGTCTATTTCCTAAACTTAACTGTTTAGCCTCCAAAGCAACACATTAAGGTGAGCTACTCGTTGCTAAAAACAATAAGAATCACTTGATTGATTAGCTCAGGAAGGTGAACGGTTAAGTTTAGTGGAAAAAATACAAAGAATAAAAACAATTTAAAACTAAATTTTCTACCTGGTTAAACAATATAACTATGGACATTTCATTAGAAAAACTAAAGTTGTCCACCATATTGAAAAAATGGGGGAAAAATGAAAATTTCAAAATCACAAAATTATACAGAAGCAAAAATCCAGGGAAGTTGCTTTTTAACTTTTTTTAATAGCTCTTATACTTTTCAAGAAAAACAGCTGGCACATTTATATCAATCAACACTGTATATAACCTCATAAGCACAATAAAACTATTCCAGGTTATTATGTAGATCTCATAGCCTCTCCTGGTTGGGGAACATTTATAATATATCTGATTTATGTATACATATAATATAAACTCGAAGAAAAATGAATAAACCTTCGATTATGTTTTTCGAATGTCGCGATTGTCCTGGAAAATCATGATTTTGTCCTGGAATTGTCCCGGAATTTCATTTTGTAAAACCTGTGGGAACCCTGTTATAGACACAGCTCTTAAGATACCCCCACAGAAAAAAGTCACACACTGATAAGTCAGGAGACCTGGGAGGCCAAGGAACATTGCCAAAACGTGAGATAATCTGTCCAGGAAACATGCGTCTAAGAACTGTCATTGAATTGTTCGCGGTGTGTGATGTTGTCCCATCCTGCTGGAACCAGACACGTTTTAAGCGCATTCGTCGCCTTCTTAGTTCTGGTTTCAAGAACGTTTCAAGCATACAAATGTATCAAGCCGAATTAACAGTAACTGTGGCCCCGTTCGCTCCGAAAAAATAAGGTCCAATAATGCCAAGACCACACCAGACTGTTACTTCTTCTGAGTGTAGAGGACGCTGGTGGATAAGGTGTGGATGCTCTGGAGCCCAGTAACGTAGGTTTTGCTCATTCACGGTCCCGTTTAAATGGAAATGAGCTTCATCGCTCATCAATAAAATTGCATTTTCATTCGATCCCAAAATCAGTTCCCTTAAGTTGTTGCACAATGAGCATTTTGTAGGGATGGAATTTTAATTCTTTATGCAAAATTCGTCTAACCGATTCTCGAGTTGATTCGTAGCTCACTAGCATGACGTCTAGCTGACCATCCTGGGCTTCTGACTATCGCTTCCCTTACCCTTTCAACATTTTTTGGTGTCGTTCACTGCGTTTCGGGCCAGGATGTTCTTATCCAGTATGTTTCCAGTAAATCTGAAGTTTTTTACCCATCTGAGGATTGTGTTACGGCTCGGAACAGGTCCATGTCGACCGACATTAAATAGTGCATGAAACAATCGCTGCATAACTGTAATTGACCCACCACTTCTCATGAAACTGTCATAGACAAACAATCGACGTTGCAAGTCCCACTGCTCCATAGTGACTGAGTTAATGAAATGGTGTCTTGTGTAGAGCAGAACTATCCCCACCACGACCACCTCCCACCACCGCACTCTCAGTACTACGCAGTTCAAACCCGTCCGTCTTCCGTGTCACCCTGTACATGTAGTGGTTGTCTCAGCATCTTGCCATAAAAAAACACTAGTCTATTTTCATATATAGGATAGCTTACTCTTAACTGCTAATTATGGTCCCACAGAGGGCAACGCATTTTTAAACTACAGTTTATTACATGGTTACTATTGCCTTCTGAGCAGAACTAAAAACTACACATTTTTGAGCCATAATTTAACTCAATGAATTGAAATGCTCAATTGAAACTTTTTTATGAGCTTCAAACAAGTAAATCCAGAATAAATGTGTACGCTAACCTAAGTTTCAAATCTTGTAATCGATTCGGAAAAAACTTCAAACCCAGAAAAGAATTGAGTAAGTATTTATTAAAACATATCGATGTTGGTATTTTTGCAGGATTGCTGAACGAAGTTGTGCCTGCTCCACCTCACTGGCACTACACTCTGGGAGTTTCTGAGACTCTGTCGGACGACACCACTTCTGACACCTCCAACAGCCCTCCTAACTGTGAGTGAACAATTGACTTGGAATATTGATGGAAAGGGAATGTTGCAGTGAGCAAATTCCTCTATTTTTTAGGAATTGCTGTCCTTTTCCTGATTTTTTCCATCATGCATTTCCTGCTTTTCCCCTCAACCTAATGAGTTCGTACAGGCTATTCAACAACGGCTGTATTTGGCTTTCAAGAGTGATTTATTGACTTGTAGCTTAAAACTCCAAAATCCTATTTACACCTTAACTATTTTATATATTTATTTTAAATTATATTTTATATATGAACTAAATATTTGTGATTACATTTTAACAGTACAGAGCTCCTCATAATATGAAGGCCTGATGTTACTGTTAATTATAAAGTTAGGCTATGGTTATTTTTTGCTGAAACCTTAAATTTATATAAAACTTCTGCATTTTTGATGCTGTTAAGTCAAATGTGTGCTATTATTGTTGTGATCTAAACTCACAAGTTTTGTTTAAACTGCATTTATTTTTATTTTTGAATGAGTCGTTATTTTTGGGTTTAGTCCATATTTTATAGTTATCTGACAGAATAGTGAAACTTCAGGATACCTTTTCTCAGGCCAAAATAGAATGGCTCAAGTTTTAGTGTAGTTAAATTATGTTACTCTCTCGTTGTGGATAGTTAAAGATGTGTAAATTGTGACTTAAAGTGAATATTTAGATTTATTTATTCTGATATCGTTTTAAATTGAATCATATTTTCAGATTTGAGGTCAAAAAGGAGAGATGATTCAGGAAGTTCCACCAACACAACAGCGAGTGTAGAAAACGAAGGAGCTCAGTTGTTGGAGAAACATTCCACCAGGAGTGGTGAGTTGTCCTGATTGGTCGTATTTTAATTTATGAGCTGATGAATTGGGACTGCATTTTATCTTAATCTAGCCATGATAAACTCCATGGGTAGGCCTATTCGCTCTTGAGAAACTGAATCAATAGATATAATCCAAATACCACTCACTGACCCATCACAATTCTTCGTATATCTTAAGGCTTACAGAGTAAAAAGTGACACATACGTTCCTCTTTTCTAAGTTCTCGCTTCATAACAATTTTATAAAGTTTTCTCATGCCTCTGCACCATCACCCTTCAAAATTTCAATGTTAATCATATGGACATCAAATTTGCTTTCGATCAGATAGTTACATAAACTAATGTTCATTCCTCAAAATAGTTCATAGTTCAATAGTCTGTGTGTCCTCAGATTGCGGCACATACAACTGTTGTATTCCATGGTTGATACCGGGTACTATACCAGCTAGAAACATAATATTTACTTAAGTTATAGTTATCACTATATTTATTTAAGTAATACTGTGTGTGCACTTGCACATGGACTATACTGCATAGTACGTTGTATGAAATATGCAATACAAATTGTGAATTAGAAATAAATCAAATTAATCACAATTATTAAAAGCATAATTATTCTAGTGATTTAGGTACCTGACTCTTTCTCTGTGATCGCTGTTAGTGCTAGAACTACTTTAATTAGCAAATATATTGTGTGCCAATTTAAAGACTTTCCCTGACTTACAGATAAAAATCAATTTGATTAAACAATCTCTATTCATTATTAGGGCCTACAAGTGAGAAGAGGAAGCTTAGTGGAGAGGCGGCCGCGGCTGAAGACCAGTGGCGGTCCAAGCGAAGTCAACAACTGGAGAGAGGTAAACAGTGCAGTGGGCATGAAAGAGCTTGACAAATGTTATTGTCAAGTATAAAGTGCTATTGCTCTTCTTAGCTAAAACATCATTACTGTGAAATCAACTATACAAGATGTACAAACTTGTTATTTGTTGAAATAAATGATTGATTCTTAGGAATATATGAACAACAATTTTTGGATAGTCGCTTTGACGTAGTAACGACCTGCGAGACCAGATTATTACATCATTGTATTTGAAATCAATCTTTCTTTATCATAGATTATTAAATCTTTTTCATCAAACAGCTGTCGATTTACTGACAATGACAAACTGTTGCAGGGGACACTTCGAGGCAGAGCAGCCTAGACACAGCTTCTGGTGGGGCCAAACCTGATGACATCAACAACAACAAGGACAACCTGCAGTTCGGACGGCAGAACAGCTCTTCATCAGGGTACTATTTATATACATTCCCAACTGTTAGCTATTCAGTTTTTACGGTCGTAATTTATCAAACAGAATACGATTTACACGCAAGTATCTGGCTGTAATCAGTTTCCTCTCGTGTATTAACATTTTTGTAGGAGGTTGGCGGTCTTTTTTTCCCCTGCTTCTCCTGTCCACATTGGCTTAGGGCTTGTGTGTGGAATGTATCAAGTAGGGGTGTGTGAGTAGTAATTTTTTTGATCGAGTCGAGTCGAGTATTGGTAATTATTTTTGTGTTTCGAGTATTTTTGAGCGAGTATTTGCTATCAGTTGGTAGTTTAAAATAGTGTAATGGGATTTGGATACCACCCTAGATTTAATATTCTAAACATGGTTTCTAACTAATACATGAGTAGCAATACAAAGTTTTGGCCAGTAAAATCAAACTGGATTACGTATTGACAAACAAATCACGGTTTAACTTTTGTTTCTGGCCGATAAACCACGGTCCGGTTGTCATTTGGCCAATATCATCTGGTCCAGACATCGTTTATAATCAATATTAGATCACGAAATCGTTAATTAAGACCGATATTAAGTGGCCCGGTTGCCATGTTTGCCAATATTATGTTTTCCGTCATCATTTACGGCCGAAATTATGCGGTCCAATCGCAATTTTCGGCCGATTTTACGTGATGCGATCGCCTTTTGCGGCCGTTAGTACGCATTTTGGTCAGTCGTAATCGTTACCGATCATCATTTTTGGCCGATTTTACGTGATGCGATCGCCTTTTGCGGCCGTTACTATGCGTTTTGACCAGTCGCAATCGTTAGCGATTGTCATTTTCGGCCAATTTTACATGATTCGATCGCCTTTTGCGACCGTTACTACGCATTTTGGTCGGTCGCAATCGTTAGCGATCGTCTGGAAATCGGCGGGAAATACTCGCTCGAACTTTCGAGTATTTTTCAAAACTTTGAGTCGAGTTTGAGTATTAAAATACTCGGCCAAAAACAAAGTTTCGAGTACTCGCACACCCCTAGTATCAAGCAAAGCAAGGGGAGAACTGCTACAATACAAGCTAGACAGTTGTGATAAATTTACTTGCAAGAACTGGGATTTGAAACCACAGCCGCATTGCAACCATTATGCCAGCAACTCACAAGGTATTAAATCCTGTTGATTAGAGCACTTTGCTTGCTTACGTGGTATCATTGCAACATGCGTGATATTTAGTCCTGTTATGAGAAAATTAAATACTTTTGTAATTGTTTGGTAAATATTTAACCATATAAAAAAATAAATATTTTGTTTGGTATATTTACAATTTGTGTAATTTATTTTACAAAATAAAATATTTTTTATTAATGCTTTAATTAACATTAAAAATATTACCGATAATGATTTAATTTGTTTAATTTATTTTCAAAATTGTGCATATATTTTGATATGGCATTTAAACTCACTAGCCTTCTAGTTTTCTGTGCTCACTGACCTCCAGGAATTCCTATTATTTTGGTGCTTCAGATATGAATTTTCATTTTTAGAAAGCTCTGATACTTGATCCACTATTTTATTGCATTTTCCGATTTATTGAAAGATACCTCACAAGCATCAATAAAACAATCGATTCAGTCAAGAGTTAGGCATATTTACAGTAAACGCAAACTCGAAACAACAGCATACTATTTAGTTCACCTATTATTTCCGCATTGTACATCAGTTAGCCAATCTATCAAATGATGTAGTCGTACATTCAAATGCAGATTGTTGGAGAAACAAACCGTAGTGGAAAGTGATCCCTTAGAGGGGAATAACACAAAGTTACGAGCAATGACGCTTGATGGGATGGTACTGCTAAATAATTCTTAATTGCATTCATAGCTTGATGATATCACATTGTCAAAGTAGGCTAATGGGTTTAAGACTTGTCCATTTTGATCAAACTAAATTGGAACTTAAAGCTGAGCAATTGGGCCGATGCAACACAAACTATCCTTTTACTAACACTATTGTGAATAGCTGTTACACTTTTTTAATAACTATTGTTCATTTAATATCAACATCAAGCTACTTTTGTGTAAACATATCCAACTCTCATATCTGTTGTAGGTCCAACACAGAGCTGAGCTCACTGCTGCCTCCTGCCACTCCCCTGCTGGCGCTGTTCCTCTCCACGCGCCAGGCCGCCCCCCCTCACCCCCACCCCCACCCCCCCGTAGTGCCAGAACCCGACCCTCCCTCCCGCGCTGACGGCCGCAGCAGCCGCAATCGCCACAGGCGCCTCAAGCGGTCCACTCAGACTCACAGGTCAGTGAGTCTAACTGATAGTGTTTTTAAGCTATATGGGCCAGAGTTTTTAAACTACATATGCCTAGGCCAATGCCAAAAAGTTACAATTTGGTCTGTGTTGTGCAGTAGAACTTTGTATCGAATCGTGGAATTAGAAAACATTTGTTAATATTACATTAGTCACATTTCGGAGTTTGGTCAAATATTAACAGTTGTTGTGATGCTTGTTTCTAGAGTTATTGAGTATTATCTTGCCTGTAGAAAAACATGTTTTTTTTAACGTTGCGGAAAAAATAGGGTAACTTGGACCAACACCTTACCCATTTTTTCTAGCATTGTACCGCACTTATCGAGATTATCAAAACAACAGTTATATGGCGATGTAGTGTAGCACACTGGTTACACTAAATGAATTTGTCATTCTGTCCAGAACCCTTTGGAAAAGTTCTGGCTCCTGAGAAACACCTCAGTAAATCTATGTTGCACGTTGGTTGTAGAGTAAAGGGCGTGCTGGAGGGTAGGTATTGTGAAGAGTATGCACCAGGGTTAAACAGTTTTTAAATATCAAAACAAACTAAAACCCATCTCAATTAGTTTCACCTATGTTTCCACTTAAAGTGCAAAAAAAACTACAGAAACTCTTCCCATACCAATATCTTAATGTTTTGATTATAACTAAGTTAAACCCGATTGATGTGTGTACCAGGGTTGCACGTCTGAAGGAGAGGCAGAGTCTGCCGTCGACCTCCACCCAGCCGCCTCCCAACTCCTCCATCCAGCTGGCGGCGCTGATTGGCGGCACTCACCTGGCGTCCTCCCACGACGACACCAGCGAGGGTGCGGTGCACGTGTTCCGCGACGAGAACGGCCACTGGATGACCTACACGTTCGACGAGAAGGGCCTCGGGACTGCCAACCCCAACCGCCCCACCCCTGGCAGCCGCAAACTGCTGCACTCTATCCTGCGGCGGCACAACAGCCAGTCGGAGAACAACTGGCTGGACAACTGGGAGTGGCAGTGTCCCGAGTCCCTCAGCGACTCCACGGTGTCTGTCGACTGCGGCCAGAACGCCATCCCGACTATCTCACAAGTCGCCCCCTCGCCCGCCAGACCTCTGCCTTCCATCCCGTCTCAGTCGTCCTCCCAGCTCCACCAGTTACACCAGAACAGCAACGGTGTTTACTTGTTAGAAACTGTCGCCACACATATCCTCAATAATCCCAATAGAAGAGCTTTTCATCAAATTTTTTCCGAAGCCATGGCCGAACGGAATATGCAGATGAGGTCGTCGAGTCCTATCATATCGAGATCGCACCATTACAACATCGGCGCAATGTCGCTTTCTATGAACCCTTACTACGATCAAGGGATGAACTCCTTCGACGACCCCAACCCCATCGTCCCCGTGCCACCCCCTTCCAGCTCCCATGGAGAGACTGACACGGACATCACGCTTACCAGAAGTAGGTTTAGGTTCATGGAATCGGTAGACATCGGCCTCGGCCTTCCCGAATGTCCGAAGACACCTAGAAGATATTATAAATATAAAATCTCACCTTGTTCTTATATTAAAGTTAGGTTAGATCGGTTAGCTCTCTTAGCCCTGTTAGATAGGAATTTAACAATGACTGAAATGTTACTCTCTTTGTTCCTCGCTGTTCTAGTTTCGTGTTTAGGAGCGATCCTATTGAATTTAGGGTTTTATAGGGATATACCAGCTTTTATATTTTGTTTTGTTATCGCTAGTTGTCAGTATTCGTTGATCAAAAGCGTCCAGCCCGACGCAGCCTCACCGACTCATGGGTTTAACAGGATCGTGGCGTTCTCACGACCTGTCTTCTTTTGTTTGTGTAGTGCCTTGGTGCTCATGTTTCACTACGCGGCCCTAGCCACTGACAGAGAGTTTACTTTCTACGGTGTGTTAATTAGGAGTAGTGAATTGCTCAACTTTATGAAAGACTGTGTTACGACTTTTATTCTGTGGTTCCCTCTTCTGTTCAGTCTGGGACTGTTCCCTCAAGTCAACACATTTGCAATGTACCTCCTAGAGCAGATCGACATGCATATATTCGGTGGAAACGCCACCTCCTCGCTCACCGCAGCTGTTTACTGTGTTTTTCGCAGCTGTTTAGCAGTTGTTGTTCTTCACGGTTTCGCCTACGGGGGCCTCAGCGAGATCAAGTCTACACAGCACATTTTGTTTTCCATCTACTGCGGACTGTTGATAGCTACCTCATATCATCTGAGCCGGAGCAGTAGCGATCCTGTTCCTATCTGGAACATTTTGAAAACTCATTTGTGGCCGGCCGAAGAAGAATTACAAGAAGCACAAATGCGGAAGAGCGAGAAAAGGAAGCAGTATTCTCGGGATAAACGAGACAAGAAGCAAGATATAAAAAGTCATTCGCACACTGTAAATATACCTACTGTTGATAAAAAGGAGAATACGGAGGATACCAGCGAAGAATTGGTAGATCCATTACCTAGCAAGCTGCAGAGAACTGTCAACTGCAGGTTGAAGTCTGACCTCATCATCTGCACTGTCACCGCAGTCTTTGTCTTCGGAATTCACTGCAGCACTGTCTTCAGTGCCCTACAACCTGAGCTCAATCCTGTAAGTGGGAACGATTCTAACACTAGTAACTTATTTAGCATGAGTTTTACTTTCTCCCCCTTATACATAACTTATACATAAATATGAAGAAAGTATTGTTTTCTTCAACATTTTTGAATTTGAGTTGTTGGTGGAAATATTTGTTTTGGCGCTCCCTGAACCCAAAAAAGTGATTTTTACGCGATGTCTGTGTGTCTGTCTGTCTGTCTGTATGGATGTGTACAGAGCTAGAATCCTAACCAATGGTCCGATTTTTATAAAATTTGGTATGTAGGTACTAATCCATGATATTTCCAGGCGTTTTTTCATTTTTTGAAATTTTTGATATTTAAGGGTAACTATCCCCCAAAAGCTGCAAAAAAAACATGAAAAATCAAGATTTCTTAAAAACGGCTCTAACGATTTTGATAGTAAACTTTAGTTGTTCGTAGGACTTTAGTTTTCCAACAAAATTACACCACCCGCATTTCTGTAAAAATTCGGGTTCAGAAATTACAAGACTTATATGAAAAATGTTTTTGGATTTTTTATAAAAAAACATAAATTTAAAAAATATTACTATTCACCATTAAAAAGAGCTCGAAAAACTAAATAATTTAGTATTTTGAATTACTATTCTACAATTACTGGTTACGGGGAAAATTTAAATTTTCATTTTGCAGTGAACGCAGTACGTTGTCCAGTGTTATTCTTATGGGGAATACAAAAATTACTATTTCTCTCTTATTTTATTATGAATTTCGTTCAAACTTGATATGCTTGTCAAGTTAGCATTGACCAACAGAAGAAATTCGAAATATGTTGCCTTTTAATAACCCTGAGGGGGGGAATAGGGGCCATTTCCCCTCTTAAAACCACGTTTGTAGCGACGGATTCTGTAGTGCCTCCTAAACAGGGATTTGGGTAGATTTGGGTATTTTTGAAAACAACTTGTTTACAAGATTTTCTGTACATTGGACCTTGCTTTGTATTCTAAAATTTAGTAAATAACGAGTAATTTATTCATTAAAGTTGGGCTAAAAGGGAGAAAGTATGTGTCAGTTTCCTGATACCGTTTATTTCCACAATTTTTTATCTGACATTTTTTAATTTAGTTCATCTGTGTAGCTTGGCTCTTTAAAAATTGAAAGGAAATAGTTTTAAAACTGATTTTTCTCTTATCGGTGGTGACAAATGTTCACACTAACTTCTTACGTAAAATGTGTAAAATAATATTTTGCTTTCTTATAAAAGTTTATAACATCAATAAGTTTTTACAGTATTTTCAGTTATTCACATCATCTATTGGTTTTCTACAGAACTAGTAGCCTGTCGCGGCTTCGCTCGCGATCACAACGTAATATTACACTGACATTCCCGTATAAATATTGTGTTACTGTTCCAAAGCCAACATGGCCTGCTGATTAACTGTGTTTACTGTATCCAGCTGATTGCTTAAAACTTAAGAGTTATTTCCCAGTGTTAAGCTTATGGGAAAAAAACTCAACTTTAAGGGGCCCCAGGGCCTCACTCGCAAATTATTTCTCTATAAAAAAAGTTTCCTGCACAACTTCACGTTAGGCTCTTTCCAGTGACACCAAAAACATGAAAATCGGTTCAGTAGTTTAGGAGGAGTGATTGTCACAAAAAACCTGCTCGCCTATTAAATAAGTATAGATTACTAGTCATGGGGGCAGATAACAGCTAAAAAACTGTCCAGTTGTGCATTTTGTGAGAGTTCATAATGGTAAGTGGTTTATTTTTCAAATTATATACAACTAAAATAAGTTAATTCCAAAAATTCTGTGAAATTTTAAAAACATATTTTTGGGGAAAAAACGCATAAAATACGTCTTATGGTGGGATGAGCAAGTGCCCTAAAATCCACTTCTTTTAAAAATATAGAAATACTCGACTGTACCAAATTTGATAGTTTACGATAGAAATACTCGACTGTACCAAATTTGATAGTTTACGACAAAATGCACAATTATTTTTGTTATCTTCCCTACTGTTGTGACGTCACAAGGGCATGTCGTTGCCATTAAAAACATGGGACATACCTTTTTAGTGTGTTCTGCGCTACAGGTTTTATATGGGTCTTCCAACATGTAAATCCTCCAGTAACCTAGGCTTAAATCTCATTCACGCCCAAGCCAACTAATTGTATTCTATATAAATTCAAAGATTCTACAAGGCAGATTTTGAATATATTTCTTCATAGTGGTAGAAAAATAAATCAGGGTAAAATTTCTGCGATCCATAACTCAACAGTATTGTTTGCAGATCTATGTTTATTTGAAGGCTTTGTTTATTTAATATTTTAAACACCGCAAAAATGTTTAATCACTGTCTAATAATTGTTCATTGTTTCTTTACGTGTAGTGACATCTTTCTTTCTAAAATATTTAACAGCTGCCCATTGCCATGAGCCGTTAGCCGTATTCCTGATGGCAATTTATATCAGTAACAGCTAATGCCTTATTGCCTGAAAGTTGTGAGGTATCTTAACAGCAACAGCCACACAAATCAGTGACAGTACCATATGAAAAGCGTCATAGCTGTCAGATAGGATCGTAAAATTTGTACCATGGCCATGGCAGATCTCAACTAGTTGTTATTTTACTTACAAAGTCAATCCAATTTTGTTCTTGATGAACGCGATTCGGCACTAGGCCATCATCAGCATCCATACATTGTACACTAGATTACTCATACGATCTGCTTTGCGTAGGTCTAGTTGCAAACTGCATCATATCATTACTACTAGATCTATGCTCATGTTGTTTGCTACTAGACCTATGCAACGCAGATTGTATAAACAATCTAGTGTACAATGTATAGATGCTGATGATGGCCTAGTACCGACAGGGGTTCAGAACAAAATTGGATTGACGACATAAGTAAAATAATAACTAGTTTGTCATTATCAATCCGTGCTACAAACCGCACATAATCAGATCTCTAAGCTATTCAGGGGCGGTATTGGTAATCTTTAGTAAGAAAATGCTAGTCATCAATTAAAATTTTCAAGTTAATTTGCAAACTCAAGTTAAAACTTCTAAATTTTTGGGCCTAACTATTGATGAACATCTTAACTGGAATTACCATAATGATTATTTTTAGTGAGTAAAATAAATTCTGGTTTGTTCATCTTAAGGACAATGTATTTTCTTAGCGACAAGACAGTTCTAAAAATGATATATCGTGTTCTTGTGGAATCACATGTTAGTTATGGAATTAGTGTTTATGGTGAAACAACACAACAAAATTTGAAAAATATCTTAACTTTGAAAAAAAGGCCATTTGAATAATACAAAAATTAAAATATAATGAGTCAGTAAAACCTTATTTTAAAGAAATTTGAATTTTTACAGTACATGGTTTATATGTTTTTGAAACTATTCGACATGTTTATAAAATAAGCGAAAAATAAGTATCTCATAATTATGTTACCAGGGGGAAAAATACCATTGTTCATAAACACCACCGCCTAGAACTATTCATAAAAGAAACCTCATACATCTCAAATTATTTCTTAAGAAATCTACCAGGCATTGTTAAAAAAGAAGATAACAAAGTTAAGTTCATACAGAAGCTAAAATAATATTTACTTAATCTGGCTCCTTATAGTTTTGAGGAATTCCTTAATGCTAATTTTGAAAATGTTAATTAAGTATTAACATTAATACCTAATTTAGTTTAGTTATTAGTTATTTAGTTAGTATTTAGTTATTTTGCTGTAATTTAAATAACCTTGTATTTTGACACTATTCATGTACATAATAGTATACTGTGAATAAAGAAATGTTGAATCTTGAATCTAGCATTGGCCAGTCTGAAGTCTCACCTGTGTTGCGTGATAGGTGCTGTGGTGTGTGACGAGCAGTGTGGGTCTGTTGCTGCACTACGTCATGCCTCAGTTGCGGAAGCAGCTGCCGTGGCTGTGCATCGCTCGGCCCATCCTGCGGTCGCACGAACACTCGCAGTTCGAGGTGCGCGACGCCGCCAAGGTCATGTGGTTCGAGAAGGTGAGCGGATTTGTCGTCAATGTAATTTTTAAAATCAGTTTAGAGTCAATATTTTTATTTTGTATAGCTTGTTTTTTGTAAGTATTAAACATCCAAATTTATGATTTTCCCGGTGCAAAAAACTTCAGCTCGGTAACTATGAAGTAAATAAATGTTCTAATTTAGTTAAGTATCATAAATTCGTAGGTGTTCGATTTTTGATGAAATTTAAAACCGGAAGAATTATTTCAACTATTCAGAACAAGATTAAATCTATATCAATTGTCTTTTACAATTAAGAGATTGCATCCCTATTGAAAGTAATTTACCACGTCCATGTAGAATGATTTGTAAGGTATGGTTTGATTTTTATGGGATACGTTCATTACTAACTACAACTTTTGAAGATATGTTGTGTTCGTAGCTGTGATTGTATTGTGTGTTACAAAAGTCAAACAAACACTGTGCCTATTCTGTTTTACAGTCTTTCCACGCAATTTGCAGCATCAATACTGCAGACGCTAGTATCCTGATTGTTATTTATGTGATGTTATAGTAGCTTTAGATTATCCAGCTTTTTCGCTTTCTGGATCAATATTCCGCCTCATTAGTCCGGACCACTACCCATTATAACTACCCCCATCTGTCACTGTCTTATTCTCTGTCTGCCTCAGCTTTACGTCTACCTCTGCTGCCTGGAGCGCAACATCCTCTACCCCGTCGTGTTCCTGGCCTGCCTCACGTCCGACTCGCCTGTCATCGTGCGCAAGTTTGGTCCTTACGTGGCGTCCGTGCTGATCACCGTGTGCGCGCTCAAGTGTCTACGCAGCTCCTTCTCCCACCCGCCTCTGCAGTACCTCATCATGGCGTTTGCCTGCCTCTTCTTCCAGCTGGACTATGCCGCTGCCAGTGAGACTTTCCTCATCGACTACTTCATCACCGCCATAGCCTTCAGCAAGACCCACGAGTTCCTTTTGAAGGTAAATGTCGTTACTGGAAATTTGTTTCTTACATTTTTGCACACCACTCACTTCTAGGTAGATGTCCATGTCCTAATAGTGTGACTTAATTTAAATACTGAATTTAAGGTGTAAGTAAACATATGTTTCTTGCAAAGAGGTGAGTGGTAATGACTTTTTGTTGTGAGTTATTTATAATAGACTACATCATATCTAGGAATTGCTGAGGCTGCAGTTCAAGGTAAGCCAATGCAAGGCTGAATATCTATTTTGGTAAACAACCATAAGAAGTGTGTAGTAGTAAAAAGTGAAGTTACTTTAAATCATTCGCATATCTTTATGTTAATTCTAAGGAAACATAGCTTGTGAAGTCTTGATGTTTGTTCCTCCGAGTTATGTAGTTTGCACTAGCAAAACTTTATAATGAACACTCACAGAATCAGTAATACTGAGTTCCCACTCTTTTCTTCAGCATATTACTTTCTTAACTTAACAGGATGAACAAACTAAGTCTCACAACTCTACAAAGTATATTTACACTTAAAGTGTACTCTCATACAAGACGGTAAATACTTATTAGTAATTATACTTTTTAGTGTTAACTATACTGGCAGTTATACTGCCCTGTACATTTTATGTTATCTAAAATTCTACTCTCGATATGTCACGAAAGCAAGGACATTGTCTACAATTTCACTTCTTTAGGCCAGAAAGAAAATCATATGAAGATATATAACATTTTATTACCAATTAGATTGATTATTGTTAGGAAGGTAATCATAGCATGAATATCATTAGAAATTAGGTATATAAGTTTAGCTGTTGGAGAATTTCTTCTCAAAGAGCCCAATATTCATCACCAGATAGTACCACAACAATGTTACACCATTCAGAAAGTCAAAAGTTGGTATCCGTTACGATCTCTTGAACAACAATTTAAAACCTATCTATGAAATTAAACACTTAGTTGATGCCTCACTAGTTTTGATCGCTAACTTACTCCCCTTGTACAGGTGCAGTTTGTGGTGACCTACATCGCTCCGTGGCAGATCACTTGGGGTTCCGCCTTTCACGCTTTTGCTCAGCCATTCTCAGTGCCTCATTCAGCCATGATGTTCTTACAGGCTGCCATTTCAGCCGCTTTGTCTGCACCCCTCAATCCTTTCCTCGGTAAGGTTCTGGAGTATTATTGTATTTGTGTTATGAGTATAAGGATAAAATAAACCATAAGAAAATACAAGAAATTATTTATAAGTTGTAACAGTTTTCTTCATGGGCGGTAATAATTATTGATTTAATGGGAAAGATGTCGGATAGGTCAAGCAGGCTTACCTTGGAAAATAAAGGCATCCTAATGATACACAGTAACACTACAAAACACACATAAAAGAATATTTCAAGGCCAGTGGCATATTTTCCTGATAAATTGGCAAAAGGCCCTATCAAAAACTAACCATTTATTTAATGAGTTACACTTTACTATCAATGGCTCATGTAGATACTGTTAACAAGGTGTTACTTTTGAAAAAAAAACTGGTTTGTTGAAATAAATGTTGTAAATCTTTAGAAGTAGATATATTTAAGTTTTATACTGAGAAACAAGATGTCTTTTTCAGACCCTGAGAAATAAAATGGTAAAATGTATGTGTGTGTCTTTACAAAAGTGAGTTTGTAAAAAGCGGACGTGAGCTTGTTAAGTGAGGTTAGTTTATCCTTTCGACATTCAAAATGCTTAATCTTGTACCGGGGAGGTTGGACATGTTGTTGATGTGTTGATGTGTTGACTTTGACTTTGACTCTGACTTCCAGGCAGCGCAGTGTTCCTGACGTCGTACGTGCGGCCAGTCAAGTTCTGGGAGCGGGACTACAACACACGGCGCGTGGACCACTCCAACACCCGCCTCTCGTCACACCTGGAGCGCAATCTGGGCGCCGACGACAACAACCTCAACTCCATCTTCTACGAACACCTCACTCGCTCCCTACAGCACTCGTTGTGCGGTGATCTCATACTGGGTCAGCCCTCTTACATGAGTATTGCTAAGTTTAAGGTCAAGTCAGAGAACTTTCCCGTGAGAATAAGACACGGGAGCTAATCAAGGGTTTTTGAATTTCTACTTTAAATAACTAGACATGACATAATGGAGATCAAATCACTTAACTGGGAGGTGGAAAATTCCTATATCGAGTAAATCATTTTTTATCAACATCTATTTTGATTTTTTGGGCCACATTAATTAAACATTCTTTTATTTGTATGTAATTTAATGGGATTTTTCACTTCTACTTTGTTCTGGGATCCTTTTTAGACAATTTTTCTCTGCATTTTGAGAGCCTTTTCTCATAGAATTGTAATCTATGACGATTCTGCAAACCACATTCTTTTCCTTGTATTATAACGATGCACAGGTTGGTTGGAAACCACATTCTTTTTAACTCTTTTAAAGTGTTCTTTGACTGAATCATCATGGTTTAGTTTAAGCACTATTATTACTGTTCTCTTCTCCTGTTTCTACCCAAATTCACTTTTTTGGTTGCTCTGAATAGACAAATACCAAATTAAATGGAAATACCCTCGTAGCAGCAAACCTGCGTACTCAGCGAATTTCCAATGCATATATGTGTATCTTAATACCACATAAGCTACATACCAAGTTTCATCATTATACATTCATAAATAAACGATTTATGACATTTTAATTATTCTCCATAAGAATAACATGGCGGCTGAGTATGCAGGGTTGCTGAAGCAAGGAACACAAAAAATGGAATTTTATACAAATATCAATATAACTCAAGAAGGTAAAGCCACATACCAAATTTTATTCATTTATGTTCATAATTAAGGGAGATAACAAGTTACTTATTCTCCATAAGAATAACATGGGAGCTGAGTACGCAGGTTTGCTGCTACGGGAACTATCGGCCAAGAGATGTTTTTTAGTGCAATTATCAATAGACCACAATGATATGAAGCGATATACCAAGTTTCATCAGGATAAGTTGGTAAATAAGCGAGATGTACAATTCTTCTTATCCTCCATAAGAATAACATTGGACAACATACTGTGTTTAGCACTTTCAATATCTCTGTAACCATTTGACGTAGAGCAATGATCAAAACACCAAATTGTGCGTCTTTTTAAGCTGATTCCAATGTAAAAAACTTAAATTTTACTTTTTCAAAAATTATATGTAAAAAACTCAAAAAACCATTTTTTGGGGTACAAAACCCCCCCAAAATACCCCTTCGGATAGATCGATCTGTCTAGTTTTCTAACTTAAGTCAAAAATGCTGCTTTACATGTTTATACCAAATTTCGTCAAAATCGGACTATTTTTATGAGAGTTATCGTGCTCACGGACACATATATATATATATATACAGTTTTGAACGAATGGTGTTTTTGGCATCTGGGGACTTCAAAACGAAAAGTTATCATGGTCCCGGGCCTAGGTCTTACGATGCCGACTACGGTAATAGCTTCTTTCCTATTGGGGAAATTCGCTAAAATTGATATAAGGGAAATAAATATTCTTTAATGTTGTAACATTACAATAAAAGGATATTTTTGAAAAAGCATAAATTACAGAATTAATTTTTTGTGCTAACAGTTTGCTCACATATTAACCCATCAAGGTAGTAATTGTATTCTATTCGCTACAGCTTACAGCGGGATGCGATTGGTGATGCACTCTAGTAGCAAACTACAGTTACGTTAGGGACTGGCTATGAACCTATCTAATGACACAAGGCTACTAGTCATGATAGCTGAGTGGGCTAAATTGTGGAAACACCTTGGCCAGATGTTCTTACGATGTTTGTGGGTTCAATTCCTGTTCACGACCAAAACTGACCAGTCATGCTTCTTTAAATGAGTTAACCCATCTGTGGCAACTTTGTTGGGAGGGTCCAAGTGAAATAAATGGTGTCAGACTTGGTAGGAAGTTGACAGGATTGGTTAATTCTTTGTGAGTTGTACATGGGCAACACTGATTTTGCTTCTTTTTACTTATGTTTACTGTGAGTGTGCCACTGTAAGCTAATAAACCGGAAGAAAATAATATTTTAATTAAAACATGCTATTAATCCATTTAAAAGCACAAATTTTCTATTCCAATTTATAGGTTTAAAAAAATGACAAGTAAAGAACAGAATCAGGTCATAAGTCTGTGCCAATGGGTTAAGCTCATCAAATAGCTTAAATAGATATTTTAGAGTTTAATTTTTAATAGTTGTGACCCACCAATTACTGCCTTAAAAGTTTTATCAGTCACGATGAAACAGGGAACAGTTTTTCAAGACCAAGTAGACTGTTGTTCCGATTATCGCTTGTTAACCGCTAATGTTTCTGCAGGACGGTGGGGAGCCGTTGCTCAAGGGGATTGTTTCGTGCTGGCCTCCGACTACCTCAACTGCCTGGTGCACATCGTGGAGCTGGGCAACGGACTGGTCACGTTCCAGATGCGGGGGCTGGAGTTCCGCGGGACGTATTGCCAGCAGCGGGAGGTCGAGGCTATCTCGGAGGGCGTCGAGGACAATGAGGGTAAGGGCATTCTCTGTAGTAAGAGGATTAGGACCTTCGACCATGAGTCGCTACTCAAATACTTGATGGCTACTCAAATTTTAGAACAAAATCTTGTGTTTTTTTCTGGCCGATTAGAATGCTAATGATAGTGAATGGCTTAATCTTGGTAATTTGTTCGTATGGTCATGTTTATTTCTACCTCGATCATTTTTTTATTGTGGGGCGGGCACTATTGATGCTCTGTGGTGCTGGTGGGGCAAGTACCTACCTGGTATGTCACTGTGCCTAACTGTAACTGTGTGAAAGTAATGTGTGTTCTGAAAACTCATATATATATATTACTTTGAAAAAAGGTTAGACAGCTAGCTTACCTGAAGAGAATAAAATAGGTGTAGCACAGGAGACACAAAAACACACAAAAAACACTTGATATTTCGTCTCTCTTGGGAACTTCATCAGAAGAGAAGAGCTGGAGTTCTGATAAGACCTCTAACCTCTTCTCTTCTGATGAAGTCCCCAAGAGGGACGAAATATCAAGTGTTTTTTATGTGTCTCTTGTGCTACACCTATTTTATTTTCTTCAGGTAAGTTAGCTGTCTATCCTTTTCCCAACTTACCAAATTTTCACAGCCTAGAGCTTTTCCAAATGAACCTACATATATTACTTTGTTAATTTATCTGCATATTATAATTTATAAACAACTGTTTTTTGCAGAATATTGATTTTTTTCAAATTATAGGTTTATTATTAAGATTTTAAATGATAAATTTATCTGTTAGAGGTTAAGTGGTAAAGAGGGCTTGCTAGCTTTTCCTAACTTTAACTTGTTAATGAAGACATTTTTAATTTAATATCATGTTGGATCCAGAACTTGTGTATTAAATCAAATCAAATCAAAAATACCTTATTCAGGTATACACAACTGAAATGTACATGAATGGCGTCAAGAAATATAATAATTATATTATATAAATATTAAAGACTTAACATAATAAATCGCTTTGTTGACTATTTAAACATCTTATTTTTTTACAATATCAAATAAACGGTATCAGGAAACTGACACATACTTTCTCCCTTTTAGCCCAACTTTAACGAATAAATTACTTTTTATTTACTAAATATAGAATACAAAGCACGGTCGAATGTACAGAAAATCTTGTAAACAAGTTGTTTTAAAAAACATCCACCCAAATCCCTGTTTTAGAGGCACTACAGAATCCATTGCTACACTCGTGGTTTTAAGAGGGGAAATGCCCCCTATTACCCCCCCCGCCTGGGTTATTAAGGGGCAACATATTTCTAATTTCCTCTGTTGGTCAATGCTAAATTGACAAGCATATCAAGTTTGAATGAAATTGATCAGTAAATAAGAGAGAAATAGTAATTTTTGTATTCCCCATACGAATAACATTGGACAACGTACTGCGTTTACCGCTAAATGAAAATTTCAATTTTCTCCGAAACCAGCAATTGTAGAACAGTAATTCAAAGTACTAAATTATTCAGTTTTTTGAGCTCTTTTTAATGGTGAATAGTAATATTTTTTATATTTATGTATTTTTATGAAAAATCCAAAAAACAGAATTTTTGATGTTTTAAGTCCTGTAATTTCTGAACCCGAATTTTTACAGGAATGCGGGTGGTGTCATTTTTTTGGAAAACTAAAGTTCTACAAACGACTAAAGTTTAATCAAAATCGTTAGAGCCGTTTTTGAGAAATTTTGATTTTTCATGTTTTTTGGCGGGTTTTGGGGGATAATTACCCTTAAAAATCAAAAATTCAAAAAAATGAAAAAAACTGGAGATATCGTGGATTAGTACCTACATACCAAATTTCATAAGAATCGGCCCATTGGTTACGGCTCTAGCTCTGTACACATCCACACAGACACACTCACACACACACACACACACACACGGACACACACACATACACACACACAGACAGACATCACGTAAAAACCACTTTTTTGGGTTCAGGGAGCACCAAAACGAATATTTCCACTAACAACTCAAATTCGAAAATTTTGACGAAAACAATACTTTCTCCATATACTATGTATAGGGGCAAATTTGCAAATTTGCGTTGCTTGGTCTGAGGGTATGACGATTGATGACGTCACATCGCAACTGGCAGAACTGTTGTTTACATTGTCATTTTTGCTGCATCACTGTACAACTGTCCACATGGCTAACCTTACAGTTTTTGGACGTGCTTTAGTGGTGTGTGTTTGATTATTGTGCAGAACATTAACAATGAAACTGAATAGGCCTACAAATTATCAAATTTACATCAACGCAAATGTGCGTCGCTCGGTCTATTGAACAAAAATGTAATCTTTTTTACTATTTTCCATTGTATAGACTGACTGATGCATGTATACAATGTTTTTTAAAATTGTTCAAAGTAAAATAAAAAACACAAAAAAATGTAGAATGTGTACAAAGTAAAATTGTTATTGTTTACAAATTCATTTTAGGTTATTATTAAGTGATTTAGTCCATTTAAACACAATTTCTCTCGTGGTCTGTTGCTAATGTTACTCCTGTACCTCCCGGTCTGTTTGCAATGTTCAGATTATTTATTTTGGTCTGTAGGAGTGACCAGACCGACGCAAATATGCGTCGCTCGGTAGTGAACGTGTTAATTGGTTTCTAAAACTTTTAACATCATTAATGGTTTAATTTTCAAAGATAGACTGATCAAAAACTTAATACTAGCATAGTTGACTGTTTAGCAAAAAGTTCAGTTCTATGTTTTTCAGTAGTAAAACTCCCCCAGATTCTTGTATTGTAGTAATCTATATATTTTAATTTCTGTAGCTCATTATTGTTGTTTTTTACATGCATAATTGTCTGAAAAATATAAAGGCTAAATATTGTAAAAATTCGCAGCTCTTTAAATTTATCTTTACATGACTCCCCATAATCTATACTCATATTTTTAATATGAATCTTATTGCTCGCTTTTGCAGTTTGAAAATTCTGATTAAGTTAGCATTGGATGTGCCTCCATACAATGAGACCAAACTGGATGTGGGAGTGTATATGTGCATATTACAATAAAAGTAAAGTGCTTAGCTCATAATAAAACGACATCTTTTTAATTGCATACATTCCAGAACTTAATTTAATTTACCACAAACATGATCTATGTGCTGATTCCATTTGAGTTGACAATCTATAATTAATCCCAGAAAGGATGCGCTTTCTTTCCTCTCTCAGAAATTTTCTTAGACTTTTAAAACAAAATTACATTCATTTAATTCACCTAATTTTTTTTTAAATCAACACTAAATAATCTGTCTTTTTTCATTCAGTATACAATTTTTATTTTTAAAAAAATTGGAAGTTAATTGCAACATTTTTTTCTGAAGAATTTTTAAGAGATAAGAGGTTTTGCTCTGAAACCTTCAAAGTCGAGTCATCAGCATACATACATAGTTGATTACTAATATTAATTTGTACAAGTCTTTCACCTAACCCACTATAATAGCAAATAAAAAGAAGGGGGCCTAGAACCCGACCCTTGAGGCACAGAGTACTTAATTTCTTTGAGTGTAGACTTAAAATTAACAACTGCATTATTAGTTACACTGGTTATTTCAACATAATGTTTCCTCCCTGTGATGAAGGATTTAAACCAATTCAAGTATACTCCCTGAATTCTACATTTTTGCAATTCATCCATTAAGTTTACATGACAAACTCTGTCGAAAGCCTTAGTGAGATCCATTTACACGTTGGCTACTGAAAAATCATTATATTGGTCGTCAAAAATGCGGGTATTTTTCCCCTAAAACTTAGCTAAAAATGTTGCCAAAAACAGCTAAAAAAGTGACCATATACGCTATTTCCGGTGTTGCGATGACGTCACATCCATGACCCGCATGCGAGTCATAATACCATATATTTAAAATTGTTCATATTGCAAGTTTTTACTGCACATAATTATATAACTTAATATTTTATGCATCATCGTAATCCATCATGGTTAAATCTGAATGTTTTTTCAAGGTCAGCACATAACACAATTTGAAAAAACTAGTGATGGTCAAAACCAGAAATTTCGAATCTCGAAACCGAAACCGAAACTTACAAAATCGAATCTCGAATCTCGAAACTCAAATCGCGAAACCCTATTTACTTGCCTGGGTATGGTTATGAAAAATAAATCCAGAAAAATGCATTAAAACTAATTATATATTTTGGTTAGAGTTGTTCTTTCAGAAATAAAAAATCAATAATCCAAAAAAGGTGAAGGTAGACGACCGGTAACAGTAGGCTTTTGACCTTTGCATTATTGATCGAAACACGGGCGTGATTTCTGTTAAAAAAACAACAATAAAGACACAAAAAATCTCAGCAGTTTCGAGTTTTGATTCTCGAAACTCACCGATCGAATCTCGAAACCGAAACTTTTCCAAAGTTTTGGTGGTTTTGAGATTCAAGTTTTGGTTTTGACACATCACTAGAAAAAACATATTAGTAAATAAATCACACGGTAAAACTAAAAAAACGCACGACACGGGAAACTGACGCTACCAAACTAACACATGGTATCTTTGTGAGTAGCGGACAGCATAAGGTCCGTTCCCGCCTAGAGCTGAGCTCACACCAAAGCATTACAGTGACAGGTGCACCATGACTCCTAGGCGGGTCAGCCGCTCCTAGCGCCAGGGTTGCGTGACTCGCCTACGGGTCACCCGCAGCCAACGTGTTAATACTGCTAATACTTTTCTTTTTGAATCTAGGTATTTTACAACACCTTCTAAAAATGATGTAGTTTCAGTAACTACTGACCTCCCCTGCCTAAATCCATGCCGATCTTTATCTAGAAAATCATTACTTTCTAAGAATTCTAATAATCTATTGTGCATACATTTTTCTACAATTTTTGAAAACGTTGGTTGAACTGAAATGGGTTGATAATTTACTGTCTCTTCTGGATTACCCTTCTTAAATACTGGGATTACTTTGGATATTTTAAGTTTTTCTGGAATTATTCCGGAGATGAAAGATACATTTACAACATGGACCGATGGTTTCACTAAATATAAAACAGCTGATTTTATGACATTTATTGGCACTTCATTATACCCAAACGATTTTTTATTTTTAAAGCTTTGAATTATAATATACATTTCTGAATCATCAACTGAATTACAATAGAATTTAGGCAGGGTAAAGTCACCTATCGTATCATCTGTTTTTGTTGGATCTTGATCTAGTACTGGCACTGAGTCTACCACATTAACATAACAATCATTACAAATATTTGCAACCTCTTCAGGCCGTGATTCAATTTCACTATTTTCACTATTTTTGACTGTGATTGTTTAAATTCCCTAACCTGTATTTTACCCGAGTCTTTATTTATAATCTTCCAAGTTGTCTTGGTCCTGTTATTTGATTTAATAATTGTATTTTTATAGTACTTTTTCTTCGCCATATTTATAGTTTTCTTATATTTTTTCTTTCTTTCAGTATTGCTGGAACGTCCAGTTTGCTCTTTAATATTGGTAAAAATGTGATAAATCCATTGTAAACTTTGTGCTGACCAGAAAAAGTGGCTGAATTGTTAAATACAAATCAAAGGGGTTGTCACAATACATAAACATTGCTCAAAACAAGGGATGAGTCGATTCCGGTTCAGATTCTTACCAATAGATTCCGATTCCATCGATTCCCAATAACAGGTGAAATAGCTAAGTAATGTTTTAAGTATGATTTAAAGATGATAAGTTAGTCAGTAATTGATTTTTATTTAATAAATTGAGACAATCAGTTTGTTGGTGATTATGTTTCTTTAGTAAAATAAAATAAATCATTCAAACAACTTAGTTGAATTGCATGTTTATTTTTCATATAATTATTATGGTTTAAGTTACATAAATCTCCCATAATATTTTTAGCGACTTCCTCTAGGGAAGAAGCTATTACCGTAGTCGGCATGGTAAGACCTAGGCCCAGGACCGTGTTAACTTTTCGTTTTGAGGCCCCAGATGCCAAAAACACCATTCGTTCAAAACTGTATAGGCCTATATATATATATATATATATATATGTGTGTGTGTGTGTGTGTGTGTGTGTGTGTGTGTGTGTGTGTGTGTGAGCATGATAACTCTCGTAAAAATAATCCGATTTTGACAAAATTAGGTATAAACGAGTAAAGCAGCATTTATGACTTTAAGTTCGAATACCAGACAGATTGACCTAACCGAAAGGGGTATTTTGGGGGGTTTTGTACCCCAAAAATGGGTTTTTTGAGTTTTTATATACCGATATAATTTTTGAAAAAGTCACATTTTAGTTTTTTTCCATTGGAATCAGCTTAAAAAGACACACAATTTGGTGTTTTTATCATTGCTCGACGTCAAATGGTTACAGAGATATTGAAAGTGCTAAACACAGTACGTTGTCCAATGTTATTCTTATGGAGAATAAGAAAAATTGTTTATCTCGCTTATTTATCAACTTTCGCTGATGGAACTTGGTAAATTGTTTCATATCGTGGTCTATTGATATTTGCACAAAAAAACATTTTTTGGCCGATAGTTCCCGTAGCGTACTCAGCCCCCATGTTATTCTTATGGAGAATAAGTAACGTGTTATCTCCTTTAATTATGAACATAAATTAATAAAATTTGGCGTATGGCTTTACCTACTTGAGTTATTGTATTTGTATAATACCCCATTTTTTGCGTTCCTTGCTTCAGCAAACCTGCATATTCAGCCGCCATGTTATTCTTATGGAAAATAATTAAAATTACATAAATTGTTCATTTATGAATATATATTGATGAAACTTGGTATGTACATTTGGAATACTAATGTTAAATTTAGGGTTTTAAATTTTGTAGAAAAATTAGGAAGTAAAATTTAATGATTGTGGATCGACGTTTTTAAATATACTGTAATTTATGTGGTATTAAGATACATATATATGCATTGGAAATTCACTGAGTACGCAGGTTTGCTGCTACGGGGGTATTTTGAAATTAGTTTGTTGTGTTATAAAATAATCACATTGGATGTTAACTATTTTTGACCAATAAAAATACATTTGGAATCTTAATGTTAAATTTAGGGTTTTAAATTTTGTAGAAAAATTAGGAAGTAAAATTTAATGATTGTGGATCGACGTTTTTAAATATACTGTAACGTCAAATTTCTTTATTTCTTTATTGGTAAGTATCTTAATTGCCATAATTAAATTATGGTTAAGACTAAATTACATTAACAGAGTATGTAATGATAATAATAACTGATAGAATTTTGATTATTTGAATCCTTGAATAATAATCTTCTTTCAAAACAATCTTCGTCCAATCTTGAAACACAACATTTTGATTTTAAATTTATATTATATTTTCATTGTTGTTTTCATTTAAAAAATCTTCAATTTTGTATGGACATTTAACGATAAGGTATTGCTTTAATTTATTTTTGAATTATCTTATGTTACTTAAAGATTTTATTTCTGAAGGAATTTTGTTGTAAATTTTGATTGATATGTAGTCTGAGCATCTTTGTCGGAATGTTGAATTTGGATGTGGCAAGTCTATATGGTTGATATTTCTCGTGTTATAATTGTGAATTTGTCTTCTGAAGGAAAATTTATCAAGGTTCAAATGTACAAAACTTGCTTCTTGTAATATAAAAATTGACGATAATGTTAGAATATTTAATTGTTTGAATAGTTGTTTGCACGATGTTCTTCTTGAGTCTTGACAAAGTGTTCTTATAGCTTTTTTCTGCATTTTAAATATAATTTTGGCATTTGGGCTTGAACCCCATATAATTAGTCCATATGATATATGTGAATGGATATAAGCATAATATACCATTTTATTTATGTCTAGAGTGCAGCATTTAGAAAAACATTTTATCAAAAAGATTCCTGAACTAATTTTTTTGCAAATTTTATCAATGTGAGATAACCATGAAAGATTTGGTTGTAATGTTAATCCAAGAAATTTATACTCAGTTGCCAGTGGTATCGTAGAGTTGGCAAGTTGAACAAGTTGAATTGTTTCATTATTAAATTTTTTATTATATTGTAAAGCTGAGGATTTCAAATCATTTACTATCAAACTGTTATCTGTAAACCATTGTTCCATTTTAGAAATTTGAACAAAAGAAGATATATCTAATTGTTTGTTAGAACTTTCGGTAATATTGAGAGTTGTATCATCTGCAAAAAGTATTACTTCTCCTTTATCTACGACGGATGGTAGATCATTCATGTAGATAATGAAAAATAATGGCCCTAAAGTAGAACCTTGTGGTACTCCATGAATTATATCAGATGATATTCTTGATTTTGTTGGATGTTTTCTATTCTTTAGTTCTGTGAAATGTTTTCGTCCTGTTAGAAATGATTTTATCCATCCAAGCGCTGACCTGTTAAATCCCATCAATCGAATTTTATCAAGTAGTCTATTATGATTAACACTATCAAAAGCACGGGATAAATCAAGAAATATACTAAGAGATGGAAGATCTGTATCAATGTTTGCCATTACACTTGTTACTAGTTTGTATATCGCATCAATTGTAGATTTGTTTCTTTGAAATCCAAATTGATTTGGGTTTATTATTGAGTTTTCTATAATATAGTTTGTCATTTGGTTGTGAACAATTTTTTCAAATATTTTAGAAAAAATTGTGGTCAAAGCAATTGGACGTATATTATTAATTTTAAATCCTTCTTTTTGTTTTTTATTATTGGGACTATTTTAGAGAGCTTCAATTGTTCTGGAAAAATGCCTGATAAAAATGAATTATTCAATATAAATGTTAAAGGGTGAACAATTAACGGGGCGCTATGTTTGATAACAAGAGAAGGAATATCGTCTGGGCCAGTGGTCAAGGAGTTGCTAAGGTTCCTTATAACAGATTCAACTTCAACAACTGTAACCTCAAGGAAACATGACAAGGAGTGGTTAGGAGAGTTGTCACAAATATAAACAGGAGAAGGAGTCTTTAGACCTTTTTCCTTGAACATATTTGGAATAATATTGTAGAAGTATTCGTTAATGTTTTCTGCAATTAGTTGAGGGTCAGATAATTTACTACCATCCATTAAGGTAAAAATTTCTGTATTATCAGATTCATATCATAAAATGACTACTTAAAATAAATTGAATAACAATAAATCACAATTGAATAACAATAATGATAAATTTTAGGATGTCTAGCAGTCGAACAATTTGGGAAAGTGGGGAATTTGAATAGAAATAAATAAAATGTCGGAAAAGAAGGAATCAACATAGACAAGTTTGAATAGTTGGGGAAAATAATAAAACTAATAAACAGTGATGGTATTATCCGTATCTCTTGATCGGAACGTCACCAACTTTGATTGACATTTTATTTAATTTGTGGTAATCAGACGAAAAAAATTAGCCATCTCTTGTCTTTGTACGACAATTAGTTTCGGTTTTAGCATTTTGTACTAGAAACTCTTATCTCTTGAATAAATTACTGGGACCCTCGACTGGATGCCAAACAATAGACCAGCCATTACGAATGGGACAACAAATATCGGGTCGCTCGCCTCGACCACTGCTTCCTTAACTGTTTCTTCATTCACGTACATCTGTAAATTGAACTCCTGTCAACTCTCCTTTCGTGTTAGTTGTGAGCAGTTATGAGACTGGAAAGGAAGTGATTAGTTGTCGGGAAGAGTCTTATTTCAACCACTTATTTTGTTAGTTTATCTCTGTTTATTTTCCGCACGCTAAGTTGTTTTTTTTTTTGTACCGACAGCCAAAAATCGGTAGAATTGGAATTGACATTGGGCCATCGATTCTCGATTCCGATTCTAAGCCTGAGAATCGGTGGATCGAGAATCGACAGTTAGAATCGACTCATCCCTACTCAAAACAATCGTATGACTATAGTCAAACTGATTAATATAATAATAACTCAGAGCAAATTTTAAACTAAAACAGTTGCACGGATTCAAATTTGACTCAGTGCACACCATCACTCCTACCTCACTGGGAAAATTTAGTAATTCAGTTTGCAGCCTCAGATTATTTCCTTCTTGTGCATGATGTATCAGCATCTTCTTGGATTATTACCTTCTTGTAATTATGTTAAAACTTTTTGTAAATATATGAAAATTAAACTTATATCTGTAGTGTCCTTCAGCAAAAAAATAGCTCAACAACCTTTCATTTGTGAGCATTATACACAGAAAGAGTGAGGAAAATAATTTTAAATGTTGCACTTAGTGTTACCATACATTATTGACACGTTGTTATCATATTTACAATTCAAAAGAAACCTTTAAGAATAATAAATAAATTACATTTTTTCACCACTGCAAACCTCTATTTGTAAATTTAAATATCTTCACTGTACCAAGTCTTTATATTTATGAACTTGGCAGATAACACCACAAAAATCCTACCCTTTTTCAACACAATTCTGAAAATAAATGTGGCACATGAAGAAATTTTATCCCTTTTGCTGTGCATAAAAGATCAGCTTTTGAAAAATCTTATTATTATCACCAGGAGAGTAATTAAATAGATTTTAAAGCATAATCCACATATCTCAGTTGATAAAGCATTTTTAAGAGCCCTTGAGGAATTCTGAGTGAGTTTTATGATGAAATATTAATATTACTACCATCAAGTGCTCATTAAAACTCGATCAGTGGCTGATGGAAATGATAATTATCAGTAAACAAATTAAGACAAACTTTTGTTATTTATTTTGGAAAATAATTTTGCTTGTTATTAAGATAAGTTTTGTTCTATGTATTCTGTAATATAAGTTTATTATGGGCTGATTCTCGATGCAGGTTGCTGCTGCTGCGAGCCGGGCCACCTGCCGCACATGCTCAGTCTCAACTCGGCGTTCTCGCAGCGCTGGCTCGCGTGGGAGGTGACGGCCACCAAGTACGTCCTCGAGGGCTACAGCATCTCCGACAACTCTGCCGTCTCCATGCTGCAGGTCTTCGACTTCCGCAAGGTTCTAGTCACCTATTACGTTAAGGTAATGCTGATTCCGGAGGTGTAACTTTGGATGTAAGGGTATAAAGCATGTCGCCAACATTAGCTATATTCATCTTCCATTGAATATTATTGTACAGTTACCGGAAGAAAGGAATCTACAGGGACAGATAGTCAACCCAAAGAGAGAATCGTTCCTTAACCTATCGAGCACATGAGCTCTGAACTGAGTAAGATCAGGTCGATTCACTCTCTAACCCAAATGATCTCTTGGCCCTAAAAGGCTAAGGAACTAAGGAGCCCTCTAACCCACCTGGCTTCAAGATTCCATTGGAGGGCCCTTTACTCGGATGGTTTGGGAAATGGCAAAGGTTCAAGGGTTTATTGTTTAAGTTTATTCCCTCCAGCTGGCATCGGACTGTAAGGAAGATCCATTACTCCCGTTGAGGCTCAGTCTTTACTAAAGTATCCAGGCTCAGACGGGAGCCTCAGATTTAAAGAAATAATATCCCAGAAAAACTATGAGGTACAAAGTTTACATTTTAACTATTATACTAGTGGTTATACCAGGATAGTAATTTCATATCTTCACTGCAGTTTTAAATGTTATGAGTTACTTAATATAAGTTACATGGATTTCAAATAATTTATTAATTTTTTTTATGTCTGGTTTTCCAAAATGTTAATGGGTTTAATATCTAGTTACTTATTAAGTATTTGCACACTTCTGAGTTCTTCCTCTATTTATAAAACTGAAACTTAATACAAATTGTTATCGTCCGGCAATGAGGAGAAAGATATCGGTCGGACGGCTACCAGCCAACTAATATTGGCCAAACTGTGCGCCATGCAGTATCTGCCGGTTAAGCGTCGATGGTTTTAGGACGTCGCGATATTGGCAGCAATACGGGCGGGGTGAGGAAGCAGGGGGATCCCTTTCTCCTCGTTTCCGGGCAGTAATTACCTCTTTTCAAACTAACAAAGTGGTTATCATCGCGTTTGTTTGTCCAGAGCATCATATTTTACGCGGTGGGCTCGCCCTGCCTGGAGAAGTGGCTGTCCTCGCCTGTGATCCTGGAGGCGCTCCAGCCGTACTGCGACCGCAACTTCGTGGACCTGGACCCGGTGTTCAACATGAACATCGACGAGGACTACGACTTCCGCGCGGCCGGCATCACGCGCAACTCCTTCTGCAACATCTACTTCGACTGGATCCAGTACTGCGTGGACAAACGGACAAAGGTATCAACTTATTTAAAAATGTTTGGATTGTTCCAAAATTCATTCAAAACATTGCTAGTGGTTGAATTAGAATAAATTTAGTAATTGTTAGTAATAAGTATTTTCCTAATGGATGTTCTAATGGTTTTTTATATAGCTGAAAAGTCTACAATCCTCCTAAGTTTACAATCCACAATTTAACTTTTCCATATATTTTTACTTTTAATCTTTATGTTTTTTTTACAGTAGTTATAGAGGAAACACTATACAAGAAAGCTCAATTTTGTTAGATTTTTAAAAATGGTTTTTATGGTGCAACTAACAGGAAGTGAAAAAGATAGTCAAAACATGTAAACATTAAAATAATATAATAAACGGGAGAGGGTTGGACGGCTAAGGGGAAGGTGGAGGCCGATAAACAAAATTGGTTAGACAACACCTAACTATTGTAAACATTAAAATAATATAATAAACGGGAGAGGATTGGACGGCTGAGGGAAAGGTGGAGGCCAATAAACAAAATTGGTTAGACAACACCTAACTGTTGTGAACATTAAAATAATATAATAAACGGGAGAGGGTTGGACGGCTAAGAGGAAGGTGGAGGCCAATAAACAAAATTGGTTAGACAACACCTAACTGTTGTAAACATTAAAATAATATAATAAACGGGAGAGGGTTGGACGGCTAAGAGGAAGGTGGAGGCCAATAAACAAAATTGGTTAGACAACACCTAACTGTTGTGAACATTAAAATAATATAATAAACGGGAGAGGGTTGGACGGCTAAGGGGAAGGTGGAGGCCAATAAACAAAATTGGTTAGACAACACCTAACTGTTGTAAACATTAAAATAATATAATAAACGGGAGAGGATTGGACGGCTGAGGGGAAGGTGGAGGCCAATAAACAAAATTGGTTAGACAACACCTAACTGTTGTAAACATTAAAATAATATAATAAACGGAAGAGGGTTGGACGGCTAAGAGGAAGGTGGAGGCCAATAAACAAAATTGGTTAGACAACACCCAACTGTTGTGAACATTAAAATAATATAATAAACGGGAGAGGGTTGGACGGCTGAGGGGAAGGTGGAGGCCAATAAACAAAATTGGTTAGACAACACCTAACTGTTGTAAACATTAAAATAATATAATAAACGGAAGAGGGTTGGACGGCTAAGAGGAAGGTGGAGGCCAATAAACAAAATTGGTTAGACAACACCTAACTGTTGTGAACATTAAAATAATATAATAAACGGGAGAGGGTTGGACGGCTAAGGGGAAGGTGGAGGCCGATAAACAAAATTGGTTAGACAACACCTAACTGTTGTAAACATTAAAATAATATAATAAACGGAAGAGGATTGGACGGCTGAGGGGAAGGTGGAGGCCAATAAACAAAATTGGTTAGACAACACCTAACTGTTGTAAATATTAAAATAATATAATAAACGGGATAGGGTTGGACGGCTAAGGGGAAGGTGGAGGCCGATAAACAAAATTGGTTAGACAACACCTAACTGTTGTAAACATTAAAATAATATAATAAACGGGAGAGGATTGGACGGCTGAGGGGAAGGTGGAGGCCAATAAACAAAATTGGTTAGACAACACCTAACTGTTGTAAACATTAAAATAATATAATAAACGGAAGAGCGTTGAACGGCTAAGAGGAAGGTGGAGGCCAATAAACAAAATTGGTTAGACAACACCCAACTGTTGTGAACATTAAAATAATATAATAAACGGGAGAGGGTTGGACGGCTGAGGGGAAGGTGGAGGCCAATAAACAAAATTGGTTAGACAACACCTAACTGTTGTAAATATTAAAATAATATAATAAACGGAAGAGGGTTGGACGGCTAAGAGGAAGGTGGAGGCCAATAAACAAAATTGGTTAGACAACACCTAACTGTTGTGAACATTAAAATAATATAATAAACGGGAGAGGGTTGGACGGCTAAGGGGAAGGTGGAGGCTGATAAACAAAATTGGTTAGACAACACCTAACTGTTGTAAACATTAAAATAATATAATAAACGGAAGAGGATTGGACGGCTGAGGGGAAGGTGGAGGCCAATAAACAAA
Source organism: Allygus modestus (assembly GCA_963675035.1). Classification (NCBI taxonomy): domain Eukaryota; kingdom Metazoa; phylum Arthropoda; class Insecta; order Hemiptera; family Cicadellidae; genus Allygus; species Allygus modestus. The sequence continues at coordinate 30,220,570 of OY776117.1, forward strand.
ATTGGTTAGACAACACCTAACTGTTGTAAACATTAAAATAATATAATAAACGGGATAGGGTTGGACGGCTAAGGGGAAGGTGGAGGCCGATAAACAAAATTGGTTAGACAACACCTAACTGTTGTAAACATTAAAATAATATAATAAACGGGAGGGGATTGGACGGCTGAGGGGAAGGTGGAGGCCAATAAACAAAATTGGTTAAATATTATTTTACCTATTGTAAAAAAGTGTGCATCCCGAGTCGGGAAAAATTAACTTTTTTGACCAGGGAAATCATTAACCAAATAAAAGTGTGAAGTGTGATAGTCAGTGATAGTTGAATGCTAGGCCCAAACAGAAATTAACCTGTATTTGCTCACTGCACAGTATTTAGTTGGGGATAAAGTCCACACAAAGATTGTGGCTGTGTCCTTACTGCAGACTGCACGGTGAACAAAAGGGGGTTCATTTTTTATAATAGCCTTTGTAAAATAAACTGATGCAAAAAATTTGTAACAAAGTTTGCTAATAAGTAACAGGTTTCAAACAAACCAGTTTCAAAATGACAGTTACAAAAATAACAGTTGTATGGTGTGTTTGTTGGGCAGCCACTGGCCGATAAGGGCAAGGACTCGACGCTGGTGTCGCTGTGCTTCGCTCTCAGTCTGTTGGGCCGGCGTTCTCTCGGGGCTGCTTCACACAACACGCTCTCCAGGTAAGTTTATAAATTACTGGTTAAAAGTCCCTAGATTGATCTCAGACTGGTCCATATGCCAGTTTTGAGCTCGACCACTGACCTACCAATTATTCATTTATTTTGCTGTTTCACCATTTTAAGTATTTACACCATGATTTAATTCAGTATAACAAATTCAGTCATTAAAGAGCAGCGGTAATGATGATATTTCAACAATAACTATAAAAATAACTACTAAATCTGTGGAGGCTTTTTAATTCTGCAGATTTTGTGTTCAGTTTTGGATTTTCTTGACTCTTCTGTAGATTGTCACTTTTGAAACCTATGTATAAAAAGGCATTAAATTAAACATTCAAATACAAACCAAAGATATGCGTACACAATTTCAACACAAATGTAGTATACAAAAATAAACTTATAAATATCAAAATGGTTTGATAAAGACTACGTATTTTAGCTGAAAAATTACCTTTTTGTGTGTATTTTATGTGTTCTTTCACTCATCAGTTCCGCAAGCCTTCCAAAAAACTTAACCAATAAAGGGCACAAACTAACATATTTTTGTCAAACCATATATTTGTTTAACCATTTAAATATTTTAAACTTATTTACTGTCCTCATTTCCAGTGTGGATTTCTTCCTGTACGGGCTCCACGCGTTGTTCAAGGGAGACTTCCGCATCACGTCGGTGCGCGACGAGTGGATATTCTCGGACATGGACCTGCTCGAGAATGTGGTGGCTCCCGGTGTCCGGATGTCTCTCAAACTTCACCAGGTGACGTGCCCAACAATAATATATGGCAGTGGAAACTACTTTATTTTAGAGCTTGGCTTTTTGGTAGAAAAATATGTGGAGCATATATTTGTCACGTAAAATAATTGTTGATGTTTCTTTTCTGTCATATTTGACCAAATTGGTTTGACATTATTCCTACTCTTTTAATTTAGTCAGGATCCAGTCAAACCTTTTGGTACATGTTACACTTGAAATATAATTAATTACAAAAAATAGTTGAAATTAATTTGATTAATTTGTCAAGCAGATAGAAGATTACTGATTGTGTTCCGTTAGAAATCTGCCATCTTGTTATAGAAGGATTACTGATTGTGTTCCGTTAGAAATCTGCCATCTTGTTATAGAAGGATTACTGATTGTGTTCCGTTAGAAATCTGCCATCTTGTTATAGAAGGATTACTGATTGTGTTCCGTTAGAAATCTGCCATCTTGTTATAGAAGGATTACTGATTGTGTTCCGTTAGAAATCTGCCATCTTGTTTCAGCCGTACAACACTCTTGAAAGCAGTTGACATATAATTTGATATTTTTGTTATTTTCTCATAAGGTAGTTTCTTTTTTTATAAAGGGGAAGGGTGACTTAACTTTTTCTAGAATCTTACAGTTTTTTTTTCTTCTTGAAATTATTTGTTGTATTTTTTTAATGAATCACCTTCCTGTCATGACTGAACTCCTACACCTGTCTGCTCATACACCCTTCCATCAACGCTTTGGCTTCATACCATCTTCACAAACTCCTTACCTATCGTTCCGCAGCTAAAAATAAATAAGAATATGATGGTTAAAGGTCAGATTTGGGGGAGAGGAAAGTGGAGGGAATTTGAATGCTAGTGTAAATGGCGGGTACAAAATACTGTTAAAATAACTTTTATTTGAAATTAGCCTACTTAAAATAATTTAAGATATTTCCAGGACCACTTCATGTCGCCTGACGAGTACGAGGACCTGTCAGCGCTGTACAACGCCATCAAGATGCACCACGAGAACCTGGTCATCTCCCATGAAGGTGACCCGGTGTGGCGCAATGCTGTGTTGGCTGGCACACCTTCCCTGCTGGCGCTCAGGTGAGGCAACCAGTGGAACTTGTTGATTAAGAGGGCTATGCGGAATGTGGTGTCCTTTTGCTTACTGCATAGGTTTTATAGTTTTTTTTTTTTTTTTTTTTTTTTCTATTGCCATAGGCCAATAGGCTTGTGTGGTGATCTAAGGACAGCAAGGTATCGTAACGACATCAGTGACATGAGCAAGCCCGTGGTGACGGCTTGTTGAGAAAGTATCATAACAGTCAGCCGGGATTGAACGTATGTTTGACCACGTTTGACTCCCGAAGCCAGCACTCTACCTATGAGCTACCGTGTCCACGTTCGGTAGTTAGTGGTGGTAGCGGCATAGATTTTTGAATATAGGGTAAAACTGGGATGTTTTTATTCTACCTGGGTTTGTTGATCAAGTTTGTTTTTGTTAGTACTCACAAAGAAGGTGAAAATTAAATGAGATGTTTTGCAAATTAAATCAATTGATTAGCACAATACATTTGACAGCTCAGTACAAGTATAGTGCTCACAGGTGCTTTGTTTAGATTCCTGCATCTCAAAGACTTGACTAACATTAAAAGTATACCAGTTTAAATACTATACTAAATACACCCATTCGATATAAAAGAAAAACTATCAGTGTAAACATTTTTTTGGAGATTAAAGGCCCCAAACTAATGAACTTGCCTCACAGGCAGGGATTCAGCTAGGGAAAAAAATCGTTAAGCAAAAATGCTACAAGCTCTTAGAGACTTGTAGCAAAAATATTTTCCTTTTCGCATTTTTATCGCGTGTCATTATAATATTTTTTGGTCATAAGATGTTTTTTGCTTGTATTTGTTTTTAATGTTTAACATTTAAATAATATATAATTCAGCAGAGTCTACTTTTCTTGGTAATTTATCCATTTTAACCATTAAAGTCTGTAATGGAGATATACTAAACATTCTAATAGAATAGGCCTAATATGGCGCCAGAACAACTAAAACTCACTCACCCCAAACATTACACACTCTGAAACATAACCTCAAAGCATATCGCGATCGCATTTGCGCATCACCGATTTCGAGTTGTCTGTTTTCGCTACACTTCCGCCCGATCGTTGTGATTTCGAGCGACTCGTGCTCGTGTAACCGTCCACATTCTGCAACGAGTCGAGACCGAGAGCGGCACTAAGTATGGAGGACCTGCTGCTCGTCTTCTTTGACTCGGTCACAAAAACCGACAAGAATCGGTGTGATGGCGAGGCGAGCGCAGTCATCCCTTCAGTGGCGAACTAGCCCTCGACATTCTCACATTCGCTGATTCGCTCGGCTAGTCTCGGCTACTACTACAAAATGCGCGCCAAACCGAGTCACAGCGCATGACGTTTGCTAGGGGGTTAGCTACTGTCACTACAACTGTCATATCAGTAACTCGCCCGTTCCGTTTACACAGTACGCAGTTTAAATCGACAGCAACTGTTTACGTTATGTAGGCTCGTCTCTTCTACCACTCGCTCAGAGGCGATCGGTAAGTGATGTAGTTTAACCAACGGAACGTTAAGCCTCTACAACATCCCAACTACTCTTCTAATCGTTTTTGGCTGTGGATCGTGATCACGGACTTTTAATACAATTTGTATTGTTAAAACCAGATTTTCTGCAATGAAATTAAAAAATTTCTTATACTTTTCTTTGTAGCAAAAAAGCTACAGCCTGCCCAAATGTTGTCGCATTTTCGTGGTGCAATTTGCATTTTGCGACAAATGCGACCGCAGCTTAAACCCTGCTCACAGGATTTTTAGCCAATTAATCTGAAACTCTGTAATAATCTTTTTCACTGAGAGATTGTTTAAAATTTAATCAATATTAGGTTTGCAGATTGGTTCTTTATTTCTTGAGAGATACCGTTGAAACCTGGGGCTTGTTTGAAAAAGAGGTATCCCAGTGCAATGTCTTGAGGGTTGTTTATTATTGTTCCATTTATATTTAAACGTAATTTATTTTTCTTTGCATTCTTCCTTGTCCATTGCACCTTTTTTATTCATTATACTTTATCTGGTTATAATAAATGTATGGCTAACAACAAATTGAACACCACCCTCGGTTGTTTGACACTGGTGTACCGTCTGTTGCAGGCATGTGCTGGACGACAGTGGGGATGAGTACAAGATCATCATGCTCAACAAGCGGTACCTGAGTTTCCGCGTGATCAAGATGAACCGCGAGTGTGTGCGGGGCTTGTGGGCGGGGCAGCAGCAGGAGCTGGTGTACCTGCGGAACCGTAACCCAGAGCGGGGCAGCATACAGAACGCCAAGCAGGTCATTGAGCCGTGATTTACCGTAGCCTTTATTTTTTTAATTTATTTAATTTTTTTTTTCATTTTAGAAATATAAATTAAACATGGCTACAATTTAAAGTTACAAAAGCCAAACGTGGATTGTCTGTAGCTCATATTTTACCGGAACTACAAGTCCTTCTGACTCAGTTTATTGTCACTTCTTTGTAGGGTTACAAGTTTTGTTAGTAAACTGAAATGAAAAACAGTAGTGTTTACCCTTGAGAATTCATTACTGAACATGTGTTTGACTGGAGGTTCATATATCTTGACTTTAGGTTTTTTTTATATATACTATTCAGTTTATGAAATCTTAACATGAGAGAGCAAGTGATACTTTTGCTCACACAAAATAAATGTAATCAAAAAGTGGTTTTATGTTAATATCTAAAGTGAGAACAAAAATGTTCAGGGTTTTCTCAGCGGATTATGTTAGTTAAGCATAGGTTATCTGCTTACAGTATTGTATGCTTGATGTTTTGCAAAATTGTAGGGAATACAGGAGACACTCTTTTATCTTGCGTTCTAAGAATCGGCACACTCTACTAACCGGCATCACCAGAGCCACTTACGGTGGGGTTTTTCTACCGCTCACAGACCTCTTTTATCTGGCGTTCTAAGAATCGGCACACTCTACTAACCGGCATCACCAGAGCCACTTACGGTGGGGTTTTTCTACCGCTCACAGACCTCTTTTATCTGGCGTTCTAAGAATCGGCACACTCTACTAACCGGCATCACCCGAGCCACTTACGGTGGGGTTTTTCTACCGCTCACAGACCTCTTTTATCTGGCGTTCTAAGAATCGGCACACTACTAACCGGCATCACCCGAGCCACTTACGGTGGGGTTTTTCTACCGCTCACAGACCTCTTTTATCTGGCGTTCTAAGAATCGGCACACTCTACTAACCGGCATCACCCGAGCCACTTACGGTGGGGTTTTTCTACCGCTCACAGACCTCTTTTATCTGGCGTTCTAAGAATCGGCACACTCTACTAACCGGCATCACCCGAGCCACTTACGGTGGGGTTTTTCTACCGCTCACAGACCTCTTTTATCTGGCGTTCTAAGAATCGGCACACTCTACTAACCGGCATCACCAAAGCCACTTACGGTGGGGTTTTTCTACCGCTCACAGACCTCTTTTATCTGGCGTTCTAAGAATCGGCACACTCTACTAACCGGCATCACCCGAGCCACTTACGGTGGGGTTTTTCTGCCACTCACAGACCTCTTTTATCTTGCGTTCTAAGAATCGGCACACTCTACTAACCGGCATCACCCGAGCCACTTACGGTGGGGTTTTTCTACCGCTCACAGACCTCTTTTATCTGGCGTTCTAAGAATCGGCACACTCTACTAACCGGCATCACCCGAGCCACTTACGGTGGGGTTTTTCTGCCACTCACAGACCTCTTTTATCTTGCGTTCTAAGAATCGGCACACTCTACTAACCGGCATCACCCGAGCCACTTACGGTGGGGTTTTTCTACCGCTCACAGACCTCTTTTATCTTGCGTTCTAAGAATCGGCACACTCTACTAACCGGCATCACCCGAGCCACTTACGGTGGGGTTTTTCTGCCACTCACAGACCTTTACCGACATTAGCCACCAGTGCACCCACTGTACTGCGCACATTGTTATTCTGTGTGTTTTTATTCACAACCTACCATGTAAAGTGTGTGTTATGTTCATTTGGGTTTTGTACAGAGTTAATTATCTTCAGTATCCCCTTTAAAAAGTATGTATTCTCTATTATCCGGCAAAATCAGTTAACCAGCATGGCTGTGGTCCCAAACATGCCGGTTGAAAGAGTGTCCACTGTATATCACTGTTTCTTTATTATGAAAGAACAAATTTTTTTGGAAAACATAAAGAAGTTAACATCAAAAATGCTTGGCTTACCATAAGTTTTGTAGTTTTATTATTATTGAAATTTATTCAAAATACAACCTCCTTTCATCTTAAAAAGCTCAAACGCTCATTTAATTAAATTACATATTGTGTATAAATTGGCTCCTATGGGCATATTATTGTTTTTAAAACTATAGAAGTGATTAACACAGAATTACATGTTGCACAGGCCCTGCGGAACATAATCAACTCGTCGTGTGACCAGCCCATCGGCTATCCCATTTTCGTGTCGCCGCTGACCACGTCATACGCTGAGACCAACGAGCAGCTGTGCGGCATTGTGGGGGGCCCCATCAGCCTGGGGACCATCAAACGGGCTGTTCTCAACTTCTGGGCGAGGTCAGTGATGGCTCGATAACACAAGGGTTGTTAAACTGATAAATAGCAGAAATACAAGGACAGGGCAAGCAGACTCACCTCGGATAGGTGCAGGCATACTACTGCTAGCACATTAATAGCTACACTATAAACAAAAGAATATTTCAAGGCCACTAGCCTTTTTGTCAACATGGAGGAGAATAGCAGTTGCCCAGGAAGTAAAGGTCTGCAACTGATATCTACTAACTTGATGATTTTTACCAGGCTACATTCACCATTTCACATTGACCCGAAAAAAATATTAGTTCAAACATCTCCAAACAAAGAAATAGTGTAATTCAGGAGCCAGTACGGGTTTTACGTTCCATAAAAATTTTAGGCTTGCCTTGAAGATGTGTTTTGTAGATATATCTGTATTTCTTACATGGGTGAAGGATTTTATCTTCATAATAAATCAAAGATCCAGTGATTTCTAACTTTTGCTACTTGATTAAATTATGAATTAACCAAAACTTGTTTGTAACAACGTTTTCAACATTATGTTAAGTACAATAATAATTTTGTATCGGAAATAAATTTAAAATCTTTTTTAACTTTTGGAATTTTTTTATCCAAAAGTGAAGTTTGGCTTGAATATGAAATGTATTTGAACACGCTTTTTAAGTTTAACAAATGCAAAATATTATTTCATAAAATGTCTAAATATACAATAACTGTTCTCTGGTGTGCAGGGTGAGGAGAAGGTGTGTGGAGGGGTGCTCCAGCGGGGGGTCTGTACCTCACGACGAGGGTGGCTTCGGACACGAGGGGGTTTACGCCATGACAACGTACAACATTCACTCAGGTGACTATCTGCTTTCGACTATCTACCTCTACTTTCATGTAGATGTGTCATGTGATGAGTAAACATTACCTCAATACCTGATAATCTCATAAAATACCTGTTCTTAGCCCTTTATTATATTATAGTCACTTATCTCGATGCGGTATGATGTAGCAGGTTACGGACACACGGGGAGCCAATCGATGGAAGGCACGATGGGTCGAGGCGGTTCGCTGGGCCGTAGCGGCAACCGAGGCAGCATCGCGAGCGCGGGCAAGCCATCGTCCTCCACGCTGGCCTCACTGGCCGGCCTGCTGACCTCGGCGCCCTCCTCTGTGCCTCAGGAGAAGCAGGAGGAGAGGGAGCAGGTGTTGCAGCGAGTCAGGGTTCGTTGACAAACACATATTGTCAAAAATTATTTTTTCATCTGTCTTGAAAAAAACCATGATTCCATAAGAAAGAAAAATTATACAATTACTTCATTTCACATAAGTTTATTAGTTCACATTTGACAACATGAAATTTTAAGAACCTTATTCTACCGTTCTCAGGCGTCCTTTCCTTGAAATTTACAAAACTGACTAATCTCAAGATATTATTTCTTGCTTTTATTTCCAGATTTTTGTGTACCGGTATGTGTAAAAATCAATGCATATAACTTAATTTTTTTATATTTAAAAAGAAACTCTCAGATTATTTTAAGCATAGTTGTTTACCGGATTTCTGGTAGATCTGATGTTAACTAAGGGAATGTTAGAGGCATTGAAGGATTTTTAACAGTGAAAAGTAAACTGGTACCTCACTTTTAAGGATGTATCACTCAACATTTAAAGTATGAAATCACAACTTTGGTAATTATTTTTAATGTTTAAACCGTGTCATAAGTGTTTGATCAATAAATCATAATTAAATCCTCCTTTCTTTTAGTAATTAAAACAGTTAACAAATTAGCAAGGGTTGATCAGAGTCTACTGCCAAATCTTGTGGTTTAAAAGTTATCCTGGAACATTTTAACACAATTATTCTTGTCTAACTTATCTCTATACAATAACTGTACAGGGACCTATCACAATAGACCAGCTTAGGAGAGTTTCTGCACTTTGGTTTCACTATTATTTAGTGTGTTTAATTAAATCTTCTCAATGAGAATTGAAGTAAGCGAGGTCTTTAGAGGGGTTAACTTCCCCTCTGAGTAAAGTTTGAGTGAGGAGCCATCTCACTTTCCAATATCTCCAACTCCTTTTTTTGCGAGGGCTTCAAAGTGAGCGCCACCCAAGAATTTCAGTTGGTGTTCTTACAAGACATTGTTCTCTGCAGATAGTGGACCCCAACCAAGTGTATGACGCCATCAACCTGGGCCGCCGCATCGATGTGAGCTGGCCTGACGAGCGGATGAGGGCGAGGGGAGGGCGGTCGCACTGGCGTGACTGGCTGCCAGAGAAGGGCATGGAGGGACAGGTGGGCAATAACAGCTGCGACTTGATTTATTAGAAGCTAAAATCGTAGCAGATTTCATTTATCCAAGGAAATGATTTACCTTTACGGCCATTGCTTTGCTGTCATGTTCCTTGTCCCCAGTGTGATTTTCTTCTGTTTTGGATCTTCTAAACTTTTGACTGTTTTTACTGTTATCGGTTTTAACTCTCTTGTGATTTCAACTCTTTGTCCGAGTGGATGCCACAACTTTGCTCTAGGTATTCTTTGCACTTTGGAATGGGATCAGATTCAAGATCCCAAAACATGAAATTTGTTTCTAATAATGTCAGCAATATATTCTGGAACATATATTCTCACTATCACCAGCAATGAATCTCAACAAAGAATCAATGTTTATTAATAATTGTTATTCGCTTACTGCTTTAGAAGTCAACACAAATTTAAATTTTTGACTTCTTACCCTAACCCATTATCAATTGATAGGCACAAGTCATGGCAGAATGATTATCACCATGACACAACTGTAATTTAAGGCACTGCATCTAATTTAATCAAAAACATTCTAATTTAAATGCTTATTTCGTCATTTGCACATTCTTTTCTAGCCCCTAGAATGTGTTCTAACTACCTTCTCATTGTTTTAGTTTGTTAATAATAATTACAATCGTCTGAAATACACCCATTATTTAGCTTATTGTGGTACAACAGAGAGCAGTTAATACATGGTTCGGAAACTATTTGATTTAGTATTCATGATGTTTATACGTTTTAAACATTACCTTCTATAGGAGTCAGCAACGATCTCTGTGTGTACGAAATCTTGTTAATTTCATATACTAGGCATCCAGGTGCATTTCAACAATATCTATTTCATTGGTTAGAATATAGATGTTGTCTTATAGATATTTATTAGGTCTACAAAATACTATATTTTGTGATGTAGACAAAAGATAAAATTGGGAAGGTCACTTATAAACGCATAGATCTTTGCCGGTGGATATAATAATGATGAACTGAATATGAATTAGTAAGTTACATTACATTCAAGTTAATTAGTTGATAAATTACATTCAAGTAAGTGTGTTTAGCGCATATATTGCCCAGCTTTGCAGCAGAAAGCACACCATGCCTGAGTTGCGAACTACTGAGTGATATCGAGAGTATTTCCAGGTGGTCCATCGGTGGGTCCCGAGCCACCGCGACCCCAGCCGCCGGTCCCACGTCGACAGAACCATCCTGCTGGTGAAGATTGAGGACAAGTATGTCCCCATAGCCGAGGCCGGGGTGGTGGACCTGGGCGCCGAGGTATAGCAGGTGAGACTAACTAACCGCTAGACACGAGTATGACGTTGTTAAGTTGAATAAATGATTTCTTAAGTATCATAATATGTGTTCTTACAATTAAACAGGATAAATAAACTACGTCTCAAAACACCACGAAATAGATTTACACTTACTACACTGTACTTAGATACAAGACATAAATATACAAAAAATATGGTGGCGATAGATCGGGGAGTGTGCTGGGTGTGGAAAGGTTGTTCCCAAGAGAAATAAGGCGATTGCCAAAGTGTTTTGAAGGAAAGCAATACTGTCTTTGGCTGGTTGTGCCAACTTGCTGGATGGAACTACTGTGAACCAAAGGCCATGTTATTGGTACAACAAAATCTCCTGAGGTCTTCTATAAAACGTGAAAATTGTTGTTAAAATGTTCTCGGAAACATTCAGCAGTTTGTGCCAAACTTGGGCCACCCGCTACTCAAAATGAGCCAAAATAGTACTCAATGACAAAACAATTCTCTTGAGTAGTAAGCACAATGATAACGTTAACTAACTCAAACAAGAAAGTATAATAAACACGATTACGTGGCAACAATCAACAATTGAAACGGCTGATTTACTAGTTAACTACAGTATGTGGCAACAATCAACAATTGAAACGGCTGATTTACTAGTTAACAGAAACCACAATGTTTCTTGATTTAGTTTCACTAATGTTTTGTTTTGGCACATACTATTTTGAAACATGCTATTGAATAATAGGGAACACAGCTGCAAATATGTTGTCAGTCTATTTAAATGAAACTAAACTAAGCGGTGCAAATGTGTGGGGCAGATTTGCCATAGAATAGGCAATAGACAAATCTTTATTGTACATAACACTGAAAAACATTACATAAGTAATTTTCAAGCAGGTACATGGTCAAGTTTGTTTACTATTAACTAGGCCTAATACATTTAAGTTTCCTACCTCAAGTTTTCCAAACATATCAACTCAACTAACTAATCAATACCGAGCTCAGACATCTGGTGGTTTTGAAAAAGGTAGCTTACAGAATGTTTAAATCCTCATCATCAAACCATAATGTCAACTAATCAACAGGTTTTTGATAAAAAGCAGTCACGTTATGTGTGCGGCAGTAGGAAAATAATGGTAGGGGACGTAAATCATTAATAACTCAGTGAGTTAGTTGAAAATATGTGTTTATGTAAGGGAACAAGCACACATTTAGTAGTATTGTAGTATTGCCATATTTTATTGTGTTATTTGTTGCCTCTATTATACTCATTACTGCTTTTTACAGATTCTCAGAGCATCCTGAAGTACCGAATGCCTTATCATCAACAGACTGATTTAGTAATAAGTTATTGAAACGGTAATCAAATATCATGTAAATATTATAAATACTAGATATTGTACATAAGAACTCGTATTGTTACGGCCTGCTTGTTGATAGTTGTTTTAAGATAATTTGTTTTGTACGGAGTTAGTCGATGGCTGTGTTGATGGATTATATCCATTGAAAACCAAAGTATCCAATTAAATATATTGATGGGAGTCCGCTTTTGAAGCTTTTTAAAGTTTTTAGCTTTTATTTTAATCTCGTTGAATGGATTCAGTTAGTCAAGCAGCTAATCACTAGGTGTAAAGTTGTTTTATTTTCATGGACAAGAAATGTTTGGAATAACGTTTTCAAATTATATATGACTGGTAAAAATACATTAATAATTCTTTTGTTTAATAGTAGGGGTCTGCGGTACCAACAATTTCAGATCGGTACGGTTCGGTACGGTAAAAGATTTTGTACCTCGGTTCTCGGTACAAATTCGGTATGTTACAATGTACTGTCATATATACTAATTTAGTTATTAATTTGAATGTATCATAAACAAATTATTGAGTAAATTATTAATTTGATTAAAAAATAAATAACTATACTATGGATAAAAATATTATTAAAACCTGCATCTTTGGATTATTACATTTTAACATTTTTTTAGGTATTAATACAAGTTCTTGAAATAATCATGAGAAATAAATTCAAAAATTACTTGAAAATCAATCAATCGCAAAATTTACTTAACTGATTGATTATATTGATTTAAATATAAATAAAAACTATTGGTTTAAATCATACAAACAACAAGAAACAAAGTTTTATAAATACTATTCTTGTTGTATTGGGAGATTATATCATTAATACAAAGTAAAATCAGATACTTAAGTAAAACTATGTATGATGTGAAACTAAAAGAAATTAGAAAATTAGAAAATTAGACCTTTAAATACTGAAGATTAAAATAAAAATAACTCTAAAATTATTTAATTACGCTACTAAATTCAAAACTGAAGTCCATAACAAATATTACAGTACATTTATTTAAACATAAGTACCATGTACAACTGGAAAATAAATAAAGAAAGTAGTAAAAGTAGTACAGTGATATATGTTAATTTGGCTATATCACATTTAAAATAATTAGCTATTAACCTCATCAAAAAATAAATTTAGGTTATTGTTAATAATAATTTTTAGTTGAATTTTCCAAAACCACACAAGATAATCTAACATATATCTCAAATATATGTATGTAAAAATTTCACAGCACAATAAAACAATAACAAATTTATGCTATCATTTGAAATTTATCAAGTTAGTGGCTATTTTTTAATTAGTTTTCAACTACTTTTTTATTTATATAATTTAATCATAATCATAATTATAATCATAATCATAATTTGTTTAATTTGAAATCATAATGGAGAAAGAACGTGATTTAAAAGATAGTATTCCTGTTCTCACTCGAGGAATGATTTGGACAAACAACTGATTTATAGCTAATTACCAGATCCCTCCCCTCTCACCACTCACGCTTTCCTAGTCTAAACCTTTCTTGTCTTCAAGGACATATTTTTTGCCGACCCTACCCAGCCCCTCCCCGCTCCCCTTGCCCACCTTTCTTATCTCCATTCTCGTTCAGCTATAAATAACACCTGTCAACATCTCTTTTCCTATGAGTTTTGGTGCTTGTTTTCCTTAAAGGAAATGACTAGTTATAAATAGGAGTCGGTCTTATTTAAACCACTTATTTTGTTAAACATTGTTTAGCTTATCTCTGTTTATTGTTTGAAGCTAAACTGTACCATACCGAATCTGTACCGAACAGATGACGGTAATTAGTTGTGTACCGTACCGGTACCGTTTTTTCGGTGCACCGCAGACTCCTATTTAATACCATTAAATATTTAGTGCTATGAATGCTAACCAATATTCTTTGTCCTTCAACTCCATCAGTATTATCAGCATTTTTTATTTTTCTATTCCATTCGTCAGTTCTAAAACAAAAGTTCAATTTGTTGCATTTCAGTATAATTTAGACAGTGTAAGCGTCTGTATGACCCACAGTTGAGCATGAGTAAATGCATAAAACTATAAATCTGAACTGTAAAGTTTATAGTCATATACTATTATTTTGCTTGGTTGTCTTTAATTTCAATATTTACTGGTAGTATTAGATCAAATTTATAAAATGAACTGTAGCGCAATACCCTAATGCTATGAACTAGAATAAAACCTGTCACAAATGAAAAGCAGCAAACAACCAGTAATTTCAGACGAGTTAAATGACTTTGATACATATTCCTCATAATATGCATTCGAACGTGTTGTCAGGCTTAATGTGTTTAAATACAACCACAATTTGGCTTTCTGCTTTCTCCCAACCTTGTCTGTCATAGCAAATCGGTATTAAAAACAATTTTAACCTTTTTCGCCATATTAAATTAAAACGCCTATTAACATATTTCAGTTTAATATTTCAACTATGAACCATGTGTTACGCATTTTAGTTATATTTCGTGATTTATCCTATGCATGAAAATTCATTTTTATTTATTTATTTTATTATTATTATTTTGAAGCATAAATAATATATCAATAGTTGATATTGTAATAAGTGTAACTAGACTTGTTTATTTTGCTAACAGAGTTTCATGGATTTATTTGCATATATGTTATGAGTTTTACAGAGTTTGAGATATTAATTTAACAAATTATCTACCTTTGATTAATTGGCATTACAGTAAGTTTAATAATTTTATAACACCTCATATGAAGAAAAAAAAAACAAAAAAAACAAGGCAGGCAGATAATTTATGCAAATTGTTTCTATTAGTTTGCATATTTTATGGGTTTTATTGGACAAATTAATTAACATTAGTTTAAAATAAAATAGAAAACTGTGAAACTTAGAATTGGAAACTAAACATATATATATATATATATATATATATATATATATATATATATATATATATATATATATATATATACGCAAATATGACCATTAAAAATGTGTTTTTTCACAAGAATATGTTCAAACTCTGAAATTGTATACCAGAAATTGTGTAACATTTTGATTTACTCTTGATTTTAATAACTTCAAATATGTTATAAATGAGTTTTTGGCTGTAGGGTATTTATTACAAGTTACAACAATACTCTTTATAAATTGTGGATTTGATCTCGCTTGATAAAATATGTGCTTGTTATAGTAAAATACAATATTGAATTTTAATGACAATATGATGGTAAAAACTGTAATGATGTTTGTTGTAGGTTAATATTTATTTAATACCTTTATGTACTGAAGCTATAAAAATTCAACTTTACGCCTAGTTGAATTACTTGTGTTTAAAAAATCAAAACAAAGAAGAAATTGAGTTAAAAAGGAACATTTTACTAACTAAGTTTTCCTATTATTATTTTTGTTTCAAAGAAATTGTCTAGAACCAGAATAAAACTGAGTTTGATGTTGTAGGACAATCTATCACAAATATGATCCTTAAAAAAGTAAAAAAAAAATAATAATAAATGTCATGCTTGTTTCTTTTCTCTACGCTTGAATTGGCCTTGAATTTTTAATAAACTCAGGTTACAAAAAGCTCATATAAGGTTTGGATAGAGCAAAAGGCCTTGGTTATGGAAACCCACTGTGTAGAAACACAACAATAAACACATCACAAGATTTGTGGCAAGTGACCTGTCTATTGTTTTGCTCTTGCTCTGTTGTACATTTTTTATATAATGGCCCTTGGTGAACTTCAAGTCGCATAGATTGATGATACAGGCCCTCGGCGGTCTTCACAACAAATCGTAAAGCCGATAATAATCGGCCCTTGGCTATAATAGGGATAAAGTAAATTAAATCTAGAGAAAAAAAGTGCTAATGTTGTGTAACTATCTTTTGTGATTGGGAAGAAAGTTAAGAGAGAGAGAGAGAAGGGGAATTCCATACTTAAAAGTAAGCCTGCTGTCCTGTCTGAACCTCGGCCAAGTGCTCTAATCTTTAAATTTGATTTTAAAATAATATTGTTTATATTAAAATAATCATTTTAAAATTCAAATGTCAGTGCATTGAATTTGCTTAACACCTATATAAGGATCATAGTGTTAATTACCTTGAGGACTATATCTCAAGACTGAAACTTCAAGACTTTCAATATAATGTTTAGTCAATCAATTGTTGAGAAATTCAATTGCAGTCAATAAAATCGCCCAAAGACATTAGTTTTGCTAAGATCGTGTAGTCAGTGAGTGTTTTGGAGTGGTTTGTTATACATAAGAGACTATGAGGAGTAACTAGCAGTCATCTTTTTTATAATATTAATAAAACTAATTTTATAAATCGTTGTTCAATTATTCTCAACCCCTATCTCATGATCGTATGATTTAAAATAGCATTGCACGTCTGAAATTTCACAAGAAAAAGTGGAAATAAAACTACAAGAATAAACGTTGACAAATTTAATATTTAGACATTAAAAAGACTTAGCTTAGCTTAGACTTAGCTTGCATTAATTCTCCAGTCCAAAAAAGGTAAACAAGTAAAAAACAATATAAACACTCAAACTTTACAGCAGTTGTCCATCTCACATACCCATAACATGTATGTTAGCACCATAAAATAATTCAATTTGTTTAAAATTGGTGTTTACTTTTGTCTATAGACCGCTAAAAGAGGCGGTTAGCTAATTATAACTTTTGTATTCTCTATTAAACAAACAAAGCCTGGAAGAGCTTACTCAATAATAATTAATATCATAATGTTTCTGGTGAATACAAAATTATAACATGTATAACTGTGTTCTCTTTTACATTTATAAAAACAAGACACCATCAATAAAATGTTTGACATATATATACACATATAATCTTAGCACACATTTCTATACATAGTCTTATTTTGAGATTAATTCATAGGACTATGGTTAAAAAAATGTTACATCCAATAACGTAAGTCTATAGTAATGAGGTTTTATAAAAACAATAGCAGATTAAAATATTTATTAACATATTTTTTACTCATGAATACATTTGGCACCACATTGGTTGTAGGCCCTTTCAAAACTAATCATCTAGCCTGGCAAAAAGTACCTTAAAATTAGTGAAAAGACATTTTTGAACACTGACTAGTATCAATCAGTCTAGTTGACTGAGCGCGTGCAAAATCGGTTACATGTAATGCTTTTCTCACTAGTATTTCAAAAAGTTCTGGTCAAGAGTTTCAATTGAGCAAATAACATTAAGTGGCCATACGAGTAAACATTTGATACTAATAAAATAAAAACATTACGGAAAATTAAACAATCCAATATTTAATGTGGGTCCACGAAAGACCCAATGTTTTTGGTCTCTGCATATGTACCACATTTCTTGGCCAAAGATACTTGATCACTGTAGCCTGGGCTCTAGTGTACCCACATACTTGACGATATCTGACCGACTAGCACCTAAGCCTACAGATCTGGCCATTAGTCAGTTGTGAAGTCTGCTAGTATCTCAGCTCCAGTGTGCATATAACCTAGTTAACTGTGCTTACAATTAAGTTATGTCCAACTCTGCAATTTTATCTTTAAAAATTTCCAATAGAAAATATCCAAACATTAAGCTGCTGCTTTTTCATCCACTTTGGTGCCAAACACTTTGAGTTCCTCACGGAGCACTTTGCCTGCGGGGTTGCGAGGGATGATGTCGAGGAATCTCACCCCGCCAGCCAGCTTCTTGTAGGTGGCCACCTGTCGAAATAACGTAGACATTATTTTTGAAAAATAGAGCTCAAGTGGATACTTGGAGTGACTTGATTAAACACTGCAAATTATTCAATAACGTTAAACTTCTTTGGTCTTGAAATTATGTTTGAATTAATAGTCCCTTATGACCCATCTTCATTACTTGTGTTCGTTAAACTATGGTAGTAGGGGAGAGGGTAGTTTTAAGAACTAAACCCCCATCAGTTTTGGAATTTGTCTCCTAAATTGTATTCTAGTGAGTAAAACATTATTGAGCGTCTGAATTTAGTTAATATACATCTATACTTATTTAATCGGCAAGAAGGTCTTTTTGTGACAATCACTCCTCCTAAACTACTGAACAGATTTTCATGTTTTTGGTGTCATTGAAAGAGCCTAACGTGAAGTTGTGCAGGAAACTTTTTTTATAGAGAAATAATTTGTGAGAGGCCCTGGGGCACCTTAAAGTTGAGTTTTTCCCCATAAGCTTAACATTCGGAAATAACTAAGTTTTAAGCAATCAGCTGGATAGAGTAAACACAGTTAATCAGCAGGCCATGTTGGCTTTGGAACGGTAACACAATATTTAAACGGGAATGTCAGTATAATATTATGTTGTGATCGCGAGCGAAGCCGCGACAGGCTACTAGTATATATTATTTTAGGATACTTATTAAAAAATTAAGACAGGTAATAAGATGCTTAACTTTTTTTATAAAAACTGTTCAAAAGTTTTGGAAGCTTCACAGAAATTAAGTTGTGTTTTAACATTGAAAATATCAACATTGATATTCAAATGAAATTAGTGATTACAGTGATGTAACTAATTTATAAACTAAAAATCCAAAAGCAAAATCAACGTTTAGTGAACCCTTAAATTGGCAGGCAGTCCACTATTAACTCAAGGTTCCACTGTAGTCGCATATTGACATTGATTCTACCATTAGTGGAAAGAGATCATACCAGTACTCTATTCCACGTTCACGTGCTTACAGTTCTTATAAAAGATGGCCATGTTAATACCTGAGCTGAGTACATTGTGGATGCTGGCTGCATCAACTGTCCCTGTGACCCGCATGAAAGCGATCAAGTAAATGCTTTCAAAACAGCTAATAAAATTCAAAATGTCATTTGGAAAATATTGCTTTTGGGCACTCAATTCTGCACAGTGAATGTAGTTCAGAGTACCTATATCAAGTTGTATAGCTTCACTTCAAGACGAATAGAATACCCACTTCACTTTCCACTGGCTGTCAAAATCAGCGACCAAAGAATAGGACAGACTGGCAATCCCTATCCACTATCCACTATACATGACTGTAGTTGAAGCCGGTCCCCCACCACTCAAGAGGCTTAAACGGCTCAGCCACTGGCCACTACTGGCACAAATTTTAATTCGCCGCATTACAACCGTCTAAACGTACAGTTAGAGCTAAGATAAAATGTTGGTTTCTAGTGAAATTGAATACAACAGTATGTCAACAGCAATAGGTTAAGTTGGAGTAAAAAATAAAATATTTTAATGACTTAAAATATTAAAAACTAAGGAGATCAAGGTTTTGTTTTGAATTTGGACATGAAAAAGTTTATCTGTGAGGATTTTTTTTATTTTTTGGTCAGGCAAGTTTTGTCGGCAAGAAAGTTTTCATGATACAAAAATTTGTATTCTTCATATTTTTTTCTCAAAATGAAAAAACTGCAGGCAGTCTCAAAGTTATGAATAATCTCAATCAAAATTCATACTGTATATTTTGTATGAGAAAATTTATTAATGTGAGAATGGCAATAAGTTATTGAACAAATGTTATTCACTGAGGGTAATGAGGTAAATAATAAGAATTAAAATAAATCTGTTGGTACAGGGATAATCTTGAATT
Organism: Allygus modestus; assembly: GCA_963675035.1. NCBI lineage: Eukaryota > Metazoa > Arthropoda > Insecta > Hemiptera > Cicadellidae > Allygus > Allygus modestus. The sequence goes on from OY776117.1 coordinate 30,240,126, forward strand.
AAAGACAGCGCCAGCGACGGCAACACTCGGTAGTGGACGATTCACGTGGATTCATCCCCACATCTCAGAGGTTGTCTGGCTTCAAACCCAGCAGGCAATTGCCAGTCTTTGTTATTCTTTGGTCGCTGGTCAAAATGGTAAACGTGGTGATTAAACCTGGCCGTTTTTATACCCAGTTAAAATTGACCTCACCCTGCGGTGGGAGGAAAACTTCTCACCTGATGAGTCTGGGTTTACTCCCTTAAATTGATCTCTCTAATTGGTATTTCTTGCGAACAACGAGGTTATACTCTCCAAGGGATACTTGTTGTCTCTCTCTCCTACCTTAAACTTTTCCAAAAACTATATTTTAACCCCTTCAAAGTGCATATGGTAGGCCTCCTTAGAACAGCTGTTAATGTAGACAACTCATGGAACTTTGCCTTAGTACTTTTCTAAGAGACAAAATTGAAAGTAGACTCATGGGCAAATCTTTTGTCATCGTCATCAGTTATGTTCGTCAACTTACCTTCGGTTCGAGGAAGGTTGTGATCTCAGACTCAGTGATGTGGAAGCCCGGCCGCCGCACGACGAAGGCCCGAGGGATCTCGCCGGAGAGAATGTCCGGTATTCCGACTACAGCGCAGTCCGCTACACCCGGCATCTGCATGATGATACCTTCCAGCTCCGTAGGCGATACCTGAACAGACAAAAGTCTCATGGTAAAGCAGGATTGATGGATTTACTATCTGTTGAAGAACGTTCTTCCTTTTTTGAGAAACTGCAAGTAAGAGATGGAGGTATTTGGAGTGGGATGGTTTCCCCTCTCCAGCTATATTCATGGGCATAAGCGTAATTTGAGTATTTTGATTGATAAGTTGAAAATTGTTTCATGATCGTGGTATCATGACTGTTTATTTTAACAATAATATGTTCCTCAATCACGGGGGGATGAGTCAGTTAGCTTGGTGCAAAGCAGCGATCAATCAGCTGTTTATTACTTTAGCGAATGTGAGACTTTTTCGCTTGCTAAACAGAAAACATGTTTTACAATGTGTTTTAGAAGCATTTTAAGCATGGTTGTAATAAACAATTTTTTTAATCACTGATGTTTTACAGATGTAATTTAATTTTATTTATTTATTTGAAGTGTCACTACAGATATATTTTCAATTACACTGTGTAGTATACAAAAATACCACACATGCATCTTTTTGGCTGATTTTTGTATGTTGAGCAGCCTGCAAATAGAGTAATTTATAATAAATGATACGATATTGTTCATCATTATGTTTGGTTTGATAGTTCTGAAGTGGCATTGTTTCCATGTCTGTTAAATGTTTATTGAAAAATAATTTATCATATCAAATCCTAACCGTTCCAGTAAGAATCGTTCAACAAAGATGGAATAACTAAAGTTGCAGTAAACTTTATTAATGTTATCCAAAAATAACATCCATAACTACGTTTTATCACCAAGGCATAGGAAAAACTTCCCCTCATCCCTATCTTAATTTTATGAAGCCGTAAGAAGAGATGGGTTTCTGGTTCTGCCTTTTCCTTCTCTTCATGTGCTAACATTTTTCGTGCAGGATATCGTCAAAATAATTCAGCTACTCATTTAGAAGTTAATAAGAGATTGACCAGAGCAGTGATACATGTAAATACTCCCATCACAGCAAACCTGCATACTCAGTGAATTTCCAGTGGATAAATGTGTACCTCACTATTACATATAGCCACTAACTAAATTTCATCAAAATTTATATTCATAAATACGTGAGATATATATATATATAACAAATATTTATTCTCCTTAAGAACAATATTAGGGCTGGGTACACAAGTTCTCTGCAACGGAGACTAAATAAACAGAATTTTCATCCAAATATCAATGAACCACAACTATATGAAGCCAAATGTGATGTTCAACCAAAACTAATTTTGAGGGTGGGTGGTCCCCGAACCAGCAAACCTACAAACTCAGCTTTTATGTTATTTTTACAGAGTACATGTACAGTTTTATATCTCATTTACTAACGTAATAAATAAAACCTGATGTGTTGCTAATTATCTGGAGGAGAGATGAGGAATGATAGCCACGAATGTAACGATAATCATAAATGTAAAAAAATAGTTCACACTAGAGTCGGTACAGCAATAATTATAGTTGCCGAAGTAAAATCAGTTTGCTTGTCTACATCCCCTACAGGTACCTTACCATATTTTAAATATTGTAATATTTTCTCAATAATTCATCTTTTTTATAATTGTTTTTAATAGTTAGGTTTCAAGTACAGTACTGTATATTATCAAGCCACCATCTTATAGTAATGATATGAATGTAATGGCATTACCATTGAGAAATACAAAAAGTTGCATAAAACCTTTATTTTTTGTGATCCCCTTGTAGCAAACCTGTGTACTGAGTTCTAAAGTTATTCTAATGGAGGGTAAATTATTAAATTTTATACATCTCGCTTATTTATAAACTAGGTCAGTGATGGTTTTTTGAGATAGTGAGGTAATCTACAAATATATGCATTTTCAATTTACTGATTACACAAGTTTGCTGCTACTGGTAAGAGAGATATTTGATTTTTATATATATATAAATTTACTTATTGGTTGATGTTTTCTGACGGTAAATACAGATTTTTCATTATAAACAGAGTAAACAAATACAACTTTTATAAAAGTAGGTACCAACAATTTTTTTTCTCAGAAAACCCAATTGCTGTTAGATCCATTATTGACAATCAACATTATTGAAACAAAACTAAATACCCCCGTCGCAGCAAACCTGCGTACTCGGCGAATTTCCAATGCATAATATTTGTCTGAATTCCACATAAAGCCGCGTACCAAGTTTCTTAAAAATATATTCACATATAAGCGATTTTAATTATTCTCTATAAGAATAACATTGGTAATGAGTACGTAGGTTTGCTAAAACAAGGAACACAAACAATTGATTTGTATGCTAATATAAATATAATTTAACTAGCCGAAGCCATATACCAAGTTTCATCAATATTCAATCATAAATAAGTGCTATATAACATTTTATTTATTCTGCATAAGAATAACATGGGGGCTGAGTAAGCAGGTTTGCTGCAACAAGGAACAAAAAAAGTGGGTTTTGGTCAATATAACTCAACCAAGTGAAGCTACATACCGAGTTTTATTAATTTATGTTCAATATTAAGGGAATCATTACATTTTACTTATTCTCCATAAGAATAACATGGGGGCTGAGTACGCAGGTATGCTGCTACGGGAATAATCAACAAAAATCAATTTTTTGTGCAAATATCAATATACCAGTACTACGTGAAGGCACATACCAAGTTTCATCAAAACATACATTCATGAATAATCGAGATACAAAATTTTATTTAATCTCTATAAGGATAACATTGGACAACGTACTGTGTTTAGCACTTTGAATATCTCTGCAACGATTGTATAGAATCACAATCTAAACTCCAAAATGATTGTTTTGTAGTACTGAACTGGTTGGTAAAAGCAAATGTGAAGTTTACATTAAAATGAACCAAGAGGAAAAGCCAAAAACGTTTTTTCCCATAAGAATACCACGGAGATTTTATGGGAGTGTTTTTTTTAGATTTTCTCCGCAACCACTTAACCTAGGTTAACAATTCAAAATACTGTATTATTTGTTTTTTAAGCATGGTCAAAACCAAAATTAAGTGTTTTACAAATTTTAGGGTCAAAAATGCATAAAATTGATTTGGACAATTTAAGTACCCCATAATCCCCCCTTGTCATGGTCCGATTTTTCTGTTTTCGAACCTAAAATCATAAATGTCACTTTACAAATTTGAGCCAAATTTCATCGAAATCGGGCGTTTTTTACTCATGTTATCACATTCATGGACACACACACACACACACACACACACACACACACACACACACACACACATATATATATATAATATATAAATTTACTTTTACTTTTTACTTTATATATATATATATATATAAATTATATATATATATATATAAATTTGAACAAAGAGTGTTTTTGGCATCTGGGGACCTCAAAACAAAAAGTTATCATGGTCTCGGGCTTAAGTCTTACCATGAGACCTAGCTACGGTAATAGCTTCTTCCCTATAGGGAAAATTCGCTAAAAAATCGTTTATCTTACCAGCCAAATCATACCATTGACTATATACATGAGTCATGTATATAGTCAATGATCATACTTATAAGAAAGCTGTGAAGTAATGTGTATCAGCTGAGAATTGTTATCTCCACACTAAAAAATTGTGTCTATTACAACGAAACCTCAATAGTATTGCAACCTAGCGGATTTCTTAGCTGACATCTGCTTAAATATCTGTTATCTGCTAAATAATCTGCTAATATCTGCTTAAATTTATCCAAATCTATCCTAACTACCCAACCCAACCCTGGTTCATCCTGTGCTGGTGTTTTTTTTCGGCCCTCGAATCTACATTGTGTTGCACGAGAGAGGCGGCATTATGTTTACTATTCTATTAAAATATTATTCAATATAATCATAGATTAAACATACTTGTGGTATTCTTAATCTATGATATAATCTTATGGACTGGTCCCATATCGCTGATGTGATCTACGGGACGACGCAGCAGTAAAAGTAAAAGTCGTACGTAATTCTCGCGGCCTGTCCACATTTTTAACGCGTGGTGACCACTTTATATGTACTCATCACTCAATGGTTTGCCATTGATGACGTCACTACTATCAATTAAACTGCTGGGTGCTGGGTAGGCATTCGCGCAGGTTAGCCAACACTTAACTTTCAGTACAGTTGAGAAATAACTTTTCATCACCCCCAGTTACTAAAAGGATTGTAAATTAGGGCAATATAAAACCTTAAATAAACTAATATAAATATTTTACAGTTCTTTCGTGTTATATTAATATGTATAATTATTTTTAACCAACCAATTGATAAAGTTATACGGGTAAATGTATAGGTTGGTGATGGCACGACTGTATTGTGAAAGTGACGACTCGCATTCGTTCTGTTGTGTTTGTGCTTACATTTCCGTAGTGCATAATTTTCATTAGTTCCGTACGTAAAATAGTATTTTTATTAAAACGATTGTTAGTTGAAATTTACAAGTGAATGCAAAACACTTTCCGAGAGACACAACATATTATCAACATGGAAAATGCAGAAGAAGTAATGCAGTTGCTTGAAGAATTTTCGAAAGTAAAACCTAAAGAGATCCCGAGGGAGCTAGAAGATTATCTTGGTTATGTTGCAAAAACGGGGGATCCTGTGTTTCAGTGGAGTTTAATGAAGAATTTACTAAGGGAAAAATTGCTTGCTGTTGTCACAGATTTTTATGAAAGTACATTGACCGTTGAACTTCCTCCTTGCCCTAATGTTGAGCCTTTTAATTATGAACGTTTGAAAACTACTTTACTTGAGAGATTTGATGCTTTTTCTGGTGCTCCTTTTACTATCCAGAGAATTTGTGAACTGCTAATAAATCCCCGAAAGGAATATAACAGGGCTGACAAGTATATGAGAGCAATAGAAAAGAACATTTTAGTTGTAAGCACTCGTGAACCAGGCACTGGAAAGCGACCTTTGGAGTGTGATCAGTCTGAGACGGTTTTGAACGGAATGCCAGATGTTAAATTGAACGAATCAGATGGTAGTTTGCTGCATGTTCCTACAGATTTACCCTATCTTGGAGCCCCTCCAGCATCTAACGATGTGACTATTGAAACAACTGAGCCTACTTCACCTGTTGTGGACAGAGTAGGACTTGGTATTAACGGAGATGTAAATTCTTTAAACAAAGACAGTGATAAGTTGTGTAACCCTCGGGAATCTCATAGTTCATCAATTGCACAAGTCACAGAACAAGTTAGTTCTAGAATAGAATTAAAGAATGATGACGTTCCTTTAACTGTCCATGTTAAGAGTGCAGGAGAAATTGACTGTGATAGTAATAATAGGTTATCTGATATAACAGAAAACAACAACCCTTGTTCAGACACGGAACTCGATAGTAGTGTTAAGGAAATGTCTTCAGAAACAAATGAGATAGTTCTCCCGGACAGTATGGATTCTTCAGATTCCAAGCAAGAACATTCTGAACCTTTGCATGCTTTAAAACTTGAGAGTGATGAAGTCGTGAGTGATGAGAATGAAGTAAGCTCAAGTCCTGCAGACCCTCCTGAAGACGTAACAAACATTCAAGAAGAAATAAATGAACCAACAGATTCAGAAGCTGAAGCAACTGACTCCTGTCTCGTGCAAGATAGTGAAAGCGACGTAAACCTATCACCTGACTGTGATAACAATAGTGATAGAGTAATCCTAGAGGATGAAACAAAAGCAATCTCCATATCTGAAGTAACAGCAACAAAATCAGATGAAGTGGACTTGGAATGTAATGAGATTTCAGATACAGTGGTCTCTCCCGCTTCTCCAGAAAATACTTCCTCTGAACCATCTGATGAAGTTATAGAACGTAACATTAATATAGAGTTAGTTGAAGAATGTGAACAACAAAATTCAGATCCTGACTCTAGCATCGATTCATGTTTTCAAAACAAACCACAGTCCAGTGAGTCTCAAAAATGTGAGTTAGATCTTGGCTCAGAAGCCGATTCAGTATCAGAAGTGAATGTAGATGAGTCATCAAAACAGAGTGATAAAACTACTTTGGCTCTAGAACAGACTGAGGATGTTATTGTTCAAGAAATTACAGAGGAACTATCTCCTCGGAAAATAACTGAAGAAGAGTCTATTGAAAAAACTGTTGAGGACCCACCAAGCTCTCCTGATCCAACCGAAGAAGCAGTTGTAAGTGAAAGTTCTTCTACCACGCCGCTAAAAGAAGTCAGGCCTACTAGTACTGTAACGCAACCAGATGTACAGAGTACAAGTGATATTCTCGTAGAGATGTATGATAATGAAAGAAGGGATGAAAGTGTTATTCAATCGATCCCACATACTGCTCCTGACAGTCAAGATCAAATTACAATTGAAGAAATTAGTGTTGACCCAAGCTGTGAAGCAGAAGAAGAAGCCATGGATGTTGATGACTGCAGTAATCAAATGATGGTTAGCGAAGGGGAAAATGAGGGTGAACCTATGGATGAAGGTGATCAACTGCAGAGTTAATCCAGACCTAGCTGTTTTCATTTCAGTGGTAAGAATATATAGGTAGCCTATTCAATTATATAACAATAATTTGTCAAAGCCTTTTTAAATATTTTTTTACATTTAATCCTTAAGTGTACCAACTTAAATGGCAGGCCTAATAAAATATGTGTAATAAATTTAATGTGCAAGCTTTGCTAAATACAGGCCTTTATTGTGTATGGATAATATCTAGTCTGCTATTTCCCAAATTGATCAATAAATTTAATGTGCAAGGTTTGCTAAATACAGGCCTTGGATGTACGGATAATATCTAGTCTGTTCTTTCCCAAATAGATCACTTTTATATCAAAAGGTTCCAAACAACATGACGATTCTGAAAAGGCAGTTTTTTCTAGGGAAAGCCAATACCTTCCCTGAAGAAATATGGCCTTGCCTATTTATTTTATTAGGTAGGCCTATATTGATGTTATAAGTTAGGTCTCGAGCGGCAACGTACACTGGTAGGCCTATTCAAAATTTACAGTAAGGTTAAATTTAATTTAACCTTACTTAGAAGAAAAGAATATATATGTCATAGAATATAAATATTTACTGCGGTTTGATAGGCCTTTGAAATATAATGTACCATGAAAATGGGTGGAGAAATAAAAAAGTTTATAACCTCTAATGTTGTGCGGGAACCCAAATTAGGTATCTGGAATTGTAACTTAATTATGGAGAACAATTATGTAACTGTATTTTCATCCGATCCAATATATCCAAGTATACCGTAATTGACAAAGAACTTCAGAGAAATCTAAAAATTGTTGGTTAAAATCGCAATTGCTGCAGCTTAAAAACTCTTAGGTTCCATTTTTATTTATTATTGATATTGAGAACCAACTTTTACTGTCTGCTGTTGCGGCGCCGGCGGTTAGGCTAAGGTCAAGCATAACCTATCACACCCTAACCAAACACACTACTGGTGATCAACATTGAGAATGAGCAACATTGTCTAACATGACATTTTTAAGTTTTCCGATAGTTTTTATCAGTTTCTTGGCTAAGGTGGGTCGGATGGCAATAAAGTTGGGTAACTTAAATATACATATCAAGTATAATGTTCTCAAAGTAATTTTAGTATCTGTAAGACTTAACTTAGGCCTAATTTAGAAAGTTAACCTATATGTTGAAAATTATTTAGGCTAAGCTTACTATGTACGCCCACAGTATTTTTAATATTGATAAAAGTTACTGGTATACTCAAAATGCATTGTTTTTAATGAAGAATGACCGTCAAACTAAATAAAAAGTCAAAAAGCTAAAAGTAAAATAGATTTTAACTCTCAGGCTAAGTTATATTTTCAACTTACCCAAATCCCTTTTTTTAGGAATTGTAGAATCATTTGCTACAATCAGTTGTTTTAAGGTGGGAGATCCCCTCCCCGTTTAGAGGTTTAGGAGGCAGTATATTCCGAATACCCCCTGTTGTTCAGTTATTTCAACATTTAAGTTATAGCTACCAGATTTTAATTAAATTTAAGTAAACTGTAAATAAGAAAGAAATATGAATTTTTAGTAACTTAGTCCTTGTTACAACAAATCTGCGTAATCTTTATTTGTTATTCTATAAATTAATTAAGTAGGCCCTAATTATTTTGTATTTTTTTGGAGAATAAATCAAATGTCTTGCTAATTCAACAATATTATTTCAATGAAACTGGGAAAGCTGGTTTCTTTATATTTTGGTGAGTTATATAGTAAATTTCTAATGGAAGGTATGGAGGTAATTGTTAAATTAAGAAGTACCGTACATTATTGGGTTACCAGACATCTGGGTTTAGCCCGGACAGTCCGGGTTTTGAGGCCCTGTCCGATGTCCAGTTGAGTTTTTGGATTTTTCAAGAAAATAAATTTTGTCACGAAAAAGTTACAATAATTTTGTAATATTACATCCAGAGTTGTGTGTTTCATCTCAAATTTCCTGGTGAGTGACAAGGTAAATTTGACATAAAAAGAGAAAAAGTTGGTAAAATTTCAGTTTGCAGACAGTTTGTCGCTAGTAAAATGCATAATACCAGCTGCACGTGCGCATGGAGTGATCAACAACAAACTTTACCGGTATAGATAGACCTACACTCTGCATGGCCCGGATTAGTGCTTTTTCTTTTACTATCAGTTTTTAGGCACTAAATAGAGCAACGGGTTATTTCGATCGACTGTACCTCAAACTGTCCTGGGTCCTCAGACCGTATAGGCCTAATAAGGGTTAGGTGGCATGATTACGTTAGTTAGTGTGTTTTGTATAAGGTATTCTAGAATATCAATTAAACTTTCAAAGGGAAAGAAAGGCAGTATTCTGCCGTGCATCCTGATTTTATTAAAAGTATGTGCCAAGACAAATGCTAAATACAACGCTTTGACGCTACGAGTCATTGCTGCCCATATGGCTCGGCTGTTACTGTACAGCGACAAGATACAACAACACTGTAGTAGCATATTATTTTTCAATCAGTAAGAAGCCTAAGACCAATAAATCAATATTTAGACCTATACATCTTATGATTAAAAATTAGATAACTATTACCAGTATCAATATTAAGGCAAAATGTTGATGATATATCTATATACCTGAAATTATCTATATGAAAAATACCGTACTGAAATATCAACCTGTAAATATTGATATTTGTGATGTATTGAATTGGTATTGACTACAAACATTATCACGTGAAAATAAATCTTGGGGATTAAAGAGAAAATAAAGTCAGTTGGTTAGGTAATCTATGTATTGCTGTGGCACGGAGTGCGAGTGTTTAAAGCATTACGCTTAGCAGTGAAAAGTCCTAAAATTTAAAATCAATACTAAGCATACCGGTACTTTGTATTTTGATCGTGGTATAAGGGCAGAAAACATTGTGAGTAACATACTGTTTTGTAAAAACTATTGGTGGGCAGCTGCTTCATCTATTAACGTTCAGGTCTAAGGTGTTTTTTTATATTTTTAAGTAAGGCCTAGTTATGTTTACAAGCCCTTTGAAATGGAGGAGAGTTTTCCTAAGCAACAGTAGCTGATGTTAGAATTATTAAGGGTACGGTAATGAAAGTGTAGGATCCAGTAAGCTAATAAAGACTAATGACAAAATTTGATTTTCATCTTTTAAATTATTATATTTATAGTTTGTTGTTCAAATGATAGTAGTATGTAAAATGATTCTGTAGACCTTTTCATCTGTCCTATTCCCTAAACAATGGATTTTCACTCGGCAATAGCCCTACACATTTTTTAAATGGTAGACCAGAGCAGGGCCGTATTTAGGACCTCTGGGGCCCTGGGCGCAGAACCGGCTCTAGGGCAGTGCTAGCCGTGCTCCAGCACAGGGCGCGCGGGGTGCGGCGCTCATAACGGGTCGTAGGATCACGCTGGCGTACTGTCGTAGTTGGGGGCCTGGGGTGGCGGATATATTTGTAGGGCCTATATATACATTAGGGGATGAAGAGGAAGGCCTATTCATATATATATATATATATATATATATATATATATATATATACACACACACGATGTATTAGGGGCTTGCGAGTACTCAACATTTGAGTATTTATATAGTCAAATGAACTGAAAGTTTTGAAAAATACTCCAAAGTTCGAGCGAGTATTTCCCGCCAATCTTTGGACAATCGTGACCTGCCAAATCACGTAGTAAACGGCTGCCAAAGATGATCGCCCACGTAAAATCTGCCGAAAATTACGAGATACAACATTATGTATTACACATGAATCGGACACAAAAAACAACCTAACTGTGTAGATGGCGAACGAACCACGTTTTGTTGGCGTTTTATTGAGGACGTTTCAGATGATATAATCTGGAGTTAACGTCCTTGCCGCGTAATATCGGCTATAAACGTCGACGGAAAACAAAATACTGTCCAAAAATGACAACTTTACTACGTAATAACGGTCGAAAAGACGACAGTAGATCGGTAGCAATTCTCCAGAGATTGGCGGGAAATACTCGCTCGGACTTTCAAACATTTTTCAAAATTCGGGGGCCTGGGACGACCTTCGGTACGCCACCTGGTGCGGAGTGGGCGGCATAGGCCGTAGCGCTGACATAAAGTATTTGTAAATATATAAAAACCAAACAGATTTTGTAAAAAGTTGTTGAAAGGAAATATTTGAAAGAAAGTTATGAGTATTCACCATTTGTTGTACCTTCATCATACTTAAACATTAAATTGACATAACAGATAATACAACTTCTGCTCCCCTCTATTTCAAAAGGAGCCGTTGCTTTGACTTCTATCGGTTTGTGACTTTGTGACAACTTCAGGGCATTCTGATTGGTATTGAGAGTTTGAATAAAACTCACAGTACGATGCAAGAAATTTGCAATGTTAAAATATAAAGTAACACAATGCAACTAATTGTTTTAATCCGCCCACGTTGATTGTTTTAAACTAGTTCCTATTGATGAGGAAAGATATGGTTTGGAGACTGGAGAGTATTGAATAGGGATTTGATTTATTTGAGTTTAGTAGTATTATATGAAATAAGGGAGAAATATGATGCACCCTCCTCAGATTTTGGCGTCCCCTTACATCGTTACTTGCAAGGTCTACTAGTTTAGCTTAGTTTGAAAACTATAGTTTATCGTTCCGTCTGTTTAGTAACCATTTCAACCAAGTTCTTATTTATTAACTGAGTCATTTCGGAGTATTGGACATGGAGTGGGAAATGTTAAGAATTAAACATATACTTCTCCCCATTACAAATTAAGATTATTTGAACTCTGGTCGTAGTTAATTGAGTAATCATCTGTATTTCTTACAAATTTAAATAAGTTGCGGCAGTATATCACAGTATAGTAATAACGAACAAAAACATGTTTGTACCCAACTTGAGTTTTTTCATTGGTATTAAACTTAATTGATCCAAACACTTTTAGAAGATAAGATTCAATACATCTCAGAATAAACAAAATTAAAAATAAGCTTTATAGCTACACAAAACCTTGAAGATTAAATACTCGAAGATAGAGTCTGTATAACTGAAAGACGTGTTATACATTAGAATCAACAAACAAATATTGTATTCAGAAAACATTAGTTTTTTCCAAAAACAAAAATAACTCTAACAACAAACTTTGCTGTATCCATCGCAAACTTCAGCCTCACAGATTCCAGGAACCTTCAGAATCGCGGTCGGTTTTGATCAGCGTTTTGATTATTTTTTGGTTCCCCTGGACGAATCTTTCCCACGCTCAGAACACTGTTACTGAACGCTGAATGTACTGTTATCAGTAACTAAATTTGTATAAATGGTTCGTTGGGCCATAGACCCTTCCTTAGATATTTAAATTTCTTTCAATATATCAGAGGGTCGATGGACCATCTATATGATGTGTAATCGAGCTTCCCCCATCAACATACTGAGACTTTATTAAATAGTATTTCATGCTGTATAGATAGTAAAAACTCCTTCTTTCTGCATTTCTTGGTTGACAAGTCATTAATTATGTGTAACGCAGAGTATAATTTTCTATACTCAGGATGCTAAAGCCAGATTTCTATAATCAATCTGGTTCAATGCTAATTCAAAGGTAAAGTTTAAACTTTAAAAAATCTATTCTTTTTGTGGATGCATTTGATATCATCACACAGAAATGCTCTTAAAGAGATTTAAGTATTTGGAAATGTAGTAAAAAGTCAGATATATTAACGACGTTTGTACATTATTTTAACTTAAAGATGACAGAATTAAATATTATCTTCATCATTGCCTGTCCTCTCTTCCTACGTTATTTTAAACTGGGTGTGGGGGTATCGGAGAATTCAGTGTTGGCAACAACAATGATAAACATACATCTCGCGTAACCCTCACCGAGACCGGGAGGCAGTGATGATCATGTTGAGTATAAATTGATTAAAGACAAACATCTTTACCTTCAAATTATTACAAAATCCAGAAATATAATAAGAAAAAACAAAATATCAAAAAAAGAGGCTACATGCCTACCATCCTATCATCATTATTATCATCTTTATTTATAATTGTATTATCATATCGAGGATAACCTCAAACACTTAAGACTACTCAGTGTTCTACACGTTAACTGACTTTGGTAACCAATTATAATTTTGATACTATTATTTAATTACTATGTTTGGATGTTTGTTCCTAATATTTTATAATATATCATACCGGGTATTGAGTTCTGTGCAACAAAAACAAACAAATTAATTTAAATTGGCTTGAAAGGAATCTGTAACTTCCAAGTACGGCAAAGCATGGCGGATATTAAACAATTGTTGGGATTAGGGGACAGGCTGAAAATACCATCAGTAGTTCAATTTCAAATCTTACCTGGCCTATTTCTGTTACTAGATTAGAGAAAATTGATCAAATCCGCACACGGTATTCAAAATAATAATCATTAGTGAATGACTTTGGGTTTGAGACTTAGTTTGAACGTACACCCTTTACATCTTTCAAAATTATTTGTATTATTGTCAGTTGAGAAATAAACGTTTTTCAGAAAAAATTAAAACACTGTCTCGCGAGGTCCCCCTTTGTGGGGTCCGACTTTCGTGGCCTGGGGGCCCCCCTCGTGCCCGGAGTCCCGGGCGCTCTTCCCGTGCGCCCTTAGGGAAATACGGCCCTGGACCAGAGCCTTAACATCTATTCTGTAAGCTTTAGTCAACAGCTGATCAGTGTTAAGCCTGAAACCGCTTTTCATAACAGATTTTTGTACACTTTCTAAAATACTGAAGTTGTGATTACATCTTGGTCCCCAAGCACTGACTGGGCAATCACCAAACTATATAACAGGAGGTTCGGTAGGCCTAGTAAGAAATTATTATGAGTTTCAGGGAAACTCAGGCCAAATGGTCTTTATAAAATAACATCCTAATCTAATATTTAATGGGTTGTGGATTAAGTTGTACGGCTATTATGTACAATTTTTGGGGGTTCTCAGAAAAGTTGTTTCAACAATGGTCCAATGTCCCCGATCACGTGGTGGCACCCTAGGTCTCGAACTTGTGACCTTTGCACTGTTAGGCTTGCTGGCGCAGACAGCTTTATTAGAAGATTTATAGTAATCTTGTTTGCTCACTTAAGTGGAATATTTCACTTTTATTAATTAACTCCAATATTTGTAGGCTAAACAAGTTTTTTTCGTCTTTTGAATAAAAATAATTGAGTATGTGTATTTAATTAATACTAGTTGTCCTGTTGCTCGAATCCGAGCAAATTTGTACCCAACGAAAGGTTACTTCAGTTGTAAACATAACAAAACATATACTATTAAAACAGATGATAACCACGTACTTTCAATCAACACGTAGTTTAGACTTCCGCCATCAGATAGCGCCACTGTTCCGAAAATTCAGCCCTTTACTGTAATGAATTGATGCCCTTTCTTTAAATGTGGGGACGTATTGGCAAATCGACGTTAAATCCTTTAATTTGACACCTCAAACGTTAACATCCGTCCTACTGTCATTGAGATATGACTGTGAAGAAAAAACCCCTAGCGTATTAATATATAAATTATCTTGAGGAACGGAATAGAAGTAGGTTATGCAGCATTTTAGTCAAATAAGTATTGTAATAAATCTTTTAAAGATGGCAAGGCCTATTTGAAGAAGTTGCCTGGATAAAAAAGAGCATTTGAACATACAAGCATTAGGTATGAAGCACATACAATCATTAAGCATATAAAACATTTGTAATTGGTTGATCTAAGAGCTATGTAAAGTAAAACATTTTAAAGAGCAATTAATGTTTCAGGTTTTCTTTCATCACTCGGTTCTTGGACACAGTAGACGGGATACTTCGAAAGCTCCATAAATGGATTGTCCCTGGCTGTTTACTTTAGGTCATAGAATGAGACTGTTTAATTTATATTTTAAAAATCGATGAGTGTAGTATTAATTCTGTGCTGTCTACTTTGAGTTTGGTTTTTGTACGAATAATCAGTAGGTAATAAATGTCACAAGTTTGTAAAAAACTGCCCACGTATTTGTAGTGTAATGGACTTAGATTATAGTAATCTGTTGATAATAATGTTAAATAAGTGTTTGTATACCAATTACTTTTATAAATCGGACAAGAATTTTCTCAATTAATTACTTTTAAGCCCAAAATACAAGGTAACACAATAGGAGCTGATTCTTTGTTTCGTAGTTGGCCCTCAATTAGTTTTAAATACGATTTTTAGATTTTAATTGAAAATGATTTTTTACTGTGAGAACAATCCTAGGCTTGCGGCTTTCATTCACAAGTAGTTTCTCTGTCTAATTTGTTTTAATTTTTGTGGCAATGTAGTCGTGGTATGATTGTGTTTGGCTCATTTGTCTAATGTAACTTTTGTACATAAAGTGTCTAATGTAGACACTTGAGTAATCAAGTTTTTAATTATTTTGCGTGATTGATATTTTTTTAAAATAAGCTTTACGACAGGTTTTAACTGGTGTTTTCAAGTTTTTTATATTAATGAATGAGAAAGCTTAAATCACTAGCGATGCAGCATTATTATATCAAGATAAAACACAAGAAAGACTTCAAAAGTACTGCTACTCAAGAGTACATCTAATATTTGAAAAATTAACTCAAGTACAAGATGACAAGGAACCAAAACTTCTATAAAAGGAAATTTCATGCGAAATCTAACTAATTTATAGATTTAGATCAATTTTAAAATTTAAAGGCTTAGATATTCAAATATTTAAAAGTTCAATTCTTTTCAGTTAAGGATGTAAAGCTATTATGGATTGAGTTACTTTTTCATTTTTATGGATAGACTGTGGAATGGCCTAAGTTACGCATATCTGCGGTGCCGGCTAGCGAACAAGCTAAAGCACATAATTTATTGGTTTTGCTTAAAAAATGTTACAAATTTGTAAACTAGATTTTTGTTTAGTCTTTTAAAAAACGCAGATGAAACTTTGTCTTAAATACATACCGTATACTTTGGATTATTTATGGTAGGCCTAGTTTTGAAATACAAATTATTTATGTTTAAGTTCCTATAAGAAAAATAATAAAGAGATATATGTCATGCAAAAAATAAAAAATGTTCAGGTAGGCATTCAAATACATAGAATAAGTGTACTTGACTTTAAATATATCAAAAATCCTTCAGTGTCTCAAGTTTATCATCTGAATTGTCCTAATATTTAATCAATTTGTATGTCATTAATTGTACTGTCAACATCATTCAGTAACTTTAGTAATAGAGAAAATGTTCCAGGTGAATATCAAAATTGTATTAAAAGTATTTTTGTACAACAAAATGCCAAGTAATTTTCATACAATTGAAAGTTGTAAAATGTTAAGTGATAACAATTATTTTCAATTGACTTAGTTTTTAACATTGAGTAAAATATGAACACTTTAATGGCATTAAAACAGTAGTGTAATATTTTATCATGACACATTTGCTAAAACCATTAGTTTTATGTTACAAAACTACCTATAATTTATTTTAAATTTGAAAGATGTTTCTATAGATTTAGAAGGATTATGTTATCCATTGTAAGTGTTCAAAATAAATATTCTTTTAGATATAACCTTTGTCTTAAATTTTGTTTAAATTATATTTTCCGGAAATCCTGCTTGCCGCACTGAACGTGTTAATAAACTAAAAAACACTTCATTCAGAGTCATTTGTTCATGACAAAACATTTTTGAGAGTAGCTCAATGCATTACTTGTAAGCCTAATACCAATTTTTCATTCCTAATTCAGGCAGATTGCATAAATCTAAATTCTGTTCTCTCAAAATTTTCAGATTAACATGGTGATACAAAAATGCTGGATACCTATATGTTAAAAGTGATTTTAATTCAATTTTAAAACTGTCAAAGTGGTAGTATGACTGATCAGAAGGCCTGTAAGGGAAAAATACATTATTACTATATTTTACTTTTAAGTCGTAATTTCATTGCATGTCACTGCGTGAAAATCTACGAATATAAGTGTGTTGTACCAGCTGTAGGTAGCTGGAGTGCATACTAATACTCCAACCTAGGTTGTTGTCTAGGTTGGAGTGATGGGTTTGGACTACCAAGGGTTCGGATTAAGCGACCCTCTTGTACACTAGGGCATTTAATAGAACTAACCAATCGTAAGGCTTAAACCAAGCGACAAAGACACTAAAGACTTAGCGTCATTCAATTCAGTAAAGTTTAAAAACTTTAAATGATATAAAATTTTACATTTGCTACAACAACAAAGGGTTGATAGAGTTATGTTTTTGAGTTTTCCAAAATACACTACAGTATTTTTTAATTGCAGAAATTAAAAATATATGGTGCTTTAGAAAGTACTTATAATACAAATTAATTTTAAATTTTGTTGTATACTTTATGTTAAGCCTTAGTGTGAATTGATAAAACCATAATATTAAGAGCTGTGGTTAGAGAGCAACCGTATTCTACAGTTGACGTCAAACCGCCCATCGGATTAACAGGTCTCATTCCACAAAATAACTCACATCCACCGCTGCACCCGTAGTCCCGATACTGTACCGTAAAAAAGTTCAGGGCGTGAGGGGAAAACATGGGCGTGATGGTGGTTATTGTGACTTTTCAAATGTTAAAATAATATTTTCTCCAAATTATTGGGGGGAGGGCAACTGCCCCCACTTACTACCCTCAAATGTTGCCTTTATATCAAACTAATCAATAAATTGTTAGCGCTTTAGATACCTAACAAATTGGATGACCTGCTTGGCTTGGAAAGTTATGGTTCAAGTACAAAACCAAAAGCTTTCAAAAATCAGTTTTCTTAATGTTGGCGTAACCCATTTACTTTAATTAAAACGCAACTATACCACCATTAAAACTATAACAAAAATCTAAATAAATTAGTTTGTTAACTTCCTTAAGAACCAATATATAAATATGGGAAACAATGAAATAACCACAAATCCTACAAAAGATCATTCATTAGAGTTGCATGACTATCCTATAGTAAACCACGTTTGCCATGTCTGCTTTCACTTTCCTCAGCAGTTAATCACCCTATTGTGTGTACAATCTGCTTTCGTGTTCAACATTTTTGGTTAATGAATGTGGACTAATTGATATATGCTTCTCTTGCTTTTGAACTCCAACCAAAAATTTAGTCTTTTGACTATCTTACATTTATATTCAAGTTGAACAGCACCGAATTATATAGAATACGGAAAAGATTTCTCAAAAACCAGGTAATATTATTTTTCCCCTTATAATTGTTAGTAACAATTTGTGTTCCAACCATTTTGTAATATACAATTTTTGCCCCAACTACTTTGAAGAGCTTATATAACAAATAGTTTTGTTTTTAAAATCTTTAACCTTGGTTAGGGCCTAAGTAGTCTCTGAGAAAATTGAATAAATGTGTTTTAAATTGATCTTAATTCAGGATAAATATTTACTTTCTCACTGTTCATTTTTGTTGCAAATCCGATCACAACTTTGTTCAACTCATAAAAGCAATGAATTTAGTAAATTAAGTTTTTAATCTAAATCAGCCAGTTGTAGAGATATTAAGTTGCTAAACATATAGGCTATGTTGTCCAGTGATATTCTTATGGGGATTAGGTACAATTCTATTTTGTTAATCAATGTACTCGTATTTTCATGAAACTTGAAATGTGGCTTGATCTGGTTGAAGACCATTGATTTGTTTATTAAAACACCACTTTTAGCGAATTTCTTCTTTAGGGAAGAAGCTATTGCCGTAGTCGGCATGGTAAGACCTAGGCCCGGGACCATGATAACTTTTCGTTTTGAGGTCCCCAGATGCCAAAAACACCATTCGTTCAAAACTGTATATATATATATATGTGTCCGTGGGTGCGATAACTCTTGTAAAAATGGTCCGATGGGTAAAGCAAGATTTATGACTTTAAATTAAAAAACCAGCCAGATCGATCTATCCCAAGGGGTATTTCATGGGGGTTTTGTACCCCAAAAATATTTTTTTGAGTTTTTTGCATATAATGTTTTAGTAAATCCAATTTTAATTTTCACCATTAAATTCAGCTTAAAAAACAATTTGGTGTTTTGATCATTGTTCTACGTCAATTGGTTATAGAGATATTGAAAGTGCTAAACACGTACGTTGTCCAATGTTATCCTTATGGAGAATAAGAAAAATTGTATATCTTACTTATTTATCAACTTATCCTGACAAAACTTGGTATATTGCTTCATACCATTGTTGTCCATTGGTATTTGCACGAAAAACAATTTTTTTGGCGATAGTTCCTGTAGCAGCAAACCTGCGTACTCAGCCCCCATGTTATTGTTATGGAGAATAAGTAAAATGTTATCTCCCTTAATTACGAACATAAATTAATAACATTTGGTATGTGGCTTCACCTAGTTGACTTATACAAAAATTTGAATAAAAACACATTTTTATGTACCTATTTTCATAAGCAAACCTGCATCCTCAGATACCCATGTTATTCTTATAGAGAATAATTCAAATGCCATAAATCATTTATTTATGAATGTATATTGATGAAACTTGGTATGTGGCTTTAAGTCGTATTATGATACAATTCGCTGAGTACGCAGGTTTGCTGCTAAGGGGATAGCAAACTCCCCCTGCAGGGAGTTAGCAAACTCCCTGGGGCAGCAAACCTTTGAACTAACATTTTTATTATTACTGATTCGGGCAATGATCTGTACTATTAACAGAAAGAGTACATGAGTTTTTCAAAATAAGCAGTTAAATAGGAGATAGAGATAGTGATTAATACGGAACTGTAATGAATCATGTGGCAACATTTATCTCTTGAACTTTTGAAGTCCACCCTAGATTAAAAGGTCATGTAGAAAATAGTAAAGAAACAAGTTATAAAGCACCACTGGCCTTTAGTAATATTTGTAATACTGCTATCTTTTATTATTTTAGTATTATTTCAGCTTATATAAAAACCCTTTGGATGACCTCCACCCCCTTATTCTAATTAGGGTTCCCACATTTCTACATGCCCAAACTGTTATGCTTACTTTTGCTTAATGCATTCACTGCGTTAATCGTGTATATTCAGGATGATTGCATTTATTGTTTCCTTGTTAGGCACACCGCTGGAAATCCGGCGCGCCGCTGTATTGAACACTATATTGAACGTGTTAATACAGCATTTTTCTTCTAGTTGTCAAATCTAGCAAAAAATCAGTTCTGTAGTTCCTTTAGATCTAGACCGTCAGTGGCGTAGATAGACCTTTGTCAAGGGGGGAATATATCATTAGGGAAAACAAAACAAAAAACTGTGATCGTGACTAGCGCGGATACTGGTATACAAAATTGAAGACATCATTGTTGTGTCCCTTACATTCATAATTATTGATAGGCCTACACATCCAAGACCTAACCGATCGATATAAAGTAATCAATAAATTTTAATCAAAGTATTTTTTAAAAATTTGATCTTTGAATGAAAATGTATTTTACGTTTGCAACTTCATCGTCATGCAACGATTGCCAAATAAGCTAAACCCTTATTTCCCTGTTCACTCTAACCTCTATTATTTGTTACTCTTTGGCATTATTTCGTCGGAAAATATCGTTGACTTTTACATATTTTTATGGTTATAAAACGAAGAAAATCAGTATGAAGATTTTGGCTCCCTGCAAATTAAATTACAAATATAATATGGCAACCATAAATTAAGCTCATCACTAAGGCCATCTAGACGTCAAGGTCAAGGTCAGGTGCGAGCTGGCTGCTAGGGGGTGAGGGTAGACTGTTCGGTGGCGCGCAAATACCGTGCGTGCCGTGTGCCGGTGCAGTTTATCTGCTACTATTTGTTGTATGCAAACAATATTCTTAATATATAAATAAGATATTTTGGAGATATTGCACACATTATTTTTGTTTTTCAGTAACAGCATTTATTTTTAATCAAAAGGCATAAGCTTGATTTCAGGAGGATATAAATTTTAATTTTCCAAGTTACAAGGGGGTGGATATATCCCCCTGATCCCCCCCCGTACCTACGCCACGTAGACCGTAATGGTTTAAGAAAAATCAAAACATAAACTTAATTTTAGTACCTTTTAACACGTTAGCTGCCGAGCCCAAAATACCACATTCCTCCCATATTGCCACACGGAACTAATGGACTAATTCCCAAAATCTTTTCAAAAACATTTAAAATAAAGTCCATATTTACCATTTCAACAAATTTTATACGTAAATAATCATTAAAAAGTCTTAGGTCCGTTCGGACCAAAATGCAGATTTACAGTGTTTTTTCCTTGTATTTTTGCACTTAGGTCCGTAAGGACCGATGCCCAGATAGCACAAAAACGAGAAAATCACGTGAAAATGACGTTTCTCTTTGACTTTTTTGATGTTATTATCACGTAAAAAAATGTAATTTTAACGTTTTTTTCACGTGATTTTTTTGTACAAATGGCACTCTTTTTTACCAGAAAAAAACGTTAAAAAAATACGTGAATATAACGTTTTTTAATGACTAAATTTTAACCTTTTTAACATGTTTATCACGTAATTTTTACATTTTTAAATGTTTTTTTTTACCATTTAATTACGTTATTCATGAGATTTTTCAGTACAAATGACAAATTTGAATGGAAAAATGAAGAACGTTTTATAATCACAAAATTTGATCACTGTGGATATACAAATAATATATATTTCCGACCAAATTTCAGCTATATTGGAAAAGACTTGAAGTGTGAACACGTAAAAAAATACAATTATAAAAACCACTCATAACTTTATTAAACAAGCAAAAACATTTACAATCGTAAACACTACTCCTAACATCATCAAACAATAAAAAAATCTAATTACAAACACAAACTATTATCTTTTATAAATAAGAAAAAAAAAACATAAACACAAACTTTTAACTTTAATAAATGAGGAAAATGTATAGTTATAAATACAAACTCTTTTTTAAACAAGTAAAAATATACAATTATAAAAAAACATACAATTGTAAAAAACAAACTCTTAACGGTATCACATGATTAGTTTTGCTCTTCATCATCTCCAAGTGGGTCATCCCGGCCCTGTTTCCTGTCAAATCATAAAGCAATATTAATATTATATTGTGTCGTGTTTTTTATATGTTTGTCAGCAAATACAGTTAAACAATATTTTTAAGAAGTTTAACACATTTGCATTTAGAGCCTTTTCAGAACTTTCCCTTAACACAAGGAGCGATAAATGTTAGTATTCTTCATTGTCTATGCATTGCAAAGGAGTTGCTAGCTTTGCTGTTATGTTCTGCAATTCTTAGTGGCTTGAAAAAAACCTACTTTTCCACAATAAAGAAATATGTTATTAACTTTTTACTAATTTTAGCAATTTTCCCATATAGAGAGAAAGCTATTACGGTTGTACTCATGGTAAGACCTAGGCCCGGGACCATGATAACTTTTTGTTTTGAGATCCCCAGATGCCAAAAACACCATTTGTTCAATTTCATATATATATTGTGTGTGTGGTGTGTGTCCGTGAACCCAATAAATTGTAAACAAAACATCTGATATAGATTAATAATTTGGTATGAAGGTGTAGGGCTGCATAAACTGGAACGAGTTAGCGAACCAGGGTGATCGGACTATAGGAACAGGGTTTTATGGAGTTTCAAATGGGTTAAAAATAATCTCTTTTGCAATTTGTGCCCATTAAATTTCACAATTTTAATTCCAACCATCTTAGAGCTAAAAAAAAACAATTCTTTTTTTGAATCATTACATTGTGTTACATTATGTGGCTTCGGAGAAAATCCCAAAAAAATTCCCTATACTATTCTTAGGGGGAATTCGTAAAGTACTATATCTCGCTTGCTTATATTTTGTGTTTAAACTTGTACGTACTTTCATATGTTTGGTATTTACCAACGTTTGCCCAAAACTTTCTCATAGAAACAAACAAATTATATAGAGGACAATCCAGGCAGAAAAAGTTATAAATGTTATTATTAAACATTTTTTTTTAATCAGCACATCTTAGTCTTCCTGTTATAATACATCCTTAGGCCTAAATACATGCTTCCTGTTATAAGACATCCTATAAGGCCTTGGCCTATTTTAACTGCTATTCCCAATTTCTATTGGTTACCTATAAAAAACCAAGTTAGTAAAAAGTTTTTTAAAGTTTTGAACGTCGGAATTTTGTGGTATGGGAATAAATCAATTAAAAATACAATCAGACTAAGGATTGGATGTGATTGCTGCATGTTTAGCCATGGAAAGTTTTAAAAATTTGTGTAAGTTTATTAAAGTTAGTGTGTTTTTTATGTAGTTCTATTGTTCACAACTCTTGGCACAGTCTCTATCCCCTCCACCAGAGGGTCAATGATGAAGAGGATGGTAAATGGTAATGGTAATGCATGCAAGTAATAATACATTAAAACCTCCAGTTGAAAATAAAACATTTTATTACCAAAACTTTTATTAATACTTGTAGACTCGGTAGACCTACTCATGAGACGCCACTAAATACTAGGTACCGGTATACTAATTTGACTGTGAATTTATTAAGGCCTCGTTTACATCCAGGCCTACAACTGATAATGGCCAAAATACAACTAATTGGGGTTTCTTAAAGTATTCTGAATTTGTAGGTTACAGCTTGATTTAGATTTTAAAAGATTCCAGTTATTACCACAAAGTTTATTTTTATAGCTTAGGCATGTTTTGACAAGTTATTTAATTGCTTACAGTTTGTACGTAATATTATAGCATAACACAACTTTTAAACTTAACTAACTTAATAAAGTCATTGCTCAGGACAATGTACAGCTGAATAAGTTGTTTAAACTTAGGCCCCCTCTGCCTAAGCTACTGATGGGTACAGTTTCATAAGCGGCCACCAACTAATTGGATGCAATATATCGATCTTAAACATTCAATATATCGAATTGGAACTCTCGATATTTTGAATTACATTTTAACAGTATATATCGAGAATTATTCACTCGATATTTATATTAATGTTATAATCTAAAACCAACAAATTGTATATCGTCAATAATAATAATATTGTAATAAAACATATAACAAATAAGTTAACAAACAAAAACTACCATAAAAAACAAGGTTCTTATGTAGTATACATGACCCCAACTATAACCAGGTAAATTTGCACTTTTCTTAAAGATTTTTACCTCTAGAATCCAGAAATAACATTTATTTTGCGCGGAAACAATTATTAATTATAGAAAATATTACTTAAAGTTATTATTTACGATGCAAGCAGACGCTACTTACAAACCACAGATTAGAACATCTTAAAGGCTACGTACACGTCCGACGTTAGCCGCTACTGTTCACGTCCACATTAATGTTTCTAGTTTCTACAGACTATGAGGAAAACGTCCATAGAGTATGCAACATATAAATGAAATGTCATAGATAATAAGTATGTAATAAAAAGTTATGTTTCGTGCTTTATTTACCCCTTACCCATTATAAGTGTTGAGAGGTGAGTGAGCAAAGTGAACGAGCTCATTCTGAAAGTAAATGAGCGTGAACGAGCTCATTCTGAAAGTAAATGAGCGTGAACGAGCTCATTCTGAAAGTAAATGAGCGTAGCGAATGAGGTCACCATGGAGGCAAGTGAACGCGGAGCGAATGAGCTCATCCTGTAGGGAGTGAGCTGGGCGAAGAAGCTTGACCCGAAAACGAATGGTTAATAAAAAACGCTACATCTTCGTATGGTACGTGACATTCGAGCGTACACTTAGTACAGGCATGGTTGGTTGGTGGGCTTGTCACAGGTACTTATTAGGTTAACTAGCTTGGGCTAGGTTAGGTTTGTTAGGTTAAGTGTGGTTTGTTGGGTTTGTTTTGCCATCCAGGTACGGTTGTCGAAGGCCGAAGGCCACCGTACCTGGATGGCAAAACAAACAAAAACAAACCCAACAAACCACACTTAACCTAACAAACCTAACCTAACCCAACGCTAGTTAACCTAATAAGTACCCGTGGCAAGCCCACCAACCAACCATGCTTGTACTAAGTGTACGCTGGTATTATACTCCTTATTAGGTTAGGTTAGGTTAGTTTAGGTTAGATTAGTTTTGATTAGGTTAAGTTGGGTTCAGTTTAATTATATCACAATGGCTAAAAAAATACTACTCTCGCACAATAAAATGTGATATTGATACAAGTGCTTTCTCTCAGCAACTCAGATATACAACAAAAATAGTACGTTGTATAGCTTTTACCCTATACCACTGATGGGTTACATGTAAAATCCAAGTTTAAACAAAATAAAGAATAACTTTATCATCAAACTTACCAAAATAGAAGAAGAGCGGCAAATTATGGGGGATTGGCAGGCTAAGTTGCGGTGGTGTGTCGCGGGCCAGGGTGGGTCCAGTTGCAAAGTTGACAGTCTGTAAAAAATAATATGGTAGTTGAAATTCAAAAGCATTCATACATAATTTGATTAATTTCATTATTAAAAACCTAGAGTGAGGTTTAGTAGTGCGTTACCTTAATATTTTGGATGGTACAATTTGGCAGCAGCCAGGTAAAACTGATGAAGTCGGTCTGTGTCGACAAATCTCCCAGTAAATACTAACCTAGCTACCACCATAAAGCACTGTAAAGTAAAACAATTAAGTATAATCACGTGTTAAAATCAATAACATCGAGTGAGAATATGGTTAAATCACTGTGTCAGTCATAATCCGATATTTTTTATTCGATTGTTTTGGTGGACGCTTTATCGTACTGTACCCCAGGCTACTCTACTAGGACCAAGATTAGACATAAAGATTACACATATAGGCCTATACCATGGTGGAAGGAAACACTAACATACGCAGTGAAGTTTATGGTGATTAGGTTAGGCCGATCTTGCCCAAAAAGCTTTTGTATTAGACAAACCTTGCATGAATAAATAAGCTTATATTGTATTCTAATAAAATAACCTAACTGTAAGAATTCATTTTTAACTCGGAAAGTTGAAGTAATTATTTAAGTCGCTACGCAATGAAACCAATAAATCTGAAGTGGTACACTAAAGTGCAGCACGGCAAGCTTACCGGTAACGATAAAATATGATTTTCTACTAGTCCTAAGTTTAAATTTATTACAACAAACTAATAACAAATTTCTTACCTTGATTAGCCACTTACGAATCCGAGATAAGTTTTAACAATGTTTAATGTTCACTTAAACTCAAACTTTTAACTTCTGAACGATTGTAAACAGCGCAAGCAAACCATAACAAAATAACAAATACAAAACAAAATGGCGAGATCGAGGAGGTGTTTGCAGTGACAGCTCTCTCTATCTTTCCTTTCGGCAGGCATTCAGGGAAGGTCTTGCGCATGCGTCACAGGAGAGCTTTTACTGGGCCATTCTCATAAAGCGCGAAAAGGCTTCCATTTGAATTTGATTATTTTGCTGACTGACCGTAGGAACAAAAGGTTAAGTATACAAATTAGCGTAGGAATAAACATAGGGTAAAAAATATTTTTCTTCTACAGTCAACGGATCAGTGAACTAAAAAACTGTAGCTCATCTTGCTTTAGATAAATTAATTATGCTAATACATTTTCATTAATTATTGAATGAAAATACAGTATGAAAGTTTTTGTTAAAAAAGTTGTTTATGGGGTGGGTAATGTAATAATGAGGTTAAAGACGTTTTTAGTTACAAAACATAAGATTTACTTTATTTCACTTTTTTATATTATACATGGCTTATTATATTATTGATATTAATGGCTGACTATTCATTCTAGTGTGGGACATTTGCTTGTTTGTGAAATACCTAAATTTTGTGCTATGGCGCCTTAAAATAAAAATGTAACTTATTTATATAAGCAGGAAATACTAAGTTTGTATTATGATAACCTAGAGAAAATTACTTATATTTCTTTTGGATAATCTGTACATTTTATATTTATTCCTAACATCCTTTAAGTCATACAGTATGTACTGTACCTATTGCAAAATAAGTTAAATTAATGCCAACACACACTTCAAATAGAGTATTTATTTTACTTTACATTTGAGGAAAGATAACTACTCACCCATAAAAAAAAATTAAAAATATTCAACCTGGCCTAAAATTATTAATCAATATGTCCATGCAATTATATCTGATAAAAATTTTAAAATTTATTCAAAACGAGTATCTCCCAAGCACAAATTTGGAGATATAATCCTTATAACAGCTGTTTATTGAATTAAGAATAAACACAAGTGGCATAAACCAAATAAAACTCTCCTCCATATGAATAACATGAGAACTTGGAAGTCCCGTGGGGCAATTCCTGGGGCCTAAATCGAAATTCTGGCTTGACAATAACTTAGAACTTGAAATTATATTTTAAATAAAAAAATCATCAAAATCGGTTAAGTATTAACTTCAGGAAGTGGGTGAACAAAAGCAGGTTTTTTAAAAATATGTAGACAGTTAAGATTTGTATTGTTTTTAAATATACATAATATATTTCATTTCCATCAACTCTATTTCATCAAGTTATTTATAGAAGTGAAATTCGACCGCAGACAATTGCTTAAAACCAGATAGTAAAATATTTTTTATATTTTTTATAACAAAACAAATTTTTAAACTAATTAGTATGTATATATTAGCAAATGTAAAAAAGTGGTTAAAATAAAACATGAAAATCACGTTATGAATTTCACAACTTTTTTACTTTTACATTTTTACGTAAATTTCACGTGAAAAAAACGTTTGCAATTTAACTTTTACTTTTTTTGACATTTTTCACGTGAAAAAAACGTTATTTTTACATTGTGTGCTGACTGGGTGGTACTTTATGCCACTTATTGTAAATTTAATGACTTTTTCCTTAGATAACACATCAACAACGAGGTTGTATAAGCGATTTACAATAAAATATAACTCCATAACTGTGGTCAAGTCAAATAATAGACTACAGCGTTTGTTTAATCTATGGTATCATCCAGTTTTAAATATCCAAATAATTTTGATAGTCTCACGGTTACATTAGACTACTAACTGTGTTTGTTTACTTCAAAAGTCAGTCGATGAGGGATCCTGTAATTGTTTGTCTCATTCTTGATGGCTAGTCTATTGTTTTGCATCCGGTCGAGGGTTGATGTAATTTATTCAAGAGATAAGATACGTCCCACAACAAAATGCTAAAACTAAAACTAATGGTCGTAAAAAGACAAATGATGGCTCATTTTTGTCGTCTAACTATCACAAATTAAATAAAATGTCAATCAAAGTTGTGTGACGTTCCGTTCAAGAGATACGAATAATACAATCTTATACATTATTGCTCTAGCCTGTTTTTCTGTCCGCGAGATCTTCGTTATTCCGTTATCAACCCCTCATTTTTAGCGAATTTCCCCTATAGGGAAGAAGTTATTACCGTAGGTGGCATGGTAAGACTTAAGCCCGAGACCATGATAACTTTTCGTTTTGAGGTCCCCAGATGCCAAAAACACTATTCGTTTATATATATGTTTATATGTGTCCGTTACCGCGATGAATTTTGAAAGAAACAACCGATTTTGATGAAATTTGGCACAAATTTGGAGAGTAGCATTTATGACTAAGTTCGAAAACCAGATCGATCGCACTATGGGAAGGGGGTTTTATAGGGGTTTACAATTTTCCAAAAATCGGTTGTTTGCAAATTTGACCTCAAAATGTTAAAAACATTCAATTGTGGTTGTAGCCATTTATAGAGCTTAAAAAACAAATAATTTAGTATTTTGAATCATTAACCTAGGTTAGTAGAGAAGAACTGCCGGTTTAACATACTATTCGGCGCTTTTTTCCCATGTTATTCTTATGGGGAGCCGTTTTTGCGCTGACACCAGCTCCCGCCTTACACAAGTTTCCTTGTTAGCCTGTACTAATGTCCAACCCTTGCCTATATTAAATATATTTTCCCAATCCCCATCCCTCCTCTATATTTTTTAAAATTAATTTTCAAATTCAGGCTAAAAAACTATCTTTAGTGTTTATGGTCCGATTTGTCTGCAATTTGGATATGTTATTGTCCTAGGCAAGTGTTTTAATAAATTCCACTTACATTTCCCAAATTCACTATAACGGTCAAATTAAAAAATATTTTTTGAAAAATACTATAGTGCCAATTGCCACCTTCTTTATTAACTGTCCGATTTGTCTTCAATTTGGATATGTTATTGTCCTAGGCAAGTGGTTTAATAAATTCCACTTACATATCCCAAATTCACTATTACGGTCAAATTAAAAAATATTTTTGAAAAATACTGCCAATTGCCAACTTCTTTATTTACTGTCCGATTTATTTAAAATTTGGATATGCTATTGACCTAGGCAAGTGTTTTAATAAATTCCACTTACATATCCCAAATTCACTATTACGGTCAAATTAAAAAATATTTTTGAAAAATACTGCCAATTGCCAACTTCTTTATTTACTGTCCGATTTGTTTAAAATTTAGATATGTTATTGTCCTAGGCAAGTGTTTTAATAAATTCCACTTACATTTCCCAAATTCACTATTACGGTCAAATTAAAAAATATTTTTGAAAAATACTGCCAATTGCCAACTTCTTTATTTACTGTCCGATTTGTTTAAAATTTAGATATGTTATTGTTATAGGCAAGTGTTTTAATAAATTAGCCTTACATTTCCCAAATTCCCTATTACAGTCAAATTAAAAAATATTTTTGAAAAATACTGCCAATTGCCAACTTCTTTATTTACTGTCCGATTTGTTTAAAATTTGGATATGTTATTGTTGTAGGCTAGTGTATATGCACCATCCACATTTTACAAATATTGCGGTTAAATTTTAAAAATTTGGAAAAATACTGCCAATTGGCAACTTCTTTATTTATGGTCTGATTTGTTTAAAATTTATATATGTCATTATTCTAGGCTAGTGTATATGTACCATCCACATTTGACAAATTAACTATAATGGTCAAATTTAAAAAATATTTTGAAAAATATACTAACAATTTCAAACTTCTTTATTTACTGTCTGATTTATTTTCGGATATGTTATAGCTCTTATATAGGTAACAATACCACACTACCACACGTTCCACTACCCCCTATAATACAGTATTTTGTCTTTTTTGTTTGTTTATTTTGCTGTAATCCCAAAACTGACTTTGCTGTTTATTGTCCGATTTGCCTACACTTTGGATATTGTCCTAAGAATTTATTGTCTGATTTATTTTTGGATATGTTATAGCCCCCAACTATTATATCTAAAATTACAATATTATTTCCACCTATAATACAGTTGATGTGTTGTTTGTTTTGCCGCAACCTAAAAACTAACATTGGTATTTGTGTTTTTACAAAACTATATTTTGTAAATTACTACCAATAACTCCTTTATTTACTTTTCGACTTGTTATATCCCCTTATATCTAAATTTACCGTATATTTTTTCCCTTTTAGTGCTGTTTTGTCGTAACCAAACTTTGGATATGACTGCAATATATTACTGGCCATTGCATAAGTAAATACCCCATTTCCAAATTCACTATTACGGTTGGATTAAAAAAAATAAATACAAGCTTATTATATACATCCAGCTGATAAGTAATATATATCTACAAAATATTTATGGTCAGAACTGCCTAAATTTTGGATATGTTTTAAGCCAATGCGATAGCAAAAAATAAATTTTTAAAACCCAAAACAACTAAACACAAAACACTAATCTTTCTTTGTGCTTGTTTGGAGTAGTCTTTATTTTATCCAACTTAATTTTAATTTTGTAGTTAAAATCAAACTTCCCACATTCTAGCTCCCTTTCCAGCCAGTGGTTGGAGACATAAAGGTTACGAATATTTTCAAACTGTACAATATATCTTTTTCTACCCCTATGTTGGACTTGTTTAATAGCGCTTATTAATAATTCCGCACCATCTTCCAAATCCTCCAGTCTACTACATTCTTTAAATTTAATATTGCCTTTAATATCTTGCATCCCTATGTCTTCTTGTCCAACATCATCCCACACATTGTTATGGAAACTTAGGTTTTCTATTTTTGGAAAGGAATTACCATAAAATGTTGTGGTTCCGTTAGTGTTAAAGCTTGCAAGTGGCTCGTTGGTAGGTAGGTAAATAATGTCCAAATCACCAGTATATGGCAACACGCTATAACCTTCCCTATTCTTATTTATCTGTATAAACACAGTTTTACAGACACCTTTAACATAGTATACACCCCTCTGTCCATCCTTTTCTGCCAACACCCCCACAAACTTGTTGTTTACTACAAACGCATACACCATATAATGTCCATAATGCTCTAGATCCTCCCAACGCAGGAAGTAATCTTTTAATTTATTCTCTCTTTCCCTTCTTTCTTGTTCTTTAGCCAACTGTGCTTTGTATTCCTCTGCAACAGTATTTTCCACATATTCCAATTTACGCTTATTACTGTCGATGTCTTCTAATTCCAATTTCCTCTTTTTGGAACAACTCTCTAAGAAAGGCTTGGAAAGTGGCTCTATTTCTTTAATAGTGTATGGGTACAGTTTATTGGTCCGGCTTCTTAAAACGTAGGGAGTAAGGTTAGGACTTTCCACTAAGCCTAATTCTTCTAAATTGATGTGTTTAGGTATAGTGGAGAAAGGTGTATTTGATTTTGTAAAACATGTGCCCCCAGATTTGATGTAACACTTATGCTTTACACTTATGGCATCAGGAAACTCCTCTATTACCTCCACATAGTTAGTTGGTAAACAGTTAAAGCTAAATGCAGATAGAGCATACTTTATTAACTTTTCCCTTTGTGTACTATCTTTTGGCAGTTTTAGTTGTACTCCAGTTATCTTTTTCGTATTACTATTACCCCAATATGCGTATTGTAATAAATCGTTAAACACTAAACAACAACTGTTTTGTAATTGATTGGCAACTTTCACCCACATCTTATGCAGAGGTACAGCATAGAATGGAGCATTTTGGAAGTACCTTTTGTTGTCTTCTATTAGACTTAAACAATCTCTTAAAGGTTCAAACCCTTTACCAAAACCTCTACAATAGTTATAGATTGTTGCCTCTAACCTTGTTATTCCATTCTCTCTAGATAGTTTAGACGAGAACGTTTCTTTTAGTCTCGCATCTGGACAGTTTACAAAGTTTATTATATGGTTTCCTATACTTTTAACTACTCCAGGGCTTGTAATCTGGCATATAAATTTATTATATATTTTTACCCTGCTATTTACATTAAACCATGTTAAACAGTCTTTACTAACATGGAAATTATCTACAATAACATTATATCCATTCTTGTACTCCCCTTGGTAGCAAAAGTTAAAGTTTTCTGTAAGATATTGGCACATTTCCTCTTTATTAAATATTCCAGCCAAATCTAGTGTTATATCGAAATCCATAAGATAGTACATTTCTTTTTCCAGATCTTGCAGTATCTTTGGAAGGTCTTCCAACAAATCCTTAATTTTAACATTTGCAAGCTCTATTTTATAGGGAATTGCTATAGGATCATCGTATTTTTGTTTAATTTGGTCAATATCCTTCTTTATTATTTGTAACACACCCTCGCTTTGGACCCCAGAGGACCTCTCCAAGGAGAATGGTAGTTTGGCCACAACACCATGTCGAGCTAAAGAGAACTTTTTAAATATTCCTCGTAAGTAGCTATTAAACGAGCCACATATTTCCTTCTTAACTTTAAATTTATTCCGAACGTCCCCATCACAATCCGTAACATTGGTTATCTTAACTAACATTAAGTTATCACAAAACGCATCCGTTATAGATGTTAAGTTATTTAATTTTGGTTCGCCCTCGCAATAGTTTATATTACCTATGTCTGTAAGAAGGTTATTATTACGGAGATTTTCTAATAAAAACCATATACCGAATCTTTCGTTAGTAGGTTTAATACAATTTCCCAATAAATGGCTAACAGAGTACATTTCTTTTATACAAAAAAAGTAGCGGAAACATGTAAACAGGACAGATTACACTATAGGTATATATGTGTTGTAAATATATGGATATTGTATATAAACATAGGCGAGCGGTAAGTGTAACATGTACGTGGACACCTAGACCCATGTGCAAATACAGATACGCACATTCTACAAGACCTGTACATAGATCTGTTGTATAAGCAGCAGAATAGACGTCTCACCCATTGTGTTGTTGTAAAGTAAAACATAAATGTAAATTGTGCTGGATACAACCGGCCAAATATTAGACAAGAAATGTGTTGGAAGTGTATTGCCAAATAGTAAGACAAATCACATAGTGCAGCATGTACGCAATCCATTACTATTTAGACAAAGGTCAGTATTGGTACAACATCCGATATATTAGCTAAACCCAGTCCAAACATTGTGTCCTCAAAATGTTATGATTGTGTTAAATTTGTTTATATTACATATATTTCTTACACAATTTACAAACTGTTTTTTGTGTCAGTTAACAGAACCTGTAAAGTTGTGTTAAATGGCTGTAAACCAGTATCTGTGCCTGTGTCCAAATGTGTTGGAGTGTGTTATTTATTGTGTCTCTGCATTCGTGTTGTTTTATAAACTTTAAATATTACTATGTCCTTATACTCTTACTATTTCTGTTACTATAATATTAATTTTTTACTGTTTGTTTTCCAAGTTTGATTGTGGATTTAGCTAATATATCGGATGTTGTACCAATACTGACCTTTGTCTAAATAGTAATGGATTGCGTACATGCTGCACTATGTGATTTGTCTTACTATTTGGCAATACACTTCCAACACATTTCCTGTCTAATATTTGGCCGGTTGTATCCAGCACAATTTACATTTATGTTTTACTTTACAACAACACAATGGGTGAGACGTCTATTCTGCTGCTTATACAACATATGTTAAAGGTGTCTGTAAAACTGTGTTTATACAGATAAATAAGAATAGGGAAGGTTATAGCGTGTTGCCATATACTGGTGATTTGGACATTATTTACCTACCTACCAACGAGCCACTTGCAAGCTTTAACACTAACGGAACCACAACATTTTATGGTAATTCCTTTCCAAAAATAGAAAACCTAAGTTTCCATAACAATGTGTGGGATGATGTTGGACAAGAAGACAGGGATGCAAGATATTAAAGGCAATATTAAATTTAAAGAATCTAGTAGACTGGAGGATTTGGAAGATGGTGCGGAATTATTAATAAGCGCTATTAAACAAGTCCAACATAGGGGTAGAAAAAGATATATTGTACAGTTTGAAAATATTCGTAACCTTTATGTCTCCAACCACTGGCTGGAAAGGGAGCTAGAATGTGGGAAGTTTGATTTTAACTACAAAATTAAAATTAAGTTGGATAAAATAAAGACTACTCCAAACAAGCCACAAAGAAAGATTAGTGTTTTGTGTTTAGTTGTTTTGGGTTTTAAAAATTTATTTTTTGCTATCGCATTGGCTTAAAACATATCCAAAATTTAGGCAGTTCTGACCATAAATATTTTGTAGATATATATTACTTATCAGCTGGATGTATATAATAAGCTTGTATTTATTTTTTTTAATCCAACCGTAATAGTGAATTTGGAAATGGGGTATTTACTTATGCAATGGCCAGTAATATATTGCAGTCATATCCAAAGTTTGGTTACGACAAAACAGCACTAAAAGGGAAAAAATATATGGTAAATTTAGATATAAGGGGATATAACAAGTCGAAAAGTAAATAAAGGAGTTATTGGTAGTAATTTACAAAATATAGTTTTGTAAAAACACAAATACCAATGTTAGTTTTTAGGTTGCGGCAAAACAAACAACACATCAACTGTATTATAGGTGGAAATAATATTGTAATTTTAGATATAATAGTTGGGGGCTATAACATATCCAAAAATAAATCAGACAATAAATGATTAGGACAATATCCAAAGTGTAGGCAAATCGGACAATAAACAGCAAAGTCAGTTTTGGGATTACAGCAAAATAAACAAACAAAAAAGACAAAATACTGTATTATAGGGGGTAGTGGAACGTGTGGTAGTGTGGTCTTGTTACCTATATAAGAGCTATAACATATCCGAAAATAAATCAGACAGTAAATAAAGAAGTTTGAAATTGTTAGTATATTTTTCAAAATATTTTTTAAATTTGACCATTATAGTTAATTTGTCAAATGTGGATGGTACATATACACTAGCCTAGAATAATGACATATATAAATTTTAAACAAATCAGATCATAAATAAAGAAGTTGCCAATTGGCAGTATTTTTCCAAATTTTTAAAATTTAACCGCAATATTTGTAAAATGTGGATGGTGCATATACACTAGCCTACAACAATAACATATCCAAATTTTAAACAAATCGGACAGTAAATAAAGAAGTTGGCAATTGGCAGTATTTTTCAAAAATATTTTTTAATTTGACTGTAATAGTGAATTTGGGAAATGTAAGGCTAATTTATTAAAACACTTGCCTATAACAATAACATATCTAAATTTTAAACAAATCGGACAGTAAATAAAGAAGTTGGCAATTGGCAGTATTTTTCAAAAATATTTTTTAATTTGACCGTAATAGTGAATTTGGGAAATGTAAGTGGAATTTATTAAAACACTTGCCTAGGACAATAACATATCTAAATTTTAAACAAATCGGACAGTAAATAAAGAAGTTGGCAATTGGCAGTATTTTTCAAAAATATTTTTTAATTTGACCGTAATAGTGAATTTGGGATATGTAAGTGGAATTTATTAAAACACTTGCCTAGGTCAATAGCATATCCAAATTTTAAATAAATCGCACAGTAAATAAAGAAGTTGGCAATTGGCAGTATTTTTCAAAAATATTTTTTAATTTGACCGTAATAGTGAATTTGGGATATGTAAGTGGAATTTATTAAACCACTTGCCTAGGACAATAACATATCCAAATTGAAGACAAATCGGACAGTTAAAAAAGAAGGTGGCAATTGGCACTATAGTATTTTTCAAAAAATATTTTTTAATTTGACCGTTATAGTGAATTTGGGAAATGTAAGTGGAATTTATTAAAACACTTGCCTAGGACAATAACATATCCAAATTGCAGACAAATCGGACCATAAACACTAAAGATAGTTTTTTAGCCTGAATTTGAAAATTAATTTTAAAAAATATAGAGGAGGGATGGGGATTGGGAAAATATATTTAATATAGGCAAGGGTTGGACATTAGTACAGGCTAACAAGGAAACTTGTGTAAGGCGGGAGCTGGTGTCGGCGCAAAAACGGCTCCCCATAAGAATAACATGGGAAAAAAGCGCCGAATAGTATGTTAAACCGGCAGTTCTTCTCTACTTAGGTTAAGTGGTTGCGGAGAAAATCCAAAAAAACGTGTCCCATGTTAATCTTACGGGAAAAAGGTTTTTGATTTTTCTCAGATAGTTTTCCTAAAAACTTCACATTTCTGTTTATTAGGTAATGTGTTTAGCTCAACAAAACAAACATTTTGGTGTTTTAATCGTTGTTCTATGTCCAACCGTTGCAGAGATATTCAAAGTGCTAAACACAGTACTTTGTCCAATTTTATCCTTATGGAGAATAAATAAAATTATATATCTCGATTATTTATGAATGTATATTGATGAAACTTGGTATGTGGCTTCAACTAGTTGTGTTATATTGATATTAGCACAAAAAACAAGTTTTTTATTGATAGTCCCCGTACTCGTTGTAGCAAACCTGCGTCCTCAACCCTAATGTTATTCTTATGGAGAATAAATAAAATGCTATATATCACTTATTTATGTATGTATTTTTGTGAAACTTGGTAAATAGCTCTATGTAGTTGTGAGTCACATATATATGCATTGGAAATTCGCTGAGTACACAGGTTTGCTGCGACGGGGATATTAAAGCTTATCGTGCCGGCGATTGATGAAAAATAGACCCACGGTCTAAAAATGTACCGCTTATCGGAAATTTGAATAATACGAAAGATAAATATAGAGAATAGATTGTTTTGACAGGAGCGAAAATGTAAACAAAAAAATATCTGATCAGCTGACAAGATTTGGTTCGCAGTGCGGAATTACGCACGGGTCGACTAGTCACTGTTTGAAGTTTTATTAATTTTCCCGATTATTCAAAATTTTCAATGTTGATTTCCTCCTTTCCTGACATTTTATTAATTTATATTCAAATTCCCTATTTTCCCAACTTTTTCGTCTGCTAGACATCCTGAAATTTATTTGCTATCAATTTAAGAAGATCTACAAAAGTATTGTTACGAACATATGAGGAACTTTGACTTGTTCATCAATTTTATAAATAAGGCAATATTCCTTACAATTAGCTATGTATAATCTTTTTTTTATTTGCAATTACTTATTTACATTTCTTTTATTTCAAATATGTAATGTATTTCTCTTTTTTACCAATTTTGTACTTTCACCTATTACGAGTATGTTTAACTATTCTTAACTCATAATGTATATTAAGCCAGTAATTATATACTCTGTTTTTATAATTTTATAATCAAAAAATCATTTATAACATTATTACTTATAACTGCAGTGTTTAGTATTTACACACCATTCCTTATATTTTGAAAATTACTCATTAGGTCCGAACGGACCTAATAAATTGTAAATATTTTCTCCTATTTTGAGTGGGCAGTTTGCAGCCCTGGTTGAATTAACGGACCAAACCAATGAACGGCCAGTAGACGTGGTCTATCTAGTATGCTGGAAGTTCAATGTTTTGCTGCTAGGTCGCTCTGGTGACTAATTTGAACCAGTTTAGTAAAACCTTGCATTTGCAACTTCTTAGGTCCGAACGGACCTAATTGTCACTCGAAAAATACCCCATGTTAAGGTCCGATCGGACCTACGTGGCAGCTAACGTGTTGACACGTTCGCTGCTAAAGATTGTATAAATATTATATATATATATATATATATATATATATATATATATATATATATATATATATATATGACCAATGCTGAAATTTTCAACTATATATGAAGATAAATATATATATATATATATATATATATATTAAGTTCTATTTAACATTAAAAACAAGAAAATCAACATATAAACATGATTTAAAAAAATAATAATAATGACGCACTTGTGCGTCATTAGCACATGCCATCAAATACTCGGGTATATGCGGATGACGCACATGCGCGTTCTTATCTTTGTGACTCCATTAGGTAAATAATACATCTTATTAGGCAATAAAATTAATAGAAATATTTTATTAATCATTTTGAAATACAAATGGTGTTCTAAAGTGTTTATAAAATGTATGAGACTACATAATATATAATACCCCCGTAGCAGCAAACCTGCGTACTCAGCGAATTTCCAATGCATATATATGTATCTTAATACCACATAAAGCCACATACCAAGTTTCATCAATATACATTCATAAATAAACGATTTATGACATTTTAATTATTCTCCATAAGAATAACATGGCGGCTGAGTATGCAGGTTTGCTGAAGGAAGGAAAACAAAAAATGGGGTTTTATACAGATATCAATATAACTCATTTAGGTAAAGCCACGTACCAAATTTCATTAATTTATTTTCATAATTAAGGGAGATAACACGTTACTTATTCTCCATAAGAATAACATGGGGCTGAGTACGCAGGTTTGCTGCTACGGGAGCCTTTGGCAAAAAATTGTTTTTTTGAGCAAATATCAATGGTCCACAACCAGATGAAGCCGTATACCAAGTTTTGTCAGTATACGTTCATAAATAAGCGAGATATAAAATTTTTCTTTTCCTCCATAAGAATAACATTAGACAACGTACTGTGTTTAGCACTTTCAATATCTCGGTAACCAATTGACATGAAAAAAAGAAATGATCAAACTACCAAATTGTGTGTTTTTTTAAGCTGAATCCAATGGTAAAAACTAAAATTTGACTATTTCCAAAATTATATGTAAAAAATTCAAAAAACCCATTTTTGGGGTACAAAACCCCCCCAAAATACCCCTTCGGATAAAGCGATCTGGATGGTTTTCAAACTTAAAGTCATAAATGTTACTTCACACGTTTATACCAAATTTCATCAAAATCGGATAATTTTTACGAGAGTTATCGTGCTCACGGACACATATATATATATATACACCATTCGTTCGAAACTGTATATATATATATATATATATATATATATATATATATACAGTTTCGAACAAATGGTGTTTTTGGGGTCTGGGGACCTCAAAACGAAAAGTTATCATGGTCCCGGGCCTAGGTCTTACCATGCCGACTACGGTAATAGCTTCTTCCCTATAGGGGAAATTCGCTAAAATGTAATAAGAATATAAGAGTACAATAAAGGAATAACAATCCAACTGAAATGTTACAAACATTATGAGGTCATGGACTTATTTCGAGTGGTACTGTTTGAAACATTCCCCAAGACATAAGGCGGGTTTCTCGGGACATCCGTCACATTTGTAAATAGAGCCCGGTAAGGGGTCATCAGGATCCGAAACATCACTCATCTTTACGAGCACGTGAGACACTGACAGAAAGACTAAACGGGAAACTGACTATGTCTAATAAGCGCTAAACAAATGAAAATCAAAGTACTACAGTTGTCAAATCAACATTTAGCGCGAAAAAATGTAAAAATGGCGGGAAATAGTGGCGCGGAATGCACTTGTGCATCATTCGCACCACTCATTGCAGCGGCAGGCGGGCAGATGACGCACAAGCGCAACATTCGCAGCGAACGTGTTAAGCCCTATAGTTTCTCAACTTTCTCAGAATGCAGGTGGATAATTTAAGAGACAATACACTATAAACCACCAAATGTTAAATAAAATCTTTTGATCCCTTTTTATAAATTTAGATTTGTCATGTTTTAAGCAGGTTTAGGGGGATCATGTTTTAAGCAGGTTTGGGAGATAATTACCCTACAAAATAGTATATTTCATAATAATCACCTTAATTATTAGCAAAAAACCGTAAGAATTCAAAAATTGTTGTCTTTTTGTCCCAAAAATAATGGTGTAAAGATTTGGATTATCAGATAATAAATAACTTGAGTTGTGATTTTTATAAGTTAAACATGATTTTTCAGCCCAGAAACAGTGTATATAGGCCTATATTTTTTTACAAGTTATAATAAAGTTTAGGTATGAGAAATATATTTTTATTCCCTACCAGAAACAGTTGTATATAGGCCTATATTTTTTACAAGTTATAATAAAGTTTAGGTATGAGAAATATATTTTTATTCCCTACTAGAAACAGTTGTATATAGGCCTATATTTTTTTACAAGTTATAATAAAGTTTAGGTATGAGAAATATATTTTTATTCCCTACCAGAAACAGTGTATATAGGCCTATCATATTATGTAAATTACCATATAAAAATGTTAATTAGGCTAGTAAATAATTTTAAGAAAATTCATAATGTAACAAAATTGCTTCAAAACCTTATACTAATTTATTCCAAATCATTACATTGCTCAAAAAATCCAAATTAAGCTCCTTATTAACAATTAATATAGTGCAACCAGTGAAGTGAGCATCAAGAGCTGAAGAATGATTAAGTGTGCAATGCCAGATGTGAATTATTGTAACAATGCCTTAAAACTCCCTCTCTGAATACAGCCGGCCTAGTGATAGCATGCTCAAAATTGTAAAATGTGATTTTACCCTGTAAATTAGTATTTTGGGTACTGATAACCCAAATTTTGAATAGAAGAAGAGCCACAGGCATTATTTAAACCCTCTTGTTAAGGCCGTGAAGAAATATAAGCCTGTGGTGAAGAAATAATAGGTGGCGAGACCAACCCTTTTCTCCATTGTAAAACCAGATGTGGACTTTCAACAGTTACCTATAAATTAAATTAATAAAATATCAATCCACTAGACTTTATCAACCAACAAATTAGTAAAGAACACTTTTTCAATATTTCAAATTTCATATCCAAGGACTATTTCAAGAGTTAAAGTCAATTTGAACAGTTTTAAAATCAATGAACAGTGGCCTAGAAACCACATTGTCAGACAGCAATGTTGGAGGACTGCATAGCATTTAGAAGTGAACTTTCTTTACCATCAAACTGTTACTGAGCACACCTTTTAATCTTGTCATAGCAATTCATAAATTTTAACTATTTTATTCTAAACTATATCAATAAAACATGAGTTAAGTTATGAAATACAATAATAAGAATATATTCGAAGCCAGCACGACAACCCCTCCCTGAGAAGGAATCTTGTAACCCTGAGCAGGAACCTTGTAACCCTGAGCTTAACTCAAAGCAATCCAAATACCTCAAGTAATAAAACACTCCCCCATCATTGTAAACATTTATTGTAAATCCCTTTTTCATATCTCAAGTTTATCATTCCTGTATTTTCAAGCAATAAATCTAGGTTTATCTTTGTACCTTGTGTGTAATTTATTCAATGGTAAAGACGATACATAAGTTTGTAAAATATTGTAATGAGTCAGATGCTAGCCTAGGTAATCCATTTAAAGAAGACAACTGCCGGAGCAAAATAAGAAATAACTAGTAAATCATTAAAGATTTATATTTCCTTAAGACAAAATCGTTAAGACAAATATCTCCTTAACTTATTTATTCATTGTACAAGAATCATAGGAGTTATTTATAAGTCAGTTTTTCTCTCTACAACAACAAACACAGTCAGAGAGAAGTGTGTGTTTACAGTTTTTGGAACAAAAAGAAACATCTTTTTGGATTCTTATGTTTATTTATAATGATTAAGGTTTTTAAGATATTTTGCTTTAAAAAACGAAAATGGCTGCCATATTGAAACGGTGAAAGATAGAAACTTTAAATTCAATAGCAAAACATCAAGTATAGGCATGAATTATGCCAAGTTTCAAAACAGTACCTATAACGCTTCAATAGATATAGTAAATTTAGTAAAAAACAAACAGACCAACTGACGCTAAACGAAGCGGAATTTAAAAAATATCACTCTACAATTTTTGCTTATTTATATTGAGTGTAGAATCCAAAAATATATAGCCAGTTCACCTTTTGTTAACACCCTAACTGCTGGGGTGCAGTCCTCCCCCCCACGCCTCGCTACTATTCTGTGCTTCTCCCCAGTTAATTGACAATGGATCCTTTCGCTTTTGACTGGATTTCATTTTGATTTATTTTGCTATAAACTCAGAAAACAGTACTTTCCTAAAATCCCACTAAAAAATCAAAGAGAA
Source organism: Allygus modestus (assembly GCA_963675035.1). Taxonomy (NCBI): domain Eukaryota; kingdom Metazoa; phylum Arthropoda; class Insecta; order Hemiptera; family Cicadellidae; genus Allygus; species Allygus modestus. The sequence continues at coordinate 30,282,411 of OY776117.1, forward strand.
TTCATTCAGGATCATGTTTATATAACAATTTAATATATACAAAAACTGTACACAATGGAAGTGAAAACTATTTATAATTCTAAAGTTAACTCAAATGAAAATTGTACCTAATTATAAGAATCTTGTCCCTCGTTCGCTACCTGGGAATGGGTAGTATAACATAATTTCAAAGAGAGTAACTGTAGAAGAACTTCATAGTACTGCAAGTGTTTGTTATGACGAAGCGGAAATTAATCAGAGTTTAAATTAAAGTATAGTTTGCAAATTTGTATTTAGGCGAAAGCAAGAGATTTCCATTCTCAAGGGCTTTGACCCCCACTTCCAGGCTCTGAAATGTTTCTGAGAATGGTGAGGCCACAGTTTGAGAGTCAGATCCATTGCTCCTTGTTTTAATTAAGTCGCGAGGCAAGGGCAATGTCAGCCAAAATAAACTTGACAGTAACAGGTCGTATGTCAGCGACGTAAATGTTAACAAGAGCCTATAGACCCCCTGGATGGTAATCTTTCCTTGAGACCTGTCTTTCTCCTTGCATGGAAGCTGTTAGGGCTGTTGACCTTAACTTTCAGACTACATACATTTTTATTTTATTACTAAATTAAATTTAAAATGTTACCCTTGGAGAATTCTAAAACCTGACTAAACATCCTTGAGTTCATTGACCAAAATGCAAAAAAATTTTGTAAAGTATAGGGACTCACGTTGTTCGTCCGATTAGATATTTGTAATCAAATTAAATAGTATTATAAACATACTAGCTGTTACCCGCAGGCTTCGCCCCGCAATTTATTTATAAATACTATGACAGTTGTGTGTGCTGCATTCTGTGGTTAGCCCGTGGAACTACAGTACTACGAATCAAGATGAGCTGTTTGTATTTTCATCTACTCAAACGAAAATTAATGTCCATAAGAAATACTTGGGAACTTTGTCGGGGTCTCTGGCAGAGCCATAAGGTCATATCAGGATGAAAACCATCCTGATCTGACCTTTTTATGCCTAAAGGTTTAGTTTTCCTATTTTATGCCTAAAGAATCATTGTAAACAATTTCAACTCTGTAGGTAAATGGGAAGTAGGAGAATTCGTGATGAGTGAGTGAGTTGGTCAGTGAGTGAGGGCTTTGCCTTTTATACGCATAGATGGTTTGAATATTTTGTTCCCATTGGTATCGGAATAAGTCGTGTTTGACTTCAAAGGGCACATTTACCCTTAAAGGCTTTATTTTATATTATGATTTATGATGCAACAGACTATCATTTTAGGGGGGGTTATAAAGGGGGAAAAATATAAATTGCCAAAATGCAATAACCTTTATGGTGAAAAATGGGTAAAATGCATGAAGGTCTGAGGTTTTGGGGGGGGTCATACCCCCATGACCTCCCCCTGTATCCGCACCTGGTAGCAAAAGAGTAGTTTAAAATTGTACAGTTTGAAATCAACATTAAATGGACAGTCTCGCAGGTAGCCCCTTCCATCCTAATCCTCTGTTTACTAAACACCCCCCTTTAGCGTGTTCGGAGTCCAACCAATTAGACGACGGAAAGCCACCCTCACTGTCTCGTGATTATATAATAAAATATTCTTAGAACTTTGCCCTCTACCTAAAGCAGCTAATAATTAAAAAATGAAGGCTCATTTGTCTCGTCGTGGTTGATCAAATACAACAAAACCTTAATCACAATTCCATGATATTATGTAATCTGACTAAATATATTTTATTTATTAGTCATAGTCTAATTATTTGAATTTCCCTCAATTATGGAACACTGTAGAATAGTGGTTCAACTTTTTTGCATTTATGTAATCAACGAGCCATTGTTTGTTAATGAGAGTGCAATGGTTCAATTATTAGCTGCTTTAGGCATTGGGTGAAATTCTAAGAATTGCCGGGCAGTGAGGATGGCTTCTGTCGTCTAACCAGTTGGCACGCTATGAGCGCGCTAGAATGGGGGTGTTTAGTAAACAGAGGATTAGAATGGAGGGAGCCAACTGCAAAACTGTCCATTTTATGTTGATTATGGCTGTATCTTAAGTAAAGTTTTGTGGGGAATCTGATGGACTAAAAAATGTCATGTTAAACTGATTATTCAAATTATTTACATTACTTTTTAAAATTATAATGAATGCTGTTCGATTCAATATTTACAGGTGTAAAGTTCTACATAAATTAGAATAATTATCTCCTTTTTTGTGTAAGTAATATCAGTTTGAGTGAAGCACTGTTTTGCTGACTGACATCTGGGTCTCGCGGATATAGACCCTTTTGCCACCCAACGGGCTTTATAATGGCACAGTTTTCAGCTCTCTTTAGCATTGCAAGGCTCGATCCAGTTATTATTCATCTGAGGTATAGACTAGACAATATTGTTTTGTAACTTGATACGCAAGCATTGCTAATGTGCATCTCCTATTAAAAATCGAATTAAATAACAATGTGAGCAACCATAGAGAAAACCAAAACCCTACAGTTACATATCTGCACGCATCAGTCACTTTCTAAAATTAAAAATTTCCGAAACTCATATCTATATTTCTTCCATTTAATGTCATATATAATTATTGCAGATAAGGTTAAACTCATGGACACAGTCTACAATCCACGTTGCTTTGTTGCTTACGTTTCCTTATTTCCCAACACAAGTTGTAACTTATACCTAGAGTGCCTAGTGTAAACCCTAATAAGTTGGTTAAAAAGTCAGTTAGGATATGACAGCCAAGCATATTGTGGTGCCTCTAAATAACTATATGATAGCAGATGACTATTTTGAATATTTATTCAATCTTATGGTTATTGTTTACATTGTATTATTCCTGTGATTATAGTTGTAGTTTTCAAATGTATTATGTTCTGTTCAGTTAATTTACAGTTTTCCATTTAATAAACAAAGTGTACATGCGAAATCAAATGCGTGCATTACTTAATACTTATTTATATATATTCAAAACCCACTACACACCACCACGATGAAAAACAATGTCTTACCTGATTTCCTTTGACTTTAATGAGCTCTTTGGTTCTATCAACAATGAAGAAGTATCCGTCTTCATCGTAATAAGCGACGTCTCCGGTTCTTAGCCATCCTTCTGCATCGATTGTTTCTTTGGTTGCTTCCACATTGTTTAAGTAGCCTGCCATCACCTGTAAAACCATTAAATTTTTGAGCCTAGACAAGATTCTTATAGTTCCTATCAAATTTCTTAAAGACATTGTTGATTCAAATCAAATGCTCTGCTCTGTACATACATACAATCTTGATTTAAAAGAATAGAGATTTGATTATCTCAATTGATTGGGAGGGCTCTATATAATCAAATTGCTTGTGTAATCAAACACCAAACCTGTTAATCACTTTAAATCCTCAAAAAAAACTACAAAGTACGGAAAACCCCTGCTTTTCAAATGAGTAACTATTACACTCATCTCTAATTCTTTAACAGTATTAAAGTGAACTGTACTTTAAAATACATCCGCTAAACCAAAACCCGGGTTGACAAAAACCATAACTGAAACCAAGTGATAAATCTGTTAGTCATAAATTTGAAAGATCAAACTTCTCTCCAAAAAGAAAGTTTCAGAAAAATGTAATGTCTTTCGAGAAATCAATTCTATGTCATGCAGATTTGTGGATTTTACAATTCACTACTGTTTGAAAACAGCAATATTTAATTTGGCAACTTGATCTTCAAATATTAACCACTGGTTACCAGAAAAAAACGGATTATCCAAAATATTTGTGCCCCTTTGGTTAAACAGATTTTACAGTAATCTAGCAAATATGCCAAGATGATGTAGATGTTGTAGAGTGTATGCCAAGTGTAGCTTCTTGTCTCTTATTAACATCATACATCTACTTATATCGTGAGGTTTACCGAAAGTCTGCAGGCTGAAGCTGTAACCCCTAACAGTCATAGCTGATGTGACCCACTGGAGCACTGGCACTACTAATGTTTACAGACATTTCTGTGGCAAGCTTCTGAATTATCACTGCTGCTCCTTGAATTTATAACTAATACTGTATACTTGTTCATAATTGTATAATTATCAATTATTTTCATTTTATACTCTGTTATATATACACATTTGGAGGATGTATGTTGCATAATTACAAACCTGAACGTAAAATTAATACATAAATACAAATTAATTGTGTATCACTGTAAATACATAATTTGTATTATCTAGTAGAGGGTATTGCTTGAAAAGCATACATGTAGGATATTTAAGGTGATACATGGTCACTCCGGTAAGATATGGATAAGTTTCTGCACATCAGGAAATCAACATCAAATTCTGGGTACACCCGGTTTTATAATACAGCATCAAATCAGTGACAAAAACCTTTTCTCCAAGATAGTACCTATGTATGTTGCATTTTATATTCTCAAATCTGAATATGGAAATTATTTAAAAACAAAAGATTGGTTAGTTTAGAATTATTTGCACACTCCCTAAAATTTGAATACAAATTATTTGTGACATGAGTCTTTTTACTTCAAAGATAATTAACAATTGAGTATATATATTTGACAATTTGTATATGTTTGCCTGCGTGATAAAATACATGACTCTGACGTTTTGAAAATCAAGTCTGACAAAATATCTCAAACGTTCAGAATTTTAGTGATGTACAACGAAACATGTTGTTTGAAATCGAGCAAAGTCTTATAATAAAATTTATTCCTAGCTGTATTATCTGTACTGTTTTAGCTAGCATATAGCCTTTATTTGTGCCTCTCTATAGAGACTAAACCTGTGTCTTGCAAAATATTACCTCAGCCTTCAGCCTCGGGATGTTTAAAACAGGCAAACTCAATTTATTCACTACCTCTCACTCAAAAACCACTCACTTAACACCTCATAACATAATATTATACAAACTGTATTACAGTTCGGGGCACAGTACTTGATGCCTGGTTAGCGTATGTTCTGGAATGACTTTTCGCCTCTATTTGGCTTAGTACCGTTAGTGTTACAGTATGCTTTTGTCAACAGAAACCAAAATGAAATAACTTTATTTTAAAATAATGGTTTTGGTTATTTTCGTAATTGTCTGCTTTTAATTATGAGAAGTTTGAGTTGGTTCTCGCCTTTCCCAGGCGTCAAGCACCGTGGCGCGAACTGTACCATTTTAATAGTTTATTAATTAATATTCAACCGTGATTAGCAGTGTTTACTGCATCAGCAGATGTTTAAGTTTGCAATTCAGTTTAAACCATCTCCAATATTAATGTTACAGACAGAAAATGCACTTTGAGGGCGGCTAGTGCACTTCTCTTACATGTGATTTTTTGTTAGGGAATTCAGTCTGAGTTCTATTCAATGACATCAAAAACATCAAAACTTATACACAATCAACAAAAAATGACATTATTTTTATTGTAGTGTGTATGTGTTTATCTAGGCGATTTCAAAACTGCTCCCGGACCATATACCATGTTGTAGGAGACCAATCAATAATAATAACAAAAAATCAATTGATTGCAAATAACATTATACAAATGTGTGTCAAATTAGAATAACACGAATGATAGGTTTGGTTGGCTTTGTCTTCTATATTTGGTTTAATTCATAGTCAAGTACATAGTATAAAAAAATTTCTGAATAGTATAGTTTTACTTTTTTGATGTCCCTGCTTCAATTATTCAAAATGTTGTGATTTTCCTTGAATTTATTTAATAATTTGCCAGTTGCATAGTAAATAGTTATTTCATATTATAGTTTGATGTATTGGATGTTGGATAAACTATTTTTTTCTTGGCACTCGGCCTAGATATTCATACTAATTTTAAACTTAAACGTCATTCATGATCCTTCTTCTTGGCATTAATTCAAAAGTTTCTTTAAGTAGAATGAATTTTAATTTCCTTATCATTGTTTTTTAAATTACATAAATAAAAAATTAATACACCATCGTCATTGTAAGTCCATGCTAACTAGATGTAATACTTGCACATTATTCAAAACATAAGGAGCAGGAGTACTTTAAAAGCGCATCACTCAAATTGCCTGTAAAAGCATTTGATACTCCAGATGGTCCATAGCTATGAGGTTACGATAACTGTTCTAAAAGGGAGAGAATGTTCATTACCTGAGGGCCCTGCACGTAGAGTTCGCCAGCGTTGTGAGGTCCGAGGTTCTCGCCGGTCTTGAGACTGACCACCTTGGCCCGCGTCCCTCGCACCAGGCGACCCGCAGACCCAGCCTTGGAGTCTGGCATGTTCTTGGGCGTGAACAGAGTCACTGGCGATGTCTCCGTCATGCCATATCCTGTACAGTGATTATCACTTATCACTTAATCATTGTTTAAGACACAAACGCAACTAGGGCGTATTTTAAGGTGAATGTGAATGAATGACGAGTGTAGAATGGGTGAGATGCCTTGTGTAGCCTTGTTACTGACTAAGAACGTCTGATTCTTTAGCCAGGATCATTAAATAATGGCCCAGTGACCAACAGCAGCTGGATCCAGTTTCAAACCTTCAAAAAATTTTCTCAGGATTTTTGCTCAGGATCGATAAATTGTTAGTTGTACAATTTGAATAGATTTTTACAAAACTAAACTTGTCACTTTAATAAATTACCGGATAGATTTTTCTACGATTGGAATAACAGTTGCCATAATATCTACTGTACCACTGCATCTAACAAACCAAGCACTTCCTTTTGTATTTTGAGTTATTGTGTTTCGGTTTCTGCTACGTAAATTAAATTGAGCCTAGAACTTTTTCAGTTCTCTGTAAGGGCAGAAACAAGGGAATAGGCAAGACAGCATCAGCTATGGCAGAATAGGGCCATTTACCATGAGAGCCATCTAAAATTCCAAATGTCTAGAGCATTTAAGATTGCTGACCCCTCAGGGCTCTTGAACAGGAGCAGAGTTTATGATCTGTGAGAAGGGTCTGTGGTTGACATGAGGTTTGGCCATCAAAGTAATCTCATATTTGGCTATTTACCTGTGAGTACCAAGGAGACCTCTCACTACCACAACATTTACAACAAATCTTCTCCAGTTATCAGCTTTTGTTCTTATCCATTTGTTTTAATCTTGTTAATTTATAGATTTTGTTTTACTCATTAAGATGTTTAACACTTTACCCTTTTCTAAGGCTAGGCTATATATCAAACTAGTTTTTCCTGAGAAAGTGTCTTAGTTTTTATAAAATTATTCAAACTACAACAAAATGGAGTTTGTCAATCTTTGTAAAACAAATTGCTAATCCAAGTAGTAAACATAACAGAACGCTACCTTGTCTGATAGAGATGTCCCTTCTTCCAACCTTCTCGTAGAACTTCTCGATGAGACTCTTGGTGGCGGGGGCGGCCCCGCAGGTCACCTCCTTGATGGAGGCTAAGTGCTCGGGTTTGACGGCCGGGTGGGATGCTAGGAACAGCAATAGCGACGGGACCACGAACAGGAAGGTGGGCTGCAATCAGAACAACGGTTCCTGTAAATCTTCACATAAATGTAGTAATGTAATTACAGTAGACGTTTTCTAATCTGGCACGTTTGGGACTTTGGCAGTGCTGGATTACCGAAAATACCAGATTAATGAGCGCCAAAAATAGAGAGTGAAAAGGAAATCATTGGTAAGTGGGCCATTATTCCATGTTTTATTTTGCTTTCTCTGATTTCGGTAGGGATGGAAAATGTAAAAAAAAAACACTTTTCAGATAGAAAATACATTTACAGTATTATATTTTAATACATACAGTACAGTTACTTCTGCCGATTTACCGCTAACTCTGCCGATCACACTCTAACTCTGCCAAACACGTCCGAAAGGCTTATACAGTGTACAAACATTTTTTTTAACCCTTAGACCGATGCCAGATTATTGAAAGTGCTGGACCATCGGATACCGGATTAGCGGGCTTTTACAGTAGCCTCTTTAAAATATTTCACTGGCATTTAAATTCATACTGCATAAATAAATAGTATTGACTATAACAGGTTGCTAACCTAAATCCATCAGATCATGCCTCACACTGTTTTAAATGTGATGTAAGTTTTTAGCAAATTTCCCCTATAGGGAAGAAGCTTTTACCGTAGGTCTCATAGTAAGACTTAAGCCCGAGACCATGATAACTTTTTGTTTTGAGGTCCCCATATGCCAAAAACACTATTCGTTCAAATTTATATATATGTATATATCTATCAATATATATGTACTAGCAGTTACCCGGCGCGCGTTGCTGCGCCACGCTTTTTTTGGTGGCATGTGGATAAAAAAATAAATATTTTAAGTTAAGTTAAAATAAAAAAGTTAATATAAATTCAAGTAACACAATTCATTCAAGTAACAGAATTCAAAAGATAATAAACCAGCCAGTTTTTACGTTTCTTTGTTTACATTGTGTTGTTTACATTTAAACTAATGACAGTTTAAAGAAACTTTGAATTTTTTTAATTACAGCTGTTAATTTTGTAAACACTAAATTTCTAAAACCTGACACTGCACCCTTGTATGCCCTCTGGGTCGGAGCCCTTTGGACAGATTTGCACCAAACTTCACACAAACCATCCTTGAATAATGCTTAATAATGCCTGAAAGTTTCATTACAATCTGTCAAGCGGTTTCGAAGTCCATAGGCTACATACACATATATATATATATATATATATATATATATATATATATACATACATACTTCCTCTTTTATGGATATATATATATATATATATATATATATGTCCGTGAATGCGATAACCTTGAGTAAAAAACTTCAGATTTCGATGATATTTGGCTCAAATGTGTAAAGTGACATTCATGACTTTAAGTTCGAAAACCACAAAAATCGGACCATAGGAAAGGGGGTTTTATGGGGTTTCAAAATTTTCCAAAAATCAGTTTTTTGCACTTTTCACACTGAAATTTTTAAATCACACAATTTTTGTTTCAACCATGTTATAGAGCTTAAAAAACAAATAATACAGTATTTTGAATCATTAACCTAGGTTAAGTGGTTGCGGAGAAAATCCAAAAAAACGTGTTCATAAAATCTCCCATGTAAATCTTATGGGAAAATTGTTTTTAGCTTTTCCTTAATTAATTTTACTGTAAACTTCACACTTGCTTTTACCAATCAGTTTAGCTCTGCAAAACAATCATTTTGGTGTTTAAATTGTGATTCTACGTCCAACCGTTGCCGAGATATTCAAAGTGCTAAACACAGTACGTTGTCCAATGTTATCCTTATGGAGAGTATTTAAAATTTGATATCTCGATTATTTATGAACGTATATTGATGAAACTTGGTAGGTGGCTTCACCTAGTACTGGTATATTGATATTTGCACAAAAAATTAATTTTTTGTTGATTATCCTCTTAGCAGCAAACCTGCATTCTCATCCCTAATGTTATTCTTATGGAGAATACGTAAAGCTTTATATCTCCCTTAATTATGAACATAAATCATTAAAACTTGGTATGTAGCTTCACCTGGTTGAGTTATATTGATAATTGCAAAAAACCCCACATTTTATTTCCTCATTGCAGCAAACCTGCGTTCTCAGCCCTAATGTTATTCTTATGGAGAATAAATAAAATGCTATCGTATCACTTATTTATTTAAGTATTTTTATGAAACTTGTAAGTGGCTTTATGTGGTAGTAAGAAATATATCCATGCATAGGAAATTCGCTGAATACACAGGTTTGCTGCGTCTGGGGTATTTTTATTTAAGACAATGACAAGCTTTTATGTGGAGTGAAAGTGAAGTTTGATACCACAGGCTTGATAATGACCTTGCAAGATTGAAACTCGAGTCACCTGGTGTGAATCAACAACAGATTAAGGTTAGTAACCTGTTATGTCCAATGACAGGATTAACAGGTGGTTATGTTTGTAGATCATAGGTTCGATTCCCGTCCCCAACCACATCTGATTAGTTTTTGCGCAACTTCCAGAGGGTTCATCAATCTGTCCCAGAAATAGTGAGAGCGCCCAACTGGAACGAAGATAGACCTTTTATGTTAGCGAGATATTTAGAGAGATGCACATGGGTTATCATAGATTAGTGATTAATGTGTGTGTGCGCTACGCAAGGAGGACTATTCATAATATTGGAGACAATGATTAATGATTTATATTGAAAAACCGTACACTGGCGACCCTGGAATCTATTCATTCACTGAAATAAAACTAATAACAATTAGAACATATTAATTTTGTTTGCTTTATGTTCCTATTCTTACTGTGAAATATGATAAACAATGAACAGATTATCAAATGCAAGTTTATTAACTTTTAAATCATGATTATTGTTCGTTTGATTCACTTTGTTGACTCGTTCAATATCAGCTAGCAGTTCTTTTTCTTACCAAAATATGGTGGTTAATGGCAAGCAATTTTGTTGATTAGTCTTGTCTCAAGTATTATCAATAGACCTCCTTGGTGCTACCACAACCCAATTTTGCTGATTGGTCTTGTCTCAAGTATTATCAATAGACCTCCTTGGTGCTACCACAACCTAATTTTGCTGATTGGTCTTGTCTCAAGTATTATCAATAGACCTCCTTGGTGCTACCACAACCCAATTTTGCTGATTGGTCTTGTCTCAAGTATTATCAATAGACCTCCTTGGTGCTACCACAACCCAATTAAAAAAAAAATAAGCCAATGAATCCATGTGAAACAAACAAATTCACAAGTTTTTCAAGAAACACAAGTATTCACAAGTATCAAACCATAACAAGGAGTTACACATAAATTATCTTGTTGTCTTTAATAGTACTTGTCTTATCTGGTGATAAGATAAAATCTTTAAAAAAATTATATTCATTTTATTTACATTTAAATACTATTTTCCTGTTTCAAATAATATATCGCTATGGTAGTAAATAGTTTCAGTATTACCTTATATTTGAGCACACATTCGATGTACGACTCAGGAGTGAATTTGGGAATGGAGATCATGTGAAGACCGTACGATAACGATGTGTTGAGGATTGCGTTGAATCCGTAGATGTGAAAGAATGGTAGGACACTCAAAATCCGCTCCTGGTAATCAGCTGTAAGTAAAACAGTTTTTTAGCGAATTTCCCTTATAGAGAAGAAGCTATTACCGTAGTCGGCATGGTAAGACCTAGGCCCGGGACCATGATAACTTTTTGTTTTGAGGTGCCCAGACCCCAAAACACCATTCGTTCAAAACTGTATATATATATATATATATATATATATATATATATATTTATTTATATGTGTGTGTCCGTGAGCACGATAACTCTCGTAAAAATTATCCGATTTTGATGAAATTTGGTATGAACGTGTAAAGCAACATTTATGACTTTAACCCTTTGCGATCGGAAGGCCAGCAGGAGTGGCCACAACGCAGTCGGCAGCCAGTCAGAATTCTTTCCGTACTAACTTGGTTCCGACGGTCGGACGGCCAGCTGTACTGGCCACGTCCCACTACGCGTCACCTCGGCATTTATCATGGCGGCTCGCTCCCCGCAGCTCGGAATTATTTTCACTGAAAACCTTCAATGTTAGCATAGGGGATTTAAATTTTAATAAAACGTCTCTCAATTCGTCTTATCTTTAACGATCGTTCATTATTACTTAGTTAAATATACGGGGGGAAAAAAACATAACCCCATTCTTACTAATAAATGTTTATACGGGAATAAAACAATTCTATTGTAGGCCTAATTATAATATAAGTGTAGGCCTATACGTAAACGTACAAGTGTTCTTATAATCATGTACATTAAAACTTAAAACTTAATTAAAAATACAAATAAACACAAATCTCTCGAGAAAATCACCAAAACACAGTTAAAATCACATAAAACTGAACCAAAACAATGATGATTATGACAGCACTTGTGCCAGAACAACAGGTGTTTATTTTAGTTGTTTACACCATGATTCTTACGATATAATGTTGCAAGCCTGATGATCATTTAGTTTAACAATTCCTCACTAGATTGCAGCACTCTACAGGCATTATAACACAGTTGGAATATTACAAACGAAAACATTGTTGTTGGCCAGTCCTGCTGGACGCCCGAGCGTTCGTTGGATTTCATGTTGGCCAGCACCGCTGGCCGTCCGATCGCAAAGGACAACTGCTGTGGAAAAAAATCCGACTTCCGCGCGCTAATGGCGGCGGCCAGTAGAGCTGGCCGCGCGACCGCTGAGGAATAGCGGCAAATATGCATTCCGATCGCAAAGGGTTAAGTTCGAAAACCAGCCAGATCGCTCTATCCGAAGGGGTATTTTGTACCCCAAAAATGGGTTTTTTTAATTTTTCACATATAATTTTTGAAATTGTCAAATTTAAGTTTTTACTATTGGATTCAGCTTTAAAAAACACACAATTTGGTATTTTGATCATTCTTTTACGTCAATTGGTTCCCAAGATATTGAAAGTGCTAAACACAGTACGTTGTCTAATGTTATTCTTATGGAGGAAAAGACAAATTTTATATCTCGCTTATTTATGAATGTATACTGACGAAACTTGGTATACGGCTTCATCTGGTTGTGGTCTATTGATATTTGCTAAATAAAAATAATTTTTTGCCAAAGGCTCCCGTAGCAGCAAACCTGCGTACTCACCCCCTATGTTATTCTTATGGAGGATAATTAAATGATATGTCTCTCTTAATTATGAACATAAATGAATAAAAACTGGTATACGACTTCACCTAGTTAAGTTCTATTGATATTAGCGTAAAAACCCATTTACTGTGTTCCTTGTTGCAGCAAACCTGCATACTCAGCCCCAATGTTATTCTTATGGAGAATAATTAAAATTGTATATAATAACTCTTATTTGTGAATATATTTTTATGAAACTTGGTAAGGGGCTTTATGTAGTATTAAGACATTTATATCTCCATTGGAAAAATTCGCTGAGTATGCAGGTTTGCTGCGACGGGGGTTCATATATCATCGTCATCAATATTTCAAAATGTTTATCAACAACTAAAATTTACTATTAAGCTATTAAACTCTTACAGGGGGGCATGTTGGTAAGAGCTCTCGTCTTTGAATTTGAGTCACCGGTTTGATTCTAAAAGATGCTAACAATTTTTGAGGTTTAAAAACTGAATCCAGCTGCCATTTGTTATTGGGCTATTATTATCATTTCTAAGACAAGTTTGCCATTTTTTATTGGGCTATTATTATCATTTCTAAGACAAGTTTGACCTTAGACCAGTAACAGGGCTAGGTTGTGGACTCTTCCCTAACTAATAATTAAAAAATACCACTCTGGCATAGAAAGACGGAAATAAAAACAAAACTGTCCTCATACAAGCCATTACTATCCATAGATCCAGAAATAGTTGTTTAAATAAATTGTTATCCCTCCAAAAACTCTTGATAAAAAAATGTAATCTATTATGTTCTATTCGTAGTTATTTAGCTCAAAGTGCAGTTGTTTACATTCTGCCACAATTGTGCTACATGTGCATACTGATAAAAGTACTAATATGAATTTAGATTATTTCTCACTCTATAAACTAATTTGAGTAAAAGTTTAATCAACAAATATCAATTTTAAATATTTCTTGATTTTATTTTTATCTTTCAAACTTTTATTTTTTTATTTCAATCTTTTTATTTTTGATATTGCTTGCATTCCTGATATTACAATAGTATACATGTTAAAATAAATATAAAATGGAGTATCCATCACTTTCTGGTTCTGATACCATAATACATTTGAGTTTGCAGGTTTTCTCCAATGGTGATATTTTATGATTGTAAAGGTACTGGTACTGTAGAAAATAAAGTCACACATGTATAGTTTACAATTTTTATAAGAAAGCAAACATATGAACACAAAGTTTCCTTTACAAATATTCTTAGAGCTTTGCAAGAGGTCATGTTTAGTGTATGTACTCTGTGAAAAATATAGTTAGTTAGTTTTTGTTTCCAGCCAATGAAAATATTTCCTATTACTATTTCCAGTAAACCCAAACTCGATCAAGAATGCGCACATTTTTAGATCATTTAAAGCTAAAATCGATATCTTCAAAATCATAAAAGACTACATCGCATAAAACTCATTCATGACCCACAAAAGGTACAATGTGAACTTTGCCTCTGTAGCCCAAACAGAAGAGTCATAGTTGATAAGACATGAACAAAGTTCACTAACAGTACTACTTTTATCAGCTGTTTGTGATATCGCAGAACAACTAGAACAAATATATTTTTTAGTGACACCCTTCTTACACCTCAGATATAGTATCCCACAGTTGATAGAATAACAATGAAAAATGCCATTTCCTCATTTTGGATTCAGATTGTAATATGGAGATGTTTAAAAGAGTTGCTCAAATTCGATCCAGAGAAAACAGTTAAAATTTGTCTTTCGTTGGATTTTTCAAACTACGAATCGAGGTAATTTTGTTGACACCTCAATTGCCGAAATCGGTTCAGAAATAACGGAGGAGTTCTGTTCTACAAAAATACCCTGTATTATGGCTATCCTATTTGATGGATACAATCTATTACTCACAGGAGGTGGGGGTGTGGTTGACAATGTCCGGGTGCTCACAGGCCTTCAAGCTGGCGACACAGTTCTTGTGAGTCAACATCACGCCCTTGGGCATCCCCGTGGTGCCACTCGAGTAGGGCAGCAGTGCGACCTGCCAACAATCAAACCTCAATGCTATACCATGCTGTTAGAAACACAGATGAGAAGTTAATGTGCTAATATTTATAGCTATCTGTTTATCTAGGTAAATGAAATTATAGTTTTGTCTGTAAGTAGCTTAGAATCTTCAAATTTTGGGTAATTTCATGTTTTATACTTCAAAGAAATCCAAATTAAAGCTAAACTAATTCTGTCTTTACGCTCATGAGCTAGATTTTGACCACTATCCACAAGAATTTAATTAAACAATTTTTCTGTTTCCATGTGTGTAGGATAGCTTAGATTCACTTTTAACTATTATATCATTACAATTCTGTCATATAGTCTGTTAAAGTTCTATTGTTAATAATCTTATGGTTTATTTATGACTACCATGATAAAATTAAGTAACTTTTGATTAGAACCGATTGTGTCAAAAACTATGAGTTATATTTTTTTAACTTTTTAACTACACTCCATAAAGTATAAGTAAATCAAAATGTGTTTTAAACATGTGACTTTATAAGTGGGAGTGGTCCTTTTGGAAAGAACATGACATGAGCTAGCCTACATTATATAAAGGAGGGATATTTTTAAATCCGGGAAAATAAACATTATATAAAATAGATTTGTTAAAGGAATTTCCTTATTATTGAGAAAGCACAATCATGCATTGACGATTTATAGTCAATGGCACAACTAATTGATAGCAAAATATCTGCCTTATAAATACAGTAGTTTAATAATGTGAGTAATAACACTGTTAAGTTGTTTAAAACAATACAAATTTGCTGTAGAACAGATTTCATGAGGTATAACAAAAGAGTGCTAAAATATCCGTTTAAGTGAACATAACATGATGAATCAAAACAAAATAAGATTTAAAGGGATTTGTTTTAGATAAAAAGCAATCTCATATTCGAGTTTCATACCCGCAAAAAAAGTTAGAGAATGTAAAATTTGAGTAAAAAAATTTTTTATGAAAATAGGAACAATATAGGCAAACTCATTACAATGTCAATTTCAATTTGTTTCATCTCCGTATCCAATCAAAATGCAAATGATGTTAGTTGCTGGCAGCTTCCATTAAGGGGTTCAAGAAACTCTGAAACTTTTTAACGGTTAGCGTCTTGGATTTTGGTTCAAGGGGTCTCAGGTTCAATTTCCAGGATTTTTACACAAGTTGAGGGGTTTAGACTGCGTCAATTAAAAGCGTTTATGAGCTCTCAACCAAATGCCTCTGATGTTGATGTAGCAAAACAACAACATAACTTTAGGATAAAGTAACATTTATGTTTAAAGTTATATTTTCATGAATAAACTAAACTTATTATAACATGAAATTATTGTTTAAACAGGATAAATAAAATACGTCTTCCAACACTATAAAGTGTATTTACACTTATACTGTACTGTATTCAAGACGGTAAAATATACACAAAAGATGGTACAAGGCGATCGTCCATCGCGATGGTGCAAGGCGGTGGTTTTACCGTCTTGTATGTAAGTACAGTATAAGTGGAAATATACTTTATAGTGTTGTAAGACGTAATTTATTTATCCTGTTTAGTTGTAAAAACACGTATCATGCTAGTAAAGAAATTATTTAATTAAATGTTTCTAAAGTAAAATGTTGGGCTATTCATTAAAAAAAATCGGGATGAGATACCTTACTATAACACAACAATTGTTGAGTAAGTTGAATGCATTCATGATTGGTTAGTGCCCTTTAACTACATGTGGTGTCAGTTGCCATTATCTAAAATGAATTTGTAATCGGCAATACTTTTCAATGCATTATCATAAACACAAAGTTATAATATTAAGCAAAGAGAAATCTTCATATCAGTTGTTTATACATTGGCTTCTCATACGTAGTATATTTTTAAAAAAAAAAAAAAAAAAAAAAAAAAAGATGAAGTGCAGTATTTGTTTCATCAACATTTCAAATTTTAGATATTATTGAAAATACTATCTTGGATGCTCCTTGAAACAAAAAAAAAACAATTTTCAGGGTGGTGTCTGTCTTTCAATCTGTTTCTGTGGATGTATACAGACCTATAGAGACCACACCAAATAGTCCCCGTTTTGTGAGATTTAGTATACATAGGGTGAAATGAACAGAAGTGAATTGGATTGACACGTACAATTCCTAAAAATGTTACTGGTTATTTTATTATTGTTTGAATTTAAGTAAAAGTGAGTGGAAACATAATGTTAGTTATGTGAACATAAACACTCACAAGAGAGTAGAAAATACTATACAAACATTTAAACAAAATTATAAGGATTTTTAATCAATGATTCATTACCTCATTAGGATCGATCTCAGGCAATATGACATTGGGTTTGGCGGAGGTGACGATATCTTTGAAGCTGAAGACACGGTTGGTCTGGTCAGTCTCCCCGCCCACCACCACCGTGCCCTTGTAGCCCTTCAGCTTGGGTCCAATGCCCTCCATGACCGGGAACAACTGGGGAACGGTGATGCAACACTTGACACTGGCGTTCTCAAACTGACGAAGAATCTCTCCTGCAAAACATCGGTGTCTCAATAAAAGGTGTCTTAACACAGGTGATGAATAAAAGCTTTTAACTTAAAAAAAAAGTTAGGGAGTATTTGAGACTGTCAGCTTTGAGTAACACAGAAAGTCATATGTGAACAGGGTAGCCAGGTAAAAATTATGAGAAGATGAAAATACTGGATACGCTAGTTTCAAAATACTTGTAATCAAATGGGAAATCACCGTACAAAATTTAAAGGTTTGATTTTGACAAAAGCCCATCATATAGCATATAAATATATATTGTTCAAAATTCGGAGAATTTTTAAAAATCCCTTTGTTTTTTCCTTGATGGCCTTTAAAGTTTTAAAGTCATTGATATTATTATTAAATCAGGTGACTGGTAATTTAAACACATGCTTATATCTGCCTGGAGAAACTGGAATTATCAGGTCTAAGAAATATAAACAGCACCATTAGTTATAGGAGGTAGCTCTTAGTTGCATCAATGGATGAACTGCACTCCAGGGGACTTACCAGATGTGTAGAGTAGGTTGACGAACGTGACCGTGAGTCCAGCCTCCAGGGCTCCGTGGATGGCAAACACATACTCCGAGATGTTGGGCATCAGCAGCCCAACCGCATCTCCCTTCTTGAGCTGCAGTCGTATCAGCGCCGTCGCAAACGTGTGGGAGATGAACTATACTCCAGGGGACTTACCAGATGTGTAGAGTGGGTTGACGAACGTGACCGTGAGTCCGGCCTCCAGGGCTCCGTGGATGGCAAACACATACTCGGGGATGTTGGGCATCAGCAGCCCGACCACGTCTCCCTTCTTGAGCTGCAGTCGTTGTATCAGCGCCGTCGCAAACGCGTGGGAGATGAACTATACTCCAGGGGACTTACCAGATGTGTAGAGTGGGTTGACGAACGTGACCGTGAGTCCGGCCTCCAGGGCTCCGTGGATGGCAAACCCATACTTGGGGATGTTGGGCATCAGCAGCCCGACCACGTCTCCCTTCTTGAGCTGCAGTCTTTGTATCAGCGCCGTCGCAAACGCGTGGGAGATGAACTATACTCCAGGGGACTTACCAGATGTGTAGAGTGGGTTGACGAACGTGACCGTGAGTCCGGCCTCCAGGGCTCTGTGGATGGCAAACACATACTCGGGGATGTTGGGCATCAGCAGCCCGACCACGTCTCCCTTCTTGAGCTGCAGTCGTTGTATCAGCGCCGTCGCAAACGCGTGGGAGATGAACTATACTCCAGGGGACTTACCAGATGTGTAGAGTGGGTTGACGAACGTGACCGTGAGTCCGGCCTCCAGGGCTCCGTGGATGGCAAACACATACTCGGGGATGTTGGGCATCAGCAGCCCGACCACGTCTCCCTTCTTGAGCTGCAGTCGTTGTATCAGCGCCGTCGCAAACGCGTGGGAGATGAACTATACTCCACGGGACTTACCAGATGTGTAGAGTGGGTTGACGAACGTGACCGTGAGTCTGGCCTCCAGGGCTCCGTGGATGGCAAACACATACTCGGGGATGTTGGGCATCAGCAGCCCGACCACGTCTCCCTTCTTAAGCTGCAGTCGTTGTATCAGCGCCGTCGCAAACGCGTGGGAGATGAACTATACTCCAGGGGACTTACCAGATGTGTAGAGTGGGTTGACGAACGTGACCGTGAGTCCGGCCTCCAGGGCTCCGTGGATGGCAAACACATACTCGGGGATGTTGGGCATCAGCAGCCCGACCACGTCTCCCTTCTTGAGCTGCAGTCGTTGTATCAGCGCCGTCGCAAACGCGTGGGAGATGAACCTTGCCTCCCCATAGGTGTAGCTGCGCCCGCTACTGCCACATGTCTGTCAAAACATGCTCTGAGATAAGCATATAAGCGTAGTAATACATTGTTAAAACTCTAAGTTAAGAAACATTATTTCATCATGCCTCCTTACATTATGTTATGTCTTTCATTATCCTTTTTGCCACTATTTATTATAAAATTCTGAGTCGATTTATTTGCCTCTTCTATCCAGAAAAAAATAATCAGATATTACAGTTTGGGGCACAGTGGTGCTTGGCGGCTGGTTAGCATATGCTCTTAAATAACTTTTCCCCTCTATTTGGCTTAGTACCGTTGGTGTTACAGTGTAATTTTGTCAACAGGAAGCAAAATTCATTTATTTAACTTTAATACATTTGTATTGGTTATTTTCATTATTGTCAGATGCCAAGCACTGTGCCCCAAACTGTACTTTCTTGCAGGAGAATGTTTCATATAAGAGCTTTCTGTTGACAAAATTGTATTGTAACACTAACGATACTAAACCATTCCAGAGCATAAGCTAACCAGCCGCCAAGCACTGTGCCCCAAACTGTAATATCTGATTTTTTTTTTAACAAGTAGTAAAATAGCAATACAATCAACATTGGGCCACACTTATACCCATCACTACACAGCAACCCAGTCCGTGTAATATGGGATCTTACCTTTAATTCCTTCTCTGTGCCTCTTCTTATTTCCCATTAATTCTCATTTTCCAAAGCCAATCAAATTTGGACTAACTGTTATCAATGGGAAAAAAGTGAATATACATTGGGGGTTACAGGTAGCAAATGAATAATACTCACTACAATAGCCAAAATTATCTGAACTCCACCTGACTTGTCAAAACTGTTTTGAATAAGGTATTATAACAACAAGTTCACTTTATAGAGGTGTATTAAATCATAAATATTTTTAATATCAGGTTCTTCCCCATCCGTCCTTAAATCAATAAAGGGAAAATAAAATTGGAGTAGATAGAAAAGGCCTAGAGTAACTAAACAACTCATTTATCAAGGCATTTTACTTATCAGGGGTTTATACAGGCATCAATTTAATAATTTTCAAGCTCTTAAAAAATATCAGCTCGATCTGGGAAATGGCAACATTACAATTTTTTTCACAATTAACAAAATTTTGTATCTAAAGATTTGAGCTTTAAAATAACCCTATAAGTTTAATAACCCTATCTATGTACATATGAGAAGCACATCATTTAACTCAGCATTTAGATAAAATTCAAATTAAATATATGCCAGAACATATTTTATACTACATATACAGTATTTTTAATACGATACGTGTACGGCAAATTTAGAGATATTTACTAAGAAGTTGTATTGAGTCATATGAATAATAAACTAATCATTGACCAGTTTATATACATTTTTACTTTCTCTCCTAATACGTACCGGTATAACAAAGATTACGGAGAAAGAATTGTTTTCATTAACATTTTCAAACTTGAATTATTATTGTAAATATTTGTTTGTGCTCCCATATGAACCCAAACTTTGGTCTTTGAGGTGATGTCTGCACATCTGTCTGTATGGATAAGTATTGCCTAGAGATCACATCAATATGATGTGTTTTATCAAAATTAGCATCTGTATTAATCCATGGCATTTCTAGATCTTTTGTAAAAATTCCATTTCGAAGGGTAATTAGGGGCGATACACATATTACGTGTAATGCATTTTTTCATAATTTCAGACCCCCTTCCTCCCCCATGTAACGCACCGTAACGCCTGACTATCCCCCCCCATCCTTCCAATGTGTTACGTAACTCAATCTTAGAAGGCTTTAAAACAGCTTAAACTTTTTAAACATCGTTTTATTAGCAATTTAGAATATGGATTTCAGTGAATCAATAAACTTTAAATGACTTTCCTTTAACAATAGTTTTTAATAACTTGTTTCAAAGCAAAATGTACACAAACAAACAAGACTGTTACTAATAATATAAACAACAATATAAACTATCTCACCAGAAAGGGAGTGCACCAGCTCTTAGGGTTAATATTTGTGAGTTACGTAAAGTTGATCCAAGCCCCCCCTCCCCCTCATAACGCTACGCCATACCCCCTCCCCCCCTTTAAGTGCGTTACGTAATATGTGTATGGCCCCTTATCCCAAAAAACTGATAAAAAGCATGAAAAATCCAAATTTCATGAAATAGCTCTAATGATTAAAATAAAAAATACATTGGTTTAGAGTGTTTTAGGTCTCTAATAAACTGACATCACCCGAATGTATGGCAAAATTTGGGTTCAAAAAGCATAAGGCTTAAAAGGTCCCAAAATTAGGTTTTAGCGAATTTCCCCTATAGGGAAGAAGCTATTACCGTAGTCGGCATGGTAAGACCTAGGCCCGGGACCATGATAACTTTTCGTTTTGAGGTCCCCAGACCCCAAAAACACCATTCGTTCGAAACTGTATATATATATATCTATATATCTATATATATATATATATAGATATATATATATATATATATATATATATATGTGTGTGTGTCCGTGGGTGCGATAACTCTCGTAAAAAAGGTCCGATTTTGATGAAATTTGGTATAAACGTGTAAAGCAACATTTATGACTTTAAGTTCGAAAACCAGCCATATCGATCTACCTTAAGGGGTATTTTGGGGGGGTTTTGTACCCCAAAAATGGGTTTTTTGAATTTTTCACATATAATTTTTGAAATATTCAAATTTTAGTTCTCACCATTGGATTCAGCTTAAAAAAACACACAATTTGGTATTTTGATCATTTCTCTACGTCAATTCGTTACCGAGATATTGAAAGTGCTAAACACAGTACGTTGTCTAATGTTATTCTTATGGAGGAAAAGAAAAATTTTATATCTCACTTATTTATGAACGTATAATGACGAAACTTGGTATATGGCTTCATATGGTTGTGGTCTATTGATATTTGCTCAAAAGAATAATTTTTTGCCAAAGGATCCCGTAGCAGCAAACCTGCGTACTCATCCCCATGTTATTCTTATGGATAATAATTAAATGCTATGTCTCCCTTAATTATGAACATAAATTAATAAAAATTGGTATATGACTTCACCTACTTCAGTTATATTGATCTTAGCATAAAAAACCATTTTTTGTGTTCCTTGTTGCAGCAAACCTGCGTACTCAGTCCCAATGTTATTCTTATGGAGAATAATTAAAATTATATATATCGCATACTCGTGAATATATTTTTATGAAACTTGATAAGTGGCTTGATGTAGTATTAAGACATTTATATCTCCATTGGAAATTCGCTGAGTATGCAGGTTTGCTGCGACGGGGGTATTTGGATTTTTGTATAAAACCATAAACTTTAAATAAATTAGTATTTTGAATTATAATTCTACAACTAGTGGTTTAAGACAAATTTAAATTTAAATTTTGTGGTAAACACAAAACACTGTCAAATGTTATTCTTATGGGGTATACAAAATACAGTTTCTTCCTTATTTATAAATCAATTTAATTAAAACTTAGTATATAGGTCAAGTTAGCAATGGCCAATAAAGGATATTCAGGATATGTTGCCAACTAACTCTGTGGTGGGTGGGATGAGGGGGGGGTTTCCCTCTTAAAATCAAATGTGTGTAGGTGTAGCAAATGATTCCGTAGTGTGTAAAATAAGAGTTTTGGGTGGATATTTCGTAAAAAAGTTCATTATAAGGTACCGGTATTCACATGCTACTGTACTTCATATTATACAGGGTGAGTCAGACCACCCGTCCAGCACGAATAACGGGAGAACGGTTGTCTAAAGCCATCAAACAAAATTCTTCCCCACTAAAACGCATATGGGCAATCTATTAAAAATATTTTTATCAAAATCTATATTACAGGCTGTCCCAAAACTGAAGGTCACGGGTTAAAATCTCAAAATTTCCTTATGTAAACATAGGGTAAATTATACATCATTTTAAAGGTCTCATTAAAAGAAACATTTTGGCTAAAACAGAATTCACTTATCTTTAACCGTTTCAAAATGGTGGCCATTGTTGTGCAAAATATTGACATTTATGGAATACCCTGTATTTTCTGAACCACTCGTCGTATCTTTTTCCCGATTCAAATTTATTACTCGCAATAAACTCAGCTTTACTCTGATATACTACATGACAGGTTTTTTTTATCTAAATTTCTCAATATTATATGTTTTTTTGAAAATGCTTTTATGCCCAAAATTCAAAAAGTCAAATAGTAGCGTATGTCAAAAGGTATACCATTGAAAAGATCTTATGAAACCTAGCAACTTTTAAATTTACACCAACCTTGTATCTCTTTTCGTTTTTATGCAATAAGCAAAATATTTTCCCATACGAAATGCATGTTAATTGGTCAAAAGAGTGTGGCCACAGAATACAAGCGTTTTGCAAATTAATATGCAATTGCATTGCACCATGCGTTTTAGGGGGGAAGAATTTTTTTTATGACTTTAGACCAAACCGTTCTCCCGTTATACATGCTGGACGGGTGGTCTGACTCACTCTGTATATTTAGTAGATATAAAATTATTTATGGATTGGGCTAAAAAGGAGAAAATATGGTCAGTTTTTAAGACTTTTTATATAACATTATGAAAATGTTTACTAAAAGACAATACTTTAATTGGGTTCAAGGATTATGACTAATATTCTATTTAGACACTCAAGAATTTTCTTAATTTGAGTACAATTTTTAAATTTATTTTGAAAATAAATATTAAATTATGTTTCAGCTTAACACATTCAGTGCGGTGCACGGGATTTTTTGCAAGGGTTTTGGGTTCTTAACAAGGAAATAAATGCAATTATCATGATTATCACAGTGAATGTGTTAAGAGAGCTAAATTCTTCTAATAAAATTGACTGAGAGTCTTTATCAAATCGCAGACAGTGCTTTATCAGCAGATGTTTACAGATACACTGCAGTGTCTGGAGGTTTGTTTTCACAATTTATGCTTACTCAGCTCAGTGGTTCAATTCAAGGCCTGTTCCAGTGGCAAATACTTCTACAGCTGTTCAACAATGCAACCTCGAGCAGCTGGCAAAATGCCAATGTAGGTGAATGATCAGCTGTGACCTAATCTTTCCTTCTCTGGTTAAATGGAGTCAATATGCTAATTTGTGCGCCAGTAGATGTTTGGTTTGAAGATTGTGCCTTATCTAAGTCCAAACTCTCATCCAAACACCAAAGTCTAATCATTACAAAATACATACGGAAGCGCTGTCAACTGAGGCTTTGTCTTTGAAGTTTTTAATTCCGTTAATTCAAAACAAGTGCGCAGCCTGCTGATTTCAGAGTTTTTTTTACAGTTTTGATTGCTAATTGTTACTACAAATACGGTATCAAAAAAACGTAATTACGTGTGTAGTTTATTTTACAGTTACTGTACAACATAAATAAATTAAAGATCAAATCATGAAAATAAATATATTTTTTTATGAAGACATATAGAGGGAGGTAGTGGCATCTTTATTTGTCTCATAAAATAATTATGTTACCCCATAGCAGCAAACCTGCATATTCAACAAATTACCAATGCGTATTAATGCCACATAAAGTCACATACTAAGTGTCACCAATATACATTCATAAATAAACTATTTATGACATTTTAATTTTTCTCCATAAGAATAACATGGCGGCTGAGTATGCAGGTTTGCTGAAACAAGGAACATAAAAATATGTTTTTATAAAAATATCAATGTAACTCAACTAGATAAAGCCACATACCAAGTTTTATTAATATATGTTCATAATTAAGGAAGATAACATTTTTCTTAATCTCCGTAAGAATAACATTGGGGATGAGTACGCAGGTTTGCTGCTACGGGAACTATCGGCAAAAAACAGTTTTTTGAGCAAATATCAATAGAAAACAACTATATTAAGCAATATACCAAGTTTTGTCAAGATAAGTTGATAAATAAGCGAGATGTACAATTTTTCTTATCCTCCTTAAGAATAACATTGGACAACGTACTGTGTTTAGCACTTTCAATATCTCTGGAACCAATAGTCGTAGAGAAATTATAAAAACACCAAATTGTGCGTATTTTAAAGCCAAATCCAATGGTGAAAAGTAAAATTTGATTTAGTAAAATAATATACGTAAAAAACTCAAAACAAATTTTGGGGAACAAAAAATCCCCAAAATACCCCTTTGGATAGAGCGATCTGGCTGGTTTTCGAATTTAAAGTCATAAATATTGCTTTAAATGTTTGTACTAAATTTCATCAAAATCAGACCATTTTTACGAGAGTTATCGTATACACGGACACATATATATATATATACAGTTTTTAACGAATGGTGTTTTTGGCATCTGGGGACCTCAAAACGAAAAGTTATCATGGTCCCGGGGCCTAGGTCTTACCATGCCGACTACGGTAATAGCTTCTTTCCTATAGGGGAAATTCGCTAAAATGAGTTAAAATAAGTATTGTCAAATTAATTATGATGTCAGTCATAAGAAAAAAACTACCCTGGTAGAAGCTTCTCGAGCCCACAAGTCCACTGTCCCTCTATGAATAGTGACTGTTATTTTGATTATCTAGTGCAATCAGGCACTGTAGGGGGGAGGTCATGGGGTTCATGACCCCCCCCCCCAAATCTTCAGACCTTCAAAGTTTTACCCATTTTTCAAAGGTTTAATGTAAGTTGACAGTTTATATTTTTTTTCACTCATAACCCCCCCCCCCCCTAAAAACGGGCTGTATCCGCCACTGAGTGCTATAGTATTATTACTGTCCGAGGAGCAAAGTAAGTATGGTGAGAGATCAGTTGGCGAGTTAAAGGTAGTTTAAGTCTCACCTGGGCGTCTCTATCATTTACATTGCTCATTCATCTTTTGTAAAGGTATGAGCGTTTTCTACTTGGCAAGTGAATTAAATTTATTCCATAAAGGTGGGGAATTAGCTTTGTTCATTTGACTGTCCCTGCATGGCTGGCACATTTGATCTGTTGAATCACATATATTTTGCTCTGTTTAATCCAGAGGTATTGTAATTGGGTCTTTTGGGTTTTGCTTTTCTGCTAATTCCCAGGCTAAAGTTTTAAAAGGTCAGCACAGACACTGTAAATAGTCTACAACATAAAATAAACGGTATCAGGAAACTGACACATACTTTCTCCCTTTTAGCCAAACATTAATGAAAACATTATTTTTTATTTACTAAATATAGAATATGAAGTACAGATAAATGTACAGAAAATTGTCTAAAATAGTTGTTTTCAGAAATATCCACCCAAATCTCTTTTTGGAGGCACTATTGAATCCGTTGCTACACACAGTGGTTTTGAGAGGGGAAATGCCCCCTTGTCCCCCCCAGGCTTAAATGGCAACATATTTCTGTTGGTCAATGCTAACTTGACCTGCATATCAAGTTTTAATAAAATTGATCAGTAAATAACAGAGAAATAGTTATGATTGTATTCCCCATAAGAATAACATTGGACAACGTACTGTGTTTACCGCTAAATTAAAATTTCAATTTCCTCCGCAACTAGAAATCAAAGAATAGTAATGCAAAATACTAATTTATTTAGTTTGTTGAGCTCTTTTAATGCTGAATAGTAATCTTTTTAACATTTCAGTTTTTTATGAAAAATCCAAAAACTGAATTTTTAATATTTTAAGTCTTGTAATTTTTGAACCCAAATTTTTACAGCAATGCGGGTGGTGTCATTTTGTGGGAAAACTACAGTTCTACAAACGACTAAAGTTTAATCAAATCGTTAGAGCCGTTTTTGAGAAATCTTGATTTTTCATGTTTTTTGGTGGTTTTTGTGGAATAATTACCCTTAAAAATCAAAAATTGCAAAAAAATAAGTAAAGCCTGGAGATGTTGTGGATTAGTACCTACATACCAAATTTCATAAAAATCGGACCATAGGGCTCTAGTTCTATACACATACATACAGACAGACAGACAGTCACATAGACATCACGTAAAAATCACTTTTTTTGGGTTTAGGGAGCACCAAAATGAATATTTCCACTAACAACTCCAATTCAAAAATGTTGTCAAAAAAAATACTTTCTCCATATACTATGTATAAGGGGAAGAAAGTAAAAATGACTGTATCTTGTTGATTTTAATGGATTGTTTATTTTTTTATTACACTATTTTTATTTTTATTACACATTTTATTATTATGGGTTTTTATCTTTTTACACTTCAAATGTGCATTTTCAGATCATATCAAAATAGTATTTTCTCCAAAATTGTATGTGAATGGCTTACACACTTGTTTAAACCTGGCTTAAAATGTGAAACTTCTGTGAACCTTAGGTCAGTAATTGTTTGTTACAAAACCCACCTGATACAAGAGAGGGGGCTCCAGTCATGACAAATTTGGAGTTTATACTTGCTTCCCCCATAAGGTCAATGTTAACTTTGAAGGTCTGTCCCTCCTCAATGGGTTATCCGATATCGATGATTTATGGCTCATTTTAAAGTTCAATAAAACTCCAAAGAATTCATTATTTAAAAAAATTGTATACGTAAATTATTCGTGACATCAACATTCTACAACATCACAGTTACAATACAAAGACAGGGGTTGGAATTTAAAGACAAAGACTATATATACTGAACAGCCGTAACAGCCAAGCATTTTGATTTATTTTTCGTTAAGAACAGCTATGTGATGTGATTTGTGAATGTGCTCTCTGTTTGTGATACGTATTTAATCAGAGAGGCAGAGAGGAGCAACTTGTTTTAAAGATATCTCATTAGTGACCTACATTTCTTATCAGTCAAGGAGTAACTCAAAAGCAAACGTGCATTATAGAACCATCTCAACTGCATATCTTTTGTAGACGATTATTTATTTTTTAAACCAAAGCCATAATTGAACAGTTTTTGAATTTTTAATTTTACGTATGAAAATACTGTACTTATTATAACAATAATATGGTGGTGATCAATGCAGTTAGCCTACTTGTTTTATTGTGTCTAATTCCCATCACAGAGAATTTAAAAATTTAAACGATTTTCTCGGACATAAAACTATCTATTTAAAAATAATTCCTTAATTTAATTGGTAAATTTGATTTGATTTATTTATTAAACTTTAAAAAAATAAATCAACCAGTTGGTATATAAGAGTGGGCTCTATTCAGGAAACACTTGGCGTTTCTACCTGCTTCCCCGAATGAAGCCAAAATGTTAACTTTCAAAGTCCGTCCCTCCATAACGGTTTATATCCTATATCGTTGATTTATGGCTCATTTTATAGATAAAATAAATATCTAGCGATTTTAGTGAGCAAAATGTCGATGTCACAACAAATATTAGTTATAAAAAATATTCAATATTTATGGGTAAACTTTTTTGATATCAAAACTTTGATCATTGAAACTGCTAGGTATTTTTTGGGCTTTTTAAAATTAGCCATAAACCAACGATATCGGATAATCCGTTGAAGAGGGACGGGCTTTTAAAGTTAACATTGGCCTAATGAGGTAGAAACGCCAAAAGTTTCGTGACTGGAGTTGGAGTCCATCACTCTTTAAGTCAACAGCCAAACAACTGATGACGTGGCTTGTCACGTCAGACCCAACGGTTCCTCAGAACAATAACATTTCATTAGTGCTCATTTAAAACGTGTTACATCCATGCTCTCTACCAAAACATCGACAACGTGAATTCAACAGGCTTCTTACACAACCATTACAGCGCGGCTAGCCGGTCAGCTGATTCTATCTCATTGTTGGTGAAACATCCAATCACAAACCAGAAGCTAAAACAGCTGATAACTTTGTTTACTTACGATAGCCGGCTTGTCGGACCATTCTTCGAAATCTTTCCAGATGTAATTGAATAAAGTGACATCTGGGACGTCGATCGAACCTAGCGGCGACTCAAGGATGAAACTCGACGTGCAAGTTCCAAGGGAACTTTGGTTTCTCACACTCTGACGAGAAGCGGTGCCGCCGAGAGCGCGGGAATGATTCAAAACTCGTCTGAGAGAAACGAAATTTGAGTTATGTCGCACTAACACTCCTTTGGAAAATAGCGAAAGTTGACTCGAACAAACCACGGCGCACACGGAGGTTATGGATTTAGCCATGTTGTATGTCTACTGCCGCGGTTTCTGTCGGACTGGCGACGTGGGGCTAGAATAAACGCTCCCCCCTCCCCTCCCGCCAGGCTATCAAGACCTTTCCCCGACCCGCCCCTGCCACTGGCCGGCGCAGTTTCCGCGTTAATCTGCCCATCCACTCGTTATGAATCGCTTACGTCAAACTTTCCCTAAGATAAATTGGAAAATAGTTAAAAGTAAAATTAAAACTGTTTAAATCTTATTCTAGCATTATGATCGATGTGCGTGTCAAGCAAAGAAAGACTATTAAAAAAGAACCGTGAATAATGTAATGTTCACTTACAAATCTAGTATCCTCACTCTTTGGACCTTTTCCCCCCGATATAGGTGCGTTCACAAACAGTTATTTTGCTCGTTATAAATGTAAATTACTAAAGGAAGTGATATTTACAGCTAAAACATGAGATCTAAAACCCACTTTTTAGGCCTCAACAACACAGGTTGAGTGAGCGTTTATCAAAATTTACCATCCCATGCTGGTGACAAATTCGGAACAATATTCACTTCCATTTAAGTACAAATTTAAATTCGTTTAGATCCTTCAGACAAATTTTATAGTGCTGCTAAATTCTATAACTGTGCCGCAATTCTAGTCAATAATTAGTTTTATTTTTGTTATAGCCAAAAAACCACAAGAAGTTAGAATAGGTTCCATATTTTTTCAAACCTGATTTAGTATTTTTAGTGAATTTCCTATGGAAAGTGAACTATTAGCATGACCCGCACGGTGAAACTTAAGCCCGAGACCACCATAGAAGTTCCTAACGTGACCCCCTGAACACGTTTTGGGGGTCGTTCAAAATTGTGTGTACATATATATATGTTTGCACTCTAGCGGTCGCATTTTTTGTCCGATTTACTTCAAATTTGGTAGGGACGTTCCTTTCTGTAATCAACTGGACAAGTTCGTTGGGCGAAACAATCGGAAAACTCTAAACCCTTTTTGGCGATTAATCTTTTAAATTTCGAGTTTTTAGGCCCAAAAAGGCTCAGAAAAGCCCCGAATGTAAAATTAATGCATGTAAAAAGATGGGAATTAATGAGGCAAAAGTTTTTAGCCCTCTCTCGTCATGCTAGCATAAATATTTACGGAGTTATTAAAGCAAATATGTATCGACTAAACACAGTACGTTGTCTTATGGGGGTTTTACATTAGAAAAGACCGTTATTCATTTGTTGGTGTACTTTTCTCATTCCCAACAACCTCACACCTACTTTCAAACCTGACTGGATCCTCTTCTAACCTTATAATGTTCAAAATCGTAATCCCAGCAATGCAGGTAAATAAAACCAGGAGCATCAGAACAGCCAAAAAATCAATTTTTTCAGATTTCAATAAAAATTGGAATAAATGTTTGTTTTTACACTGATTATGAGTTTTAAAAGTTGTTTATGTGGAAATTCACTTCCCTCACGTCATCGTCAGCGTGCTGCTTGCGAACTCGTTTTATTTTATTAGTGAATTTCCTTTGGAAAGTGAACTATTAGCATGACCCACACGGTGAAACTTAAGCCCGGGACCACCATAGAAGTTTCTAACGTGACCCCCTGAACACGTTTTGGAGGGCCGTTCAAAATTATATATATATATATATATATATATATGTTTGCACTCTAGCGGTCGCATCTTTACTTCAAATTTGGTAGGTACATCCCTTTCTGTAATCAGTTGGTCAAGTTCTTTGGGCAAAACAATCGGAAAACTCTATATCCCTTTTATATCAAATTTCGAGTTTTTGGGCCAAAAAAGGGGGAGAAAAGCCCCATATAAAAAATTAATGCATGTACAAAAATGTTGGAAATTAGTGAGGCAAAAGTTTTAAGCCCTCTCTCTTCATTCTAGCATACATATTTTCCGAGTTATTAAAGAAAACTTGTTTCGACTAAACACAGTACGTTGTCTTATGGGGGTTTTACACTATAAAAGCCTGTAATTCCTTTGTTAGAGTACTTTTATCATCCCCAGCAACCTCACGCCTACTTTCAAGCCTGTCTGGACCTTCTCCTAACATTATAATGCGCAAAATTGTATTCCCAGCTTTGAAAAAAAGGAAACCAAGAGCATCAAAACAGCCAAAAATCACTGTTTTCAGATTTTAATAAAAATTGGAGTAAATGTATGATTTTACACTGATTTTGAGTTTTAAAAGTTTGTATGTGGAAATTAACTTCCCTCACGTCAGCGTGCTGCGTGCGAACTCGTTTTCTTTATTACCTTCTTGTTCATATTTTACCCACTGAAGGATTGGATGCGTAAAAAAGTACAAACACTTTGAATCAAACAAAATACATGCAATTAATACAGTACAAACAAAATAGGATGGCTGCTTAAAAATTACTAAAGTCGTCACACATAGTCAGACGATTTATAAAAGGCCCTTTCCGTCAAAAAATTGGTCAAACAACCGATTTAGTGTCAACTTCTTCTGGCATCGGGTGATTGAAAAAACGTATTGTTTAGATCTAGTGACCCAGTGGGAGTCTTTTCTAGAAGAGGGCCACCACTGGTTTACCGCCTCCCAGCGCTCTGTGGAGTTAGGTTAGGGTAACCGCATAGTGAGGAGGTAGAGGTAGAGGTGGAGGTGGAGGTAGAGGTAGAGGTAGAGGTAGAGGGAGTATCGTGTAGTGAGGAGGTTTAGGCGCTACTTTCTCACGCCTTTAGAGCCAGCCAGTCTTTCACTGTGTTGCAAGTAGAAACACACGTTTGGTTATTCTTTTTACATTGTTAAGCGACAGTAGTACATTAAAGTGTTTGTATGTAAATGAGTTGCCACTATCTTAATTATTTATTCGATTTTACAATCATACCTAACTAGGGGGCTCGTGTGAAAATTGCGCATTTTAATATTTCTTCTGTTTGTGAGAAACTCACCTACAATTCGAAGAAATTATATGACTATAAACTCACAGTTATTATAAAGTTAACATTTTCACGTGAAATTTAAATGTTAAATTTACTAAGAAAAGTTATATTTTCCTGTAAAAAAACGGACCATTTTGATTACAAAACTCCTTTAATTACAATGTTTGAAGTAATTACACCATCCTGTGTTACCTTTTGTTTAATGATTTCTTTTACTGACAGAAATTACGTCAGAAAAACGTCTAACTCTTGAAAAATCAACATAAAGTTGTCCGTGAGAAAATACAGGTTCTGGCAAATACAAACCAGCTTTTTAAGGGTTGGCCCAGCGCTTTATTTATTGTTATGGCAAACGCAAGCTTTATTGGAAACTGTCTTCGAACCATTTGAATGGGCATGGTTGTGACCGACGGTGTTAAATCTATTTGGGGCTTTCTGTATGTTTTACCAGAATACTAATTTAAAATATTTATAATAAGTAGATTGTAGATCTATACCACAAAGAGTGTTTTACCAACCTCATTTAGGCTACAATTCCCAATAAAAGTAGCCTATTTTGGAGCCGTTACATTTAACTTAGGGGTACCGACCTTGGGGAGGCGTTTAAAAGCAAGGCTTCCTCAGGATTCTTTCGAGATGCAGGGTGACTTGATTTAAGAACACTATCAATTTATGTCCGAGTTTTATTTACATATTTTTGTGTATTTAATTTGTCATTCCAACTAACGAGTTTTAAATAAGTTCCTGGGTGTCTTCAAACGAAGCGAGCCTAATATTGTTATTTTGCCTCTTTATTATAATTTCTTTGAATAATGTAAAGTATACATTGAACCAGAATACAATTGTAAAAAAATCATGTTCATAAGCTGTTTCGTCTTTTGTTTACAGTTGCAGACGATCCATTTTTGTTTGCAATCTGACCTTGGTTAAAAATTCATCGGAAGGTAATCAGCTGTTAAATTACAATCTTTATGTTTAATTCCGTAAGCGAATCGGTCCCCACGAAATATTTTGAGCTAGGAAGAAGTTAAGTTAGGTTATGACGATTCACTTTAAAGCTTGAGGGCCAAAAGGACGAAAAATATCAGAAATGTCAAAAATTACGTGGGCTACACCCCACTGGACTTCAAAGATCCAATGATTTTCTTATGATAATAACACTACAGTGTTTTTATTAATAAGCAAAATGAACTAATGATCAGCTGTGATTATCTACTTACACAAAAACCATATGTTAGGGGCTATAGCCCCTGTAAGCCACTAGTTCACATTTAAAACCGTTATAATGCAAGTTGGTCAGCACTGGACCTTTGAAAGTGCCCTCTAGAAATAAATCAAAGGATAGGGGGGCGAAGCCCTAAACGAAATGACCTTTTTAATTACCATTCGCCGGTGCGCTAGATCATAAGCTTGAAAATGACACCTCAATCGTAAAAATCGGTTAAGTAGGACGGGTGAGAAAAGGACGTAACAGAGAAAACTCTTATTGCATTAAGTATATAGATTGTTTTATTAATAGTAAATATAAGGATTATAAAAATAAGTTAACTAAAAAGGTGCATTAGGCCTACTATAAATTTAATTTTAATCAACAACATCAACCTGTTATTGGATTATAGTATTAGTATTAAACTATTATTATTAATGCCGTGTTTTTTAAGTTATATGGTTACATTGTGGGGTTGTAAAAGTTCCATAAGGTAAAGCATTGGACAAACATTACCTTTAGTAAAGTGCGAGATGCTAATAAAATATTGTTTCGTAATGACAAAAAAGTACTTTAAAGTTATCCTATTATATGTTTTATGATTAAATAGTTATATTACTCTCCGTTTAACATAAGTTAATTCAATATATCAACAGTTTTTGAAATTTGTAGATTAAAAAACTAATACCAGTTTTTTTTTATAAATAAAGATAACGTTGTTCTATAATGTGAGTGAATTAATAGTTTATCCGCTAGATTGCAGCAGTCATTTGTTTCGTATTTACTTCTGTCAAATGTGTTTTTTTAACGAATTTCCCCTATAGGGAAGAAGCTATTACCGTAGGTCTCATGGTAAGACTTAAGCCCGAGACCATGATAACTTTTCATTTTGAGGTCCCCAGATGCCAAAAACACCATTCGTTCAAATTTTTATTTATGTATGTATATATATATATATATATATATATATATATATATTTATATATATATATGTGTCAGAAAGCACGATAACTCTCGTAAAAAAGGTCCGATCTTAATAAAATTTGGTACAAATGTGTAAAGTACCATTTATTTGAACGAGTTCGAAAACCAGATGAATCGCACCATCCGAAGGGGGGTTTTTGGGGGGTTTTGTACCCCAAAAATGTGTTTTTTGGGGTTTTCACATGTAATTTTAACTTAAATCAAATTTTAATTTATACCATTGAATTCAGCTTAAAAAAACAAACAATTTGGTATTTTGATCATTGCTCTACGTCAATTGGTTACCGAGATATTGAAAGTGCTAAACACAGTACGTTGTCTAATGTTATTCTTATGGAGAAAAAGAAAAATTGTATATCTCGCTTATTTATGAACATAAACTGGCGAAATTTGGTATATGGCTTGATCTGGTTGTGGTTTATTGTTTTTTGAACAAAAAAACAATTTTTTGCCTATGGTTCCTGTAGCAGCAAACCTAGGTACTTGTTCCCCATGTTATTCTTATGGAAAATACTTAAAATGTTATATATCGCTTATTTATGAATGTATATGGATGAAACTTGGTATGTGACTTCACTAAGATGAGTTCTATTGATATTTGCATAAAAACCCATTATTTTGTGTTCCTTGTTGCAGCAAACCTGCGTACTCATCCCCAATGTTATTCTTATGGAGAATAATTAATATT
This sequence comes from Allygus modestus, assembly GCA_963675035.1. Classification (NCBI taxonomy): domain Eukaryota; kingdom Metazoa; phylum Arthropoda; class Insecta; order Hemiptera; family Cicadellidae; genus Allygus; species Allygus modestus. The sequence continues at coordinate 30,317,191 of OY776117.1, forward strand.
TTAAATATCGCTTGTTTGTGAATACATTTCTTATGAATCCTGTTAAGTGTTTTAATGTGTTATGTTATATATTCATTGGAAATTCGCTGAGTATGCAGGTTTGCTGCGACGGGGGTATTGTTAGTTTATGATATTTAAATACCCCTGTCATAGCAAAACCTGCGTACTTAGCAAATTTCCAGTGCACCTCGCTGTATAGGCAACTTACTGCGTTATCTATTGTTGAAGAATTTGCACCTCTAATGAAATGCAATTTAATAAATTTAAGAACGATTTATCCTATGACCTAAAATTAACCAAAATAAAAGTAGATATTTTCCTACAGAGTTCCAGACTATTTATTTAATATTTTGAGATGAAATATCGGTTATAATTTACGACCAGCACTAACTTTCATCTACCATTTCAGAGTTCAGTCATCCCATTACGCGAATATTTGAGCGTACTCCTAGTTATATTAGGATCAATTTTTATAGTGAAATACCATGAAGTGTCGTCGGAAAACATTATAAGGAGTGCCTGCAATAACCCGTGAGATAATGTAATGTCGACTGCGTGTGGCATAAAGTGTTTCAGAAAATGTAGGCGCTATTATTTGACTTGAGTTTTAAGCGTTATTGTTACCAGTGAATACACGCGTTATGTTCGTCGATTTGGTAGTTATCAATCCCGGCTACACTTTGATTCCTTGCACAATGCTAACATTAAAAAGTCATATTGTATGAAAAATACATATTTATTTACTTTTAATGAGTTTGAATGATTGAATAATTCAAGAGCTGTTGTTAATCCATGCACTAATTGAAGTGTTATCAAAACAAACGTGAAAATTTGTTTGCTTCAAACATATCTTTTACTGAACAATAATTTATTTGTTACCACTTAGTATTTGTTTTATTACATATCATTAATCAACAAAATAAGTCTCAGTTATATTCCTCCCAAAGTCTTCATAAATCAACATTCAACATATTATTTCAGTTAAACAAACATAATCATCAGTACCTCACCTAAAACAAATTGCTGGTCTTTATTTTCTAGGGTAGGGTTGCATATGGTAGTGTGGAAAAAGAGGAGTTTTTAGCTGGCGAACCCTGACCCAGATAATTTGTAATACCCCCCAGGGGTGAGGGTCCGGGTGTGCCCCCCCCCCCCCCCCGAAAAAATGTTGAATATTAGGTACTTATTAAAAAAAACTCTTTTTCATGATTCTTAGCAAACAAAATCATTGCAGTATCAAATAATCAAAACATTCTGAATTCAAATAATAAAATAATTTGCTACTTTATAAGCCTACATTTCCAAATATAGTGGAAGTGTTAAAAAACTTAGTAGGAAAATGTATTTATTATTGCATTTTGTTTTATTAAAATTGTAAATCACACAACAACTAAAGGGGACATAGTCAAAGTGATACGACCCATAAAGGTATAATTTTCTTGCCAGCCTGAAACTTACACAGCTCAATTACATGTAACAAAGGATTACAAAAATGCATGTTATAAACTTTTAAACAGGAGTTTAACAATATGGCGGCCATTCAAATATGGCGGATTTCCGATTTTAATAAATTAGTCATATATCGGTAATGCGTTATCCAAATTTGCTAAATATTTTTTTGTTTGACAGGTAATTTTTTATCAAAAATAAAGTGTTCTAACAATACTTTCTGTATATGGCTTGTTTTTGTATTTATTTAATTGAATATGTAAAAAGTACATGACATTAATTGCTTTAACTCACTATATCTCCTAAAATATAGATTTTACGTGAAAGTCACTAATTATATAAAATATAGACAATATTATAAGCTTTACAATGATATTTAACATAAGGGGGAATAAACTACAGATGCAAATATAAGAAGCGCAGAAGTGATGGATAGCAGCGCTCGGCACTAAGGCCCATTTTACTTGAGCGGGAAAACCGCGACGGGATGCCCGCGACGGGGACGCGCGCTCGACAGGAACCACTGAGTTAGATTGGCGTGTCTACACGAGCGGGATTGCCGTCGCGGGAGGACGCGTCAGGAGGCGGAAGCGCGGAGCTGACGCGGACGTCGGCGTCAATCCCGCGACGGGAATCCCGCCCAGCCATTCTACGTAGCGTTTTTACCAACTCACTTATTTCTATTGCGCGGCAACTCACTTCGTATCTAGTGTCAAGTTTGGTTCACCACGGTGCTAAGCTTATATAAATATGATAATAAATATGGTAAATAAATAATGAAGATATTTGTAACCCTCCAAGTATCAGGCTGTTTCTAGGTGACTTGCAGACATGTATGTTTTGTTAAACACCACAAACATTGTTATTTATTATAATTCTACGTGTATTTAATATTGATATGTTCACAATAAATCAATGCATGCTGTTGGATAAAAATCCTTTCAACAGATTTTTTTGTGGTTGAAGTTTAATAATTAGTGAACAAATTTGAAAAGGGGTGGTGGCACCGCCCCTAGGAAACAATGTCATAGGCAAAAATTGTATTTTCCATGATAGTCATGTTATCCTAAATTAAGTTTAGTTTCAGAATACATATAGTTTTAAAGGCTTATTTTGTAAAAATTATAACATGTAAAATAAACGGTATCAGGAAACTGACACGTACTTTCTCCCTTTTAGCCCAACTTTAATGACTAAATTATTTTGTATTTACTAACTATAGAATATAAAGTACGGTATAATGCACAACAAATCTTCTACAAAACTTTTTTCAGAAATGTTCACCCAAATTCCATTTTTGGAGTCACTACAAAACCCTTTGCGGTGTTTTAAGAGAGGAATCGCCCCCTTATCCCCCTCAGGGTTAGGGGGAATCATATTTTGAATGTCCTCTGTTGGTTAATGCTAACATGACCTGTATTTCAAATTTAAATTAAATTGATCATTAAATAGAGAAATTGTAATTTTTGTATTCTCCATAAGAATATACAGCGTCCTATTGGACAACGCTAAATCGAAAGTATCTACTGCTAAATGAAAGTTTCAATTTTCTCTGCAACCAGTAATCGTAGGATAGTATTTCAGTATACTAAAATGTTAAGCTTTTTGAGCTTTCCTTGGTGATAAGTAAATTCTGTTTAACACTTAAAATATTTATGAAAAATTCAAAAAAATTAATTTTGAAATTATAAGCCCTGTAATTTCTGAACCCGAATTTTTACAGACATGCGGGTGGTGTCATTTTGTTAGAAACTTAAGCTCTACAAACCTCTAAATGTTAATCAAAATTTTTAGAGCCGTTTTGAAGAAATTTGGATTTTTTCAGTTTTTTTGCGAGTTTTGGGAAATAATTACACTTAAAAATAAAAAATTCAAAATAATACCTAGATATATTGTAAATTAGCAACTACATACCAAATTTCATCAAATTGGACCACGGGTGCGGTCTCCAGCTCTGTACACATCCATACAGACACACACACAGACAGACAGACAAACAGACACCACTCCGAAAACCATCTTTTTAGAATCAGGGACCATCAAAATAAATATTTCCACTAATAACTCAAATTCGAAAATTTTGACGAAAACAATACTTTTTCCATAATTAGTGGAGAAAGTATTTCTCCCCCATAAGGGGGAGAAAGTAAAAATGCAAACACTACCAAAAAAAATCTTTCCACGTACATAATATTTTACATAACATTCCTAAAGTTTTAGGGGAATACAAATCATAATAAATTTCATGTTACTGAAGCGTCTGAACCACTTTGTGTAGAATGGCCAGACGGGTTTCACTCAGACTTCACACGCAACCTCAACTGTTCAAAAACCTAATGATAAATTTAAAGTTTGAAGTGCATGGATTTACCGCTCTGCCAGGGTTTCCAGGTTATCCGGACTTCCAGGTTATCAGGGTCCGGGTTTGCAGGACTCTAGAGTATATGGATACCGCCAGGTCTAAATTTATACTTTTCTAACTAGCCTGAGAAATAAACAATCACAATATTATTCAAAATTGGACCTTGAGTATCAATCCCACCAAAACTAACATTTTCACTCTATTGAATATAAAAATAGACAGAATAGGCAAATTTTCAATCACCATTACCATTCAAATCAAATAAAATAAAATCAAAATCTCTTTATTTACATGGACATCAAGTACAGTAATGGCATCAATACAATTAATGTTCGGCAAGCTTGAAAGCGGACTGGTTTTTAGCATAGCCGCCTTTAAAGAAGGCCGCGGCGTAGTAGAATTGGCAACGCCGCAAGAGGAGTGACTGCGTGCCTCGCCGCCCGTATACTAGCATGGGGAAAACAAGACGCCGCCATCTAAAATAGTTTTTAGCGAATTTCCCCTATAGGGAAGAAGCTATTACCGTAGGTCTCATGGTAAGACTTAAGCCCAAGACCATGATAACTTTTCGTTTGGAGGTCCCCAGATGCCAAAAACACCATTCGTTCAAATTTTTATATATGTATATATATATATATATATATTTATTTATATATATATTTATATATATATATATATATATATATATATATATGTGTCCGTAAGCACGATAACTCTCGTAAAAAAGGTCTGATCTTAATGAAATTTGGTACAAATGTGTAAAGTACCATTTATTTGAACGAGTTCGAAAACCAGATGAATCGCACCATCCGAAGGGGGGTTTTTGGGGGGTTTTGTACCCCAAAAATGTGTTTTTTGGGGTTTTTACATGTAATTTTAATTTAAATCAAATTTTAATTTATACCATTGAATTCAGCTTAAAAAAACAAACAATTTGGTATTTTGATCATTGCTCTACGTCAATTGGTTACCGAGATATTGAAAGTGCTAAACACAGTACGTTGTCTAATGTTATTCTTATGGAGAAAAAGAAAAATTGTATATCTCGCTTATTTATGAATATAAACTGACGAAATTTGGTATATGGCTTCATCTGGTTATGGTTTATTGTTGTTTGCACAAAAAAACAATTTTTCGCCTATGGTTCCCGTAGCAGCAAACCTAGGTACTCGGTCCCCATGTTATTCTTATGGAAAATAATTAAAATGTTATATATCGCTTAATTATGAGTGTATATGGATGAAACTTGGTATGTGACTTCACTTAGCTGAGTTCTATTGATATTTGCATAAAAGCCCATTATTTTGTGTTCCTTGTTGCAGCAAACCTGCGTACTCATCCCCAATGCTATTCTTATAGAGAATAATTAATATTTTAAATATCGCTTGTTTGTGAATATATTTCTTATGAATCTTGTTAAGTGGCTTAATGTGTTATGTTATAATTCATTGGAAATTCGCTGAGTATGCAGGTTTGCTGCGACGGGTGTATATATATATTTATATATATATATATATATATATATATATATGTGTCCGTAAGCACGATAACTCTCGTAAAAAAAGTCCGATCTTAATAAAATTTGGTACAAATATGTAAAGTACCATTTATTTTAACGAGTTCGAAAACCAGACAAATCGCACAATCTGAAGGGGGGTTTTGGGGGGCTTTTGTACCCCAAATATGTTTTTTTTGGGGTTTTCACATGTAATTTTTATTTAAATCAAATTTTAATTTATACCATTGAATTAAGCTTTAAAAAACAAACAATTTGGTATTTTGATCATTGCTCTACGTCAATTGGTTACTGAGATATTACAAATGCTAAACACAGTACGTTGTCTAATGTTATTCTTATGGAGAAAAAGACAAATTTTATATCTCGGTTATTTATGAACATAAACTGACGAAACTTGGTATATCGCTTCATCTGGTTGTGGTTTGTTGATGTTTGAACAAAAAACCAATTTTTCGCCTATGGTTCCCAAAGCAGCAAACCTAGGTACTCGGTCCCCATGTTATTCTTATGGAGAATAATAAAAATGTTATATATCGCTTATTTATGAATGTATATGGATGAAACTTGGTATGTGACTTGACTTAGATGAGTTCTATTGATATTTGTATAAAAATCCATTATTTTTTCCTTTTTGCAGCAAACCTGCATACTCATCCCTAATGTTATTCTTATGGAGAATAATGAATATTTTAAATATCGCTTATTTATGATTATATTTCTTATGAATTCTGGTAAGAGGCTTAATATAATATTAAGACATATATATTCATTGGAAATTCGGTGAGTACGCAGGTTTGCTGCGACGGGGGTATTTTTACTCTTCAAGTTAGAAAATACTGGTTTAAGTGATGTTTATCATTTTGCTAACACGTGTCTTACCCTGTTTTGAGCCGAACAAGGTTCATATTTAAACTGAGATTAAAGTTAAGCGTGTTTATTGTCTGTTTTGCTGGGTTTTACACATAGGCATAGTAAAACTATAATGCCTTGCACCGTCAATTCAAGAATGTGCTAGGAATTTAATAATTTTAATCAATTTTTAAAATGCCCCGTAGCAACAAATCCACACACTTATTGAATTTAAAGTCAAGTTATTTAATACCGTACATTCAAAATTTGTTTACTAAAGAGTTGTATTCATTTCTTTTTGCTGTAATTTGGCTTTTTTAAAGTTGTTAATCCATACACAGGCAAAGTATGTTTTTTATTAGTTCAGTTAAGTATTAATTACAATTACCTTTATGATTAGTTTTATTTTATAAATATCAATAGATAAGATAGCTTATTACCATTTAATAAGTGCTAATAAAGTACAGTATTCTTAAAAAAAAACATATATTAAACAAGATTGAAAACAACGACATAATAGGCCTACAACCTTTTATTTAAAGACAAAAAGCATACTTAATATAACAGAAAATATAAATACAACTCATGGGCAACTGCCTGTACAAACTATTAAAATCTTTTCTGCACTTTTATCTTCCAAAGAAATAATTGTGTGCCTCGTATTGCATTTGTCACCGTTTATTTTTACTTCAAGCAGTTTATTAGTGATGTTCTTTGAATATATTAATTTTAAAATGTATTCATAGGGACATCTAAAATGATAAGTTACTCCGACCATGTTTTTTCTCAAAGCAATAATCTTTAAAACCTAACAGATTCATATAGGCCTATTGTTTTAGTTTACTGCGAATTTGTGTGTTTAGTATTCATTTTCTGTTATTGTAAAACAATCCCTGACGCCCATTTTATTTGTTCTCTCCAACAAAACAAAATAATATAGCTAAAATGATTTAAAGGACGCGTTATTCGACTGGCGGCTATGGGCTATGTGCCGGCAGTGACTCCTCTGCTCAGTGAGATGGCAGCGTTGCCAGTTCGAACGCCACGGCCTTCTTTAAAGGCGGCTATGTTTGTAGCTATCTGTGTTGGTGTGGGGGCCTCTGTTTGGAAAAATTCTTCAACTGTGTAAAGTGGTCTTCTGACAATCCATTCGCTTAGCGCTTTCTTCAGATCCTTGCCTGTCTTTACTCGCAGTTCTGCTGGAAGGTTGTTATAAAACTTTTGACCCATGTATATATTACACGTGTACCTCATATACACACTGTATATGTACACACTGATATACACATGTATATATACACGTGGTTTTTTTCAAATTTAGTCAGGTGGTGGTTGGGGAGAACGAACGAGTTAGCATTCCTGATGTTGTACTGATGTACATGGTTACCTCTCAGCAGATTTTCTCCTTCAACATACATGATTGTAGGATGTAGAGTGAGATGACAGTAGGAATTTTCAGCATCTTAAAAGACTCCTTACAGCTTTCACGGTGTTTCAGTCCAGCAATATGCCTTACTGCCTTTTTCTGGAGAACCTGTACTCGTTTTAAATTTCCAGCAGAGGTGCCACCCCAGACAGTCAGCCCAAATCTCATATGAGACTCAAATAATGCATGGTATGCTGTTAGGGCTGTTTTAGTGTCGCTAATTGCTTTTATTCTCTTGATAGCATATAAACGGCTATTTAGTTATTGTCAGAGACTGTCAAGATGAGAGGTCCATGTTAACTCGCTGTCGACTATAATTCCCAGAAACTTTGCTTGGTGAGATAGCTCAACATCAGGGATGCAGTGGACTTTATCAGCTCGCCTCCCAAAAGCTACCTGGTTGGTTTTAGATGTATTTACCACTAAGGCATTTTCATGGCAGTATTGGTAAGCTGTATTCAGAGCAATTTAGGAAGTGATATCTAGGTCACTGGCTGTTTCATCTACACCAACAACACTGGTGTAGACAACACTGGATATCTGGTTGTATCGTCTGCGTAAATGAGAGTTGAGGAGAGGTTACCCAGGTGGTCTGGCAGGTCATTGGTAAATAATGTGAACAAGGACGGTCCTAGAACAGAACCTTGTGGTACTTCCCGGAAGCAGGCAAGATAAGGCTGTTTTGGCGATGGCCGTTATCTGAAAAGTACCGTTATCTCGACAAGTTGTGAGCGGCCTTTCAGGTGGCTTTTGAACCATTTCGCTGTGGTTCCTGTTATGCCCAGAGATTCCAGTTTGGTGATAATCAGATCATGGCCGAGACAGTCAAAAGCTTTACTATAGTCCAGAAAGAGTGCAGTAGTGAGTTTCCCTCTATCTAAGTTGTCGGTGATTGTTTCTATAAGTTTGTATCATAGTATGAACAATAATAAAACTGAGCACATAATTTTCTCTTTGAAAAACCATTTAGATATAGATGAGGAAATGTTCAAACCTGTCAAACTATTAGGAATATTTGTAGATAGTAAATTGTGTTGGGATGAACATATAAACAATGTTTGTAAAAAATTAGCTAGAGTAACTTGTCTTTTAAGAAAACTAAAAACATGTGTCAGCCTTGAAGTCCTTATCATGGTTTATTTTGGTCTTTTTCATTCTCATTTGACGTATGGTATTCGTTTATGGGGAAATTCAGCATCAGCAAGAAAAGCATTTACATGGCAGAAAAAAGCATTAAGAATAATAGCAGGTATTGCATCAACTGAATCTTGTAGATTAGTTTTTCCAGAATTTAAGATTATGACATTGGCATGTAGTTTTATTCTCTCAAATCTCATTTATGTTAGAAATAATATTGATGACTTTTATGAACAATCCTCAATATATGGTTACAACACAAGAGACAAAGGAAATTTAATTAAACCGAATATAAGATTAAATAAGTATTATCAAAGTTACAAGTATCAACAAATTTTGATTTTTAATAGGCTTCCCACTACTGTTAGGTCCCTCCCGCCAATGAAATTTTCAACAATTGTAAGCAATTGGCTTAATAAACAAGGATTTTATACACTTGAAGAGTATTTAAAATTTAATATGAATGACTTTAACTGGAGTAAGGAATGCTTGTAATATCTGTTTTTTATTGTATTATATAAGTTTGTTTATGCTCTTTTGCTATTGTTAGGTTTATTGATTTTAAATGTACTCTGACGATGCCTATTTTAAAGATGTTTTATTTAATGGCAAATAAAATTCTTGATTCTCGATTCTTGATAGATGTTGTTGGTTTTCCTTTAGTGAACCCATGCTCGGCATTTGTTAGTAGATTATGTTTATTGCAGAGTAACAGCAATCTCTTTAGCACTATTTTCCCACAAACCTTTGAGAACATTGATCCTAGTGATATAGGTCTGTAGTTGCTAGCTTGAGTAGTGCATCCACTTTTGAATTTGGGGTAGACTTTTGAAATTCTCATTACAGAGGGAAATTCCCCATCTCTAAGAAATTGGTTAATTATTGCAGTCAGTGGTTGAGTAAACTCGTCGCAACAGTATTTTAGTACCATTGAGGATATTTCATCTGTCCCAGCAGAGTTTTTTGTTTTGGGATTTTCAATTGTTGTAATTACCTCACTTCTGTTTGTGTAGCTAAGGTAGGGGAGTTTGTGCATGCAGGGTTGATTTTGAGTGTTGGTTGGTTTTCTAGCTGGGTTTGTGGATAAAGTTTGTTCAGCAATGATGACAAAGAATGTATTCAGTTGTGCCATTAGTTAATATCGGAGAAGAACACTTTGATCAATCCCAGATTAAGTTACCTTGGAATGTGACTGGAAGGTGATCTTCATTGGGATGCTCATGCCAATAAACTAGTAAATATACTGTCTAACAATATATTCATTCTCAGAAATTGAGCTTTTCTCAATTTTAACTTGTTAGTATTTTGTATGCAATTTTATTCATGCTAACAATTTTACTGTATAAAATATTCAAAGATTATATCAAAAGATTCTTAATTGTATATATATATTTTTACTTTTATTTTTATTTTGTTAGAGCCTCTAATAAGCTTGCAGATTTATTGTTTCTATTTAATGTAATACTGAATGCACCAATTAATTCAGCAGTTCCTTCTCATTTTGTGTAAATATGCAATGTTGTAATCTTGTTTGTAATAGCTTGTAATCTATTGTGAATGGTTCTGTACTGTTGAAATGTAAATATATAATGTTTAAAGACAATTTATTACACATTTACATCTTCTTGATCAATTCAAGTTCCTAAAAACAAAGACTAATAAATTTCACATACTTGGTTTTGGCCATATAAATGGTTTCTTAAAATATAAAAGAAACTTTTCAAGGTTATCAAATAAAGTGTCTTTTGATTTAAATTAAATTTTGTCCAAAAGTCAATACAAAATTTTGGTAATGTTACCAATGAACAAACCAATAACTTCGAAACTTTCTATGTCATAATAATCTTTAAAATGTCGTCGTTGGTAAATAAATTTTTTTGTATTGATTGACATCCGTAGGCTGGCTTTGATTTGTTTTAAACCAGACTGTTGGGTCGATAATAAATCCTTGATTTTTTTCTTCTGTTTATGGCAATTATGTCCACCCCTCTATCTGAATCATTTTCAGCTGTGCAGTTAACTTATTCATAAACTTCAAAGCCTTTCGATTTAAGTTCTTCAGCAATCAATGATCTTATTTTGTGGTGACGGGCGTTCCTCTTGAGCTCTCTAAGAGGGCACTGTCCAAGGACATGGGACAAACTTTCAATTATGTAGTTCTCGGCAGTAGAACATCATCTACACCAGTGCCCGTCCCTGGAACTGCCTTGGATGCCTCTCACAGGAGCCACATCACCAACCATCTTCACATAATCTTTGTACTCACTCTCCGTTAATGAATCCATTTTACTTAATAATTTATTGTTTTTTTGGAAATTTTGAAACAGAATTACTCCCCTGCCCTTGTGAGGTAGTGAATGCCATTTCTGAAATTCTATTTCATACAGTTTTTCTCTAATATATTTTGAATTTATTTTTCTAGGCAGTCTTCGTTTTCAATTTTAAGTTTTTTAAGGCATTCCCTTATTTTTTCATCGAAACTTTTAAATTTATTGATGTATGGATCATTTATCTTTTCTAAAACAAATTATAGTTTATTAAAGTCTGATTGAAAGAGCAATATTAGATATTACTGTGGGGCCTATAAAGTAAACAGAATTTATATACGATTTGTTTTATACAAAAAAGTGTCATTTGCTGTATACTTATATTTAAACTGATTCTTATAAACCCCTTGAGATTTTTAATGTACCCTCTCTTTTTGTTTGTGAATTTATTAATATTTTAAGTAGATAATGAGTTAATAATCTCACTCTTAATCAAATAATACTATAAACATCTAAATTATTAAGTTAAACATAGATTGCAATTTGTTGAAGAAAAACCAAAATTTATAGGCCTTAAATCCAAGGCTAGATCTCTGGATGCAGTTAGTTGATCTACCCCACAGTAGATATACCCCGGGGCTATAGATGCTCACGTAATATATCTGCTGTGATTTTGATCTGTACTGTATAAGTTTTATAGTAGAAGTTAAATAGTTTACCACTAGAGCAGCTCCTATGGGACCACAGGTGCTGCCATCTGTAAAGTCTTTAAAGAACTATTTCCAAGCAGCATTTAGTTGCATTACTGTTTTTCATATAATCTGAAATACCCCCGTCGCAGCAAACCTGCGTACTCAGCGAATTTCCAATGCATAATATATGTCTTAATACCATATAAAGCCGCATACCAAGTTTCATAAAAATATATTCATATATAAGCGATATATACAATTTTAATTATTCTCCATAAGAATAGCATTGGTGATGAGTACATAGGTTTGCTGAAACAAGGAACACAAACAATTGGTTTCAATGCAAATATAAATATAATTTAACTAGGTGAAGCCACATACCAAGTTTAATCAATATTCAATCATAAGTAAGCACTATATAACATTTTAATTATTCTCCATAAGAATAACATGGGAGATGAGTAAGCAGGTTTGCTGCAACAAGGAACTAAAAAAATTGGTTTTGATGCAAATATCAATATAACTCAACAAGGTGAAGCCACATACCAAGTTGTATTAATTTATGTTCATAATTAAGGGTATCATTACATTTTACTTATTCTCCATAAGAATAACATGGGGGCTGAGTACGCAGGTTCGCTGCTACGGGGATAATCAACAAAAAATCAATTTTTTGTGCAAAAATCAATATACCAGTACTACGTGATCCCACGTGCCAAGTTTCATCAATATACATTCATTAATAATGGAGATATCAAATTTTATTTATTCTCCATAAGGATAACATTGGACAACGTACTGTGTTTAGCACTTTGAATATCTCTGCAACGGTTGGACGTAGAATCACAATTTAAACACCAAAATGATTGTTTTGTGGAGCTGAGTTGATTGGTAAAAGCAAATGTGAAGTTTACATTAAAATTAACTTAGGAAAAGCCAAAAACCTTTTTCCCATAAGATTAACATAGGAGATTTTATGAGCAGGTTTTTTTGGATTTTCTCCGCAACCACTTAACCTAGCATAATAATTCAAAATACCATATTATTTGTTTTTTTAAGCTCTATAACATGGTCTAAACAAAAATTAAGTGTTTTAAAAATTTTAGGGTAAAAAATGCAAAAAACTGATTTTTGGAAAATTTAAAACCCCCATAAACCCCCCTTTCCCATGGCCCGATTTTTCTGGTTTTCGAACGTAAAGTCATAAATGTCACTTTACACATTTGAGCCAAATTTCATCGAAATCGGACGTTTTTTACTCAAGTTATCGCATTCACGGACACATATATAGATATATATATACATATATATAAATTTGAACGAATAGTGTTTTGGTCATCTGGGGACCTAAAAAAAAAAAAATTGTCATGGTCTCGGGCTTAAATCTTACCATGAGACCTACGGTAATAGCTTCTTCCCTATAGGGGAAATTCGCTAAAACAGCAACTTTTGTGATTTTTAATGGCCTTATTTGCAAATTAAGAATGATTTACTTATTGGTTAACATGTTAGCGCCATTTCACCCCGATTGGGGTGACACAAGTTGGCTCGTTCATGAGCACTGTCACCCCGATCAGAGTGGCAGTCATAATTTTATGCCGCTATTTGACTGTCTTTGACGTAGGGGCAATCAAACATTGTACTTCAGAAAAATACAAATTCCAAACTAACTAGATATCGATGTTTGAAGACACTGTGGTTTTTATAAAAAGTTCCAATTTACACCACAAAGTATTGAAATTTTGTCACCCCGATTGGGATGACACTAATTCTTTTCACCAACTTTACATAACATATTTTGTAATACCGTCATAAGGTGTAAAATTAATTCAGTTTACCTTAATTAGCATTTTTGGTACTTTGGTATTATACGGATGCCACTATTTTTGGAGGTTAAATTTTTACCGGATACAAAGGATAACTACATAATTCGAAAAAACGTACTTTTATTGACTTACTGTACAAATTTTACATCATTCTGATGAGCGGTCTTTGTGTTGTGCCTCCCAAAAGATAGCGATGTCCGCTAGGATCGTGTTGAATGCGTCGCCGCCGCTAGCAGCCACACCCGATCGCCACATGTACTCCGCCAAATATACAGTGCGCTGCGGCAGTTATGTTAGGATGGGTTACCATAAAAATACGTACGGTTTCCTCTTCATTTCGAGGTAAATCCCACACCAGAAGAACGTCACTCATTATGAAAACAAATGTAACGTAGTGACGGCAATAAATCACTCATGACACTGACCCAGATACAGGCGGTGACAGGTGATGCGCGCGCTCCGGTCAATGACCTGACCTTGGCCTATTTGGAGGGGGTTTGGCGGCCTGAAGTATGACTCATCAGGTATCGTTCGATTCGTAACAAAACAAGGAAAGTTCTACAATCATTTTTATGATAACCCATCCTTACATAATTGCCGCAGCGCGCTGTATAAGGGTGGCATCCGTATAATACCAAAGTACCGCATTTTCATTATATATGATTTTGTAATATATGATTGAAATTATTTCTAAATCATAAAGACAATTATTTTAATCTTAATAATAAAAAAATCAGGTATGAGAATAAAAAGACGATGTTTTAGCCAGGCGGGCCTAAGATCGGAGTTAATAAAAAGATAACTGTACTTACCTCACTCCTCAAACACTGCATGATAAAGTTTTAATTATTGTTAGTTCTTTTTATTTTCTATTTTGAAGCAGTTTCCAATGATTTGACGGTGTAGTCAGCTCAGATCTGCCATTCGCAAATGATTTGACGGTGTAGTCAGCTCAGATCTGCCATTCGCAAATGATTTGACGGTGTAGTCAGCTCAGATCTGCCATTCGCAAATGCACATAATGAACTAGAGTGGTACGATTATTGCTTCTTGAATTGTAACTCTTGCTCACCACGGAAAACTGTGGTAGCTAAGTGGATATGATGTCGGGTTCACGATCATGCAGGTTCATCTGAATCTTCTCGTTTACTTTTTCAGTTCTGAAAATAATTTGTAAATGGTACTTTGATTAGTTTTTTACACAAATTATTGTCTTACTCGTACATTGTTCTGTGGAGTTTGGTTTAGTTAGGTTCTTAGTTCAAAGAAACCCAGTTATTTTGTTTATGTTGTATAAGGACCAGCCAATAACGTGTAGCACTGAGCTTTAGAAGATAGAACTTATCTAATTCTTAATGTGCATGTGCGAAAAAGGAGCTGAGCTGTCTATACCGTCAAGTGTAACATATGAAGATCAGTTAAAAACTTAATTACCAAAACTGTTTCCTAGGTTTTTTCAAATATGTAAAAAATTGTACGGTAACCACAGAAGTCTCTAGATAATAGTTGATTATTATTCAAGAAACCAAAATATTACGAACTTCTATAAAATTGGACCGCTTTTTGAAAGAAGCAATCAACTGTAACAACAGTCCTACAATTAGAGACATTGCATGTTGAAACAGAGTTTCAGTTAGGTAGGAAGATAGATAATACACCAGTATCAAACATAAATCTTCTTCTATTCTGAGAATAACCCTTGACACTACTGCCCCACTATATTGAGAGGTATATTTACTATTTCATGTCCAATACTTGAATGATAGAGCTGAAATTAGGTAGGAATGATAGGCACGTACAATGTACATGGGAATCAATCATAGACTCTCTCCCGTACTGGAAATCTTTTGGGGCTAATCAAAGTTTTTGTTTTATCCTATACTCTAATATGAGTAAGGTTTGCTTGCTTGCGACACTGATCTCAAAAACGGCTCCAACGATTTCCTTCACATGTTGGAAATAACTAATTTCTGGGATAAAAATAAGTTCTAGACAGGCCTCATCCCCAGGAAAAATCAAATAATGTAAAAAAACTAAAATGAAAAGTTAAAAAAATTAACATTGGGCTTATGGAGTTTCAAATCAAAACAAAAGAATTGTAACAGCTGTTCATAATCAACCAGGGAACTGTCAAAGTAGTACTCATGTTGTATATGATGATTATTAATATGTGGTTTCCTGAGAGCAGAGATTAAAAGATTTGAGTTAATATTACATATATAGAATAGTAAAATAAATAACAACTGGAGGAACCTTAAAAATGTAGAAAAGAGGCAAATGAGTTATACCAATCTGATTATCAGTAGGGGGAGTGGTGAAATATTACTCCGAGTCATCTAAACAAACTGACTGGCCTTCCCCCGAGCAAAGCTCAGCCCCCCAGGTACTCAGTGTTTAAACTTAGAGTAATGATTTTATTTCAGTTTCCATGGTAACCAATATTTAAACAGGATTTAACGGAAATCAGTTTGAATCAATGAGTAACAATGGGAATCAAACCCCTTCAAAACTTACAAAGCCGCGGGTACCAGCTAGTAGCATGTGTAATCAATGCTAGTAACAACAATTGGTCTATTTTAAAATAAATTATCTGTTGACTAATAACCCTTATAAAATAATTAAAGCTGTGGTAAAATACATAAATATAAATTAGTAAAGTTGGGTAAAGCCACTTTAATTT
Source organism: Allygus modestus (assembly GCA_963675035.1). NCBI lineage: Eukaryota > Metazoa > Arthropoda > Insecta > Hemiptera > Cicadellidae > Allygus > Allygus modestus. Next base: position 30,333,398 of record OY776117.1, read on the forward strand.
CCCTAATCAAGTGTAACATTATAGCTTATCACCACGCTGGGCTTGTGAGGTCAGGGCTATAGATAGTAGATAGTCCTGATGGTGTGAGGTACCTCAGCAGCATCACTGATCCTTATCTCCGCTGACATCACACATTCTCAGCTCCTGAAATACTTACAAACTGCTTACTGTTCAATAGCCCTGATAAGAGTGCTGATGGCTCACTGTCATGTAGTTTGGGAATTTTCATTTAAATTTATGTTACACGATAGGGCAGCTGCGTATAAAAAGTTATATTTTATATAAACCTGAAACCTTGCACTGGTTTCAATGTATATATCTCAATTAAAAATGGCCCAAATGATAAAAAAATAGTATCTGAAACTATTAATTATTATTCTTAAAAAACTAGATTGTTCAGACTTTAAATGTTGTAGTATTTGGTAAACACAGTATGCTGTTTTTGTTCATTTATTTGATTTTGGTTCTTGAAAGGACATCTTGTCTAGAGAGAGGAAATCACACCCCCACTCCACCATAACCGAACGTTTACGAATATTGACGATGACACCCGATCGAATACCCCACGATATTACATTTAGCGTTTTCAAAGTTCTAAATACCCCCGTCGCAGCAAACCTGCGTACTCAACGAATTTCCAATGCATATATATGTGACTCACTACTACATAGAGCTATTTACCAACTTTCACAAAAATACATCCATAAATAAGTGATATATATAGCATTTTATTTATTCTCCATAAGAATAACATTAGGGTTGAGGACGCAGGTTTGCTGCAACGAGGAAGATAATTAAGTAATGTGTTTTTTTGCAATTATCAATACAACTGAACCAGGTGAAGCTAGATACCAAGTTCTCTTCATGTAGGTTCATAATTAAGGGAGATATACAACTTTACTTATTCTCCATATGAATAACATGGGGGCCGAGTATGCAGGTTTGCTGCTACAGGGACTATCAACAAAAAACTTGTTTTTTGTACTAATATCAATATACCACAACTAGTTGAAGCCGCATACCAAGTTTATCAATATACATTCATAAACAATCGAGATATAGAATTTTATTTATTCTCCATTGGACAACGTACTGTGTTTAGCACTTTGAATATCTCTGCAACAGTTGGACGTAGAACAACGATTAAAACACCAAAATGTTTGTTTTGTTGAGCTAAACACATTAATAAACAGAAATGTGAAGTTTTTAGTAAAACTATCTGAGAAAAATCTAAAAACCTTTTTCCCATAAGATTGACATGGGACACGTTTTTTGGATTTTCTCCGCAACCACTTAACCTAGGTTAATGATTCAAAATACTAAATTATTTGTTTTTTAAGCTCTATAAAATGGCTATAACCAAAATTGAGTGTTAACATTTTGGGGTCAAATTTGCAAAAAACCAATTTTTGGAAAATTGTAAACCCCCATAAAACCCCCTTCCCATAGTGCGATCGATCTGGTTTTCGAACTTAAAGTCATAAATGCTACTCTCCACATTTGTGCCAAATTTCATCAAAATCGGGTGTGTTTTTCAAAAGTTATCGCGGTAACGGACACACACATATATATATATATATATATATATCTATATCTATATATATATATATATATATACATGTACATATATAAATTTGAACGAATAGTGTTTTTGGTATCTGGGGACCTCAAAACGAAAAGTTATCATGGTCTCGGGCTTAAGTCTTACCATGCCACCTACGGTAATAGCTTCTTCCCTATAGGGGAAATTCGCTAAAAGTAATTTTGCAACACAATGTAAGCCATACTCCAAAAAAATTTAAAATAAATAAACTAACGTACTACTGTACTCTTTTGGTTCAAACAATTGAAACATTACAACAATTTTTCGTCTTCAAAAAGGTAACTATAATGTGCAGTTTCGAACTGGGAACCTTCATCGTACCAAACTCTCACCTTAACCACTGAGCCATTTTACCATGTATTTTGTTATCAGATTTGCTACAAATGAAGCGATAGCACTGACCCTAAACCAACGGATGTTTTTATGATGTGAATAGTCGAGATTGGGGGGTGCAAATTCCTATCTGTAGAGTCTTTTTGTTCAGAGGACTTACACTCAACTTCTCTTCTATAGGAGTTGGCAAAGGTTAAAAACAGTGAAATTTTAATCCTTTTGTCAAATCCTAGAAAATAAAAGTTTACTTTCAAGTCCTCTGAACAAGAAGTCCTTTCATGAATTAAAATCAATTATCATGATCTTGATCTAATTAATCCGGATAAACCTCAAGATCCGGTTTGTTCTCAGATCCGGATTATTCCGGGTATCGAGTCTACAATTAAAATTCCAGAAACCAGCTTGAAAGCTAGCTTACGTGTACTACTAACGGTGCCAGTTTGTCAGTCTGAGCACGTTATGTCGAGTATCAGAGAAACTTGATTTATAAAACCCTCCCCAGGGTGGAATTATCCTCCCTTGATTAACTTATATTATAGTTGGAAGGAATTTGTATACTGTACATGAAAATGGGACAATGTTAATTTAGAATATGTAGTTTCAATAAATCGCATATGTCTTTTATCATCCTAATAAGATCCAGGGAGCAAGAAGACTATCCAGTATCCAGCTGTGAAGACGTGAGAGGACCGAGCAAGATCACCACGAGCCTATATACATAAATTTATAATTTCTTCTGTGTAGTTTTTTAGTGAATTTCCTATGGAAAGTGAACTATTAGCATGACCCGCACGGTGAAACTTTTGCCCGGGACCACCATAGAAGTTCCTAACATGACCCCCTGAACACGCATTGGGGTGTCGTTCAAAATTTTATATATATTTTATATTTTTTTGCACTCTAGCGGTCACATTTTTTGTCTGATTTACTTCAAATTTGGTAGGGGCGTTCCTTTCTATAATCAGTTGGACAAGTTCATGGGGTAAAATAATCGGAAAACTCTAAACCCTTTTTTGGGGATTATTCTTTCAAATTTCGAGTTTTTGGGCCCAAAAAGGGTCACAAAAGCCCCGGACGTACAATTAATGCACGTATTAAGATGGGAATTAGTGTGGAGCAAAAGTTTTAAGCCCTTTCTCGTCATTCTAGCATAAATATTTACCGAGTTATTAAAGAAAATGTATATCTACTAAACATAGTACGTTGTCTTATGGGGTTTTTATATTAGAAAAGCATGTTATTCATTATTTGGTGTATTTGTTTCATCCCCAGCAACCTCGCGCCTACTTTGAAGCCTGACTGGACCTACTCCTCACCTTATAATGCGCAAAATTGTATTCCTAACATTGCAGGTGAATTAAACCAGGAGCATCAGAACAGCCAAAAAATCAATGTTGTCAGATTTCAATAAAATTGGCATAATTGTATGTTTTTATATTGGGTTTGAGTTTTAAAAGTTTTTTATGTGGAAATTCACTTCCCTCAAGTCAGCGTGCTGCGTGCGAACTCGTTTTATATTCCAATAAAGTCTTTATAGTTACTTTTCGTGTAATAATATGCTACTTCAGTAACTTTGTAGAGTTTTAGTCTATTACAAGACGCCATACATGGTCTATTGTATACATTTCATAACAGATAGCCAAATAAGCGATACAAATTTCCTCTCCATTAAGAGGGGGCACCAGTAAATCCAGGTAGATTTCTAAACCCATTAGAACAATGTTATCTTTCAAGTGCCATCCAGCCTAAATGGGTAGACGGATATTGTTGATTTATGGCTTGTTTTAAAGAGGAAAAAATAACAAAGCGATTTCACTGAGCAAAGTTTCAAATTTATTTTTTATTTATTGATAATTTCGGCTCAAAATACTAAAAATTAAATATTTTGTATGGAATTTTAAAATTTAAATAGAAAATGTGTTCACTGAAATCGCTAGATAATTACCAATACAACATATCCACAAATAACCACTGGACGGAACTTGAAAGTTAACATTGGCCTTATGGGGGAAGCAGAAACGCCGAAAATCTCGTGACTGGAGCCCCCTCCTAATTGAATGGCTTCACAACCAAGCAAAAAGAATTTTCTTCACAAGAACAGCAAAATAAATGTTTAAAGTGAATTCATTCTCCTTACTGAGCTTACATGTACTATATTTAAATTTGGAATTCACCTGTTGTTATTTTTAATCATCTGTAATAATATTTACTTTTGTTTAGCAATGCATTCATCTGTAATAATATTTACTTTTGTTTAGCAATGCATTATTCTTGAAATATGTACAAGTTTTAAGTTGATTAAAACTATGTTTTATCCTCTGATTCTCTAATCTGTTTAATTACGAATAGTACATTACATATTGCTATAAACTCGTATTTTGAAGAGATTTTAAAAAAGGGGGAAATATGTGTAAGTGTTCTTATACTTTTTATTCAATAAATAAAATATACATTTTGTGCTTAAATTTTATTTGGCATGTTTCTACTTCATGAATTACTTTAAATACAGACATTTTTATACAAAATATGTTAATAGTAAATTGTACAGTAAGGGGACAATCAATTTTTCGGATCTCTATTATAACAAATATTATGGTAGTGAAAAAGCTGTACATCCTATAACCACCTTAGGCGTAATTCGGGGAGGCAAGGGGGGGCAGTTGCCCTCCCCCAATAATTTGGAAAAAATATTATTGTAATATATGAAAAGTCACAATAACCACCATCAACCATGTTTGCCCCTCCAATACAGAAATTACGCTTATGATAATGACATCCAGTTTAACAACTTTAAGGGTAGTGTGACATTAGAAGCTGGGTTTACATGCATCTGGTCTGGAAGTCAAGTTGAAACCTGCTAGTATACTCTCATGTTATCGCTGTATTGGCATCAATCAATCAAAACATATTTATTTATGTTATCAAAATAAGTCTAATGCCACAGAAATGCTATTACTCTAATGTCGGCATGCTGGAATTACTAATCATTGTAGAGCTGAATTACTTATCATTGTCTGTTTGATAGCTGTTTTAAATAAATGAATGCAGGCCTGTCTCTTTTATTGCACTTTTTTATAACATTATATACATTTTTAAAGAATACAGATTTGATTTGATAGATTAGTTGATGATTAAAAACATAAGATAATATCAGAATAAAATCACTTAATAGTTGATTTAGGGAAGGTTTGAGTGGCAATAAAATAATCAGTTAAAGTTAATAAAGTCAGTTACGATTACCTCTACACTTTCAGCACCTGTTTCCCTCAACTTTTAACTAGTTAGTCTCAGATGAAAATCATGTCACCTTTTGCCACATATGACTCATTAACCTGCCATCACTTGATACTCAAGGTGTGTTAAAAAACCTTTCAGGACTTTGGGATATGATTTCTCATACAAAAAGAAAGGAATAAGTACATTTGAAGGTATGTCCTAAAACACTTAGTTTTCCATCTATCTGTCTGCATGTGTTTTCTACTTAGTACGGTATATCTCTTAAGATAAAAACGTCAAACTTAATGCAAGTTTTACATCTAACAAGACCCATCTTGGCATAGAATATCAAGTTTCTACTTTGTACCATCTAAAAATGGCGGCCATTTTTGTTTTTCAAAGCTAAATATCTTAAAAACCGTAATATTTAGGAAATACCCCCGTAGCAGCAAACCTGCGTACTCAGCAAATTTCCAATGCATGCACTGTATATGTTTCTCACTACCACATAAAGTCACTCACCAAGTTTTATAAAAATACACGAATATGTGATGTATATAGCATTTTGTTTATTCTCTATAAGAATAACATTGAAAGCTGAGTACGCAGGTTTACTGCAACAAGGAACACAAAATATGTGTTTTTATGCAATTATCAATACAACTTAACCAGTCGAAGCTGCATACCAAGTTTTATTCATTTATGTTCATAATTAAGGGAGACATAACATTTTACTTATTCTCCATAATGGGGGCTAAGTATGCAGGTTTGCTACTGTGGGGAAAATCGGCAAACAATTTTTTGGTGCAAATATCAATAGACCAGTACCAGGTGAAGCCACATGCCAAGTTTCATCAACATACATTCATAAATAATCGAGATATCAAATTTTAATTATTCTCCATAAGGATAACATTGGACAACGTACTGTGTTAAGCACTTTGAATATCTCTGCAATGGTTGGACATAGAATCACAATTTAAACACCAAAATGATTGTTTTGTAGAGCTGATTGGTAAAAGTAAATGTGAGGTTTGCATTAAAATGAATTAAGGAAAAGCTAAAAACCTTTTTCCCATAAGATTAACATGGGAGATTTTATGAACAAGTTTTTTGGTTTTTCTCTGCAACCACTTAACCTAGGTTAATGATTCAAAATACTATATTATTTGGTTTTTAAGCTCTATAAAATGGTCGAAACCAAAATTAAGTTTTAACAAAATCTGAGGGTGAAAAAAGCAAAAAAAACTGATTTAAAAAAAATTGTAAACCCCATAAACCCCCCTTCCCATGGTCCGATTTTTCTGGTTTTCGAACTTAAAGTCATGAATGTCACTTTACACATTATTTGAACCAAATTTAATTGAAATCAGGTGTTTTTTACTCAAGGTATCGTGTTTACGGACGCATATATAGATACATGGATATATATATTTGAACGAATAGTGTTTTTGCATCTGGGGACCTCAAAACAAAAATTTATCATGGTCTCGGGCTTAACTCTTACTATGCCACCTACGGTAATAGCTTCTTCCCTATAGGGGAAATTCGCTAAAATCGGTAAGAATCATAAAAGTTGCGCCATTTTATCTTAAAAACATTTAAATGAAGATATTAAATGTATAATTATAAATAACTGAAGTATTGTGATTTTTATAAGTTAAAACACAATTTTTCAGTCTAGAAATGGCAAAAAGCATGTTTTACTTATAAAAATCACAACTACTCAGTTGTTTATAATTATATAGATACTATTTTCATATCATTATTTTTATGAAAAAATGACGCAACTTTTATAATCCCTGAATTCTTTTCCTAAATATTACGGTTTTTAAGATATTTAGCTTAGAAAAACAAAAATGGCCACTATTTTGAAATGGTACAAATTAGAAACTTGATATTCCATACCAAGATGGGTCTTATTAGATGTAAAACATGAACCAAGTTTGAAGTTGATATGTTCAGAGGTTCCTAAGATATACCGTATTAAGTAGAAAACACATGCAGACAGACAGACGGAAAACTAAGCGTTTTAGGACATACCTTCATATGTACTTTTTTCTTCAATTTGTATGAGGAATCATGTCCCAAAGTCCTGAAAGGTTTTTCCTCAACACCCTGTATAAAGTTGTAACCTATAATAACATTAGTATTATTTTTAGTTGAACATTTGACTTCTTATTGGAGAATAGACTTTTTAATTTTATGTTTAGAAGCATTTGATACTGTGTCACATGAGAAATTGCTTGATGTTCTTCATGGTTTAAACATAAATAATAAAGAGCTTAAATGGTTCAGTTCTTATTTAAAAGACCGACAACAATGTATCCAAATTCAATATAATCTTAGCTATCCAAATTGTAAATACACATACACTCAAAATGTTTGCTCCAATTACAAAACAGTTAGAAATGGTGTCTCCCAGGGATCTATTTTGGGCCCCCTTTTATTTCTTTGCTACATGAGGGGGCTTCCAAGAGCTATCCATGGAGGAGGCTCGATGTATCTCTATGCTAATGGCACTAATATCACAGTTAAGGGTAATTTGCAAGAAGAAGTTGAACTAAAATCTTTTCTAAATCTTCTGTCAGTTAATGAATGAATTCTCAAATAGCAAAAATATCCTAATCAATTCTAATAATTCAAACTTTTTATAATTTTCCACAAAACAAACAAGATTAAAATTACAACCAAACGTTTATATTGATGGTTCAAACTTAAACCAAGTAGAGCACACCAGATTACTTTGATTGATATTGGACCAACACTTGAACTGCATAAGCATGTTCAACATGTAGTAGGTAAAGTGGCAATTGGTCTGTATGCCTTGCGACAAATGTCAAGGGTGTGCAATATTCAGACCTTAAAAACCATTTATTTTGCTTTGATAAATTCACACATGTCTTATGGTATAGCTATATATGGCGGAACCACTAAAAAAAACTTAGAACTTCTTGGTCAACAAAAAAAACACTCCGAATTATTTTTAACATTAAAAATCAACAATCAGTAAAGCCGTATTTTTCTAAATTAGGTGTTATGACTGTCTATGATACTGTCTATGTTTGGTGCGTCTATGACCTGTACATATTTGACACATATATACAGATAATTTATTTCAAAATTAACATCTTTTCACCAATGTGAATTGCCTCAAGACAAAGAATACTTGTACAAATATTTTGGTATTTAAATTTGGTTGTATAGATGATTTTTTAATATACTAATTGAGTATTTTACTGCAGTCTGAGCAACTAATGTCAAAATTTTGTTATCTAATTTAAATCTTCTCCACATTTCCTGAACAAAACTTGGAATTGTTCCTCTTGCACCAATTAAAATACCAATTAATGACCTCAAAGTTTCTTATGTTGTACTTTTCATTGAAATATTTAAATGTTTGTTCATAAATTTTCTTTTTTTGTTGGTGTACTTCTAAGATTTGATCAAGATTTGTTTCAAATCGTATAGTGGGATCAATAATAAAACATTTATCAACTTTTCTGTCAATGACAATAATATCACATCTTCTGATAGATCCATTTTCTTCTAAACCGGTGACTTCTTCATATACTTCATACTTTACTTCTTATCTGAATTGGTCAGCTATAATTGTTCTTATCTGATGTCTGGTATTCCTTATCTGACTACTACATGGGCACTGACCAAGGACATGGGCTAAGGATTCAATAATAATAATAATAATAATAATAATATAATAATATTACATGTGAAAAAATTTAACCTTCAAACCAAAAATACAAATTTTTACAATTATAACTTAAGAAATAACAGGCAGGCAGAAAAACAAAGTTTTTTTAAGAGGAAAACTAGTTTTATTGGTACTAAGTTTTTATTCAGTTTGTCTAAAAATATAACAAAAATTAAAATAACTTTAATGTTTAAAAAAACTCTGAAGGAATATCTGCTCACTGTATCCCTTTATTCTCTTGTGGAATTTTGGAATCTAAGACATGCAACATAAATTATGTTTGTAAACTTTGACTAAAAGTTATTTAACATTAATTTTTATATCATTATGAAAGTAAAATTATTTTGTGATAAGGCCCTTATGTATATATTCTAGACACTATTCAATATACTGTAAATAGTGATCGATGAATAAAGAGGATTTGGATTGAATTGAATAGATTATTGTATGTTTGTCAAAACAACTATTTTAGCATTAAAATATATGTGTGTGTTTCATTTTCCTTCTTTAATATTTAGGAGTGAGAAGGAAAATTTAACTTAATGTTCCTATTCAAAGGAACAAAATTGTTTGAATCATTAGGTTTATTTTCATTTTCATTTCACAGTAAAATTTTAGTTATCTTCCTTAAGTTAAGAACAATTATATGGAAATAAGATTAACATCCCCAAAAAGGTTGGTTATTTTTAAAACTACAAAAAGGCTCTATAATTTTTAGGATAGTAACTTAATGTAGTTTCAATAGCACATAAACAATTTTGACTGAGCGTTGTAGTTACGATTGTCACAGAAATTTGGGAAACATGGTCTAACTAGCCAAAACCATAATTCGGCCATGGTCTGTGGCCAGTTAAGATGGAGGCTAATGTATATCCCCTGTTTAAGTGCTTGTCTTGGCTATGGTATTTTACACAGGCTACTAATTACACCTACACCTATTTTTATTTATCAGGCCACTATGCAAAAAATGCTAACTTTGCTTGAAACAATCCAATGTTTCTTCAGATTCAATTTGGAAATTGAAATGTCACATTGAAGGGTCCCGCTGCGGAGTTTGTAGTTATGCTCGTCACCGTGCATCCACATTGCAATCCCCGGCAGAGAGGCCTCGCCTCAAGTTAGCCCCGCTAGCGGTAGTAAGGCGGCCCTGGGTAGTGGTGGGGGCCGTAGCTGTTTGCGGGCTGCACCACATAGTAGCCCCATGGAGCGTACTTCTTGTGGCCTACTATCCTGGTAGGGCCGCGGAATACCTGATACCAAGAAAATTATAAGACTCATACATTTAATGGACTCGTTTAAAACCGTGTATCATCTCCTAAACCACCCCACCCAGAACCTTAAGCTGCCGAGAAATAGAGTAATTAAATTAAGAAAGTTTTATTTAACTTTTGATAAATTAGTATAATTTATCTGCTACATACTACATATATGACTGGCCACTCTAGTATAAAGTTAGTATACATTATAGTTTCTGCTGTACCTTAGAAAAAACACTGATTAGATCTTTTAAGAGCTCCAGTTCGCCAGGATAAGGGGAAATATTAATATAAACTTCAAAGTTTGAGTGATTAGATAAATAAAATCCCCTCCTACTATTATTGTGATCAGGTTATTATTATCATCATCAGATTGTCACACATTTTAGTAATGGCAAAGCGATAAAGGTATTAATTATTTTGATCGATACTACGGTAGCTAGTATTTCTTATCCATTGGTTCACTATGATTTAAGGAAATAAGTTTTAAATCATACCGAACCAATGAATAAGAAATACAATCCTGGAATATCAATCGAAATAATTAATACCTTATTCCTTGGCCATTACAAAAATGTGTGACAATCTGATGACGATAATACTGTAATATAATAACATAATAATTAACCTTTTGCAATCAACAGTCCCTGTGATTGAAGCTGCAATGTTTAAGAAGAAAATAATGGAATGAAAACTCAAAATTAAGCATAATTAAAGTTTCAGTGAGGTTGAATTGGTTCAATTTCACTAAAATGTTAATCATGCTTATGTTATGTTTCTATGGTTATTAGCATTGATATGGAAAACAACATTATTATAAAATGGTAATTGTTGATCCTGCTGTTATCTCTTTAGAGCAGCTGCTTAACAGTGTAAATATAAATTATTTATTGTTACATAACACTTCGTTATAGACCAATGCTACTACTGTAACATAATAATTATGTCTACAATTTCATAATTGAAATCGCAATAATTTAGAATTTAAATAAAAATAATTAATAAAATATAAATTTACACAATAAATCAGTCTAAAGCTAATAACGATAATATTTAAAGAGAGAAAACAGAAACTGTTACTGACCATGCATACATGGTTTGCCTTTAAGACACAGTGTACTAAATATATGTTTCTTTAGATTATACTTTTTTATTTTTTTTTTTATTTAGTTTTGTGAAAATAGTGGTTTTAGTTTTGACCATGTATGCATGGTCTTAGTTTCATTTATTTATTTGTCATTAAATTGTTCAATGATTTAGTTTTCCGTACAGATGATTATGGAGGATATATACTGAGTTTTTAAGGATATTTAAACTAATACTTTGTCTATTGATTTTGCAATTTTGAATTTTTTCCTGAAAGTGATATATGATTTTGTTAAGGATCCCCTGGCTCCAAATAAAAGTACAATCACACTTGAAATTTTGATATTGTATTTTTCTTTGAAATATGGAATTGTAGGTTCATAAATCAGCTTCTTTTCTTTGTCAACTTCTTGCTCTTGACTTAACGTATCCTCAAAACGTCTTGTAGGATCTATAATCCATCCTTCTTTCATTTTCTTATCAATTGCAATGATATCAATACATCTTGTACTCCCGGCGCTTGATATGCAACTTTTAGACCAGTTTTCTTTAGTTCACTGGCTAGGATTGTTCTTACATCGTTGTGTCGCAGGACTTTCCCATGTTTACAGGAACCCAACACGTGTGCAAGGATTTCGTACTCGTTGCAGTGCCTGCAACGGGTCGTGTTGGGTCCACGTCCGGGGACAGTCCTGACCGAGGCGACATTGCATATCGTCTTGAGAGCGTCACGCCATTCAGAGTGGAAGAGACCTTTTTTTTTTAGCCAAAAGATTGCTGATTTGACTTTGTTGAACAGAATAACTCCTTTGCCCTTATCAGGGTATTGAGCCCATTTCAAGAATTCCTTTCCTTGTAATATTGTCCTTATCTTTCCGCTGTTGATTTTACTAGTGGGTACTTTGAAGTCTGTATCAGGTAAATTTAAGGCTTTTAGACAATTTTCTTTTTCCTTCTCAAACAAATTTTGAATGTATTTACATTTTTCATTTTCAAGAATTATAGAATTATTGAATTTTTGTATGTAAGCTTCCCAATCAAGTTTGAATATATTTAGTCCTTTAACATTTTTATTAGAATATAAGAAACCATTAGGAACATCATTTGGTAATTGTATAATCTCTTTATCATACTTCTTATCAGTCTATCACCAGCTTTATTTATTAATTTTATGAATTTCATTGATAGTTAATTATATTTAAAATTGGAAAACTCTACAACTGAGTTTAAAACATTCCTCTTTAAAAAACTTTGTAATTTCTGTTAGTATATTACATATTCACAATAGTTTTTATTCTATTCGGTAAAGTGTAAATTTGTTTCAACTCATAAAAAATAGAGGATTTTGAAAAATATTTGTATTATTGATAGCATAAAAAGATTTGTAAATTGACATATGGAGGTTGAATAAGCAAAAATTATACATTTCAAACCATGAAGCCATGGTTCAGTGTCTTTAATATCAAGCTCAATGAGTTTAATTCATTTTTAGTAGATTGTTTAGTTATTCTGCATCTGCGTCAATCAACTTATGTATTGAACTGTGTTCTAAAATACCAATTAGTTACGAAACCCGCAGTTACAGAATACCGAGTGTGTTCGGTACCCACTCACGATCATTGTCTTTTGACTCTTTGTCCACGGATGTTTAAAATCAGTCCTTGAAAGTTTGGTAGTACAATGTACCCTTGCGTTAATGGATGTAAAATAAATAAGTTATTAACAAATAAATTACAACTTCAAATCACCTGCACTCTTACTCTTCCTGTGGTCTTCTTTCTGTACAGGTGATGCGGAGGAGTCCTCGAGTGTACAACTCCATAGCCAAACCCTTGGCTGGACCCTCTGGGGCTCTGCCCCTCGCCGTGGAGCTGACCGTAGCTGTCCAAGTACACCAGGGGGTTCAGATGCTCGGGTCTGGAAGTCCCTGGCTAAAAATGTTAGAGTGATTAATACCATGTTACTTGATAAAGAAACACGCATTATAGTTTGGTGAAGTATTAGAACAAGGTCTCAACAGAAAAAAAGTTTGATTGATAGTATTTTACACTAATGATCTTTAGTGAAAGTCAGTGTTAAAACTTTAGAAAATTTTACTGAAAATGTTCATCCACCTCGAACACAGATTTTTTAATTAAAAAACATTCTAACATACTTTGAAAAAAGTTTAAGTTAAACTATTGACAATTTGAGTGGTAATGCTTTCAAGATTCTGTGTCCAATGTAGTACGGTTGTTTCTCTAACAGTTTTGTGTGATGTGAGATAGCAAAGTGATTTTTCAGTAACAGATAGTGGGTTGTCATGCAACACAGCGTACAAAACAACTCCGAAAATGAATAGAACATGCAGTGTCATGATTTTCAAATTTCTGGAGGCCTCCTTACAATGAGAACCAGCCTTGCAAGGCCTGCACCTGAGTGTTACTACCCTCTTTTATAGATAAAAAACCCATTGACTGGATGTTTTGTCGTCCATTCCCCAGAGTATTACGAAGTAGCTTGTATGTGTGTCTCGATAAGACTGTGATAGACCAATTTGGAGAGACTTCTTTTCCCTCGGGTCTTGAGAAATTTCTCAAAACAAAGATTGAAGAAGAAATTGTTTAATGGATTTTTTTTCAATTTAGTGTTATTAGTGCAATCCAATCTGGCACCAAGTAAGTCCACCCCTTCAGTGTGGAAAAAGAATAAATTGAAAATATTTAATCTGTTTCTCATTTTAAGAGGTTTGCGGTAACTTTTGATCTTGTTTTAGCAAATTTCCCCTATAGGGAAGAAGCTATTACCGTAATCGGGATGGTATGACCTAGGCCCGGGACCATGATAACTTTTCGTTTTGAGGTCCACAGATTCCAAAAACACTATTCGTTCAAAACTGTATATATATGGGTGTCGTTCAAAACTGTGTGTGTCAGTGGGTGCGGTAACTCTCGTAAAAATGGTCCGATTTTGATGAAATTTGGTACAAACATGTAAAGCAAAATTTATGACTAAGTTTGAAAACCAGCCAGATCGCTCTATCCGAAGGGGTATTTTGGGGGGGTTTTTGAGTTCTTTACGTACAATATTTTAGTAAATCACATTTTACTTTTCACCATTGGATTCGGCTTAAAAAGTTGAACAATTTAGAGTTTTATCATTTCTCTACGTCAATTGGTTACAGAGATATTGAAAGTGCTAAACATAGTACGTTGTCCAATGTTATTCTTATGGAGAATAAGACAAATTGTATATCTTGCTTATTTATCAACTTATCCTGACAAAACTTGGTATATTGCTTTATATCGTTGTGGTCTATTGATATTTGCACAAAACACAATTTTTTCCCCGATAGTTCCCGTAGCAGCAAACCTGCGTACTCAGCTCCCATGTTATTTTTATGGAGAATAAGCAAAATGTTGTCTCCCTTAATTTTAACATAAATTAATACACCTTGGTATGTGGCTGCTTTACCTAGCTGAGTTATATTGATATTTGTATTAAAACCCATTTTTTGTGTTCCTTGTTTCAGCAAACCTGCAACTCAGCCGCCATGTTATTCTTATGGAGAAAAATTTAAGATGTGATAAATAGTTTATTTATGAATGTATATTGATGAAACTTGATATGTGGCTTTATATGACATTAAGATACATGTAAATACATTGGAAATTCGCTGAGTACGCAGATTTGCTGCTACGGGGTTTTGTTCCTTATGTTGTGTCTCATGCCCTCGCGTGGCTCATACCCAACAAAACAAGGAGTGATCAAAATGGCCTTGCAATACTTGGAGATTCGATGGGACTTTGACAGGAACTTACGACACGACCGCTGCTGCTGTCCGTTGCCTAAACACTACGCAAATGATTTTATCAACAACTATTTCACCAGTAAAAGATTCTAACCTAGTTATATAATACAAGACAAAAATAGTGGCAATAGGGGGGTTTTGGACAAAATGACCGAGAAAACCCATGGATTTACCACTACCTCTAACTGAAAACCAAGTCTAAAGGATCAGTTTTTGCAGCCACACCCGATCTCAGCTGTTTGTATTATACATATTACTTAAATTACATGCTACCATAGTAAAAAGTACCATAATCAACCATAATCAATCATAATATGTCCTTATTATAAGTAGTGTAAATCGGATATTTTCATGGAGGAGACGGTAGGTCGAGACCAAACCGAGGCCGACCCAACCACTACAACCTCCTATAACTTTGTCCATTTATGTATATCTCTAGTAGGTACATCTATTATTGTCATTTCAAAAAATATACATATAATGATGATAATTTTTTAAACCAACTTTCATGATTATGGAAACTTCTAGTTTGATATATAAAGTTTGATATTTAATTTTTAAACATCACATTAAACAAATATTTGTATTGATTAACTCCAAAACCTTTTAAAATTTCATAATGTTTTTCTTATTTTAGAGCTAAAAAAAGTAAAAAAATTGTTTTTATTTAAAGTGATTAGAATTTCAAAATTCTCAACAAAGGGTACCGTATATATAGTCCCAAATTCCCAACTTTCATTCCAACACAAGGTTGACAGATGCAGACTGTTCTACGTCCTGCTCCAACAAAAGTAATCTGATCAGACATATTACAGAACAGAACACAAAGTTGTTCCTAAAATTTGTAAAAAATGTCATCAAATATTTGATAATAACAATAATTTTAAAATGCATATGCTAGAGAACCACAATAGTTGTAAGGTGTGTAAGAGAGTTGTCATCGTAACAAACCCCGCCACTACTTCCGCTGTGACAAACAAAACCTTACAACGTTTTTAAGTTTGAGGACTCTCCATTCTTGTCATTTACCAATTAAATGAGTTCATCGTCTTTAGTAATTATATAATTCAAATCATACCTGGCCTATTGCTGTTGCTGGATTAGGGCAAATCTATCGAATCGGCAATACGGTTTTCATAGTTTAAAAATGAGTGAGTAATTTTGAGTTTGATACTTAGTTTGCAAGTAATATCCTTTTACAGATTAAAACTATTTGTGTTACTGTCAGTTGATTTGTCAGTTTAGCCGTAGGAATCAATTATTTTTAGAACAAAATTAAAACACTGCCCCGCTAGAACCCCCTTCGCGGCCCGGGACCCGGGCGCTCGCTCCGCGCGCCCTTAGGTAAAAATTAATGGCTCTGCGCAAAAGAAGATCGCACCACGTACAAGAATCGGCAATAAAAAATACGAAGTAACTACGTACACGTCCAATGTAAGGGCAAATTCACTTCGCTACCGCTTAGGTTAGGTTAGGTTATGTTACGTTACGTTACGTTAGGTTAGGTTAGGTTAGGTTACGCTACGTTAGAATAGGTTAGGAGGTTTTCTAGCTCTCAATTTGTTTTAAAAATCACAGGAAAAGTAACGTACGGTGCATAATTTGGAACGGACGTGAACAGTAACGGCTCACGTCGGACGTGTACGTAGCCTCTGCCTTCTAGATAGGCCAATGTGGTCTGGTTGCCATTTTTACCGATACTGTGTTTCTGTTGACGTTTGCAGCCGACATTTCGTGGTCAAGTCGTTATTTCCGGGTGATATCGTACATGTGTAGCGTCTTCGAATTTAATTGCGACTAATATAACCCGGGCCGGTCATCATTTAAATACGTTCAGTTATTTTTTAGGCAGAGCAAATAGCAACTGGACCATGTATTATTGGCCGAAAACAACGGACAAACCATGTTTTCGTTGTCAATACATAATCTATATTGATTGTACTGGCCAAAAATATGTATTGCTATACCTAAACATCAGGGCCGTCGCGTGGTTTGTTGGCGCCCGGGGCCAGATTTCGTCAGGCTCCCCCCCCCCAAACCAATTCATTTCCAATTCTACCCAACATTAAACCTATATGTAAGGATTCATACAAAAAAACACAAACATACAATGATCGACACGACAAAGAGCGACGCTACAGCGAGTGACACTATCAAATACATATATAAACAGATACGGTAAAACACACAACAAGCCAGGGCCGGATTTAGGAGCTGTAGGCCCCTAGGCTCAAACAGTGGTGCAGGCCCTTGTTGCCATCCAGGTCCAAGTTGGTGACCTTTTTATTGATTGTATAAGCAGGGCCGTACTCGGGTGGAGTGAAGGGGGGGACAACTGCCCTGGGGGCCGGGTCTGTCAGGGGGGCCCGGGCCCAAAAAGGGGGACCCAGTGTCTCATTTACGACCCTGTTGTCTAAAAAAAGTCACCAATTTGAATCCGGACGGCAACAAGGGCCCACACCACCAGGCCTGCCCAGGGGCCCGTGAAAGCTGAGTACAGCCCTGTGTATAAGGCTTTCTGTTGTGCGGCGGGCCCTAGGTTAGCACCTATGTAGCCTATGCTTAAATTCGGCCTTGCATCGAGCAACGCGCCTTGGAGGTGGTGGGACAAGTTCAAAGCCGCATCGTGTCTAGATGTTCGTTTGCAAAGTTGTGTTTCGCAAGTTAGTTTTGGCACTCAAACTAGCAAAAAAAAAGGTCACCAGCTTGCTGATCTGACCGGTAAGGGCCCGCACCACAGGTTGAAACTAGGGGCCTACAGCTCCTAAGTCCGGCCTGATTTGGACAGTAACACTTCACGCGGTAATTCACTTTCCATATTTATTTTTTGCTGCTGTGCTCCCGACAACATTTTTTTCCACTTTGGAACCTGTTACAATTCACGTAACTCATCAATACGAAATCACTGTGATAGACTGACAGTGGCAATTGGACGCGAGAGGTTGGAGGGGTGTGTGGGGTAAGTTGGTAGAGGATGTGAAGTCAGTGTCTCTACCAAAACTCAGCATCCTCAGATCGGGTGTAATAATAGAACCGCGCAACACGGCAAAGAGTGTGTGCATGGATAGGGGCTTTCAGACTATGTAATATCATAGAATAACTGGTAATATTGATGTATAATAGTACGAAAGTAAAGAGCTGGTGCCCACTACACATTAGAGTTCATTATTAGGCTATTAATAGTAATAGTATACATAGGGCTGGATTTTTAAGCATAGGCTACATGAGCGCGCGCCTAGGGGCCCCACAAAGGGAGCTTGCACCACACAAAACCACATACAAAAACCACTCATGTGAAAAAAAAACACCAACCTGGCTGGACAGCAGCAAGGGCCCGTGCCACTGGTTGAACCTAGGGGCCCAAATTAAACTGGGGGTCCTAAATCCGGCCCTGAGTATACGAGAAAATCCAGCTGATCAGTTTAGAGCAAATACTTATTTTGGAAAAACTTAGTATAAATAGCACATTTAAAGTTATTAGTGTCAGATATCTATTTGTTCAACAAAAAAATGCCACGTATTGTTCAAATTTCTCTTTGACCTAACTTAAAAAATATGTTTTTTGCAAATAACTTAATTTTACCCAATTATTGTGTTTTACTTTTGCCTGCCGCGGCGCCCCTCTTGCCGAGGCGCCCAGGGCAATCGCCCGGTCGCCCCGCCCACGCGACGGCCCTGCTAAACATGTTTAGACTGCCAAATCTGGAATGATATCCAAATCCCGTTACACTATTTGAAATTTCCAAAAATAAATTTCTGACAGCAAATATTCGCTCGAAAACTCTCGAAACTCGAGAATAATTGGCACTACTATTAAATACCTGCAATTATAAACAGATGGCAGATTGATCTAGCGTTAATTTTGAAGTGTTTTGTTTTGGTGAAATCAATTTTTTTACCGATAATGAAACTTAGTTCAGTTTTAACGCTCCGTAAATTGAACTTACGATAAAGAAAGTTTGGTGAAATCCGGCCTTAATATAAAGAAATGTATTTGGTAGAGAAGGTAGTTAGGAGGAGAGGTGAGTAATTTATTATGTGTCAAATGGTTGGGTTTTCCAAGTAGCCAGAACTCGTGGATGTATTAAAATCAACTTTGAAAATTGGTGTTTCCATATACACGAGCCTAGTGAAATATCGGACCATAAATATTATTTTTGAAAACTATTATTATTATTACATGCAATTAAAAGATTGGAAATGGTAATATTACACGTACACATGCTAGAAATATATATATATGAATGGGCAAAGTTAAAGGAGGTTGTAGTGGTTGGGTCGGCCTCGGTTTGGTCTCGGCCTACCGTCTCCTCCATAAAAATATCCGATTTACATTACTTATAATAAGGAAACATTATGATTGATTATGGTACTTTTGACTATGTAACAGGTAATTTAAGAATATATACAGAGTGTTCAGAAAAGGTGATCCAAAAGGGCAGGACGTCTTTGTACACATCAAAATAAGAAAAAAAGTTCATATGAACATATTGTCCTAAAACCTATAGTTTTCCGTTTATCTGTCTGTATGTGATATTTAGATCATTTAACATATCTTACGGACCTCTTAAAGTATCAAGTTCAAACTTGGTAGATGCATGATGACTAATAAGTCCTATTATGGTATGGATTATCAAATTTTTTCTTTGTACTATTTCAAAATGGCGACCTAGTTTTGTTTTCAAAGCATATGTTAAAACCCGTAATATTTATGAAACAACTGCACGGATCATAACAAATGTGTAATTTTGTTCTAAAAACAATAATATGAAAATATTAACTATTGGATTGTAAATAAGTGAGGAGTTGTAGTTTTTAAATGTTAAAACATGATTTTCTGCCATTTCTGGACTAAAAAATCACGTGTTAACTTATAAAAATTACAATTTCTCACTTATTTACAATCCTATAGTTAATATCTTCATATCATAGTTTTTAGGAAAGAATTAGACAACTTTTATGATCTTTACAGATTTTCCTAAATATTACGGCATTTAAGATATTGAGCTTTGAAAACAAAAAATGACCGCCATTTTGAAATGGTACAAAGTATAAATTTGATACTCCATACAAAAATAGGTCTTATTAGTCATCATGCATGTACCAAGGTTGAACTTGATATTGTTAGAGGTTCGTAAGATATATTAAATTATGTAAAAATCCCATACAGACAGGTAGACGGAAAAACTTTATATTTTAGGACACATGTGCATATGAACTTTTTTCTTATTTTGATGTAAACAATCACGTCCTGAAATTTTGGAACACTTTTTCTGAACACCCTGTATTATATAAAAGTATTAAAGTATAAAAGTATTACATAAAACAGCTAAGATCGAGTGTCAGTGATAAAAATGATCCTTCGGACTTGGTTTTCATGCAGTTTGCCGGAAAGTTTTTGGGTTTCTCGGTCATTTTTTCCAGATGTGGGTTTAGCTCCTAAAACCCCCCTATTGCCACTACTAACAAATTACAAACTGATTACTGTAAGTATTCATTTCATCGAATGTTTCATTGTTTTACTTTACCTCATCTTCGTGGTCGATGTCTTCGTCGTCCAAGGCTATAGCCACGTCATTGTCCCGCCCGAGGGCTGAAGGTGTTAGGGCCGTCTCTGGCTCAGTATCCACGAACTTCTTCGTTGTCACTTCATAACCCTTCACAAAGCTCTCTCTTTCTGGAGTGACAAAGTTCTCGTAGCTTCTTTTACTTTTTACATCTTCTGTAGAAAATCGACGATGATCATCGAGAATGGAGATTTTTCTCTCGGCGCCTTGAGTTTCCAATTCTAAATTGTCTGCTGATGAATCTTTGCTGAGAGGACTTCGTAGTTGACTTGGGACGTGTTTTTCTGATGGGTTTATGCTTTTAGGGTCGAAAAGGCTAAAACGGTTATGCCCGTTTTTGTGTGTTTCTTGATCAAATGTCAAATCTGATTCGTGGTCGTACTTGTGGTTTGGGTAGTATACGGACGATACTGAAGCGATGACGAACTGCATGGCGAAAATAACCTGGAAGTAAAAAGGCTGTGTAGTGAGAAGAGGAGTGTTGAATTGTCAAATTGTAATCTAGCTAATCTGCTTTGAAGTTGTGCATGAAGATATTCATACAAACTATTTAACAATGTTATAGTAATATTTGAAAAAGTAACAACTTCACCAGGTATAAAGACAAACAAAATTCACCATACAGTGGATAGTTCTACATTGCTTGGTTTTCTGCCTATGAACCTATCTGTTCGTACAAGATGATTATAAAAATCTTACTATCTCAGAAACGAATTTATAAAAGATAATGAAACTCGATACGAAAATGTATGTAGGTATAAGATAGGTGGCTTACACTCCATTAAAATTTAGGCTTCTTAAGCCATTACGTTTCCAAAAGGTGGTAATTATTTTTTCCATGTTAAATATCTAAACAAATAAAATATTCCCTAACAAATGTCAAGACACAAGACATTATTTGGAGAACTCAAAGGCGAATCCAACGATAACGATGTATATTTCATAAAAGCATGTCATGACAAAGGTCAACGGTCCCCACAATGGTGTGTAGTGAATTTGTCTGGTCTCTAGACAAATTAGTACGAACTTTCATGTTATATAGATCCATGCATTTTTTATGAACAAATGTCCAATTTTAGCGAATTTCCCCTATAGGGAAGAAGCTATTACCGTAGTCGGCATGGTAAGACCTAGGCCCGGGACCATGATAACTTTTCGTTTTGAGGTCCCCAGACCCCAAAAACACCATTCGTTCGAAACTGTATATATATATATATATATATATATATATATATATATATATATATATATATATATATATGTGTCCGTGAGCACGATAACTCTCGTAAAAATTATCCGATTTTGATGAAATTTGGTATAAATGTGTAAAGCAACATTTATGACTTTAAGTTCGAAAACCAGCCAGATCGCTCTATCCGAAGGGGTATTTTGGGGGGGTTTTGTACCCCAAAAATGGGTTTTTCGAATTTTTTACATATAATTTTTCAAATTTGATTTTTCCCCATTAGATTCAGCTTAAAAAAACACACAATTTGGTATTTTGATCATTTCTCTACGTCAATTGGTTACCGAGATATTGAAAGTACTAAACACAGTACGTTGTCTAATGTTATTCTTATGGAGAAAAATATAAATTTTATATCTCGCTTATTTATGAACCTATACTGACGAAACTTGGTATATGGCTTCATCTAGTTGTGGACAATTGATATTTGCTCAAAAAGACACTTTTTTATTCAAGGCTCCCGTAGCAGCACACCTGCGTACTCAGCCCCATGTTATTCTTATGGAGAATAAGTAACGTGTTATCTGCCTTCATTATGAAAATAAATTAATGAAATTTGGTATGTGGCTTTACCTACATGAGTTATATTGATATTTGTATAAAACCATATTTTTTGTGTTCCTTGCTTCAGCAAACCTGCATACTCAGCTGCCATGTTATTCTTATGGAGAATAATTAAAATGTCATAAATCGTTTATTTATGAATGTATATTGATGAAACTTGGTATGTGGCTTTATGTGGTATTAAGATACATACATATGCATTGGAAATTCGCTGAGTACGCAGGTTTGCTGCTACGGGGGTATTTATTACATTGCAATCTGTGAAGTAAATCGTAAGATTTAGTTGTTTAAAGATATCTTTGCTTTAGTGGTGGCTAAAAATGTATTACTAACGAATTTTGCGTGTTTTTTATGGGAAACATTTTATGTTTTTACCCATAAGCAATAAAAAAGTATAATTTTCATAATTATTTTACCGACTGCACCGGTAGAGGTTTCTAATGACGCATGAATTATGAAAATAAAATTGAAGATTATAGGCCTATGACGTTGGATTTGTTTTTGAATTTATTTTTAAATCGTCCAAACATTTTGTGTCTTTACATAATTCCATTAAATTTGTAGTTTTTAGATATTTACGTTGACAGTTTTCAACCGATACCATTTTATGATACATACATTAGGCAGTGAATGTTTTTTGTTTTGATGTACGGTATAACGTGGTGAAGTTCGGATCAGTAACTTATGATCGGCCTGTATACAAATATAAAAAGTACCGGTAAGCCTATCGGCTGGATGGAACAGCCACAATTACTGACTTTAAGTTTATTAAATTGTTTAATACTTAAGATAACCTAAGTAATACCGTAAATTTGAAATGTGTATTGAACGAAATCAGTTAAAACACGCAACTGAAATTTAAAATGGTAAGTAATTTTGATGTAAACAGATACTATTCTTTTGTTATCAGTAATAGTACGTCACGAAAAAGTTATACTTTTTGATTGGACAATTCAAATTAAAAACTAAAAACCAAATTATGGCCGAAAGCCACATTCTGTTGTCATAGTTGATGCCAAATAACTTTCCAGATAGGGAGACACTCGAAAGTCTGTGTAGGGCACTAAATGATGGACGTTGCAGATTGAAATATGTCCTTCGGTAAAATTGGGTTTGTTTAAAAGACCCTTTTGAAGGAAAACGTTATTGTATTTGGATTTAATACGAAAAAATAGTGTCTTTCATTTGAAGACGACTAATGTTTTGTCCAAATTTGCATATAAAAGATACAATTGCTAAAAAACGAAAAATTGTAAATATTCAAAAGTATATCATTTTATAGTAAATTTTATCCAGATCGACGATGTATCCTTGAAAAGCAATTTAGTTTGTTTTTGTATGTTGTTCCCCGACTTTATGCAAAAAATCCCCTCTCCAGTTGCTCATGCTCCCCTCCCACGCATCTTACCGTTCACATGGCTGACGACCTATACTTGGAAATTCATTATAATTTCAACATGTATTCAAAATGTACTGTATTAAAAAATACCCCCGTCGCAGCAAACCTGCGTACTCAGCGAATTTCCAATGCATAAATATGTGTCTCACTACTACATAAAGCTACTTACCAAGTTTCACAAAAATCCATTTATAAATAAATGATATATAGCATTTTATTTATTCTCCATAAGAATAACATTAGAGCTGAGTACGCAGGTTTGCTACAACAAGGAAGATAAAAAATGTGAATTTTTGCAATTATCAATATAACTCAACCAGGTGAAGCTACATACCAAGTTTTATTAATTTAGGTTCATAACTAAGGGAGATATAACACTTGACTTATTCTCCATATGAATAATATGGGGGCCGAGTATGCAGGTTTGCTGCAATGGGGATAATCAGCAAAAAATCCATTTAGTGTGCAAATATCAATATACCAGTACTACGCGAAGCCACATACCAAGTTTCATCAATATACATTCATAAATAATCAAGATATAAAATTTTATTTATTCTCCATAAGGATAACATTGGACAACGTACTGTGTTCAGCACTTTGAATATCTCTGCAACGGTTGGACGTAGAACTACACTTAAAACACCAAAATGATTATTTTGTAGAGCTGAACTGATTGGTATCAGTAAATGTCAAGTTTTCAGTAAAATTAGCTGAGGAAAATCCAAAAACCTTTTTCCCATAAGATTAACATGGACAATTTTATGGACGCGTTTTTTGTCTTTTCTCTAGAACCACTAAACCTAGGTTAATGATTCAAAATACTAAATTATTTGTTTTTTAAGCTCTATAAAATGGCTATAACAAAAATTGAATGTTTTTAAAATTTTAGGGGGAAAAATTCAAAAAACTGATTTTTAGAAAATTTAAAACCCCCATAAAACCCCCTTCCCATAGTCCGATCAATCTGGTTTTCGATGTTACTCTACACATTTGTGCCAAATTTCATCAAAATCGGGCGTTTCTTTCAAAAGTTATCGCGGTAATGGACATATATATATATATATATATATATATATATATATATATATATATATATATATATATATATATATATATAAATTTGAACGAATAGTGTTTTTGGCATCTGGGGACCTCAAAACAAAAAGTTATCATGGTCTCGGGCTTAAGTCTTACCATGCCACTACGGTAATAGCTTCTTCCCTATAGGGGAAATTCGCTCAAATCAGAAAATCCCTCAGGGTTTCGCCAAGTTGATATTTAAATTTTAAATGCTTAGTTAATGTAATGTGAAGGTTACTTATTCATTTTATTTTGAAAACGGGTTTATAAATTTACAGTAAAAGACCATCAGAGACTATGCAAATAAGTATAATTAAAACATTCAATTCCATTTTCTAGTTACACCATGACGAGAGTTCAAACTAAAGCTAAAAATCGAGAATTCAAACTAAAAATAGCAAGCACGAAAAGCTTCGAAGATTGCCGATAAAATTTCATAAAGATTTAGATGGGGAATTATTCTGAATTGTTTTCCTCCACGACCCATAAAATACAAATTAGGCTATAGATAAACTATTCGCATTTAACTTTTGGACATGGCTAAAATGTAAATTTTGGAATTTATTGTTTAGGGAAAATAAATATTAAACACCAAGTTTTGAAAAGTTTAAAACTCCCTCTCTTGATTAACGAACTCATCAAAATAGATTTTGACCTACACATTCATGTCAAATTTTAACGACATCGGAGCCCGTTAAAAAGTGATCTGGTTCATAAAGACACTCATACACATAATTGAAATGTAGTTGTTGGTCTTTGAGGACCTCATAACTAAAACATATGTTAGTCCCATTCTCTGGGGAGAAAAAGGGAAAACAAGTACCCCAAAACTAATTGGGTATTTTCCAAAACTATTTAATGTAGCTCGTTAAACGTATTATTACAAACAAACTAATCAATAAGTACAAGTTACAAACATAAGGTTACAAACACAAGTTTTAAGATTACTTACAATAATCCTAGGATATCCAGCCATGACAGTGAACAAACTGCGCCAAACTCTGACTGAAGACTGAAGACTCATGCGCTTCATCTGCGGAGAAACCCCACCAAAGTGCGCCACTTGGATGAGACAAACGCAGCGACCCCTTGTACCGATGGCCCAGTTGGTGACAATTCAAATTTGCAGATTCACAAAAACATATGCAGAGTTTTTCAGCCGTTTGAGCAACCTTCTCTTTATATTCATCAAGTAAGAATTAGCAAATAATCCAATATAGCGATGTACTCAATTTTCTGTATGTGTTTTTACAAACACCTTAATATTTCTTGATCGAAATTACATAACTATATCTTTGGTGGGGTTTTTGACCTTAATATTTCTAAAAATGTTCAAGGAAAAATAATAAAACTTGGTAGTATAGTTAACTAAGTAGTTTAAATTACTTCAAAAGTTTTATAAATGAATCCAATTTTTAACCAATATCAAATACAAAATCAACGACTTACTTTAAGGATTGGATGAAGAATAATGAATAAAACTCAAATTTTTCTGTCAAAGTAGGGCTATGATGCTGTTTAATATTTATACCTATCCTTTTAGTAAATTGGAATTAGTATCTGCTATCAAGTTTATTAATCCTTAAAGACGATACACCTTTTACCTTGATTTTCCTAAAAATTAGATTACTTTAATTTTGTTAGTTCGTGTATAGATATTAAAAACTATAGTATAGTAACAATCTTAAAAGCCGGCTACCCTGTCGGCCATATTGGTTTTACCGCCCATTAGAATAATGTTAAGTTCAGACCCCCAATTTTTTTATCTCTTGAGATAAAATTTTGATTTTGGTGTCAATTGAAAGATATTCTTATCGCGGGTGATTATTGTGGAAGATATTTTGAAAATAAATTATAATATTTAATAAATAAATACCCCCGTCGCAGCAAACCTGCATACTCAGCGAATTTCCAATGGAGATATAAATTTCTTAATACTTCATAAAGCCACTTACCAAGTTTCATAAAAATATATTTACAAATAAGCGATATATACAATTTTAATTATTCTCCATAAGAATAAAATTGGGGTTGAGTATGCAGATTTGCTGCATCTAGGAACACAAAAAATGGGTTTTTATGCTAATATCAATATAACTCAAGTAGGTGAAGTCATATACCAGTTTTTATTCATTTATGTTTATAATTAATGCAGACATAGCATCTAGTTATTATCCATAAGAATAACATGGGGCTGAGTATGCAGGTTTGCTGCTACGGGAGCCTTTGCAAAAAATTATTATTTTGAGCAAATATCAATAGACCACAACCAGATGAAGCCGTATACCAAGTTTCGTCAGTATACGTCCATAAATAGGCAAGATACAAAATTTTTCTTTTCCTCCATAAGAATAACATTAGACAAGTACTGTGTTTAGCACTTTCAATATCTCGGTAACCAATTGACGTAGAGGAATGATCAAAATACCAAATTGTGTGTGTTTTTTTTAAGCTGAATCCAATGGTAAAACTAAAATTTGACAATTTCAAATATTTTGTGTAAAAAATTCAAAAAAACAATTTTTTGGGTACAACCCCCCCCCCCAAAATACCCCTTCGGATAGAGCGATCTGGCTGGTTTTCGAACTTAAAGTCATAAATGTTACTTTACACATTTATACCAAATTTCATCAAAATCGGATCATTTTTACTTTCTCCCCCTATACATAGTATATGGAGAAAGTATTGTTTTCGTAAAAATTTTCGAATTTGAGTTGTCAGTGGAAATATTCGTTTTGGTGCTCCCTGAACCCAAAAAAGTGATTTTTACGTGATGTCTGTCTGTGTGTGTGTGTGTGTGTGTCCGTGTGTGTGTGTGTGTGTGTGTGTGTGTCTGTGTGGATGTGTACAGAGCTAGAGCCCTAACCTATGGGCCGATTTTTATGAAATTTGGCGTGTAGGTACTAATCCACGATATCTCCAGGCGTTTTTTTCATTTTTTTGAATTTTTGATTTTTAAGGGTAATTATCCCCCAAAAACCGCCAAAAAACATGAAAAATCCAAATTTCTCAAAAACGGCTCAAACGATTTTGATTAAACTTTCGTGGTTTGTAGAACTTTAGGTTTCCAACAAAATGACACCACCTGCATTTCTGGAAAAATGCGGGTTCAGAAATTACAGGACTTAAAACATCAAAAATTCAGTTTTTTGGATTTTTCATAAAAAATCATAAATGTTAAAAAAGATTACTATTCACCATTAAAAAGAGCTCAAAAAACTAAATAAATTAGTATTTTAAATGACTATTCTACGATTGCTAGTTGCGGAGAAAATTGAAATTTTCATTTAGCGGTAAACACAGTAAGTTGTCCAATGTTATTCTTATGGGGAATACAAAAATAACTATTTCTCTCTTATTTACTGATCAATTTCATTTGATATGCAGGTCAAGTTAGCATTGACCAACAGATGATGTTCGAAATGTGTTGCTATTTAACCCTGGGGGGGGGCAAGGGGGCATTTCCCCTCTCAAAACTACTGTGTGTAGCAACGGACTCTATAGTGCCTCCAAAAAAGCAATTTGGGTGAATATTTCTGAAAACAACTATTTTAGACAATTTTCTGTACATTTATCTATACTTCATATTCTATATTTAGTAAATAACAAATATTTTTGTCATTAAAGTTTGGCTAAAAGGGAGAAAGTATGTGTCAGTTTCCTGATACCGTTTATTACGAGAGTTATCGTGCTCATATATATATATATATATATATATATATATATATATATATATATATATATATATATACAGTTTCGAATTTTTTTGGGGTGTGGGGACCTCAAAACGAAAAGTTATCATGGTCCCGGGCCTAGGTCTTACCATGCCGACTACGGTAATAGCTTCTTCCCTATAGGGGAAATTTGCTAAAATGTTGCGAATAACGAGCAAATTAGTTGTTCTCCATAACAACTTATTGACAGTAGGGGATTTCTGTGTATGTAACAGAGATCACCAGGCATAATTGAATTTACAAGTTATAATGGAAAGAATCGTCAATGTAAAATTCACCTATATTAAGAGGGCTAATGTGTGAGGGTGAAACATTAACAATAAGATTTAGTTGATTCAATAGCTTTAAGAACGAATTAATTATCTCATGGATAAATGCCGGAGATTTGCCGGCATTGTGATTTGCCGGAGCATCACATCCACCTTTTTGCAGCTACCATCTCCCGCCTTTCCGGTTCACCTGATTGCCAGCGTTAGAATACGATCCTGTAGAATATGGATTATAATGGACTGTTATAGATTATTATAATCCCATGCCAGCTGGTCTGCGGGACTAACGATGAATATTCCTGATTCCTGATTCATTTGGCGATTTTACCACTTTCCAAGGCCAATGTTTACTTTCAAAGCCCGTCCCACCTCAACGGTTTATCCTATATCGTTGATTTATGGCTTATTTTAAAGAGAAAAGAATCCTAGTGGCAATTATAGTGAGAAATATGTCAATTTCACAAAGAATAACTGTTCATTAAAACTCCATAGTATTCAATGTTTACGATTTCTTTATGGGGAAACTATTTGTGATATCAAATTCTGCACTGATATCGCTAGGTGTTATTTGTTCTTTAAATGAGCCATATATCAACGATTTCGGAAATCTTTTAATCTCTGTGTAAGACGCTGACGCAACTAGGGCGTATTTTAAGGTTAATCCGAATGAATGAAGAGTCTAGATTGGGTGAGATGCCTTGTGTAGCCTTGTTACTGATTAAGACCGACTGATTCTTTAGCCAGGATCATTAACTAATAGCCCAGTGATCAATGAGAAGGGACGGGCATTGAATATTAACATTCGCCTTATCAGGGAGCAGTTAAACGCCAGGTTTTGTGACTCTTTAGTACTTTACGCCCGAACTACCGGACTTGTGCTACCGTAGGCTCCGAATTTCAGCTGCGTCACCGCCGCACAATCTCCATCAGTCAGCGATGACGGAGCTCCGCCGGAGAAATTGTAATAACCTTTCTTCTCTTTCCCTCAGTACTTGGCCTACTCCAGTGACTGTACCAGGAGGAAAAGTTCGACTTAAGTTATATAAATGAAATCCACTAATTGTAAATATTATGTATTATGTAAAAGGAAACGATGGGTCTCATTCAAGAAGTCATCAGTAACCCTCCAAATTTCCAATATGCTTCAGAGGAAGTTTGGCATACTGATTCTTTAGGCCGAAAATAGGAAAAGTTAAGGGCGGTCGTGAAAATAGGCACCTAGTCAAGAGAGGGAAATGAACCGTTGCAGAGGTTCAGGGTTTCAGTTTACAGCTATCACAATCATGTTATCGCACACTCTAAAACGGCATTTGATAGAAGAAAATTAATTATACTTGTGTTAATTTTTAAAATTTCAAAATAATATTTCTATCTTAAGTTGTGGTGATTAGAAAAAACTGTTTATTAGCGAATTTCCCCTATAGGGAAGAAGCTATTACCGTAGTCGGCATGGTAAGACCTAGGCCCGGGATCATGGTAACTTTTCGTTTTGAGGTCCCCAGATACCAAAAACACCATTCGTTCAAAACGGTATTTATATATGTGTCCGTGAGCACGATAACTTTCGTACAAAAATCCGATTTTGACGAAATTTGGTATAAACGAGTAAAGCAGCATTTATGAATTTAAGTTTGAAAACCAGACAGATCGACCTATCCAAAGGGGTATTTTGGGGGGGGGGTTTGTACCCAAAAAATGGGTTTTTTGAGTTTTTACATATAATTTTTGAAAATGTCAAATTTTAGTTTTTTTCTATTTGAATTAGCTTAAAAGGACGCACAATTTGGTGTTTATATCATTGGTCTACGTCAAATGGTTACAGAAATATTGAAAGTGCTAAACACAGTACGTTGTCCAATATTATTCTTACGGAGAATAAGAAAAATTGTATATCTCGCTTATTTATTAACTTATCCTGATGAAACTTGGTACATTGCTTCAAATCGTTGTGGTCTATTGATACTTGCACTAAAAAACTTTTTTTGCCCATAGTTCCCGTAGCAGCAAACCTGCGTACTCAGCCCCATGTTATTCTTATGGAGAATAAGTTAGTGCTATCTCCCTTAATTATGAACATAAATTAATAAAATTTGGTATGTGACTTTACCTACTTGAGTTATATTGATATTTGTATAAAACCCGATTTGTTGTGTTCCTTGCTTCAGCAAACCTCCATACTCAGCCGCCATGTTATTCTTATCGAGAATAATTAAAACGTCATAAATAGTTTATTTATGAATGTATATTGATGAAACTTGGTATGTGGCTTATGTAGTATTAAGATACATATAAATGTATTGGAAATTCGCTGAGTCCGCAGATTTGCTACTACGGGGGTATTTTATATTTAGAAGGGCTTGTAAATACAAATCAATAAAAATAGTTAACATTTGGATCAAAACCAATGTCTTTATCCTCTTTGACATAAGATTTAACTTCAATTTTAGTGCTGATATAGCTGTTTTAAAGCGAAATCCTGAAACCCCTTGCATTGTGCCGCGCGGTAACGTTGACAGGAGCATTAAAAGTCCCAGTCTTATTTGAATGTTACTATACGGGCAATTCAATTTATTTTGATCACTTGATTTGGTTAATTACGTAAATGATGGTAATTATTCGAAGTAGGTATAATTGCAACCACAAGAACGTGGCACACCTAGAAATCCTGCACGTTTTAATATATAATTTTGACACGTTGTGAATGCATACGTTAGTAGTAATAAATGTGCTCTAAGATCCATTCAAACAATTTAAGATTATTCTACTGGATACAACTCGATGTTGAGTGGTTCGATTACGGTGAACTTGCTATTGTTTAAAAGCTTTCGGTAAATTTGACTCGTTAAAAGTCCAGAAACACCCGGCAACTTTGTTTCATCAGTTTTAATTCCATTTAAGAGATAGTCCTGAAAACGTATTGTGCGATAGTTTAAAAGTCTTTATTGCTATTTGACGTCCTGGTTTCTGAACTATTTTAATCGTTTTTATAATTTCTCCAACTTTTCGTCTTCAGTTAGGTTGTGACGTGAGGGTAAAACTATGATTGGAGTCGAAATATGCATTTCTTTACAAGTTCTGTGCAGAAAGAAGAATGAGTTTAATACAAAAACCACCTTCTCCTAAGCGAACCTTTGCTTAGAATTTCAAATCCATTTTTATCCTCATCCTATTGCAATAGGCGGAAACATTATTTTCTTTAACAAATGGGGTATGTTTAAACTATGCCTCATACGTTTCAATATTGAATATTAGGAGTTGAAAATATTTAAAAGTAAATAAATAACCATCATGCAATAGAATATACCACGACGACAAAGTAAACAAGTTCTACATAACCTTTCACGAGAAACTTGTGTTTCGTTAACTTTGTCGTAGTACAGTTCGTTGCTCGAGTGAAAAACCAGGTCACCCATAAGCCCAATCTTAAAATTAACACTAGTCTTATGGACGGCCAAATTTTTCACTCGTGCAACGTTCTATAAACGCATTGCACTATAGCAGAACCAGAACGTTCGTGTAAACACTCGAGATAAGCCCAGCCTCAATTAACTTCAAACAGAGCGAATGGACGACTTGAAATGGCGCCAAACACGACCAGAAACCGCGCGTATCAACGATATCGTCTTAGTGAAAGATTAGAAGCATAATCCAGTTAGGCAGGGGCGGCTGTAGAAGACTGAAGCCTGAAGCCTCAGCGGGCTGCAAGGGTGCGTGCGCGCATCGATCGGGTAGCAGTGCCGCCTGGCGGACAGTCGCGGAATCGATAAGTATTGAGTAGGTTCTGCCCCGGCACGGTGTGTTAGTAGTAAGGGTGTACGACGGAAATGTGATGATCTCCGGACTAGAGGAGGCGCCTTCTCCTTCCCTCGGCCAGATGTAAGTTTCAGCTACGTACTCCGACCACGGGGTAGGCGGGAGCGGTTACCGGGGAGGAACTACGCGTTCGGGTGCGGGAATCTCGTACAGCGGTTGTAACAAACTAGGAAATTTGGGTTTACTACTACTACTACATAACGTGCAGTTCATAATCTACTAAATGCAAATGATTAATGGATTATTATACTTTTGAATTTCGAGTAAAAGTTCGAGGTTTTGCTAAACTGCAGGCTAAACCCGATTGGCAACACCACTTGGAAGATGAAAGCGCTGAGTTTTGAGAAGGGAAGTGGTTGGTAATTGGGTTACAGGTGGATGGGGCGGGGGACTCGATGTAAATACGCGATGGAACGTACCTTGTAGGCGGTTCAGGACATTTAGTTCCGACGAGTTTTAGAATCTGCTCAACGAACGATAAATGATTTACGGTGTTACACGACAATCACCAAACTCGTTTTTGTCTTGTAAAACATTATCTGTGAAATCTTCACTTTTTATTCTGCGAGTAAATAGTATAAACATGATGCTTTTGGAATTATCGATCATTGTTGAAACCAAATCAAGCAAGGTTTAGCCAACGTAAAGAAAGTACAGCAAAAAATTAAGCTACTTTTACTCCTGTTATTTGTTTCTGTTATCTTGCAAAATTCTTAATATGAAATTTTATATAATCATTAAATGATTTCTGAAGTAAAGACAAGTAAAGACCAACCGCAGATGAGCTGTAGCACACATACGAACGTCTGGACCTCATTGATCTTACGACCAAGTGTACAATAGTAGCCTAAAACATTTGTTCTTGAAACAATTCTCATTCACCAACACAACATTGCATTTGAGTCGTGATATGATCACAGTTCTGATATCACTCTCACTATTTACTTTACTAAAATATCAACTACTGAACCGTCAATAAGAGCGATATATATAAACACAATACTGTAGTTTCTGTTTGATTATTTGGCAATCTTATCTTCTTCTATAAAACTATATTTAAGTAAAGCAATTTTAAAATTGTTTGTGACTT
This sequence comes from Allygus modestus, assembly GCA_963675035.1. Lineage (NCBI taxonomy): Eukaryota > Metazoa > Arthropoda > Insecta > Hemiptera > Cicadellidae > Allygus > Allygus modestus. The sequence continues at coordinate 30,367,159 of OY776117.1, forward strand.
GAATTGTTTGCCGACTTAAATATAGTTTTATAGAAGACGATGAAATTTCCAAATAATCAAACAAGAATACAATTACCATATTCAACTAATTGAGAAACATTCAGAAGAAAGATACTGTAGGATTCAAAAATTCAAATTTGTATAAGTTATAAAACAAACATTGATTGAAAATAAATATTTTTTAACATTCTGTTTTATAAATATTTTGAATGTATTTCTGATAAAATAATGTTGATTACCTACTTTGACTTTTCACGTCTTATATTTTATTCTTAATATCTAATATGGAAGAACCTACACATGACCCTGATATCAGATAACTCAGTATTATATTATATTCAATCTAATAATTATATTGAAAATAAAAATTGAACCGTTTTTAATATAATGCTCACACGCATAAAAACTAGTTCTACTCCCTCCACTAACATTGAAGTAGATTTTCAAAGTACATAGTTGATGAATTTATAGTAGTCACAATTATCACATTAAATTATATATTGCGATGAATAAAGAATTACAGATATATAAAAAACTCATTTTATTAACTTTACATTTCTAACTGTCCGGGTTTATGAAATGTTTTATAAACACAGATTAGACTTGAACACGGCTTTCATTATGTTACTTGATAAACTCTGACATTTGGCTTGAAACATTATCGAACTAAATTGAACGTATCGACCAGTTGAATAAGTCACCTCAGTTTGACGGACAACTTGAGTTGTTGACAGCCTATAAATAGTTAATGTAGCTCGATATGTCACTCCAGTAGTTTCATAACTTCATGTCATATTCAGTTTGTCAATTGTAAATAGTAGTCTCTTATTGTTCCACGGTAGAGCCAGGTACTTTCTTCGTATTTTTCCAATTTTACGTTTTTTTTTTGTTTTCCTATCTATCTACGTCAGTGGCATTTTTTAAACATTTTGATAGGGAACGGTCCAAACCCTGGTCTTGTTACAATGTAAGTTACGTACAGAGAAGAAACTCGCTTCACTCGTTCGTGTTTTTTTTACCAGGAAAGAATTTGTTATCCTCATTCGTCCCTCTTTAAATTACATGTAATTAAAATTAGCCAAAACATAAAATATTTAGATAATATTTCAATGGACGGTTCTTTAACCAAGACACGAAACACTTTTACATAATAAACAGTACCAGTAATCAAAATTGCCACTTTCTTCACAACCAATTGTAGAATGATAGTTTGAGATGTAGTATTATTTAATTTAATTTATTTTTTTAATGACAATATGTACAGTTTAAAAAAGTGCATGGATCCGGTCAAAACGATAAATGAAAGCTTTCATCAGGCCTTACAACTTTTAACGCCTAACCTCCCTAGACTAGAGGGTGGGTGAGGAGGAGACATGAACGGCTGTGCAAGACCAATAAAATTAAAAATGTTAATAGGTGTGAGCAAATTTTAGAAAATTATATTAAATTTGAATAACAGTTTAAGGTATGTTAACACCAGACACCAGATAGACAGACAGAAATCACTGTAAAAAAACTTGTCAGGTTCGGGAGCATCAAAACAAACATTTTCACGAATAATTAAAATGCAAAACGGTAGATATAACAATACAGTGCAATGCGATACGAACACATTAACTATTTTACAATTTTTGATTGTTGAAAACTTGGTATTTAAACCAGGGAATATCAGAGAACATTTCCAGCATTCTCAATATCAAAACAATAACAATAACGGTATAGCGTTTATAGTTGTTATAACTGGATTAATTGTAATTGATTTCTATATTTTATTCAATTTTAGTAAATCAGTTCTTGAACATGAACACTTATTACAGTGACAGAGTGATACTCTTACGAAGCCATCGCTGATGTTTCTTTTACATGACGGTCTTCGAATTATTTGTCAATTTAACTTCTTTTTATAATTTAATTAGTTTAAATGGAAATTCATCATCTTCCTTGTACCTTGTCCTACCACATGATTAAATCAACCATTACAGTTAAATCAAAACTAAAATTCCCAATTCCTCTTGAAATATTAACACGTTTTAAAGTTAGTCTCCAATATCGATCACAAAACTAATATGTAATGTCTTTGGTAGTTGTTAGAATTAAACCGGTTAAATAAACTAAGTCTCACAACAAGATATATTTACACTTATACTGTACTTACATACAAGAATGTAGAATTTCTCTGACTGGGCCTGATGATGACCGGTGTGACTGGTTGAAGTCGATCGCCTTGTACCATCTTTTTAGCGAATTTCCCCTATAGGGAAGAAGCTATTACCGTAGGTCTCATGGTAAGACTTAAGCCCGAGAACATGATAACTTTTCATTTTGAGGTCCCCAGATGCCAAAAACACCATTCGTTCAAATTTTTATATATGTATATATATATATATATATATATATATATATATATATATATATATATATGTGTCCGTAAGCACGATAACTCTCGTAAAAAAGGTCCGATCTTAATGAAATTTGGTACAAATGTGTAAAGCACCATTTATTTGAACGAGTTCGAAAACCAGACGAATCGTACCATCCAAAGGGGGTTTTTTGGGGGGTTTTGTACCCCAAAAATGGGTTTTTTGAAGTTTTCACATATAATTGTTATTTAAATCCAATTTTATTTTATACCATTGAATTCAGCTTAAAAAAACAAACAATCTGGTATTTTGATCATTGCTCTACGTCAATTGGTTACTGAAATATGACAAGTGCTAAACACAGTACGTTGTCTAATGTTATTCTTATGGAGAAAAATAAAAATGTTATATCTCGGTTATTTATGAACATAAACTGACGAAACTTGGTATATCGCTTCATCTGGTTGTGGTTTATTGTTGTTTGTACCAAAAACTAATTTTTCGCCTATGGTTCTCAAAGCAGCAAACCTAGGTACTCGGTCCCCATGTTATTCTTACGGAGAATGATAAAAATGTTATATATCGCTTATTTATGAATGTATATGGATCAAACTTGGTATGTGACTTCACTTAGATGAGTACTATTGATATTTATATAAAAACCCATTATTTTATGTTCCTTGTTGCAGCAAACCTGCGTACTCATCCCTAATGTTATTCTTAGGAGAATAATGAATATTTTAAATATCGCTTATTTATGAATATATTTTTTATGAATTCTGGTAAGAGGCATAATGTAATATTAAGACATATATATTCATTGGAAATTCGCTGAGTACGCAGGTTTGCTGCGACGGGGGTATTAGTGAATTTCCTATGGAAAGTGAACTATTAGCATGACCCGCACGGTGAAACTTAAGCCCGGGACCACCATAGAAGTTCCTAACGTGACCCCCTGAACACGTTTTGGGGGGTCGTTCAAAATTTTATATATATATATAGACATATATATATGGATATATATATATATATATATATATATATATATATATATATATATATATATATATATATAAGATGTATATTCATATTTTAACAAAGTACCCTTTTTTTTATAAAAAACATTTTTATTTTAGACTGACATGTTTCGTGCGCTTAGGCCATTATCAAAGTCTATAAAAATATAACCTCACATTTAAAATAAAATAATTATTAATCATATGTTAAAATTAATTATTTTAAAGTTGCACATGAATTGTTTGTCATAATCGATAATATATTTGATTTTCTTCTGTTATTTTCTTTGAATACTATATTAAGTGATTTTTATGCGTCCCTGTTCTTATTTTTTCAATTTTATCAAATATCGGGTTTGATTGTTTAGGTAAAACTGTATTTAGTATGTTTGAAGGGTCTTTTTTAAAATTAAAGTAAATATTCATTTCTTCTTTGACAAATAGCTTCTCTCTTTCTCGTTCAAACTCTAAAATTGTTAGATGTTCTTTTATATCTGTATATTTGTGTTTCGACTTTATCAAGTGTTCTGCAAAGTTAGATTTCATTGTTGTTTTGTTGTTCGATTTAAAAGCTTGTAGATGTTCATTGAATCTAATTTTGAAGTTTCGGGAAGTTTGTCCGATGTAATAACTATTACACTCGTTGCAGTTTATTTTATATATTCCAGATCTGTTATATGTGTCGTCTTTATTATCTTGATGATTTGCTACTATTTTGTTGTATAATATTTTAAAGATATTGTTCTTAGTTTTATAGCTAATAGTAATTTGAGAATTTTTAAATGTGTTTCTTATAGTTTTGTTCATACAATTGTTGTATGGTATGCACATATATTTATTTTTTTTCTCTGGTTTCTATATTTCCTTGAAATTTTTCTTCTCTTTGTTTTTTAAGTTTTTTCTTGATCATGTTGTCAATCATTTTTCTTTTATATCCATTTTTTTCGGCTAAATATTTGATCACATTAGTTTCTTTTACAAAATTATTATTTTTCAGTGGGATGCTTACTAATCTGTGAATTAGGGAATGGAAGGTTGCCATTTTATGGGACCATGGGTGATTTGAATGAAATGGAATGATTGTGTCTGATGTTGTGGGTTTTCTAAAAATATTAAATGAGGGTTTTCCGTTTTCTTTAGAAATTGTTACATCTAGGAAATTAATTTCTTCTTTCTGGATTTCACTTGTAAATTTGATTTCGGGAGATAAGTCATTTATGTATGTTAATAATTGTCTGGCTTCGTCTTCATTGCCTTCGAAAAGACATAAAATATCATCACATATCTGTGCCAATAACATATTTTCTTTCTGTAGGGATTAATGTCATTCATTATTTTAGTAGTTTCCATTTCTGTCATGTAAATGTCTGCAATAAGTCCTGATAGGGGGGATCCCATTGGGACACCGTCTTTTTGCAAATAAAAAGAGGAATCGTATCTAAAATAGTTTTGATTTAGAGTCATTTGTGTTAGTTTCATAATATCATTTATTTCATTTTTTCTCAACGTCTTATTTTCAGTTAGATTTTTACGAAGAATAGCTAAAGTTTCTTTTATTGGGATGTTGGAATACATATTGCTAACGTCAAATGATAATAGCAAAGAGTTTGTTGGGATTTCTACGTCTTTAATTTTGTCAATTAAGTCATATGTATTCTTTAAACTGTAATCAGTATCTAAATTTATGTTGTTCTTTATCCTAGTGTTTAAATATTTAGATAGTTTATATTTAAAACATACTAAATACAGTTTTACCTAAACAATCAAACCCGATATTTGATAAAATTGAAAAAATAAGAACAGGGACGCATAAAAATCACTTAATATAGTATTCAAAGAAAATAACAGAAGAAAATCAAATATATTATCGATTATGACAAACAATTCATATGCAACTTTAAAATAATTAATTTTAACATATGATTAATAATTATTTTATTTTAAATGTGAGGTTATATTTTTATAGACTTTGATAATGGCCTAAGCGCACGAAACATGTCAGTCTAAAATAAAAATGTTTTTTATAAAAAAAGGGTACTTTGTTAAAATATGAATATACATCTTATAATATTAGTAGCCCTAATCAATCATTGTAACATAATAGATATGGCTAACAACCACAGAACAGTTCATACGATAAAATACCTCACCCTTAAAGCAGAGAAAATTAAAGAAGACATTAAGTTCAATAAAATCTGCCTCTTGGAAAATGTAATTCCAAACTATGTTCAGCTTAAAACAAGATCAACAACTCAAGCAGCGAAAAGAACAATAGAAACAGCAAAACACATTTGGGTAAAAGAGGAAGTTAAATACCTATATTCAAAACTCCACTCAATTAATGAATCTATAAAGAAAACATATGAAGAAGCAAAAACTATTTTTCATGACGAAAGCATTGAAGAAATGAATCAATACATAGCAGAATGGATCACACCGATAATGAAACTAAAAAAAGAAACCCAAAAAAATAAAATAGACAAACTGATTGAATTACAGAGGAATAAATTCTTAAGAACTAGTAATATACAAGAAACTCAATTCAGCCCTTCAGTACAAAATTTAACAAATATTGAATTTACAAGTGATGAAACAGATCTTTTAAGTAAGTCTTTAAAATGTAATCTTGACTTAGATCATAAAATAAAAACAATTGAAAAAGATCTAATAGATATGGAAGTAGCGATAAGAAAAAATGATCTAAATATCCAAGACCCTATGAGATTTAACTTCATCCATGAGCTAAATAAGACAAATATTAATGTAATTAACAGAAATAAACAAGAGAGAACAAGTAAAGATATAAAACTAATTAATTCAATTTCTGAAAAACTAAAACAAGGTAAATCTATCATTTCTAAAGCCGACAAAAGTAACACAGTAGTAGTTATTAATAAAGATGATTATGATGCAAAAATAGAAGCATTCATAACAAATAATCAATATAAGACTCTAGCCAAAGATCCAACTGATGAATATACAAAATCCATGAACACCACGATAATGAAATGTAATAGTCTTTCAAAAAAAGAAAAATATGCACTAAAGACTACTAATGCAAAAGCACCAGTTCTAAGAGGACAACCTAAAACTCATAAAAAGGAAATACCAATCCGCCCTGTCGTTAACTTCATGAATGCCCCCACATATAAACTATCTAAATATTTAAACACTAGGATAAAGAACAACATAAATTTAGATACTGATTACAGTTTAAAGAATACATATGACCTAATTGACAAAATTAAAGACGTAGAAATCCCAACAAACTCTTTGCTATTATCATTTGACGTTAGCAATATGTATTCCAACATCCCAATAAAAGAAACTTTAGCTATTCTTCGTAAAAATCTAACTGAAAATAAGACGTTGAGAAAAAATGAAATAAATGATATTATGAAACTAACACAAATGACTCTAAATCAAAACTATTTTAGATACGATTCCTCTTTTTATTTGCAAAAAGACGGTGTCCCAATGGGATCCCCCCTATCAGGACTTATTGCAGACATTTACATGACAGAAATGGAAACTACTAAAATAATGAATGACATTAATCCCTACAGAAAGAAAATATGTTATTGGCACAGATATGTAGATGATATGTTATGTCTTTTCGAAGGCAATGAAGACGAAGCCAGACAATTATTAACATACATAAATGACTTATCTCCCGAAATCAAATTTACAAGTGAAATCCAGAAAGAAGAAATTAATTTCCTAGATGTAACAATTTCTAAAGAAAACGGAAAACCCTCATTTAATATTTTTAGAAAACCCACAACATCAGACACAATCATTCCATTTCATTCAAATCACCCATGGTCCCATAAAATGGCAACCTTCCATTCCCTAATTCACAGATTAGTAAGCATCCCACTGAAAAATAATAATTTTGTAAAAGAAACTAATGTGATCAAATATTTAGCCGAAAAAATGGATATAAAAGAAAAATGATTGACAATATGATCAAGAAAAAACTTAAAAAACAAAGAGAAGAAAAATTTCAAGGAAATATAGAAACCAGAGAAAAAAATAAATATATGTGCATACCATACAACAATTGTATGAACAAAACTATAAGAAACACATTTAAAAATTCTCAAATTACTATTAGCTATAAAACTAAGAACAATATCTTTAAAATATTATACAACAAAATAGTAGCAAATCATCAAGATAATAAAGACGACACATATAACAGATCTGGAATATATAAAATAAACTGCAACGAGTGTAATAGTTATTACATCGGACAAACTTCCCGAAACTTCAAAATTAGATTCAATGAACATCTACAAGCTTTTAAATCGAACAACAAAACAACAATGAAATCTAACTTTGCAGAACACTTGATAAAGTCGAAACACAAATATACAGATATAAAAGAACATCTAACAATTTTAGAGTTTGAACGAGAAAGAGAGAAGCTATTTGTCAAAGAAGAAATGAATATTTACTTTAATTTTAAAAAAGACCCTTCAAACATACTAAATACAGTTTTACCTAAACAATCAAACCCGATATTTGATAAAATTGAAAAAATAAGAACAGGGACGCATAAAAATCACTTAATATAGTATTCAAAGAAAATAACAGAAGAAAATCAAATATATTATCGATACTGACAAACAATTCATATGCAACTTTAAAATAATTAATTTTAACATATGATTAATAATTATTTTATTTTAAATGTGAGGTTATATTTTTATAGACTTTGATAATGGCCTAAGCGCACGAAACATGTCAGTCTAAAATAAAAATGTTTTTTATAAAAAAAAGGGTACTTTGTTAAAATATGAATATACATATTATAATATTAGTAGCCCTAATCAATCATTGTAACATAATATATATATATATATATATATATATATATATATATATATGTGTGTGTGTGTGTGTGTGTGTGTGTGTTTGCACTCTAGTGGTCGCATTTTTTGTCCGAGTTACTTCAAATTTGGTAGGGACATTCCTTTTTGTAATCAGTTGGACAGTTCGTTGGGCAAAACAATCGGAAAAATCTAAACCCTTTTTTGGGGATTAATCTTTAAAATTTTGAGTTTTTGGGCCCAAAAAGGGTCATAAAAGCCCCGGATGTAAAATTAATCCATGTTTAAAGATGGGAATTAGTGAGGCAAAACTTTTAAGCCCTCTCCCGTCATTCTAGCATAAATATTTACCAAGTTATAGAAGAAAATGTGTATTGACCAAACACAGTATGTTGTCTTATGGGGGTTTTACATTAGAAAAGCCAGTTATTCATTTGTTGGTGTACTTCCATCATCCCCAGCAAACTCACGCCTACTATAAAGCCTGAACGGACCTTCTCCTAACCTTATAATGCGCAAAATTGTATTCCCAGCATTGCAGGTAAATGAAACCAGGAGCATCAGAACAGCCAAAAAATCAATGTTTTCAGATTTCAATAAAAATTGGAATAAATGTATGTTTTACACTGATTTTGAGTTTTAAAAGTTTTTATGTGGAAATTCACTTCCCTCACGTCAATATGCTGCGTGCGAACTCGTTTGTATTTATCGTCTTGTGTGTAAGTACAAAATATGTGTAAATATATTTTATAGTGAAGTGAAACGTAGATTATTGATCGTGTTCAAAACTAATATCGCAGGTTGTACGATCATACAAGTAAATTAAGGATCATGAACGTTTTGTTATTAAGCCCCTTTGACGTAATGATCAAATTTTCCACCAGGTCGGGCGCGCTCTTCCCGCCTGCGATCAAAGAACTTTGAGACACAGTTCTGACAAAGGGGCAAAATGCCCATCTCGTGTGGGAGGCCCGATGAGCCAAAACAAAAATAACTTCTATACTTATATATTCATACCATATGTTCCAGAAATTAATTCTTATCCTATATAGCATGCTCTAAGACGAGCAATGTCTGTTTGTTTGTTTCTTAGGGGCCATACACATATTACGTAACGAACTTAAGGGGGGGAGGGGGTATGGCGTAGCGTTATCCTGCGTTATGTGGGGGAGGGGGTGTTTGGAACAACGTTACGTAACTCACACATATTAACCCCAAGAGCTGGCGCACTCCCGTATATATTAATACTGTTATAAATATTTTAAAAATTAAAAAATAATCAAATTTATATCTAAATCAAGGCTACAGTTAGTTTATAAAAAATACTTTCGGCATACTATTTTACTGACAGTTAAACTCGAAATAAATACATAACGTGTTTTGAGTAAGCTATGTATGCTTTACACCTATGTTTTGTGTTGTTTTAGAGTATGACTTGATACAGTATTGCGCAGTGCCAGCCACATCTTTATTTTTTTAAAGTTGTTTTGTATTTGTATTAGTTATAAATTAAATTTGTTACGTTTTAACTGAGATGAATGATTCATTGAAATCCTATTCCAAATTATTAATAAAACGATGTTTAAAAGGATTAAGTTGTTTTAAAGCCTACTACGATTGAGTTACGTATCACATTGGGGGGGGGTATGGTCAAGCGTTATGGTGCGTTACATGGGGGAGGGGAGTATGGAATGACGAAAAAATGCGTTACGTAATATGTGTATGGCCCCTTTGTTTGTTTGCAAACGGTATCTCGGAATCCAGGGGAATGACTTTGCATAAACTTTAACCAGGATTTTTTGGACCTACAAAATCGAGGAGAGTGGTATTGGTATACACATCACAAATACTAACTGAGTGACCCTAAATAACATGCTGAAGAGAGGGAACTGGACGAAGCAAATCTGTCCCTAATCAATGAAGTGGGCCGTGATGAAAAGCTACTCCGGAACTTGTAAAAAACTGATAAACTTGTCTTGAATACTGGATCCAATACATAAATAGCCATAAATAGTTGAATACTGAGAAACTCTAATATATACAGTACTAGCTTCGCACAGCTGATTAAAATTCATGCTGCAACTACATCTCTTTAAGTAATCATCTGATCCATTAAACCTATTGCCCATAAGAATAATATTGTAATTTAAGGTCGACTGGGGTGGAGCCCCAAGGGTTTGCTGATGGGAGTACGCCTTTATGTAGCCCAGATAAATGATCTACCTTCATGCAAGTTTCAGCTCGATTGGCTCAGTAGTTTTTGAGTTACAACGGAACATTCAAGTCGACAGACAGACACCACCTTTCTTTTATAAATGTATAAGCGAATATAAATAAAATAGAAAGATAGCCTAATTAATTAGCATCGGTAACTGACATTGACAACAGAATGTTTCTTGTAAATGACATAACCACACAGCATTTATCTATTACATTTTTTCACCCACAAAAACTAATCAAATATCATATCCAAAACAAGGCTCGGTTCTCCGGTACTTCATGTTGAATCAGAACAACCTATAGTTTAAGATACTTTAAGTAAAATTATGCAAACATATATGTATAATGTATTAGTTTTGAAAACTAGTTTGTGATCTTAAAATGTTAAATAAAAAACGCACATAGACTTTGGGGGGGAAATGGTACAACCCACCATGGCTAACGAGTAGAATCTAGTATCATGTATATATTGTAGATCTTATGGACTTAAACGTGAATACAGTAAAATAAGTGATACGAATCATTACTTATTAGTTATTTATTTTTAAAATTATATTCATCATCTTTTACTGTTTTTACAATATTTTCGAGCAACAATAATAAGTTTAATAACAACACACTGTTGTTTGGGAACAACAGGGTGTGTTTAGGATTATTTAAACAGTTTTGAAAACTAGTTTGTGATCTTAAAATGTTAAATAAAAAATGCACATGGATATGTCTGTTTTGGGGGAAAAAGGACCCATCATGGCTAACGAGTAGATCATGTAGGTCATTAGATATGTAACAGGCGTTTAATTATCAATAGGCCTTAATTTGGTCCAGCCAACGGTCCAACGAACAAATCAATGGACAAACAGATGTCGCCACAAGATGGATATTGACGAGCGGCGCCGTTGTTATACTTTTACAAAACTAGGATTATGGTCAATTGGGCTGCAGTGAGAAGCAGATATAATTTGTATCGATAAAAATACTTGGTAATTTTTTTAAAATTCAAGTTAAAAATTCGTATTCGTTAAAATAAAATATTTTTTCTAGGTTAGTATATTTTAACGTTTATGAAATAACTTACTGTATTTTGTAACGTATTACACAACCAATAGTCCATAAAGTTGGGTCGCATAATAATCGACCAAAAAACTTGTGCAAGAGATATGCCACAAATGGAGTAAGTTATGACAGATATTTACAGGTCCTGCCACAACTTGGTGCTCTCTGTTCCAATCAGAACTATCGGGGCAGTCTTACTTGCACAGTTTGTTGTATATACTATGTACAAGTTCAGTAAGAAGGTCAACTTATAGTTGTTTAACTATTTATCAGTTACTCGTGCAATAAAGGTTAAGTTGAAATAAATATAAATTCCTAATTGTGTTATCATTAATCAGTTTGGAAATTCTAACACCCTTTTTTAATTGTAAATTAACACCTCTTATTTTCATACCGAACGCGATACATAATTTTATTATTGGAGAGTTCATAAAAGTATGAGATCCCCAAAAACAATTTGTCCAGTTTCAATACGACAGAAGCTCTACACTATATAGTTTATTTTTGTTGGGGTGGTAACAAATATCGTTAGTTATTGCTTTTCTCTCTAAGATACGGCTCAAGGTTTTGATGTAAATTTAGATAATAATTGTTTGTATTTTTACATTATATTGCTATAATATTTAAACTGAACCATAAACTAAACGTAATACCTCGGTTTCCGCTGATTTGTAACTACATTAAAAATGTTTTATCCAGGTTTTCACAGTCTCTATAAAATATATTTATATTAAGAAAAATTATAATTAAATACTAGTGGCTTACAGGGGCTATAGCCCCTAACATATGGTTTTTGTGTAACATATGGTTCGTTTTGCTTATCTTTACATATAATTCTGCAAGCGAAATTTTTAAGTCAAAATTGTGGGAGTTTGGCAAAACGCAGGATGATGGGAGACGGCTCAAATGAAAGGTCTCGATCCCAGGGACTCGGGAAAAATAGCAGTATCTCCATAAAGTTATCAGCAAACGATAAATAACGTAAACACCCCATGAGAAAAGCATAGGAAATTAAAATCGTCTGCTTTGAATGCACTAAAACGTGTAATTAAGAATCTATTTTATTTACGAACTGGCTTGTGTTCAGATCAGATTAGGAAGAGTATTGGAATAAGGTTAGAGGCTATGGCCCCTTAAAGCCCACTAGTTAATAAAAACGTTGTAGTGATATTTCCATAAGAAAATCCTTGGATCTTTGCCTACGTAATTTTTGACATTTCTGATATTTTTCCCACCGTCCTTGGCCCTCAAGATTTAAAATGAATCGTCATAACCCAACTTCTTCCTAGCTCGAGATATTTCTTGGGGACCGATTCGCTTACGGAATTAAATATATAGATATTTTACCATGGCTCATCAAAGTTGTAGACTAAGAATCTAAAAATTTATAAACTCCTTTCACGTTCGAATGCCGTACAACTCAGTTTATTAAATTTAATAAAACTTGCGATTGTTCAAATCAACAGACAGAGAGCACAAGTGAGCATAACTCAAGTTCAGTGTGGCTCCCGGTATTGCAGCGCCAGCGGACAGCCCATTGACGCCTTCAGATGAAATTTTAGGCCTGTATACTTCTTCCTATTATAAATACGAATTGCTCTGAGCTTAAAATTAAAAGTAATTTCTTAGAGGGGGCTCCAGTCACGAAACATCTCGCGTGTCTCCCTGCTCCTCCCATAAGACCAATGTTAACTTTAAAATGCCGTCGCTCCTTAACGGATTATCCGAAATTTTTGCTTTATGGCTGATTTTAACGAACGGCGAAATACATAGCAATTTCAGTAAGCATAATTTTGGTATTACAAATAGTTAACCCATAAAAATCTGAAATAATGAATATTTTGAAATTTTATCAAACTATTTAGTGATATTTTTTATTCGTAATTCTGCTCACTGAAATTGCTAGGTATTTTTGTCTGCTCTATAAAATGAGCCATAAATCAATGATTTTGAATAATGCGTTGAAGAGGGAGGGAATTTAAAAGTTAACATCGGTCTTATGGAGTATGGAAGAAGCAGGTAGAAGTAGTAGGGTTCTTTTTTCTCCCGTTTTTGTTTTTAAACGTTTTAAAACGAAATTATTCCAAATTATTTAATAAATTACTAATTTAAACAATAGGAAGGTCAATAATTTATTATTTCACAGCAACGCAGCAGACGCACATGCCTTTGTTGCCTGTCTGCTGATTCCATGACCATTTTTTTATATATTTCTATTATGACAGCTTTTGTAAATTTTATATTATTTTGTCTACAGTAGTATAGATTTTAGTAATAATTGTATTATATAAGTGAAATTGTACAAGCTGTAACTTTGTTGGAATAAACGTTTTGTTCATCATTCATTCAGAATACTTGAGCCCCCTCCCCTCTTAATTAATTCTACAGCCGTCTTAGTAATTTAAACCACATGGAATAAAGGCCTTCCTTAATAAATAAACCCCAGTTAAATATCTGCTAGTCTAACAGCTAATGACAAAAATCACATCATTTGCATACTTTGTAATACTATCATCATTGACTATAGAGGTCGTAGTTTACACCAATCACCAACAGAGTGTACTGCTGTCAACTATTACTTATCCTCTCAAGGAGGGGATAATACAACAGAAGGTGTGTCAGGAAGCAAACATAAGTTGATTATTACTTGCTTTCTGGGGTGGAGATATTTAAAAGTTAACGTAAATATCTAAAATAAATAGTTGACAGCAGCACAATCTGTCGGTGACCTAATCAAACTACTTCAATTTTAAATTCTAGCATACACTAAAAGTGGGACAGCTGGTCCATATGGATGGGATGTCTCCTTCAGAGCCAACTGTAATAAAATAAATGAATAAATGGAAAAAATGTCCACATTGTTTCAATAATACAAAAATGTTTATGTACTAACTTGGAAATCTACCGATCACAATAACAAGTTTCGTTATCAGTGGTAAAATAAAAGAATAAGCTAAGACAATAAACCAAGCCAGCTAAAGGTATCGCGTGAGAAAGTCGTTGAAACATCGTAGTAAATAAATCGTGTTTGAATATACTCGTAATTGTAAGTTAAGTTTATTCAGCAACAAACCTCTGGAAAAATAAACTTTTGTAATTATCAGTTTTAAAGTGCATATAGTTTAAGTTAAGGTTGCTAGTATGTTTAAATGTCATGGTCGTAGTCACTTTAATTGTGTGTTTATTTTGAACCTTGTACGTTTTTCTCGAATAGGAATAAATATAAATAGATAAATAAATATGAATTAAATAAATAGAATAAGTAAATTAAATCAAAAGTATGAAATGTCACCCACGTTTTCTTGAATAGCAAGTATTTTCAGGGTTTAAGCTGCGGTCGCATTTGTCGCAAAATGCGATATGCACCACGAAAATGCGACAATATTTGGGCAGGCTGTCGCTTTTTTGCTACAAAGAAAAGTATAATAAATATTTAAATGTTATTGCAGAAAATCTGGTTTTAACAATACAAATTGTATTAAAAGTCCGTGATCATGATCCACAACCAAAAATATTAGAAGAGTAGTTGGGATGTTGGAGAGGCTTAACGTTGCGTTGGTTGCACTACGTCATTTTACCGATCGCCTCTGAGTGAGTGGTAGAGGAGACGAGCCTACATTACGTGAACAGTTGCTGTCGATTTCAACTGCGTACTGTGTAAACGGAACGGGCAAGTTACTAAAATGACAGTTGTAATTACAGTAGCTAACCCTCTAGCAGACGTCATGCGCTCTCCGCTGTGACTCGGTTTGGCGCGCACTCTGTAGTAGCCGAGCGAATTGGCGAATGCGAGAATGTTAAGGGCTAGTTCGCCTCCAAGGGATGGCTGCGCTCGTGTCGCAATCGTACCAATTCTTGTCGGTTGTTGTGACCGAGTCAAAGGAGACGAGCGGCAGGTCCTCCATACTTAATGCTGCTCGTGGTCTCAACTCGCTGCAGAATGTGGACGGTTACACGAGCACGAGTTGCTCGAAATCGCAACGATCGGGCGAAAGTGTAGAGGTACCCTAGCGAAAACAGACAACTCGAAGTCGATAATGCGCAAATGCGATCGCGATATGCTTTGAGGTTATGTTTCAGAGTGTAATGTTTGGGGTGTGTGAGTTTTCGTTGTTCTGGTACCATATTAGGCCTATTCTATTAGAATGTTTAGTATATTTCCATTTCAGACTTTAATGGTTAAAATGGATAAGTTACCAAGAAAAGTAGACTCTGATGAATTATATATGTTAATACGGTATTTAAATTTTAAACCTTAAAAACAAATACAAGCAAAAAACAACTTAACACCAAAAAATAGTATTATTTCACGCGAGTAAAAATGCGAAAAGGAAAATATTTTTGCTACAAGTCTCTAAGAGCTTGTAGCATTTTTGCTCAAAGAATTTTTTTTCCAGCTGAGTCCCTGAATTTTACCTATTACACAAGTATGCAAACCGGCTTTTGAATCTTTTAGCAATGGCTCTTGGACTAAACGCGAAAATCGACTGTTTGTAACTAAAAGGGTGGGATTGGTATTGTGGTTACTTTTCGTAAGAATTCTCACTTTCTTACAAGCTACTACAGTTTGCATGTAAGAAAGCTATATAACTTTGATTTAAGTAATGTTTTACGGTTACAAAATAAGGTGTATGGAAAATATGCCCTTGGCAATGGCACCAGAAGAAAGGAAAAAGATGACGTCATACGGTGAATTATCTTTGGCAACTTACATCATTCATGACTATAACAAATACCTAATAATTTAAACACTCGTTTTATCATTTAAAGAAATTTTCCAAAGAATATTTTGCACTTTGGAAAGTATACAATTATTTTATCCCTTTCCAAAGTGAATGTGCGGATACTTTTTTAAATCATAAAACACAACACAAACTATACTGTTTCCAAATAACAAAATCAAATCATGCAATCTAGGGCATGGCTCCGGGGATAAACACGAGGCCGGATAATAACTACAAAAAGGGTTTGTAACAGGTTTTAATCAAGCGCAGGCAGAAGCACATGCAGTGTCACGGGCGTGTAGGCTGCTACGGTGTGATTTGAAATCACTGATCGAATTCTATTTTTAGCAATTTAATACTAGAAGCTGCTTTGAACAGCCTCATTTCAACCCTTCATTAGCCCTGATTAACAATGTAAATGTGCCCCTCTCCCCTCCCCCCATCCCCCTCGTTCACCATCCCACATATCCTCTCCCTCTCTTTCAGCGAGAGAGAGAACCTACACCAGCGAGGTGTCCTACACTCATGCACAGAGCGTTGTCGTGTTGTTCATGTTGTTACAATTGCCAGTGATCAATTAAATGCGACTTACTTATCGAGGTAACGCGCATGTTCGGCAATGATTCCTCCCGGGGATCAAGTTCAATGACGAATGTTCTAGATACCTCGTCATGACATCACCTACCCAATGAAGTCTTAGGTCCGCACAAACCATTTGATGGATGGATTCTGCTTGAACGGCGATAACAAACATGGCCAAACACGCAGTATTGTCACATGGTTTGTTCAACGTGATTTATCGTAGCTAATACAATTTCAGATTATGAGTTGCTTGCTCAATCGTAACAACGTGTTCAGCTATTGCTTATAAGTGATGTCAGCCAGAAATTGGTTACCAGTTAAAATAATGCATTAAGTGATGAAGACAACATTTTGAATATATTGTTCCTTCACTCACAAAATATTAGACCGATTATGTTGACCCTTTTAGAACACAGGGGCTTATTCACTTTTGGAAATCCTTTAAGACTGTTCCATCGGCCTTAAAAGTTCCAGAATTAATGTTATACCTTTTAATACCTTTAATAATACCTTTTAACACCTTTTATTGAGACAAAAAATACTTATAATAGCAGAAAATTAAGTTGCCAGTTGAGGGCGTGGTTTGCCGGGCTATCAACTAGGATCAGCCAATAGTATACGTGCTGCATTGCCAAAACTCCACACCAGCAGATCGGAATAACATTCTAGAGATATTTTTCTATGGACAAATGGCAACAGTGACAGCGTACAACCATGCTATTGGCTACACCCCAACTTAATTGCCCGCTATTATAGGCTACTCTTATGCTATTTGAGACAAACATTTTTCAATTTAATTTTTTTCGGTGTAGTGGTTTCCTGCAAAACTTCTGTTTAAAATCATTCATCAATTCCCCCCTTTCCATCGACAGAGCGAGTTTATAAAGTGATGAGAAGCGAAGGCCGCGGAGCTGATCGATTGAGTAGTAGTCAGTCAGTTGTAAGCTTTCTGTGGGGACTCCGCCGCCGCTCCGCGTAAACACAGAGCGGCATCCAAACTGTCAATAGCGGTGGCCGACTTTCCGTTTTCAAAACTATCAAAATATACTTTTGATATTTTATTTTGAATACTTGTGTGAACTTTACAGTATAAAGTAGTTTCGTGTCCCCTTGAACGCAATTTTACTCATCCGTTTTGGGAGTATCTTGAGCCAAATATGTTGGGAGTACTTCAAATACGTTTCATACAAATTGTAATTGCCTTCAGGAGGTGTGTTCATAATTTAAACTGAGTCTTACATAACAAATGACACTATAGCGGACAAATATATTGACAGTTGGGGTGTAGCCAATAGCATGGCTGTACGCTGTCACTGTTGCAATTTTTTCATAGAAACAAATCACTAGAATGTTATTCCGAAATCCGATCAGCTGATGTGGAGTTTTGGCAATACAGCCCGTCTACTGTTGACTGATCTCGGTTGATAGCCCGGAAAACCACACCTCAACTGGCAATATATTTGGCCGCGATTATACTGTTGAATCCTTGGTTTGTCATAAGCTACATTTTCCTACCCTTTATCCATGCTTACGAATGAATTTTCACATTGCTAACCTGTTTAATAAACTTTCCATTATGAAACCCAACCCTCTTATACTATGGTATATAATTACATTATGCTGTAAAAACTTCCTTAACTGTTTCCATTTGATTATTATTATTCCCTTTATACTCGTCGTTTGGTTACAGGCGAGGTTTTTGGCGATTTTCGCTATAGGAAAGAAGCTGCTATCTTAGTTTTCAAATTGAGTTATTATTGGAAATGTTTGTTGTTTTCACCGCTCCCTGGGTTTTCTCCGCTGGTTCTCCATTATTCCTGTCCGACTGCTAGTCTGCATTGCGTATTAAAGACCACATCGACTGCCATTGTCGATTAAGTTTTGCATTCATATTCATATCCACATTCATTCAGATCTACGATATATTCAAATATATTTTAAAGGTTTTTTCGTTTTTCGTCTCTAAACCAGAACAATTTTATGGCAACCGTTTCCAACTGACAAATAATTATGAATACAATTTATTGTTTTATGTCCCTAAACAAATATACCAATTGCATATCTGGGAAATTGCAGGGATAAAAGGTCAAAAAAGCTTTATAAAAAACGTTTTTTTAAACGGGATTTTGCCTCAAAACAAAATATAGTTTCGTTAAAATGTATATTATAAGTTTACACAAAGCAAACAGAAATTGTATTTTAATGTGTTTTTCTACTGCAGTGGTTAAAAAGTGGATTTTTTTGTAAATACAGAATATTTTACAATTCTATTCTTACTTGAATCAGTTACTTATGATTACTGTTGTTTGTTAAATATTAAATAAAAAGGTACATAGGCTATGCGAGCATATCTCTCTGGAGGATGTAGGAAATACGTCACCCCCCACTCCAGGGGTTAGGAAAGCATGATAAAATCCCATTAAAATAAAAATAACCTTATTAAATAACATCAAGGTAGCTGAATTAGTGTTTTCGTATTCTGTGCTTGCTAATCGCTGAACATAAGAAACATATAACTCTAATTCAGTAGTTAGCAACAACCTATTAATTATCTGAAATAAATACACTAATAGGGATAAATACAAGCCTCATACCATTTTCCCTCATCCTTCAAAAAAGGTATTTACAATTAGATTAATGACGCCTTGTAAATACACTCTTATTGAGAGCTCTTTGTTAAATCCATATTTAATACATATTGAAATCTGCATACATATTACAAAATTAATGTCCACTTGTCAGTAAATCTACATAGATGTTCGCGTTGGTCCACACATCAATAGTTTATTTGACAGTTGGAATGGAATATTTCACTATTAATGCCGTAATATCCAACCACAGCCTACTTTATATTAATGTTTATTCCGAGGCGTGTGCAGGTTGTCTGGCGCCCTGGCCAAATCCCCGACAATCCCAGTTGGCGGTCAACTCACCGGGTTGCCAGTTGTTTCAAGAAACAGTTATATCATTGACTATATCTATTTATCTATAGTCAATGGTTATATAAATGTAAAAACGTTCATACCGGTTTTTTTTAAACGCCCTAGCTTTAGTAGATAATTCAAACTGCATTTGAAATTGCACATTTGCCTACACTCCTAACACTATTTTAGTTTTTGCGTGCACGTGAGATAATTTTTTTCAACCTGTTTTCATTGTTGTCTGTAAACAGGAAATTGTAAATAATTTTAAATTTTAAACACGTTCAGTTCAGTACAATGGTGAAAAATTAAGTAGGACTATCATTTTGATTTTAGTAGGGCAGCAAATTATTTTTGCGTCGACACGACGTTTAGGCCTACTAGTAGCACAAAGGATTTGAAATAACTTAATTGTTCTCTTTCTTCATAATATGTAGCCTAATTATAAAGCTAAGTTGTATTACATTTCACAATTTTAAAAATGTCCAAGAAATTATGGAGTTATAAAATACCAAGTATAAATTAAATGTACCCAGTTTAAATGTATCTAAATAATTGTAGAGTTTTAGTCTGGTTTTAGTGAGTGAAATGAAATAATCAGACCTCATTTATGAAAAGAAAAAATGGCAAACTGAAATAATGAAAAACACTGAACACTTCCCCTCCCCTCTCTAGATAGGCAAAATATTCTCGGGCAGGACGCTTACATACTCACTGCGTCCAACTTTATAGATTGACGTTGGTAGTCTTAACAAAGTCAAACAATAGTTCTAAACATAAATTCAAAATAACACTTTTAATCTTGGTTTAGGTGAACATCCGTTTGTGCCCAGTACCCTTCAATTCCCCGTAAGGCCCCGAAACCGAAACTGGTACAGCAAAATATCTTCATGTGGAGGCATTCGCATAAAGGCTGTTCCACACTTCTCGCGAACAGGCCCGAGCATTCGCCTTGAACAATCCGTCCCGAATGTTCCCGGAGGTATTCAAAAGTTCATGCAACTCCCACACTTCTCGCGAATACTCCGAACATTCGGTATTCGGCCGAATGTTCGGGCGTGTTCGCGAGAAGGTGGGTCAGTCTTATAACAGAGGTCTGAGCATGCAAGGTTAACTCGACATTTATAGGAAATACGACTTAATAAGTCGTATTTCCCATAAATACGTATTTCCTTTGCTTTTGAATACTAGTATAATATACTAGTATTCAAAAGCAAAGGAAAATACTACTGTAGATGTAGTGGGCATCTAATTCTAGTTTTTCAAAATATTTATTTATTTCCTAGTTACGTACAAATGCAAATAGATGAAATCTTTGTTTTCTCAAGCCTGAAAGAAAGTTGTACCTCAGAAGAGTACGATATAATTGTATAGCTAAAAGTAATAATGGTGTCAGTTATTTGTACTGTATACTGTACTCAGAGCCAATGATGTTATGAGTTATCTCACTTCCTGTTAGTTGCACAAACTAGGAGTATGGTTATTGCTGTTATTACCAAGTTTGGGGCAATCGTGTTACACGAACATTACCTTGCGTTGACACATTAAAACACTGATGCTTTGATTAATCGTGTTACACGAACATTACCTTGCGTTGACACATTAAAACACTGATGCTTTGATTGATAACAGCTATTTTGGGTGCAGACAAACCCATCACTGTTTACTGGCTGCTTTCAGAATTATTTTGAATTTAAAGAAGGTTACTCGTGTTAAAAACATTGTCAATTCTACTTCATTTATTTTTGCTATACTTATTAATTAGCTATAAATTTTAGATTAAAAACTCATCAATTGTTAGCTCAAAACATTTATATTTTCTGTGTGAGACCTTTCCTAAATTAACTAAATTTTAGGTACAAATTAAATGTAAAATACAATATTAACATAAAACTTAGTTGTTTGAGAACTTGACAATGAGTTTACCAGAGTATTCAAAAGGCTTTGTACTGAAAATAAAAATGTATTTCTTCACCCTCTCAAAAGTTTTAAAAATTGATGTAGGATGTTTATGTTCTTATTTTACTATCATTGAAAACTGTATTGACATAATAGCAGTAAAATCAATACAGTACGTAAGAAATGTGATGAAACAATTATTACTTTCAAATAAAATGGATAGTTCTAGGTTTTCTTTTCAGCCTTTGTAAATATTTATTAGATATGGGGACAAGAAGGCAATTTGACCCTATTCATTTAAACTTGATACTATTCAATTTACTCTGTGTATTTTCTATGAATAAAGAGTTTTTAATTGAATTGAATATTTTGATATAAGAGTCCAACCTTGAATACTAAATTTAAAATAAACTAATTTGATAACTCATGTAACCATAGAGAAAATCTGATGTCTCAAGTTAATAGAGGTTATAGAGACAAAACCCCATGTTATTGCTTCCCGTTACCTTTATTATTATGCCTACATGAATCAAAATTCAGAAAATATTCAATAATCCCTAGGAACTTTGCTCCACTGGCCTTTAGAGTTTTCATATTAATATGTTTCAGTCAACAATTTTATTCTCTCAGTTGATTATTTTATCATATATTTATAATGCCCCAGTGTGTCTCGTTATTTTCATCAATTTACAAGTTTAAAATTTGTAATAAATTTAATTATATTTATAAAATATTTACTCACGGTCTAACATGTACTGTTTTATTATGAAAATAAATCAATGTTTACATCAGTGAGTGTAAACGTTAAACATAGTTGTGGATCCTACTGATCACGGATTATCCTGCTTATCTCTCCTCATTTTGCCACTTTTGGAGAAATACTCTTTCTGATACAATTCTCCCAATCAATCAATCAAACAGATACGTATTCATTAATAGTACAGTGTACAATTTTAATGGTGTCATAATACATTGGCACTATCAAAACCACACTAACAAATATTTAGACTAAAAATTGAAAATTATATAATACATTTGATTGATTTTAAATCAAACTAACTCTCTTAGTATTCCTACACATATCAGTGTCACATAATGTGTAAGTTTAATTTTTAATTTCATCCCTCTAGTGCACTCCTACATGCAATGGTAAACACGAGTTGAAACAGAAAACTTTAGTAATTTTGTCCTGATATGAGTTGTTTAGCTAATTTAGAAACCTCTGATGGTTATAGAAATTCCAGTACATTAATTTTATTTACAATACACCCAAACTCTACTCCACAAGAATTTATTTTAATTATTTAGTGGAACCAAACAAAACAACCATCTACAAACATGATTTTTAAAATTATTAGAAATGAAATGAAAATTATTTATGTTAGTGTATATTTTAGAGTTCCTATCTATTTATAGATTTTTTACAAGTTGCCAATCTTCTAAGCTTGTGCTTTCTTCCTAGTACCTATGTAAATCTTAAAATCTAAGCAGGTATATATGTAGTACCTATGTGGGTTCAGATTCTGAAATCATTATGTATGTTGTCCCGTATTTTAACTGTACTAGTAGTACCAGTAAGCTCTTTTATTCTCAATTATAGAATGAACCCTCAAAAACTTAATATTAATACATCTTTGTTTCTTTTTTACAAAAATGACAAGGTACATTTTAGCAAGACATGTAGAAGTGAATTTTGACGCATATTTGTGTTTATAACAATTACAGTAGATGGTCAGATATCCGGATCAGCCTAGTCTTGATCGATGAGCTTGAATTTTGTTTATGTTTTTGGTTGCAAATAAAAAATAAAAAAGAATAAAAAACTTCATGTTTTGGTGCCTTCAGTTTTCACGTGATAAGCCCGAACTACACAAACGCATGTAGTTTGCATTGTCTTTCAGAAGCTCAGTTTTGTATTAGCACATAAATGTAAATGCATATTGTCATAATTGTTAGCCATTCAGGCGGAATTGATGACTCATGTCCACCTATGCGAAATCCGAATTTTTCTAAATCCAGACCGACAGTCCGCCACATAAGTCCGGATTTCTGAGTGGACATTTCTATAAATACACTCCTTTCTTTTATAAAAAGCATCATATAACTATGGTGATTCCTTATTGCTGTATTTTAAGCAAATAGATGCACTGGCAACTTTAATAAACATGTTAAAAGATTTTTTTTATATATTTGATGCTGCTGCACTCTATGGAGAAAATATTAACAAATTTCAAGGTTAACTAAATCTGTATCTTTATTTTTAAAATGGTATGCGTTTTTTATATATTTTTAACAACAAATTGATTAAATTGATGGTAAATGAGCACTTTTTCACCACAAAAAATAAATTTAATCATGATTAATTTTCCTTAATTTCAAAATAATGTTTGACCCATTACTTTACTTATTATAATTATGTTAATATATAAACTTATGAAAATTTTACAATTTTCAAAGGTTAATTAAAAAAGAAGGTTAAATGAATGTTATTTAAATTTAAACTTTGGACTGCAAAGCATTTTAATTCAAACCATGCAGTCATGAAACTGTGTTATACAAATACTGTACTGTACTAAGGTTTTTTAAAATTAATTTGAATAAAGAACATTATACCAGTGGCGTAACTGCCAGGCCCGCAGGGCCTGCGGTGCGGGGGGCCCACAGACCTAGGGAGCCCGCGAGCCATGGTAGCGGGGCCCGCGGCATGAGGTAAAAGCTCTGGCGGGGCTGCATGATGGGATGAAATTGTTTTATTTAATTTTCAAAACAACAATTACGTTGTTGGTAAACTTTAAGAATCAATTTATTTTGAGCCTAGTGGACCTAATCTTTCATTCGTTGTGCTTATAGTGTTATAAATAAATGAGACACTTTAAAACTGCAATATAAGTTTTATTATTTCTACCCTCAATTCTAATAACATTAAAATCAAACATTAAAGTGAGCTATTTTAACAGATATTCACCATTTTACATAGGCTAACAATTTTAAAACAGTATAGAATCAGTAACGTTTTTGAACTGTTTAATAAAAACTCTGTGATATAGATTTACTCTCAAGGGTGAATCAGCATAACTATAGGATAGTGATAAATGATAATTCGGCAGCTCATGATAGGATCCGTTTCAATAACTCAAGGTACAATCACAAACGCTATAGTGGCGATTTCACTCCAAACTGAATTAATTATGAATCCACTCCAAATCCCGTTTCCACATTTGGCATGAACAGAGCGAGTTACTTACCTGAACGTTGCCAAGCTTTATATGTTTTGACACTTGTCGACTTAATTCTTAGGTACTTTAATGATGTGATGAAACTTTATTAAAAACATCATAGATGAAATAAGAACCTTTTTGCGTTATTTAATCAATAACATTGAACAATGCTGGAATTAACATTATGTATCTGGAGGTTAGGAAACGACTGGCTCAAACAACCTTATCCCAAAATCTAGTAAATGGATAGGGTGAAACTGTAGGATATGTTAAATGGGGGGGGGTGAAATTATTTTTAAACTTATGTTTGCAGGGGGGCCCAAAAAAATCAGTTACGCCACTACATTATACTGTACATTCAATTCTGGTTGGGCCATAATGTTTAGGTTGAAACAAAAAAATAATTTCTGCTAATTTGTTTTTCGTCCTCTGAAAATAATTAATAATAACAGTAACAGTAACAATAACGGAGCATTACAAGTTTGTTTCAGATTACTGTTGAGTTTGGTATAAATATATTTATTTATAACACTTACTATCCATCCCCTCCTTCTAAATTATTGCCTTGAAAGTCGTTAGTTAAATTTAATTAATTACAAATTAATTCATTAAGTGATTTTTTTATTATATTTAAAATCATGAACAAGTAATTTAATTTAATATATTTATTTTAATGTATTTAATGAATTATCATCTAATTTACAGAGTTTTCACAATATATAACTTGCAGTGGTAGTTTTAGTCATGAATGGATTCAGCTAAGCAACCATTTTCACAGAAACATTAACAGTTCTGTTTTGGCATCCAGTCGCAGTGTTTCTTTATTTTATTCCACTTTTGTTGGCTCAAGTCTCAGTCTTATTCACCTTCCTTTTGTAGCAAAATCTTTTCCTTCCACAAATTTTATCTCAATCCTTTTTTAACCCTTTAAAATATGTTTTGGTTCAATCTAAGTTTCTGTGTTTTAACCAGTGTATTTGTAGCATGTATTGTATTAATAAGTATAATTATTTTGTTGATTTTTAATTATATTTATGTTTTTACCAGAGCGCCCTACAATGACTTGAAAAGGATCACTACAAAAACTGTAAGCTAAATTTAATATTTTGATGTCCGCTGTATTAAAATTTATCATATGATATTCATATCCATTTTGTTGGAAAATTATTTTCATATTTTTTACATCAAACCATGAACTTGACATCATGGCATCTCACCACACAGCAATGAACTTCACATAAAACATGTCCACACCGCTTTATAGATGTTTTGTTTAGTAGAGATAATTAGTATTATATGTTCTGTCTACATAGTTTTAGAAATACAAAGTTTTATATATTTAAAAAAAGGGTTACTTACTAGATGGGATTTCTTTGTTTTCTCTTAATAACATTGAAATTAAAAGCTTCACTACACGCTTCACACAATTTTTATCACTTTTTGATCAGGTATGCATAGTATGTATTAAATATCTTCACATTTTTTTCAAAATACCGAAACTTTGTCTGGGGATATTATTTTCCACCTCAACTTTATGTGAAAAACAATTGAGAGATTTATATAGTAGTTTTCTATATTTTTGGTTCCACCAAAAAAATAAGTCTATTTAAAAAAATCAATTTAAACACCTTCACTCAAAAATTAAATGTTGGTGGTATAATTGATACAGCATAGCTTAAAGAAAGTTTCATAATAAATATAAAAATAAACAATATCTTCCTTTGGCGTTAGTTTGAGTTCATTTTCCATTTTTTACATAACAGTAAAATAGTTATTGATGTTTTTGTAATATAGTGTAAATATTGGTTTGACCGAACATAGAACAATAGAACAGTTTATTAGTTATAATGTTCCTAATCTAGAGTCATAGTTTTGTAGAACACAAGTAGTGTATCATAAACATATCACTTCTATTAGTCTGAGTCCCTTTTTTTAGGAACATCAACTAACAGATCATAATATATTTTCTTGAACATTTAGAGGCTTCAAGTATGTTTTGTAATTAATCTCTGGTATTATATTTACAATATATTATAGTTAAACATGTATACAAGGTAAATTTTAAGAAAGCTACAATCAACTAAACCACTCATGATTAGAAAATAAAAAATGTATTTTATAACCAGTGACAAAACACTACTTCAATCAATGCTGTTATTTCTCTGCTTGTTTAATCTCAATTTTATCATATTTATATTGCAACTACGCAACTTCTAAAATTTAAAGTAAACGTTTCTATAATCTTGGTTATTGATTAAAAGTAGGGGTGTGCGAGTAGTGATTTTTTTTAATCGAGTCGAGTAGTGCCAATTATTTTCGAGTTTTGAGTATTTTCGAGCGATTATTTGCCATCAGTTGGTAGTTTAAAATAGTGTAATGGGATTTAGATACCACCCTAGATTTGATTATCTAAATATGATTTCTAACTAATACATGAGTAGCAATACAAAGTTTTGGCCAGTACAATCAAACTGGTTTATGTATTGACAAACAAAACACGGTTTTACATTTGTTTCCGGCCGATGAAACAGGGCCCGGTTGTCATTTGGCCAATTTCACCTGGTCCAGACATCGCTTATAATCAATATTAAATGATGAAATCGTTAGCCACGGCCGAAATTACGCGGTCCCATCGTCATTTTCGGCCGATTTTATGTGATGCGATCGCCTTTTGCGGCCGTTACTACGTGTTTTGGCCGGTCGCAATAATAATAATAATAACAATACTTTATTGAAATAACAACTACAAATGTTGTGTATCAATGTTGAAAAAAAAAACAGAAATTTAGAAATATTTTAAACTACATGGTAATACTAATACAATTAATAAATAAATAATATAAATATTATAACAAATAAAAGAACAAGAATATAGCCTCAGAAATTTCAGAGCAAATTAGAATACCTTTTGAATATTAATTTCAATCAGGTTACATATATTATTAATTATTTCATAATAAAGAATGGTCCAAGTATTCAGAGACATGATAACATTTTGTTGTATTAAAAATTGTTTCAGTTTTTTTTAAATTTATTTGAGTTGTTTTCAAATTTTATACATTTAGGTAATTTATTTAAAAAGGTCACACCTGCTTGTGATGGAAGATTGGAAAAAAGATTTAGTCGATGTTGGTGTGGCCATGAGAGATTAGAATTTATAGTATCATAATTATGAATATCCTTTCCTAAAATTTGTTCACATTTAAATTTGGAATATAATATTGTTTGAAATATATAAAGACATGGCCGGGTTGAAATTTCAAAATCCCTAAAAGTAGTTTTGCAAGTCTCTCTGAATGTTAAATTGCCAATTATTCATATAGACTTTTTTTGAAGGATGAAAAGGCTTTTAAATTCCTTTTCGTTACAGCTACCCCAAAGAGTAATACTGTACGACAAATATGGATATATTAATAAACCATAATACGCTATCAGCAGCATATTTTTATGGCAGTATTTTGATCATTCTCGTAAAACAAAAATGTTTGAAGACACCTTTGAACACAGAATATTTAAATGGTCCATCCAAGTAAGTCCTCTATCAATGTAAAGTCCTAGAAACTTGGTACAGTCAACTTCTTCCAGAATTTTATCGTCCATCATAATGGTTGGACATTCTTTATCCTCAAGACTAATCTTAGACTAATCTTAGTCACCCTAAGGGTGGCAGCAAAATTTAATAAAACTTGATTTTGAATGATTAGTTTTTAGGTTAATTTCATCAAAACATTTAATATATGAATTTAAATCTTTTAAAGCCTTCATTCCTAATTCAGAAATTGACTTTTCTGTTAGACAGAGAGTTGTATCATCTGCATATTGAATAATCTTTGAAAATTCTACTGACTCATTGCAATTATTAACATACAGCAAGAATAACAGTGGTCCAAGTATAAAGCCTTGTGGTACTCCAAATTATAACTGTAGGCTTTCAGATAGTTTACCAGATATTTCTACTTGCTGCCTTCTATTCGTTAACTATGAAGTTAGCCATTTATGTGGCAACCCTCGCATGCCATAGCCATACAGTTTTTCCAAAAGTTTGTGATGGCTGAGGCAATCGAAAGCTTTAGATAAATCAAGGAAAATACCACTTGTAGATTTGTGGTCTTCAAGGCCTTTAACAACTAAATTTACAAAATTTGTGATTGCATCAATAGTGGATTTATGTGGTTTAAAACCAAACTGATCATTGGTTAGTATATTATATTTAAAAAGTTTACTGAACACTGGTAAAATTGATATTGGATGATAATTTGTTGCAAGTATTCGATCTCCTTTCTTAAAAATTGGAATAATTTTTGCAATTTTTAGGGATTCTGGAAATACACCTTTTAGAAATGAGTAATTTGTAATATTCAATAATGGTTCACAAATAGTTGCAGAACATTTTTTTAGAAGCCACGTTGATAGCCCGTCAATATCTGGAGTCTTTCTTGTTTTAAAATTTTTAAATACTGATGTTAATTCGTAGCGTGTCACTGGGGCCATCATCATCGATGAGGCTATGTTTGTTTGACATATTTTCTCATTGAAACAATCATTATTTATGTTGTTAGTAGGTACAAGAATATTCAAAAATATATTATTTAGCGTATTAGCAACTAGCTCTGGTTCTTTTATAACTTTGTCATTATCATCCAATTTTACATATATGGGTTTGACAGCTGATCGGTTTTTAAAATTATTAATTATAGTCCAAGCGGTTTTAGATAGATTGGTAGACAGGAAAAGTTGTTTATTAACATCATATGCTTTGGCAGCTTTTATAGTTTTTCGATATATTTGTTTGTATTTTTTGAAATATTCAATGAATTGTTTGTTAGTATAAACTTTTGATTTTGTTTATAAAGTTGTTTTACATTCTTCCTGGATATCAAAATACCTTTTGTTATCCAAGTGTTTATTTTACTGCCTTTTTTAATACTTAGAGTTTTAAACGGACAATGAGAATTTACGTTATTTAGAAACAGTCTTTAAAATGTTCATACATATCTTCTGGATCATGACAATTATATAGAAAGTCCCAGTTTTGCTGGTTTAAACTGTCATTCAAACAATTAATATTACATTGTGTGTATGATCGACCTATTATTTTTTTGGTTTATCGATAAAACGGGAACCATTTTATCAATAGTAACTAACTGAGCATCATGATCGGCAAGAGCCGTTACTATAACTGTGATTTTTACATTGACAATATTTGTTATTACATTATCTACAGCTGTTTGAGAGGTTGCAGTTACACGTGTTGGTGAATTAATGGACCATTCTAGATTAAAGGATTTCAATAAATCTTTGAAATGTTTTGTTTTATAATTATTAACACCTAATACATCAATATTAAAGTCACCGATTATAATACATTTATGTTTTTTAGAGGAGATATGTCTTAATAATTCTTCTAAAATTATCAATTTGGCCAGACGGTGATCATTTGTATTTTTTGTTTCCATAACAAAACCTTTGAAAGTGTCTACCAAACCTGCTTCCTAATCCATAAATTCTGTTTCTGTATTTTCTGGCATATTATTTGTACCTGCCAGAAGAATTAGGTGATCAGAAACAGTCATTGACTTTGATTCGTTAATTGCTGCGCAGCTGGGGCACCAGGCGCTGCATGAACATATGTTTTAATGTGCAGAGGCAAATTTGGAGCGATATAGTTATTTAAATCATTCCCATGACTGTCAGCATAAATTATAACTTTCTTTTCAATTGTTTTTGACAAGTTCTCCAGCCAAAGTCCATTTGTCTTCTCAGGATTTTCAAATATTTCAATGGCTTGTTCTTCAAGCTTTTTTATAGCTAGATTTTTTCTTTGTCTGAGAACTGTTTCGGTTTATATTAGATATCCTGTTTTCATTTGTATTTAATTCCACGAAAAGTTCATTATTTTCTGGTAAATTATTGCCTTCTTCGCCTAATGTCTTAATGATTTCAAATCTATTACAAATTTCTGTAAAGTTGCAGTCAGGCGATATCACGTTTCTTTCTTGGCTTCTTGTTTCTCGTTGTTTATTCACACTTTTCCGTGGAGATTCATTTATTTCATTAAAATTATCAGATTCAATCGAATCAATGACTCCTGTTTAGTAAAGTCATTTTGAGGTTTATTAGCCATTATTTCAGAGCTTGTCTGTGGCACTTCTTTAAGGGTTTTATTTCAAACCTTGAATGTTCTAACTCAATTAACAGATCTTCAATATGCTCTTCTAACTTGTATTGCTTTATTGTCAAGCTTTTAATTTCATTAAGTAACATATCTGTGCAGAAACATTGATCTGTTTGAGTAGCCACATCTATCTTAGAAGATTCGGGTATCCCTAGATCCCTGGTAACATGTTCCATGACATTGTTACAATTTCTCATTGTTTTATTGCAATACTTTCTTTCTTCGTGTGTTTCTACTTTTCAATCATTTTCGTAATTATTTGTCTTTCTATCCAATGTTCTTTTTTCATCTGTCCTTTCATCTTCTCTCTTGTATTGCTGTTTTTCTATCTTTTGTTCTTCTGTCTTCTTTTACTCTCTTCTCAGATACAGTTTCCGCTTCTCTTCCTTTTCCTTCTATATTCTGTTTTTGTCTGCGAGTTTGTATGATTGATGAAATTTTATTTTTCATGATGCTACAGATTTTAAATAGGCTACAATATGTTTTTAAAGGTCACTTCAAAAGAGGTTATGTGAATTTAAATATGGAAAAAATACTTTTAAACAGTACTTTTAACTAACCAAAACAATCATATTCCAATATTCATAGGTAAATTACATTATTTAGTCAATTTAAAGCTATATGAAGGATACATTTAAATAAAATACTCTAATTAATGCAGAATAAACTTTAAGTGTGTTGTTTGTTTATATGGTCGTTCGCGGACGTCATTTTCGGCCGATTTTACGTGATGCGATTGCCTTTTGCGGCCGTTACCACGCGTTTTGGCTGGTCGCAATCGTTAGTGATCGTCGGAAATCGGCGGGAAATACTCGCCTGAACTTTCGATTAGTTTTAAAAACTTCGAGTCGAGTTTGAGTATTAAAATACCCGGCCAAAAACTCTAAGTTTCGAGTACTCGCACACCCCTAATTAAAAGTGAACAATGACTTTCTTTGTTGGAATTAATTATTTCTTTAATTTTTCGGATTTTTCTAAAGATACTGGTTATTGTATTTTGTATCAAATTAAATATAGTTTTATTTTTGCAGTACATCATTTGCAATTTGACAGACATCAATAAGTTTATGGCTCAACTGTTTGAGCTACCATTATGCAAATATTAGGTATTATTTTATTTGTGGCTCAATGTTTTCATAACAGTGAAGAAACATAAATCCATTTTTGTTTAAAGTTATTAACATGTTTTTTTTATTTAAAAATATTTTAAGTTTTATCTTTGTTGGCAGTTTGTCTAGCCAACCAAAAATATAGTATTATAGCATTCAATTGTATTTTAGAAGATTATATGGGTTTCTAGTCAAGAAAATTATATGGGTTTCTGAAACTTATGATTGATTTTTGCCTTGTTTAACATAGCATTTTTTGGCAATAAATGGTTTTGATTATATTTGATTTGATTAATTAAGGTGTTGATGTTTAACTAGATTTCACATTTGCCTCCTCCAAATTTCTTCGTACAGCAATTTCCTATATTGTTAATTTCATTATAATGAAAACCTGCATTGAAAAGAAAAATGTTAGTAATTTTGGAAATTTAATTGTTTATAACTGAAAATAGATTAATTTAGATCAATTTATCAGGTATGATTGCCACAATAATAGCTATAAGAAAGCTCTTTGTGAATCAAATAGAAATTGAAAACCGGCGATTGTGAACAATGTTGCCAAGAAATATTACACTAAGACTGTTGAGCTAGAATGGAAACAGGCCAGTTGATGAATGTAGGAACAATGTGTTTCAAGTTGATGATAAGGAGGATGTTGAAAGGACTCATCATTAATGGGCTTTACTACACACTCAGTTTCCAGATTCCAAGGATGTTGCTCTTATCTCTTTTCTGCCCTGAGTGAAGACATTTCAAAAGAAATGTTGTTATTTTGTTCATCAAGTCATTTACTATATTATTTTTATCCAAACAAATTGTATTAAATATTCTGATAATTTTATTATTTAGTAAGGTTGATTTATTAATTCTTTATAAGAATAACGTTGATAGATAATTAAGTTCAAATTCAACATAGACAAGTACAATTTGCGATTGTTGGGTCACATTGAGGAAGTCCTACTTACTTTAATAGTAACAACATGCACTAATTAATTAGCCTGCAAATTTTCTTTCCATTTGTTTAGCTTTACTTCATTTTTGGTAGCCTTTTTTTGATACTAATAACAATATCACTATTAGACGCTGGCAGAATCTTCTACAAATTAATTATGAGTTTATGCATTGTATACTTTACATGTAACCGAATAAATAGGGACACATTCCTAATGGAATTAGCTTAATTTGAGCATTTCAAATTGGTTGGGGGGAGGCGGCAGGTATAATCGGGATCATGATTTTCACCACTTTTCATGAATTATACTTTTGAAATTCTATTAAATATACACACTGCAATTGTCATTATAGGCTATATAAACAAGTTGATACTTATTAGTCTAATTTGAAAAAAATACACCTGCCCTAAAGGTAATTTTGAATTCATGTTACTTGAAGAATTACTTACTTACTTACTGCTGTGGCCACTGGTATTATGAATGGTACTTGACCTCCACAACACACTACCTCCATACGTCTCTGCATATTGCATCCTGCTTCCTTCTTCCCAGTCTCTTTGGGCACTTTTTAACTTGATCCCACCATCTCAGTTTCGGTCTAACAAGGGGTTTCCTACCTTCTGGGTTATCTCTAGTATTCTCTTTGAGAAGGAGCTGTCTTCTTTTCTTAAAATATGTCCTGCCCACCTCATCCTTCTACTCTGTACCTCAGCAACAATATCTTGATCTTTAAATCGTTCTTTCAGTTCTTGAAGTATTACAGGAATAATATCTACTCCACCATTCTCCTTAGCCTCTTTACCTTCCCTCATTTCCTTCCTCTTTCTCCCCTCTTCCGAAAAAGGTAATGAAAAGGAAATAATCCACCATTGTGTTTGTAGGCTAGGATGTCGGTGGGAGGAGGCGTAGCTCCATTTGCGTCAGTGGAAGATCTGAGTGACGAGCCAGAGCAGGAGAGCCCGGCGCCTCTACGCCTCACGCTGCCGGGGGCCGACGGGGCTGCGGGGCCCAGGAGCCCCAGGATGGGGGTGCCGACGCCCCGCATAGACATCTCGCGGGCCAGCAGCTCCTCCCATCAGGATGATAGCAGTCCTGAACGCGACCTCTTCACCGGTAGGTCCTAGAGTGAATAAAGTTATAGATTGGTTTGAACATAAATCAAACAAAATTTAATAAAAGTATAATATTAGATTTACCTTCTGATGTTCCTTTTTGAGTTGATGCGACGCATATCGTCAACAAAGTAACATCATCATGGTAGTGCATCCATGCATCAGCGTTTTGTCATAGTTAAATTTTAAAAAAACCGTACACAAATGATTCACACAAATACACTTAAAATGCACAAACATAAATCGTATCAACGTGATGGCCACATTTTTCGAACTGTTAGCGGCGAAAACTGGGGACAGAGCTTTATCTGCAATGGACTCTGTACTGTGACAGGTCCTTTCCAGGCGCATTGCCGTGTCCAATAAAGAGTTGGCTTGATTGTTGACTTTATCATTCAGTACATTATCTGGGTCACATTTTACTGCCTTATAAATCTCATAGTTTTCAAGTGTGGGCATTACACAACTTTTCTTTCATTTGTGCATTATTTGGAAATTTTCGTTTATTAATATTCGTTTCGAAATATTCGTAGCTGTGTCCACACTGAATGAGGTGTTCTGCATAATTTGACTTTCGAAGGACAGTTTTCTTGGGGAGATGTTCCTTAAAACAGATTCTGAATGACCTTCCCGTTTGACCTAAGTAATATTTGGGGCAATTGGAAATGAACTCTAATATAATAAAAGGTTTTAAAAGGATCCAAAACTTCATCATACATCAGTGAATGATCTCCAAATCTTGTACAATTCCGAATGAAAATATTTGTACCAGACTTTAAACAAAATAGACTCGTACAATTATTTTAGAGCAGCAAGACCTGAGTTATTAATAAATATAGAGTAGTGGGTAAGGGCCGCAACAAATAATTCTGAATAAATTCAGAGTTTACACCCTCTGAATAAAAGACTGTTCAGAGAAGTGAATGTAAGAAATAAGTAGAAAACTATTTTAGTAGAGTCCATATAAAAATACAATGACTATAGAACACAAAATATTTGTAATGAAGGGAAATGTACTGGTTTCAATTGTAGATTCCTCTCTGTGTTAGAGTTTTAGACGATAACCTAACTATAATAACGCGAATTCAACATCCGTTAAAGACAAATCAGTGGGCTGAATTTGTCATGTAATATGTCATACGAGAATCTACTGTGGTTAAAAATAATGTGTTGCATTAAATATTTAAATAATGCAAATTTATTGCATATATATATTTCTTAAAAATGTTAAACTTTAAAATTATTCATTGACAATTGTAAACAAAAACCACAGCAAAACCAATATATAAATATGCCAAGGAGAGGTGTGATTGTGAATTATATTCCATTTTAACTCCCAACACACAATAGCAGCTGTTAACTCAGCATTCAAGTCCAATATTGCCTGTAAATTCCTTCCTGTGCCACTATGTTCCAATATTATATTCTTTATTGAATTATCATTTTGTTTCAAAAAAAATCGTACTGTGTTTTTTAAATATCAGCACTTATGAATTCAGCTTTATTTCATTAAATTGATCTATATACCAAGTACATTTATATTGTTTAAATATAAATATAGAGTGTCTTCTGTTTTGAGATCTATATTGTCTTCTTTGAATCTTCCTAAACATCGTACATAACAAAAAGTTGAGGATTTTTTGGAAAGACTACAGTTAAAACTACATACAATTTTAAAGGTCAAATTATTTATGTGTTGTTTATATGGTATATAAGTTCTCTATATATTAGTGAAGTTTAGGGGTATCAAGTTTTTTATTTACCCTAAAATTACGTCAAACAATAAATCCTAAAAGAACAAATTTGTACAATTTAAATAACATGATTAACTTAATCACTCACAAAGTGACTTTTGCCATTTGTTTGTATAAGAAAGCAAAATTGGATTGGTGGTTTTATTTTATAAAAAGTCAACATAGAAGAATATTCTAAATAAATAGAATTTTTAATGTTAATAAAGTTTGGCCTCATGTTTGTCCTATTATTTGTTTCTTTCCTATGATTTCTATACCTCTATTATTTTTTTTTAATTAAATGTACTGGACATTTTTATTGATTTGCTCACACAGTTATACTTGATCCTTTTAATTTATAATTCATTTTTAAAGCTTACATTTCAAAGCTATATTAGTGTTAGTCCAAGATAATAAATGTTTTAACAGCACTCAAATTAATTATTTTACTTAGAAAATGTTTATGTAGTTTTAATTTTGCCGGTAATTTGTTGGTGTTAACTACATAATCGATAGACTAGATAAATAAACTGAAGCTCTTCCAAATAAAACGATTGTTTATCAAGAATATAGTCTAGAGTTGAAAATTCTTCTGTGGCAAGTAACAGTGATTATAGCTATTGTCGCCAGAAAGATATAAAAATGAAACACAATAGAGGTTATTTAAAGCGCTCCGATGGCAGACAGTTCGGTCGCGGAAACTCGGGCAGTGGGATATTCACTACTAGTCCGGTAAACTTTGTATGTTCAAACTTGTTAACTTTTTCATTTTGACTTTTAAATAGTATCCATAACAAATACCTACGATCAGTTATATTATATATTAATGGTTGACTTTTATTTATTGGGGGAGCAATAAACGGTTTTTGACCATTGCTAAAAGTTTTGCTAAGACCATTAACGCACAATGTAGTGGTGTTTGACCACTAAAAATTACCCAATAATGTTTAACAATTTTAATTTTTCAAATGAAATGTATGAAATACACATTGTTGGTTCCCTTAAATCTGAAGGTAGTTTTGAAAAAAATGTAAAAATGACAATGTTAAACTTTTTAATGTGTTGAGTGATTTATGTTTGGTATTTAAACTTAAATGTTTTCATATACCAATAAGTTAAATTAGACTACTTTAACTTTTGGACACATTATATAGTTTATAATATTTTTTTATAAATAATTTGGATTCCATAAAAATGTTGTTCATAAGTTACCTAATTTATTTGTATAATTACTTTTATGCCAGAGGACAGGAGGAGGTTGTATAGTTATTGTTGGCTCGCTCAAACCGATCGTTGGCGTAATCTCTTCAATAAACGATATAAAAATGTTATTAATCATTTATCCAATCAAAATTCTCAGAATACATTTTTGAAGATTCACAGAATACATAGTAATATTTTATTTTCTAAATTACAGTTTTTCTATGAAATAAAAGCAAACACTGAGATTGCTCATGGTGTCTTAAGAGGGGGATCCAACCACCTGCTTCTATATAGTTTAAAAACATTTTATTTTCATTAAAAAAAATTCTAAACAAATTGTCTTCCTGTCCTGATTCTCCCATAAGACCAATTTTACCTTTCAAATCCAATCCCTCCTCAACGAATCATCCTAAACTTTTGATGTATGGTACATTTTGTAGAGCAAAAGTATACCTAGCAGTTTCAGTGAGCAGAATTTTACTGATACTGATAAACGTGGGGGAAATAATGCACTGCGACCTAACAAGATCTTTTATGCCCCAGCTTCTGAGCTCTCAGTTCCTTCCTAGAGCTCCAACCCTACTGATACTGATAGCACTCAATTCCTTCCTATAGCTCCTTCTCCAACCCTACTGATACTGATACTGATAAACATGGGGGAAAGAATGCACTGCGACCTAACAAGATCTTTTGTGCCCCCGCTTCTGAGCTCTCAGTTCCTTCCTAGAGCTCCTGCTCCAACCCAAGCTCCTTGATAAAGTTTAGAAGCTGGGGGGGGGGGTTCTAAAAGGGGAGCATCCCTAATGTTTATCAGGTATGATCCCAAACTCCTGGCCCTTTTTTGGCCAACCGCATCACATTCAGCCAGTAGATGCCTCGGGGTTTCCTCCTGTTCCTGGCAGAATCTGGAGCCATTCTCTTCTACCATACCCATCTTCTTAAGGAGACCCTTAAGTCTACAGTGTCCGGTGAGAAACCCTGTTAGAATTCTTAGGCTGTTCTTGTTAAGCCTGATCAGATTTTCAGATCTCCTATGATTAAAGTTGACAAGCATTTCCTTGTTTGTCTACATCCAGGAAGAGTCTCCCACCTGCTTGCTCTCTCTACCTCTTCATTCTCTTTGAGTTTCCTCCTGAAGAAAGCATCCTCCAGCCCTCACCCTGGTTCAGGGCCAGTGAAGGGTTTTGCTGCCCCTTCTCTTGCAAGCCTGTCTTCTTCTTCATTACCCTCTACTCCTTCGTGTCCTGGCACCCAGAGGAGAGACACTCTGTTTGTCCTACCTAGCATATTCAAACTCTGCTGGCAGTCCCACACCATTTTGGAGCTGATTACTGGTGAACTCAGCGCCCTGATGGCTGCTTGGCTATCTGACAGGATCGCAATATCCTACTTCTTGTATTTCCTACTGAGGTTGAACTGTACGCATCTCTCAATTGCATTCACCTCTACCTGAAAGATGCTCTGGGAAATCCCCATGGACTCTGTGTATTTGGTCCTCTGGCCAAACATTCCAACTCCAGTTCCCTCATTGGTTTTTTACCCATCAGTGTACCTCCTGATGGCATGTCTCATCAGTAGATATGTGGACTCACCATTCCACTGTTGCTTGTTGCCTAGTCTAGTGCAAAAATTCTTTTCAAGTTGAACCTTATGATTGATGAGTCCCTTGGGAGGTTCAATAATTCTTCTAGGACTGGTGAATGTGAGTCTCCACCATGGGTAGGATTTATTGTCATGCCTATTTTCTCCATCCTAAGTAGGGCCTCCTTTGCCAACTTCTCCACAACCAAATGCAAAGCAGAATTTTTATATCACAAATAATAATTGTTCAATAAAATTCTAAAATATGAATTATTTGATTTTGTTAAACTATTTTTGATATAAAAATTCTGCCCACTGAAATCACTAGGTATTTTTTTGCACCTTAAAATGAGCCATAAATGAAATATTTTGAAACATTCCTGTCCTGTTAAGGAATTTAAAGTTAACATTGGTCTTAAGTCTTATGGGAGAAGCAGGTAAAAATGTGAGATTTCATGACTGGAGCCCACTCTTAAGCTATGCCGTTAACTTTGAGAACCTCCAACGGCTAATTTTTTAAATTTGTTTATAACCTCAGCGATTTCCCTCGGTTTTAACCGAGGACAACCATAACATTGAGTTACAACTTTAGTAAAACTTGTGAAATAGTTGTAAGCATAAGTATTAAGTATTCTATAAGCAAGTGATCTATAACCATTCTGTGATGGGTAATATTATACTCGCCCTCATAACCTTATTCATTACAAACCTACACTCACCATTGTTCATATAATGATTGCAGTCCAGAATATTTGTATACATATTTTAATATAATTTTGTAGCTGTTACATGTTTTGCTCTTGTATCAACTGATCTTTAAGTACTTAAAATTTAAATAATTCCTTCTTGATGTTTAACTTTAAACAAGTTTAATTCTGAATGGATTGTCAATAATTTGGATGGCTATACTGTATGGGAAATTGAAAACCTTTTGCAAATGCATGATTTTGGGCAGTAATGTTATAACCTTATCAAGGGCGGATCCAGAGGTCATGTTTGGGGGGGGCGGTCACCAAAATTACCCCCCCCCTCCTCCTCACGGGTGGTCAGTGGCACCCCCATTATTTAATTTAAAACTATATTAAATTATTCAACGAATGAAACTAAAGTTAAAATAATATATCAATAACCTTGTACTCTAGAAAAAACAATCATAACTTTCTAAACATAGGTACTAAACAAAAAATAACTTTATTTCTGCTTCGCCCGACCGTAAATAAAAATAACAAATATTTAGGCATTAAACTTTTATCTACGTTATCTGTAGACGTTTATGAACAAGTAAGATGCCTAAATTAAATAAACTATTAATTTCAGTTATTTTACACATGCGAAAAACTACTATTTACAAAACTTATTTGAAATCTGCATTTGAACTGTGCAACTCGAAGATACAATGAGGAATGAGGGCGACAGCCAAGGTCAACGACTTGAAAAATGAAATGTACCACATTTACAAAATGAAATAATTGGCGTATGAGCTTCCGTTTGCACACAATTTAATCTTTGTTTCCTTTTATTTCATTACGTATAACTTGAGGAAATTTTTGCCCCTATATCCAAGCCACTGGATATTAATACCTAACAGTGGATTAGGTTTACACAAAAATAAAACCTAACCTACAGCTGAAGCAAACTGCGGTCGACAGGTGAAATCCACTGAGTTCTATGCTATATCTAGAGTCACTACTCAAGTGTCAGAAAAGCTTGCCACTGTGTTTTTCGGCCATTATGTTGACCAAATTGTTTTACTGATGAATTATGGGAGTTTTTGACGTTTTGAGTTTTGGCGGTATGGCAATTTTATTTCCCATTTAAATCAATGTTAATTTAGGGATTTTTAAAAACCTGTATAATTGTTTTTAAGTACATTACGAGTCGAAACCTTGTGTTATAAACTTAAAATTGAAACCTTGCAAATAGTTTTAAATAAAAAGTAACCAATCATATTGAAGCTAAGTAATGATTTAGGTAACATAAAAATGGTCTTGTTTCTAGGTTTATGGTCGTTGGTGGATGACATTGAAAATCGTACACTTGGGTGGTTGGTTTAATTATTTATTTTACTTACACATCAACACAGTAACATTATTAATAATGGATGATTCAAATCCAATGTCAATGATAACTGCTGACAATAAACACTAGAGCAGAAAATCGGTCGGCGACTTTTAATTTTGATAGCGTCTACCCGATGAATTTTGATTGGTCCAGCTAACGCCAAGGTGACAATACAACAAAGCAAAAAGATGATCTAGACGGCACGCTTTTGGGAATTGTTTCGTCAAAGAGTAGAGACTCCAGATAACATAGAGCAGAGATCAGTGTTGAGATCCAGTAAAAAATAACGAACGAATATAATGGGACCAACCTTTTCTGTTTGCGGTTAAAATTTACCTCCAAGACCATGATGAAAACACTGAATTTTTGGCCTGTCAACTGGCAAAACTGCAACAACCTTCGCGATACTCGGGAATATAAATGTTTTTGTAAGTAGCTTTTAGGTGAAAGACATGGACCTAAGTAATGTGTTATAAATTAAAATGAAAGTTTAGAATCTCATCTGTTTAATGGTATGTCTTTTATTCCATTTATCGAACGTTTAGGTGCAATAGAATGTAACAATGTAGACGGGAGCAGCAAAATTGACTTTTGCAACCGAAAAACGAGATTTAGTGAGACTTTTTCTACTTCAATTTTCATTCGGATGTATTCAAACTTTCTACTTAAGCCTAAGTAATCAAATAAAACACAATAATTTTTAGGTTTGGGGGGGGCGACCGCCCCTACCGCCCCCCCCTTGGATCCGCCCCTGAACCTTATATGCTCCAATATACCCCTGCTGCAAGGTGCAATGCAAGGGTTTACAGGATTAAGTATTATAACCGTTATACCTTAGAATAAAAGTTTATGCCTCATATAAAATAGCATCAAATTATATACTCTTAATGTTTTTTACTTTTTTTATTTTAAGTAACTTATATTTGCAAGCCATTTTAAATGTATAGTAAAAAGCTTTTTCAAGCTAAAATACCTTTAAAGTTATAAATTTTGAAGTTATAAAATATGGCAAGGGTAGCTTTTACTTTATTTTATAAATTATATATTTAGAATGTGTTGGTAACATAATTATTTAAACCTCGCATAGTAATCCTGCAGTCCTTTAACCTTTGCATTGCTCCTTTTCCCTAGTTTAGCTAGTTATTTGATGTGGATTTTCATGAAAGGGAGGTGAGCCAAAACCCTTTAAATCTGATAAAAAATGTACATTTGAAATGAAGTGAAGGTAGATCTTTCTTGGGTCAACATTTCTTTCAATGTGTTCTAGCAGATGTCCTGGTCTACACACGGTAATCTTGCAGCCATAGTATCCGATATTTTGAAATGTTTAAATTATAATCAGCTGTTTGACTAATTAAAATATAGCTCCATAAGATTAACAATGGAGCTTCAACAGCCCATGGGTGGATCCCTGAAGGTGGATGTTATTCAAACTCCCAAAAGACACATCTTGAAAGTAAGAGCTTTCAACTGATACTGACCAATCATGTAAGAAAATAAATAGTTTTAAAGACCTTAAATCGAACAAAATTCAAGAAATACTTTTAATAGTACGGATAATATAAAGATAAAAATCAAAGAGTCCTGCCCACAGCCCTCGTAATATCGTGATTACAATATTAACGTACATGTAATGGTTGCAGGGGGTGCGGAGGGAGCTCCAGTGGCCAAGCTAGGGTTGGGCTTCACGGAGGAGATGGCGCAGGAGTTACGCAACAGCACCGAGGAACTCGACTTCCAGGACCCCACGGAACTCGAGACGAAGCAGCGGCGCAGGAAGCTGCACCAGCAACAAGCTGTGAGTCAACGGCGTAATCAGAGCTCCAGCTGTAAATGTTGAGGGTTCACCCCTTTGATGCGTAGAGAAAACATTCGGAAAATAGGAAAAGAGTTCCGGAAGGCCTTAGTGTGATTATTTTCTTTAAGGACTTTGGGTTGTTGTTTTTATTCAAGCATTATCCGTGGATTTATTATTAAGAATGGTGGATAAGTGTTATTTTTGGGAGAAGACAAGGAAAATCGGATGGGAGAGGGGTGAGAAAGCTAGCGTGGTGCTGTGTCGGCCGTTCATAGCCTATCTGTGATTACAACACTTAAGCGCTGCTTAACTCTGTCCCATGTTCACCGTCCATGGAGCACCCATAAGCAATGTATGGCCATTCGAGTTGTACTAGTTGTTCTGAAAGCATTTACTTAAGCTTGGGTCGCAAACACAGTTGATGCAACCCGCATAGCAACTTCAACAATATACTCAGCTCAGGTAGTAACATGGGCTTCTTCCATAAGATCTATACTACACGGTGAACAAGGAACAAAGTATAGGTACTTTTTTGGGAATGTGTTTTTCCATTTTTATGTATTTTACACCTCTTTTAATCAAATTTTAAGGTTATTTACAGATGATTAGAATTTGTTGAAACAATTTTTAATAAAGTAAATTTGTTATTTCCCCCCTTTGGGTAAATTGAGTGTCTAAATGTTTACTAATTAACAGTCAACAAACTGGGGCACTCAGAATATCCATTTCTATGAAAGGGTTAAAGTGTTAAGGGTCAATGAAGTGGGTTAGCTCTTCTTCGAAAAACTAATCAATACAATCAGAGCTGAGTGGTCTCCCAGCAAAGCTGTATTACTCAGTAATGTTTGAGTAACAAGATCTACTTTTAAACATAGAAAATACTCTAGACGGGCACTGAAAAAGTAAACTGTACTAGCTGGTGTAGTCTATAGCTTCACATGGGTAAATACACAAGTGCTGCATTCTGTGGTTAATCTTCCAAACTATTTATTCATTCATTCACAGACCGATCCTTGGCATACATGATACAAATCCTAGTACCTAATATTATAAATGTGAAAGTTTGGATGTATGGATGTTCCATCACACATCAACTACTGGGCTGATAAAGTTAAAATGTTGACGAACATAGCTTACATATCACACTAACAAATGACCAGATAATGTCCACATCCAACCTTAGGGCTCCTCCCCACGAGTCATGTAAGTTCCAACGCAACTCTTATGGGAGGATATCATTTATACAGCTATAGTTTTTTGTCAGTTAGGTCAAAGGCAGTCATAAGGTAAAACTAAACAAAGGTTTGATAGTGCTGGTCAGGTTAATATTTGTAATGTGTTTTAATTTGTCACGAGGGAAGCTGTGGGTAAGAGCTAGTTAATTTATATTTGATGGCTTGGACTTAGAAAAGAGGGTAAAAAAATAAAAAAGTAAAGAGTAAAGTATAAAAAGGGAGAGAGTAGAGCATAACTAATCATCTGTTTAAAGTATCAAACAATCAAATAAAAGTGAATGCCCATCATAACATTTGATCTTTGAAGACCCATGTGTGGTGGAGCCCTATGATAATTTATTGAAATCCCTTCTCAGTGGATAACCACATTATGAAAAGAGAATATATACCAAATTTGGTGTTCCTATGTATAGAGGTTGGTGTGGAGGTTGG
The DNA here is from genome assembly GCA_963675035.1 of Allygus modestus. NCBI lineage: Eukaryota > Metazoa > Arthropoda > Insecta > Hemiptera > Cicadellidae > Allygus > Allygus modestus. The sequence goes on from OY776117.1 coordinate 30,411,379, forward strand.
TCGGTTTTTCGTTTTTACAGGTTAGCAGCAAAGTTTTTAAATTGTAGATGAATTCCATAATCTAAAATATTCAATCAGTTACCTTTCATCTATACTCAGTATGGTACTTCTGCACTTTAGCCACCTCCCACCCATAACAGGAGTGATAAGTATGTACAGGGGCGGATACAGACTATCGTTTTAGGGGGGATCATGAGCAGTGCCGGAGTTAGCAGCCGTGGGCTCCCAGACTCAACCTGTGGTGAGGGCCCTTGGTGACGTGCAAATCCAAGTGTGTGACTTTTTTCCTCTTTTTTGCTCGTAACAGGGCTTTTCCATGTTTCTAGATGGTGCGGGCCCCCTTTGTGGTGTGGGCCCCTAGGCCCAGTGAAAACTATTTTCCCTAGGCCGTGCTTTAATGAAAAAATATATAAATTATTAAAATACCATTACCTTTACGCTGAAAAATGTGTAAAATACATGAAGGTCTGAGGTTTTGAGGGGGTCATGCCCCCATGACCTTCCCCTGTATCCGCGCTTGAGTATGTATGTATATAATTGTATATAATGAACTCAGTATGCATTATCCACATAGTTCAAAGTAGAAGGTAGTTTGATCAGTGATAATTTACCCAGCTGAGTGCTCAATTTGCCTTGCATCAGCAACAGCACACTTGTCCCCAGTCTCTGGGATAAACATACCCGCAAACTTTGTAGTTGATTACAGTTTTGATGGAACAAATTAAATTCAGACACTATTTTACAAATATATTTTAAACTAAATGGTTCTCCCCACATATTTCTTTCAGTTATAAAGCTAGATGCTTATAATTGAACTTGTCTTACTGTGACTATGATGACCACAAACTAAATCAATTCCCATAACAATTACTTTGGAGCTATGACCGATGAAGGGGCAGCCCTAATAATGACTTGCAATGATTTTTAATAGCCTAAATCTTTCTCATATCAATACGTGGAACAATGAGAAAAAGTTTGGTCATATTTGGCTAAGCCGTTATCATATGTGAACAAAACTTTAAATATTAAATGTAACTAAAAGATAGAACATTTGGAGCAAGCATCAACAGTTCTGTATGTTTGCATTTGCAATATTAAGACCAATCAAAAAATTATGTCTATTTAAAGTCTGTTGAATTGCTTGACCATGTCAAAAATATAACAAATATATTACAGACAAATTTTACTTTAAAAAATGTATATAATTACTTTAGAATTATAACACAGTAACACCTGCGTGCTTCTACTGATAAAATGAGTGAAAGATATTTAGCATGTTGGACCTGCGTCTGGCGTTTGGTACTCATTAGACCGGGAGTTATTTTTGGATTACGACCACACCGAGTTGAGCCAAACTAGAAGATGAGATGCTAACGCACTTTATTAACACTTACAAAGTCTCAATATTTATATTTGTTGTCAATACCTATTTTAAAAGTTTCTAATGTTAGGATTGTGAAATGGGATAACCTTCATTGTGTAGCAATCACTTGGTAAGTAAGTTAGTTTCTACCATACACACAACCAAAACTAAAGGAATCACTGAATACAGTTATTTTATTTGCTTAATGGTGTTAGTTGTATAACAAAAAGTAAGTATTCAAATCTTGATTTTTAATTGATCTTATTTCATTGTTTTCTAGCTCTGCTTGAATCCAAGTTGTGAATTATCAATATTAATGGGATGAAAAAGGATTCATCTATTGATTCAAAATCAAATAAAAAATACATAAATTAACTGTTCATATGTAAACAGTTTCACATTGCCTGGAATGTAGGAAATAAAAAAATAAATACTGATGATCTTTTCTCCTTGTAAGGTGTTCATGTTTTTTCTTTAAATTAAGTTTACTTAATTATCAAGAACAATGAAGATAATAGCTTATAAATCTAATAACTATATTTGGAAACTCAACATTGTATTTTCACATTGTATGCAATGTTCTGCATAGTTAAAAACACGTTAATCTTTGTTTGTACAATATTTTATTTTAAATTATATTTGTTCTTATATATTATTTTTTATATTTTTGTATGTAACCACTTAAGCAGACATTAACTCCTCATGAGTATTGTAAACACTATAAATAATTAAATTTTTATTTGAGATTTTGTTTGCCTGCATGATGAAAATAATGTTTATGTGATGTTTGGTATAGTTTAAGTCAACATTATAAACTACTCTAGATTTATATTTTACCAACAGTAATTTCAACAACACATTGTGATGTCATACTGTAAAGAGTCCTAAAAAATTACACATAATAACCAGAAGTTATGTTTAGGGTTTAAAGGCTGTTATACTTTCAGAAGATTGACCTTTCTACATTGTCCTTTAATAAAGTTCATGTGGGGTGACTGTTTTAAGGGCTATTAATATTTTGTCATTTTGATACTTCATACTGGCCATGTAATTCAATCTCTTTCAACTGTAATCACTTTTAAAATTTTAGATATAAAATACAATTATATTTTTTTACAAAAAAGTACAGAAATATAAATCCATATAAACAAATTAAATGTGAAATAGATCCCTGCAAAGCAATGCTTGTGTACAGAGAGTCCATTTAAATGAAATAAATTAAAGTCCAGAGAAACTGGCTTCAACACTGATCACATGTATTTACTCTCTCATAAAAAGGGAGGAGTCTTATACAAAAAACTAAATATATATTGCATATTATAACATAAAGCGAAAACAATTGGATTTGTTTACAAGATCAATGATAATCATCATCATTAACATCATCATATTTAAAGAAAATCGTCATAGGGCTTAGCCCCATTAGTCTCCAAAGTTTCCATAATATAACAATCATAGTGTACGTCATAGTGTACGATATAAATATCTAAACTGTATTTTAAGTTTTAAGAACTCTAGTGTTATATTTTTTTACAATTTGGAGGGGTGCACGGCTGCTCTTACATGTTATGCTCCAGTAAAAAGCAAGATTGAAAAGTAGTGAATAAATTTAAATTTATAGAAATATATATTTGGCAGTCCCTTGGTAATCTATTGAAGAAGGAGTGGATATTGATAAACATTCTAAACAATTTTGCCAGTAGCATTTTTTAGGATTTTGTAGGGAACAGTCCAAATCCTGGTCTTGTTACTATCCTCGAACCTTCTCAAAATGTTGCGATTTTGATCAGGATTAATTTGGATCAATTTCTTAAGAAAACCGTAAAAGTATATTGGTAGTTTGAGTAAATACAACAAAAAGTAACTGAGTTTAACAAAAGTGTGATTCCAGGTGAACAAATACGAACTAGAGATGCAGGGGGAGAAGGAGAGCAAGGAGCGGAAGGACTCGGCCTGCAGTGACACGGGCCTGTTGTACATCAGCGGCCGCACCAGTCGCCTGTCTTCCATCGGCTCAGCGGCCTCTGGTGGGTCCGCGGCCTCGCACGCATCCGGGGTATCCGGGGTATCCGGAGTGTCTGGGGTGTCCGGGATATCCGCTGCCTCGCACCTGTCCGCCACGTCCCAGCTGTCTCGGGCCTCGCGATGTTCCTCCCCGCACAAGATGCTGCTGGAGACCTCCTTCTGCGGACCGAAGCCCATCCCCACAGTGAGCCTGGAGGCTGAGTATCCGCCCAAGGAGAGTGTGGAGGCTACCCTGCTAGCGCGCCAGACCGACCCGACCGACGCCGTCTTGCCCGTCCAAGAACACAACATGGTTAACGGGAAGACCAGCTCGAGAAGAGAGAAGTCAAAGTCCACCAAGGTATCTAGTAGCACGCTCTCTGTGACGAGAGAGCCCAGCGTCAAGTCAAAGACGAGCGAAAGATCAAAGACTCAGAGCGGGAGGGAGAGTAGAAGTAGTTCTTTTCATAGTAGGACGTCTCGTACGTCGGAAGCTACTAAGGAAGTAGAAGTAGTTGTTGCAACAAAAACTGAAGATGAAAAAACTACACCGCTCCATCGGAAGGAGCCACCGAGATTACCGCCGGGTAGTGATTCCAAGTTTATCTCGTTACATGGTGATGAAGAACAACCAGTAGTTAGCGTTAGTCGGAGTAAGAGTAAAACATTACCCCTAGAACCCGATCAAAGGATAATTTCTCTACACGCTGATGATGAACCAGCTGTGAAGAGTGAGCAAAAAAGAACATTACCTTTAGACAATGATTCAACATTTATTTCTTTACATAGTGACCCAGCGCCACAACCCCCTAAAACTCTGAATGTGAGCACGAGCAAACGGAAAACCCCTAGTAAAGAAAGTGCAAAAACTTTACCATCACATAAACTTGAGCCGAAATCATTTTCTGCTAACACTAGTAAAAGAAAAGAGCCCATAAAGTACGAGGGTGACCAAATTTTTATTCCTCTTACGGGTGATGAAACACCAATAGTTTTAAGTGGAGGTAAAAAGCCACCTACGACCACGACAGTGTTGGAAGGTGATTCAAGAATTATACCGTTACATGGAACCCCGGAAGAGGAGGTGGATAAATCTAGTAAAACTATAAACAATACCATTCTCGATAAAGACTCTAGAATTATACCCCTGAAAGGAGATGAAATAGAAATCCATACTACAATAAGAAAAATGAATGACACTGATCAACCTCCGCCGAAAGCAGTTCCTCCCAGGAAGAAACCGACAATACCACCAGATGCGAGCGCTGTGATCATACCTCTTCATGGAGACGAGGAAATCGTCGCTTTGGAAATCGAAACTGATCGACCGTCTTCACCCGAATATGGAATTTACATTCCTCTTAAGGGCCCCCTCCCAGAAGGTGCTGATTTCACCAAAAAATCTCCAATGGAATCAAAACCAAGACTAAAGCAAGACACTGACACTAAATCTAAGAAATTAGAAGTGAAAGTAAAAGGAAAAGGAAAGACTCCCAAAACATCACCGACCACAATAGACACAAAACCAATGAAAAAGAGGGGGGAGGAAGAATTAGTACAGTTTATTTCGCTTCATGCGGATGAATCAGAGAGACAACCAATTAAAGTCGAAGTGCAAGAAGATTTTTCGGATGACAAATATAATCTAAAACCTGAAGATCTTCGACCAAAATCTGTTAGCCCTAGCCCAGGTGGCCATTCGGATATCCAGTCTATCCAGCACGCTTACTTCAGGCCGGATGATTCAAGCGCTTATTCTAGGAAGCACTCCACAAGTAGCTGTAGAAGCCCAGAGTTTGAGGGAGTGAAAGCGAAACCAGCAACTCTCGACCTGACATCGATCATGCGACCTTCGAGACCTGTCCAGAGTCTGACCCAGCTGACCAGGTAACATCAATAAATCATAAATTATACAGGATGTCTCACGTAAGGTGTCTCAAACAGATTGCAGACAAACCAATTGACCTAGAAGGATGAAATAAAATTATTTCCCACTAAATCGACCCCAAGGAATAACGTGCAAATATTTTTAGTTTGTTAAAAATACAGGGTGTTCAAAAACAGAGGGTAACTAGTTCGAATCTCGGAATTTTCAAATATAAACATATGTCAAGTTATACATCATTTTAAAGCTCTACACTCGACTAACATTTTGGCAAAACAGAACTCACTTTTCTTAATCCGTTTCAAAATGGTGGCCATTTTGTTGAAAAATATTGACATTTATAGAATACCCTGTATCTGCTAAACCACAAGACAAATCTTAGTTCTGGTTAAAAATATTTACTCGTTTTAAAATCAGCGTTACCCTGATATGCTACATGACACTATTTAAAACAAAATACAAATATACAAAAAATACTTTTTTTGAAAATGTTTATGTGCCCAAAACTCCAAAAAGTCAAATAGTAAGGTATGTCAAAAAGCATACTATTGAAAAGGTCTTGTAAAATCTAGCAACTTTCCAATTTACACCAACCTTGTATCTCTTATTTTTTTTTTAGCAATCCATAAAAATCATCATTTCCCTATATATTTTGCATGTAAGTTATACATAACCCATTTATAAAAGAGGCCTCAGAGTATGTAAGTGTTTTGCACAAATAACATGCACTTTATGTGGGAAAATTATGATTTTTGTTGATTGCTAAAAAACAAAAAGAGATTCAAGGTTGGTGTAAATTATAAAGTTGCTAGGATTTCCAGGACCTTAAATATTATAAATATTATACACTTTTTGACATTTGTTACTATTTTACTTTTTGGAGTTTTGGGCACATAAACATTTTCTAAATACCCCCGAAGCAGCAAACCTGCATACTCAGTAAATTTCCAATGCATATGTATGTATCTTAATGTGCACTTTATGTGGGAAAATTATGATTTTTGTTGATTGCCAAAAAACAAAAAGAGATTCAAGGTTGGTGTAAATTAGAAAGTTGCTAGGATTTCCAGGACCTTAAATATTATACACTTTTTGACATTTGTTACTATTTGACTTTTTGGAGTTTTGGGCACATAAACATTTTCTAAATACCCCCGAAGCAGCAAACCTGCATACTCAGCAAATTTCCAATGCATATGTATGTATCTTAATACCACATACCAAGTTTCATCAATATACATTCATAAATAAACTATTTATGACATTTTAATTATTCTCCGTAAGAATAACATGGCAGCTGAGTATGCAGGTTTGCTGCATCAAGTAACACAACAAATGGGATTTTATGCTAATATTAATATAACTCAACTAGGTAATGCCTTATACCAAGTTTTATTAATTTATGTTCATAATTAATGGAGATAACCTTTTACTTATTCTCCATAAGAATAACATGGGGGCTAAGTATGCAGGTTTGCTGCTACGGAAACTATCATCCAATAAATAGTTTTTTGTACAAATATCAATAGACCACAACAATATGAAGCAATATATCAAGTTTTGTCAGGATAAGTTGATAAATAAGCGAGATAAACAATTTTTCTTATTCTACATAAGAATAACATTGGACAACGTACTGCGTTTAGCACTTTTAATATCTCTGTAACCAATTGGCGTAGAGCAATGATCAAAACACCAAATTTTTTAAGCTGAATTCATTGGTGAAAATTAAAATTTGATTTACTAAAATATTATATATGTAAAAAACTCAAAAAACCCATTTTTGGGGTACAAAACCCTCCCGAACTACCCCTTAAGATGGATTGATCTGGCTGATTTTTGAACTTATCATTATAAATGTTGCTTTACATGTTTGTACCAAATTTCATCAAAATCGGACCATTTTTACGAGAGTTATCGCACCCATGGACACATATACTGTATATATATATATATACAGTTTTGAGCGGATGGTGTTTTTGGCATCTGGGAACCTCAAAACGAAAAGTTATCATGGTCCCGGGCCTAGGTCTTACCATGCCGACTACGGCAATAGCTTCTTCCCTATAGGGGAAATTCTCTAAAAAGTATTTTTTGTATTTTGTTTTAAATAGTGTCATGTAGCATATCAGGGTAACGCTGATTTTAAAACGAGTAAGAATTTTTAACCAGAACTAAGATTTGTCTTGTGGTTTAGCAGATACAGGGTATTCCGTAAATGTCAATACCAACAAAAAAATGGCCGCCATTTTGAAACGGATAAATATAAGTGAGTTCTGTTTTTGCCTAAATGTTAGTCGAGTGTAGAGCTTTAAAATGATGCATAACTTGACATATGTTTATATTTGAAAATTCCGAGATTCGAACTAGTGACCCTCAGTTTTTGGAACACCCTGTATGTTAAGCACGTTAAAATTATTTTTATATTACTCCTTGGGGCCGATTTAGTGGGAAATAATTTTACTTTATCCTTCTAGGTCAATTGGTTTGTCTGCAATCTGTTTGAGACACCTTACGTGAGACACCCTGTATAATGGACTCTTTTTTAATCACACCTATTTACTAAAAAAATATATACTTCGGTGTTTACAAGTATCCACAGACACATTTTGCATACATTCTCTGACTTATCACCTATACCTGGTAAGGGTGTGCTGTGCTCTTGCCATTACTAGGTGTGAGGAGCACTTGCTTATAGGAGTAGAAGTCCGACCCATAAGTTGGAAGCACTCAGGGATGTCGTGTATTGACCTTATATCACTAGAGTAGCAGGTGCTAATGTCAGACTACTTTGACAGTTTGAATGTACTATGGCAATGTGTAATATTTTATTAGTGAATTTCCTATGGAAAGTGAACTATTAGCATGACCCGCACGGTGAAACTTAAGCCCGGGACCACCATAGAAGTTCCTAACGTGACCCCCTGAACACGTTTTGGGGGTTCGTTCAAAATTGTATATATATATATATATATATATATGTGCAGGCACTCTAGCGGTCACATTTTTAGTCTGCTTTACTTCAAATTTGGTAGGGACGTTCCTTTCTATAATCAGTTGGACAAGTTCGTTGGGCAAAACAATCGGAAAACTATAAACCCCTTTTTTGGGGATTAATCTTTCAAATTTCGAGTTTTTGGGCCCAAAAAGGGTCAGAAAAGCCCCTGATGTGAAATTAACGAATGTAAAAAGATGGGAATTAGTGTGGCGAAACTTTTAAGCCCTCTCTCGTCATTCTAGCATATACATTTACCGAGTTATTAAAGGAAATGTATATTGACCAAACACAGTACGTTGTCTTATGGGGGTTTTACATTAGAAAAGCCTGTTAATCATTTTTTGGTGTACTTTTATCATCCCAAACAACCTCACGCCTACTTTAAAGCCTGACTGGACCTTCTCCTAACCTTATAATGCTCAAAATTGTATTCCGAGCATTGCAGGTAAATAGAACGAGGAGTATCAGAACAGCCAAAAAATCAATATTCTCAGATTTGAATAAAAATTTGAATAATTGTGTGTTTTTAACTGATTTTGAGTTTTTATAGTTTTTCATGTGGAAATTCACTTCCCTCACGTCAGCGTGCTGCGTGCGAACTCGATTTAATTTAGTGTAAGACATTTGGTTCTCTCCTCAAGTCATTTTCAAGATAATGTGTTTTATAAAAGATCGCCAAAACTTGTCAGAATAGCTGCACAACCATCCTGTCATTCACTCTGGGTTTTCACCACGTAGTAATATACAGTGCTCTCTGTTATTATTCTCTATGTGCCTTGTGAACATGAGTGCAAGTAATCGACTACTTTATAGAATTGATATTTCCTTTCATAATATTCCACTCATTTCAAATGTTTAATAGACTTCCACCCACCCAAAAAATCTCAATTGAACTGTGGCTATTTTTATTCATGTAAAATCAAGGTGGGTTCTCTTGATGAGTTACTGACCCTCTAACATTTTCCTGATTTGTTGGCTTTTTAAAGTTGCGTTTGGGCGTTCACAAACCTCGAACGATACTTGCTGCTAGTGCACTGGGCTATGCGCCACTTTCTTTGTCATCCAGTGTTTGATTGCATCTTAAACTTTACAGTATTTTGTACTCTGGGTTTTCCTTCATAACCTAGACATGTGAAATATATATCATTCATTTGGGTTTTGTATGGAGTTAATTATTGTCGGTATCCTCTTTAAAACAGTTAACAATCAGATTTCCGGCATGGCCTTTGTCCCAAATGTGCAAGTTAAAAGAGTGTCCACGGTTTGTTTCTTTTAAAAAATATAGAACTTTAACAATTGAATGTAAAGCTTAAATTATTTGCTGTACTACATTTGGTGACAATTATAGTATTATATATTCTATTGCAGGGATGAGTCCCGGACGCCTTCCCCCGCCACTTCTATGTCCCGAGGCTCTCTCTTCCGCAGGAGCTCCGAGTCTTCCAGCAGCACCAAGAGCAGAGCTTCTGGTAACTACAAATACACACATTTATACTACCATAGGACGCAGAGTCTTATCTCAAAACCATTTGTTTCTTTCTTTCCCTCTTGGTTCCTTCTACATTGAGGAAGAAAATTGTGGTTTTGAAATATATGTTCTCTCTGGGATATGTATTAAGAATGTGCGGCTTTTGTTAGAGAAAATTCTCAAATAAACGGAACCCTCCTCACCTTCAGAGGGGGCTCCAGTCACCTGCTTCTACCTGTTTCTCCCAGAAGATCAAAGTTAACTTTCAAACTCTCAAATACCTCAATACCTCAATATACTATTCAAAGTTGTTGATCTATAGTTAACAAATACCTAGTGATTTCGGTGAGTAGAATTTTTACATCACAAATACTTCACCCATAAAAAGTCATAAATTTTTAATATTTTGGAATTTTCTTGGAACGGTTATTATTTTTGTGATATTGAAATTTTTTCCACTAAAATCACTAGTATTTTTTTGCTCTTTAAAAGCCACAAATAAACAGTTTTGAATAATCCATTGAGGAGGGACGGGCTTTGAAAGTTAACACTGTCCGGCCTTAGAAAGTGATATAGTTAACAGCTCAGAGACAAGTATCAGCTTGGTCCAGTTTAAAACATCCACAAAGTTTTCAAGACTTCCCTGAGAATCAATGAGACTAGTGCTTCTACCCCTACAGTGCCCATGTGTATTTACCACCAGCTTCATCATCATGCATGTTGCTTTCAATCCTCCTTTGGTTAGTTCAGTTAATTGCTCTTCAATTTCCAATCTAATTTTCAATTTGTTTCTGAAAGGCAGCTACAAGCACAGAAAACTGTACAACACTACTGAAGGCTAACTGAAGTAGGAGTAGGGTTGTGCTCCCGTGGCAGTGCCACAAGTCGGGTGCTGATAGGGATGGCAGCGGGAGGACCAGAATGCACCCTCCCTGATCGACCTAGCCCCACTAGCGATCAAAGCGGGGGGATCGAACTAAACACCGAGCCGTTTTAAACACAATCAGGGCCGTACTCAGAGGGGGGCGGTGTCTTATTTAGGACACTGATGTCTAAAAAGGTCACCAACTTGGATCCGGACGTCAACAAGGGCCCACAACACCAGGCCTGCCCAGGGGCCCGTGAAAGCTGAGTACAGCCCTGAACACAATCGCCGTTAACATATTACCTACATCACCTCCATAGTAGCTTTCAGTAGTGTTTTATGGATCGTTATTTGGTAGCCATGCTTATAGTTGTTGGTGCTTAGCTTTGAGGCAAGATCACTACCCAATACTCAATATTGCCACCTGCTATAGTTTCCTCTTCATCACATCCACACATTAGAAAGGAAGATTTTGACAAATTACCTACAACTGTAATAATCTAACTATAAAGATGGACATTCATCAAGCATAACCTTAAGCATGCTGACATTCAAAGCTCTTTTGAACTCTGTAAACACTGCTCATAATTGTATATAATTTATATAACACTGTATTCAGATTATTCACTTTCCAAACCTCATTCCTCATTTCTGTTCTTCACTGCCTCATTTATTTTTTAAACAATATGTTATCTCTTTTGTGGGGGTTCTTCATTATGATTTTCCAATTTCCTTCAATCGGTAGTATTTCTCTTGACTTCAAAGTGTTATTGCAGGTAAAAAGAAAAAAGAAAAATATAATACCATAGCCGGTAACAGGAGTCAAAATAGTGAGTACAGTAGTATGGATTTCCTCAACAAAATTCTAATATACTCTGGTGATTTTATGCGCACTAACAAGTTTCTCTCTCTGTTCTATCTTATTTTTAAAGCTTGGTTTTTCTAAAACGTGTTTCTATGATTAATTGAATTCATTCATTGTGTGCCTCAGATTGCTTGAAAATTTATTTCATGTCTTTAATACATAAAATTTTCCCTGTTAGGCCTAACAATAGCTTTTAACTGTTTGTCTTAACAAGCTAAATTAATATTTGATAAAGATATTTGAGAGAAGTTTTACAACATGCTCGTGGCTGACCCATGTGGCCCAAGTTTGCTTTTTGTTTCTGTCACTTGATTTATTTCCTACCATGAGAGCAACCAACCTCAGAAATAAAACATTAAACTAAAGTTTGAATAATCTCCCTTAACTCCTAGGCATGGTTGTAGGAAAACAAAATTAATCTAGAGGTTAACATTTTTTCCATGGAAGCAAATACTGTACATCATTTTTCCTTTGTTAAAAACTCCTCATTCTTTTGAATGTTTCTCCTAAAAAAACCATCACAATTTTTTTTATTTGTGTTTCTCATTTATTCAATCTTTTCAGTTAATTTTTGTTTAATTGTTAGCAGCATGTACAATGAAACTAGTGCATGTGAACCAAAAGAGTAAGAAATATAAGCAAAATGATCCTTCATTATATGTTTTGCATCCCTTATTACCTTACTAGAAGAAGTAGGTGTTTTTACCTTAAAGAATTTAAGAAAATCCTTGAGTTTTATTGAATTCTTAATAAATGTTTTATCTGAAATATATATTTTTGTCATCCGTTTAAAAGAAGCTCTGTTTTGAGTGTTGTACTAAATAGAGGTTTGTGTGGTTGGTTTATTCAATAATGTGATACTAAAACTCATGTACTTACTTACATGTTGTTTTGGTCTCACTATATATAGTGAATTCAAATAAGTGCTGATATACTTAATCTGCTTTAAATTAACTAAACTATAATGTTTAATATGTGTTAAAAGGGAGTGGCACAACTTGCAGTGACTGCAATAAATAAATAAAGTTCATGTATCGCAATGAAATAATAAATGTGATCTATGTCCTTAACTATTTATTTGAATTTATAAGTGTTAACAATTGGCCCAAATCGTTAAATCCACCTGATTTGTGTGCCCGGCACCCAAGAACACCCAAAGAGAAGCACGCCTACTTTGTTGTATGTCTGCTCCTCCCCCAAGTCAGATAAGCAGTCTCTCCACATTCCTACTCACCATCCCCATGGCAAGACAACATATGGTTGTTCTAATGCCTTTGGAAATGTGATTCCTAGCGATTCTCCTCGCAGCGCTTAGGACTGTTTGGCAGTGCTTGTTTTCAGCCGAACAATCTCGAGTATGAGATTATGGACCTGTCAGTGCAATGGACATGTACCGTTTATACCCTAAAACTGAGTCAAAATACGTTGTGATGCTATACTAGTGTTTTCTATATATTTTAAGTGATATCTCTTCAATGGGTGCATGAGCATGATGCCTAAATTGATGAATAATGGCACATCAAATTGATAAAATAGAAGCAAAAACCATTTTTTTTATAATTTGTGAACAGGAAATCTTATCAACTTATCATACTTTGAGACATTTTATGACTCTTTTTCTATTGGGCCTGGTGCTGACCGGTGTAGCGGGTTGAAAACGATCGCTTTGAACCATCTTTTCTGTGTGTTTACCGTCTTGTATGTCAGTACAGTATAGGTGTAAATATACATTGTAGTGTTGTGAGACCTAGTTTATTTATTTTGTTTAATTTTAACAACATGTATCATGCTATTAAAGAAATTGTTCATATTTTTAAACATTGAGTTTTCCTTTAACAGAGCACAGTAACTCACAATCTTGTTTTTTGGGAAAAGGGAATTTCAGGTATGTCATTGTACAATGACTGAAAATTTTATGCCTCGCCACTGTTAAACAGAGTTTTAAAAAGTCTTAAGTTTCAAAAAGCTAAGCCACAAAACTCTATTTCTTTTATAATTTGTCATCCCTATTATTTTTTAATGTGATGTACCTTTCCAGTTTCTTCTGAGTTCCGAACAAGAAAAGATTCTAAAAACAAGACTATCTTCTCTTCACTCTTTAAGAAAGGTAGCAGAGATTCAGTCCGGCGGAAGAGCGAATCTTCTGAGAAAACGACCCCAATGGACCCACGACTCGCCAAAGTGGAATTTACTTTCAACCATCAGGTAAAATTACATGACTTACGGCTGATGCTTAGAGTGCTAGGAATGCTAGAGGGGATGTTTGGAGGAACTGGTTATGAGGGGGAAGGGGGTGCTAACCTTTGAATACTTAGGTTTATTAGGTGGGGATGCTTGTAGGGCTTATATGTATGCATGTTTATTTAAAAACCTCAAGTGCCCATCACTATGGGCAAATCGGCCTGTTCGACAATCTAATGACAATTCAGGTACCGTAGTGGCACAAGGGCAAGCCAGAGGTGACCATTTGGAAAACTATCTTAGCTGCCAGCAAAGATTCAACCTGTGTCCGACTTTTTTGACTTTTGGGGACAGTGCTCTACCTCTGAGTTATAGTGTCTGGTAAAATTTGACCTGTTTTGAAACCTTGGAGCCTTCTCATCTCAATAGACTCAATTTGCGTTTTTAAATGGATCTACCTCAAAAGGATTTGCACGGTACCATGTCATACCATTATTTTATTAGTTTCTTCTGGAAGAACCAACAAACGAAGATGTTAAAATGAGTTACTTACCACTTCTGCAGTGTTGAATAGTAGTTATGTCTCGTCTCAAAGCTTAAAGACATTCTAATGGGACTTAATAAGTTTTACATTGAAACACCGACAATGTAATAACAGCATTTTATCTTTCTTTGTTCGTTCATGATTCCTCTCTTCCTCTGTTATGCTGGACCTTTTACTCAAAGGGCATACAAGTGGCTAGGAGTAGTACAACCAAGTTTTATTCCAGGGTCGTAGTGGGGAGCCCGACACCATTATCATCCCCCTCCACTCCCCCGATGAGGTCCCTCCTCCTGAGGTCACAGCCCAGTCCATATCAGAGGTCGTGGCCGCTATAGGTAAGAGATTTCTGTTAAAGTGAGTTCTGTAAGTTCGTACAAATATATCTAAACATTTTTCAAGGTGTTGTTAGTATTACAACATTTCCTCAATTGTTATTAGTTAGGCATGAGTGTATCATCTATGGAAAATAGCAGCTGCATGCTTTTTTAAAGTACACATCAGTTGTTACTAAACCTTTTAGTTAAAAAAGTTATCTTAACTATTTTTTTTTTAGGTCTCTAACTTTATATTTTGTTTAACATAGGGAAAGTTAAGAGTTAAAAGTGCTCATTGCGATTCTGACGTTTTAATGCAATGTTCTAAAATGTTATAAACTATAAATTGTTTGAGTTCATTAGGATATTATTTGTCATTTTTAATTATTTCTGTTTTATTTGTTAAGGGGGGAGGTTAGAAACTGAGGTTTGATCGAGGTAAGTCATGAGTGGGATTGAAGTGAGAGAACGAGTTTATGTGACAACTAAAACCAACTAACAAGTTATGTGGTTGCTATTCATTTATTAATATTTCTATAGGATCGATTAAATAAAAAATTGACAACCTTGTTTAGTTTTAGTGGAATTTGTTAACAGCTTAACCATATTTTGCAAAGCTATAACTATATTGAAAATAAATATGTAGAGAAGAAGATAAACATGTGATATTTATGGTAAGGTGGTATTTAACATCTAATTAATATAATTTTAAACACTAACTGACAGACAATACACAACCTGGGTTTAGAAGTATGTCATTTTGCACAGGAATTCCTTAAATAATGTAGGTGAGCAATAAGAAAGGACTTTCTAATCTGACCTTAGGGCTCTGCCCCAAGGGTCATCAAAGATCTAATGTTATACTTATGGATATTCAATTTATTGCCTAAATGATATCATAAACAGATGATATTTATTCAAAATAATTCAAAAGGTTAATCACAGAATGCAGCTCGCACTAATGTTGTATTCCCGGGTACTATGACTTGCAATACAATACTTTTTAGATGTAATATGTTTGTACTAACTAAGAATTGACATATGTTTTCTTCTTCTAAGATAATTTAGTGATTTTCATTGCTACAGTATGGAGATTTCTATCTAGTTACGATATTATAGAATGTTTACATCTCTTGTTATTTGAAATGCACCATTCTTTGTGATTCAAACACCGCTAGCTACACTTGCACAGTTTGTTTATTAGCATGATTTTTACTAATTTTGGAATTTAGATAAATCATTAGTCATACCATAAATAACTATTTTCTCTGTAATTATTTTTCAACCATCATAAAATAAATAAATTGACTATATAGTTTTGAGAGAGTAAAATCTATTTATATATAGATTTATGATATTTTGAGAATCATTTAAAAAATATTCCTTCTCAATTTTTCTTTTCAAAAGGAAATTAATTAAATTGTTTCTTCCTGTTTATAGCTCATATTCACATTAGTTATATTATTTGTTTTTCTTTGATAATGTTAATCTGTTTTACTATAAATTCTCGCATAGTTATTCCTTTATAACTAAAGTTATTATTGATAAATCGGGTTGAATAATAAATAGAACTGCTTTAATACATTTACTAGGACAGGCATAACATTGAAGACAGCCAATGTTCCCAAATATAGAAAGTGTCAAATTTATCCCTAAGGAATTAGAATTAAAAGACATAAGGATAATCTATGTTACTAATTCTGTAAGAGGAATTTTTAAATAATTATTGTGGACGTTTTGTAAATTGTAGGATGATGGGAGATGGCTTAAATTAAAGGTTTATAAAGGTCCAAAGGACTCAGGGGAAAAAGTAGTATTTATTAAAAGCCATGTTATGTTAGCAATAAATAAAGACAAAATGTTCCTATATGAAAAGCGTGGGGACTGTGAAACATCTGCTTAGATTACAGAAATTCTACTTAAAATTGTTTCCATATGGTATTTATGCGTTTGCTTTGTTTATGAATTAACTTGCAATCTTAAAAAAAGGTTAGAGACAATAACCCCTATAAGCCACTAGTTATTTCTAAGTACTTTTTTTAATTTTATAAGGATTATTTTCTTTTTAAAACATTTGAAAAATACATTTTTAGGGTTTTCTCAATCCTTTATTAACCAGTTTAATTCTTCCATAAATAAATATAATCAGTCTTTAATATAACTGCTAAATAAAAAATCCATAATTTTGAGTGAATTGGCCTGTTTAAATAACATCATAGAAAAAAAACTCATAGACATAATTAATTGTTAATTTTTTTTACAAAAATAATTAAAACAGAAAATTCAAAGGAGCAAACTAGCACATTTTCTTTCTTTGTCCTAAAAATACACTACCCTCAACTCAACACAGTTAAACCATTTTGAAATATTGAACAAAAATTATAAAATATCATTGTAGTTACATTTACAAAACAAAAACATTTAACACTTTCCATGCAGTTAAATGTTTAAAAACCAGGACCCAGGAGCTGAAATTTGTTTTTCACTAAACGTTTTACATGTACAAACAAAGTTTGAGGGTTAATACAAAATTTCTGATAGTTCCTGCATGTAATTTAATTATTGTTGATAAATTTTTGGAGTTCATAAACTCTACCTGGAGTTTTGGATAGTAGGCACCTGCCGCGGCGCAATATGCGCCAAAATCTTATGCGACTGAAGCACACTATTCACTGGAATGCACTATTATTTCGTTCTAGAAATGTAAACAAACAAAACACCGAGCACTGATACGATCTCGAGTGTTGGTAAACAGCTTGGAAAAGTGCGCAGGGGAAGCGCCCCCAAAAAAAATAAAAACTTCAAGGGGGGAACCGGAAACTGACCATACTGCGGACATTGTACGCAGGACTGTACTCGGGGGTGGGGCAAGGGGGGACAACTACCCCGGGGCCCTGGTCTCTCAGGGGGGCCGGGGCATTAGGACACTGTCGTCTAAAAAGGTCACCAACTTGGATCCGGACAGCAGGACACCACCAGGTGAAAGCTGAGTACGGCCCTGATTACCTGATTGTACAGGCAAACTGGTGACAAAGTTTAATTCGCCCAGGTGCATTGGCTGAAGCACAGTATTCCTTTGAAAAGAACAGGAGCTCATGAACTCCACACGATATGGAGTCCATGTACTATACCCGCACGAAATGTGTTAAACACAAACTTTTCCTTATGTTTAGCAAAAATTTATAACAACCAAATTCATTATCAAATTAGTACAAGTTGCTGAGATGGATCTAAAATATATTTTTTAAACATCCAGTAGGCAGTAGGTCCTCTTAAAATAAAAAAATAAATCCTAAATTCAATGGGAGCGGGTTTATTCCTATTAACAGGTAGAGTTGATTATGTTGTTAATGATAGGCTTTATTTGTTCTAGGCTTAGATAGTGCAGAGCATGCAGCTGCTAAGTAACTTGAAGGTTTGTCCATAAATTGTTTTGGTTGTTGTAGACATTTTTTGTTTGGTTTCCCTCACTTAGAATCCATTTTGTTATTAGCTTAGATCAAGCGAACGTCAATGTCTTGCTTTAGCGTGTGAATCTTCTTTTTTCAGCCTTCACTCTAATTGAAAGATTGTTTAGAAAAGGTCTCCCTAAACTACTGTTTTGTTGTATAATTTCATGTAACTATGAATTCATTATATATACATTTATTTTAAGTTGTAAATGTTTATTTCAGAGTACCAACCTGCTTGTAAGAATCATTGCTTCTTCATGCAAGATGTGATTTCTATGTCAGCTGTAATATTGCTTAGATGTGTTCTGTTCTGTGTACGGTCAACATAAAACTTACTAACAAGAGTAACAATAGTAGTTCCCTCAGTCTGAACTCACTTGAAACCCAATTAAATTTGGTGTGAGTTTTAATGCTTGTAGCCCCAGTCATAGACATAGTCATGTGTAGCATTTATTTAGATTTAGACAAATCTAAGTACCTCATAGAATGTATGTCTTATAAAATTCTTGATTTTCTATCCCAATCGATCCTTAAATATCCGTAACCATCATTGAGTGATGGCTTATTGTTCTGATATCTGCCATTTTCAATAATTATTCTAATATCCCCTTTACGTTAAAACGTGATTGTTGATCACACAGGTTTGGCCACTTATTTAGTTAGAGCTACTTAGTATCCTCATGTCAAGTCAGGATGAATCTCTAGTAAAAATATCAAAGCACATGAAAGTAAAAAGTACAAATTAATGATATGACATAGGGCTCATAAAAGTATATAAGTTAAAAGTAAACCATTTAAAAACTGAAGCTACCAAAGTTTAATTTAAACTAACTGAAATGTCATCTGGTTTCAAAATCATATAATATACACAATAAAGTTGTTACAGCTATAATAGTTTAAAATATAAATCAATTTTATTTCGTTGATAAATTTGAGATTTAATTGAGGATTTGTATGGATCTCATAACATCAATTCAAGCTCTGCATCATAGTAAAATTCAGAGTTTTACTCAGTGATAAAGTAATGTAAAATCATGAAATGTTTATACTATTTGTTTTTTGTGCCAACACAGAAGAACTTAAGTCCCAGCCACTAGTGTCTCCAGTGCCTATGCCAATCAGTTCCAGCGCAAGAAAGAAACTTGAAGATCCTGTAGCACCCAAACTTAAATTAAAACCTGTAAATAAAACAGAAGAAACAGAAATAAAATCTGTAACAGTAACCACAACGGAAAAAATATTTGAAACAAAAGCAGAAAATGAGGAAAAGCTAGACTTCAAAATTAAACAAGAAATTGAAAAATTACAGGAAACGAAATTAGAAAAAGATGAATCGGCTACTTCTGTTATTGAAATTAAAAAAGAAGATGCAAATGTTAAAGTGAAACAAGAACTGGAAGTAACTCCGAGGACAAGTTTAGAAGCCGACATAAGTCCCAGGTCTGAGACAAGCGGAGGCAGCGCCAAGACGCAGTTGGAAGCTCCGTTAGAGAAGCAGGAGTCTGACAAAAAATCTGACTCGGAGACCATCAAGACAGGATCAGAGGAGCGAAGGTCGTCAGAGTCAGAGCCGGATTCAGACGCAGTGCCTATACCTCCTGCAGCCGAGGACGAACATGAACGCAAGGGGTTCTTCCAGCAGCAGGAGTCTGTGGAGGATGAGCTGCCCTACGTGCCCACCACACTGCCCCAGGAGAGGTAACAATGATAACCTACATCCCTAGATCAGTCACAGTGCCTATACCTCCTGGAGCCGAGGACGAACATGACCGCAAGGTGTTCTTCCAGCAGCAGAAGTCTGTGGAGGATGAGCTGCCCTACGTGCCCACCACACTGCCCCAGGAGAGGTAACAATGATAACCTTCATCCCTAGATTAGTCACAGTGCCTATACCTCCTGGAGCCGAGGACGAACATGACCACAAGGGGTTCTCCCAGCAGCAGAAGTCTGTGGAGGATGAGCTGCCTTACGTGCCCACCACACTGCCCCAGGAGAGGTAACAATGATAACCTTCATCCCTAGATTAGTCACAGTGCCTATACCTCCTGGAGCCGAGGACGAACATGACCGCAAGGGGTTCTTCCAGCAGCAGAAGTCTGTGGAGGATGAGCTGCCCTACGTGCCCACCACACTGCCCCAGGAGAGGTAACAATGATAACCTTCATCCCTAGATTAGTCACAGTGCCTATACCTCCTGGAGCCGAGGACGAACATGACCGCAAGGGGTTCTTCCAGCAGTAGAAGTCTGTGGAGAATGAGCTGCCCTACGTGCCCACCACACTGCCCCAGGAGAGGTAACAATGATACCTTCATCCCTAGATTAGTCACAGTGCCTACAGCTCCTGAAGCAGAGGATGGAAATGAGCACAAGGGGTTGTTCCATCATCAGGTAAGCAGGTACCGTAACAATTTTATTAAATGCCAAATACACCAACAATGCAAACTGTAGTAGGAAGGAAGGTAAGATGGAGGGAGGGATGAAAAAAATACAAAAATACAAGAGAATGTAAAACTATGTAGATGGAGGTTGTGGAAGGGGGAAGTAGTAGTAATATATCAGTAGTGTAATTCAAGTTATAGTAGACCAAGCTTTGAGCAAAACTACTTGGCGTTTTTTTAAAGTAAGTATCGTTTTTAAATCCCGCCATTGCAGCGCTGCGGTTGGGATTCCTGCATCCTGCACTGTGTACCTGCATCTACTGGCAAGGCCGGGGACACCACTACGGCAAATATTAACCATCTCTACTTTTTTTGCAGTCATTAAAAATTACCCCGCTGATTAAGAATCCCATCATATTTAAGGTACCTATACACTGTAATTAATTTCCAAGTGTTAACGGTGTGAAAACTGCTGAAATTCATCGGCGGATCAGCGTAGTGTATGGTGAAGTGCTCAACACCTCTAGCATCCAGAAGTGTTCATTGCCTGCGACACATTGGTTTAAAAAATCATTATCCTCTCCGTCGTACCGTTCAAGAAAAGTCAGCGCACTCCCAAATGCTTGGTTTTGTGCACCTCAGTCAACATTTTTGGGACGTGAGCATAACATTCGATAATTCTGTCGTTTGGTCACAGTTCTATAAAAAACCTTATAAGATATCTAAAAAATCATACACCGTCTGTTCTCTATCACCTTTTTGATCAAGTTCATGCACTTAATCCCAGTAATGACAGAAGACTGCCATCACAGTCGGTGGGCCCTATATTGGTGAGACACCATTTTAAATGCCTACCAACAAACGTAAAGGTGGTAATTTTTTCCGTAGTGGTGACCCCAGTCTTGCCAGTAGATACAGGTACAAAGCGAAGAATGCAAGAGTCCCAATCGCAGCACGCCAATGGCGGGATTTAAAAACGGAATTTTCTTTAATAAGACGCATCGTATTTTTGTTCAAAGCTTGGTCAACACAGATTTACAATACAAAAACAAAGACAATAATCCACTTCCTACAGGCCCGTGGCTCACCCCATCATCCCTGTGAAGCAGCGAGTGCCCGAGTCAGTCAAGACTTGTCCGATAGAGCGGCCGCGCTCCACCACCCCCATTGACCCTTCCAAGCTGGACGACTATGTCTCGAGCCCTCACGACGACCCCTCCATCCCCAGCAGAGAGAAGATGCAGATCGTCCTGCCTAGGTATTGGCTTTTCTATTTAATCTAAACATACTACCTATAATTTTTTAGTGTTTATTCCATTGCCAAACTCAGGGCTGGCACCAAATTTTCAAAGTCTATTTTTGACCTCTGTGCTATCCCCTCACAAAATAGCTGTACCATAGTAATTCAAATACATACTAATAGAAAGATACTAATGATCCTTTTTTTATTTATTTGATATTTTTGTGCCATTTGCGCATTCTGACACCGGCTAGTAGGATTTTCTTCACAAAACATACTTTGCCTATTCTCATCATTTACTATATAGTTAACTGCCAAACACATGAATGGAAGTAAGTTGGTTTCAGTTAATAAAACATGTACTGTACATGGAGTTCAGCGATTATAGTTTCCCAATTAACACCTTCACTATGGCTGACAAATTTTAAAACTATATCTACATAAATTGTGGAACCAAAGTATGTTTCTGTTTTAATCAGCAATTGATCCCAGTCAATACCTAATATCTAAGTAAGTGTAATTTTCTACACTTTTGAAATTTTTAACATTTTGATTGGGAGTGGTCGGGTCGATCCAAGGTTTTTTGATTTTTTAGCAACCAAGGTTGACCTTTTTTTAGAAATCATCCGTAAGAGACAATTAATGAACCTTTAGAACTACATCTCTTTTGGTGCCTCCTGAACTCTTTTAAGAATAAGAATAATCATATCTTTATTCTTGTTTAACACATATTACAGTGTAAAGTACAACATATATGTGGTTTTATACATAATACCATATCTAATTTTGGTTATGTTTTTTGTTTAGTATTTTCCAGTATTTTTCTGGTGGAAAGTAAAAAGTGGTGGAAAGAATAATTTCTCAAGGAAAGTGGTACAAACTCATAGTTTTTTTAACACTCCGGGGATTGCGGACCATTTTTCCTTGAAGTAAAAGCTGACTATTGGGCGAATTAGGCCTGCCCTCTCTGTTTAATAGTAATCTTTTCCCTTAATGTTGTAATATAGAATAAATACAATATTTTGTCATACATTTGTGTTAAAACAGTCTCGAAATCCACAGGAAAGAGTCAATGAGAGAAAGTCGTTCGAAAAGTCCTCACAAACCCGCGGCCAAGCCATGGACCCACTTTGCCGAGCAAGGGCTGCAGAGTCCTCGCGAGCTGCGCCGCGTCTCCTCCCCCTCTCCTCCGCCCCCTCTCCCGCCCCGCGCGTGGGTCTGCTTCGACGAGGTGCCCGAGAGGCGGCGGACGCCCAAGCGCATAACGACGCTGCCCTCGCAGCCTGCAGCCTCGGCTGGCGTCGTGTACAGCTACGTGAACCCGGAGGAATGCAGCTGCGAGTGCCACGAGGCGCAGGGCCGCGTCAACGGCGCACAGTGCTCCGACAGCGGCGCGCACTGCACGTACAAGGACCCGTACAGGACCTAGAGTGCGCGGCGCTAGTGATTGTGATAAACATGTGATGTCTAATGGTTGTGCGTTAGGGAACTGAGCGGTTGTCGTTTTGAATCAAATTGATTATTTTTTACTGTGTATATAACTATGCCAGTGGCATTTTTTCCTTTCCTTTTTTAATTAAAGTCCAAGCAGTGCTGGTCTTGTACCTAAGTCTGAGATAAATCAAGTTTTGGAAAGCATCGTTATTTATTATTTAGAAAGCCCACAGACAAAAGGCAGCTAAAAAAGGCAGATTGAATTTTCACAACATTTTCAGATTTTTCATAGCAAAATTAGATTATGAGGCAGGTTCTTTTACTACTGTGCTACCCACTCATTTAACGCAATATGAGATCACAATTGTTTTAAACTGAGCAATTTCTTTGTTTATTTTCAGTATTCCAAAAAAATTAAATTATAGTTTTAAAATAAAAACAGAATGTATGCTTCTAAATTCATATTCCTTTTTATAGATCAATACATGCAGTATTTAAGCCAGCTGTTTATTACAAGAGCAACTTTTTTATTAGCATATTACGTGTTGTTATTACTTACGGGATGTAATAAAAGACGTCTTACAACACTTAAGATATATTTACACTTATACTGATTCACATACAGACGGTAAACATATATAAAAGATGGTACTAGGCATCTTTTATATATGTTTA
This sequence comes from Allygus modestus, assembly GCA_963675035.1. NCBI lineage: Eukaryota > Metazoa > Arthropoda > Insecta > Hemiptera > Cicadellidae > Allygus > Allygus modestus. The sequence continues at coordinate 30,435,046 of OY776117.1, forward strand.
CCGTCTGTATGTTAATCAGTATAAGTGTAAATATATCTTAAGTGTTGTAAGACGTCTTTTATTACATCCCGTATTAGAAGAGGAAAAATTACAACACTTTTACACTTCACTTTTTCTATGAAGGACTTAGTCCTTTTCCAATGACTCTTTTTATTACAGAATACTTCAAATGTTACAATACACAACTTCAAACATTGTTAACTTTAATCGACCTTTTCTAAATCATATGCTCCCTTCGAAACCCCTGTATAAAAACAAATATACTGTATGTTATCTCATTCAAATTTTAACCACCCATCACTAGCGCAAAGGAGCTCCAGGCTTTTACATAAAAAAATAAAAGATTGACTCAGTATTTTCCTGAATTCTAGCTTAAATATTTTTAAATTGAAAGAGAAAGACAAAGAGAAAAGTATACAATATTTTTTAAAAGGTGTTATTATTTATACATTTAATCCCTTCACTACTGTTACCATGATACACAGGTGGTTCGGTAATGGTTGGGAATGTGTTAATAATGATTTAAACATAACATGTCTTCAATTTTGTACACAATAATTTGAGTTAATCTAAAAACCCTCTTAGATGATATGCCAAAAGATTTTTTTCATAAGACTTGGAATGCTTGACCATACATCCAATTAGTTAATCATTAATCCCAAATTAAAAACTCACATTCCTGTAAAATTTGTATAAACTATTTGCAATTCCAAATAATTAGACATCAAAAGCCAATAAAATAATTTTACAATTTAAAATTTTGTTATTTGATGTAATCTGTTGTAAAACATAACATTTTACTATTTCTAATTGGTTGAATTGATTAAAATTCCTAACACACCATATAGACATCACAAGGTTCAACATTTCAGGTTTGTTTAAGCCACAAGATCCAGTGACTAGATACGTACGCTTACCTAGAATATACCCCTTGTTGTTGATCTGACAAAGATTTATTACCTAATGATGTTCAGTTTGTGTTAAGCAATAAATTATCGCTGGTTTGGTTTGCTATCCAATGTGTTCTTGAAAGACAAGATATCACCTATTGTTAAACCTATAAATAAGAAAAAAACGATAATCAGTTCAAGTGATATTTAAGTATTAGATCAGGCAAAAAGTATATTGTTTGTATTTAATATTTAGTTATAAATGTGTCAATGTTCAACTTAAATTTATTCCAGAAATTAAAGTTATAGAGTACAACAGTAATGTCCTTAAGTGATGATTGCCATACACTTGTTTTTAGGGTAAACAATAATAATTTAAGTAACTCATAGGAATTGTTTTAGATGGAAATAAAACTAAAATATTTCCTAATAAGTTCAGTACCAACACCTCCAGGATCTAAAATACATGTACCAGATCGTTAATATTTAAATTTTCAAACGAAATAAAACTGTATTTGCTACAGTTGATCGCATATTCATGTTGTGTAATTTTTTGCATATTTTGAAACAGCTTTTTCAAAAAAAAAAAAAAAAAAAAAAAAAATGTAAATTGTTTTAAATACATTGTTAGATAAGGAAATTGGAAGATTTATTCTGTCAGTTTTATACTGATTATAGTTATTATTGTAGAGTCATTTGATATCATGATTTAATACACAACATTTGTATGGTGTCATTATCCATAGTAATTCTAATTTTGTTCATAACCTATTAAGCTACATCTAATATGTTAAGATACAAACATTTTGGGAAAACTGAACTCCCTCTTTTTTTGTTTCATAATTTTTTTAAGTCTTTATCCCGAAAATTACCAGACGCATCTTTGAGTTTTGTTCCGTAAGACCGATGTTAGCTTTGTAACTCAATTACTACTCACCTAACCCTCACATATAATTTGTTTTTTTGTAATTTTAAAGGTTTCTTAGTTCTCTAGTGAAAAACATTTTTAGGATTGTGAAATAATTTGTGAATTAATAAGTTAATGTTCAATACAAAAACTGCAATCTGAATAATCTATTATAAAATCTGAATACTTAAATTTCGAAAGGTTAAAAATGTAACTCACTAAAGAACCACTACACCTCTAATTTTACGCCTAAATGAATTTTATATTGCGATTAGATGTGGGGTAACAGAGGCACCAAGTTAACATTGGTCTTATGGAACAAAATACCTCCACTAATGAAGCCAATTAAGTTTATTTATATTTAGGAATGTTAGTAAAAGTATTTCCTTTTAAGATTTAAAACAAAAAGGTAACTTATATATAATCAACAATCGAGTACTTCGCCTCTTACTTATACCAACGGAATATCAAGATTCAATGTAATTGTAACTACTAATTATATAGCTATGCTGGTTGGTCATGGTTTTAAGATAAATCAGTGTTTTGAGTTAAAATCTGGTATATTATCAGTGGAATATCACGCTAGTATAGGACTATTGAACCCCGAGGCATGCATGCGTATGAGGCATGAGCCTTGGATGACGTGAACTGTCCGTGTAACCCAAACAATTTCTTCACCAGGTGATTTAGTTATTTATTTTAAAATATCAAACTACATTTATTTTCACCGTTGTTCTTTGCAGTATTTGATTTTAGAGGGGGCTCCATTCCTCTGCATCTACCTGAATATCCCATAAGGCCAATGTTAAATTTCAAAGCCCAGCCCTGCACAACGGATACAAAATCGTTGATTTATGGTTAACTTTAAAGAGTGAAAATAACCTAGTGATTTCAGTGATCCAAATGTCTATATCACAAATAGTTCACCCATAAAAATCAGTACCTGGGGGGCCGAGCTTTGCTCGGGAAAAGGCCAGTCAGTTTGTTTAGATGACTTGGAGTAATATTTCACCACTTCCCCCTACTGATAATCAGATTTGTATAACTCATTTGCCTCTTTTCTATATTTTTAAGGTCACTCCAGTTGTTATTTATAACTCAATGTCCCTTTGACTTATTTTACTACTCTATTTATGTAATATTCACTCAAATCTTTTAACCTCTGCTCTCAGGAAACCACATATTAATAATCATATACAACATGAGTATTACTTTGACAATTCCCTGGTTGGTTATGAACAGCTGTTACAATTATTTTGTTTTGATTTGAAACTCCATAAGCCCAATGTTAATTTGTTTAACTTTTAATTTTAGTTTTTTTACAATATTTGATTTTTCCTGGGGATGAGGCCTGTCTAGAACTTATTTTTATCCCAGAAATTAGTTACCGTATTTCGAACATTTGAAGGAAATCGTTGGAGCCATTTTTGAGATCCGTGTCGCAAGCAAGCAAGCAAGCCTTACTCATATTAGAGTATAGAATAAATATGGAATATTTTAGGATATTTTTGAACAATTTTTATTTGTGATATCTAAATTTTTCTTACTGAAATCGCTAGGTACTTTTTTAAATGAGACATAAATTAACGAAATTGGATAATCCGTGTAGAACCAATGGCTTTGAAAATTAACATGGCCTAATGAGGGAAGCAGGCAGACACACAAAACGTTTAGTGACTGGAGCTCTCCTTTGAATGGAAAATGAATACACTTTGAATGGTAGCCTGTAGTATGTGATGTGATTTTAGAATCTGTAATTTTAAAGTAATCGAGTAAAGGTTCAGAAGCTTTGATGAAGTGTAGGAAGTACCTCAGTCGGCTTGTGCGAAGGCTTGCGTACGCAATAGCTCTGCAAGCTTCTGTGGTAGGTCACATATTGTATGCAATCAGGTTAAAATATTGTTACCGTTACTGATTTGTTATATCTACATTTCATGTTGCTAGATAACTATAATGATGTTAATACAATAATATTGTTGTACTATAGGTACGATTCTACAATTATTGTTTGTATTATTACACAAACGTTTAGGCATTAGTTAATGGTTACTGATCATTTTACATTTAAATAGCTCTTTTATTGTTGTATCTCGAATGGGGGACTAAAACAAATAATTAGCAAAATTTAATTAAATTGGTAATGATATGATAACAGTAATATCACTGCCATTAAAGTTTAGGTTCTTTATAACTATGTTTTTGTACTTTAAATCCCAGAATTGCTAGTGTTTCTTTTATAACTGTACGCTTTACAAGTTAAAAATATTTTATACTCATTTCAGTTCTTTTCACATTATTTTCTTGTGATTGATTACGGTTCATTAAAACCACTTTTAGACATGAATGTAACATTTTGAAATAACTATTTAACTTGGAAGTTCTGTTGTTCAAAAATATTTAGAGGAAAGAAATTAAGTAAAGTAACTTGAATATATTTAGCTTACAATGGTTGTTTTGTATTATATTCTGTAACAGTATTATTTTCATAAGAGTAAGAGAAACCCAATGGTACAGACTTATTTAATCCTTATCAGTACAAATCTGTTTATTAATTTTTGAATTGGTAAGAGCAAATCTGCAATATTTGTCTTAAATCATGAAACCAAGTTTGTAAAATACTACAAATAAAAGACATCTGCATAATAGTGAGGACACAATAACACTTATTTGTAAAAACAATTTATTTTCTCATAATACTTATCCACAATAACTAGAGTTACTTTGTACAGTTTTGCTAAACTTCTTATTTGTTAATGACAATAATTCTTTTTAAAATTGAACCTTAAAATTATGAGTTTGAGAACTTTTAGTTTTATTTAATTTTATATTGACTCATTGTAATGAGTGTACATATGTATAGAAGTGATACATATAACAATTAAAACCAGTAAGACCTTTCTTACCAGGCACTTCAAATCATTTTTTATAATTAAAAAAAACTGAATTTTTGTGAAAGTTGTATCATCCCTTTCTCTATGTGTGGTTTTTATTTGTTACAAATAAATAAACAATATGACTAGAATGTGTTTATAGTTTGAAGAACATGATTATCCAGACGCAATAGCAGATGTTAACCCTATTTTACTAAATATAACCCAATACTTCCTCGTCTAGTGTCAGTTTATATTATTTATACAAATTTATTTATCTAAATTTTAGTAGGCTGGTATTAATGTAAATAAAAGCAAAATTTCATGTTGATACTTTGTAACATGAAAACAGTTTATAAACTAAGGCATTATAATCAAAGTTTGAATATGTAATATATTTGAACAGAAATACATGAAAACAAACTATTTGTTTCAGAACAACCAGAGTTGTGTGTATTTCATTTATTGCTCTCATATACTCCAAACATTAAAAACAAACAGAGCAATTATTTATCATTTTAGTCATATCAGTTGAATTAGATGTATCTAACTTTTGAAGCAATGTTAAACCAACCCAATTGTTTGCTTTTCTTCATCGGCAAAACCTTTTTAAATCTGACAGTTACATAAAACCTTCAAAAAATACCAAGAATTCGTAAAATCATAAACAATTTAACTTTAAAAAGTTACATATTGTATCCGATTCTGTATAAAATATCTCTCCCGAAAGTTTAAACGTTGTAAAAGGCCTTATCTAACCATTACCTAGGTTTAAGATTCATCTTAAAATAAGATCTTATCTAATCTCCTTTGATGAGCTTTAACATTTAACCCTATGCCCACCTGTCAAGTCTCCTTTACCTCCAATACCTTCACATCCAAGAAAAGTATTTTGCCTTCTCGAAATATATTTGTAATCCTACATGTACACAACAAGGGTATGTACAGTTTTCTGTTTAAACTATTCAGGGTCTGTTATAAATCAATCAAAATATAATATGAGTGTAAAATGTTGTTAATAGTTGCGTATGGTTTTGCTTATTTTTATAATTGTCACAAAAATCAAATTTATTATTTAATGAACCAATTTTGTTGTGACCCATGTTGTGAATCATGTTTCTAAATCTACAAAGTTACTTGGTCAAATGTAGTTTATGTATTTTTGGTGCAATAAATCACTTTATTACATTTTGCACTTTTATTTGCCCAGAACCTAAACAAATACACTATTACTCTGGTATGAGTCTGATCATGGATTTCTATAACCATCTCTATAAAAATGTCATGATCAAGACTGAATAAAGGAATTGTGAGATGATCAGATGTTGAGAAAAGCTATTTTGTTAATTATAGTGAGACCTATAATAGCGGACAACTAAGTTGACATTTGACACTGTCACTGATGCCATTTTGCCATAGAAAATTATCACTGAATGTGATTCCGATCAGCTGATGTGGAGTTTTGGCAATGCAGCCTACTATTGGCTGATCGTGGTGATAGCCCAGCAAACCACGGCCTCAACTAGCAACTTAATTGTCCGCTACTATAAATTTGGAATGTATTGGTTTGCAATGTGGCTTCCATGTTAAACTGTGGGTTGTGGCTGCATCTATTGCCACCCATTGATTTAACTACAAAGTCTTATTATACAGGGAATGTACCCAAACTCTTGGGACCTCTTTCCTACATTATTTGTTCTTTGGGCCAAAGCAAACTTAAAACATTACATGCAAGTCTGAAATAGCTGGATTTGTGTCTGTCGGTCTCTTTGTAATTACTGTATTATAAATATTTTTTTTACTCAATTGTCGTACAATATAGAATTTTTATTATTGGTATAAATGAATGAATCTTAGTATGTAACAGAAGAGGATTAAATTAAACTTATTTCACTTTAGCCATTTTAAGATTGCACAACCATTTTAAATTTGTAATGTCAAATTTCATGAAAATAGTTATAACAAGAAAAATATTGTTTATGGATCGTGAATGCGGAATTTGAAGACCAACTAAACACATTTTTGCTGTAATCTGATAAAAAAATACTGAGCTATCAATTTTTTACTGTTATAAACGACACAATTTTTTTGTATTGAGCCTTTAAAAATACGGTCATTGAAAAAAATAGTGCCATCTTTTTTAAGTAAATAACTTAGTAATAGTTTGTCGAATTACAACAAGCTAGGTACTGTTTAATTTGTCCTTAAATTTGTTATTTTTTATCCCTGAAAACATATTTAGATGTTACAGCAATTTCTATGAAATTTGGCATTACAATTTATTAATAGGAACAATATGTAAATGGATAAAGTTAAAGAAAATATGTTTCATTCACTTGCTTGTAGGTTTCTATAATGAACAACCATTCAAATATAACATCATTTGTAAATATCATACGCATAACCGACAGTCACAAATCTAGACATATTTTAGGCATATTTGTAATATGATATTTTTTGTTTGCTAAGGAACAAAAATAAAATGGTGTCCCAACAGTTCCCAATGTTTACACCTTACACCCTGTTGACAGTTGGGCTGTAAACAATAACCATAAATATCATTGGGCCAAACAAATTATCCTGACTTAAAAACTGTGTGTCACACATAGTTCAATCACATTGTATCAATATATTACAACAAAAAGCAAACTAAATATTTAACAATACAAGCAAGTCTTGAACAGAAAACTAAAATAATAAATGTGTTTCATCACCAAAACACAATTTAAATTAAATAGTTTTCACCCAGGTTTTTTTAAATGTACAGTAAATATATAAATTATGATAAATTTATTGGTTTTGGTGTTGGATTAGTAAATGTCAAAAAAGGTTTCAGAAGTTTTGCTCCATTATCAAGGACTTGCAAAAATGTCTCTTCTGTTTAAAAAATTACTTGTCAATATTTTAATTAATTAAGTAATTGTCAAAATTAGTTTATTACTTAAATTAGAATAATTTATTCATTTAATTCTTGAAAAGTTATTTTCTAAAACAGAATAATGAAATATTTATAATATAAGTCCCTGATGATGGAACAAAAGTTCTGAAACATGTGTAGGAATAATCTACTGGAAATGAACTATTGACCGAAGGTATGTAAACTGTTGTTTCAGTTGAAATATAACAGTTCTGGAGGCATTCAACAGTGAATAAAATAATGTATAGTACTCTAGTCAAACCGGTTTTGAGAGGTAGATGAAAAGGGAGATAACGAGAGATGAGAGAAAACTCGAAACTATTCAGTGAAATGATTACCTATTGACATTGCGATAATGTAGTAGGACCGTGGGCTGTTACTGAACCAGTGCGGAGCATTGTGTTGACTGGTGAGGCCGCGTGTGCTGCTGTTCTGCTGAACGGGTATTGGAGGCGATTATTAAATGGAGGTACGTCGCGTCGTTTATTTATATTACTCGCTCTCAAATGTACACTTGGGATATAGGTTAGACAAAAAAGCATAAGAATTTACTACACTGACTTTAGACTTACTATAGTTTTACTATAGTTTACTATAGACTGATTATTGTTTACTAATAAAAGTTTCTACTGAATCTTCGCAGTGAACTCATGCTATTTATAATTCGACACTTAAGAAATATTTAAAATTTTATTCCAAATTCATAATTTATTTGTTAAAATAATAATTAATCTTTTTAGTGAAATAGGCATGTTTTGAGTTTAAATATATATTGTTTCTTGAAATTTCGTTTTGCATATTAAGACTGAAATAACGTAATTTATATCGTTACTTAATATTTAAAATAGTATAGACAACGGTAATATTCAAATCTTGAAGATTTTTGGAGGGCACAACCAAGACTGGTCACAGGTTTTGACATTGTTCAGACCAGTAGTGGAGGATGGATCGCAAGCGTTTCACGTTTAACGTTTAAGAGAACAGGGTGTTCTCCAATATGGTCGAGGTAAATGATTTCCAAAAACAAGTTAACGGACATTAACACTACAATAAACAACTAAAACATTAATTTGTATCGTCAAAATATTTCGCGGATAGCTTGTCCTGCGGTGCTTCTACCGCCGACTCCGACACTGCCCCATAGCGCAACTCAAACAGGTTTTGCTCCGAGGTTGAGGGTTGAGTTGTCACATATGATTACACTGCGACAGTAGCTCTCACTACCACCGTGATCAAGTAAAAACGAGTTCGCACGCAGCACGCTGACGTGAGGAAGTGAATTTCCACATAACAACTTTTAAAACTCAAAATCAGTGTAAAAACATACAATTGTCCAATTCTTATTAAAATCTGAAAACATTGATTTTTTGGCTGTTCTGATACTCCTGGTTTCATTTACTGGCAAAGCTGGGAATACAATTTTGCGCATTATAAGGTTAGGAGAAGGTCCAGACAGGCTTAAAAGTAGGCGTGAGGTGGCTGGGGATGATAAAAGTACTCTAACAAAGGAATAACAGGCTTTTCTAGTGTAAAATTTCACCGTGCGGGGGGTCATGCTAATAGTTCACTTTCCAAAGGAAATTCACTAATAAATACATGGGGGGCGAGCTTTGTTCGGGGGAAAATCCCAAGATATTTTACCTCAGTAGTGTTATAGTTTGACAGCTCACTGGGTTGTTTTTGATCAGCTAATATGATTATTTTGTTTGATATGAAACTCCAAAAGCCCATTGTTTTTTGTTTTGTTTTTTCCCTAGAAACCCAGTAAATAGAGGCTGAATGGATATCTTAGGTCATTAAATAGCTAACAAAACTATGTGCAAGGGTTTTACCAATGGTTTTACGCAAAATGAAGCTGTACAATGTAAAGACAAAACAACAGAGGTTTTTGACAATTTTATAGGTTTTGTTGTTTTCTAAGGTTTGTACTTCCGTTGCTATTAATTCATAGTAGGCAAGCAACAATAATTTAATAAAACGAGTTCGCACGCAGCACGCTGACGAGAGGGAAGTGAATTTCCAAATAAAAACTATTAAAACTCAAAATCAGTGTAAAAACATACATTTGTCCAATTTTTATTGAAATCTGAAAACATTGATTTTTTGGCTGTTCTGATACTCCTGGTTTCATTTACTTGCAAAGCTGGGAATACAATTTTGCCCAATATAAGGTTAGGAGAAGGTCCAGACAGGCTTGAAAGTAGGTGTGAGGTTGCTGGGGATGATAAAAGTACTCTAACAAAGGAATAACAGGCTTTTCTAGTGTAAAACCCCCATAAGACAACGTACTGTGTTTAGTCAATACACATTTTCTTTAATAACTCAGTAAATATTTATGCTAGAATGACGAGAGAGGGCTTAAAACTTTCGCCTCTCTAATTCCCATCTTTTTACATGCATTTATTTTACATCTAGGGTTTTTATGAACATTTTTGGGCCCAAAAACTCGAAATTTGAAAGATTAATCCCCCAAAAAAGGGGTTTAGAGTTTTCCGATTGTTTTGCCCAACGAACTTGTCCAACTGATTACAGAAAGGAACGTCCCTACCAAATTTGAAGTAAATCGGACAAAAATTGCGACCGCTAGAGTGCAAACACATATATATATATATATATATATATATATATATATATATATAAAATCACATAAAACCAAAATTATCTACAAAACAGTTTATATTTCGGTTTACACCATCTTCAGAACTTGATACAAAATTAAATAACCTACATATTTGATAACAACTAACTGACTATCATGTGTTGTAAATCTTATCAGAAATCATAAGTTTTTAAAACAGAAAATTTGTAAATTTGTATATATATTAAACAATTAGAGCTTTGTGTGACTTCTTCTTTATGTTTAACGAATGTTTAGGCCTTTTGGGCACTTTGATTCGGTCACTAGTTGGCATGCCTGTTCGAGACTTCTAAGTGACGACACACTGAACTTTTTCGTGATTTGTCTAATTGGCTTGACTTGATATATATATATATACAATTTTGAACGACCCCCCAAAACGTGTTCAGGGGGTCACGTTAGGAACTTCTATGGTGGTCCCGGGCTTAAGTTTCACCGTGCGGGTCATGCTAATAGTTCATTTTCCATAGGAAATTCACTAAAAACATAATAACATATAATAAAAATAATAATAAAAAACATAATAAAATAACATAATTTGCGATGGAATGTTCAAGAACGGAGATATAGTTGAAAACGTTCCAATTTTACCAAGATGGCGGCGCGCGGCGGGAGCAAAGGCAGTGGAGCAAAGGCACTTTTTTTACTTCACTACCAACCTAAACAACATATAAAAATCCATCACTTCCGTTCCTTTATAGGGCAACACCTCTCTGTTTATTGGACAGTTTTGAGTTCTTCAGCAGAGTTAGATTTTTCCTGGGGTTTAGCATTTTATTAATCGATTTCTGAGGCCTATAAATATATTTTCAATGTTCAAGCAAACCCCTAACGCGGTATTCCGAGATTCATTTTGAACACATAAATTGCTCGCATTCGAGTTATACAATATCATATTTTTTGTTTTATTTGCAGTTTTATTGCAGTTTTGTTTTGCAGTAATTCAAAAACTTTTTTCATGCACACAATTTTTATTACTTAATATTTTACTGTCAAAGTTGCCATTGAAATGCAAATAAATTCACCATAGTACCAACAAAATTTTTACTAACTGATTTGTACCCTCCACATATCTGTAATACAATACATTTTTCTTTTAAAATCGATATTTTACGTGGACAGGGAGAGACGGTCCTAAACACATTCGGGTACTTTGGTATTATACGGATGCCACTATTTTTGGAGGTTAAATTTTTACCGGATACAAAGGATAACTACATAATTCGAAAAAACGTACTTTTATTGACTTACTGTACAAATTTTACATCATTCTGATGAGCGGTCTTTGTGTTGTGCCTCCCAAAAGGCAGCGATGTCCGCTAGGATCGTGTTGAATGCGTCGCCGCCGCTAGCAGCCACACCCGATCGCCACATGTACTCCGCCAAATATACAGCGCGCTGCGGCAGTTATGTTAGGATGGGTTATCATAAAAATACGTACGGTTTCCTCTTCATTTCGAGGTAAATCCCACACCAAAAGAACGTCACTCATTATGAAAACAAATGTAACGTAGTGCACGGCAATAAATCACTCATGACACTGACCCAGATACAGGCGGTGACAGGTGATGCGCGCGCTCCGGTCAACGACCCGACCTTGGCCTATTTGGAGGGGGTTTGGCGGCCGGAAGTATGACTCATGAGGTATGATTCGATTTGAAACGAAACAAGGAAAGTCCTACAATCATTTTTATTATAACCCATCCTAAGATAACTGCCGCAGCGCGCTGTATAAGGGTGGCATCCGTATAATACCAAAGTACCCACATTCGATTCAACGCGTATGCTTATCCGTCATCTGAGTGAGAGAGGAGGGAGTTGATATTTTAATGAATCCCCGCATGAGATTGCTAAATTATTGCTGAATTTTGCTTGGTTGTTATTTTATTTAATTGTATTTCAGCGACCGAAATACAACGCAGCATGGATCAGGCCGATTTCTGCCTCAAGCATGTTTGGATAAGGCATTAATGATCTTCGATTACGTTACCCAGTTGAGAGGTGGAGGTTAAACACTATAACAAAACACTTCACTATAACGGACTAGGGAACTAAAATAAACTAAATTGTATCCGTTATAAAACTATGCAAGGGGTAGTGAGCACAATCATAGGATTTATGCTCGTGAAAATTTATGTCAAAAAACACTATACATTTTTTACGATTAATACAGGGTGACTCACGGGAAACGAACGAATTTGGATCAGCTGTTGCATTGTTGTTGCACGTTGTAGGGAGGTTGAGGTTATGTCATTGCCTTGAGTGTGGCCTACCATTTTAGTTGCGATGAATCAGTGGACAGCACAGCATCGTGTTTGTGCATACGACACGTTTGTTAACAATGGTGAATCTGAATCTGTTATAGCAACATAGCGAATATTTCGCCGGCACTTCAATATTGAACGGAATGGAATAGTTCCAAGACGAAATACGCTGTTAAAGTGGGTTGAAGCGTTCCAAACAATAGGAGAAATTAGCAAAAATAAGCCGCCAGGCTCTGCTAAAACTGTGAGGACGGCTGGAAACATCGCCAGAGTTAGAGCGGCGGCGTTAATCAGGAGTCCGAGCTGACTGCGCGAAGACACGGACAAGAGCTAAACATGAGCCGCGAGGAAAATGTTATGACAAGGTCAGAAGTTCCATCCCTATAAAATATAGGTGGTCCAACAACTTAAAGTGACAGACCATGCAAAAAGATTTGACTTTGCAGTGGGTTTGCAAGTATTGTTTGGTTATGAGCTATCCAAATGCAATATTTGGATGAAGCTCATTTCCTCCTTTAACGCTAAGGTCACCGGATTTGTCCTGATGTGACTACTTCCTGTAGGGATTTTTAAAGGAACATGTTTATGCTCACAAACTTCGTACTTAAATAGACTTGAAATTTTCTATTACGGACTAGATGAACGCAATCGAACAATATCTTTTGACCCGAGTTGCGGATGATTTTCCGAGCAGACTGGAAACCTGTATTCTAGTCAATGACCGGGGTGCTACCCCCAATTGTTTTTGATTTTGTACACGAACATAGTTCAGCAAAAACTACGTGTAAATGCAGGGTGACTCATGGGAAACGGGTGTTTTTCAAATAAGCAGTACAACGTTTTTCTACGAAATATGATTACTTGATTGTTACAGAATTAAAGGTAAACACGTGCCATTTGATAAAAAATAGTAATTTTTTTAAATTACGTCACGCAAATGGTGGTCCATTAGAAACTCTTAAATATACACTAAAGATTTGCGGGGAAAGATACCGTAATACGATTTGTGCCAAAGTTCACCAAACTAGTATTATCTGATAGGTATTTGGACTGTGAAATGTTCGGACTCCAATGATTGGATTTCGAACTGTACTGTTTACATTTTTCTTTTAGTTAGAAAAAATAAACATTTTTAATTGAACAAGTTATTATGTGTGTATTTACCGTGAATTATGTATACAGGTATACGTTTTAGTGCGCTGCAAGTATTTGTGTGTGTGTGTGTGATTTTGCTGCACCCATGCAAGTAAAACATCGGATCATAGACTTAGTCATGAAATTGATCTTAAAATGGTGATGTGTTTTTGCTTTGTGTTTTAAGTTTCGTCAGTAATTGTGTGTGTTTAACTTTTGGTTCTAAGAGTTTTTTAGCGAATTTACTCTATAGGGGGGCTATTACCGTAGGTCTCATGGTAAGACTTAAGCCATGATAACCATGAGACCATGATAACTTTTCATTTTGAGGTCCCCAGATGCCAAAAACACCATTCGTTCAAATTTGTATGTATGTGTGTGTATATATATATATATATATATATATATATGTCCGTAAGCACGATAACTCTCGTAAAAGAGGTCCGATCTTAATTAAATTTGGTACAAATGTGTAAAGTACCATTTATTTGAACGAGTTCGAAAACTAGACGAATCGCACCACCCAAAGGGAGATTTTGGGAGGGATTTGTACACCAAAAATGGGTTTTTTGGGGTTTCCACATGCAATTTTTATTTAAATCAAATTTTAATTTTTACCATTTAATTCAGCATAAAAAAACAATTTGGTATTTTGTTCATTACTCTACGTCGATTGGTTACTGAGATATTGAAAGTGCCAAACACAGTACGTTGTCTAATGTTATTCTTATGGAGAAAAAGAAAAATTGTATATCTCGCTTATTTATGAACATAAACTAACGAAATTTGGTATATGGCTTCATCTGGTTGTGGTATATTGTTGTTTGCACACAAAAAAAATTTTCGCCTATGGTTCCCGTAGCAGCAAACCTAGGTACTTGGTCCCCATGTTATTCTTATGGAAAATAATTAAAATGTTATATGTCGCTTATTTATGAATGTATATGGATGAAACTTGGTATGTGACTTCACTAAGATGAGTTCCATTTCGATATTCGCATAAAAACCCATTATTTTGTGTTCCTTGTTGCAGCAAACCTGCGTACTCATCCCCGATGTTATTCTTATGGAGAATAATTAATATTTTAAATATCGCTTGTTTGTGTATATATTTCTTATGAATCCTGTTAAGTGTTATATATTAATTGGAAATTCTCTGAGTATGCAGGTTTGCTGCGACGGGGGTATTTTATGTATATTTTGAGTCAAATTTAATGTATTCCAAATAAGTCACGAGATTTTATTTAGTGTATACAAGTCACCATTATACTCGTTTATAGTCAATCGTATTATTACTCTTTAAAGTGGTAGTATATTCTGTACTCCTAAACATAATTATCTGAAAATCGCCCTCTGGTTTTTATGTAAAATATACGCTGATTAATATAACAACTTGAACTTATTACCATTATGTTATGTACTAATGTAATACATATATAACATAAAGGTGCATTCATATAACCATTGTTACAATGTGTTTCATCATGTACTATTTAATTTGCATAACATAAACATATATTTTGTCGACCTCTTACTTTCTCAAACGAGCACTAGTTGTATTTTAAATGCTGCTTACAATATTTTACATTATGTGTACAAAGTATTGAGTTCTAATTTACATGTTTTTTGCCTTAACAAATGTTTCTTTCATTCATGAATTGAACAAATCAACCCCAAAATATTTCTCAAGTTCAATACCAGCGGTTCGGTAGTCCATCTGGAACCGTGAGATATTTCACTTCGAGGGTGTAAGTGGAAGTTGTTTGCGACTGGAGATCGCCCCTCCCCTCCTCCCCATCCCTCCCCTACCCCCCACCACTTCCCCACCACCCCGAGCGCGCCCGAGCTCTAGCGGCCAACCCGCCAACTGTTACGCACAACGCACAACGAGCAAAAATCCAAACAAAAAAGCTCGCTTCAGATGTGCATAGAGTGCAGTGGTGACAAGTTGAGGAAGGACCTAGAATAAGGTAATAGCATCTGCCATTTATGTGTTATAGTGCGTGTGATTTTCTTTTAATTTACCATTTTCATAATTGTTTTCATTCAAGACCCCCGTCGTCGACGGCATAAACGTGCCTAACCTTGAAACGCCACCCCATGATTCACGAGGGTGGTTTCCTCGGTGGATCAGTTTGTTCGCGATTTCTTCATAGTTTTTCGTGTTCATCCCGAGTTGTTTGCTGTGTTTGACGTCTCCACACCAACGGTTTGTGTTGCCACTGTGCGGTTCGTGTAGACGTGTGTTGTGCAGTTCGAGTCCGCAGTTTCGCGCGTTCCTTACCCTTGAATCACATAAACAAACCAGTGTCGCCCCCCAATTCCCACCCCAACATTTTTACCTTTGTGCGAGTACTTTCGATACGCTTTGTGTGAGTTGTTGTGCGTTTCTGTGGTTTTAAATCGATAGCTATTTGTTGTTTAATCTTCGTTTTACAGAGTGGTGCAATAATAATTTAGCAGGGCTAAGTTAACAGTTAGCAAATCATGTTAAGGTTACGTACTACCCTCCCGCCGCTGAGTTATGACTTTATTCTAGAGAGCATTTTTAATTTTGTATTAAACATTTCCTATGTTTATTTTTTTATTTTTTATAAAATAATTGTTTACATCTAGTAATTACATTTGTTTAAATAGTTTGATCAACCTATCCTAAAGTTTAATAGTCCAGTTATATAGTTACCTAGTTTACTTAGGTTATTTAGCCTAAATTTATTTTAACGTCCAAAGATTCATACTTTTATACGTACTTTCGAGTGTAGTGGCCTTTTGTATTGCCCAATCATTCAATATCAATTGTTCCATCAAAATTTGTTCGTCAAAGAAAAATTAGTTTGCCAAATTCGGTTTCGTTTATATTGCACATTTTGGAATATAAATGTTATTTTTTCCACTTTAAAATAGTTTGTGAGTAAAATGTAACTAATCAAACATAATGCTGTTATTGACTGATGATCCAAGAGAATTTGCATTGCTCATGAATAAGAATCACGAATATTTATAATTATTAGCTGTTGTGGTATTTTGTAAAAGTGA
Source organism: Allygus modestus (assembly GCA_963675035.1). Taxonomy (NCBI): domain Eukaryota; kingdom Metazoa; phylum Arthropoda; class Insecta; order Hemiptera; family Cicadellidae; genus Allygus; species Allygus modestus. The sequence goes on from OY776117.1 coordinate 30,451,702, forward strand.
ATTGCAAACTTTCAAACGTTTTAAAACTATGATTTTCTCACAAACACACCTTTCATTCAAGGATAGGATTGATTGGTATCAGATTAACGGTTACCTCAAAGGTTCCGGTTGCTGTTAACGTAATAAATGCTGAAAACATTGCATTCACTTTGACCATATCTTAGCATAAAGAGTTATTTTACCTATTACAGTTACAATTTATAAAATATAAATATGTTTTAATAAGTTATTCAAGTCTTACGTAGTATAATATTTTAGAATCTGGGAGTGAAGAGGTTTTATGTAAACGTACAGCAACAAAAACTCTGATTTGGAAACTTATTTATAAACATACTAATATTTTCTTATTTTATACTACAAATATTACGTAAATCAATGTAATTTAGGAATTTAAACAGCAATTCGTACATCACACATAGATTTTGCTCACACGTATCTCTTTACAAGCTACACACACATGGACAATTTAAATTATGAAAATTATAAAAAAATACGTAAAACATCATAAAAGAAAAAATGTCACATATGAATGTAGCCTACTCAACATAGGTGCAGAAACTAAATACTCCTGACATAACAAATTACATGTTTCAGTTCCCGTGATCAGTTAAATGTGTAACCCTTGACATAAAACCAAACAACTCAATTACCTGAACATTGTAACATTATTTTCACGCAGAGAACATATACCTATATTAAAACCTTATGATTATTTTATTGATCTATTTTGCATAGAAGTGTAAGGTAGGCTAAGTCAGTGCGAGTGTAGTGATTTTTCCTAGAGCCTGTCGCTGCGCGGGCTGGCGACGTGTTGTTCTATGGACCAGTTTTAAGTAGACGCTTCCTGTTTTCAGAGGACAAATTAACAGAGTTGTCTACTGGGTGCCTACAGACTGACTGCTCCGCTAAACACTTTGATTTAGCAAGAGCTTTCATAAAAAATAATCGGACCTAGGCTTCATTTATCAGATTACGTTCGAAATTATGAACTTCGTTCGGTTTCAAAAATTGGTTTTCTTAAAATTAAATAGATTTCCAGTTTAGTCAGCGATATTTCTTCATTTATATCAATCCTGTTTTACCCTTTGTTTGAAACTGTAAACCATTAATTTAGCCCTTCGGAAAACTGTGTAAAATGTGTTCAATTTAAATAATCACTATGCTGCTGTTTCTTTAGTAAGAAATTCTTGGAATAACATGAAATAAAATCCCGGGAGTGCATGATCTAAGTGAACTTTATTCCTATCCTTGTTTGATAAGAAAGTTGATAACTAGTTTAGATTGATAAATGACGAGCTTATGTCAGAAGACGTAAGAATAAACTTTCCGTGGACCATTGCATTATTTTATACAGCGATTTACTCGTATTATGTACTTATTTATATATAAGTGCGAAGCCGCTAGCCTCACTTCTTTGGCTGTCGCCGCGCCGTTTCCTGCGCAACGGCCGGAAACAGCTGTTGTAGTGTGGCAAGTTTGTTTCCGGTTGGCTTATTGGCTCTCGCCGATATGACCTTGAAATGTTAACAGTTGTTAAGGAAGAGCCGGAAAAGTAACATATTCGTGCAAAACCCAACGGGCGCTATATTAACACAAGTACTATTCTCACTAATAGAATCGTTTTCTATCCCCTCTTTAATCTATATATTTGAAAATCCATCTAAATGTTTCATTAATTTTTAAGTGTATATTACTAGATATATTGTTGAAACACTAAGATTCTCATGCAAAATAACCTTTTTATATTTTGCACTGAAATTTTGACTGGTAATATCGTTCTTTCAAATTGTGAAATATGTAAGTATAAATATACAACATCCATCTATATTTTTCTTGTTTCTATCCCTTTTTCTTGTTTCTCAGACCCATCAGAAATACTGGACCGACCAAGGTGTAAATTTGCCTAGTACAGTAATTTGTACGTTATCTAAATTTAACCAACGCATTTGCAATTTAAAGTTTGTGTGAGCCTAAACAGGAAGAATTCATTAGGACAACTTAAAAATAATCTACATACTAAGTACAAAACATGCATACAAACATACGTATTAGGTTTTAAAAAGCATGGCTGCTGTTAAATAATATGTTTATCTCTCATGTTACTTATTTTTACTACGGTACTATAAACCCCTATGAACATAAATCTAACTAATTTGAATATAGTTTAACCCTTCTGAAGTTAATAATAAATACTAAAAACTCCTAAAAACACTTTAAAACGAATGATTTTTTTTATGAAATTAGATGTTTCATGACTAACGCAGTAATACGATTGGACTTTATTTCTTTCGAACCCATAATGTACTTTGAGGTAAAATAAACAAATATATTACTAAGGTTAAGAATCAATTATATTATTACCAAGCAGAGCCTGAGCGAGGCCGATAACCGAGCCCAGTACTACTTTTCCCGGCTGCAAAATTAACATTAGGAACATAGGTAAACATTTCGTATAACCACGGTACAGCATTGAAAAAAGCAGAGACCGAAAGAAGGCATATTAGGGGCCATACACATTACGTAACGCACTTAAGGGGGGGAAGGGTATGGCGTAGCGTTATGCTACGTGATATGGGGAAGGGTGGGGGTTTGGATCAGCTTTACGTAACTCACACATATTAACCCTAAGAGCTGACGCACTCCCGTATCTTTTGATACTGCTATAAATCTTTTAAAATTAAAAAAATAATCAAATTGATATCTAAATTAAGATTACAGTTTGTTATATAAAAGTACTTCTGTCAATACTATTTTAATAACAGTTATACATATCGTGTTTTGAGTAAGTTATGTATTGCTGTACACCTATGTTTTGTGTTGTTTTAGAGTGTAAAATCATGACTGGATGCATCAATGCCGTCCACATCTTAAGTTTTTTTAAGGTGTTTTGTATTTGTATTAGTTATAAATTAAATTTGTAACGTTTTAGCTGAGATAGTTTATTTTGTTGATTATATTATTAGTTACAGTCTTGTTTGTTTGTATACATTTTGATTTGAAATTAGTTGTAAACAAATTTTGTTAAAAGAAAGTTATTTAAAGTTTAATGATTCATTGAAATCCATTCTCCAAATTGCTAATATAGCGATGTTTAAAAGGTTCAAGCTGTTTTAAAGCCTATTACGATTGAGTTACATAACACATCGGGTGTGGGGGGTATGGTCAAGCGTTATGGTGCGTTACATGGGGGAGGGGGTTATGAAATGACGAAAAATGCGTTACGTAATATGTGTATGGCCCCTTAAGGCTAGGAATACTTGTGGTGCTCCTCAAAATCCTAGCCGAAGACCTATTTTATGCGCGTGGCAGATGTTCGTGTTGGTTTTGATTTTTTAATGGAAAGAAAAAGAATGTATCTCATATTACACACATTACAAATTATAAATTATCATGGTCCATATTCTATAGACCAAATTCTTTAGCAACAATTTCTATAAGAAATATAATGCCATCAATGCCTTCACAAGTTTTGTAGGCACATAGATACATTTTCCGTGATGTGTTTTACGTATGATTTCTCATTTTTCAAGTTTCACTAATATATGAAGGCTAATGTAACAATGGAGAATAGTCAATAGGGTGGGTTGTCCCCCTGATAATAGGTTTTGAAATATTATAAATTTTATTAGTGGTTAATTCTATGTAATGCTGTACCTACCAAGACAATGTTTACACCTTGAACGTGTTTGGTTTGATGTTATTGGAATTATAAAACAAACAATTCAATTTTATTTGTATAACAGTATTTACTAGAAGCGCATGGTTTAAAATTAGTGATTTAATATCACTACCACCAACTTTTATGGGGATTTTTAGTGTTACTTTTATTGAACTGCTGTATTCGATTCGATATGTTTATGAAACTAAGGCATTTTTCAATATAACTCTTTAGCTATTTCTAAATGAATTGATTAATTTTGAAGGTTGAAAATAAAATCAAAAGATAGCGCTTAACTTGCATAACCAACTTCATGATTTAAATAAATACTTTACCTTTTTATATAAAGAAAGTCTTCCATTTTAAATTTTAATACATTTAAAGACTTAACCATCAATATAATTCTGATTAAAACTGTTTTAATAAAGAAATGTTGAAGAAAGATGTTTATACATTTTTAAATGTAGCTAGAGGCTCATAATATATATGCCATATATTTGTATGTGCATTTGTACAAACCCATATTTTAGTAATACATATATGGTATGTATAATTTGGTAAACGATATTTCAAATGTTAAATTGTGGACTTAATTAATTGCAGAACGTCATAAGGGTTTAAATAAAATATATCACCGTAAGATTCATCAAAAATAATATTTTTCCAAACTTTATTATCCAATAAAGTATAACAATCTTTCCCATAAAATAACTCAAGGTTTGTCAAGAGTTTTCTTTATTTTCTTAACAAATGTTTATACATAGAGAAACGTTTTCTTAATTCTAGACTATATTAAATTGTTATGAGAATACAGCTCACAATTTTGATATAAAAGAAATAGTTAACCGTTAAATCGCAAATACTGAATATTTTCATATTTCATTGAACGATAATTATTTGTGATACCAAAATTATACTTGCTGAAATCGATGGGTATTTTTGTTCTATAAAATGAGACATAAATCACCGATTTCTGATAACGCATTGAGGATTAACGGGATTTGAAAGTTGGCATTGGTCTTGTGGAAGAAGCAATTGGGTTGGGTGAGCACCTTCCTTGGGAAAACATTTTCGGAAGACGGGAAAAAATTAAATCCCCCCGTCAGTTGACTAAAAAACTGTAAAAGTGCCTCAAGTTTCCCTTTGCCTAAGTGATCGGAGTCTCAAATCGGGGCGTGAATAACAGGGGACCCCCATGCGCTTCAGTGCCTCGGTGACGATACTCTACGTGGAACTGGGTTGTCTTTATACCGATGTGGTTCTGAGTGGTGCCTTGGTTTTACCCTTAGTTTATTGATATTACTGTTGAACTCGGAAATATAAATTACCTAGCCTTATAAGACGACTATTTCATAATTTATTTTAATTTGTTTTTAATACATGCATTTAATTGTGAAATGTTTTTCAGATTTAAAATCTTTAAAAAACATTCATCCTCATTAAACCATTATAGATGATGTAGAATTTATTTGTTAGTTTTATTTCAACGTGGACATCTAAACTCGTGGAATTCAAAGTTTTGTGTTTTAGTTAGCGATACTTTTAACAACTACACGAGATTTCAGTCACAACTGTTCATTAATCCACCTTCTCAACGCCAGGCCACTTTTTCGTTCGCAACATTGCAAACTGCAAATTGTAATTTTGATAAAATAAGTCCTTTTGAGCGATTGTGGGTCACTCTTCAGTTCGTTGAGTATTTATCTGAACTGTTTAAAGGATTACATTTTAAATCAACTGAAATATTAATCCTTGGGTAGTTAACTTTTAACATGTCAGAAATTTACAGGCACAGAGTACAAAAGGAGGGAAAGATATGTTCGTCCACAAAATTTATTAAATAATTGCAATAGAACAAAAACTGGTTTATACATCAAACTGTTTTATATCAACTGGTTAATAATATCAAAATTAGGGGTAAAGGATACAGTAATATATTCTTTATTAAAGAGTGTGCATTATTCAAGAAATTTATTTAAATTATATGCTTATTTTGTAATTTAACTTAAAAACTTTATTAATAATTTGAATAATCGTACCAACTTTTATTTTTTCTTTGCTGTAATTTATTTTTGCTTGAAGACCAAAAGCTTGTACGGAAGGATTTCCTGACGCCACTATTTAAAACTTTATTCATAATTTGAATAATCGTACCAACTTTTTATTTTTTCTTTGCTGTAATTTATTTTTGCTTGGAGACCCGAAGCTTGTACGTAAGGATTTCCTGACGCACCGTCTCCCGGTTTCCCATCAGCAGCTCGTTCCTGCTAGTCTGGCAGCTGGATCACGTGACGTGCCTTATGCTCGCCTCGGCTCTCGCAGCTGGCCTTTTGTGCGAGGCCGCGTACCTGGCCTGGGCCTCCGTCCTTTATAACGGATCTGCTTCGCAAACAGCCTACGGCACGGATAGCTCCGGTACATATCCGTCAGTAATCTAAATAGGCGTCTGAATTAAATCGTAATCCCACCTCAGGTTATAGTCTTGCGGAATGTCATCAAATAACCAGCGGTTTAGACCTTGCAGTCATCCACCTGTAGACATCTCTCTTTTATAAAACTAGTAAATGTTACATTCAACTTTATGGGTAAAATAATTTGAGTCTAAGTAACTAATTATGCGTCGATGCGTCTACTCTAGTGAATACAAATTAGTCTAAGTTACTTTAATCAAGGTTGTATGTAATTATGGTACCAATAAAATAGATGTGCATTAATACATTTTGTGCATAGGACATTCGAGAATACACGTAGAAGTATCTATTGTGTTCAAATCAAAGTGTACCTTTATATAATTCTGTGTTATATTTTTCATGTCTGATAACACATTTGGCAAAGCCTTCTTCCTTGTGCTTGCTTGCGTCACTGGTTGATTGCGTATTGTTCATATTTTCCAGAGCCGGAAGCTTGAGGCCATGATGTCATGACGGTGCGATGAGCGAAGGTGGAGGAGAGGCGCAGTTCGGGGGTGGAGGGGGCGGCTTCCCCTCCTCCCAGCCCCCGACCCCGTCCTCCACGGTGCCGGACCCCGGGGCGGAGAAGAACTCGGGGTTGCCTCCCTTTAGCTCCTTCTCGGCCGCGGACATCGCCGAGGGTCTGGGCTCCAGACTGCCCGGCGACACCTTCGGCTCCGAGACCCGCCTGTTGGACATCTCCGGCTGGGACTACTACGGCGAGGGGCTGACCGGCCGCCTGCTGGACCGCGGGGACGGGTTCCCCATGATCATACCCCAGGCGCAGTACCGCCCCTGGGAGAGCAAGCCGCAAGACTCCACTTCACAAGATAGTATGAAAACCTCCGAATTCCCCGCGTCGCCTTCTAACAAGCTGCCTTCGTTCCAGAGCCAGTTCAATGCCTTCCCCCAAGACTCCAACGGAGGAGAGACGGTCACGTTGACGACGCTGACTCCCGCACCTCCTTCCCCGTGCAACTCGTCCTCGGGCCTGCCCAGCTTCCACACGCTCTCCACGGTGAACGTGAACCCCCGCGGGTATCCTCTAGTCCCCGCGCCCGTCCAGGCCCGGGAGATCCCCGCGATCCAGCAGCAGTTCCTGGACGAGCGGCACATCCACCTGTTTCAAGGCGCCCCCGGGCAGTACCACCAGTATGTGACCGCGCCCCAGTCCGCGCCGCAGACCACGCTGCTGACCGTGGTCAAGAGCGAGCCGGTCATCGTCACCGCGGTGCAGCCGCCCGCCATCTACCAGACCTCCGGGCTGGACGAGGACCGAGGGTCGCCCCTCGACTCGAGGAAAAAAGAACGACGGAAAGTGCGCGCGTCGAGTTTGGAGAGCTCTAACGAGAGCGACGGCGTCGGGAGTTCGAGCGTGGAGAGTTCCGGGCAAGTCGCCGCGATATCGTCGACGGCCGGCTTCAAGAGTCCGCAGATCTCGCACCCCATGGGCATGGTCAGCCAGCACATGGACATGGAGGACTGCGAGAATAGCGAGAAGCCGGTGAAGAAGAAGCGCAAGCGATGCGGCGAGTGCATCGGCTGCCAGCGCAAGGACAACTGCGGAGACTGCGCGCCCTGCCGCAACGACAAGAGCCACCAGATCTGCAAGATGAGGCGGTGCGAGAAACTGACAGAGAAGAAGGTGAGTGAGCCAGTAGTGAGCATGGTAGCTGAGGTAGTTAGCCGCTAGACAAAGTGTAATGGGAGTTCTCCCGTAGAGCGGTTTGGCAAGTGCAGCGCGGTTGTAAGCGCGTGTGGCGTGGGTGCAAGCAGTTGTTCACTAAAACCAAGATAACGTGACTAAAATACAACGAAAATAATTCAAATTGTTATTGATTTGGGATTTTCTCGCCTGAATTTATTTGCCGCTCGCTATCCGATGAAATCCGCAAGGGTTGAAGAGTAGAAAAGATACATCATATGTCTTCGTCTACACCGGTAGAACTGTCTAAACTTGTTGAAGTACTACGGGGCCACAAAACTTTGAAAATACATTGACGGTTTTCATGCGACAATCTGCAACTCGCTGTTAGTTTCTTATGTCCAATCCCATTGTAAGGTTGTTTAACCATTACGGTTTCGCGTCAACCTGTGTTCCACGGCAGTTTCTCTGAGTTACAGAGCCCCTTTAGCAAACAAAACCTAATATCCTATTTTACTAGTGATATGTTTTTCTAATGGCTATATGAAAGATACCTTTGGTAACCAACATAATCCAACATATGTAGTCTTACTTTTCAAATACTGCATGTCTTTGAAAATGTTCTTAAATTTGCATTATATTGAGAATATCTTTACTAGATGTATCGGTTTTAAATTCCTGTATAACGTCGGTTGAGTTTCAAAACCCCGGTTAGCTTTAGTTTTTAGGACCAGAATGGTGATTTTTACTTTCTCCTCTTTTATATAGTATATGGAGAAAGTATTTTAATTTGAGTTATTGGTGCAAATATTCGTTTTGGTGTTACACTGAACCCACAGAGAACTTCTCTGTGCTGTACGAAACAAATTGGTTTTTGAGGTGATTTCTGTCTGTTATGGATATTTTATGGATGTGTACAATCTAGAAATCACACCAATAATGACCCTCACCAATTCGATACAATTTGGCATGTAGCTACCAATTCACGGTATCTCCACTTTTTAAATATTTATTTTTATGTCTGTATTTTGAAGGGTAACCATCCCCCCAAAACAGCTAAAACATAAAATATTCAAATTTTACAATGATTTATCTAATTACGTTGATTACAACTTTCTGGTCTATAGTGCTTCAGGTCCCTAACAAAATTACACCTTCCGCATTTTTGGAATATTTTGGGGCCTTAAAATTCAGGTTTTTTTAAGTTAAGTATGTACTAATTGTTATTTACAAGAGCTTAAAAAACTAAGAATTTAGAATATTGAATTACTATTCTTCGGATAATGGATGAAGGGGGAACTGAAATTTTCAATAAGGAGTAAACACAGTAAGTTGTCCAATGTTATTCTTATCAATACATTTTAGGCATATTTTCTCACAATTATTTAATGTTCAATTTAATTAAAACTTGGGTAGGGGTGAATGGTTTGAGGGGTTTCCTCCTTGAAACTATTGTGTGTAACAAATTATTCTGCAGTTCCTACAAAAAAAGGATTTGGGTAATCATTTATGGAAAAAATACTAGGAGGTTTATATGTATAGGCTACACTGCACTTTTTATCCTGCAAATAGTATAAATAAGGAACTTATTGATTAAAAGAGGGGTTAGTTGAGAGCAAGTGTGTGTCAGTTCTCTGATACCATTTATTCCAAATTCAAAAAGTTGGCGTATCTTATTCGTAATTGAGATCATTTTTATAGTGTTTAAATTTGCGAACTCGGGCGTGGATGTATTAAACGTTAATTTATTACAGTAAATATATTAAAAGTATGTTTTACGCAAACATTTAAAAAATAACTGTTTATTAAAAGTGCAATAGTTACTGTAAAAAAATCGAGATTGAGTTTTATAAACATTCGTTATTATTATACACTTTTTACTAAGGACAATTGTCGTAAAATAGACACAGTGATAAATATTTTTATATCGATAGATTGATGTCCTATCCAGTCTATCGCGTATACCTCGACAACCCAAAAAAGGCATATTTAACAACGGGCTATAGATCAAGAAACCCCCTCCACTCTACATCGGACAAAACAATTTCACACCGTGTTGTATTAAAGGTGAAAACGTTGTCGACCAAAAGGTCGGCGAAAAAACCGACTGGTCGTGTAAAACTGGCAATTTAGTTTGTTTGCAACAACGGCAATATTGGCGGGAGCCATCTACTGATAAGGTTCGGCGCTGATGGGGGAGGGAGGAAGCACGGTTACCAACCCCCCAACCCCTGGCCGACCGCCAACCCGCGAAATATGACACCCTTATCACTGGAGAGCTGCCAACCTAGCGAGATTAAATTCTCTGTTTTACTGACTCCATACCTTCCTCTCCCTACCTTTCTCATTTGCTAATCTCGTAATTAATTATGTGCTATTACATCGAGGATTATTTTTATAATTAATTAAATTTTTTATGTGAATTTTCAGTAGTTTAAATGAAAATTTAATTAGTTAGATGTTTACTGTTGGCTTTCATACTGTTCCCAACAAACATTAATACTTAAAAGGTTAATATTGATTATTGGACCACATCGTCTATCAATACCATTGTCTGACATACCATGTTCCAAAATAATTTTAAGACATTTAATTATATGATTATACAATATATTATGTAGGTCCGTCCCTAAAGACGCTGATTTCTTAGTTCACTTATTAATTGTGAAGGGGCTTACTAGGGGCTATTTATGACTAATGCGATTGTGAAATTTGGCCATCTTTCCATCTTATGGTGCGGTAGTCTTTTTCAAAAGAGACATGTCCACTCTTAGGCCTCGGTCGTAACCGACGATGAGTGATGAACCACTAGCGACATGAGCAAGATAGGCTGAAATTGCTAAGCGATTTGAGTGTGTCTACGACAGGCTACAAGCGAAACGAAAGATCACGTGGTAAGAAAATAGTTTCTAAGATTATTTCAGACGCCCCAAAGAAGTTGTTCAACTTATCTTTTCAGTCAACAGTGACTCCAACCTCATCCCAAATCTTCCTTGATATAGCTGAATTTCTGTAATCGAAATTGAACTGAAGGGGGGGAGACGTAACCGAATTCGGCGACAGTGACAAATGTATTGGCGACGTAGAGTTGTAAAAGTTGCTAATCGCGTATCGCTTGTCGCTCATATTGTTGCCACCTGCCACCTGCTCTTAATTTTCACGATATGTTAAACAGCTAGAAACGTGAGCGATGTCGCTCATGTCGCTAGTCACTTATCGCTCGTATCGTAGCCGAGGCCGTAGCGGTTGAACGTATTGCCGTATCCCAGCTAGTTATCGCGCCCGAGCCCCAACCCCTTTCATCCTTAAGTGACGCAACTAGCTACCGGACTCGGGATCACGGGATAGGTACCGGAGGACCAGAGTGGTCCCAACATATGGACGGCCTCGGCCCGACCGCGGCGCCGGCATGTTTACTCCCAGACCTAGCAGAACATAACAGATGTGGCCCGCCATCTTGCCGGGCCTGCCCAAACATCGACATCCGTCTGCGATTCCTACATCTCTCTGTTTCACGCACCCAAACATTTTAACGTCCTAGACGGCCCCATTTATTAATATCTCCAACTGGGCTCCCGTCACGAAACATTTCGCGGTTTTCCTGCTTCGCTAAGGCCAATGTTAGCTTTCAAAGCTAACCCCCCTCAACGGTATTGTGTTGTTCTTTAAAATAAGCCATACTCAACGATATCTGTCAATCCGTTGAGGAGGGGACGGGCTCGAAAGTTAACATTGTCCTAGTAGGGGAAGCAGGAAGAAACGAGAATTGTTGTGCGACCGGAGCCCACTCTTTTTCTGTGTCATTCGGTAGGAAAACTAGCTCCAAACCGCTTACTTACTCGATTTTAAAATTTTATAGGTATGCTGTTAGGTTATCAAGTTAGAAATCGTTGATCATTGATTTTAACTGTTAAAAACTGTCCTAAATGAGAAGTCACAAGACAATCCCGACCATGAGGGTCAGTACTCAAGGTCGCCACGGTCGACTGGAGGACCCGGAACATGTTATCTGTACTGATAAGCCCAACAATGACGCCTTATCAGAGTCAAGGTCGCGCTGACACCTGGCAGATAACTCACTTTGACCTTGCCCGTGGTTATAAAACTGTCAACATACACCATGAGAGTCTGATAACCTCCTTATGACGTTTGACAACTGGATTTGTCCTGCAAAGCCGAAACTTACAGGGTTGTAGTGCGGACTTGGTTATAGTAAAGTTTATGTACAGAGAATTGTTTTTGTGTGAAATGTTATGTGCACGGATTGTTAGAGAGTAATAATTGTAACACTTGTAAAAGGGGAATTAGTATATCAATCCCAAACGCCATTTGCACGGAGTTATATTCGACGTCGTTTAGAGTTTAGTAAATACTGTAATACTTTAATAACAAACCCATCCTTGAATTTCCATTTAATTATACAAATTAAATTACACCAAATTAAACATTCCCATCATTCAGTTTAACTGTGAATGATTTACAAACATATTAAGAAATTCCTACCCCGTTACTTTAATCTGGTATCTTGTATAATATTTGTAACCACTTATAAAAATCCTTGAAGAAGCAAACCCGATACCGTGCAATACCGTGGGGAGCTGGCAGGCTGGAGGGGGAGGGGGGCAGTTAAAGGATAATCCGAAAGTTCAAAAACAGGCCCCCGGGGCCGCATTAAACACTGTTTTTCACGAGTTCCGGAAAGTCGGCGCGACGCTGTGTAATTGGCGACTTCGGAGTTATGAACTTGTTTGGCTGCTGGAACCTTAAGGTGGAAAACCCTCTCTGAGGAAAGACAAATTTCGATCTACTCAGGTTTACCGTAATCAAATACAGTTATAATATTTGTATTTTGAATTCAAACGGGCCTGTTAAATTGTGATGGGGCACTCTTTATTATTTCTCAGCACATAACAAACTGATGCAACTGTCTCGATGACTAATGCCGTTATCTGTATACTTAATATTTAGGCTTCGGTCCATCAGTAGCAATATTTTTACAAAAGGAAAATTTGACATAAACTGTATAAAATGTTTTAATTATGTGAAATGGGAGCATCACACAATTTCAATCTTATCGATAACTAAGCGCAACCCGAGTGGATTCACAGTCAATGTGCCTGGTGTTCGATCATACTCATAAGTAACCCATACGTGATGTCCTACTAACAGAGGTCCTAGATTGTCGTGCAGCAGGCAGTTTTCTCTCTCTTAAACCATAACTTGTACACCTGATATCCATCGAAAGCTCTCACTACTTATGTGCGCCTTATTAGTGAATACTTTTTGACAACCCACAGTGTTCTTCCTCATTCGACTTTCAATCTTTTGCATCTCATTCATTACATATCTATACAAAATGTAGTTCTAATGAGTCTCCTTGCTGACTGCTGCACAGAATTTGTTCCATCCTTAGAATACCTGCAATTTGTTTAAAGATAAACTAGCCGGTGTCCCGTTTTCCGCACGAGTCTCGCAAGAATACTGGGTCAGGCATTGGGCCTGATGTATTGAAAAGATTAATTTTCAATCAGCTGTTTGAGTAAAGTAAATATAACTCATAATATTAGTATTGGAACTTAAAAAGCCCATGGGGCCGAAGCTCTGAAGGATGATGTTTTTAAGGCACACCTTGAGGGTAAGAGCTTTTGATTGATACCAAACATTTAGACAGTTTCAGAGGTTTAAAATTGTCGAATAAAAATCAAGAAATTCTTTTATTAATATTAGATAGATTAAAAGGCCAATCTCCTGTTTTTATACAAAAGAATAATCAGGAATGTTTATTATACATTTCCCCAAAGCGGTGGTACGCTTACTCAATTTGCCTTTTCCAACAATCTTAAAAATCCTCTACATTTTCTTGTTAAAAAAGTGAATACGTGATGTTCCATAAATAGAGTGGAACCGCCACGTAACGTCGGCAAGGCCAAGGTAAAGGGCCGAGGAAGTATATAAACACTGTAGTGAGTGCGTTGTATCGGTCCGGCATGAATGGAGGGAGTAAGACGCGAGTGGTTGGTGGGGGGAGGGGAAGGGACGCCAAATTTGTCCTCTGCACGCAGGACGGAGAAAAATCGGATCGATAATAGAAAGGGAGAGTGACTCATCGTTGTTAGGCTAGGTTATTGACGTACCGAAGACCGGAGCCGGCGCTGGATGGGCGGGGAGCACCTCGGAGTGAACTGAACACTGGAGGTGAAATTCGTCTGGAGAGAGGAAAAGTGGGAACAATTAACATTGGGGATTACGATTTCTATATGTGCCATGTTTATGTCACTTTGTTTTACAATGTTTAAGCTTTTGGCATTACTTCCGAAATTGTAAAAAATGAACATTGTTAAATGTAAAAAATTTAAAATTACGACGTTTATCTTGAAATTGTCTTTAGTTCGATTTCATTTTATTAATTTAAGTTACTAAACAAAATAATAGGCCTACTTTTGTTTTGTTTAAAAGGGTTTTTTTATTGATGGCATGCTAACATACCAAGTTTCATAAAAATATATTCACAAATAAGCGATATATACAATTTTAATTATTCTCCATAAGAATAACATTGGGGATGAGTACATAGGTTTGCTGAAACAAGGAACATAAACAATTGGTTTCTGTGCAAATATCAATATAACTCAGCTAGGTGAAGCCACATACCTTGTTTCATAAATATACATTCATAAATAAGCCATATATCCCATTTTGATTAATCTCCATAAGAATAACATGGGGGATGAGTACGCAGGTTTGCTGCAATAAGGAACGGAAAAATGGGTGTTTAGGCAAATATCAATATAACTAAACTAGGTGAAGTCATATACAATGTTTTATTAATTTATGTTCATAATTAAGGGAGACATAGTATTTTAACTTTTCTCCATAAGAATAACATGGGGACTGAGTACGCAGGTTTGCTGCTACGGGTACCTTTAGCAACAAATTGTTTTTTGTTGAGCAAATATCAATAGACCACAACCAGATAAAGCCGTATACCAAGTTTCGTCAGTATACGTTCATAAAGAAGCGAGATATAATTAATTTCTTATTCTCCATAAGAATAGCATTAGACAACGTACTGTGTTTAGCACTTTTAAGATCTCGGTAACCGATTGACGTAGAGAAATTATCAAAATATCAGATTGTGTGTTTTTAAGCTGAATCTAGTGGTGAAAATTAAAATTTGATTATTTCAAAAAATATATGTAAAAAGTTCAAAACCCCATTTTTTGGGTACAAAACCCCTCCAAAATATCCCTTTAGATAGAGCGATATGGCTGGTTTTCGAACTTTAAGTCATAAATGTTGCTTTACACGTTTATTCCAAATTTCATCAAAATTTGACTTTTTTACAACAGTTATCGCACCCACGGACACACACACACACACACACACACACACATATATGTATATATATATATATATATATATATATATATATATATATATATATAACTTTTCGTTTTGAGGCTGGGGACCTCAAAACGAAAAGTTATCATGGTCCCGGGCCTAGGTCTTACCATGCCGACTACGGTAATCTTCCATATAGGGGAAATTCGCTAAAAGTAAACTTACGATATCACGATATCTTAAAAAAGGTCAATCAATTTCGTGAACGATACCAACCCCCAGGTGCCAAAAGACCGTTTAGCCCCGACCCGCCCACCCTGTACCTCACGCACAGTGTCTACATGCAATGGATGTCGCCCCAACCACCCCTGCGGCCACCCCCTCATCACCCTCACGCATTTGATCATTTTTTCCTATATTTTACTTGTTTTTCCGCTCCTTAGCATTTGATCATGTGTTTTCCTGCACTTATTCTATTAGTATTTTTCCATAGCTTATCTGATAGTACCAATAAGAGGGGCATTTGTTTGGTTGTAATATTGGTGGGATTAATTTGAAATATTCACACCATTTTAAATTATAAACCCGAATACAAGTTACCCGAATATTTGACGTTTGTATAATTGTTACTGTGTTATAAATTAAATTTTAAAAACTTGAAAAGGATTGGGTTATGTAAGTGATGACTTGTTGGGTTACAAAGTATGTAAAAAAGATAGTGAATACTATTCAATTGAATGACCCAGGATCTCTCCGACAGTAAGGCTCTCAAACTGTTCCTTTTGAAAAATATTCACAGTTTGTTTAAACTATGGTATTTTTAGATTGTTCTATACGGCAAGGCACTTTATAACCTCTCAAATCCAAGCCAATATAGCCAATATTGAGGACTCCTATTGGTTTTGTTTCTAAAATTGCCCTTGATAAAGTTTAAAACTTAAATCGATGTCAAATCCTCCTCTGGATATGTAAATTTAACTATTTTAAAATTCAAAACTCTTTAATTGATAGAAATGGTAACACTTACCAGAGCGGGTATCCTCTGTTATTCATTGTTATAGTTGCGTTGAGTTTCTTGCGTAGGCCTAATCTTAATATTTTTGTTCTAAATAGTATAACGGAGTAGCATAAGAAGTAAATTCAAAAGGAGCTTTAAGCTAAGAGCTAAATTAAAGTTAGAAACTAATTTGCCCCCAGAGCTTTCCACAGTTTACACCATTGTTGAAGCATTATCACAGATGATAACCTTATTCATCTGTGGCATCATGAATACATTCCAACGTAGCATGATTACATTTGTTTTCACGGCTTTACTTTTTTTTACTTAAAACTGCTCTGTTCATACCATTATACCAGTAAATACTGATACATATTTTGAAATCAAATGTTTCACAGTAGAAACATACATTTTCACTTTTACCCTCCAACCTGAAGGAACAGAGTTGTTCCAAAATCATCGACACCGGGTATCAATGTCGCAGGGATTTACACGGCAATGAATCGCTGTAGGGGGATCTCAGATTAGGGGTCAGATCGTCAGTTCACCCTTAGATCCCCAGAATGTTCTTGTTCGCAACCCCTAGCGAAGGGCCACATATTGCTGGTTGCTGGGGGTAGGGATGTCAAATTGAATGTGCTAATCGGTGGTATTTACAATTAGGCATGAAATATCGGTATTATGATCTAGTTTTAGAGAAACATTTTATTTGGTAGTGAAATTTTGAACAACCACATCAAATTTGAATGTTATATTGATTAGGACATCACTATGTAATAGTATTGCACTTTTTTTTATTCGACCTTTTTGACATCTAACCTTCGGACACGATTATTTATGTATATTTACTATGTTTATTTACTCTCTAATAATATATCAAATACACGCACGAAAAAGGTATACATTGGAGTTATTTATGGAACGCGTTTTGGGGGTGGCTAACCTTTTATGCGTAACGCAGTATTGAATATGGTTATAATACATTACGAGACTCTTAATTTCAATGTTTTCAAAGACCCAATGAACTCTATAACTGATTCGAATACTTCATTGGATTACTAAATAACATACTTAAAAACTTTAAGAATCTCCCAATTTTACGTTTTGGTGTGAAAAGGCTACACTCCATAGGTTTTCAAAATAAAAATGTTAACCTTCAAAATTAGTTTCTTCCGCATGCAAAATTGTTTAGCCTCAGGTGTCCAAATATTTACGGACAACGCACGATGGAGGACACATATATTTTATTTTTCAGTAAAACAATCTTACTAATTGTAATTGAGAGTGTCCCTTAGTTTTAGCGAATTTCACCTATCGGGAAGAAGCTATTACCGTAGTCGGCATGGTAAGGCCTAGGCCCGGGACCATGATAACTTTTCGTTTTGAGGTCCCCAGACCCCAAAAACACCATTCGTTCGAAACTGTAGATATATATATATATATATACATATATATGTCCGTGAGCACGATAACTCTCGTAAAAATTATCCGATTTTGATTAAATTTGGTATAAACGTGTAAAGCAACGTTTATGACTTTAATTTCGAAAACCAGCCAGATCACTTTATCCGAAGGGGTATTTTTGGGAGGTTTTGTACCCCAAAAATGAGTTTTTTGAATTTTTTACATATAATTTTGGAAATTGTCAAATTTTAGTTTTTACCATTGTATTCAGCTTAAAAAAACACACAATTTGGTATTTTGATCATTCCTTTTCGTCAATTGGTTACCGAGATATTGAAAGTGCTAAACACAGTACGTTGTCCAATGTTATTCTTATGGAGGAAAAGAAAAATTGTATATCTCGCTTATTTATGAACGCACACTGATGAAACTTGGTACACGGCTTCATCTAGTTGTAGTGCATTGGTATTTGCTCAACAAAATTTTGTCAAATGCTCTTGTAGCAGCAAACCTGCGTAATCAGTCCCATGTTATTCTTATGGATAATAATTAAATGCTATGTCTCCCTTAATTATGAACATAAATTAATAAAAACTGGTATACGACTTCACCTAGTTGAGTTATATTGATATTAGCATAAAAATCCATTTTTTGTGTTCCTTGATGCAGCAGTCCTGTGTACTCAGCCCCAATGTTATTCTTATGGGGAATAATTAAAATTGTATATGTTGATTATTTGTGAATATATTTTTATGAAACTTGGTAAGTGACTTTATGTAGTATTAAGACATTTATATTTCCATTGGAAATTCGCTGAGTATGCAGGTTTGCTGCAACGGGGGTATTTATTTAATAAATACATAATTAGAACGAGGCATAATGTTTTCAGGATGCATAGCACGTCTCGTTAGACTTCTTTCTAGCCGGAGCCGAACAAAAAATATTGTAAACACAATTAAATGCAGCCGGCCACATGGCGATAGCATCGCAAATCGATATCTTGGGCGGGGGCGGATGAAGGAGGGGGGTTCTTTGGTGTTTGATTTGTTGACACTCATATTTTTGGCCGGCGTAATGGCTTTTGGCCTTGCAGTTGACATGAATGTTTTTTACAAAATGCTCCAGATCTTGAATCTTGAAATCAGTGTATGACATTGTATATCCCCTAAGCAATAATGTTTTTCATTTACTAAGTTGATTAAAGTTTTTGGTTAAATACGGCTTTTCAAGAGAACTTTAGCAATGCATTTGACCATTTTGAAATATTATGTCATACTATTTTGTAACGGTGTTAAAGATTAAGGTCTTGTATTTATGGACTAGGACCGTTAAAAAGTGTACTTAAAAAATTAAAGTTTTAAGCAGCAAAAATTATTAAGAATCAGTGTTTTATTTATACATCTTGGCTACATTAACACCAATTATTGCTTGTTGATTTGGCTAAAGTTTGTAACTAAATTCAAATATTTACATAGATTTCCTGTATTAACCTTTAACCTCCTCCCTCTATACACCCATGTAGTATAAGGAGGATGATTTTAGAATCTGAGTTATTAGGGTAAATATTCTTTTTAATACTCTCTAAGCCCAAAAATGTGGTTTGGACGTGTACATCCCATCTGGATGTGTACCGACCTAGGGACCCAAAAAGGGCACGATTTTGATAATATGTTGTATGTATGTACTAATCTAAGGTATCTTTAGGTTTTTAAAATTTTAAATGATAATTATACCCCCAAAACCTCTATAAAAACATGAACAATTCAAATTTATAAAAAATTATAAAACTATTTTGATTAAAATTATGTAGTTTATAGTGCTTTAGGTCCCTATAGCATAACACTATCCAAGTATCTGGGAAACTTTGGGTTCAGATATAATAAGGCTGAAAGTTTTCAAGGTTTAGTTTTTTTTTTCAAAAATAAATAAGTTGTGTATGAATTGTACTTAATACTATAATGAAAAGAGTTTATAAAACTAAATAATTCAGTATCTAGAATTATTAAACTACGGTAATCACCGTATTATTCTATAATCGCATTATACTAATTGTGAATGATTGATTCACATTAGTATAATGATTGTGAATAAATTGAAATTTACAGTTAGCGTTTCAGTAACGTTATTCGCATAGTGTATAAATAAGTTGTGATTATCTCTTATTTACTGATTGACTTTATTAAAACTTGATATATAAGTTTAAATATAACATTGATTATCATATTATGATAACGGAATATTTATCGTAGGGGGGGCATAGGGGTGATTTCTCCCCTTAAAACTACTGTATGTAGCAGATGACTCTGTACTGCCTTAAAAAAGGATTTTGGATGAACATTTATTTTATTTCAAGGCTTCGGTGAAATCAACTTTATATTCTATATCCTATGAAGAAAGGAATTTATTGATTAGTAGAGGGTTTAAAGAAGGGATAAAGTTTGTGTGAGTTTTCTGATACCTTATTTTGTTTTTAATATATCTCCAAGACTGTAATATAATATAATATAGGTATTTTTTAAATATAATACAACATCAGGTAAATATATAAGACCTTTTTAAATCCTACTTCAATAAATTATTTAATCTCTTAAATATTTCCAATTACACATTCAGTTAGATAAATATTCGCAGAGTAAACACGAGTTCACTATAAAAGTGGCAACAATGGTGATGGTGGTTGGCCGTTACATTACAATCAGCTGTTACTATACTACCTGGCCGCCAGCTGTTCCCAGCCAGCGACAGCTGCGCTGCCCATACTGCACTCTGCTGTCCATTAGGCCAACTAACACACACATCTAATATTTGCTGTGTAATCCCTAAATGAATCTACTTTTCCAACTGTACTTTCAATTTCGTTCCGTCGAGTTTCATGTAATGTAATATTTTATTTGTTGAGAAGGAGGACCTTAATTAGACAGTTGTTTACAGAGTCGGGGTTATTTTCTTTTCTGATGCGTCTACGCATACAGAATTTCAGAATTTGTTTATTTTTCATGAAACATTCTCAATGTATATTTAAAGTAAACGATATTAGGAAACTGACCCATATTTTCTCCCTTTAAGCATAATTTTAGGTAATTGTATGCCCTATACTTTCTAAACCCGACTGTTCCCAGCCATGCGGGTGATGGTGTCATTTTTTTGGAGACATACTACTACTACTACTACTATTACTACCATACTACTTTCCTTTTATAACTACTTCATTTTAATTAAAACCGTTAGAGTAGTCTTTGAAAAATGTGTATTTGTCATTCTTTAACGGTTTTGGGGGATAATTACCCTTCAAAATCTAAAATAAAACATGTTGGTCATTCCATGGATTAATACCTGAATACCAAATTCTGTCCAAATCGGATCATTGGCAGGGTCTCAATGTATGAGGATATCTTTGTCTCTATGTCACATTCATGTAGACAGACGGACACCACTTTAAACACATTTTTATATTCAGGGAGCACCAAAAACCATATTTCCATCGATAACTCAAATTTGGAAATGTTGACGAAAATAAATTGTTTTCCGTATACTAAGTAACGGGCGAGAAAGTAAAAATCAACAAAGGAGAGATTTTTTAGTAGACCAAACGAATTTCCCTTACAGGTAAGAAGCTATTACAGGACCGTATATGGCATTGTATGACCCAAGTTCAGGACCATGATAACTTTTAGTTATGAAATAACGGGGGTATTTCACTGTTACAGTACGGGGAGTAATACACTGCTATTGTATTTGTATTTTATTAATTATGCATAAATAATTTATGTACTCGTCAATGTTAATTATGCACATTTATCTGCGCATTTGCCAACAGTATGCATAGTTTTAATTATTATAAATATCAACATAAATTATGCACATAATTGTTGATATTACTGTTTATCATATTAATGTTGTTTGACCGTGTTAAACATTCCAAATAATTGAGAATATTGACAAAACAAAGTGATACTTAAAACATATAATTCGATCAAACCAAGTGTTTCCTCCCTATTATAGAGAAGTACATGAACCATTGTAAACAGCTGACTTTGAGTAATAATTATTATTTCAACTTTGCATTTTCAATTTATAGTTAAGGTCTAATGAGCTGGTTGACAAAGCGATATCGTGAATTAAATTCTCTGCCAGTCCTGGTCTTGTATGTAAACGTAGTAGTATGTATATTATTTTAATTTTCAATAATTCATTGTTCTTACAGTTAAAATTATTTAGATAGTAACAAAAATTAATATCCATTACTTATATCATAGTATTTTGAGTTATTTTAAAAATCCTTAAAATGAACACCGTCTCAACGAGAACCTGTTTTCCTCCTCTGAAGGAAATTCCGCATAAGATGTCAAAGTGATTTTTCTTTTCTTTTTTCAAATTAGTTTCCAATTGATTAGCCCCCTCGTCATATTTTCAGTGCCGGGCACACAAAAGAAGCGCCTCTTTCTTTTCACGACTTTCATCCATTCATACCCAAAACTCTCTCGGGGTGACTTTGCTTCCCTTGCGTGCTAATTTGATGGCTCGCGTCGCACCAGGTTGGGGTGAGAGGGGAGGGGCAAGGTTCCAGCATAAAATGTACCTTCTAGGTTATTCATAAAATAGTGTAAGTGTGATTCAATAATGTCGGCATGCTTTTTAAGCCAGGCAATTATTAGGGTTATAGCTATCAACACGTTAGCAATAAACTGATGCAGAGATGTTCAAATTATGTTTTGAGGAATGGTAAACTTTTCCGAAATTGATGAGCTTATATTGGAAAGTCATACGTAGATTATTCTTCAGTGTCCTCTTTACACTCTGGAGTAGCTTGTCACTGATTATTCGGGGGTTCGCGATAATTTATATTTATTTGTTAACGGTTACACAATATTTTACAATGTCTCATACAAAAACAAGGTAAAAAATACTGTAATATGTAACATGCTTCAGAGTTATAAACTCTTAAGGTTTCGATTATTGCATGTGAGTAGATGAGCAGACAAATGCAGAAATAAGCTGTTTTATATGGCACAACTTGAATATTATAAAATACAGACTAAAAAATTAATATTTTAAACAAACGTAGCAAACTATTGTAACGATAAAAGCAACGTGACAATTAGTGTTGCCCCGGAGATACCGGATTTGAGGGTAAAAAATATAGCTCCGGGGAATTTCCGTAAAAGATTCAAAATCTCCTATTTTTGAAATTTGTCTCAAAAATGTGTTGAATAACTCAAATTTTTCTGTTCAAATCCTATCTGTGAACGAAAATGTATTTACGTTTGCAACGTTCGTCATGCAACGTTTGCCAACGCTAAATCCTGTCTCCCTGAAACTCTAACCTCTATTTTTTGTTACTCTGGCGTTATTTCGGCGGGAAATATCGTTAACATGATATTCACCGTTATCGAAAGCTGGAAAATCAGTATGAAGATTTATGGCTCTCTGCAGTTTATTAAATTTGTATAAATCTAGAAAGTATGTAGCCTATATTGTTTTGAGATGTACATACTAGTTTTAATAATTTTGTATAGCGTTTGTGTGATTTATGATTTTAGGGCCTAAATCAAACAAAAATAGTCTAATAATAAATACATTTGCCTACAAAGTTTAACCTTCAATTACATTTTTATTATTAAAATATGGGGGGCACCCCCGGACTCCTTCCCCATGGGGGTTATTACAAAATCTCCTAGTTTTTATAGTCGCAAGCTAAAATCTCCTCTTTTTCCCACACTATCATATTATGACAACCCTAATGACAATAGACAATGCGAGAAGTTGTGAACATGCATGTATGACAGGGGAATTATTTGAATTTGACAGTCTAACAATCGTAGCACAAAACTGTAAATGACGTCCTCGTGCTTGTATGGGGTTCCGCGTGTTGCAGTGCAAAGTTGCATCTTCGTAACAACTATGAACCCCTCCCAGCGTAACCCTGCTGCCTGCTGCAGTCCCAGTATTAAACTTTCTCACGTACCAACTCGTTGTTAGGTATTCAACACTCGTCTTTTCAACAAAAAATAGCTTATAGTTTAATTATAGTATGCAAAATACTCCGGGACCCAGAAGTACTTGGGATTCGGGGGTTCAAAATTTAGATTGAGTTTTGAAAAATGTCACGTCGAGAGGCCGAGGAACCATGGCGGATTGTTTGCGCGGCCGGGGGGGGGAGCCCAGGTGCCCCAGCTGTCTGTCCGTCTGTCTGCCGAATAAAAAGGTCATCCTTTTCCATTCTGAAGCGAAATCTTTTCAATAGAATGAAAAACCGGTAAGCCGAGCTAGCTGAGACAAGGGCGTACAGTCTGGTGCGAGAGTGCGCGTGACGGACGGGACTGTACCGGGCTTGATAACACTATTGTTGTGTGATGCAGCTTTCTGATTGCAAAAACTACGACCCTCTCGTGATTTTGATCGATCCGCGCCCAGCCAGACGCACAGCACGGCACCGAGGCGGCGGTACATCAGCGCACTCCCCACGGCCCGCGACACTCTAGGTGGCTCGCAGTTACTCTGGGATGCATCTCAGGGAGTCCCTCTCGAAGGACCGACTTGGTTGTGTCACTCTATTGAAAAAATCAATTTACGTCATATCTTTTCGAATCCTACCAACCCCCTCAATGTCGCGCTATTACTAATTTGACCGTTGTATGCAGCGTCGTAGGACCGTAGTTCTACGGTGCTTCAAGTGCCTGGACTACGGGGAATTTGACGTTATATGACTACTTCGCATTTTAAAAGTTATAATCACATTTATTTGTATAAAGAAATGTCTCTTTAGCTATTTTCCGTTCTCCGCACAGGTAACAAGCAGGGATAGAAGCTAATGATTTAAACTTTTACTATAGATCAGCTGTTTGACTAAATAAAATATAACTCCATAATTTAATCTGTAAAAGCCCATAGGGCGGAGCCCTGAAGGTAATGATGTTCAGACCCACAAAAGCACATCTTGAGGGTAGGAGCTTTCGATTGCATGTAAGAAAACTTATAGGTTTAGAGACCTTCTACAATCACCGACAAAATCAAGACTTTTATGATATAGATTCTTGTTACCTTTTTAATATTGACTCTCCATGCCATACTCATTCTATCCCCATAGAATATAGAATGATAGTGTAATGATGTTTTATGCGAACATCTATCCATTCTGTAATTGTTGTTGGACATTTTAAAATAAATGAAATTGTCTTAGCAAGCATAATTTGCGCGAGGTATTGAAGCTTTTTAAACGAAACTTTTTATTTTAAATCAGCTTCAGTATTTCTTGGGCAGAATCATTCCATAAGTCGCTCGATTAAACTATATCCATAATAGCTCAATTTTAGCTATGATATTAAATAGCAAGGAATATTTTAACGTTGAAGGATTCAGGTTGGCCTTTGCCGCCGACCAATGCTACTCTGACATCTCAACTGTTTAGGAGGGTGCTTGGGAGCATGGAAAAGTCGTAACATCATGTTGGTCCTAGCAAACCTGGCAATGGGGCAGCGTGATAAAGAAAAAGTCATTGAGCCCTTCATAGTCTTAGTTTCTTCAGTTGTATGCTGATAAAATATTTCTAAGACCCAGTTACCACTTTCTATTGAGGTGTCAATGTATTCATGCTTTTAAAAGATATCAGCCTTAAAACTAAATCAGGATTTTTACCGTTCCATGAAAACTGCAATAAACATCTTGTTCAAACGAATCGATAAATATTGTCTAAAATAGGTTTGAGGCATCCCCATTCCATTAGTCTTTGAAAAATGTCGGTACAGTAGAAGATTTTAAAGTAAATTCGGAATAATTCGTCTTTAATATTTATTGAAATCTATATCTTGAAATTTAAACGTAAAAATTTTAATTCTACCTGTATTAGTTGTTCAGGAGTGATCTGCCATTGACTATAGATAGACACTTCAGTAGCTATAGTTAATTATGTTCAGTTCTGTGATAGACTAAAGATAAGATACATCAGTATCTGTAGCAATGGTTAAAGTTAAAGTTAAATGGTTAAAGTTCTAAATCCCAGATAGGCAAACTGGGATGATTCGTCCTCGGATACTACGGTGCGGGACCGGCCATGGAGGAAGTGGTCGGAGGACTTCCAGGCCGATGGAGATTCAGGACCGACTCTCACACGCACACCCACACACTTTCACACCCACACACGCGCACCCTCACCTGGCTCCTCATCGGCTCCTTGTGATTCACCTTTGCTCCTCCTCTCGACCCAGTTCCCGCTCCAACCGCCCTTGAACCCTCCTCCTGTCAACATTAGCATACGATCTCACCAGATAAACTTACAACTCCATCCCAATCCTTCGAGCTGGCAATTCGTTCATGTGAACTCATATAGTGTTATAAAATCAATCAGGTCCCGAGAATTTAAGGTAGTACTTTTTCGTTGTTGGTGATGGCGAGTTTATGTTATTTAAGGCATTTTTGTGGACGTTTTCCATCACTTATTAGTAAAAATATGTTTCACGACGTTTCGGGATCTGGAATCTGACCCGTCTTCAGGTGGAAAGAATACCTAGAACATAACAAAATTAGTGGCACAATCCAGGCAAGTTGGAAAAACACTGAAAAGCTAAAAGAGATAACTGTAAACGTAGTTAAAACAAAATAAAAATACACTTATGTGTTTATTGTAGTTTTATTTTGTTTTGGGTTTTGACTGCTTTTATAATTCTCTGTTTTTGCTTTTCAGTGTTTTTTTTCAGCTTGTCTGGATTGTGCCACTAATTTTGTTATGTTCTAGGTATTATTTCCACCTGAAGACGGGATCAGATTCCAGATCCCGAAATGTCGTGAAACTGAAGGCGTTAGTTGGTCATCCGTTAGCGACCTCGATTACCTCTTTGGAAATAAATTTAGTTCTACTTTAAACGTTACTGGAGTAAACTTATACTGTTATCAGCCGAGAGGAGCGTTTTGACGAGTTGGTGATTACAGTTTTTGCTCTTATTTGCATTAGGTGATATTGAAATCTTGAATACAGTTAATATTTTACATATACGTTTGGGATTCGTACACAGTGCTCTTTCACGTATAAAATTACCCGTTTTATCAGTCTTCGGAAAAACAAAACATACATCTAAAATAAAACATAAAATTATAAACATTTAACGAATTATTCTTTGTTAAATGCTGCATGATTGAACGGTTGAACAAAAGAAAAATCACGTTAATAAATGTTTCAATGAAAAATGTTATATTTGTTTAAAGTAATAATTTATCCAAAACAACTTAGAGCAGAAGGGTATAGAGTATTTCGTTGTGAAGTAAGGAACACAACGAAACAAACCTTTCATTATAAATAAAATACAACATTTTATTATGCCTTGTCTAGATATAAAAGAACTTATTATAATCATTATCACATTATAAAACCTGATAAATAATTTTCATTAAAACCCTCTTACCTCAGGGGGCTCTGACGAGTTATAAAAAAATACAATTGCTTAGTTGAACAGCATTATACGTTCATCAATGGGTAAAAACATTGAATAGAATTTGATTTTAAAAAATGTGCGATTCAAAGCTCCTATTTAATGCTTTGATATAGAGATTTATTATTGAGTAGATGTCTTATTATACTTTAAAGACCACAAGCCAGGCTGCAAGGGATTCACCTCTCCCAATTCACCCTATTTATATTATTGTATTTATAATGTTAGAAATAATAAAACTATTAATTCGTGGAAATTGTGTTAATTAGGCTTTACAATTTATTTAAATGTCAAAAGTAAAATTATATTTCGCCATTAATAATTTGCAAGTTTCCTAACATATTTCTATTAACTACTGTCAGCTCCGTTTATGCACCTTGGACTGGACAAAATTACTTTTAATATCACTTTCCTAGAGTAGTCGTGTAACAGAACCCTATTGAAATGTGTTCAGCCGTAAAACATGCATGTTCCGACTGCTTCGCCCTGCGCCGATTTCTTCCCCGTGTTAGAAGCTGCCGACGTCCTTTCGCTCGCTGCGGCCGCCATGCTGCCTCGGATCGATATTCTCCCTGCTGGAGTCCCTGTAGCCTGTAGTCTGTAGTGTAATAGGAGCTACTGGAATGGCGGTCCGTTAGACGCCTCTTATTTGTGTTATAAAGTAAAACACAACAACTACTACAAAAAATAGTAATTTTCACTATAGATTCATGTAGGCCTAATTGTCATATCAAATGCTCATGTTTTGGCGAAGGTGAAGATGTAATATAAGGGATTCTGGACTTGATTATCTTCGAGAATAAATCAGATTGTAGAAATTACTAAGAAAGATTTTTGTTTATATGGCCTATTATTTGTAAAACGCAACTACTAATAATAACTCTACAAAAGAAAATAGTAATTTTCACTACAGATTTATTTAACTGTTATGTTTGCATGATTTCAGTTTTCTGAAGGTTTGGGAAGGGGAAGGTGTGATAAGGGATCCCGGGCTGTATTATCTTGGAGAATAAATCAGTCTATAAATTACCATGAAGTATTTTTTCATTTGGTAAATTCCTCACGAGCTCTGTAAACTCTTGGAAAATTAAAATGATTAAACATATTTTTCAGGAATAAAGCATTTGCCTATTGTCCGCAGTGAAGTCGTTATCAGAATAATCATTACAGCATTAGGCTGCATAAACAGTTGTTCTTATGATCTGGATATTTAAATGAAAGCTGAATTGCCTTTCCTAAAATTTCCTTTTCTATAATAATGAATAACATCGTGCTATTTAACTGAAGTTTGGTTAAAACTCGTAAATATTAGTTTTGTGTTCTTTGCAACAATTTATGGCAATATCAGCATCAATATGGCTACGTTATGTTAAGAAATTAAAACCGTTTGCAAAGTTGCATCGCCATCTTCGTTATTTTCCTCAAGATTTATTCAGTTCCCAGACATTTCGAGGTAGAATCCAATCATCAGTCAAAGACGTTATAGCTTTCCCCAACTTTAGTTATTTAAATTTGTTCGTAAGCATAATATCAGATTTATTGTACAATGATTTAAATCGGTATGGTAATATTGTGAACAAATTTTAAATCGGTAAAAATAAAGTGAAACAGTTTTTTTTTATACAGAGATCTAATTAACATTTGTGAGACAGAATTATTACTCAGACGCAAAAATTGGCGAACAAGAATAGAGATAAGAAATGGACACCAGTGAGAGCACTTCATCAGGAATTTAAATATTCAATTCTGGTAGGAGGGGTAATGTAGCCGGGGGGTAGTTACCCCTCTCATCCCCCCTCTTCTCTTTCTCATTCTCGCGGTTTGTTGATATTCATCCCATAAACTCGAGATGTGTCGCGCGAGAAATGTTTAAGCCCTGTGAAAATTTGAATGGTTATTATGTAGAGTTTATTATTTAATAGTTCTTTCTTATATATATTTATTGCCAACTGACACAAAACAATTTAAAACCTATGTTTAGTAAAATCTCGCTGAACAGTGATATTCACGGGAGCAGATAAGTTTACAAGGTACTGACTGATATGACTCATAATACAAATAGAAGTTGTTTTGTTTGAAGCTAAATAATCATCTAGCGAGATTAGGAATTGAATAGTAGATTCATTGACACTCAATTTAACTCCTATAGCAACTATATAACAATATTCTCTCACCATTACGCAATTTAAAAAAAAGATATTTTAAAATTCACTAGACGTAAGTCTACGAATGCAGAAAACATTTAAATAGAAGTGCACATTAAATAACGTTATCTATCTATCTATAATATTATAAAGAAGAGGTGGTTTCTGTCTGTCTGTCTGATGTTCCGGGTGAACGCAAAAACTACTGAACCGACTGGGCTGAAACTTTACAAAAAGGTAGATCTTGAACCCATGCAACACATAGGCCTATTCACTTTCTTAAAATCCCCTCGGGCTACGCCCCGTGAACCTCATAAGTTTCAATGTTTACATTTCAGAAGAAAGTAAACATTCAGAAACTGTAATGCGAACTTCCTTTTGACAGCTTAAAGAGCAGAAGCAAGAACAGCTGTTTCAAGCTAACTAAAATGAAAATTGCATTGACTAAAGAACGGGTAAAGAAAACACCTGTGCGAAGAACGGGTACATCAGCTAGTTATTTGTAAAATTACGCCTATACGGTATATAGAGATTATAAAAGCTTAACATAAATTCCGCAGAATGACATAAGTTAAAGTAATTGATTTAAATACCTCGTTAAATATTATTTTTAGAATATTAATTTTTAAACTTTTTATCAACCCAAATTTTTTAACAGAAATTTTTTAATGGTAAATGCAATTTAAATGATCTTCATAGACATAAAATGTGTCTCAAAATTTCAAAATCTATATATTCTTGACTTACAATATGTATTAGTTTTGAAGTAATAGGTTAACGTACCTTATCCGTCGCCAATCCAAAATCACTAGCAGATTTATCTACGACGGATAAGGTACGTTAACCTGTTCCTTCAAGTAGATTTTCAATCTAGGAGGCAATATGAATAAAATATATTAGACCGAAATGACATGACTTTTTCTTTGGCAGGGTAAGTTTATAGTTATTTTTGAGTTAATCGGGCAACACCCACCTTAGTAACAAATGCAGCGTGGATCCTTGGTCAATATTGTTACTAAGATGGGTGTTGCCCAAATAACTCAAAAATAAGTATAAAATGTATAAGTTGACAATTTGTAGGCATTACTGTTTCAGACATAACATGGCATATTTACTAGGTCACAGGTAAAGGAATCTCTACTTTGAAGGGTCTGTTAGGGTTATAATCGACCCAATTTCGACTTTCTCCACCCTCCCGGGTCTGCCCCTTTTCTCGCACCTCGGCCACTTTGTTTTTGCCGCCGCGGCCCTTACGCAACTCGGAGGGGAGACCCGTTACCGCGGGGGGCCATTGTCCTCGAATTTTGCCCTGCTTTTTTCTTCCTACTTTCTTTAAAAGACAACTTACTAGTCGTCGTCTGCAGTTTGTGAAGCCTTTAACGTCCTGAGATAGCGTAGCCTTTAAAGGTTCTTGAACGGCGTGTAATCTGGAATAGGTATATTGATTATTTATTGTTCTCTAGTTTTTTATAAACTGATTTTATTATACTTATTTTTTGACGTAATTAATTAATTGTCATGTGACCCTCTCCTCCGGTAACAGCAACGTGCCTAGGGGTTCAAAAGCTAAACAAGTGTTTTAATTAAATAATACGAATAATTAAAAATTAACTTCTCTTACCAATAGACGTTTATTTATAACCCCTTCAAAAAGTACAAAGATAAACAAAATCCCATTTTTAAATCCTTTAAGCTTTTCAATTGGAGACTCCAGCAACATCTACTCAAACACGTTGCGATTTTCCTTATTTACTTAAGGCGGTCCCACACTTCTCGCGAACACGCCCGAACATTCGGCCGAACTCCGAATGTTCGGAGTATTCGCGAGAAGTGTGGGAGCTGCATAAACCTTTGAATACATACGGGAACATACGGGATGGAATGTTCAGTGAACATTCGGGAGAATGTTCGGCCGAATGTTCAGGCCTGTTCGGGAGAAGTGTGGGACCGTCTTTAGCTAATCTGGACATCCTCAGTGATATGATTCAACCACTTACTTGTTTTAAATTATAAAAACGGACGTATCGGAGTATAACGTCTGCATTCTGGACCTGGAGCGAACAGTAGTGGTGGTGGGGAGAGGGAGGGGGGAAGATCCACAGGACGAGCGACATTCGACACCCCGCAGCTGTAGGCTTTCTCCTGGCCTAAGGCCTGCCTACTGCCTGCCCTGCGAAAACAAACCACCGTCGACAGAGCCTGCCCCTCGCGCGAAAACATCTCCGGCCTGTAAATCTGTTCCCCTAAAAAAATGCAAATATTTATTTTTTTATTT
This sequence comes from Allygus modestus, assembly GCA_963675035.1. NCBI lineage: Eukaryota > Metazoa > Arthropoda > Insecta > Hemiptera > Cicadellidae > Allygus > Allygus modestus. Next base: position 30,483,038 of record OY776117.1, read on the forward strand.
TCTAACTACTGTAGTAATATTTGATACTACTGTACTAGTGATATCCTACTCACTGGAATTTAAAATGTGTTCTTTGTTATGAGTCATAAATATATTATTTTGGATTCGTGGATCTGGGGCGGGTCCTAAACTTTAATGTTGGCCTTAGGAACAGGTAACTCACATGGAGTGATATATGTTAATCTTAGGAACATGTAGTGACTCACATGGACTGATATATGTTGGCCTTAGGAACAGGTAGTAACTCACATGGAGTGATAATGTTGGCCTTAGGAACAGGTAGTAACTCACATGGAGTGATAATGTTGGCCTTAGGAACAGGTAGTAACTCACATGGAGTGATATATGTTGGCCTTATGAACAGGTAGTAACTCACATGGAGTGATATATGTTGGCCTTATGAACAGGTAGTAACTCACCATGGAGTGATATATGTTGGCCTTATGAACAGGTAGTAACTCACATGGAGTGATATATGTTGGCCTTATGAACAGGTAACTCACATGGAGTGATATATGTTGGCCTTAGGAACAGGTAGTAACACATGGAATGATATATGTTGGCCTTAGGAACAGGTAGTAACTCACATGGAATGATACATGTTGGCCTTATGAACAGGTAGTAACTCACATGGAATGATATATGTTGGCCTTATGAACAGGTACTAACTCACATGGAGTGATATATGGTTAAAGACTTTTCAACAAAATAAGTTATGACCATAATTTGCATTAATAACGTTCCCAACTGGTTTCTCTGTTTGTATTGAATTCTTACATACAATTTACCTTAATTTTAATTTTTCCAAACATCAACACGCATGAAATAGCACCTACGAGAACAATTTTTCTCAAAAAAATGTAGGCGATGGTTTTGGTTGGAAATATCTTCTCTTAGAAACTGAACAAGTGTCAGGGGGGAAAATGGGTATTCCTCTTTTTAGTTTTAATATGACTTTGACATTCGACACCCTGCTGCGGCTCAGTATACAGGCAGTCTGCACTCTGTACGGCGTACCGGAAGCGGTCGTGTTGAGACAATTGACTGATTGACTCTGATTGCCGCTGTGTTTTTCACACGCCGCTCTAACTGACACAGCCCATTTCTCACCTGATTTACAGGCTAATAATGTTTTAAAATGTGCCATTCAATAATTGTAAAACTATTCAAATTGTTTTAATTAGAAACATTTTCGTGTTATAATTTCAGTAGATGTTAATGGGAAACTTGAGGGAGCCCCTTTTTAGGCAATTTTTGTATAGGAATATCTGTTAACGATTATTTTGGAATACTTGGTGTCAAATGAGATACTCGCCGTTCCAAATTGTTAAGTGTTATCGTGACAAGACCCTAACATTCAAAATGTTCGTTAAGAATCAAAAATGTTTAACATTTAATCAAATATCCACAAATTTTTCAGAGCTTCGTACCATTGGCCCTAAAGGTGATAATAATATCTATCATGGCATACGATCATTTTATTTGGTCAGGTAATTTAAATAGATATGTGTACGTTATAGTCGCAAACGCCAATCGTGTTCTCCACCAAATACGGCACAAAAAAATATTTTTCGCTGTTCATGAATCTTCTTGGTGTAAATGGGATTGTCAGGCCTATTTCTCATTCAAATTTTAATCATATTTGTGATTTGTAAACAAGTTTAAAACCATCAATGATGTTTGTTCGTTGTGTCGATAAAGTTGTACAATAATTCGATTTTTCTTGGTTAAGAAAAGGTTTCCAATTTAATTATCCCTATTTTGACTAAAATATAATTTTACACGCATTCCCAATGAAAAGTGAAGACAAAAAATGGATGAGTAAAATTGTAATTTGTATTCATTACTGTAATTGAATATAGGTATATTGCAGACGCCCTTGCTAAGCCTTTCAATAGAATATTTGTACTAGTATGACAACTAAGGTTAGCGGAATTTGACGGATTAATTTCTTCCTTATGTGGATTGTATATAACGAGGCAAAGAATGGTAATGTTGAATTTATCATTGATCTTAAACCCCTTAGCAGTGGCAACATAAAGTTTTAACATCACTTTTAATAGGTTTTCCCCATAAGAATAACATGGGGATCAGTTTTTGACACTTGCTAGATCCCTACCTATTGAATAATGTCAAACAATCACAAACATCCATACCAACCATAGTATGTTGTACATCTATCAATTGTGTAGTAGTATATATTCGGGAGGGATTAGGCGATGGAGGCGACTTTCCCCGGACCAGGATTTTTTTTCTCACCAGGACGATTTGTAGAGGTATACAGGGTGATTGATATAAGTGTGCCAGCTGTTATTCTTGAAACGTATAAGATCTATCAAAAAAAATTAAAAAGCAACTTCCTTTGATTTTTGGTTCTGTTTAATTTGATTATTTTGAAATTTTTATTTTATCCGCCATTTTTCCAACACTGCGGCAACTTTAGTTTTTCATATGGAATGTCCATAGTTTTATTATGTAATCCGGTAGAAAATACAACCATACAACGTTTTTAGCGAATTTCCCCTATAGGGAAGAAGCTATTACCGTAGGTGGCATGGTAAGACTTAAGCCCGAGACCATGATAACTTTTCGCTTTGAGGTCCCCAGATGCCAAAAACACTATTCGTTCAAATTTATATATATGTATGTATATATATATATAAATGCCCGTTACCGCGATAACTTTTGAAAGAAACACCCGATTTTGATGAAATTTGGCACAAATGTGGAGAGTAGCATGTATGACTAAGTTCGAAAACCAGATCGATCGCACTATGGGAAGGGGGTTTTATGGGTGTTTACAATTTTCCATAAATCGGTTTTTTGCAAATTTGACCACAACAAGTTTAAAACACTCAATTTTGGTTATAACCATTTTATAGAGCTTAAAAAACAAATAATTTAGTATCTTGAATCATTAACCTAGGTTAAGTGGTTGCGGAGAAAATACAAAAAAACGTGTCCCATGTTAATCTTTATGGGAAAAAGGTTTTTAGATTTTTCTCGGATAGTTTTACTAAAAACTTCACATTTCTGTTTATTAATGTGTTTAGCTCAACAAAACAAACATTTTGGTGTTTTAATCGATGTTCTACGTTCAACCGTTGCAGAGATATTCAAAGTGCTAAACACAGTACGTTGTCCAATATTATCCTTATGGAGAATAAATAAAATTCTATATCTCGATTATTTATGAATGTATATTGATGAAACTTGGTATGTGGCTTCAACTACAAAAACAAGTTTTTTGTTGATAGTCCCCGTAGCAGCAAACCTGCATACTCGGCCCCATGTTATTCATATGGAGAATAAGTAAAGTTGTATGTCTCCCTTAATTATGAACCTACATTAAGAGAACTTGGTATGTAGCCTCACCTGGTTCAGTTGTATTGATAATTGCAAAAAAACATTACTTATCTTCCTCGTTGCAGCAAATCTGCGTCCTTAACCTTAATGTTATTCTTATGGAGAATAAATAAAATGCTATATATCACTTATTTATGTATGTATTTTTGTGAAACGTGGTAAATAGCTCTATGTAGTAGTGAGTCACATGTACATGCATTGTAAATTCGCTGAGTACGCAGGTTTGCTGCGACGGCGGTATTATTATTTGTATTTTTTCATTAAACCTAACCGTTAAGGTGATTTTATTGTTTTTAAAATGAGTATATCGATGTGTAGCTCTGGAGGCTAAACAGTTAGGTTTCGGAAAGAAACACCAAGTATAAAATGTATAAAATTACATATTCTACCCTATTAATTAATAAAATTAGGGGATATCAAATTTCTAAAATTTTCCCGCCATTTTTCCAATATGGCAGCCAATTTAAAATTTTTTCTTATGACTTTTCCCTAATAATATTAATTAATAGGGTAGAAAATTTAATTTTAAAACGTATTTATACTTTGTGTTTTTTTCCTAAACCTAGCTGTTTAGCTTCCAGAGATACTCATAAAATGAGATATATATTGCTAAAACAATAAAAATCACCTTAACGGTTAGGTTTAGCAAATAAATACAAAGAACTAGCTGTGTACCCGTCCTTCGTACGGGTTGTATATAAATGGTAGATTAACTAAAGCAAATAACAATCCACATTATTTTACAATATTAAAATTAAATTTTACACGTTTAAAGTAGAATTAAATTAAAGTTAACTAAATATACTGGCAGATAGTTCGGGTCCTGTTGCTAAGTCGAGGAACTCTGTCGGGTAGTAAACGGCGTGTGGTTTGCGACTCCAAATCGGTACACGTAACACTTAGGATTCGCTTTTAGAAATAAAAGAACTCAAGTACAAAAATATATAAAATATCGGTGAGGGGGGGAGCATAAATATAAAATCGGCGGGGGGGGAGAAAAATATAAAATCGGGGGGGGGGGCGAAAATAAAAATCGGGGGGAGAGTAAATATATAAAATCGGGGAGGGGGGACAAAAATATAAAATGGAGGAGGGGCATAAAATAAAAATATAAAATCGAAGAGGGAGGGGAGCAAAATATAATATTGGGGGTGGGGCCAAAATGAAAATGGGGGGAGCAAAAATATAAAATCGGGTGGGGGGCCAAAAATATAAAATGGAGGGACATAAAATAAAAATATAAAATCGAAGAGGTGGGAGCAAAATATAAAATCGGGGGGAGCAATATATAAAATCGGGTGGGGGGGTGGCAGAGATATAAAATGGGGGGACATAAAATAAAAATATGAAATCGAAGAGGGGGGAGCAAAATATAAAATCGGGGGTGAAGCAAAAACAAACATCGGGGGGAGGAGCAAACATATAAAATTGGGGGGGTGCAGGAAGTATCGGTAAAAATTGTTTTTTGTGCAAATAAGAATAGACCACAACCAGGTGAAGCCACATTAATATTTGTTCATTAATATTAATAGCTAGCTGACGTACCCGTTCTTCGCACAGGGGTTTTCTCTACCCGTTCTTTAGTAAATGCAATATGCATTTTAGTTAGCTTGAAACAGCTGTTCGTGCTTCTGCTCTTTAAGCTGTCAAATGGAAGTATCCACAGCTGTTCGCATTCCAGTTTCTGAATGTTTACTTTATTCTGAAATGTAAACATTGAAACTTAGGGCGTCCACGGGGTGTAGCCCGAGGGGGTTTTTAGGAAGTGAATAGGCCTATGTGTTGCATGGGTTCAAGATCTACCTATGTGTAAAGTTTCAGTCCAGTCGGTTCAGTAATTTTTGTGTTCACCCGGAACATTAGACAGACAGACAGACAGAAACCACCTCTTCTTTATAATATTACTAGCTGACGTACCCGCTCTTCGCACAGGGGTTTTCTTTACCCGTTCTTTAGTCAATGCAATTTGCATTTTAATTAGCTTGAAACAGCTGTTCGTGCTTCTGCTCTTTAAGCTGTCAAATTTAAGTACCCACATCTGTTCGCATTACAGTTTCTGAATGTTTACTTTATTCTGAAATGTAAACATTGAAACTTATGACGTTCACGGGGCGTAGCCCGAGGGGATTTTAAGGAAGTGAATAGTCCTATGTGTTGCATGGGTTCAAGATCTACCTATGTGTAAAGTTTCAGTCCAGTCGGTTCAGTAATTTTTGTGTTCACCCGGAACATTAGACAGACAGACAGACAGAAACCACCTCTTCTTTATAATATTACTAGCTGACGTACCCGCTCTTCGCACGGGGGTTTTCTTAACCTGTTCTTTAGTCAATGCAATTTGCATTTTAATTAGCTTGAAACAGCTGTTCGTGCTTCTGCTCTTTAAGCTGTCAAATGGAAGTATCCACAGCTGTTCGCATTCCAGTTTCTGAATGTTTACTTTATTCTGAAATGTAAACATTGAAACTTAGGGCGTCCACGGGGTGTAGCCCGAGGGGGTTTTTAGGAAGTGAATAGGCCTATGTGTTGCATGGGTTCAAGATCTACCTATGTGTAAAGTTTCAGTCCAGTCGGTTCAGTAATTTTTGTGTTCACCCGGAACATTAGACAGACAGACAGACAGAAACCACCTCTTCTTTATAATATTACTAGCTGACGTACCCGCTCTTCGCACGGGGGTTTTCTTTACCCGTTCTTTAGTCAATGCAATTTGTATTTTAATTAGCTTGAAACAGCTGTTCGTGCTTCTGCTCTTTAAGCTGTCAAATTTAAGTACCCACATCTGTTCGCATTACAGTTTCTGAATGTTTACTTTATTCTGAAATGTAAACATTGAAACTTAGGACGTTCACGGGGCGTAGCCCGAGGGGATTTTAAGGAAGTGAATAGGCCTATGTGTTGCATGGGTTCAAGATCTACCTTTGTGTAAAGTTTCAGCCCAGTCGGTTAAGTAGTTTTTGCGTTCACCCGGAACATTAGACAGACAGACAGAAACCATCTCTTCTTTATAATATTATAGATAGATGTAGATATAGATAAATACCCCCGTCGCAGCAAACCTGCGTACTCAGCGAATTTCCAATGCATGCATATGTTTCTCACTATCAAATAAAGCCACTTACCAAGTTTCATAAAAATACATAAATAAATAAGTGATCTATAGCATTTTATTTATTCTCCGTAAGAATAACATAGGGCTGAGTACGCAGGTTTGCTGCAACAAGAAGCAAAAAAATGGGTTTTTATGAAATTTTCCATATAACTCAACCAAGTGAAGCTACATACCAAGTTTTATTAATTTATGTTCATAATTAAGGGAGTCATTACATTTTACTTATTGTATATAAAATATAAAATATAATATAATTTTACATACAATTATATAAGTAGCATTAGTAACGGCAAAATCAGTTTTAAAATAATTTGAACATGATTTTTTTATGGTTTTAAAATTATTATACAGTAAAATGATTTTTTTACAAACAAATTTTCTATCTGATCCATTTTATAATATTTTCAAATCATTAAAAAATGTATTTTAGAATAATTTTGAAATAACTTATAAATCAGTTTTAAATTAATTTCAAATTCTTTGAACATAATTTTAAAAATTACAAAACAATATTTATTGAAAAAATACTGTTTATACTTATTTTCACAATCTCACTAATGTAATGCGCTTGAAAATCATTGAACAAAATTATGAAATATATTTTACGTTTCAAAAACATTATGACAATACCTGGGAATGAACCCACAACCTGTTGATCACTAAACACACGTCTTAACCCTCTCAACCACTTCGCCCCTTGATAAATAATGGTTGGGCTGGCAACATAAAATAATCAATTGACTACACCCTACGGGGACTTGGTGAAACTATAGCATTCCTTGTTTGCTTTTGTTGTTGCTGGTAAACACTGTAATTTGTATACATTTTGTAATTTGTAAGGCTGTAGAAACAAAGCTTGTAATATTCCATTGAATATATATATATATAATTGTTGAGCAATATGTTACCCAAAACCGAGTTTACACAATTCCTCGGGAAATTAAATGTTCATTTATATAAGTTTTTTGAGGCTGCAAACGAATTACTACATCACTACATCAACTAATTTTGGCCTAAGATAAACAATTTTGAAACTAATACAGAACTTCTTTGCTAAGCTCTCCATGTTTCTCATTAACTTTCAATCAGTGAAAAAAACAATATTAATATCTATAAACATTTATTTAACCAAATTTTAACTATTATAATTTCTTTTTACAATTATTTTTAATGGTTTGGTTAGGATTTTTAATTGAGTTGGTAAAACGTTATTTAATACAATATATAAACAATGTATATTAATATTTTAAAGTTATTTTGAAACTAATTTAAACATATGTTAAAGTTTGGTTTTGTATGAAAGGAGAAAATGGTACAGCATTAATATAATTTAGAAAGCATATTATGATGACATGCAATCGTACGTTTACTTAGGAACTACCTATTAAAATTAAGGGAGTGGGGTGTTAAGTTGAACAGATCAATATTCCACTTGAATCTAAATGTTAAATCATAATCGATACCGCATTGAGACAGATAAAAAAAGACAATCAAAATTGACCCCCAACTGTAAAACCAACCTTTAAATAACACAAAACAAGTGAAAACAATATAAAATAAAGGATACAGGTGATCCAACCTTAACACAGGGATAGTTGACTTCCTCTGTCATGTGTGGGCCATATGGGAGGCAGGGCGGGCGGTTGGTTAAAACAATAACCACGCATTAGCGCGGTAAGTAAGATCCATTGATAACAGCATCTGCGCCCTTAGAGCAGGTCAACATATTGGAAATATCCTTGTAAAGAAAGTGGTCGGTAACCTCTTAGTTGCGATTGGTAGTTTCGGTGTTTACAAAGCTTAAGCAATGTTAACATTGTGTCTGTGTCATATAGGCGAACATTTGGAGGGTAGTAAAACAATTCCTTTTGGCCGCAGCTCAGAGCCGATGCAAAGGCTAATGTGCCTGACGGCTTAATACTATGACCTTCATGACAACTTGTTTATAGTACTGAAACGGTGTAACTTCTTAGGTGTATGAAAATTAGCTATATTTTTATTCAGTACTGTATGTTAAATTCAGTATCTTTTTATTTTCGATACAACAGAATACTGTATTTGTTTATGAAGGGATTTCTATCTTAAATTTGAGGAAAAAACTCTTGATTCATTCATTCATGTTAATGTATAATTCAATTGTTAACTTTAATAGTTTTATGAAATTAGTGATAGGAGGGTTTTGTCAAATACTGGTTGTTAAGACTTTTTACAGCTACCTACACTAACACATAGAATGAAAATAACATTAGCCAGAAAAGGAGCTATATTTTGTATTTACAGCTCTCGATAAATCTGAAACTGATGAAAGATTCCTGCAAACCCTAAAATGGTTTATTAAAAGAAAATTACAAATGCATATCAATATTATTCCTTGACACATAGCAAACCAGTATTATTCCTTGACGGGGAAATCTTTTAACCAGTTAAGGTGGGTTTGGGGAGGCTTACGCCAAAGCTTTCTGGCGATTTACAGTTCTTTTACAAAAAAATCCATAACAGTTGCTGAAAATATTGCAAACTTGGTCGTGTTTTTCGTCACTTATTATGAGGTAGAACTGTCAACGAACTTTTTATATGAGTGCTTCAGTACAACAAATAAAAAATGTTTCTTTTTCAACAAATCAACCCAATGCGGAATGCGGTTGTTTCCCAACCATCACCTCAACTTCTAAATCCACCCCGTTAGAATCTCCGCCGCAAGTTGTCCGTCGCCAAGGGGGGTGACGGTGGGTGGTGGAGGGGGGCGCGTAGACTAGTGCGTAGCACGGCACGCGGCATTACAGACGCACGGACGGACGGACGCAGAAATCAATAAACGAGAAAAACGCAGAGAAGCTTAGAGCGCAGCGAACACCCCTCGTCGGTCAGGTTCGCCACCACCCCGGCTGATAAACCGAGGCTACCCCCACCACTAGCCTTGAGATGGTGATCTGGCTCGGGGCGTGTCCTGTCAACAAATGCCAAAATTTTAAATTTGTATCAAATTTATTTTGGAATTATTTTAGGTGGTATACATTGTTTTGTGTATTTTACGTAGTGGTCTTGCCTTTTCGCAATATTTGTATAATCCTTCATTTTACCTATTAGGGGGAGGGAATTCCTCCGAACGAGTTTGTAGAATAATTGGTTCACCTCATGCCAGAAAGACTATTGATATTATATTCAGATCAATATTATTGTTTTGGGTATTGTGTTAGGTTTTTGTTTTGGAAGTTTTTGTAAGAAATGTGCAATTTATTTTATTTTCTGATTTGTTGGGATTTTTTTAGTTTTGTAGTTATTTGTGTTTTTGTCAATGATAAGTAATGTTTAGACTTATTTGTCAATCTAAAAGTTTTTTTTTATGTTTAGTGGTTTATGAAACTGCTTGGTATTATTTTTATAATTGTTACTCTTTCCTTATTTTGTTTTGTGTTTTGTTTGTTGATATTTTTCTAATTATATTATTTTCCCCTAATTTTACATTTTGTTGTTTCTACTTCAGATTGTAAATGAGACGTTTTGTTCAAATGGTATTACAAGGGATTTTTCGTGTTGTGTGTTGTATATGCCATGTTTTCTTTAGAATGTTTATAAGACTTTTTAATGCAGTTTTCACCATGATTGACTCCGCGTTTTCATACATTAAAAATGTTGCCTTTGCTGTTTATTATGTTGTATGCTTTTGTATTTTGTGTATACCTTGGCCACGTCGAACAGCTTTCACAGTATAGCCAACTAACCTTTTTAAGATGTAGTATATTTGTGTCTATGGCTTTAAATTTTTGTGAGAAATTTTATTCCTGCCCAAAATGCAATACAGTATTAAACCGTGCGTATATTTCCGTATGTTGGAATATTAAGTTCAACTTTAACTATCTACAGCAATAATGAAACACGTCTCCCATGTATAAACTGCCATCAGATATTCTCATCGTAGTTCGGAGTTGAATTATTTATGTGTCATTCTAGAGTCGTCCAATTTACTAATGATCTAAAGAATTCATCCATCAAAAGTAGATTGATTTTTAAATTATGCCTCTTAGAGCTGTAACTAGTTTGTAAAGCACCAGACAAAGGATATGACCAATCAAAGTATGTAAAATTGACATGATCAATTATATTGTTTTTAATTAGATAACAACTATTGAGAGGATACAGATTTTCTTTTTTAAAGCCTATAGAGAATAAAATAAACATGCAACCAGTGTAAAAGCTATAATATGTAAGTTATATTATTTTAGAGAAACTATTGATTTTACAAACGATTACTTGTAGAATATTATTATATCATAGAGCATTGTAATCCTTCAAATAAAGTCTATATATTTTTCAAAGATTTCTTAAATTAGAAGCACTGAAACGAATTTGGAGGCAAAGCAATTTCCGTAACGGATTGTTGACCACAACAATGGACAGTTCATTGTGCGTGCATAGAGTAAGTGATTGTCAGCAACCCTGTGTGCATAGATAACGAAGAGTGCGTATCGCGTGTTCCGCGTGCGTGTCGTGTCCACCTCAAGGTCACGGTCAGTCCGCGTATAGCGAGCCAAGCCGTGCCAAGTGTTCGTAGCTTGTGTTTAGTACGTGGCTCACAACATTTAGAAAGTTTCGAAATACTTGAAAATTAAAGATTCACTTAAAATACCCGTATGTGCAGCCTCTAAATGTAGGTAACACATTCAAAACTCTGTTGATATTTAGCCCACGAGATTAGTAATCGCCATAGAACTCTATTAAATATCAGAAAAAGAATGGGGATTTATGCCTTTATAAATTCTTTAGCAAATTTACATTTTGTTAACTCGTTAAGGTCCTCTACAAATATAAACGAGTTCGCACGCAGCACGCTGACGTGAGGGAAGTGAATTTCCACATAAAAACTTTTAAAACTAAAAATAAGTGTAAAAACAAACATTTATTCCAATTGTTATTGAAATCTGAAAACATTGATTTTTTGGCTGTTCTGCTGTTCCTGGTTTCATTTACCTGCAAAGCTGGGAATAAAAAAATTTTACGCATTATAATGTTAGGAGAAGATCCAGACAGGCTTGAAAGTATGCGTGAGTTGCTGGGGACGATAAAAGTACTCTAACAAAGGAATAACAGGCTTTTCTAGTGTAAAACCCCCATAAGACAACGTACTGTTAAGTCGAAACACATTTTCTTTAATAACTCGATAAATATTTATGCTAGAATGACGAGAGAGGGCTTAAAACTTTCGCCTCACTAATTCCCATCTTTTCACATGCATTAATTTTACATCTGGGGCTTTTCTGACCCTTTTTGGGCCCAAAGACTCGAAATTTGAAAGATTAATCCTCAAAAAAGGGGTTTGGAGATGTCCAATTGTTTTGCCCAACGAACTTGTCCAACTGATTACAGAAAGGAACGTACCTACCAAATTTGAAGTAAATCGGACAAAAAATTCGACTACTATATATATATATATATATATATATATATATATATCAAATTTTGAACGACCCCCCAAAACGTGTTCAGGGGGTCACGTTAGGAACTTCTATGGTGGTCCCAGGCTGAAGTTTCACCGTGCGGGTCATGCTAATACAGTTCACTTTCCAACGGAAATTCACTATTAATGGCAAAACTTCGCCTACTCCCCCCCCCTAAAAAAATCTTTAACTTTGGTGACTAGCATGTACGGGCACGTTTGCATAGTTTCAAAGATTACCATATGACAGCATAACTTATGAAGTTATTTAAATGGTACTTGCAAATATTATCCGATGCATTGTTGCTTAAACTTAAACTCCCAAACACAACTTACACTAAAGCAGTCGCTTTAAACACGCGCACAGCTCCGTACCCCAACGGCCATCGAATCTCAGAATATTGTCACATCCTGTTTGTTAAAGACCAATTTGATAAACTAAAGTTTCCAGTCTTCAAGAACTGAGGTGAACTTAGTCTTAGTCTTAGTCTTAGTCTTCAAGAACTTAGTCTTCAAAAACTTAGCCTTCGCAACATTTTAGTGATGGCATGCGGAATAAAGTGTGTGATTGTTGGATAACCGAACGGCCTGCAATATTGCCAACAATTGGAACCATGTTGACAATCACCCAGAACAATTATGTCCAGTAAATCTTATTCTTATTAGGATTATTTGTGTCACTTTTAATTAAAGGAATTTTCTTTATATGTTTAATGCAGTATTTAAACTCCATCAAAGTTGTTCAGTTACCTTTTGAATAACCTGTATCTCATATACATCATGTTACAAATTCTCTAGGGTTGCCTCATGACAACGCAAATGCCAATTTAACTAAGCAAGTCGTTGACAGTGGATGGGTTAGAGTATAGTCTGTACTCTGCGTGAAGCGGTATCCGTTATACCCCTTTGGGCTTCACAGTTTCTCAGTTCTGATTCTATTGTTGGCAAATAATAAATGTTTGCGTCCAACTAAAATATATGGATGAAACTTTTTAAATTAAGTATTTCCAGATCGCCTCTTTCCTCAAATTTCATCTAAGACATTTTGTTCGTCCAATGTACGAACTTTTCAATCCTACTCCAGTGAAACTCAAACCCCTTTCACACCTTCAAACCCTCTTGTACTGCTCGTCATTCGAACACCCATCGACAAATGAATTGTTCGGTCGGCCGATTTGAAAAAAGGGTGATCAGCATTGTTTTATTGGGGAAGGGCAGGTGCCATCGGGGCTGCTAAACGGGGATTGATACACTGGCCCAGATTTTCCCCGCTCCCCCAAAACGGGGGCCGCAGGGTGCATTCAGGTGACTCGGCGGCTTATTTTGTGCGTTTCCCTTTTGATGGCTCTTGAGCGCTCGAACCCTCCCCCTTCCTTGTTTTATCGGGGCGCCGGCGCTTAACAAATTGCCACTTTGGACTTTCATGAATTTAATCGCGCGTTCCCCTGGCTTTTGCCTTTCCCGGATTTCGAGTGCGTTACGGATGCATTTACAAGTGGCACTGGGGTCTTTTAAATATTTTACATTTGAAAACAAACGGGAGTTAAGAGTCTTCATCACCGGAGGTTGCCGGACGCCATCTTGGTGATTTTTCCCATAAGGCCAATGTTAACTTTGTGCCTCCGTTACTCCTCACCTGATCGCCACAAACAATTAATTTCGGTGTCAAATTAAAGGAATCGTCGTCCTCTAGGGAAATACAATAGTCGAATTTGGGGTTTGTTACAAATTAATGAGAACATGTACAGTGTTTCAGTTCAAAATGAAACTAGTTATTATATAACTATGATACCCAAATTAAGAAATTCGACATAGTATTTCCCTAGAGGACGGCGAAACATTTAATTTGACACCAAAATTAATTGTATGTGACGATCAGGTGAGAAGTAATGAAGGCACAAAGTTAACCTTATGGAAAAAAACTCCAAGATGGCGTCTAGCAACTTCCGGTGATGAAGACTCGTGTTTAACACTCTCTGTTTTGTCAAGAAGATGGCGTTTCCTACAATTATAATCACGAAGGTGAATTAATTTAGGAATAAAAATGCGATATAGTAGGTTATAATATTCTCATAAATATGTGGGATGATTCACAATTTAGCTCTTAAGAACAATTAGGTTTTACTTCACATCGCCAGTTCGTCGGAGGCCTCGCATTTTTGTATAATTTGGATATAAAATATCATCAGATCAGTGAAAAGGGAATTGAAATTGCAAAATTACTCTCAGTTGAAATTACAACATTAGTTTGAATTAGGATTGAAGCTAGGTATAACAGATATGTTACATTTTGACAGCAGTCTAATGTTCGTACTAGTGCGACAATCACGAGTTGAGTTTGTAGTTAATCCGGTCAGTAGTCACACCGTTTACTAAACGATTCACTGACGTTTGTTAAATAATTTTTGTATCTCCCGACACGTGGATCGACTGAAGGTGGTTTTGCCAATGTTAGTTGCCGGCAGCTGCGGCCAGATCCCAGGATGTGTTAAATTGATTCGCCTGTATGACCTTTGCCCCAATTTGACCCATTCAACTCATTCCCCCCGCATAAATCGATGTGTAACCGCCGTCTCGAATTTGAATCAAAATATTTTGTTGGTAGTGTTCGCCCTTCTGATTTCTGTTGAAATTTTAACAACGTCCTTTCTCCAGGAATAAATTAATCCTATCAAATTACAGAATAGTCCATGACTTTTTATAACATAACGAAATGTGTTTTCAGTATTGTAAACCATAACCAATTTTCCGGCCACCTATTTGAATCTCATTGACATTTTGCATAACTCAGCGCTTCAATCACCTACTTCTTTCTTATACTACCGTAAAACTAATGATAACTTTTAAATTCCATTCCTCCTCGAAGGGTTATACGAAATTGTTGATTTATAGCTCATTTGATAAGGGAAAACACGCTTTGTACCTCTTTAAAATTATCCATGTATCATCGATTTCGAGTAATCCATTGAAAGCCTTACATGAGCTGTTGGTAGAAACTCGAAATGTTACGTGACTGGAGCCCCCTCTTTTTAAGAATTTTTCGAACAGCTACATACAATGATAGAAGAAGCCTTTATGATAGAAATCATAAAGGAGCTTACATGATTCCTAACGCGACTTTAATTTTGAAACAAGTTACATAGATGCTGGTGTATACATCCCTACCCAAACTGTATTACAAAGCTCGGGAATCTCGATCAAGAAAATTACATTTTTAATTTGCTGCATTATCGGTTTGTTGGCCAGAAGGATCAACCGCAAATAGTTGAAACGTTTAAACAATTCAATTTATTACATCAGAAAGGTTTTCCACGGTCTATTTTCTTTTGTCGGCGAATATAACGGGTTTGACTTGAAGATTCCTAAATAGGGGGTGGATTTATGTTGGCGAACTAGTCAAGTCGACCACTTCGGAATGACGGCGGCCCTGCCGTGGGTTCGAATCCGAGTCCTAGCCAGACAGTAGTCAGTACTTGCGGTTCACCCCTTGCTCTGCTTGATACGTTCCACGCTCAGACTCGGGCCTGTGTAGACGGGCAAAGTATAGTAACTCGTGTCCTCCAACCTCTTTTATAAAAGAACATTTTATGAAAATGTATGTTTTGAGTCTCTTTTAGTCTAAGCTATTCAGTTAATTTAAAAAAGTTATTTTCAACTATTTATATCATATATATTAACTTACAAAATACTACGATATCCAAGCACATGAAAGACGCCGTTTCGGCGGCGGCGCTACTGAGTCCAAACCTAAACCAACAGGAGCCTTGTTGAGATGTTTGGGGCTGGCAGCTGCGGGCACATGGCGACTACACCCCTCCTGCTGGGGGATGGACCTGTGTGGTCCGGGGATGAGAGTTGTCGGGAGGTACGAGGCGTTGGCCAAAGTGGGAAACTTGGTGCAGTATATTGATAGTCTAGCGTCCAGGAATATGGGGGACTTACTGGGAAACATAAGTGTAGAAATTACTTTGCTCTCACATAATTAAATGTATGGCAATTTAACAGTAAGATATCACAGTTGTAGGGATTTTAACCAGGTTGAGTTAGGAATTCTTTAGTTATATCTTCCACCCAAAAAGGCAGAATATGGTCCTTTGGGGACCCATTCCAGAATTTGCCCAAGTGAGATGAGAAACCGTGAAAAACCATATCACAATGATCGAAATCTTTTGTCAAACCTCTCGAATTTCCGATGCAATTAATTGTTATCACTTCGCCACTCCACTCGTCAAATTGATATTGTACTGGCTATATTACATTCCATTAATGGTTTACAATTTACTCTGTTCTCCAGTCAGTTAATAGTAAAATATCTGTAGTAAAAATTATACAGAATGACCAACAAATACATTGAAGTAAATTATTGCCTAGATGTATTGAACAGCACTCTTGATGAGAACCTACTCTGTTTGGCTCGTTAAAGCCTGGCACCAGTTTTTTTGTGTGTTTACATTCAGCGAATCTTGATATTTTATTGTCTCTATTCGTAGAGTATATGAACTCAAACCAAGTATTAAAAAGATACGTCACGATTCATCCTGAAAAGGCTAGCCCTATAGCCTTTTCTGCTATGTTGTTTACGAAATCAGTACCGTAGTTTGTCATGTGCCCAAAACAAACGAAACTATATTTCGATATTTTTATGTCGCACGTCTTTGGTACCATCGATTCCCATAGTGTTTCCTTGGAACGGTTTACACATGAGAGTATTGTACTTTTATGGTTGTTTTCTTTGCTAAGAAGGACAAATAACGCATACAACCAGCCCATGGGTTTTCTTATATTCGTAAATTTGAAACTCCTTAACAAGAACTTGTACAGTAAAAAAATATAAACTGTTACATTAAAAATTTCATTTCAGATATCATATTTAGTCCTGAATAAAAAATACTATCTACAAGTTATTATCCTAATATTATATTTACTTGGACCTTCTCGCTTTTCTTGTATTACTTTCGGCATTCACAACTTGGACGATGTGGTACGAGCTTCCCACATTATCATTCTGGCTTATTAACATTGATATTGTATATGTGCTAGGATACAATAAGCAAGGCAAATTGTTATTTATCAGACAATCTTTACGAATTTTATTTTACAATTCACTCTTGCCAAGGCGTCAGAAAATGTCACAGAGTACAAAAGGTCACCGACTTAATCTGCAATATTAATCGGAGGAATTCTTTCTACAAAGTGATGGATGAAGGAGGGGACGCAGAGCGCCGGAGAGAGTGAGGGGGAGAGTGATGGGAGGGGGAGGGGTGGGTCGGCTAAACATAGAAACCCTGACCTACCCGACCCACAGACCCGTGTAAACAGTGATAGCGTGGGTTTGTGATGGTTTGTGCCCTCCCCTCCCCTCCCACTCCCCCTCCACCTCCTCTGATAACCATTTACACGTTTCCGTAAACACCTACACTCGCAGTCACGCTTCACTTCACGTGTTTATGATTACAATAACTATGACTTTAATTCGTTTTTATTTTGGGAATGCAAAAATATATATGGCGTTGAGTTCTGATATAGATTTCTGTTTTTGATTATATAACGTTTACTGAAGTGAAACAGCGTAATTTCATTTTAGTTTTTTGTTTCCGGATCAAATTATACTAGGAGAAAAAGGTTAAGGTCGGCCTTTTTAACTGTATAAAGGATGCTTCAATCTTAAGGGTACTTTAACCTTTTATCAACTTTTTTCCGTGTATAAGGTTACAGGTGCATACCGAAAGTACCAGCTAGTATAACAATGTAATAGTTAATTAAAGTGTACTGAGTTTTAAACAATGACGTATTTTCGATGTATTTTTTTACTAATGTAACTGAAATGTCTAGACTCTTAGAATAGAGGGTTTAAAATCATTGCAATTCCTATAAAAATCGTTTTAAAATACTGAATTACTGAATACAATTTAGGAGATTCCATTACTGAAACGCGTTAACATGTTTTAGCCTCATTTCAATGCATAGCCACAAATAGTATCCGACTTAAAAACATTCACCATCGCCAAAAAACAATTACTTAACGAACATACCTTTACTTAGAAATTATAGTGATTTAAGGAGTAATTTAGGAATAATATTAGGCGGTGATCCGATCTCATCACGGGATTCTCGCATCTCACAGAGATCATGTGCAATTCAGTACAAAATTAAAAGGTAAACACACAGACAGTACTGTACAGTAATAGTCTGTAGTTAGAAGTGCTCCTTTAAACCGCTGAATATTAAGGCTGTTTAAACTAAAACATGTGAAACAAACCCATTAAAATATTGCTTCCATAAGAATGACATGGGATCTTGAGGGCCAGAGGGACGGAGCCCTGGTGTCTGAGGGAAATGTAAATTGCTTTCGAAACATCTAGTGGATAATCCCTTTAAATTGACACTGTCGTCGTTAAAATTGACCATACAAAAACCTAGCTGATCACACACAAAAGGTCCTCAAGGTATTAAGAAGTATATTCCTAATACTACTTAATTATTAAGTCTGAAGAGTAGAAACACTCGCCCCACAAATGTGAATGTGTTACGCTCTCCATAATTCATCGCTAATGGACTACGATGATAACGCATGATGAGGAATTAGAAATTAACTTGTTTATAATGGGCGTGGAGGCCGGGCGGCGCGGCGGGTATATTACAAAATCAGCTGATCCCTGTAGCTTCCGGTTCCGACGGCCATATGACGGTCCCACAATTAACAAAACTTACTAATTAAAATGGCTGCCGATGAGCCATTGAGGACGGCAAAGGTTGCCGGGACCTGGCCATGAGTGGGAGAGAGACGAAGAGATGCAGCTTGCCGTGCGAGCGAGTGAGACGAGATACCTCGTGGCCAGATGTACATGACAGATGTTCGCGCGACATCTACTACCCTTGGAGGAAACATCGTTTGTGTTCGACAGTACGAATATATAGACCTTTCTGGAAATATTTGTTGTAAACTTGAATTGATAATGGCAATAGCTTCAACTAACTTATTACTTTTTTAAATATTATAAATTACAACGAGTTCGCACGCAGCACGCTGACGTGAGGGAAGTGAATTTCCAAATAAAAACTTTTAAAACTAAAAATCAGTGTAAAAACATACATTTGTCCAATTTTTATTTAAATCTGAAAACATTGATTTTTGGCTGTTCTGATACTCCTGGTTTCATTTACTTGCAAAGCTAGGAATACAATTTTGCCCAATATAAGGTTAGGAGAAGGTCCAGACAGGCTTGAAAGTAGGTGTGAGGTTACTGGGGATGATAAAAGTACTCTAACAAAGGAATAACAGGCTTTTCTCGTGTAAAACCCCCATAAGACAACGTACTGTGTTTAGTCAATACACATTTTCTTTAATAACTCGGTAAATATTTATGCTAGAATGACGAGAGAGGGCTTGAAACTTTCGCCTCTCTAATTCCCATCTTTTACATGCACTTATTTTACATCTGGGGCTTTTATGACCATTTTTGGGCCCAAAAACTCGAAATTTGAAAGATTAATCCCCCAAAAAAGGGGTTTAGAGTTTTCCGATTGTTTTGCCCAACGAACTTGTCCAACTGATTACAGAAAGGAACGGAGCGCAAATACATATATATATATATGTCTATATATATATATATGTATATATGTATATATATATATATATATATATATATATAAAATTTTGAACGACCCCCAAAACGTGTTCAGGGGGTCACGTTAGGAACTTCTATGGTGGTCCCGGGCTTAAGTTTCACCGTGCGGGTCATGCTAATAGTCACTTTCCATAGGAAATTCACTAATAAAAATACCGTATAACACTGGCAAATCTGCTGAACAAAATACATTGCTGATAGCATAGAAGTGTCCATTAATCCATTATGCATATTATGTTTTGCAGAACACCACAAGGCAGATCTTTTGTGTTTCGTGACAATGACCAAACACCAATAATGCTATATAATTATACTGTATAATAATAATCAAAAGTGTCTGACTACAAATTAGTTAGTACAAGTTATTAGAACGGTTGTTTTTGTTAAACTCAACATATTTGTGTGGTGGAGTCGAAACCGTTAATTAAGGCAATGATTGGAATCTTGTGAAGAAGAATGCAAATTAAAACATTGTCTAAAGGGCATGTGCATATTATAATACTATGTAAAACAGATCAGGTAGGAAGTTGGAATAACACCTCACATTCGGGAGGTCTCGGGTTGCTTACAAATTTTGAGTTGTACTGTTTACCATCTCACTTAGGCAAATGCCAGAATGGTTCCCAAAAAGGGCCGTATCCCGCCAGGAAGGGGAAGATAGGGCTCGGGTCTACATTAACTCGTTGAACAATTTCCCAATAAAATTACTTTTTAGTGAATTTCCTTGGGAAAGTGAACTATTAGCATGACCCGTACGGTGAAACTTAAGCCCGGGACCACCATAGAAGTTCCTACCGTGACCCCCTGAACACGTTTGGGGGGTCGCATTGTTTGTCCGATTAAATTAAAATTTAGTAGAGGCATTCCTTTTTGTAATCAGTTGGACAAGTTCGTTGGGCAAAACAATCGGGAAACTCTAAATCCCTTTTTTGGGGATTAATCTTTCAAATTTCGAGTTTTTGGGCCCAAAAAGGGTCAGAAAAGCCCCGGATATAAAATTAATGCATGTAAAAAGATGTGAATTAAAGAGGCGAACGTTTTAAGCCCTCTCTCGTCGTTCTAGCATAAATATTTACCGAGTTATTAAAGAAAATGTGTTTCAACTAAACACAGTACGTTGCCTTATGGGGGTTTTCATTAGAAACGCCTGTTATTCATTTGTTGGTGTACTTTTATCATTCCCAGCAATCTCACGCCTACTTTCAGGCCTGACTGGACCTTCTCCTTACCTTATAATGCGCAATATTGTATTCCCAGCATTGCAGGTAAATGAAACCAGGAGCATCAGAGCAGCCAAAAAATCAATGTTTTCCGATTTCAATGAAATTGGAATAAATGTATGTTTTTCACCGGTTTTGAGTTTCTAAAGTTTTGTATGTGGAAATTCACTTCCCTCACGTCAGCGCTCTGCGTGCGAACTCGTTTAAATTCCAATAGTTAACATTGTCATGGGAAAACATAATTACTATTACTTATTGGCTTACTTTTAAAATTCTCCTAATCCGCCAATATTAGAGAAAACATGTGACAAAGGGGACTCAAAAGAATGCCCGATGAGTGTTCCAGCAATAACATATGAATCACCGACGCACGCTTCTGTCCCATCTAGGTCTGTTCAACGTGAGCGCCAGATTGAATTAGTAGAACTCCTTCAATGAACTTCATATACTAGCCTCACCAAGCGTAAGTGTTTTCGGATTTTAATTCTTTGCCAAGTAAATAATTTATAAAATATATTTATGAATTTTATACTTTACGCTTGCGTTTTAAGAGGGCGTTGGAGAGCGGCCATGTTGGATTTTATCTCCATAAGAACAATGTTAAACTTAAAACCATATACTGTATCTCGCTTATTTATCAACATACGATTATGAAAGATGTCTCAAATTAAAGGTATTTTGAAGACAGACGCAGGTGGTTTACTCGCTATTTGCTAAATAAAATAATTCATTTCCAAAAATATAGTAATTTAAAGTCTATATTGTTATATATATTTTTTAGTTTTTCCTAGTCATTAAAAAATAAAAGTCCCAGCAAACACTAATCAAAACTTTATAAAGATTCAAACGAAATTCGTTCCAAATCAATAGGTCAAACAGTAATAAAAAAATATACTTTTCAGTAAAGACATGTATTGTGCGTTTTAACATTGAAATAGCCCGTAGTGCTAGCTAGGGTCAGCGACGATATTTCTTCTGACCCCAACGTCCTGTTAAATGCACGTTTTGTTATTTTGTTGTGTTAAAAATTTGGTCATTAAATTCAAATAAGGCCCAGTACCACAGTAAGGGTAAGGTACTGGTATTTACAGTCCTTAACTTTGTAGAATGTTTTAACGATCAAAAATTTAAACCATAGAAAAATCTATCAGGTAACTGGTTTATTTTTCTATGGTTAAACTATCCTCGTAAACGACGAGAAAGTCTTTTAACACTGTTGAGGAGTCAAAGCGAAATTAAGTATTTCGTTTAAACTAACAAATTAATAAACTGTGACGCTTACAATTGTCACTGGCAACGTTCAGTGCGTGTAACTATTATCGCTATTGCAAGATATAGTGTTAGAATGGAAGGAGTAAACCATCAATATGGGTACAGGCGAGCAATGCGGGCTGCGTCATTCCAGGCGCGAAGCCCGACACGGCTCGCTGAGTCGGTTGCCTTTACGCTACAACTGTTCACGTGCAAATCTAAAAGAAAAACAATTTTAAAGTTCCGCTTCTGTATTTCACACGTATTTTATCTAACGTGTATTCTTACTTTAACAATTCACTTTTTATTTACGGTAGGCTTGTAGGTATTTTACCTGCAAAAACCTCATTTGGAGAGCGATAATTACAAATAACTTAACAGTTTTATAAATTATTTCAATTACATTATCAAGAAACTGAATTAAATTACGATTCAATTTGACAGAAACCCAAAATTACTAATAAAATAAATAACTACTTTTATTATTTAAACCTTTTTTAAATGTAATGTTTTTAAAACTAATTTTAGTTATGCTTTCCATTTACGGATTCATGAAAGGACAGGACAGTTTGTTTTGCCAAAGTAACGTGGCAAACAAAACATAAACTCTACTTAAACTGATTGTAGGTAACAATTCATTTTCCACGCTAAGCGGCGAACACACTGGGACATGGGAAACTTCGTCGTGAAACTTTTCACACAACTACTTATAAAGTATATTTATATAAACAAATCACACGAAATCGATGAGAAAGCTCCCATAGAGCAAGTCGCAACTTAAAAGTTTCAGGTGTAATATGTTTTTTAATACCGGTACCGCGGTATCCCACATGAACATAGACTTGGAAATACTAAAGATAAATCAACTATATAACTTAGCTAATCATATCGCTGTAACAATATTAAATGTTGCGAGAGTTTTAGTTCAACTCTACGGCGGGATCATCCAATGGTGAAATTGCTTTGGATATTGCAGAATTTATTTATTGCGCAACACGCGTTGCATGATCATCTTTACGGCGAATTTCACAGTGTGAATATAAATAGGTAGTAATTTTAAGGTAAATTATTGTTATGGTTTGTTTTATTGGATCATAAATCAAACAAATCGTTAAATATAAAAATTAGTCCAATTTTGGTAGAATTATTTATTTGTGAACACTGCCTCTTTTTTTCCTATGGCTCATACTTGTGTAGATGTACATCAGTGGCATTTTTGTACGTTTTCAAAGGGAGCGGCCCCTTTCCCAGTTTTCTTATCATTGTGTCATTCTAAGGCCTAAAACTAACTTAGTTTCAGGACTTATTTAAATTCTTTGTTTTCTTTCACAGCCCGTCACCCAAGATAAGATTGCACCTCGAATCCCCCTACTTCGAGAGGGGACTTTACAACTGCATTCTTTGCTCAGTGGAAATCCTCCAGTCATTCTTTCTCACCCCTATCCCCCCATACACCTGCCACACTCCTTGTTACCCTTCCCTCGGTCTGCTAGGGATCTCCCCTGCCGTGACCTCGCGAAGGTCGTCGCGTACCCTGGGGGCCGACCCTCCTCACCCCTCCCACACCCCCGCTTATCAATCTTGGTCATCACCTGCCACCCACTGATAAGAAGAATACCCTCCTTGAGGTGGACTACCCCAATGTGAGATTTTGAATGCATTTATTGTGCCGGCTTCAGATAATACCGGAATACAACAAAGACCACTAAGACCAGTTTATAGTTTCAAGCTCCTTTAGGGCTCCTCCTCACTGATCTTCAAAGTATCTACGGTGAAAATTCAGTTTTATTGGGTTAGACAATCAGTCTAACACTGCTCATCAATCGAGATCGCTTTGCAGATTTTAACAACGAAAACTTAAAAGATCTTTATGAGTGGTCAATGAGTGGCGCACAAGTGGAACACATTCGTTCTTTATCCAGAAATGGCGAATGAACACTCAATAAGAATAATGTAAAAGAGAGTAGAGCACCTTAGTCCTTCATGGTATATACTCAAAATTCCCTAGAGTGCTAAAGCATTTGGTCTCGTTTATAAACTATTTAAATATAGATTTTGGTTGGAAAGATAAAAAGGTTTATTGTTCATCGATCTTGTTATCCCAAATTTCATGTTTTCCAAGATTTCATACTCAAAAGAGTATTTCTGACTTTCAGATCCTTTAAATAAAACAACATGATTCTTTACGTATGTCTTCTTATATGTCACAATTCGTATATACGTGCACTAAAAAAATACTACGATAATATTGTAAAATATAATAAAAGATTTATCTGGTAAGTGCAATTAGTTGAGGAAATTTGTTTTAACACAAAATGCGAACACTATCAGCTTGTTATTTGAGTAATCTGACATGCAATGCAATGACGGACTTAATATAACTGCAACTAACACTGTGTGGTGTTATCCAGCTGGTGTGGTATCCAGCAGAATTTGGACACCCAGCGTAATATCCCAATGATTGCATAATTATACAGAATGTCCCAGCTTCCACTGTCTGAAACTTTACTAAGTTATTTAGTACGTCAAAACAAAATACCCCCGTAGCAGCAAACCTGCGTACTCAGCGAATTTCCAATGCATAAATATGTATCTTAATACCACATAAAGCCACATACCAAGTTTCATCAATATACATTCATAAATAAACGATATATGACATTTTAATTATTCTCCATAAGAATAACATGGCGGCTGAGTATGCAGGTTTGCTGAAGCAAGGAGTACAAAAAATGGGGTTTTATACAAATATCAATACAACTCATGTAGGTAAAGCCACATACCAAATTTCATTAATTTATTTTCATAATGAAGGGAGATAACACGTTACTTATTCTCCATAAGAATAACATGGGGCTGAGTACGCAGGTTTGCTGCTACGGGAGCCATTGGTAAAAAATTGTTTTTTTGAGCAAATATCAATGGTCCACAACCAGATGAAGTCGTATACCAAGTTTCGTCAGTATACGTTCATAAATAAGCGAGATATAAAATTTTTCTTTTCCTCCATAAGAATAACATTAGACAACGTACTGTGTTTAGCACTTTCAATATCTCGGTAACCAATTGACGTAGAGAAATGATCAAAATACCAAATTGTGTGTTTTTTTAAGCTGAATCCAATGGGAAAAACTAAAATTTGACTATTTCCAAAATTATATGTAAGAAATTCGAAAAACCCATTTTTGGGGTACAAAACCCCCCCAAAATACCCCTTCGGATAGAGCGATCTGGCTGGTTTTCGAACTTAAAGTCATAAATGTTGCTTTACACGTTTATACCAAATTTCATCAAAATCGGATAATTTTTACGAGAGTTATCGTGCTCACGGACACATATATATATATATATACAGTTTCGAACGAATGGTGTTTTTGGGGTCTGGGGACCTCAAAACGAAAAGTTATCATGGTCCCGGGCCTAGGTCTTACCATGCCGACTACGGTAATAGCTTCTTCCCTATAGGGGAAATTCGCTAAAAATAGTTCAGTACAAGTGCAATATGTTTTTAATCTTTATCTCGATTCGTTTTCTGTCTGTGAGTCTGTATGTACACATAAAAAACCGTAATAACCCAAAAACTACCCCCATAATACAACGAAACAAAACTGTTGGTATAGTTTTCTGTGCTTATAGACACTATGATTCTAGACGCAATTTACTGAACAGGATTTTAACAGAGTATTACTTAAATTCATGTAAAACAAATCGATTTCCCATTGAACAAAAATATTCATCCATCTTAAAGTTTAAGAGAGAAATAAATGAGAAGCGCATGGGAGAATGGAAATAATAAAGGCGAAATCGGGGATAGGAGACGGTACTAAATATAACTAATAGACTAGAAATTGTCCATAAACTTTCCTTTTTTCAAATAAAGTGTTAATGTCTGAACATGTTGAAGATGTTGCTTATCTCTCGTGCATAGTTGTAACCTGACACTATTTACCCAAGTTGGAATTTTATGTGTACAATCAATCAAGTCGTCTTAATTTATAATTGAATTAAAGGGTGGGAACTCCTATTTCTAATGTTCTTGCCTTCTAGGAACACCACTGCACATCTTTTACATACAACGGTCTAACGCCAAAGTAATCTAAGCCCTCCGCCGCGCCGCCGCCGCGCCGCCCGTCCCATATCCCACTTCCTGATGTCTGTCCATGTGTTCCGGAAGAGGACGACCAGGTGTCCGTCTGTCTGTCTGTCGGATGATCCTCTCTGACAATCCCACGAGCCGCAGCCCCGCCCACGAAAATCTCTCGAGTGTCATAGAGATAGACGGACGGTGAAAACGCATCCCTCTGAAAGTTAAAAGTTGGCGAAACATTTTACTGCATTCATGAGGTGTATTTATCATTAGAAAACGAATTATTCAACTTGTAAACAATGAAAACATGTTTAACAACTGTATTTTTAGAGTATCAAGATCAAGATGGAAGCAAACTTGTAATGGTAAAAAAGTAAACAAAATGTGGTTTTTGTGAAATTGTTATCTTAATATTGTTTGCAACTTGAAACAAAATATTAGGACCAAAAGTGAGGCTTTTCGATACGAGCTCAAGTTTATCGGCCGAGGCCGTTGAGCAAGGTGTTATCCTAGTGATGGAATATATTGTGTTTGACTCTTTTATTTAATTTGTGGCTTTATGAGGGAAATAAAAAAATATCATTTTTCAGATTTTCTCACAGAGTGATTCCATTATTAAAGTCATACATTACGTTTATCAAACGTTCCTGCTACGGTTTGGTTTATAGATGGGAAGAAGTCAATCGGTTTAATTGTACGATTAACATCTGCTGATAAATATAAAACAAACACAACACAACAGAAAAAAATATATGTTAAATTTATTGTATAAATAAACTGATATCTGGCATGACAACAAAGTTTATACGTTATGGAGTAGTTATAACTCAGAAGCCTGAAGAACGTTTACTCGATTTCGAGCAGCACATCCTACTAGTTATTTTTTACTTTACAGTAGAAGTCAAGAGACTTCATAACATAAATTTTCACTTAAATTGTATTCAACTTTATATCAAGGAAAACAACAAATTTATGGTTACACCCTTATCTGCAGTTGAGGGTTGAAGTTTTTGGTCTTTTCAACAGGTATTTTTACACCAATTTTTTATATTTTAGGTATTTTTTCTCACTTGAAGATGGAATCACATTCCATATCCCGAAACGTCGTGAAACTTGTTTTTACTAATCGGTGATGGAAAACGTCTGCAATAATTTCTTAAAAAACATAAACTTACCATCACCAACAATGAATTTTAAACAAAGAAGTTAATACTTGAATGCTTTGATATAATAGATTTTTTACGTCAGTTAGTTTACTTTTTTACTACGTTTTTAATGGGGTTGCCAAAGACAAAAATACACTGGAAATGAAATGCAAAAACATTGTTTTATTTTTTGTCAAACACTGTACCAATCCTAAGGCGATTTGTATTCACTAATAAATTGTGCTGTACATCTCTTGTATAATTTGTATTCTCCATTTGGAATTGAACTAGTATTGCTGTTTATTTAGCCTCGTTGGGTTCAGTTGTTTACAAGCAGTTTTACGATTTTCTCAAAAACCGCCCACCAACTGTAGTACAAATACCCCTACACCACCAGTGTTTGTATCGCGTCTCTCACGCGGGTTGCGTAATGTTGTTTACAACGGTTCTCAGTTTTTGTGAGGTTGGCAACGCGGATCGGATCGATACGGGGGTTGGCAACCCTGAGAGCACGTGGCCAGCAGCTGCAGCCGCCATCTTGGCTTCGCAGTTGCACAATTATAATGCTAAATAGCAGTAGCTCGGCTAGTAATTTATAGCTTGCGACATAATGTTAACAAAAGCTCGGATCCGGGACGTGAGAACTGAGATTAGCGGATCAGTTGTGCCAACCGACCGGGCCCAAATCCGAAATGGTTCTGCGTCATCTGATTTGTTGATAAGAGTTGTTGGCACAAACGCTCCCTTCACTCGATATTTATAACCTCAAAACTAAATTTAATTTTATTCTCAAGAAACTGATGTGAATCTAATTACTTTTTAAACAGTAACGAAAAAATATATTCTTACTCACCAAAACATTTATTTAAACATTGAAATGAATTTCTTGTATATTATAATCACGACTCGTATAAATGCACTGAGTTGCAATTTTTAGTATTAAGTTTATAATAAATATCCTATAAACATCCAAACACAGTATGCAAAGTAATTCAGAAATATATTTTTAATAAAAAAATCCAAGAAAGCTAAAACTGTAATTTTAATAACAAAATGTACAGGATAAAATAAACTGCCTTTCACAACACTACAGAATATATTTACCCTTATTTTGTACTCACATACAAGTCGGTCAATTTACATAACGCACGAGGCGATCGAGTCACACCGGTCATCATCAGGCCCAATCAGAGAATGTTCTGAGATTTGGCCTGATGATGACCGGTGAAACTGGTGGAAATTTATCGCCTTGTACCATACCTTATGTACATTTACCGTTTTGTAAGTACAGTATAAGTATAAAGTACCTGGGGGCCGAGCTTTGCTCGGGGAAGGCCAGTCAGTTTGTTTAGATGATTTGGAGTAATATTTCACCACTTCCCCCTACTGATAATCAGATTTGTATAATTCATTTGCCTCTTTTCTGCATTTTTAAGGTCACTCCAATTGTTATTCATAGCTCAATGTACCTTTGATTTATTTTACTACTCTATATATGTAATCTTCACTCAAATCTTTTAATCTCTGCTCTCAGGAAACCACATGTTAATAATTATATACAACATGAGTATTACTTTGACAGTACCCTGGTTGATCATGAACAGCTGTTACAATTCTCTTGTTTTGATTTGAAACTCCATAAGTCCAATGTTAATTTTTTTAACTTTTCATTTTAGTTTTTTTACATTATTTGATTTTTCCTGGGGATGAGGCCTGTCTAGAACTTACCCAGAAATTAGTTATTTCGAACATTTGAAGGAAATCGTTGGAGCTGTTTTTAAGATCCGTGTCGCAAGCAAGCAAGCAAGCAAACCTTACTCATATTAGAGTAAAGGATATATTTTGTAGTGTTGTGAGACGTAGTTTACATTATCCTTATTCATTGTAACAAAACGTATTTTGCTACTCAAGAAATTATTTAATAACCTTTAGTAACTGTTTATATTTCATTTTTATTTGCTAATTTAAGTTTTTAAAACCCCACCTTCCACTTATCTATCCCCGTACCACATTACCTCACACCCCCACGGCCCCGACGGGGCTGCAACTATTCAAATCGCATCGTCTGTGGGCGACCCGGTCCACCGGTCCCGCAGGTTTTTTCTGCCCTTGGAACTTGCTTTCAACTACTTTTTCACCGACCAACGGTACTTGCACTCTCACGCCAAGCCGTGTTTTGAGTTTCGAATTTCTAACCTTCGAAAGAACGGGTGTATTCAATTTGAACATAGAAAAAATGGTCGGTAGGATGATATGGTTTAATACTGTAATGTTTAGAGTATCTATTGTTCAGTATAAAAATGTATTCTGCGTGTGTGCGCTTGTTTTATAATCTACTTATTTCACCGATCTTTGGAACACTGTGTTATGACATTGAAACTGAACATTCAACAATAACTTCTTTCGTGAACTTAGAACCACAGCCTGCCAAACATTTTATATAATTTCAAATTATAAGTTTGTATTTAACTCCTACATAATATACTTAATTTACCATCCAAGCGTCAAACAGTGTATAGAATATATATGTAAGTTAAGCAAAATTGCTAATTTTCTACATTGAATCAAATCTCAACTCAAATCACAACTAAAAAAATTACTGTAATGACGGATGGCAAATTCATTATAAAGTTAAATTATTTTCCCATACACGCATGTTAAATGACACTGGTTCAATTTAACTCCTCTGCGTTAGCCCGTGTACTGCAGCTGGTAAAACAGTTCATACTGCGCACTGGCGTGAATGTACACTCTTGTTTTCTTTAGAATAAATACGTAATACTGTTTTTTTTACTATAACAAACCCGAAATACCCTAAAATAAAACAATTGTAAGCAATTTTAGCAGTATTCCTCTTTCAAACTCAGGTTAATGGTTTCACAAGAGGTTAACGCGCGGCTGGTGATATTCTCGTCGATGTTTTGTACCGCTCAAGTCGCAATAGTGCGTAGCCCGTGGAGTGCGAGTCTGTAGGATCGATATAGTAAGAAAGCCTCGAGCACTCGGCTAATAGGCGCAGCAGCGAGTGCATGAGCACGAGCAACGAGCATCCCCTTGGCAGTGCATAGTGATAGTGCACGGTGCATTCTACAGCTTTGAATATGCCGCCCCTCCGCTGCACTGCGCTTCAATGCTGAATGCAATGTATTGAAGCTGCCGCACGATTCTTTGCGTATTATTGTTAGATTTGTTTGAAAATTATCGCTTCTATAGTTTAAAGCCGGTACGTTTCGGGAGGTAAGGAAACTGCTTCCGTCATCATGTGACCCCATTTAATTATATTTAATTAAAAGTTTACAACTAAGTAGCCGAAATGTTGTTCTTAGTATTTCCATGGGGTTTCGAGAAACAAAACAACTACGTTATACTAAATACCAAACCAACATTAATACTGTGTACATAAACAAGAACATGTAATTTCAAATGATTAACAAACCCATCGCTATAATGAGTTTCAAAAATACAATTATTTTAGATCTTGTAAAATTTGTTGTGATATGTTATACTTTCTACTGAGTAAGTAATGCATGAGGTACATTGCATAGCGATTAAATACTGTTGTCATTGTAAAGAATACTACTCGTGTAACGGCCAATGGTGTAAAATTTCCTTTTTGCGTTAAAGTGTGAAATTATTATAGCTACTGAAGAAATTCAGCAGTTTTTACTTACAGTATTTAAAATTCGACACAAGATAATTCGACATAAAACATTTCTTGTGAAATATATTAACTTTAGTTTTACAGGATCATATAACACGATTTAAACGGTTTAACACGATTTAAATGTTTGAAACAGTTTTTGATATACGTTTGTAACCAAATGTTGGGATATTCGTTTCAAAAATTATGTCGCCTCTTGGCTGTAATATTTGTTATTTATAATGGTTTCAATTCTATCAACCGTTGACAGCTGATGGGAAATCCGCTTCTCAATTAACCGTGGTTTGGCGGGAGTTAACCTTGTTGGCGGGAAGTTGGCGGAAAATGACGAATCGCTCCCTCCCCCTCCTCCTCCACCCCTCCGTACCGTCATCATCCCTCCCTAGATATAGTCATGGAAGACTTTGGTTAGTAACAGTGTGTTAGAATATGAAATGATATTGAAATAACGTAGAAGTTAAAAAATATGTATGGAATTATTATAATCATTCAAAGTGTAGCCCTGTTCAGTGGCGGATTTAAGCAATTGCCGCCTAAGGGCTACTAGGAAATCTGCCGCCCTCCCCGCCTTTGTCCTTTTCACCGCCCAGGTTTACCCACATGTTATATATCTTGTTTGGTTATTTTGTGACAGTACCTAAAGAAGTTGCGAATTAGCTGAATGAATAAGTTTAAGAAATTTATGTTATTTCCTAGTTGAAAAAACCAGTCAAATAATGTATAATTGACTTGATTCCCATTAACACAGTTTAATAATCAATATAGCCTACTCTATGACAATCAGCCCTAGAGACAAATGTTGGTGTTAAAAGCAGTGAAGCAGTGCCACTTTTAATAACAAGAAAACCCTTCAACAAAGGCCTAAAAATCCCTTCTTATACTTCATCAAAACATTAATTTTGACACCAACGCATTGACTACTGAAAATTATAATAAATAACCTATAAATAAGATATGATTAAACTGTAGCCTTAAAATTCGTAATTAGGACCATTAGCCTCAAAATTCTGAATATTTTAATCCTGAATTAGCGCTTTTCAATACGGTTTTTCAGTCATTTTGTAATTTATACCTTTATAGAAAGAATTGTTCATATGTTTTAGACGATCAAAATATAAAATTAATTGATGTAGGCCGTAGGCCTAATCTTCATAAAACTCTACACATTTTAAAACACTTCTTCTAGTTTCACCTCCATTATGTTGTATATCCAAAGAATTTAAATATAATACCTTCAGGAATGAGTCACTACACTCTGACAAATAACCTTCAAAAAGCGTGCCGTCATATTTGGTACTTTGACCTGTTGTGGTGCCAACTAGTTGGTGGGACGGTGTCATTCGATGTACAAGGCGGCTGGTTTTCAACACTATTTCCAAAGCCATATTAAAATGGTGTTTTAATTTAAACAAATCATAACTTTGCTTCGTGTTAAACAATAAAATTACATATAGAATATGTCTTAAGATTATAAAGTTAAGTTTAACATCATGATTCGCCTAAAATGCGACCAGATATTAATTTAAAGACTTCAAATATCACAGTTTTTCATTTAATTAAATGGGAGATTTTGACACCATCCCACCCAAAAAATATATACAGAGGACTCGCCTGGAGTAAAAAACTGCAGCCTACATGCTGACCACCATTTTGACCCTCTGTCAATTATGCTCCCATGGCAACAACCAATCAAATCCTATCTTCACAAATTATGTTAGTCTTTATTTGTCTTTGGTCAGATGTTTTGTTCTAAAAAATATTCTCCAGAATGAACGATTATGTGTGGTAGCCTTTGATGGTAACTATAAGACGGCTGAAATAACTTTCTTTGTTACCTTGAGTTTGAAAATGAATCGACAATATCATTGCAGTCTAAATTTGGTTACTGTCATCTCAAATTCGATTGTTGCAACATTTCTCAGCCTTGTGCCTTAGTCATCACTGATATTGGGTACAAATAATTTTAATGCTATGCGAATGTACGGGTAAACTTGGAAGTCCGTGAGTTGGACGTAGTCATAGTGGCGCAGTGCCTGATGTAGTTCGTGGCTTGCCGCCCTTTCTCTGTAGCGTAATCGTCTTGTCGCTAGTATAGATTCGTTTCTCTGTGCTAGTACGGATGAATGACAAATGCATTACGACTGTTTTGAGGAACTGCAGTTTGAGGGACTGCAAGCGTAATACATTAGTCTCTGATTACTACCTTTACCTTTAAAAGGGCGGCACACCGTCATTGTCATCCGTTCTTGTCAAAATGTTCCCCGTTTCAACATTTCTTTTGTAAACAACTTATTAATTTTCTGTAAATTTGCCGCCCCTAGAAACTTGCCGCCCTGGGCTACAGCCCCTATAGCCCCCTCCTAAATCCGCCACTGGCCCTGTTAGTAGCCTACACAAGTATAAAAATTACATTTTCATCTTCACGGTGTGTTATGAAGTATATATTTATATAATCCGAGGGACTTGAAAATGTAAATATTACTTATGACTATAGGGACAGGTTGTACATTTTACAAATTTTGTTAGTAGCTGTTAATTTAATTTTCTGAAATAACTAACTTTTTTTATATCTGACACACATAACCGGAGCCAGGATGTTTGGAGAAAAACTTAAGTATGTATGGCACTGGTAAACCATAAACTTAAATGAAAGGTATTTGATTGAACACAAACTGAGATAATATATATATATATATTTATTTCTCTCTTCCCAAGCGCAAAAATTAAAAAAATAAACACGTTTAAGTATATTGCAACTGGAATATTTTAGAACGAGCGGAGCTCTTGGGCTAGATAGTTTTACTTTATAACTACAATTTTTATTTATTAAAAAAATAACCCTTTTGTTTGTATATTGAGGAAGCTACAAATTATTAATGCGAATCCATTTTCATACGTGTATTTTCACTGTGTTAATCATCTGCTAGTTGGCTGGGTTGAGAGTTGGGGAGTGAATTAGGTGAAGTTGAGCCGAAAGTGCTGATAGCTCGGAGTGAAGCGTCAGCAGCGGTAACGCAGCATTGCCTCAGCAGCTGTTAGGTTGGGCTCGTAAAGCGAGAAATAGCAGTTTCCCTGTTGACAATTGCATTATACACCTACCGGCTAGCAACATCTGCATCGG
Source organism: Allygus modestus (assembly GCA_963675035.1). Classification (NCBI taxonomy): domain Eukaryota; kingdom Metazoa; phylum Arthropoda; class Insecta; order Hemiptera; family Cicadellidae; genus Allygus; species Allygus modestus. The sequence continues at coordinate 30,517,063 of OY776117.1, forward strand.
CAGTATTATATGTGTACATGCTTGATTACTAAACAATATTTACTATAGTTATGCTGAAAGAAAAAAATTTCATTTTAAGCCTTAATGAATTTTAAAATAAACAATTTTACGCACGCAACAAAATAGATGTATATAATTTGGAGACAAAAATGTTAATTTACCTACGAACTCTGTACCTAAAAATGAACAGATTAAATAACACACCTATCTACCTATGCCATTCATCCGATTGCGATGCAACTTTGCATAGACACAACTTTGCAACTTTGATTCCGCACTACTGGACCTTAAAATAATCAGTCTTAACCTTATGGAGTAATTATTTTATTTGGGTTACCATGGTATCAATAAGGTTACCAACGTTACCAATATGTTTTAATGGTTACCAACGAGGAAAACCGGAATCTAGAAAGACCATACACGCGGACGAACCCGTGGGTAACAGCTACAGTACAGTAGTATTATAATAGGAAAGTGATATATGTTCGTCTTCATGTACAGTTCAGGTCACAGTGGTTGGAATCTCGTTAGGGTATGCTCTGGAATGACTTTTCGTCTCTATTTGGTTTAGTACCGTTAGTGTTACACTATACCTTTGTCAACAGAAAGCAAAAATCACTTATTTAGTTTTAAAACATTTGTTTTGGTTGTTTACTTTTATTTTCGAGAAATTTCAGTAGTTTCTCGCCTTTCCCAGGTAGGTTCCAAGCACCGTGACCCGAACTGTATCATATATGTTCCGTTTTAACGCAAAACCTGGATCGAATGAGCTAAAATTTCTGCAGGGCTCCGCCCCGCGGATCTTCAGTTACAATATTATTCTTATCGATATAGACTTGTTTATTGTTACCATGGTAATATTATATGGTGTTTTTGTCTACAAGATCCCCATAAAAAGAACGGGAACAGGGAACGAGCTATTAGCAAAATACGTTTTAAAGTTGCCAACATATACATCTTAATGATCTTCTTGTTGCATGGATAACCCTTTAAGTAGTTTCATCATCGTGCAAACTCAAATTATTTGCACGTCGTCATGGTCATTTATAGGTTTTGTTATCCCAAATCGATCAATTCACTAAAATGGAGAGGTTTTTGATGATGTGTCTGAATTACAGACATGTAGCCCAGGAAGCGTTGGGATGAGTCACAGGTCTACGTCATCCAACATCCCCATTGTGGTGGGGGTGGGGAGTCAGGGGGCAGCCCCCCCAACACGTCATGGGCCTCACGCCTACGCCCCGCTTTGGAAATCTCCAGTCATCGAATTACCGAACTAGTGAACTTGATTCGCTTATTTTCCCTTATAAAAATTCACTCTGTAATCAGTACAGAGGGGAGACATTCCTTTTTACTTTCTCCCCCTATACATAGTATATGGAGAAAGTATTGTTTTCGTAAAAATTTTCGAATTTGAGTTGTCAGTGGAAATATTCGTTTTGGTGCTCCCTGAACCCAAAAAAGTGGTTTTTACGTGATGTCTGTCTGTGTGTGTGTGTGTGTGTGTGTGTGTGTGTGTGTGTGTGTGTGTGTGTGTGTGTGTGTCTGTGTGGATGTGTACAGAGCTAGAGCCCTAACCTATGGGCCGATTTTTATGAAATTTGGCGTGTAGGTACTAATCCACGATATCTCCAGGTGTTTTTTTCATTTTTTTGATTTTTTGATTTTTAAGGGTAATTATCCCCCAAAAACCGCTAAAAAACATGAAAAATCCAAATTTCTCAAAAACGGCTCTAACGATTTTGATTAAACTTTCGTGGTTTGTAGAACTTTAGGTTTCCACCAAAATGACACCACCCGCATTTCTGGAAAAATGCGGGTTCAGAAATTACAGGGCTTAAAACATCAAAAATTCAGTTTTTTGGATTTTTCATAAAAAATCATAAATGTTAAAAAAGATTACTATTCACCATTAAAAAGAGCTCAAAAAACTAAATAAATTAGTATTTTAAATTACTATTCTACGATTGCTAGTTGCGGAGAAAATTGAAATTTTCATTTAGCGGTAAACACAGTACGTTGTCCAATGTTATTCTTATGGGGAATACAAAAATAACTATTTCTCTCTTATTTACTGATCAATTTCATTTGATATGCAGGTCAAGTTAGCATTGACCAACAGATGATGTTCGAAATGTGTTGCTATTTAACCCTGGGGGGGGCAAGGGGGCATTTCCCCTCTCAAAACTACTGTGTGTAGCAACGGACTCTATAGTGCCTCCAAAAAAGCAATTTGGGTGGATATTTCTGAAAACAACTATTTTAGACAATTTTCTGTACATTTATCTATACTTCATATTCTATATTTAGTAAATAACAAATATTTTTGTCATTAAAGTTTGGCTAAAAGGGAGAAAGTATGTGTCAGTTTCCTGATACCGTTTATTTATTTTTTACAAACGACACTACACAGGTTTTTCCTCCTAAATAATTAGTAATTTTTAATTTTAGCGACGCCGACACAAGATGCATTTTTTAATTGGGATATTTATTAAATAGTGTTATGTTTTTTTCTGTATAAAAAATGAAATAATTTTCAAAAAATCTAAATTTACTGTGAACTTCTAAATATTATATGATATAGAGCTCTAAATTAGGCCTAATTCATTACAACAGAGTTGGATGTTTTCGTAGTTTATTGTGGGTTAAAAACGAACCATTTCAGTAAGATACAATTTACTTGGTTTTGCAGCTTTAAAACTACTGAATTACCAGAATTGGTTTCGATTGTTTAACCAGTTGATTTTGATCGACGCATAGTTCTGTGCAGATCGGTGTAGTTAAGATTTTTACTTAAATTGATCGATAAATGTACCGTATGCATTTTATCACGTTTAACAAAACTCTGAACAGTAATTTGTCTTCAACGAACAGCAAACAAAGATTTTAAGAATACTCGTGAAATGAAAACTCTTTTATCCCGTTTTAAACCCCAGATTTCACAGTTGATTTGACGAAATAAAACAAGGGAGATGGCGCGGCGGAAGCAATTTCGCCGTCGAGCCCCATGCTCCGTGCTCCGTGGAGCGACATAACCGAAAACCTCAAAACTTTTACTCATAAAAAAACGAAAACCAGCAGGGGAAGTTCTGGCCACAAGTTAAGTATTGATTCGCCAAGTGGCCAACTGTGATTTTTTTATTCGGGTAATGTTAGAGTGCAAAAACAGACTAATCTCGGAATTCCCCTCCCCTCAGCAAGGTGAGTTACCCCCTCCACTCCTCCCGCCCCATCTGTAGGCAGATTGCATCATTAGTCGGTTGAAGGCGCTGACATGCTTATCTAACCTTAGTTGCAAACTATATTTTCAATAATGTATTTATTCGGTTATTTTGCAGGCACAAATGGAATTTTAAAGACTGGCAACATTTTGTTTAATCACGTTAATATATTCACAAAGCAATTTATTGTATTGAGAATCTCATTAAATTGTTATTGTACTTTAGTTTACGCAATATTAATTTGCATGTAAATGATTATATTTTTTTCAGTCACCGAAGTTATATTTCCTGATAGTTAAACAAATAATAAAAAAGTTCAACATTTTACTAAAAGATTAAGGAATTAATGATTAAGGAGAAGTAAGGATTAAGGAATAATTTAATGTCTCAATCAATATTTGCTTAACAATTTTTTAACGCTTTAAACATGTCGAGACATGTATAATTAAGTCGAAATGTGCTAATGATAGGTTAGAAAATAATTTAAAGTTAAAATCATAGTTGCATTTTTAAAATTTTATTTTTAGACACTATTTTTTTAGAATTCACAATCTAAAATCAATTCATTTGACAAGCATAATATATTTCATAGAGGTTACGAAATTACTGAAAATCTTTGCTAACTAAACACCAACATAAAAAAATCCATAAACTAGTTCAAATTACAAATACCCAAATAGTGTACAATCCATAAGAAATGTAGAGTCACGCACGATCCCTGTAGTACATTTCTTCCAACTTTCTATTTTGGTTATTTGAATTAAAAAACAAAAGCAACTAAAACAATTCATCCCGCGGAAATGTAAATGGAACCGACCCCAGTGCTAATTTGCCGCCAGAACTGCGGTTCCGTGTTAATTGGGACGTAAGACAGGGCTTAGGTCGGAGTACGTGACGCGGGGTCCGAGAGAATTATCCTGATTACAGGGCGAAGGGCCGGGGTGCTGACTTGACTCACACACACACACACACACACACACACACACACACACACACACACACACACACACACACACACACACACACACACACACACACACACACACACACACACACACACACACACACACACACACTGGCAGCACTGTCCAGCCCTTCGCTCATCTGTCAACTAGGGCGATGTCGGTATCAGTACCTGCCCAACTAATATCTCTGATGTCTCATTGGAGAATTTTCATGGTTAAAAACATCAAAAATAAAATTTAAAAACTAATCCTCACACAATACCCTTTTGAATCGAGAAAATCAATGTTTCGAAAATATTTGTCAACGTAAAGGTAAAACAAATGATTCTGTTATTTTAAGTAATTATTGCGGACATTTAACTTTACTAGATGAGAAAAGCAAGTTTTTCGACGTTTCGGGATGTGGAATCTCGTACCGTCTTAAGGCGAGAAGAATTCTAGAACTAGATTCTAGAAGTTTACGACCTCGGATTTTTGAATTTTGTTCTGTGAAGAAATAACTATTATCTGAAAACCTATAATCTTCCTATCGTTGCACTGTTTGGATTTATCAGGCTCCAAACGGTATAAAATATGAAGTGTTTTTCAGACGTTTTAACGTAATTGTATTACATTTAATTGAATTGAATTAATAACATACATGTTCATGTTAAAGCAAACATTAACATTTTACAATCTCTCGTACTTTTATTTAATGACTTGAAAAGATTAAAAATAGCCTACTTCATCCAAAACACTGGTCGTGTGTCATCCATGGAGGTAGTATATAATACCTCCATGGTGTCATCTAAATCTACTTCATCGAACTGTATAAAGAACGAGAAGGGAACATAACGGCTCTTCCTCTGTAACAATAATCCTCTACAGCGTGTCAATGGTTTCCGCTGTTTTACACCAAATTTGGCGGAAGCTGGGATTTACCCCGGGCTCGGATTTTGGTCAGATCGGTCACCAATCCGGCGGTTCCCTTTACGACCGTGTCGTTCCTTGGTTCCGCTGATTACTGGGGGGGGGGGTTGGTCCCCCCCTCGTCTGCGTCAATAATCGCTGATTTATTGCCACGTAAAATTGACATCCCCCACCCCCCACCACCTAGCCACAGTTCCTTCCGAGTGCGATAAATATTAGACGTGTTTTAATTTCACTTCCCGTTAGCTTGATTAACGAGCCATATGTGCCGTTTAAATGGTTCTTTTAGCTGTTGTTTTTTTCGTTTTATCGTTACTAATCATCTGTGCAGTCTGATATTTATTTGCGATTAATATTTGCATTTTTAAGTTACTGTAATAAAAATAGCGAGGAGGTGATTTGGTTTTAACTGTTTTTGTTAAGAGTATATTCTGTAACAAAATTTGGACCGTTAAGACTACAGAAAAAGATCCAAAAACGAAGGTAGGCTAATTCGAATTCTCTTAATTCTAAGATTTCATGAAAATATTTAAATTTATTATTTCCCGCACTTCATGACGGAGAAGATAGTATGGCAACAATGGATCCCAACAATGCCCAGATTGAACGTAATTCCAATCGCCGCCACCAGTTGCGCCACAAGCTTATATGGTGCTGCCATCTGCCGGAACATGCTAGAACGATCTGCAATAATGTTATTAAAAGGATAAATTACTGATTATTACATTTGATCAATTTAACTAACTGTATATAATCGCATACGTATTAAAGACAAATTATTCCGTATATTGTTTATTTTTTTATTTAATTGTTGTCTACTAATGCAAATGTTGTTATAAAGAATCTGATTAAACAACCGAATCGTAAAATCAAACTGCGTGATCGTTCTCATTTAGGCCTAACAATTAGAACCAGTTGGATAAATATTATCTCTCTAACTCGCATGTATATATCTGATACAAATAGTTTTGTTTGTTTGACTCAAAGTGCTAAATAGACCCGATAAATGAGTAATCGTACCTTATCTGTAAAATGTTTAATAATTCAACGTTTGCTTACAAATCTAAAGTTATTTAATATTTCATACAGAATTTTACAACGTTGATCTGCATAGAAACTTAAGCCCGGGACCACCATAGAAGTTCCTAACATGACCCCCTTAACACGTTTTGGGGGGTCGTTCAAAATTATATATATAGACATTATATATTATATATATGTGTGTGATTGCACTCTAGCGGTCGCATTTTTTGTCCGATTAACTTCAAATTTGGTAGGGACGTTCCTTTCTGTAATCAGTTGGACAAGTTCGTTGGGCAAAACAATCAGAAAACTCTAAACCCCTTTTTTGGGGATTAATCTTTAAAATTTCGAGTTTTTGAGCCCAAAAAGGGTCAGAAAAGCCCCGGATGTAAAATTAATGCATGTAAAAAGATGGGAATTAATGAGGCAAACGTTTTAAGTCCTCTTTCGTCATTCTAGCATAAATATTTACCGAGTTATTAAGAAAATGTGTTTCCACTAAACACAGTACGTTGTCTTTTGGGGGTTTTACACTAGAAAAGCCTGTTATTCCTTTGTTAGAGTAATTTTATCATCCCCAGCAACTCACGCCTACTTTCAAGCCTGCCTGGATCTTTTCCTAACATTATAATGCGCAAAATTGTATTCCCAGCTTTGCAGGTAAATGAAACCAGGATCATCAGAACAGCCAAAATCAATGTTTTCAGATTTCAATGAAATTGGAATAAATGTATGTTTTTCACCGGTTTTGAGTTTTAAAAGTTTTGTATGTGGAAATTCACTTCCCTCACGTCAGCGTGCTGCGTGCAAACTCGTTTAATAATTCATACAGAATTTGACAACGTTTATCTGCATAGAAACTTATAAATTGTTTTACTTTGCAAGAAAGCGGTATCACATACATTGACATTTACATATAACTACTGGAGTGGCGAATCCCTGTTGTGGAACCCCTTTGGGAACTAAATCTTTTAAAACCCAAAAATTAGTATAAAACCATGCCACGTTACTTTTCATTCAATCTGCCCAATACGAGTTGTGGTTTAGGGCAGTTTAACCCGGGATTTACAGTTTAGCTTATGATTCACTCTGTGGCCAGTTCACCCGCAACCCTTACTAAACCCCTTTGTTATTGTTTCAGCACTTATTGTACCTGAACCATGACTACCCCCGGGGAGAGAGAGGCCGGGGGAGGGGCAAGTCGCGAGCATCCACCACCCCCACTCCGGTGAGTAAATTCTCTCTCTTTATCGTTGTTTGTTCCCTTTAAAACATCCCTTATTCGTCTAAAGATCTGTTTACATCAATATGTCCATCAAACGTTGCCTTGAAAGTTCGGATTTTTGTACAACACAGTAAAAATTTACAATCATATTTGCTGAAGGTTCGGTGTAGTATCTTAACAACGGGGTAGCCTTTTAAACTTAATAAAAGATACTTGTTATGGTTTTACTATGAATAGTGGAGTGGACCCTTGAAATACAAACTACTTTCCATTATCGCTTAGTCGCTGTGTAAGTGTAAGACGCCGATGCAACTAGGGCTTATTTTAAGGCGAATTTGAATTAATGATGAATTTAGAATTGGTAAGATACCTTGTATCCAGGATATTCTTTAGCCAGGATCATTAGGTAACTAATAGCCCAATGACCAATGGCAGTTGGATCCAGTATGGTGGTGTTTCTAAAGAGCAAAAATTATGATGAAATCAGTTCGTTTGGAAACAAGTTTTTTATTCAGATCCTATAGGTAATTCACCAGTGTAACTTTACAAATATTCATTATTACTGTCTATGTATTGTTTAGTTGAAGCTTGTATTAGATTCCAATTTATCTGGGTTATGACCTGACTACTTTGGTAATATTTATCAAGGTTTGTACATGAGCTTTTGCAGTTTTTACATAAATATAGAATTTGAATCAGGAACTTTCAAAGAAATATCAAACAACGAGCACCTGTGAATTCCCTTCGAAGGTCGTAAAAAGGAAATCTAATTTTCTCCCCCTAGCACAACTTTATCAAACCAATCTGGAATTGACAGGAGGAAATATGGCCAGAGAAAAAGTACGGGAGAACAAGTAAAATATAGCATATGCCAACTAACTGCAGTAGATATATCAATTGGTATAGACTACACTCTGCCCGCGGTACCAGTAAATGGCCGGTGACATCCGACCAATGATTCGGTTTTTAGTGAATTTCTTATGGAAAGTGAACTATTAGCATGACCCGCACGGTGAAACTTAAGCCCGGGACCACCATAGAATTTCCTAACGTGACCCCCGAACACGTTTTGGGGGTTCGTTCAAAATTTTATATGTGTGTGTGTGTGTGTGTGTGTGTGTGTGTGTGTGTGTGTGTGTGTGTGTGTGTGTGTGTGTATGCACTCTAGCGGTCGCATTTTTTGTCCGATTTACTTAAAATTTGGTAGGGATGTTCCTTTCTATAATCTGTTGGACAAGTTCGTTGGGCAAAACAATCGGAAAACTCTAAACCCCTTTTTTGGGGATTAATCTTTCAAATTTCGAGTTTTTAGACCCAAAAAGGGTCAGAATAACCCCGGATGTGAACTTAACGCATGTAAAAAGATGGGAATTAGTGTGGTGAAACTTTTAAGCTCTCTCTCCTCATTCTAGCATAAATATTTACTAAGTTATTAAAGAAAATGTGTCTCGATCAAACACAGTACGTTGTCTTATGGGGATTTTACATTAGAAAAGCGTATTATTCATTTGTTGGTGTACTTTTATCATCCTCAGCAACCTCACGCCTACTTTAAAGCCTGACTGCACCTTCTCCTAACCTTATAATGCGTAAAATTGCATTCCCAGCATTGCAGGTAAACCAGGAGCATCAGAACAGCCAAAAAATCAATATTTTCAGATTTTAATAAAAATTGAAATAAATGTATGTTTTTAACTGATTTTGAGTTTTTATAGTTTTGTATGTAGAAATTCACTTCCCTCACGTCAGCGTGCTGCGTGCGAACACTTTTCAATTTTTATGAATTTCATGAGGCATAATGAAGGTTAATAATGAACTTTATATTGAAGGTTTGAAATTTATTAAAAACACTTTTAATTCCTCGATTATAACAACTTACTTTTAAACCTTAACCACCTCAAGGCCGCTTCGTATGACATATAGTGATAACGATATGAGGCAACGCCATTTCATTTCTGCGCCATGCAAGTGGTTCGCTCCAACGATTTTGATTTTTTTATACAAATTTCCAGGATAAATTGTCTCTCTGATGAGAGCAAGTTTAAGAATAATCAGCTCTGATCCATTGGACTCACAAACGTTTGAATTGGCACATAAAACGAAGTCTTTATGGACGGATTCGACCAACATTAAAAAAGAGTCAAAAAACTATAATACTGTATATACTTTATAAACCTGACCTTTCCTACAAAAAGCTCAGCCGCTCAGTATGGGCATTGATCATATGTAGTCAATGATATTGGCCAGTTAAAGGACAAACTAACGCTTGCCAATTCTATATAACTATATTTTTGATACTCATTATAGCGATGGATTTGCTATTTATTTTTAAGTTTTGTTTGGACTTCACCTATTGCTTCTAGTGCTTAAAACTACACTACCTTTCGGGATGCAAGGAAACGCTACCCTTTATCAAGAAAACTCTACTAATATGAATTAGATTAAAGATTTTAGATGTAAGTAAATTTTTATGTAAATAGGGTTCACTTGATAACGGAAGGAGTTTTACCTCCTATAACGTAGTGTAGTTTGAAACACTAGAAGCGACAGATGATAAAAGTCCAAACAAACATTAAAAATAAATCAATATAATATAGTCTGTATTCATTAAATACCTCCAGCGACATACCAAACGTCATGTTTAAGCCCAGTAATAATTAATTTACAAATGATTTGCTCCCTATAACACAGGGTCTCTTCACTAGACTAGCGAATGTCTGCGAAAACGATAGTAGCATAAATTAAAATACGACATTTTCATGCTCGCCAGTACAGCATCACTTCCTCGCCTGGATAACACTACGCGCTGTTGCCATGGAGACGGCGTGTGCCCCCCACCACTCCCCCCTCCCCCACCACCAGACGCGCAGACAATCGATTTTTCTAGCGCTGTTTATTATAATTATTGTCTCCATCTTTAATTTATAGCCGTCCCGGGATTCCGATTCGAGTCTTAATTGCACGCCAGATGCGCCTAATGGCCCACGGTGTTGTACCGACTGTACACGTAGCTGTACAAGTACAACATGCTTGTTGTACGGTACAAAGTGACTTGGACGTTACGTTTTGTACAGTTGTATCTGCTCATCTCGCATCTGCCCGCCTCGACTGAGGTTTGGAAGCGGCCAACAGTTTTGTGATACAATCTGACACTGTGGGGACAATAGCATTCGTTAGCAAGTCTTTACGGCAAAATTCCGTTTAAAGTTTATTATTCCTTTTGGAATGAATGACCACTCTAACTTCTGATTTTTACGACAGGATATTTGTTAATTTAACTTGAAAACTTGTTTCAGCATAATTAAACTAAATATTGATATATGATAGTTTATTATAATTTATTTAATTCATTAAACGTATTGGATTTGGAGTGGCCCCGTTCTTTTCAAAGGATATTGCAATTACGAAATACAGGTGTTTTAAAAATGTTGGTACAATTTACATATCAACATACACAGCAATAAAATTGAAACTTTGAAGACCAAGGGGCAGAGCACGAAGGTATTTTTGAATCGTAATTATGTCTATTAAATTATGTAACCCAGGTTTATAAGGGTTTATAACCCCTTATATAGGGTTTATAACCCCTTATATAGGGTTTATAACTCCTTATATAGGGTTTATAACCCCTTATATAGGGTTTATAACCCCTTATATAGGGTTTATTACCCCTTATATAGGGTTTATTACCCCTTATATAGGGTTTATTACCCCTTATATAGGGTTTATAACCCCTTATATAGGGTTTATAACCCCTTATATAGGGTTTATAACCCCTTATATAGGGTTTATTACCCCTTTTATAGGGTTTATAACCCCTTTTATAGGGTTTATAACCCCTTATATAGGGTTTATAACCCCTTTTATAGGGTTTATAACCCCTTATATAGGGTTTATAACCCCTTATATAGGGTTTATAACCCCTTATATAGGGTTTATAACCCCTTATATAGGGTTTATAACCCCAGCTGTATCTCTATGAAAAATGTTAGCTAAATCGTTTAAGGATATTTCGCAGTAAAATAAAATGGAGATTATGAAAGGCAGACATCACCTTCCTTTTTTGTTTGTAGTAGATAGATATCTATAAATATATTTAAAAGTTTAAAACGTACAACGTAGAACATAGCATTTATATGGACAGAATATCAGGTATTGGTAGTTTGTTAATTTGTAATTAAATTGTGAAGGTACGTAGTAGGATTTTTATATGGCTTGTTTTGTCTAAATGTGTTGTTATTGTATCAAAAGCAAAGTGTTTATGTTTGTTTTCTCCCGATAAAGGCTATGCTGCTTGTAAAACAAATGGAATATGGTTTATCATTCAGTAGTATCATTCAGTAGTATTAAACAATTTCGCAGTTAACTATTGTGTTATATTAATTATTTACAATAATTATTAGAATTTTTTTCTTTAAATTTAACTCTCCCAGACAAATTGTTCTCTGTGTATCGTCAATGTAAATTATTGTGTTATCCTTCATATCATTCATTCATTATAAACTCATTACAAACATTTTAATTTCCAAAATTGAAGCTTGATGAACATCCTTTGATATTCATGTTTACTTTTTGGAGATTGATACTTCCGTAATTCGTGTCCACCTTAATTTTATTTGATTGATTTTCATTTATATACGACTTAAAATCTACGTAAACAATAAGTATTAATAATTATTTGTGTGCCTACGTATTGTAAAATAAAATACAACACTGATTATAATAATAGAAATCAACGCTTGTCATTTATTATAGCTCCTTCAAACCAGCACCCGTTCACCGCAACGCAGCGGTGAACGTATATTGCATTGGGGTGGTTGCAGGCGCTCGCCCCACCTTTGAAAATGCGCGTGGAATAATTTGTAATCTTTTGTTTAATTTACATTTCTTTCTAGTATGTTATGACGAAAATGTCGTTGAACTATTGCAAGTTACGGAAATCAAATATTCATTCTCTAGTAAAACTGTTAAGGTGCCTTTTAGTGATTTATCAATAATCATTAACTTTACTGAATTCAGTGCGAGAAATTTTTTCTACGGTATTTAAAACAAACCGTTTTATACTTACGGTGTTTTAAGTATATCAGGTAGGGTAATTTAATAGGGGCAGAGATCGACACCATAAACCACACAATAGAATAGCACCATGATTAAAAATAAAATAAATAAAATTGTGTTATGATGTTATTATAGACTAATAATAAAACTTGCAATAAATAATCAAATAACTAAGCCAGCACAGTTTTACCAGTTTCCTCACAGCCAATTAAAACAAATGTTTTCCACTAATAATATGCATTACGTTTTCATATTGTCATCTAAGCAAATAAAATCTCTCGAATTTATTCGATTATACATAAAAAACTAAATTCGTCTTTGCCTCAATAATATATACTTTCATGAAAATTAAAGGTTTTGATTAATTTTGCATAGCGTTTTAATACAGTTATATTATTTTGTTATCTGTACAGCAATAAACAATATTTTTTCGTAATTCAAAAAATAACACGCAACTGTGCTGGTAGCCATGAGTTAAAAAAGTGCACACTCCCATTTCAGGTAGATCTAATTTCAGAGGTAAAAAAGGTGTTTGTTTTGGATCCGCGGTTGAGCAGGGGATGTGAAGGGGACGGGTAGGGGGGTGACAGGTGATCGGCCTGCCCCCTGGCGGCAACCTTTCAAACCTTGACCTACATCCAGACAAAACAACTGACGTCACAGAGAAGAAAGATGTTTTCCACAATATCGAATAGGTAATTAGAACAATACGTTCAAAAAACTCAGTACTTACTTATAATCCAGAGAGCGATTCCTCATTAACATTCAACCATTAATTATGTTTGTTTTTATAATTATTGTTTGTAGGTAACAAGATGATAAGATAACACAATTATGACTACGTTTAATTTATGTCAGGTTAAAGAAGAAATGTTGATGATGAGTTATAACTACACGCAATTAGAATTAGGATAATAAAGTAATTTTTATCAGATATTACTACATAGTGATTGTGCCTACATAGATCTCGGTGGTTTAGCATCTAACTGCCACACTGTCAGATAAAAAAATAAAATAATCACACTGTAGTAGAGTGAGAGTAAACCCCCCCAAAAATAAACTTTGGTTGAATTTGGATCTAATTATAAACAAACCTTTCACATGATCTCCACAGTCAAGTCAGTTGTGTATATATGGGTTATGTGTTACTACTATGGGTTATGCGTTACTACTATGGGTTATGTGTTACTACTATGGGTTATGTGTTACTACTATGGGTTATGTGTTACTACTATTGGTTATGTGTTACTACTATGGGTTATGTGTTACTACTATGGGTTATGTGTTACTACTATGGGTTATGTGTTACTACTATGGGTTATGTGTTACTACTATGGGTTATGTGTTACTACTATGGGTTATGTGTTACTACAATGGGTTATGTGTTACTAATATGAGTTATGTGTTACTACTATGGGTTATGTGTTACTACTATGGGTTATGTGTTACTACTATGGGTTATGTGTTACTACTATGGGTTATGTGTTACTATATGTGGGTTAGTTGTTAGTAGATTCTATACAATTGGGAGTACACTGTGGAACAGTCAAAAGTTTATTTGCTCCGATTTCCTAAGCAGCATATGATTAACTTAGACAATTAAATCACACTAAATGTGGATTAATATTAACAAATTAACTGAATGTGAATTTATTTTTGTAATTTATTCAAAGTTATTTGGCGTTATTTCTGAAATGAACCACTAACTTACATAACATACCAACACACTTCTTTTTCTCCTTAAAATAAAATCAACAAGGAAGTTCAGAAAGTCTGGAAGTTTTGGTTGAAGCTACAATATTACTTCTTATATTTTCAAAGTTTAACTTTAATAAATCTTAACAACAAGGTCATATATTAATTTTTTATTAAAAAATTAATTCTAAGTAAAAAATGGCGGATGTTTCAATTGTGTACAATCAAATAACATAGACCCCTGAATCAACAGTCCCTTATCAACAAAGGTTCTTCTTTCCCCCTTCCTCCGGTTCCCCGATCCCGGGAAAGCTGTGACATTGGCCTATATTCCGCCCTTCCATGGGGGAACACCCTGCCATATCGCCGTCCCCAACCTACGCTGCCTACCTAATTGTTAGGGTTGAAACTGGATGTTACAGATTCGTATAGCCCCTGCAAACAGCCTGCCGCAACATCTGGACCGGGGCGTCTGGGAGTTGCGTCGTTTGACTTGAAGGCGCTATGCTTGTAATTTCGCATTTCTAACATTTTGATTTTTATTATGTTTTCTGTTGCATTTAGGCGTTTTCACAGTTAAGAAAGAATTTCTTATTTCTTCTCTGAAGCTTTTGCAATATTAATAAATTGATTTAATTGCAGGATTTTGACTTTTAAGAACAACTTTTTTATTAGCATATTACGTGTTGTTATTACTTAGGGATGTAATAAAAGACGTCTTACAACACTTAAGATATATTTACACTTATACTGAATCACATGCAGATGGTAAACATATATAAAGGTCAGTTCTCTCATTGGCCTGATGACTGGTGTGACTGGTCGAAATCGATAGCCTAGTACCATCTTTTATATATGTTTACCGTCCGTATGTGAATCAGTATAAGTGTAAATATTATCTTAAGTGTTGTAAGACATCTATCATTACATCCCGTACATTTAATAAATCGTGGTGTAATGTTTTAGACTATGGGGTCATTTACATGTGGTCATATTACGTGACGCACTCTTGGGGGTTGGGAGGGAGTACGGCATAGCGTAACTCTGAGTTTATGGGAGAGGAAGGGGTCTGGCTCAGCGTTACGTAACTCACACTTTTTAAATATAATATTAGAAGTTAAAAAATAAACTTCAGTTTTATGAACTGATTTAGTGCTTTTTGACTATCACTACATTATACATTACGTATTTTATGGATTGTTTTATAAAATTTGTCTCTAATTTTTTGTTTTGAACTTATGGCAGTTATTACTTTCATTTGTTACATTTTAACTGGAATAGTTTATGGTCTGAATCTCAAAAATGTTACTTAATGTTGGCGTTTACCTCAAACCTTATCATTATTATCTTAATGTTTTGTGATTTTCGAGCTCTTTAAGGGTTTGTCATAATGCAATTTTTTATTAATTAAAAGAACATGTTTCTATGTTTTTTATTATTATTGAATTAATTTTTAAAAGTGGTGTAACAGATTTGTTTTAGAAATTAAAAACAATATATCAGTGAAGTATTAGCAAAATGATGATTTGTGCACGATTTAAGCTTTTTAAAATTTACTATGATAATGTTATGTATCATATGAGGGGGTGGGGGTGGGGGGGTATGTTGAGGTGTTACGGTGTGTTATGTGGGGGATGGAGGGATTTTAAAAGTACGAAAAAATGCTTTACGTAATTATTTGGGGTATATCCCCTATAACAAGTCCAAAAACAAGTCATAAAATTGGTTAAAATATAGTTTAAAAAATACTGTATCTTCTGTGCGTTGAGAAATAATGCTCTTTATAGTCCTATAATCGAAAGAAAGAGACTGGCGGAGCGACCGCGCGGCGACCGAACATTCTTTCGATAATCAGACTGTAGTGACGTGTCGGTTTTTGTGTAGTTATTGTAGCGTCTGTTGTATTATATTACACCTACATTTTCCCAAACATATTTTCTGCGTTCTTAGTATTTTCAATTAATATCATAATATACTTGTTCTTAATAAAACTTTAAAAGTGCCTTGAAAACTGGATTCATAATTACATACTTATCTGCGTAATAAGCTAAGTACTAAGAAAATATTAATTTATAAATTATGTAGCACACATAACGTTACTCTGCTTCACTGCTACTTGTCGCATTTAAATTTTAATTGACTCGTTTTTAAAATAAGTAAAACAGAATAAAAGTTGTAATTAATTTAAGTTATTTTATTTTATAACTAAATTGATGTTATAATTAAAACAAAGTATCTAAATACATCGCCGTTCACACATACCGTTGTTACGGTTGATGTAGTCAGAATGCATGTGCGACATGTTTGCCTTGGCCTAACGGCTTATGTGCATTGATAGGAGCCTTTTAGCAATGTTTACGTTGCTTTTAGTGAGCGCCTGCAGTAAATTCCCCGCAACTGCCCGACAGTGCGGGACACAGTTTGCGTTCCTTGTTTTGAAGGCACCTTCTTTGATTTATTTAAATATTTGTTATATTTATTTTTGTTCATTACTTAATATATTTACGGTTTGATTTACTGTAAGATTTTCTATATTAGATATGCCATTAAAGTAATTTAAAGTGGGGGAATAATTATAATAACGGTTTTCAAGCTTGTGTATCTTATACTTAAACGACCGTAAAAGTTAAAATGAAAAGGACATAACTTTTGTTTTAGAATATTGAGATAGAAATTGAAATAGTAATCGACTTGGATAGCAAACAATTTTTCGGTTTTTGAACTTCCTAAGTCGTCCGGTTCAAAAACGAGTTATTACTCGATTTTGACTGAAGACAAAATTAAAGCAAAATTAAATTTCGTTTATCTTGACTAATATCATTAGTGTTTACGCATTCTATATGCGTAAAGCTATGCGGTATTTTGATACTTCATATTTTAAAAGCTATATCAGGAAACAATCTATATTATAAAACAATCGAACCGGTAAACAATGGATAAAACAGGATTTATAAATATCAACATTTCCAATACACCTTGTTGTCCTGTAGATGCAACTGTAGTAATCGAAATCTGTAATCGAAGTTTAAAAATCGATCAGTAATCAGTAATGAGTACTCAATACTGAGATGGACCAGTGTCGGTTGTAGTCGGTAACGGAAAGCATTATCGATTAGTCGGTAAGTTGATATGTCCGCGGTGGCGGTGTCGGTCGGTGTCGGTATATCGACGCACGCCTGCTCACACTCACGTCGGCGTCGCACGCCTGTCCGTCATTGGCGAACCCTTGGTCGGATAACGCTTCGCCACCCCTCCATTGATTATACCTCGACATCATTACACTTCCGTGGGGAGTGTGACAGAAGAACTGTACTAAAGAGTAATGCAAACTAGTGCTGGGTTTTCATAATGGCGGGGTTTTAAATTCTAAGAATGGAGAAAACTATACAATATTCAACTTTAGACGTTATTTTACTTAATGCTACCTCCCTACAATTTTTATTTGCATTGCTAATAAATTTAAATTTCGCTTCTATTTTTACGCAAGCTGTATTTATGAAGAAGTGTTTTATAAATAACAATAATTATACACGAACTGGTTCTTTAGAAATTGAAATAACCTTGAAATATTCTAATGAATCACAGTGTGACCGATCCTCTTATGTTGAGCACTGCATTGCCACTGCATTGCCATTGCATTGCCATTGCATTGCCATTTAACGCCATCCTGTTGTCCTGTTGGCACAACTCGGCTCTTTCCTTGTGTTCTCTGAACCTAACACTAAAACAAAAAAAAACTACAGTACTAGCAAACTTCTAAAAAAATAAATGAAAAATGTGTTTTCTTCCAAACAAAACATTCGAGATTTCTTCTTGAAAATGAATAAAAAATACGCATTCAAGCAGTATGCAAATTCAGTCCTGACATTGACGAGCGTGTCATTTGCGTTTTGTGCTTACAGTTTCAGTACACTATCTTGTTGAGCTCTAACAATACATGCATGATCTTTTTAATTTTTAACTAACCCCCACTGGAATTAGCTACACTTCCTTACGACCAGGCTTCTTTGATGCCATGGGATTGGGTGGGACCCTATCAGTATCAACTTATGGGTTGAAGCATGGAAAAGTATTACATATTACTTATCTGTGCTTGAAGTAAGCTATAAGTTGAGTGTGACGAGGAACAGTTGGACGCCATATTGGAAATTATTAGATATTGAAATACAAGTTTTTGAGTTGTATGATAAAGTAGTAGTAATAACTTCAGTATTATTTCCTATATTATTTGTTCATTATTAAAGTTTATCCCCCGCCATTATTTTATGAAACCCCTGTATTTCTAACTAGACCAACACTGAGGAAACACACGGTCACTACTTAATAATTTCGTGAAGAACGGGTCTTTAGTTTGTGCAATTAAAATGAAGGTTTATTTGATTCGTTAATTTGTATTACAGTTCTCATTGTATTTTGTAAATTCAATAATAACAACTACTTTATCTACTTCAAACACGTAACTATTTTATTTAATTGCACATATAATAATTACTGACCGCTAGTCAATTTATAGTGTTACCCTTTTAGTAGTCTACAATTATTTTTTGGGTGATGGGATGGTTTTAATCCTATACTTTTGAGTATACAGTATTATAAAAGGTGGATGGAAGTCATATCGTTGAATATATTACTTCTCTGTGGTTGAAGTCAGTGATCTGTCTACTTAAGAGGTGGTTCCAGTCCTCTGCGTGCAAGGTTCGTAGAGCTTTCAGGCCAGGTGTGCTTATTTACATAAGAGCAATGTTCGCAGCAAAGATGTCTTACGAGGTCGTCCAGCTGATTCATAAATCCACAACATACCATAAAGTGTAGCCAATCTTAAGGGTATAATAATGGTATAGCTATTTTTAAATTGTCACTAGACATGCAGAAAGAACATTTAAACCCTTAATAGATTAATCTAATAATACAAATAAATCAAAACAATATATTAGTTTCATAAAATAACAGCTGATCATAGAATGTAAGCAGTTAAACAATGTTAATTCTAATTACACTGATGAGGAAAATATGGTACTCGTACGATAAATATCGTGTTTCCAGCAACACTGCAGATTGGATTGGTGATCACGTGACCTTCCAGTTGTTTTTACGAGGTCTCTTCCGGTAAAGTAGAAAACCTTAAATAGATCGACTCAGCACACCTTGCCTTGCTCTGCGTGTCCTACCTGCTCTTCTCATACGGCCGATGTTAACCTTTTAAGCCTGTGCCTCCTCCAATGGATTATCGTTCACGATGATTTTTATGGTTCATTTGAAAGACCAAAAAAACCATAAAGCGATTTCAGTGACCAAAATTTCTATATCATGAATTTACCCATTGTAAATATTGAATATTTTGGAATTTGTTGCACTAGTATTATTCGTGATATCGAAATTCTGCTAACTGAAACCGCTAGGTATATTTTTGCTCTTTCAAATGAGCCATACATCAACGATAACGAATTATCCGGACTTTAAAAGTTAACATAGGCCTTTTGAGGGAAGCACCAGGTAGAAACGCGAAAATGTTCGTGACTGGAGCCTGCTCTCCGTCCTAGTGAGTTTTATTTGGAACACCATTTAAATAAACGGTATCAGGAAACTGACACATACTTTCTCCTTTTTAGCCCAACTTTAATGAATAAATTACTTTTTATTTACTAAATATAGAATACAAAGCACGGTCGAATGTACAGAAAATCTTGTAAACAAGTTGTTTTAAAAACATGCACCCAAATCCCTGCTTTGTAGCCACTACAGAATCCATTGCTACACTCGTGGTTTTAAGAGGGGAAATGCCCCCTATTCCCCCCAGGGTTATTAAGGGGCAACATATTTCGAATTTCCTCTGTTGGTTAATGCTAACTTGACAAGCATATCAAGTTTGAATGAAATTGATCAGTAAATAAGAGAGAAATAGTAATTTTTTTACTCCCCATAAAAATAACATGGGTACACCGTACTGTGTTTACCGCAAAATGAAAATTTCAATTTTCTCTGAAACCAGCAATCGTAGAATAGTAATTCAAAATACTAAATTATTTAGTTTTTTGAAATCTTTTTAACGGTGAAGAGTAATATTTTTTAATATTTATGTCTTTTTATTAAAAATCCAAAAAAATGAATTTTTGATGTTTTAAGTCCTGTAATTTCTGAATCCGAATTTTTACAGGAATGCGGACGGTGTCATTTTGTTGGAAAACTAAAGTTCTACAAACGACTAAAGTTTAATCAAAATCGTTAGAGCCGTTTTTGAGAAATTTGGATTTTTCATGTTTTTTGGCGGTTTTGGGGGGATAATTACCCTTAAAAATCAAAAATTCAAAAAAATGAAAAAACGCCCGGAGATAATTAAGTCTCTCATAGTACTCTATCATAGTAAGTTTTTTATTAAATGTGAAAGATTACCAACAGTAACAAAATTTCAACACCAATTATTGACGTTCAGTATATATTTTGACATAGTTTGAAAACACGGTCGTTATACTAATAAAACACAATAATTGTGAAATAAACTTCTGTATTTTTAATTTCATACTACAATATTGATAATAATTATATTTAACACGTTTAACAATCTATTCAGAAATGTAAAATATTCCGGTTCCTAATGGAATCCTCAACCTCCCTAGTCAAGTGACGTCTCAATCGCTAGGTTGAAGGGTTAGCGGCGTCTTTTTGACTATCCATGGCACAATGACTGCGGTGTCAAATGATGGTCTTTTCACCCCCTCCCCGCCCAACTCTCGTCCCGCGGCCCAACAAGGGGTAGCATCAAACCACAGTTACCTGTTTATAGGGAGGCCCCCAGTTATTGAGGTCTGTATTACATTGAAGTCACGCCTTCCCCTCGTATAGTCATTTGATAGTAGTTTTTGTTGCTGGGTATTTACATGTTTTGTATTTTTTTTATTTAAAAGATCTTTTAAGGATGGAGTGATACGTTTATTGTAGAGATAGATCAGAACATAGAACATGAATGCGATCCGATTCCAAGCTAACTTTATTTACAATTTAAAATTTGAATATTTTTCAATGTAAGAAATTAATTGTTAACGTTAGTTTGAAATTATTTAAATTAGAGTATTTTTGCATCCAAATACAATTTTTACAGATAGGCCTACCGGTACACTAAAACAACCGAAGAGTAACCGCTATTGCCTCGAGTAGCGCATCACAATGTATAGCAATGTAAGCGATATAGGTCAAAACTATAGTTGCACTTAGTTTTCTACTTGATGAGTTTAAAATCGTTGCTTTCCCACCGTTATATAGACACATTAGAAAAGGGTTACTTACAAATAAAATTATTATAAATGATAAGCAACAAAAGTAGCGAATTATGATACAAGATTTTTTTAGCTTTTTTGCACTGAAAACCCCAAAAGGTTATTCTTAACTGAGAAAAGGGTTGATATTAACTGAGTTGTAGGGTCAATATAGCACCGACCGAGTTGGTTAGTTACCAATAACCCCGTGAAATTGGTCAGTGAATATGGGTTAATATTAATATTAGTAATGACCGACTAAGTAGGTAAAATCATTGATCAAGTACGGTAGGTCATAAATGGCCGAGTATTTTAGTTGATTTAACTGATCAAGTTGGTTGTTTTAACCTAGCAGCTAGGTTTTTTGACTAATCTTCTGGATTACTATAACTGAGCTAATGGGTTACTCTAACCAAGTTAATGGGTTACTTCAACTGAGCAGTAGGGTCACTCTAACCCAGCAGCAGGGTCACTCTAACCCAGCAAGTAGGTCATTTTAACCGAGCAGCAGGGTTAAAAGTTAGAACACCTCACGCCTCGTGGTTTTAACTTTTAACATGTTCGACTTCGATGATCATGAAAATATGTGGAATCTTCTGTCCAACTGGGAACTTGGCTCATATATTTCATAATTTGAATTTACGTTGATAGGCTTTCTTAATTGTATAGTGTCTCAGGTTAGGAATTCAACATTTAATGTTGGTCTACCGATTATGGTTTCAATCTGGTTTTATTCATCCAACTCCATTGAAAATTTAGCTAAAACAGTTTTTAAAACAAATATCAATGTTTTTAAGAATGCCCCTAAAGTTGAATATTCTAAGCCCTACCTTAACCCTAAAGGGGAATTCGCCTACCTACCTAACCTAACCTAAGAAAAACCAATCTTAACAACTTCATTGTATTTATTTAATAACTGCATCTTAGTTAATTTTCAAATAGAGCTGAATTTTCAAAGTGTAGACTGAAACCATATTCACTAGACCAACATTAAACGTTGAATTCCTAACCTGAAACAACAGAATTAATAGGGCCATTATCTACGTACCTTCAAATGGTGAAATATATGAGCTCAGACCACAGTTAGTCAAAAGGCTTCCTCACATCTTCATAATCATTGAAGAAGAACATAGTAAAAGATAAAACCACGATACATGAGGTGTTTTAACTTATAACGTAAGTCCGCCATTTTTATGGACGTGGGTGTAGATCGGCACTTTTTTGTACCTTTTAGCGAATTTCCCCTATAGGGAAGAAGCTATTACCGTAGGTGGCATGGTAAGACTTAAGCCCGAGACCATGATAACTTTTCGTTTTGAGGTCCCCAGATGCCAAAAACACTATTCGTTCAAATTTATATATAAGTCTCTCTCTCTCTCTCTCTCTCTATATATATATATATATATATATATATATATATATATATATATGTATATATATGTATATATATATATATATATGTGTGTGTGTGTGTGTGTGTGTGTGTGTGTCCGTTACCGCGATAACTTTTGAAAGAAACACCCGATTTTGATAAAATTTGGCACAAATGTGGAGAGTAGCATTTATGACTTTAAGTTCGAAAACCAGATCGATCGGTCTATGGGAAGGAGGTTTTATGGGGGTTTACAATTTTCCAAAACTCGGTTTTTTGCAAATTTGACCCAAAATGTTAAAAACACTCAATTTTGATTACAACCATTTTATAGAGCTTAAAAAAAAATAATTTAGTATTTTGAATCATTAACCTAGGTTAAGTGGTTGAGGAGAAAATCCAAAAAAACGTTTCCCATGGGAAAAAGGTTTTTAGATTTTTCTCAGATAGTTTTACTAAAAACTTCACATTTCTGTTTATTAATGTGTTTAGCTCAACAAAACAAACATTTTGGTGTTTTAATCGTTGTATTACGTCCAACCGTTGCAGAGATATTCAAAGTGCTAAACACATTACTTTGTCCAATGTTATCCTTATGGAGAATAAATAAAATTCTATATCTCGATTATTTATGAATGTATATTGATGAAACTTGGTATGTGGCTTCAACTAGTTGTGGTATATTGATATTAGAACAAAAAACAAGTTTTTTTGTTGATAGTCCCCGTAGCAGCAAACCTGCATACTCGGCCCCCATGTTATTCATATGGAGATTAAGTAAAGTTGTATATCTCCCTTAATTATGAACCTACATTAAGAGAACTTGGTATGTAGCTTCACCTGGTCCAGTTGTATTGATAATTGCAAAAAAAACACATTACTTATCTTCCTCGGTGCAGCAAACCTGCGTCCTCAACCCTAATGTTATTCTTATGGAGAATAAATAAAATGCTATATATCACTTATTTATGGATGTATTTTTGTGAAACTTGGTAAATAGCTCTATATAGTAGTGAGTCACATATATATGCATTGGAAATTCGCTGAGTACGCAGGTTTGCTGTGACGGGGGTATTTATATCTTTAGTGGGGTGATGATGGTGACCTTTCCCGGACAGTAGTATATATTTGGGGGAGGATTTTTTGCTAGATACAAACTGGCATTTTGACGCAAATTTTCGCTTGTTTCCTCCATAAGAATAACATGGGGATCAAAAATTGAACACAAGCTCTATCCAAAAAAATCAATTTATACAAATTTCCTATTTAGCCTATACTAGTGTCCAACCCCTGCCTATATTAAATAAATTTATTTAATCCGCCCCCTATATTTTTTAAAATTAATTTTCAAAATAAGCTAAAAAACCAACTTTGGTGTATATGGTCCGATTTTTCTGCAATTTGGTTATGTTATTGTCCTAAGCTAATGCTTTAATAAATTCCACCTACATTTCCAAAATTCACTATTACAGTAACAACTCTAAAAATATACTGCCAATAGCCAACTTCTTTATTTACTGCCCGATTTGATTTATTTTTGGATATGTTATAGCCTTAAACTGTTGTATGTATAATTATTACCACACATAAGTTCCTAATTTGATACTTTGTTTAGTTTACACATAAAAAACAACTTTGGTTTTTATGGTCCGATTTGTCTACAATTTGGATATGTCTTCCCCGGACAGTATATAGTATATATTCGGGGAGGATTGCAGATCCAAATTGCAGACAAATCGGACCATAAACACCAAAGTTAGTTTTTTATCCTGATTTTGAACATTAATTTTAAAAATATAGAGGAGGGATGGGAATTGGAAAAATGTATTTAATATAGGCAAGGGTCGGGTACTAGTATAGGCCAAAAAGGAAATTTGTATAGGGCGGGAGCCGCGTCGGTCCAAAAACGGTTTCCCATGTTATTCTTATGGGGAAAACGGGGTAAAATGTACCCCTCCCCCTTGGTTCTTATCTACTAACGCATGACCTGCGTGTATTATACAACGCACTCGCCGCTCACTTCTGCTCTAATCTGCTCTCTCTGCAGAGAAACAGTTTTGCCAACATCGCATAGTTAGAGAAAAATAATTTAACTATGCTGCTAACCTAGCTAAAATGTAGGGTATGAGCTACCCATCACACTACCATAGGTTAGTTTCCATCGATGTATTGGTTAAATTCTCACTGAGTACAGGGTAAAATATTAAAAATCTATGGGTTATTGGCAACGACTTTTACTCAGTATAAATTAACCCAGAGGACAGTCGGTTGACGTTTATCATGCTGTAAGGTTATGTTTAACCGACATTAGTACAGTAGATCTCCCACAGTTAGTTAACAGTAACAAACCACTTGGTTGCAAATAACCGTATATACTTTGACTAAGTTAGTTACTAAGGACCGTGCGGCACTGGTTGCTAGTAGCCAACAATTGGTTACTGCTGAGTGCTGACCCAATAGATTTTAACCCAGACTCGGTTAAACTCTTGAGTTTTTCAGTGCGTTTGTGTAAATCAATTTATGCGGGTGAGTAATTTTTTTTTATAGATAGGTTTGTTTGTTTTCTAGACAGCGCCGCACCACTGACCACGTTACTGCTAAGGTGGAAAGGAGTGCATACAATAAAGAAAATTACATAGGCTCAATACCAACCAACCTTAGAGATATAACGAAACCTTAGAGATATAACGAAACCTTAGAGATATAACGAAACCTTAGAGATATAACGAAACCTTAGAGATATAACGAAACCTTAGAGATATAACGAAACCTTAGAGATATAACAAAACCTTAGAGATATAGCTTTGCCCTATAACAGCAACGTCAACCTGTATAAAGCTTAAGTATGTTTTCCTTTTGTATTCAGGTCAAACTCAAAATGTCTTTGTTCAGTTTGGGTATTGGGCCGATCCTCAAGACAGCAATTATCCCTCCCCCCACTTTTGTGGGTCGGCCCCCGCCTCCTTTACCTGATCTACTTTTCAAAAACTTCACTGAACCCGCTGAAATTTGACCCCGCTTATATATTTTTGTTCTGATAATTTATCCTCTTGTTTGTCTTGTTCTATGTTAAATGATAAAATCGAAGAAGTTTTCTTATATTGTAACCTCTGCTACTGGAATTGGCAATATGTTTAGTTGTTTGTTCATTGTTTCGAAACTGTGAGAGTGTTAATCGTTTAGGGAGTTTTCTGTATGCAATTCTTTTAAAATGCTAGTGTAAACCCAAGAAATTAAAAGTTTTACATTTAAAAATTTACATGTTACGAATATTGAATATTCATATACAAATACAACATAATCTAAACAGTGGTGCATGTATGTAATCGCCAAGACCATATCGCTTTGGGTTTTCCAAATAGCGAATGCAAGTGTACTGAGTCAGTAGCAATAACAACGTTTAATAGGGTATATTATTTAAATCACATAAGTTAGTGTACAAAGAAATTACCCTAGACAATTTCAAAATTGTACTAAACATTGTGGCACGTCTAAAGAAAATGAGATAAGAATAAATACTGATTTTTTTTTAGTGAGTGTTATGGAGTATGATCCCTGCGCATGCCCAAGTAACTACTATAAACGCCGCGAAGGCCGTCACGCGAGGTGGTCGCTCACGTAATCAATATTTTCTTGGCCTACATTGTCAGAGAGAGAACGGCCGCTACAGAAATATCACACTCCGCGGCAGGTAACGCTGGATGTTTTCACCTCGGGTAGTACACAGACCTTGAATGTTTTCCGTAAGCGGAGTAGCGAAGCCTGCGCGATGCCGGTGGTGGGGGAAGTAGGAGGGGGAGAGAGCCGGGACTGTCAGATTCTCAGCTTGGTCGGCTGTTCCGTGTGTCGAGTGTTGGCGATTTTGAGTGAGTTAAAAGTGTCAGGAATTAATATAACCGATCTCGTTTCCACCGTTTGTGTTCTATATCGAGTGCTTTTATCTTTTATCGCCTCGGCAGCCGCTGCTTCAGTCATAGTTGGCCAGCAATCGACGCGAGGAGTGTAGATGATACAAACATAACCTACATTCGCCGCTGCCAGCTATTGATTGCTGTTATTGTTAAGTTCATTTTTGTTTATTTCCCCCGGATCTCTTCTACGTTCACTGCCTCCCGTGTTCAACCGTCCACCGAGTTAAATAATTAGTGAAGTTCCGTGATATAACTGCTGTGAAAGTGTACTCTGTGGTCAGTTTATTATTTAAGTGTCTTTAATTGGTTAATTAGTGACCGCGCGTTTTCAAGGATATTTCCGCTATGTGGACTCGCACTGCTTCGTTCTAAGGTGAGATTTGAAACATCTACAACGATTGTGGTTTTTGAAAGATTAATTAGCATTAATTAGTAAATGTAGTATGCAGCAAAGTTATGACACTTTTATTTAATATTTAGGTAACTTAAAGTTTTAATTGATTTTACCTGTTGATCACTTTCCAATAACTCCAATTGACCAGCCTTTTAGCCTAATTGTTCGTTTAATTGCTGTTTTAATTATTACGTGCTTTTGCTTCTGTATCGAGATAAAATTAATTTATGATTATACATCCTTTGATCAAAACACCTTTCAATAAACTACCCTAAAAATATTGTTTTTTAATACTACCCTGCACGGAAAATTGATTAATATTATCTCTGGATTTCAGTATTATAATCGTATCGATTATTCTACGTAAACCCCCCTTAACTTATTCTAAATAACCTAAATCTGTCGAAAGATTCTTGAGTAATATGTAATTTTATATCGCGCAGACTAATTAGATTTCAATCTATGCCTACATGATAACAATGTCGCTACGCATGTACTTCATAAAGGAGACAGTGGCCTAATTATTGTTGTCAGAGGTTGGCACTTTTGTACTATACTTGCACTGTTGAGCACAAGTTGGCAGCCGTGTAAGTCGCATTGTTGCACAGCTGAGCCGGCACGAGTCACTTGGGCCAGTTCATTCAACTCTACGTCTCGTTCGTTCTGTTATGGTTATTTCCTGTTTGTTTCTTCTACGTTTTATGTGGAGAAAGTACGATCGGCGATAGGGTTAAATTATGTGATTGGAAATGCGAATAGATGCCCTTCGTTTTAAAAATGTATTAGTAAATGGAGGAGATGTATTCGCTAGTAGGAAACCCAAAATGGAAAAGTATTCGGTTATTAATACGCATTGATAGTGCGATACTTGGATTAGTTTTTTGTTTGTAATACTCTTCATACTTTCCGTGAATATTTTTGGGCTGGACGTTGAGTTATTTACAGATTGTACATAAGCTGTTCGTGTTGACTGATTAAGGAAAGAGATTAGGACTTCTTATCTAATACACACATTGATACTCAAGTTGTTGAATCATTGAGTTCCTATGACTCAGGATTTCTTTTTACATTTAAGTTATCAACTGTTAAAAACTGGCTATGCTATAGTTATATATTTGTTAGAGGCGAGCCAGGCTATCTGATAAAAAGTTAAACGATTCAAAACGATTTTGTTCTTTGGTTATCTAAAAGATCTAAAACTCTGTTTTACCGTTATTTAATATCAGGCTGATTACTCTGATGTTTTTTTTTGAGTTTTTGTAATAACGTACTATTAACAGCTGTGAGGGTCTGTTTTAATCTGATTAAAGAAAAAACTAGCCTTGCTACTAAGGGGTCTTACTCTGTGTGAGGAACTCAGTTGGACATTTGTTTTAGAAATTTAATTTACTGCAGATTCTATAAAGGAATCGCTTTTAGTAATATTATAGGTAATTTCAGTTACTTTTATTTTAACTAGGACCAAGTTACACCGTATAAAACGTTAAAAATTAGCACTTACTTCTGTGATTGCCAATACGTTTAGAATCGTCTTCGACAGTCGTCACAGTGTTTTCGTAAACAATTTAATATGACTAGGCCTACATAAACTGTTATGATTCCGTCACATTTGTTATTGCGATAATAAAATCTTTGTTTCAGTAAACGCGACTACAAATCTACTCTAAGGAGAATTTCGGCTATAAACTTGGCAAAACACTTTAAAAACTTGTTTGTTAACTATGCTATAACTATAGTTGGCTTGCCAATAATATGATTACGGTAATAACGTATAGCTTAAACTAAGAACAACTCCATTGAATCATATAAAGAATTTCTTTGATGACGAATAAATTTGAGCTATGAAGCAAAAAGAGTATAACACCTAAAGCTATACCTTGAATAACTAACTCTTCTGAAATGTTTAAAATCCATTGATTATTTTAATTACAACAATCCTGTGAAAACTCACATTGGATGACAAATTACTTCAGTAGGCCTTTTACATATTTCAATTTGAGAGACAATAACTCACTATGTACATAAGAAATATTACCTTGAGAGCAAATGGGAGGAACTTCGATTTCAATGCAGAATTACAAATCACGTGTCTTTGACAGCCGATAAACAAATCACCTGTTCCGTTGCCATCTTTAATTCATCAGCTGGTCTTTTATCAATGGAACACGAGACTTTTGTCCCGTCTATTGTTTAGCCTCTACTCTTCAATTTACCGGGGGCGGAATTAAAAAAGGTTATTTCAAACTTACATACTGGTGCGTTAGCTCTCAGTGGTATACAAATCCACTTTTGACCTCTACATAGCCCTACTTACGAAGAACTTGAAATATATTAGAGCATGTTGTGCCACAATGCGATCGAAGAGAGTGAATGTGTTGTTGTGGCTGAAGCGGCCAAAGCGAGGTTTGAACTGCATCTCGAGTCGCTCGGGTCCAAAATAGCCTCAGCCCTTGACTGTGGCTGGGACTAGTCCAAGACACGAAGACTCGTCCTCCACTCTACACCAAAACACACGGTAACAACTGCGGTGCTTGTAGGGAAGATGAGAGATGATGTGGTACGGGGTCATTTTCGCCGCGTTTAAACATTATGCACTACGTAATGTGAATAAAGGTGCAACTAGCATCTGAGTATCAAGCAACTAAGTGACACTGCTGCATAATAAAACTCGGATTCAATTCCCGCTGAAATCCATTTGACCTTTGAACTCAGGCCATGTGGGCACGGGCCCCCTGCTTCCGAGGGCAGGTTAATCCGTTGGTCCCGACTACATAAGTAGTTGACAGGTCATGTCAAGGGCACTAGTGCGAACTGGGAACGACTACAAACCTTGGCTAGAAGGTTACACGAACTTTATACTAAAACTCTCTAGCAATATCTTACCAATGATCGTTAAATGGTTTGAAAAAAGGTTTGCAAGTGTATTTGGTTCAGTTTTATGCTCTTGGCGAGTCATTATATTTTATAACATACTGCAAATCGGATAAAGTAAATACGATGGAAAATAGGGAGCGGATGTAAATTAGGGCGAAGTAACAACTAACCGACAGAGAAAATTCAGAAATGTTGCGCCAATTGTTTAATTTATAGACATTATAAGCAGTTCATTATCACCATAAATGGTACGTAGGCGTTGCAAGTTTAAAATTAGTAAAACGTTCAAATTTAATTTATTTGCCATTTATGACACTCCTAAAGACGACATTCATCAATCACAGGAAATTATAGTAGGCGATAGTTCTTAACATTTTGAAGTTTTCTTTAGCTGGATAAAACAATTTGCACCTGGAAAGTGACAAAAAATTGTCCATAGCACGTTCAAGCGTCGGGTCAAATGGTCATTGTTGTGTTAACATTGTTGACCCCCCTCCCCCTCACCCACCACCGCGTTGGTCAAGTGGAGGTCGCTCACCCCTCCCCTCGCGGCTGGTATAAATAGACACCGAGACCAACTGTGTTTACCACTCGCACCTACGCGGCCCGTTTGTTTTGCGTATCGTTTGAACGATCCATTTCGGAATTTACACGCAAATCACCGCTTTTGAAACCTTGACTCAGTTCGTGTGTTTTCTCAGCGAACTTTAGAGGTGGTTAAGGACCGTACACAGGGATGATCGGTTATTTTATTAACCCTTCATGTTTTATCGACTCTCTAAAACTAATTATACCCACTAAAACCACTTTTTTACTTAACCCTGTCAAAAAAATATATTTGAGTAAATCAATTCACAATGGTCTAGTTTACTAGTTTAAACGTTTCGTCTTTTTCCAGAGTTTTCATCCCTCTCCTAAAGATGTAAGTATTCACATAGATGGTCGTCGATGTGCTCGGAACGTTTTTCAATCACTGTTTGTTATCCAAGCAAACTTCAAGATGTTATAACTTCCACCTGTTTGAGACCAAACATAACCGAAACCTAAATAATTGATATTGAACCGTATTGAACGATTTCATTCGGTTTTCTCAATATCGTTCCCCTTATGAAAGTGTAGGCCTACCTTAAACTGTAATAAAGAGGAAATCTACTACTTTTGTAATAGTAAAGTTGTGACACTGATGATTAGGCCTAACTGACCTGACCTTACAACAGCAACAGTGTGATTACAATCGATTCGTTATTGAATAATGGATGTTGACTAATGTTCAAGTTTGGTATAACTGTGAATTTCCCCCAGCAGGAAATATATTTCGGTCAGAAACGGGTCATATTATTACTCCTGCCAAATAGTCTTTGCAAGAAGTAGTAACTTAGATTAAAATGTAGTTCATAATCAGGCTAATTATAATCGCAATATAGAGTAATACATGATCTAAATGTTGTAACTGTTGACATTGTAGTTTTAACTTTATTTAGCTTCATTTTAAAACGTTGCAAGGCGTGGATGAAAAAAATACTTGCCAACACTTTATTACCAACGTTATTTAGAAATTTAAGAGCACATCAATTTTCAAAATTTGTCAAATGGAGTCGTTTTGTGAGAGGATAAATTATTATGGAATTTCTAGAAATTTCAAAGTTAATCTTTTGTGGAATTGTGATTCTGTATTAATTTATTTTATTTTAATAAACCATGCCATCCGGTGTGTCAGTTCGGTGTCCGGTTTGTTACGTCCACCAGAATCGTAACGCTGCCGAAAATAAAAGACGCCGTGCGGAGAGAGCGTAGGAGAAAGTTTAGAAAGTGGGTTAACCTCGAGATCGTATTTATTTTATGGTTTTGTTAAGCACGATTTATTTTGTGTTGGATTCTTTTCTTATTCCGTTTCGTATTTTGTTGTCAACCACTGCTCTCATTTACGGATTGTGTTACAGCTAGCAAACAAAGGGTATGTTTAAATCAAAATAAATGATTTTGAAATAGCATCTTGATTTCCTTTGTTTGTTTCAAAATTCGTTTATTCTTTGGAACACAGAGCTATTAACCACGTATTATGTGTGGTTATGTATGGTTTGTACGGTTTCTCATCTCACTTATAATAGACAAATGCTTGAACGGTTCCTAAAAAGGGCAGTACCCCACCAGGAAAGGGAAAATAGTACCATAGATTAAGCATAGGTACTCTGCTTAATCTATGATAGTACTCAGACATACCTTATCTGGTTTAACGATTTCCCCATTAATATATATATATATATATATATATATTTTGTAAATTTGGATGTCTTGTAAACCAAGGTCATGGAATAAATATTATTATTATTATTATATTACATAACATAACACATACTTAATGGGGAGAAGGTGTGGCGTAGCGTTACTATGCGATATTTTTCTTTTCTTTTTGGAGATGTTGGCGGATTATTTTTCCTTTTCTTTTACTTATCTATTTCCTCTTTGTCTTCTGTCTACATGGGCATCGGATCTATGCGAGGGACCTATCAAGCAAAGCAAGTGGCCCGCTACAGTAAAATCGAAATAGTACTGAATAAATTTACTTGCCAGGACTAGGATAAATACCCCCGTCGCAGCAAACCTGCATCTCAGCGAATTTCCAATGGATATATAAATGTCTTAATACTACATAAAGCCACTTACCAAGTTTCATAAAAATATATTCACAACTAAGCGATATATGCAATTGTAATTATTCTCCATAAGAATAACATTGGGGCTGAGTACGCAGGTTTGCTGCAACAAGGAACACAAGTTAAACACAATAAGTTTTTTACGCTATTATCAATAGAACTTACCTAGGTGAAGTCGTAAACCAGTTTTCATTCATTTATGTTCATAATTAAGAGAGACATAGCATTTAATTATTCTCCATAAGAATGACATGGGGGTGAGTACGTAGATTTGCGACTACGGGAGCCTTTGGCAAAAAATTGTTTTTTGAGCAAATGTCAATAGACCACAACCAGATGAAGCCGTATACCAAGTTTCGTCAGTATACGTTCATAAATAAGCGAGGTATAAAATTTGTCTTTTCCTCCATAAGAATAACATTAGACAACGTACTGTGTTTAGCACATTCAATATCTTGGTAAACAATTGACGTGGAGGAATGATCAAAATACCAAATTGTGTGTTTTTTAAGCTGAATCCAATGGTAAAAACTAATATTTGACTATTTTAAAAATTATATGTAAAAAGTTTAAAAAAAAATTTTTGGGGTACAAAACTCCCCCAAAATACCCCTTCGGATGGAGCGATCTGGCTGGTTTTCGAACTTAAAGTCATAAATGTTGCTTTTCATGTTTATACCAAATTTAATCAAAATTGGATCGTTTTTACGAGAGTTATTGTGCTCACGGACACACACACACACATATATATATATATGTATATATATATATATATATATACAGTTTCGGACGAATGGTGTTTTTGGGGTCTGGGGACCTCAAAACGAAAAGTTATCATGGTCCCGGGCCTAGGTCTTACCATACCGACTACGGTAATAGCTTCTTCCCTATAGGGAAAATTCGCTAAAACCTACGGCATAGCCACTGTCGTGGAGCCACTTACAAAGACCGTCACCTTGACCACTACGCCAGCGACTCGCCAAGGTTAAAGAGGGAGGATTGGGTCTTTGTTACATAACGCACACATTTTAAATAGAATGTTGTAGCTACATCTTTTAAAATTATATAGCCTACAAAATATTATACCTACCGTATTGAAACTGATAACTAAAGGAAGATTAAATTAAGTAAAACATATGCTTTAGTAATACTTTCATTCCACTTATGACAATTATTTAAACTTCTCCATATTTATATAATGTTTTGAGTACCAAGCCTATCGTACCTATTATTATTTTGTATGAAAATTACGATTAACATCCCTGCAAAATCATGCATACAATTTTGTTTAAATCTACATATTATGACTGTGTCACTATTGACTATAGATACCGAAGTCTATAGACAATAGTGCCACTTAACGCAATATGGGGAAGGGTGCGTTATATTGGGGATGGGGTTGTTTAAATCTTTGTCACGGAACGGTCCAAACCTGTGCCTTATTATTATCTTAACTTGACCTCTCTTAAAAATCACATCAGCTAACTAGTACAAATTGCTCCTGGTCCAGTGCTGAAATTACAACATTTTTAGATTTTCTTCAGGATCGATTAGGTCGAATCTCATCAGCATGTGATGGGGCCGAAATGATAAATTGCCTAATAAACCTTCCCTACTTAATAATACTGTATAATCATAATAATAATATAATTGTATAGAATATTATTTAATAAATTGTATTCTTTTTATTTTTAGAACAAAGATTTTCATTGTTACAGACCTTTACAGTTTTTGAATTTGGAGAAAATTGTCCGATCAATGTTATGAATAGAGGGACACAATTTACATAAAGCTTGTTAGTTTTTGTGAATGGAAACTTGATTGGCACTAGCGCCAAGGTTCAGTTTGTAGTTTGTTACGCACTCCAAGATAACAAGCAGTTTCCAAACGGTTTAAATAGATAAGAATGGCGAGAGCGGTGGTGGGGGAAGTGCGTACGTGCGTGCCCCTGGCCGTGTCACTGTTGCCAACGTAACTCCGACGCTGCGACCGCGGTATTGGCATCCCTGAATGGCAATGGCACTCCCCCTTGCCTTGAGCCTATCAGTGCTGAGTGCTGAGTGCATTCACGTAAACGAAACATGGCGTTAAAATACAAATTACGTGTTTCTAACAATATTGCAAGAACATTGTAAATTTAACAACAAGTCCTTTAAACTGTTAACAATGTTTTAAGGAGGTGCCCCTTTCCACACAAACAAAATTAATGTTTGCGCTTTTTAGCTTCCAGTTTTCTTAAACACCTGTTATTGTTTCGGATAACCACGCAGATGACTCAGCGGGAGCAGCTCCGGGCGCGGCGCCAATATTTTGAAAGAGCTCCTCCACGTTTAGAGCATCTCGCGATGATTTTGCGGATTTTGGATTCAGTGTTTGTAGTGTTCGTTCTACAAACACCAAGGGATTTTCACGGGTACGCTTTAATGTTTCATTGTTTAATCCAAAATATACGTTTTAGCTGAAATTACGGTCCGTTTATGTTGTCTCAGTTATCAGTTAACTTATCTCAGTGTTACTGCACTTTACTTACAAAGTAGATAATTATCTAACTTGTAAGTCTTGGCTATATGCCTGAAACTTAAGATCGCGAAGGTTTACGGCTCTTGCAGGATCAACTTAAGTAGGGTAAATGAACAATATTTGTTTAAGAAGACTTTTTCAAACCGTAGGTACTTAAATCAAATAAATATACATTTTCTAATTACTCCTATTTTCCAACATCGACATTCTTGTCATTAGAGGATACTATTTTCCAATTTTGTATTCGAAAATATATTGTGCGAATACTTAACACTCAAATACAGCTAGGCTGTTCCAATAGAAACTCGAATACTGTTAAAACTACCTTTCCAAAGCACCACTCTTCTAAAGCGAACTAGCCAGGCGTGCCACCAATAACAAAAATATGATAAACGATATTCTTCCGATCTACCAGCTAACTGGTTAAAGGTAAAGGAGCCGCCTGCTCTCGAGGGAATCCCGCACTGCTGGACAATGTGGAAAAAGCTACCAGAGCCTTTTAGAAAATATGACAAATTGTTGAAGATGTTTGTGTAGAAGGGCCGACTACCGTGCAGGCTGGGCACGGGTACGGTGGCTTGAGCCCGATGAGCCAGCTGCCGTCAGCGTTTCTGATAAACTGCAGTGTAGCAAAGTCGCCACCTTGAAGAACTCGCCAGGTTTACCATCCTCTCGGTATCTAAAATATCCACACAATTTATCACTTACAAATTTAATTTACCATAAGACATTAAAAATCAACCTCTATGTCTATATTTTAAAGACCAAAACTATTAATCCTGAGGCCAAATATCTACATTTAGAAACCAAACATTTGGTATATATACTTTTCCATAAAGTAGGCAAACACTAGAAGGAAATTTAGAGACTTTCCATATTGCTCCGCCCCACGGGTCTTCAAAGTTCCAATGTTATTCTTATGTACATTATATTTTATTTCATCAGATGACAACTTAAACGGAAATCAATTAAATAGTAGCTGATATAACCAAGAGGTATATATCTATAGTGGTCTCGTCTAGGGTGAAAGACTGTGCCTACATGCTGACCGCCATTCTGACCCTCTATACCCTCCGGTCTCCATATGGCAACAATTATGTTAACCAATCAAGTCCCCTCTTCAAAACTTATGTAAGTGTTTATTACTCTTTGGCTAGATGTTTTGTTTACAAAAATATCCTCCAGTGAGGCTTCACCTTTACTTTCTCCCCTTATACATAGTATATGGAGAAAGTATTGTTTTCGTCAAAATTTTCGTATTTGAGTTGTTAGTGGAAATATTCTTTTTGGTGCTCCCTGAACCCAAAAAAGTGATTTTTACGTGATGTCTGTCTGTCTGTCTGTATGGATGTGTACAAAGCTAGAGCCCTAACCAATGGTCCGATTTTTATGAAATTTGATATGTATGTACTAATCCACGATATCTCCAGGAGTTTTTCATTTTTTTGAATTTTTAATTTGTAATGGTAACTATCCCCCAAAAACCGCCAAAAAACATGAAAAATAAAGATTTCTCAAAAACGGCTCGAACGATTTTGATTAAACTTTAGTTGTTTGTAGAACTTTAGTTTTCAAGCAAAATGACACCACCCGCATTCCTGTAAAAATTCGGGTTCAGAAATTACAGGACTTAAAACATCCAAAATTAATTTTTTTGGGATTTTTCATTAAAAAAGCATAAATATAAAAAATATTACTATTCACCATTAAAAATAGCCCAAAAAACTAAACAATTTAGTATTTTAAATTATTATTCTACGATTACAGGTTGCGGTGAAAGTTTAAATTTTTTTCATTTTGCGGTAAACGCAGTACGTTGTCCAATGTTATTCTTATGGGGAATACAAAAATTACTATTTCTCTCTTATTTATGGATCAATTTCGTTCAAACTTGATATGCTTGTCAAGTTAGCATAGACCAACAGAGGATATTCGAAATATGTTGCCCCTTAATAATCCTTTGGGGGATAGGGGGCATTTCCCCTCTTAAAACCACGTTTGTAGCGATGGATTATGTAGTGCCTCATAAATCGGGATTTGGGTGGATATTTTTGAAAACAACTTGTTTACAAGATTTTCTGTACATTCGACCGTACTTTGTATTCTATGTTTAGTAAATGAAAATTAATTTATTCATTAAAGTTGGGCTAAAAGGGAGAAAGTATGTGTCAGATTCCTGATACCGTTTATTTTAAAAAGAGACGAGAGCTCTACATTTATATACGTCGTTGGTTATAACCTCCGAAATAAATATTGATTTATAGAATTCATTTGGGCAGGCTAGTAGAATAATTTTTTTTTACACTCACAGAGATATTTACCTTTAGCTGTACATAAGAACTTCATTAGGCCTCTTACGATCGAGATAGTTCAAAAGTCAAATAGTATCCACAGAATGCAGTACACACACAACTGTGTATATCTATTCCAGGGCCCCTGTTGAAGTCAATTAGTGAACTGTAAAACCTAGTTAATTATAGCTAGTGTAAACATAAACACACATCGTTACGTAATTACACAACAGCTTCATAAATTAGTTTCGTTACAATAATGCCACTTTCCAAGGACTTGCGCTATAGCATAGAAAAATAAACCTAGTTTATTTTTCTATGGCAATAGGTTTGAAAAAGGCATGCATATTGCATCAATGAAATGGAGTACTTGTCAATCAGTGTGTCTGTGTATAGTGGTGTATTGTGTGTAGTAGTGCAGTACAAGCGCGCGGCTCTGTCGTATCCTCTGAGATGAGAGGTCTCGTGACCTTAACAGACCACGTGACTTTCATTGTTGCCGCCCACCACACTGCCACACCTACAACACACCACCTAGTACAATTGTGTGTAGTAGTGCAGTAGTATAGAGATGTCGGCAGGTCAAGCGCGCGGCCTTGTCGTCTGAGAGATGAGAGGGTCACGTGACTGAACAGACCACGTGACTGTCTTTGTTGCCGCCCACCACACTGCCACACCTACAACACACCACCTAGTACAATTGTGTGTAGTAGTGCAGTACCATAGAGATGTTGGCAGGTCAAGCGCGCGGCCTTGTCGTCTGAGAGATGAGAGGGTCACGTGACTGAACAGACCACGTGACTGTCTTTGTTGTCGCCCACCACACTGCCACACCTACAACACACCACCCTAGTACAATTGTGTGTAGTAGTGCAGTAATATAGAGATGTCGGCAGGTCAAGCGCGCGGCCTTGTCGTCTGAGAGATGAGAGGGTCACGTGACTGAACAGACCACGTGACTGTCTTCGTTGCCTCCCACCACACTGCCACACCTACAACACACCACCTAGTACAATTGTGTGTAGTAGTGCAGTAGTATAGAGATGTCGGCAGGTCAAGCGCGCGGCCTTGTCGTATCCTCTGAGAGATGAGAGGTCACGTGACTGAACAGACCACGTGACTGTCTTTGTTGCCGCCCACCACACTGCCACACCTTGCACTACCCACCGAGTACAATTATGTGTAGTGCTGTAATAGTTTTACGTCTTGAGGGTTTGGTCTCTTGTGTGGGTGTTGGCAGCTTCCTTGAAAATATATGTACAAAAGTAAAATCTAGAACAAAAACAAAGACAATTAAATCGCGTAGCAGTGATGTATTTAGGAATAGTTTCATATTAATGAATGTACAGTATTATTTTAAGACAAACGAATAGCTTCGAATTGCACTAAAAACAAGAAAGAAACATGATTTTGTATAACTTATAAAAATATAAAACGTCAACTTGAACTTTAGTAAACAGGTTGCTGTTAAGTTTGATTTTAATTCGGGTTTTAATAACAAGATCAGTCATTAACCACGAAAAGGGACATGGAAATATAAGAAAGTTATAGGTTACTTCCTTAAACTACTCGTTGTTTTCAGATAAAGTCATATCCCATTAAAGATAGCTGGAAAATAAATTCTTTATGGAAATGTGTAATACGGTAATAGAATTTATTTAAACATAATTCCGGGCACCTATTTTATTTGTAACATGTAACTAACTAATGTAATTATTATCAGAGTTTATTTTTTATTATTTTTCCAGCCGGTGCGAGACATAAAACTGGAATCCCCCGCCGCAGTCGGCAACCCGGCTTTAACACCTACAATGGTGAGTCCCGACTTGTGTTATTTGTAGTTTAATCTTTTATGTAGTAGGCCTTTCGGATTTCAATATCATCCCAAATAAAAGTAATAGGCGATTCAATATTCTGAGGCCCCAATGTAATTTGTTTTGAAGTCGAAGCAAACTATTATCGTGTCAAAACAAATTAAAATTTGTATGTTTTATTTAATACATTTTGCTATAATGTAGGGGGTGCTTTTTATGTTCAAAATGATTAAACACTTAGTTTTTTTTTAGTTTCGTTCTTAGTCTCTGACGATAGATACTACTGTTTAAGAGGGGGTTACACTGATACCAATGTTAACTTTCAAACCCTGTCCATTCTGAACGGATTGTACAAAATTCTTGATTTATGGTACGTTTTATAGAGCTAATAAAATAGCTAGCGATTTCAGAGAAGAGAATTTTGATACTACAAATAGTTTATCTATAACAAAAATCACTAATACCGAATAATTTGGAATTTGACTGAACGATTGTTATTTGTGATATCAAATTTTGCCCATTGAAATCGCAAATTATTTTTAGCGAATTTCCCCTATAGGGAAGAAGCTATTACCGTAGGTCTCATCTTAAGACTTAAACCCCAGACCATGATAACTTTTTGTTTTGAGGTCCCCAGATGCCAAAAACACTATTCGTTCAAATTTATATATATGTATATAAATAATGATAGTAAAATTAAAATTAATATGTATATATATATATATATACATATATATATATATATATATATATATATATGTGTGTGTATGTGTGTGTCCGTGAATGCGATAACTTGAGTAAAAAACGTCTGATTTCGATAAAATTTGGCTCAAATGTGTAAAATGACATTCATGACTTTAAGTTCGAAAACCAGAAAAATCGGACCATTGGAAGGGGGTTTTATGGGGTTTTTAAATTTTCCAAAAATCAGTTTTTTGCATTTTTCACCCTAAAATGTTTAAAAAAAACTTAATTTTGGTTTGACCATGTTATAGAGCTTAAAAAAACAAATATTATGGTATTTTGAATTATTAACCTAGGTTAAGTGGTTGCCGAGAAAATCCAATAAACGTGTTCATAAAATCTCCCATGTTAATCTTATGCGAAAACAGTTTTTGGCTTTTCCTCAGTTTGTTTTAATGTAAACTTCATATTTGCTTTTACTAATCTAATCAGTTCCGAAAAACAATCATTTTGGTGTTTAAATTGTGATTTTACGCCCAACCGTTGCTGAGATATTCAAAGTGCTAAACACAGTACGTTGTCCAATGTTATCCTTATGGAGAATAAATAAAATTTGATATCTCGATTATTTATGAATGTATGTTGATGAAACTTGGTATGTGGCTTCACGTAGTACTGGTATACCGATATTTGCACAAAAAATTGGGTTTTTGTTGATTATTCCCTTAGCAGCAAACCTACGTACTCAGCCCCATGTTATTCTTATGGAGAATAAATAAAATGTATTGACTCCCTTAATTATGAACATAAATTAATAAAACTTGGTATGTAGCTTCACTTGGTTGTGTTATATTGATAATTGCATAAAAACCCATTTTTTTCCTTGTTGCAGCGAACCTGCTTACTCAGCCCCCATGTTATTCTTATGGAGAATCACTAAAATGTTACATAGCGCTTATTTATGATTGAATATTGATGAAACTTGGTATGTGGCTTCGCCTAGTTACATTCTATTTATATTTGCATAAAAACCAATTGTTTGTGTCCCTTATTTTAGCAAACCTACATACTCATTACCAATGTTATTCTTATGGAGAATAATT
Source organism: Allygus modestus (assembly GCA_963675035.1). NCBI lineage: Eukaryota > Metazoa > Arthropoda > Insecta > Hemiptera > Cicadellidae > Allygus > Allygus modestus. Next base: position 30,558,026 of record OY776117.1, read on the forward strand.
AAAATCGCTTATATGTGAATATATTTTTATGAAACTTGGTATGTGGCTTTATGTGGTATTAAGACATATATTATGCATTGGAAATTCGCTGAGTATCCAGGTTTGCTGCGACGGGGGTATTTATGTTTTATTTGATTTTGACTGTCTCCTTTAAAATGAATCATGAATCAACAATTTCAATAATCCAATGAGGAGCAACGGGATTTGAAAGTAACATTGGGAGAAGCAAGCAGAAACGCGAAATACTTCGTGTCTGGAGCTTAATACTATGTATTAAGGTATTTAATTTGTAATACCATTGCCAATATCCTCGAAATATAAATCAAAATGCAAATAGTGCAGTATCCCCGTAGGCAATACCGTAGTGGAGATCACATCCGTTAAAGATGTACCAAATTTATCGATTGACTCAGATCAGCAAAGTTTTTTAGGCCAGAGTTCGGGAAACGAGCCAGGAGTACCCAAAGAATTACAAGATTAGCACATGTTAACATGCGTTCCTTGAACACTGGGTTTTAGGAGTTGCTCTCAGTTATTGATGACTTAGATGTTGATGTGTTGGGCATATCTGAAACATGGTCAACCCCAGAGACTCCTGATTATTTTGCAGTGCCTGGTTTTTCATTATGGCGTAATGACAGAGTGAATCATGAAAGCGTTAAGTCCCTCAATGATTTTGAAGGTCTTGGTGGTGGTGGTGGTGGTGGTGGTTGTGGTGGTGGTGGTGGTGGTGGTGGTGGTGGTGGTGGTTGTGGTGGTGGTGGTGGTGGTGGTGGTGGTGGTGGTGGTGTCGCACTATATACAAGGGAAGGATCGAATATGAAGCAAGTACAGCTCGATACTATAGATAGTCGCCTGGAGTATATATGTGGAATAATTTTTAGCAATAATAAGAAATTGTTAGTTTGCTTGGTATACAAGCCTCTCTCTATTGCATATTCTTGTTTGAGTTGTTTACTTTATAATCTGTGTATTGATAAAATGTCAGAAGTAGATGTTGTGGTCCTTAGTGACCTCAATGTAGATCTTCTAGACTGTAAAAACCCTGAAACTAGATTTTTGAGCCAACTATTAAATTCACAAAATCTCATTCAACTTATAAGAGAGCCAACTCGAGTCACTTAAACTTCTGCAACGCTAATTGATCACATCATTATAGACAAAGACGTATCTGTCATAAATATCGGTGTGGTTGACACTTCAGCTATTTTTGATGGAAGAGGAAAGAAAATAACTGACCACAAATTAGTTTATTGTGATATACCCCTGGTGAAACGTGTTGCTAATGTAAAGTTTATAACTTACAGAGACTATTCACATTTTTATATGGATACATTTATTGATATTACTTCTAACACTGACTGGAAAGAAGTGTTATCACTGCCTACAGTGAACGACGCAAATAAGAGTTTGTCCTCTAAAATGCTTCATGTGTTTGAAGTGTGTGCACCCATTGTGAGAAAGAGAGTAACTAAGAAAAAGGCCCCTTGGAGGGATGATAGGATAAAACAGTTGACAAAAATAAAAATAAACAGATATAAAATTGAATCCAGCAAGAGCAAAACTGTAAGCAGTAAAATGTCTTACTCTAAAGCACGAAATAATGTTAATTCTGCAATTAGAAAGGCTAAAAGAATTTATTTTAAAAATCAATTTAAAAATCACCAGGATTCCAAATCCTTTTGGTCCACAATTGATGTTAGTGGAGTTTTAGGAAGTAATAATAATAATTACAACCGTGTATTCCATCCAGATGAAATTAATGAATACTTCGTAAATATGGGAGCAAGAAACCGTATCTCCTATCATACACTAAATTTTTATAGAAATACAGTAACACTCAAGATCAAGTAAAACATTATTTTAAGTTTAAAACTGCAAGTGAACTAGAGGTCATTGAAGCAATTAATGCCATTAAAACCACAGCGACTGGTATATAGATGGTTTATCCGTTCAAATGGTGAAGGCGGTCAGTCCGTACTGCATTAGAGCTATTTGTACGGATCTAATCTGATCAATTTGTCACACTCTGCGTGCTGTTTTCCAACCGCCTGGAGGAAACCTATTGTTTCCACTTCCTAAGATTAAAATACCAATTTCAATTCCTGATCTCAGGCCCATATCAATAGTAACAGCATTGTCAAAAATACTGGAGAAGGTTGTCGCTAGTCAGCTAGTGTCATTTATTGAAAGTGAAAATATCCTACCAGTCAATCTGGTTTTAGGAGAGGATTTTCCACTACTTCGGCATTATTGAACATTACTGATGAATTGTTGATGGCTGGAGACAATAGTATGAATAGTGTCCTTGTTAATTTGGATTTTTCTCAGGCATTTGATTCAGTGAACTTTGAAATGTTTTTGGCAAAATTAAAATTTTTTAAATTTCTTGAAATTGTTATAAAATGGTTTTGATCATACCTATACGACAGAGTACAAGTTACTAAGGTTGGTGAACCATTATCAAAAGATCTTTCAAAAACTGCAGGAGTACCCCAGGGTTCCTGTTTAGGATCGATAATGTTTATTTTGTACTGTGATGGCCTTTAAAAGAGCTTATTATTTTGCTCTTTATTTTTCATATGCAGATGACTCTCAACTGTTGTTATCATATCCACGATCAAACTCCCATCAAGCTTTTGATCAATTCAACTTTGATTTAAACAGTGTGAAGACTTGGCTCATGGCTTTAATTTGAATTTAAAGAAATGCTCAGTTGTCCACCTTAGCTCTCCGACATTATCACAGAATGCGATACTTTATAAATTTGGAGGGTATTCAACTGATCACGAAGGATGTTGTAAAGGTTTTAGGTGTGTGGGTTGATAATGAGCTTAGCTTTTCAATACATATAAAATCAATCCTTATTCGTTTTGTGGGCTGAAAAACAGATAAATAGATTTAGGGGATTATTTCCTAAAGGTGCTAAGCTGCAAATGGTAAAATCCCTGGTATTCCCTATTATGGAATATGCGTTACTAGTTTTTGGAAACAGTCTATCTAATGGAAACTGCACAATTCTCACACGTCTTCAAAATAGCGCATTACGATTTGTGTGTAACCTTAACAAGTTTGACCACATTTCGGATTACCGTAAGAGTGCTAAGGTTCTGTCTATAAGGAGTCTTTGCAAACTGCAAACTGTAACACTTTTACACAGAGTCCTTGCCACTAGTCTTCCAGCATATTTAAAAGAAAAACTTAAGAACAGAGTAGACGTGCGAGAAAAACACACTCGGCAGGATTATTTACTATAAGTGCCACGCATCAAGCTAGAAGTAGGAAGAAGGGGATTTGGATACTTTGGGCCAAAGCAGTACAATGCTCTTCCAAAGAAAATCAAATTGTTCAGTAGTAAAACTTTAAGAAGAAAAGTTCGAGACAACCTCATTGTTGCAGATCTGTAGACAATTCTAGTAATTATAAACATGTTAGTTATTTTGTAAAACAAACATTGTTTATTTATTTATTTTGTTTATTTCCCGCAGCCGCTCTGTGCACAGTGTGACGAGCGCCGCAGGGGGAGTGGTGGTGTTGTCACTAACCTACCCTCATGCCAACCCTTTCGCCTTCGTCGTTTGTGAAAATATTACCCAACCAAATTGCTTATTTTCTTGATTTCGCAAAATTATAGTTTAACTTTTGTTAGTGCTGCACTAGCAATTGCAGCTTTATATACACCGTTCTTTTTACTTATTTCAAACCATTATACATCTACAAGCCTAGCAATAAAGTGTTACAATAAAAATGTGTTAATTGCTCGGCAAAAATTATTTTCAAGTACGGTTTAATGTTGAGTAGCTATTAGATTATTGCAAGAAAATATTCCAACTTGGAATGTTTCATAAAATAAAGGAATCTTCATCAGACACTAGCTCCAGCCTAGACTATAAGCCCCGGCAGCCCTGACTGGCCCGCAGGTATACGACCCGGGCCGCGTCCTCCCCCCTCGAGTAATTCTATTAGTGACGCTTTCGTGCACGCCCAAATACAGTTTTGATTTATTTTAAATTATCTCAAAACATACGAGATCACGCTCTTATATTATTAACAGTGACATTTTAAACATTTCTGTTTTTGTCCCATTCAAATCGGACAATCTTATGCGGTTTTAATCAGATTACTAAAATACTTATAAATAAAATACAAAAAATGAGTCACTATACCTCAAGTAGCCTATTTTTGGGTGCAAGTAATTGAATGAGAGATCTGCTGGGCAGTTGGGTGGAATTTGGAGGTTTGGTTAAGAGATTTCAAAATACTGTCAAAATCATAGTACGCTGTCCACTTGTTAGAGCATTCCCATGGGTATGAATGGTAATGTATAATGTCTCAGCCAATCCGGTCCGGTCGGGTGTCTTCGAAGACGACATGACGGTGCCGATGTAGATAGAGAAATGGTCATAAAAAAGCAATATTGGTCTATTGGTCGACAGGAAATGGTCTCATCCAGTGTAAGGGGTCTAATTATTGGTAAAAGTATGACTCCTCGGCTTTCCATTAAACACATGAAAGTAAGATAAATGTAGTGGTAAAAGCAGGCTACTGGAGACGTTGTCACTCCGTCATGTACATAAGTATTTTAGTAATCTGATTAAAACCGCATAAGATGTCTGATTGGAATGGGACAAAAACAATCGTTGTTTTGTGAAAATTTAAAATAGATCAAAATTGTACTTGGGCGTGCACGAAAGCGTCACTAATAGGATTACTCGAGGGGGGAGGACGCGGTCCGGGTCTTCTACCTGCGGGCCAGTTTGGGCTGCCTCAACGGTGACGGGGCCTAAATGCAGGTTGCATGCTTGAATATGTACGGCTGCTTGAAATCTACCGGAAACGAAGAGCTGTTTCGGCGCGTCTCGTGACTACACTAGGTTCCCTACACGCCTATACGTCAAATATATTTTAGTTTAAATATTTAATTTGTATTAATATAAAATTTAAAACAAACTTTTTATATCATCTATGGTGTTAATCTTCGTGTTGTCAGTATAATATTTCTTAAATATGTTTAACCTTCAAAAAGTCGCTTGTCCAGTCTTTGTTAACCACTAAAGAGGATCGTGTATGATCTTTCGAATGTCTAATGACCTGTAATTTACACTTGTCACCTTTGTTTGGGCAGTCTATTACATGCGTGCACAATCGTAGTTTTATACTGAAGAATGAGTAACAACATCTTAATAACAGAAATTGTATTATATTGATAATAGTAAGTGTATACGAGGTGTCACTGGTGTCAGTAGACTAATTTGTCTTTCGCGCACCCTGCGGCTAATTATTTCTGGTGTACTTGGACTTGGGCTGTATTTTGATAAGATTGCTCTTAGATAATATAGCATTTCTGCATATTCTGCACAAATAATTCCTTCATTTGCGCCAAAACATGGACAAAGGTCCTCTACTAAAATTTAACTGCATTTTGCTACACAAAATAGTGTACTAATTCTGTGACATGATATTCACTTTGTTTATATATTCAGGATTTTACCACACCTGGAAATCCTGAAAACCTTAAATAATAACTCTGGCAAGTTCAGGGATGTATAACAATTTTTTTAAATCGGATGGTGTTTGAGAAATTACTACATTTTTTGTTTTTATTTCCTGAACTAAAATATGCTTCGGTCTTTCATAATCAGAGGGTTTACTGATAAATTTGAGTATCACAAGGCAGTTTAACCGATATTTAGGTAAATTGTATAGCAACTCAATTTGTTTGGAAAAACATACACTTTTTGACTATTAGCACAGAATAAATCTAGTAGTACTTTATTTAATTTACAATTTTTATGAATTAAATTACTAAAATTTTTTCTATATCTGCAAAACCTAAAAAGGCAGGGAATTGTACGCTCAAAGTTTATTAGACACTTATATAGTTTAAGTAACTAACTGATGTACAAAGTCTTAAACACTTTTCTATTATATTTTATGCACAAGCTTTCTTCTGAGTAAAAGGACAGAGGGATTCCTTTGTCTGTGGTAAAATTTTGCAAATAGACCGGGCATTCATTTCTGGAGAAGGACAACGAAAGGGAATCGTGCACACCCATGCAAAACTAGCGTTGTCAGAAGCATAGAAAAGTATACAGCCAGAAGTGAACAGTGACCGTGATTGTTGTAAGGAAACTTGTATTGTGGCGAGGAGCTGGCTGCGGGGGCCGCCACGCCACTCGCCACCAGATAGCGTTTACGTGTGTTCCAAGGTCAGTCGAACCTGACTGCCGTGCCGACACGTTCCTGTCGCTTTCCTTATCGGCTGCCTACAACACTACAACACTACCTCAGGTGTAAGTCAGGTGTATCTATATCGCTGACACAATTGCTCACCTCTGCTCTCGTCTCGTTTACGAATGATTGTCCTGAAATGTCACTGGGGTTTTTTAATGATGGATGTGGCTGTGTTGTTCAATGTAAAATATTTGCATATAAATTTAAACAAATTAAGCTTGGAAAAAACGAAATAAAGGTTATGAATCGAGATATGTTGTGAAAATAATTAAACATTGTAATGACACATTGTAGTTTGTGAAGTAGTTTTAAGTAAAGCTTGAATATTAGCAATCAATCATTGAATAAAATTGAAATAAATTTAGTTTTTGAAATAAATGTCTCAGAACACTACGGTACCAAATACATTTACACTTATGGTGTACTCACATACAATACGATGAATATATACAAAATATTGTACAAGGCGATCGATTTCAACCAGTTAACTCTGGCCATCATCAGGCCCAATCAGAGAACTAAATATTTATTTTTTTATTCAAGCGGGTATATTAAAGTGAAGATTTCATCCTTAGATAACAAGTGAGTTCAAAGCAATAAAATAATATATGTATAAGTGTAATTGGCTGAAACCGCAGAAACTTTATTGTAGCATAGGTACTGTATGTTCAATTATTGGGATCGTAGTTTGCGATAGTCTATACAGACATCTCTTGACGTCTCAGATAATACAAATCCTAATTGTCGATCAGCTTAGAAATATATCAGATCTTTCATCCCAATTCATATTTTCCTTTACAGGGAATTAAAGACATTCAATCCTTCAAGCGGCAGGTAAGACGGGTTCGACGCCCGGTGAATGCATGCCGCACCGCGGCTAGCAGTGCCGCTGTGCGGGTGGTATCGCTCGGTGGTAAGGCGCTACAATCGATCTTTGCCTCTCTCTGTCTCTTTCTAGTGACGTCACTCTCCCCTCCCCTATTTATTTATTACTATCCGCGACTCGCCATTTCATATCCCCTTGCGTCAATAACTACCTTGGGGACTAAATTAGTTCATTATTAAAATTAATTAAACAAATTAAATTTAGGTTTATTCTATAAAGTTTTTTGGGCAATATATCAAAACACCTACATAAGTAAAATAATGCAAGACAACCTAATTTGTATATTTTATTTGCTAAACGATTTTAAGATTATTTGTTTATTTGAAAAGTGTAATAAATGAAGTTTGTTTTCAGTAGTCATGATCTGTGTAGGTTATTTTACTACACTGACACAAAGAAATGCCAAAAATCAATCAATCAATCAATAATTCCTTTATTGCCTTAAAAACTTATACAAGCATTTTCATGAGTAGTTTACAAAATGCATACAAATTCAACAACAAAAATTGTACCAAATTGATACCAAATGAATTACATCCACTGACCAATCAGCATAGTGTTATAGTTCTGGCCGTTATTATAATGCAAGACAACAATTATAGTGTTTTTTTTTTTGTACAAATCTAGAGTGAATTATTTGATTTTACTATTTTACAGTGCTGTTTTAAAACGTTTTAGTGAAAAATAAACTACTTTTTTTGTTTAACTTAGTTCAGTTATTATTAAAAAAATTCCTGGTCCTTCTGAATAATTTACATAGCTTTAAAACAATACCTTAACTGATATCATAGAGCGTGGTGATGGTTTTAATGACTAATGAGTCAAATGTAATTCTGCAAATCTATATTGAATGGGTCTCTCTGAGGTAGAATGTCTTCTTAAATCTGGCACAGAGACATTTATTGATCCCTAACAGGTTTCTTCAAGTTTTTAACCACCGACAATTTTGTATTATTATATTTTGGTCAGAATTGATTTGGAACATTGTGAGGCGAGCACTCTAACTACTACGCTGCCCCGCTAAATTGCTAACATTTGCAACCCAAGTTAGATATATATTTATTAAGACCATAAAGTTTATTGCTTGAGAAAACTGTAATTTTCCGAAAGTGTGAAAGGCACTTTACACTCGAATTACATACACAATTTTTCCTAACTACAACTTATTTTGAATAGGTTCCTCACACAACATACAAAATTTCACTTTCACCCATTTTGGTATAATTGAGGTTATAAACACCTACTCAGTTAGCTTGGTGAAAAGCAACAACCAGTCAGATGTTTATTAGCTGTCAGGGAGCGGAAAAGTAAGGCACAGTAAAAAAGTATTTTTCAATAGAAACCAGCTGTTTTATGTGTTTTTAGATCGTAAAGAAGCACTTTAGATGCAGTTGTAGGAAGCCAGATGTTACAACGTCAAATGATAATGGTTTAATGCAGATTATGGATTTGTTGCTTGGTAATTTTGGATTTTTGGTAAACATATTTTATTTATCGTTCCCTAACCACTGCCGTCATCTGTTGCAGCCGGGCTCGGTGATGCCGTTCTACGGGAGCGTGCCCCAGGGCCAGATGGTGGACCCGGCCGGGTTCGTGCCGCCCATCCGGGAGCACCGGTTCCCCAACGCTGTGTGGCACCAGACGCCGGCACCCCCGGACCCCAACACCCCCATCGGTGAGTGTGAACAACTGTACAACTGTTTATATTAGGGAGAGTATACCCTAAGAGATGCTCGAAGTTGCTGTTGCTTCTCTAAAGGTATTCCTATTTTATTATGAGATGGCCTCTGGATTATTGAAACAAAATAAAATACATTCTCCGTCAAATGATCTAGAAATTGTAGTTGAGAGACTACAGCTGTTTTGTGTTTAAAGTAGTGTTTTAGTGTAGGCAAGTAGTTTTTGCCTCATTGATGATTGTTGTTCATTTTATAAGCGATTAAGCGAAATAAGCTCTAATTAACCCATTGGGGCGTAGACATACGAGCTGGTCTCGTTGCTTACTTGTAATTTTATTAACCTGTGAATTGGAGTATAAAATTGGTGTTTTTAAATGGATTAATGGCGTATTTTAGTTAAAATATTGTTTCCTTTCAGTTTAGAGAGTCGCATTGGCACACACACAGTAGACATAAGTAAAAATTAGTAAAATCAGTGTTGACCATGTGCAAGTCTCAAAGACTTAACCGATCCCGTCAACTTCCAAGCAAGCCTGCCACCGTTTGTTTTACTCGGGCCCTCCCACCAACGTTGCCACAGACCGGTTAACTCATTGAGAGTTGCACAACTGGTCAGTTTTGGTCGTGTGCGGGAATCGAACCCACGAACATTGTATCACCACCTGACCAAGATGTTTCCACGACGTAGCCAACTCAGCTAACACGACCAAAGGCCTGGCGGTAATATTAAGGTTTTTCAGGCAGTCCGTGCCCCTAGCGGATAGAACCGTAGACGCCCGCGGTCATTAGTTAATATTTTGCTACTAGAGTGTAGCACCAATCAATTCCCGTTATAGGCTACTGCAAATAGAATAAAATTACTATCTCAATGGGTTAAGCTCTAAAGCGATTAAGTAAAATTATAAACCACCCCTACATGGTCAACATAAAATAAGTTCACGATTTTAAGTGTTTTATTGAAATATATAAAACAACAAGTCCGCACACGAGTACACACGAGTCCGGCTAATCCGAACTAATTAGGACCGAACGCTGTTCGGGTTAGCGAATTGTTCGGATTAGCTGAAATAATTTAAATAATAGAGAACGAAGCAACTGAACGGGTCTGTAGTGTTGTAATATGAATGAATGATACACAAAAACAATTATCAATAGACCGTTTACTCTTTCAAACGCAGAATCGGCCGAAAATGACGATCGCGACCAGCCAAAACGCGTAGTAACGGCTGCAAAAGGCGATCGCATCACGTAAAATTGGCCGAAAATGATGATCGGGCGTAATTTTGGCCGAAACTAACGATTTCGTAATCTAATATTGATTATAAGCGATGTCTGGACCAGGTGATGTTGGCCAAATGACAACCAGACCGTGTTTAATCGGCCGGAAACGAATATCAAACCGTGTTTTGTTTGTCAATACGTAATCCAGTTTGATTGTACTGGCCATAACTTTGTATTGCTACTCATGTATTAGTTAAAAAAAACTATGTTTAGATTATCAAATCTAAGGTGGTATCCAAATCCCATTACATGATTTTAAACTACCAACTGATGGCAAACACTCGCTCGAAAATACTCGAAACTCAAAAGTAATTGGCACTACTCGACTCGAATAAAAAAAATCACTACTCGCACACCCCTAAAATTTAGTCTTTCCACATTAAACAAAACATTTGTATTCTTCAAAATATTACTTTTTTTAACTTCGTTACAACATTATTTACCTTTCCCATTATCTTTTGCCTTATAATTACGTAAAATATATTTTTTTTATTAGTGCACAGTATTTACCAAAAAATCCAGAACCTTTTCGGATTAAGCGGACGTTCGAATTACCCGTGTTCGGACTAGCGGGACTCAAGTGTATTTACTAGTAACTGATCAAAATACTACTTATACGTAGAATAGGGATTCTATTTCCAAAAAAAGCAGTAGTTGAATGTCATGGTAAAAAAAAGTATATTGCTTTTGTAGAACACACTGATGAACTGATACATAGAAAAACATTACAGTTGTGAGCTACACTCCTCAAAAGTAGTTCAGTACCCTGTACCTCCCTTTCCCCCACTCACTACCTCATTGACCACTCACTAGTCAATTTCCACCTGATTCGTTCTCTGCGATTGTATATCGCATGCTATGTTGTAATAGCCAAGCTAGCCTGCAGTGTATCTGGTTCTAGCCGCGCCGCCGGGTGGTTGGACGCCTCAGGGACAGTTTATTCAGCAGCTGCCCACCCACCAGTTGGACGACCTGCGCTACCACCACCCACAGTACAGCGTCACCACCTACCACCAGCCTGCGCCGGCACCCGGTATGTAGGCTCTGTGGTTGGAACTTGCGCATGCAACGGTGGTTTTTAACGAGAACGGACCTTAAAAATGTGTGTAAAAACTGTCAAAATGTGTAAAATGTGACCATCGAATCTTAAAATCCATATTACATGACAATAAATGTATATTACCGAAATGAAATACTAATTTATAAAAATATACTAATGTAAATGGCGATTCAATAATATTGTATCGTTATATATAGCCTAATTCTGTAAGGGAAATTTTTAAGTAAAAATTGTGGGAGTTCGGCAAAACGCAGGATGATGGGAGACAGCTCAAATTAAAGGTCTCGATCCCAGGGACTCGGGAAAAATAGCAGTATCTCCATGAAGTTACCAGCAAACGAGGAATAATGTAAAACATCCCCCATGAGAAAAGCATAGGAAATTAAAAACGTCTGCTTTGTTTACACTAAAACGTGTGATTAAGAATATATTTTATTTACGAACTGACATGTGCTCAAATCAGATTAGGCAGAGTATTGGAGTAAGGTTAGGGGCTATGGCCCCTTCAAGCCACTAGTCTAAATATTAATTTCGTAAGGCAAATTGATTTGGTCAAAATTTAAAGCGCTACACTTCACCTACAGCCTTCGGCGATAACTCATTTTAAAGCTTGAAGGCCAAGGATAGTGGGAGAAATATCAGAAATTTAAAAAATTACCAGGGCTACGCCCCACTGGACTTCAAAGATCCAATGATTTTCTTATGGAAATATCACTACGACAGTGAATATCAACTAATGATCAGCTGTGATTATTTATAATGCGATTCAAGCACTTGCTTTGTTTATGTGTTATGTGTTCATACTCCCCTAAAGATTTATTTTCCTTAGCATGCAAGCAGTAAATTAAAATTTCAGTGGCTATCGCCCCTACCCTACAAGCCACTAGTTGGCTGTAAATGATAAGCAAACCATCTTGTTTCGGCTGAATGGCAACAAGACCGTAATTTCTTACAGTGGTCACAGTGGTACACGTAAAATGGTCACAGTTGATTAGCGTTCACCTTTCTTAAAATTATTCTTGTATGCCATAGAAAATTTGTTAAGAAGAACTAACTATAAGTGGTTATACAATTTATGATTGTTACTGGCTAACAGATAATAAAATTAACTGTTAAATTGGGATAACATAAATAATACTTTCTTAAGTTAAACATAACTTTAAATATTTAGGTCTGAATACTTTCTCGTGGAAGGATTTATAGTATGAAGGTTCTTGGTCATTCGATGCCTCTGATGACTCTTCTAAATTTTGTTTGAGTTACAGGCTATTTGTTCTGGTATCTTTAAACATTCTAGATTTTAATCATTGTATTGGTTGTTTTACAGGTTACCAACAACCCCAGGCCACAGCGTTTGTTCAGACAAATGGCAGCTATGCGGCGCCGGTGGTTAATGGCACGTTGGCACCGACGCCAGTCAGGAACGGCATCCTCAATGGTGTCGACTACCTGGACAACGTGCCTCGGACCGCCGAGTACACAACGCTCAATGGCTCCTACACGCACCCTACGGTGGGTGGAGTTGTTATAACAATATTTCAAAAACATACACTCTTAGAATTAGCAAGGTGTCCACAGACCGGGTACTCTGGGAAAATTGGGATATATAGTAAATTTTTTCCCCAGGAAAATTTGGGGTATACATAGAGAATTTTTGAAAAAAATCAGAGAATTTAGGATAAACCACCCTTTTTAGCCGCTCTTGGCAGATAAAATAGCTACAATTCAGTCTTGGTTTCTGGCCTAGGAAGTGCAATGAATCTCCTTCTTAGCCAGAAAAATAGGGTGAATCTTTGTTTTTGGACTATACAAATTTGGTCAAACTGTCATTATTAGCCGATATAAATCATGATTAAATCAATATTTTTGACCGATAAAACACAGCTGATTGTACCCAATAGTAAACATTTCCAATCATCATTTATGGCCTTTAACCATTACAATTTCTGCGAACGATCATTGATAGTTGACCAGTTTGGTGGACATATCTTGAAATAAAGACTGAATGTAAAAAATCCTAAAAACGTGATGTATATCTGTTACCTGTAATAAAATTATTCATATATACAGTCAAGAAGTGCAGTCAAGAAATAAAACTGTAAATTATTAACTAAGCTCTTATGGAATTTTATCTATAAATTCAAGCAATTGCTCAGTTGAAACAGATTTAAAGGATACCTAAAATATCACCCTCTTAATAAACCAAATACCATTTTCAGGAAGTAAGCATGGCTCCACCACCTGCGACAACGCCAAATAGTCGTTGTTCGTCTGTACAACTCCCGGACACCGGGGACTGTAAAACTCCTACCCCCTCTACTCCCACCACTCCCGGTCCGGGAAACGGGATGCCTGGATATCCGCCCCCCACCCCTCCCCAACTGCAACAGAGTTCACACAACTCTAGTGGGTGAGTTTTTGTGCATTGTATTACTTTGATTATATCAGTTTCTGGTTCTTAGATGGAGAAGTTCAACTATACCTTATTTCAGATTTAACTTTTCTACTGAAGAATCTGCTTAAGTGACATGATATATAATTGGAGCTTGATTACAACATTTTATAATGTTTTTTAAGTACTTGAGGAAACTTAAATAATATGTTGTATTGTGTTTTGGGTTTCAGGTATCCAGGCCAAGAACTAAATTCTGCTAGCAGAATTGGGGAGTCCAACAAATCTAACAACACAAACCACCAATGGAACGAATCTCAAAGTCAACAAGAATATGATGGCCAGAGTTGGAATAATGATAGGCAGGCAAAAAATGAACAACAACAACATTCTCTGCAGCAACAACACACAGCTTGGAGTGAAAACGAAAGTCAGACTCACACCAATATGTGGGGAGACAATGAAATACTTGTTAAACAGGAAGAAAAGGAAGTGGAGAACGCTGCTAGGCAAGAATCTCTTTATCAACAAGACAGAGCGCATTTAAACAACAAACTGAAGACAATGATTTTAAATAAACAACAACAAAATCAAAGCCAACAACAGAATCAGATTCAACAAACTCACCAAGAAATATCCACAAGTGATCAGCATCACCAGATGAACTATCACCAACAACAATTACAGGATAATCAATCCCAGGATAGTAATCCCCAGCATCATGTTCAGCAGCAAATGCAGCAGCAGCACAATCAACAGCAACTCCAACAACATCAGGTTCAACAACAAATTCAACAAGCACAGCTTCAGCATCAGCAACACATACAACAACAGCAACAGCAGCAATTTCAACAGCAAATTCAGCAACAACGTCAACAGCAAATGCAGCAGCAGCAGCAGCAACGCCAACAGCAAATGCAGCAGCAACAACAGCAACAACATCAGCACAAAATTCAACAACAAACATCACAAGCTTCTCACCAGTCCCAATTATCCACCACAGTAACTCACAGTCCACAGCAAAAGCAGGCTCAGCATTTTCAGCAACAGACATTACACCATCAGCAACAAAGCCAACTGCCTTCGCCCAGTTATCAACAGACTCACATCAGCCAACAAAGCCAGAATCAAAAGTTACAGCAGCAACAGTTGCAATATCAGCACATGCAGCAGCAACAGAAGATTATGCAGCAACAGCATCATCTTCAGCAACTGCAACAACAGCATCAACAGGAGCAACAGACGAAGCAAGCGGGACAACAGACACCGTCTCCATCGCCTGTTCATCATCAACAGCAGTCACCGGTGCATCAACAGCAGACTTTGCATCATCAGCAGAGCCAACAGCACCAACAGATGATGCAGCAGCAGCAGATGCATCAGCAACAAATGCAGCAACAACATCAGCAAATGCAGTACCAGCAGCACCAGATGTCTCCTCAGCAACAGAGAACTCCCAGCAGACAGTCTACTCCAGACATGAGCCCTCGGCCGAGTCAGAGGAGGAATTCTGCTGAAGGTACCCTATTATATAACATGTAATGTCAAATTTATGGATACTCTTCTTCTTTCACTTGTTGTTCCTTAATATGTATTAAGGAATCTCAACGTTCTACTCTCCCTATTTCTCCAGGAAGTAGCTCACTTTTATGACTAAAAGAATAAGGTGATTTTAGTTGTTTTTACCGTGAATATAAATGCCCGTGGCATTCTTAACTTGTTGGAAGGCAATTGTCCAAATGTCCAAACCCTGGTCTTTTTTCTGTCTAAGGTTGAAATTTTCTCAGAAAGCATCCCAATGACAAATGGTAGGTGTTCCAGTACAGTTGCTGAAGGTCCATCCTTCCCAACATTTTAAGATTTTTCTCAGGATCGAGTCTCAGATTATATGGCAAGCACTCATAATTACTAAGTTACTTGGCCAGTTATCTCATATCTCATGTAAAGACAATAATTTAACTTTAAAATGCTTAACATTTATTTCATTTTTATTCATCTACATGTTTTGGTTTCTCCTAAAGTAGTGCTGTTACAAAATATGGTTGTTAAGACCAATTTACAGCTTTGAAGCCCCAAATTGAAAGCAACTCAATCTAAACATTATACATTTCAAAGTTAATGAAAGAGGTTAATTTTTCTTAATAAACTTGTGGCTCATATTAAATCAATAGGCCAGTTATGTAGCGCTCGCTAAAATCCCCGGGGTCTACAAAAATGCAATGTTTGGACCACCTTTTTCTTAAAAGTGTTTTGTTTTGTACTCTGTTCAAAAATTCCGCAGGTGTTGAAATAAAATAAAATTAACAAATAAGCCTGGCATATGGTGTCAACTTTAATCATGAAAGATCTTCTTTAAGTTATTATCTATAAACTGTTGCTTGGAGTCTACTGTTAAATTCAATACAACTTCTGTTGATTTATATGCGTTTCTCTATGTTACAGGCTTGATGCTTAGTCCAAACAATGAAAGTCAGGGCGGTGTTCGCTACAGAACGCCAACTCCCGTTAGCTCTGCGAGCGATACCAAAACATCTTCGCAGGGTTCTCAGACCCAAACGTCCACAACGCAAACACAGTTTGGAACAACAGAGGTTACCCCAAATGTGCAACAAATGCAATTCGATAAATCCAATTCTTCAGCGGGGAATTTTTTAGCGCTAGGCCACCATCCTCGGAGCTTAGCTACTGAGGGTGGTGGCGTTTGGGACTTTGGTAAGTGTCACTTCTTCCTCGCTATAATATTTAATTGGAACACATCTAGTGTGTTTCTTTACTAAATGCTCTTTAGAATTTTAACTCTAGATAGGGATTGCTAAGCGTAAAATACGCTTAGTGATTATAAATCAAAATCACACAGACTGTTAGATTAGAAGCCCTGGCACCATAAGAATCATTACAAATTCATCTGTACAAAACCCTATTTAGGTATTATACCTACATTTGACATATTTTTCGTTAAAAACGTCAGAAAACATAAATCTGTTCATTATATTTTGAAATCTAAACTGTTTCTTACATGTAAATTGTATGTAAAATAGGTACCTTCCTAGAGTTAAAACTCAAAATAGAAGTTCAAACGATATCCAAAAATCAAATGATAGATCTGTTGAAGACAGCACAGCAATTTTGTACTAGCAAAGTGTTTAATAACTGTTGTATATTTCTAACAAAAAGTTTCTTTACAGAAAGTCCAAAGAAAGAACCAGAAGTTGGATTATCAGCGATGGAAAACTTCATGAAATTTGCTGCATCTCTTAACAGTGCCTCAGAACATCTAAATAAATCACAAAACAATCAAAAACAAAAATCCCCCAAACTTTCATGGCATTCACCACAAAATGTGCTAGTCAAACAAGAAAAACCTGAGATGGATGATAAGTCATTTCAAAGGTCGCTAAAAGGCTTACAAGAAGACAACAACTGGAATGTAGACCAAAAGACGATGCTGTGGAGATATCCTTGGACTAAACCTGAGAACATGTGTCATCAGTGGAGTGCGGACTTCAAACATCCTGCTTATAGAGGGGAAGTTGGATACCCTTGGGAAATAGGAGAAAAACATCAGATCAATGAAATCAAAGTAAAACCGGTAAATATTTTAAATTATGCAATTTTGAATTGTAGTTAAGCATGAAATTTTGGTTACCCTGAAAAGACTGAAATTCATAAATTTGCTATCAATCCATTACAAATTCAGCAATCAAAGAAGTCTGTTGTATTATTTATTATTTTATTATTAATAGCTACAGTAGTTTTTAATTATATAACCAAAAGGTCTTAAGTAGGGGTGTACAAGTACTCGAAAATTCACGGTTTTGGTTGGAGTTTTTCAATACTTGACTATTGTTGGATATATAATATTGAGATTCACTCACCTAATTTTTGTTGTTAAGTGAAGCCCAATATTATATCCAACAATGGAATACACCTCACCCACAAACATGTCATTCAGAAATAGAATACTTGACTAAGAAGTTTTAATGGAAGAATGTAAAATTGAATGAAAACGATGACCGCACCGTGTAACATTAGGTGCAAATGACAACCAGGGTGCTTACAAATGCATGGGAAAAATGCAAATAATGACTGGATTGTGTAGTATCAGCTGTAAATGATGGCAGGAACACATAACATTGGCTTCAAATTACAATCGAGCAGTGTAACATAAGCAGCAAGTAGCAATAGGACGGCTTAATATCGCCTGCAAGTATAGATCATACCGCACAACATCATCAGCAAATGACGATAACATTGTGTAATATTGGCTGTAAATGATGAATTAACTATGTAATATCCACCTTAAGGGATGACCATACCAAGTGGTGTTGGCCAAATAGAAACTGGTAATTCTATTGGCCAAAAACGACAGCCAAATACTAGGGGTGTGCGAGTAGTGATTTTTTTATTCGAGTCGAGTCGAGTAGTGCCAATTATTTTTGAGTTTCGATTATTTTCCAACGAGTATTTGCCATCAGTTGGTAGATTAAAATAGTATAATGGGATATGGATACCACTCTAGATTTGATAATCTAAACATGGTTTCTAACTAATACATGAGTAGCAATACCAAGTTTTGGCCAGTACAACCAAATTGGACTATGTATTGACAAACAAAACACGGTTTGACATTCGTTTCCACCCAGTAAAACACGGTCCGGTTGTCATTTGGCCAGTTTCACCTGGTTCAGACATTGCTTATAATCAATATTAGATGACGAAATCGTTAGTTACGGTCGCCACTTTTGCCGATATTATGCATACTGTCATCACTTACGGCCAAAATTAGCGGTCCGATCGTCATTTTCGGCCAGTTTTTCATGATGCGTTCGCCTTGTGCGGCCGTTACTATGCGTTTTGGCCGGTCGCAATCGTTAGCGATCGTCACTTTCAGCCGATTTTACGTGATGCGTTCGCCTTTTGCGGCCGTTGTTTTGGGCGATCGCAATCGTTAGCGATCGTCATTTTTGGCCGATTTTACGTGATGCGATTGTCTTTTGCAGCCGTTACTACGCGTTTTGGCCGGTCGAAATCGTTAGCGATCGTCCGGAATTCGGCAGGAAATACTCGCTCGAACTTTCGAGTATTTTTCAAAACTTCGAGTCGAGTTCAAGTATTAAAATACTCGGCCGAAAACTCAAAGTTCGAGTACTCGCACACCCCTACCAAATACATATTTTAGTCTAAACCACAAACCAGTTTGACTAATACTAGGCAAAACAGTGTTTTGCTACTCGTTATAGTAGTAAGTGACTTCTTATTTCTGAGACTCAAAAACCAAGAATCATTTATTGTCATCCCACAATATAAATTGTATTGACAAAGTCAGCCACTCAGGAGTGGCTCCAAATCTTATTACACTATATGAAACCCCCCTCCCCCTGGGGAGGTGCTAGTAGGGTCTTAAAATGATTAATGCTGATGGCAAACTACTTGCTCAAAAATTCTCAAAACCTGAGAATAATTGGCAAAACTCAACACGACTTGATCTTAAAAAGCACTACTTGCACACCTCTATTTTAAGTCAATATTTTCATCTTTAGAATAGTCTACAAATTGTCCAAATCAATACTCCTATTGCTCATCTACAATCTGTAGTGAGTGTCACATCTACATTAAAAAGCCATAAATGTTATATAATACGAATGGTCATTAAAAATCTCTAGGCCTAACCAAAAATCGTAGTATATGAAATCCAAATACCACTGACTGACTCACTCACTCACTCACTCACACATCACAAAATCTCAAAAACCACAAAACGGATTGCAATCAAATTTGGATCATACCTTCCTTTTGGGTCTTAGGTGCTCACTAAGAAAGAGATTAAAAAAATTCCCATAGGGCTCCGCTCCACGGGGAGTCAAAGTTCCAATCCTGTGTTTTTCTTATGGACATTCACTTTAAGTTTGAGCTGATGAAAATACAAACAGCTGATCTTGATTCGTAGTAGTTCCACGGGATAACCACAGAATGTAGCACACACAACTATCAGTTTTTATATATTAAGACTAGCTGTTCCCGCAGGCTTCGCCCCGCAAATAATCTTAATATATAAAAACTGACAGTTGTGTGTGCTGCATTCTGTGGTTATCCCGTGGAACTACTACGAATCAAGATCAGCTGTTTGTATTTTCATCAGCTCAAACTTAAAGTGAATGTCCATAAGAATAACACAGGATTGGAACTTTGATTCCCCGTGGGGCAGAGCCCTATGGGAATTTCTTAAAACCCTTTCTTAGTGAGCACATAAAACCCAAGAGGAAGGTATGTTCCAAATTTCATTGCAAATTTCTTCTGTGGTTTTTGAGATTTTGTGATCAGTGAGTCAGTCAGTGGTATTTGGATTTTATATATTAAGATTATTTGCGGGGCGAAGCCTGCGGGAACAGCTAGTTTGGTCATAATCGCATAATAGATGCATCTTTTACAAAGAGAAATATATGTAATTCTTTACTTTGTTTAAGAGAAATACATTTTTATTTTTTGTACAAATAAAATTTAAATCATCCCCAATCTTTAAGTAACTAAAATGATTTGCCTCCTTAGGGATACATGAGAGTTCCGTTCGGTACGGATCCCAAACTTCACGAGCCAATCGAGAAGGTCGATGAACGGAATGGAGAAATAAAACAACAACAAGCGAGATTCGTGTTTGATGGCGATGGAGGGCCTCAGTTCAAAGTAAGTTTCCTTTTAACAAGATTTTCCATTAAGTTTACCAGTAAATAAATAGTATACAAACGTATAAACAACAAATCACTCTATAAGTAGCATTTCAGTTGATGTAATATTTGGGAACTAGTAAATACAGTGGAACTTGGATAATTCGAACCTCAAGGGACCAGTGAAAAAATTCGAATTATCCAAAAATTCGAATTATGAAAGTTCTTTGAAAAGGGTAGAGAAAATACTAAAATTTCAAGTTTTTTCCCAAAAACCTTTATTGAACATAATATTACAAACGTTTTAACAATTAAAGTTCTTATATAGTATTTATTACGTTGCTAATGATTTATGTTCACAAAAAGCACATTACAGAAGACAGTATTGTATAAAACAGTAGGCCTAACGAAATCATTAATAACCTCAAAAGTTTAAAATGATAAGACATAGGCAAACCAAAATGTCCTGTTGGCCTATTTGACGAGAGTAGTAATACAGAAATGTAGTAAGTCTCAGGGAAATCTACTGTTTTTCAAAAAAGGTTGAGATTTTTACCTGTTTTCTACAATTAAGTCTCTCAGACATCACAAAAGAATCTAACAAATTTAAGGAACGGAAAACAGAATCACTTACGTCATTTCTACTTTCAAAAAATCGCCTAAGTTCTGTAATGTGGTTTGTTGCTTCGGCTGCACTCGGAACTGTTTTTTCGGCAACTTCTACAAGTTCGTCACCAGAAGCGTCGTCACCATCTTGTTTTTCGGAGCTCAGTACATCGGCGATGATTTCTGCGTCGCTCAGCTCACCACAAACAGCAACATTTTCGTCCACGTTGACAAAGTCCTCGAACGAAATGGCAGGATCGGCGATGACGTCATCCCAGCTGTCAACTGGAGGCACAGTTTCGACGGCGATTTCTTCATTGTCTTCCGTGCTTTTAAACCCTGCTTTTCTAAAACAATTCTCGATTGTTTGCGGAGTCACTTGGTCCCAAGCCTGTTTACACATTCGAGATGCCTGGAGAATGTCGAGCTTGATTTTGAGAGCGTCACAATCTTCAGTAAGGATGTTCTCCACTAACAAACACCTATAAAAGTGTTTTAGATTTTTTATTATTCCCTGGTCCATGGGCTGAATCACGGAGGTCATGTTTGCAGGGAAAAAAATAACTTTCACATTTTCCATCAGAGGTATGGTGTTGTGGGCAGTACAGTTGTCAATGAAAACTATGACTTTTCGTTTTTCTTTGATGAACTTTTTGTCTAATTTCAACAGCCAGTTTTCAAAAAGACTTCCAGTCATCCACGCTCTTGGGCTGTTAACATACTCCACTGGTTTTGACTTTACGTTTTTGAAACAACGTGGATTTGCCGACTTGCCAATCATCAGCAGAGGGAGTTTTTCCGTCCCGTCCCGTCAGTCTTTCTTTGCTTAGCTTTCCTCCGTGACACTTCTCGTCTTTAAATGCTAGCGTTCTGTCTGGGGTACATTTAAAAAAAAGGCCCGTCTCGTCAACATTGAAGATGTCCTTTGGGTTCCTGTCCTGTATCATTTCTTCCAAATCCTTTTTCCACTGGTTTGCTTCTTGCTGGTTAACAGCCCCGCTTTCTCCACAAACAAATTTGAACGAAATCTTATTTCGGTCCTTGAAGCCATCTAGCCACCCAGTGCTAGCTTTGAAATTTGATTTTCCTAGTTCGCTAGCAAACTGTTCCGCTTTGTCTCTCAAAAGTGGACCACTAATAGGAATCTTCTTATCTCTAGTTTGCTTGAACCATTTCAAAACACACTGGTCCACGTCTGGATTTACCGGTTCTCTCAATCTTTTTCGGCCTTTGCCACTCTCACTTTCGCACTCGAGAATTTTGTCTTTATTTTTTAGATATGTAGACAAGGTGTTTGGAGGAATCCCGAAAGCCTTCGCAATCTCCGATTTTTTCTTCAGTCCCTTTTCCACTTCTTTAATTGCCGCTACTTTCTCCGCCAAAGTCAATGTTTTGTATGAAACCCGAGGCTTTGATGACGACATCTTAACTCTGTTCACACACTTACCACAGACAAAACAAAACTAAGACCACAATGCTAAACAAACCACTCGGACTACTGCAGTATAGAGCACGCACTACCAGACAGGTGTAAGGGTTGACACTGTTATGAGATGCGAGAGCGTTGCAAAACAATAGGAGGGTGGGTGGGAGGGGTTGGGCATTGACCTTGAGAGGAGCGCGGCAGACGGGTTAGTCACGTAGGCAAAACAATAGGGTAGGGCGGCGGGGTGGAAGGGGTGGGTACGCTGACCTCGGCGCAATAAAGCCTGCGCGCGAAAGGGCCGGCGAGGGGGCGCATGCCAATGAGACGACGTCGTTTTTCGGAAAGACCTGACCCGACATAGTGACTTCCGAACGACTTTTTAGGGGAAAAAACTTTGAATTATCCAAAATATAATTCGAATTAACCACGACTTTTTAGCATTGATTTTATACCAAATGCTAGGGACCAAGAGAAAAATTCGAATTAAAGAAGATTTCGAATTATAGAAGTTCGAATTAGCCACGTTCCACTGTACTTTAAACATTTGAGCACCAAGCTTGTGAATAGAGAGGTGTTTGCTTTGTTGAAGTTTTTAAATATATATTTAACCTTTGGATACCGGTACTTCAAATTGGGGGCTTTTCCATACTGCCTCAGTGTTCCTATGCTACAATTGTTCTTATTAATACAAAGCATTTTATTCATGGTTGAATAGCCTTCCAAAGCTGGTAAACAATAAAATAAGGTTACTTTACCTCTGTCTTCAGCTTTAAAACAATTCAAATGGACGACAGTGGTTTCGGAAGTTAAAATACTTCCACCATCAGGTTGAATTCAATTTTACAAAACTTTCTTTGAAATTTGGAAAATTGAATTCACCCTGATGATGGAAGTATTCAGGGCCGTACTCGGGGGGCCAGGGGAGTCCGGGCTCTTCGAGGGGGGGCCCCGCCAAGCCGGTGTCTAAAATAAAGTCACCAACTTAGATCTGGATGGCAACACCACCAGCCCTGCCCAGGGGCCTGTGAAAGCTGAGTATGACCCTGGAAGTATTTTAAATCAAATCAAAACATCTTTATTTTACAAAATACATGCACAGTTGTACAATAATAAATAGCGTCAAGACTTAGCCTATCTATTTCAAATACAAACATAAATATTATAACTACTTTTCAGAGTCGAAAATTCAAAACCAGAATTCAAAAATACATTAAGTTGGTCCCATTAAAAGATAATCAGTTAAAGTATTCCTCAATTTAATATAATGACTTCTCTATTAAAAATCTTTTTAATTTGGTTTTAAACAATTTAGTATTTTAACTTCCGAAACCGTGGTCGTCCATTGGGATTGTTTTAAAACTGAAGACGGAGGTAAAGTAACCTTGTCAAACAAAGCATTTGTGTGACAATAATTTTGGAAGGAGATATGTCTTTCATAATCAGACATGGTTCTGCTCCTGTTCCGATAATAATCAATTTACCTTCTTACAACATGGGCTTTTAAAAAGATTGCGTTAACTCGATTAACATTAAGTATTTACTGAACCCATTGACCATAAATTTGATACAGTGATAAATATTATATCCTAGCATAAAACATATCAATACTAGTAACTTATTTCATGGTATCACGTAATGAACAATTTTGAAAATACATTCTACAAGTAAATGTTAATATAGATACACTTTATTATATCTTAATATAATTAACCACAAGCGAATCTGCAGGTAATAGCTACTGATCATTAAAGGCAATTTACCTAGTTATTTACTAAAAGCGACCGTTTGTTGTTATGGTAGTTGTAGTACAATGTTGTCACGTTTGCCAGGGTGGAGGTACGGGCGCGTGGTGTTGTCGCAGGGGAGGAACCACGGCCCCCTCCCCGGACCATCTCAAGGAGGGCGGATGTCAGGGACGTCAGACTCGGACCCTGGACGAACTCTCTGAAGATAAGGATCCTGATAACAACGACATCAAGCAGGAATCATCATCCGACCCGTCCACTCCTATCAAGACTGAGTTCCCTGATAAACCCGATAAAGATTTCAATGAGTACTTGGATAGGTAATGTATACTTTGGTTTTTGTTTATTGAACTCATCTCAGCTTAGTTACTGATAGTGGTGGAAGAGGTGTGTTTTGATTTGGATCAGTTTGCAGTGTGCATCCTACAGTTTCTGAATACAAGTTTTAAATTAACTTACTTTTATTTCTTTAAGACTAGCTATTCCAGCTGTTCAATTATCAGTTTGAAAGTGTGATACCATTCCAGAGGTTAGCTTAAAACAGCTGATCTTGCTTCTGTACTGTGTTTTGTTGTTACCTTCAACTGCTGTGAAGTGCTCAATTTCAATGATTACTGTTCTTTCTTACGATTAACATTGCAACTGTTGAAGGGCTGTGGGGCGTAACCCTAAGGATAAACGTGAATTCTGAGTAAACTCGGCAAATCTACGCATTATCCCCTTTAATTTGACACATAAATCTTTTAAATCAGTGCAGTAGTCACTAAGAAGTTAGCGTTTCAACTGTGTATTAATATATAGGATTTCTAGAATTATATAACAGAGTGCCTGAAAAAACTATTCCTGTTTTATACAAAATTAAAGGAAGCTTTAGTATTGTAATTAAATCTTAATACAAATGTTTCTGGTGTTAATTGTTAAGCTAAGGACACAGAATTATTTCTTTATCATCACACTTCCTGAGAAGGAGTTGGTTCTCCCAAAATATTACAGTCCTGTGTCAATGTTTTGACTGTGCCAAATTCATTCACCACCCTGCTCTCTGGTTAACCTTTCTCAATTCTGATTCTCAACCTATTCTAACTAGTCATTATTGCTATTAACTAACAGTACCTTGTAAATTGATAACACCATGAATGCACAGTAACAGCCATTTTCATCTCCCACAGGATACGCAACAACATGAGGACGGAGGTGCCGGACTGCCAGTGTTTCCCTCCGGACCAGTTCCCCCAGGAGCCAGGGTCGTACTACACCCACCTAGGGGCAGCCCCGACCCTCCCCCACCTCCGCTCCGACCTGGAGCACCGCACGGGATACTCGGGCAAGGCCATTCGCGTGGAAAAGGTGCATCTCCGAGTTCAACTTTTGTAGGCTACTTTAAGAGTTTTATATTTTTTATTTGGACATAGGCTCAGTGACTTTACGATGTTTTCACCAAATTGTCCAGTCCATGTAAAAGCAAATTTTGGAAGTTAGGAAAAAGTCACAAAATGTGTTATAAAATAATGTCAGGAATATTGAAAAAGAAACCAAGAAGACTTTTTGTTATTTGTTACTGTGTCCTCTTAGTATGCAATACAAACAAAATTTGTGTCCAATTCATTTTTTTGTATAGAATTTTTATTGAGGGAAAATGCCCTTGGAATTGGAAACAAAATTTACAATTTGTCATAATTTGGTGTTGCTAAACACGCTATGATACTAAATATACCCCGTTGCAGCAAACCTGCGTACTCAGCGAATTTCCAGTGCATATATATGGGTATCACTACTACCATTGACTATAAATACTACTACCTAAAGCCACTTACCAAATTTCACAAAAATACATTCATTAATAAGTGATATATAGCATCTGATTTATTTTCCTTAAGAATAACATTATAATTGAGTTCGCAGGTTTGCTGCAACAAGGAAGATAGGATATGTGTTTTTTTGCAATTATCAATATAACTCAACCAGGTGAAGCTACATACCAAGTTTTATTAATTTAGGTTCATAACTAAGGGAGATATTAAACTTGACTTATTCTCCATATGAAAAACATGGGGGCCGAGTATGCAGGTTTGCTGCTACCGGGAAAAATCAACAAAAACAGTTTTTTTGTGCTAATATCAATATAATACAACTATACCAAGTTTCATCAATATACATACATAAATAATCAAAATATAACATTTTATTCATTCTCCATAAGGATAACATTGGACAACGTACTGTGTTTAGCACTTTGAATATCACTGCAACGGTTGGACGTAAAACAACAATTAAAAGGCCAAAATGATTGTTTTGTAGAAATAAACTGATTGGTAGAAAGAAATGTGGAGTTTTTAGTGAAATTATCTGAGTAAAATCTAAAAACCCCATTCCCATAAGATTAACATGGGAAATTGTATTGATACATATTTTGACTTTTCTCCACAACCACTAAACCTAGCTTAATGATTCAAAAAACTAAATTGTTTGTTTTTTTAAGCTCTATAAAATGGCTATAACCAAAATCTAGCGTTTTTAAAATTTTAGGGTAAAAAGTTCAAAAAACAGATTTTTGGTAAATTTTAAACCCCCATAAAACCCCCTTCCCATAGACCAATCGATCTGGTTTTTGAACTTAAAGACATAAATATTACTCTCCACATTTGTGCCAAATTTCATAAAAATCGGGCGCTTCTTTCAAAAGTTATCGCAGTAACGGACACACACACACACACACACACACACACACACACACACACACACATATATATATATATATATATATATATATATATATATACATATATATAAATTTGAACGAATAGTGTTTTTGGCATCTGGGGACCTCAAAACAAAAAGTTATTATGGTCTCGGGCTTAAGTCTTACCATGAGACCTACGGTAATAGCTTCTTCCCTATAGGGGAAATTCGCTAAAAGCTTGTTTTAACATGCTTCAAGCCCCTTAATGAATGAATCAGTCATCCTACACTAAGTGTGCAAGATATAATTACCGTGTAGTCTTTGGCCCTAATAATTTCACAACCCAGAGTAATCTTCTAATTCATTACAATTTGATCTTTCTATCAACAGTTAGCCATTGGAAAGGATTTATTAGCGCACCAATGGTTGTTCAGTGGGTTGTGTTATTTTAAAGTAAACCAGAATAGGGAAAAACTCCCTCGGCTTTTTCATTTATACCTCCAAGTTTATTTATAAACTGTCATGTTTTTGTGCCAGATCCTGTACACCGGCAAGGAGGGCAAGACGACGGCCGGTTGTCCACTGGCCAAGTGGGTGATCCGGCGCGGCAGCCAGGAGGAGAAGTTCCTGGTGGTAGTGAAGCATCGGCCAGGCCACAGGTGCGCTACCGCGTGGATCGTGGTGGTGATGGTGGCGTGGGAGGGGGTGGTGGCCCAGGACGCTGACCACATCTACTCTATGCTGTCTCACAAACTCAACAAGTAAGTAGATGAGACTTAGAGCTTTAGTGGTTTTGTTGACAAGTTATTGTTCCTCGCCATCTCTGCCTCTGGTCAATATCAGCTTATCACACAAAATATGTAAATAATACCAACTGAGTGCTCTCACAAGTTATTGACGATTGAGGTACAGTAGAACCTCGATAGTTAGACACTTTGTGGACTAAAGGGGTGTCGAACTATCGAATTGTCAAACTGTAGGGAGTATATGGAACATTTTAACACAGGGCGTATTAAAACACGAGTTTAAATTAGATTACAGTAACACAAATTTAATGAATGCAGTAATTTAAAACTAAACAAAAATAAAATAAATGTCACTAAAATATAATTATAACTCCCGCAGTCTTGAGCGAACTGACTTGACTTACTTACTGAGAGGGGCGGGGGGGGTGGATAGGATGGGGTTGGGGGTGGGAAGGATGTGTTATTCATAGAAAAGGCGGTGACGCGCGTTTGCGAAAACAATAAGCGGGCTTCGGACACTGACCGGCGAACCGTCAAGGATGCTGTCGGTCGCCGCTACTGTCATGTCATGTCTGTAAAACAGTATACAGACTGTCGAACTATCGAGTGTCGAACTGTCGAAGTTCTACTTAAAAAATGTGCATAATCCATAGTTGTTCAAAGTGGTTTTCAATTTTTAAATTTTCATTCTAAAGAGCACTGACCACCTTCAAAGTTAATTTTTTGTTCCTGAGGATATATATTAATTAAATTACATTCTTCTTTCTGTTTTAGTAATGTAATAAAATACTCAAATTTTGATAACTGCATTGGATTATGAAATTTGCAAATAACACCATCAGTCAAATAACGAGATAAAACACAACATTTTTAACCCTAGGAGTGGCCAATGGCCGAGATTCAGCCCTATTTTGTGCAGCCTACTGTGGCAGGGGCCGAGAATCGGCCATTCGGGACCGAAAATGTTGTAACATAAAAAAACCACTAGTAATCAACTCAAAAGTGAACAATATATATATATCATTCGAAAGAAAATATTCTGAACTTTCATTTTATTACATAAACAAACCCTGTAGCAGCTATACAACAATGTCACGGAGCTGATGCTAAGAAAATGTCAAAACACTACTTTTTTGAAATTACCCAGCTCGGGTAATTTTTGTCGTGGGAAGTTGCGGTTGGTACCAATGCACTGCTAAAGAGATGTGCTTTATTTTGGTATTGATGTTTTGAACGAAATATTGATTAGACGGATCATATGATTTTTTGAAAACAGGTGTTTTCTGTTTTTTGTACAATGGCAGATGGCTAAAAAAGGGCCATCAGGAAAATCGGATTTATATCTAGTGTAAGTTATAGTTACTAGTCAAATAATATGTTATTTTGAAGAGGAAGAAATGTAGAGTAATTTAGTTTTGCCGTTGTCAGCACTGTTTTATTCTGAAAATCATCACCAAGGAATAGTTTCATTACATCACATTTTTGCCTAATCGGCAACTGCGCAGCTGTTTGCTGTTTACGAAGTCTCAGTCAGTTTGTTTGGCTCGCTTCAAACTGTATTGTATTTGGTATCACTGTAAACAGCAGATTTCAGGCTTTCTTCTAATATCTGTCTCGATGTGTTGTGTTTTTGTTGACAATATGTCATGACATTTGAAATATGCAATGTCGAAGTCCCAGTCCAAAATGGCGCGCTATGTTTGACCGCTGTCAGTTGTGTAAGATTGTTTTAGTTATTTATTTAGCAGAATTTACGCAAAAATGGATTGTAGTGACATTCGGGGTGCTCTTGAATAAAGTATTAGTGACGTTGATGACGATTTAGAGGATAATATGGGCAGTGATATTGAGATGAACGACTTTCCTGATGTTGCGTCGTAGGCCTAGGCTAATTGAATTATTTATCTGGTAGTGGTGAGTTATATATTTATATGTATACTCCTATGTATTCTATGTATAACATGTTATATATTTATATGTAGGGAATTGAATGTACTACAACATGATTATATTGCTTTGGGGGCAAAATATTAGACAAAAAAGTTATATACTAAATACTATGAAATCTTTTTTTTCCAAATACACAAAAATAGCAAAACATTCTTTTATTTACATTTATAAGTGATAACAATTTTTTACCATCAACTTTATGACTTTTTTGGATTCCTTACTTCATTAGCTTTACAAATATGTATATATCATTATTAGTATATACATATATTACATGACTTATTTACAACACAACCTAACACCGTACAGTTTACATATATTTCGGGTTTCCGTTTATTATTATATTACACCCCTAAAACTTACAAAACGAATTATTTCCATACCATGTTATATATTTATAAGTAGGGAATTAGATTGTTTACAAAATGTATATAATGAATTTTCCATAAAAAATCTGTAGAACAAATTTCACCGAGGCTACTTTTGAAATTTCAAAAATAAAATTCTAATTGTTTTTCTTCTTTTCACTTTACCGAAAAAATTACCTTTCTAGATCTTTATTATTTTAGTATTTCTAGATTCCCCTATTCTTCCTGATCAAAATGAATATAAGGTTGGCTAGGTTTACTTCTACGGTTGAATTTATACAAATTTTCAAAAAAAATGTCTGCAAAATCGACAAATTTAGCCTGCCATTCCACACTTTAGCATTGGGCCACTCCTAGGGTTAAAGGTAAAATTTCACTAGTTTTAATGGGCTCTGTCAGGATCTAGCAGAAAAATCAAAAGGCTTCAAAAAAGCAAATATTTTGACTGTGGGTATAAAGTTGAGCTGTTTCTCAAACATACAAAGTTTGTTCCTTGTATGTTTTAAAATATAAATTATTTCCCTGGATTTGCTTGACAGGTACGGCCTGCCCACTATGCGGCGCTGCGCCACCAACGAACCACGCACGTGTGCCTGCCAGGGCCTGGACCAGGACAGTTGCGGCGCGAGCTTCAGCTTCGGTTGTTCATGGTCCATGTACTACAACGGCTGCAAGTACGCTCGCAGCAAGATTGTGCGCAAGTTTCGGCTCTCCGTTAAATCTGAGGTAAATACCACTTTGCCTTAATATTCTTTAAGTGTTTCGTATATAAAACATTTCAGTTTAAGGTGCATCGAACATAAATAGTTTTATTTAGGGATTATCGTTAATTTAATTTAATTATTATCCTTTATCTGTTGGTGTTTTTTTTTTACATTAATTCATACTGCCCCATATACTTTCATGGCATATCTTGACCTCCGTTAAATATGTTTTTAAATACTTTAAAATGTAACTCTCAACTAGGGGAAGGAGTACTGGAAAACTTTTTTAGTCCATAAACTCAATTTGATGTTTTAAATGTGTTTGTTTTTCCTACTAATCCACAGAAAGCTGTAAACTAATTCACAGAAGGTTGACAATGAATGTAATGGTATCCAAAATTAACCATTTCAGCATGAATACAATAACTTAAGCCAGAGAGTGTAAAAAATAAGTTATTTTATCAATAACTTTTTTGTCTTCCAATGTAACTACAGTAGGGATGGGCCGATTCCAGAATTCCTCGATTCCGATTCTGATGCCGATACTAAAATATGGGCTTAGATTCTCGATTCTTTGTTCGATACTGTTTCCAAGGCAGATTTATATACAGGAAGAAAAAATACAGCACATAAAATTAACAATAAATTTTTAGTGTGTAGCCTACCTGGCAATAGATATATAGGCCACCAAACAAAACTTATAGCCTACAAACAAATTTGATAGGAAAACTTGAAAGAATTATTAAGTTTATATTTCCACTTAGGCCTTACAAGAGAATTAATGTTAGGCCTACCGGTAAACAAATTATGAAAACGAAAACATACCATTCAAGAAGTCTCCAAACTAAAACTAAAAGTTAGGATTGCCAATCATACTTCTGTTCAGAAAAATAAGCATCTGACCCTCTTTCTTTTAGACGACGTAGACTAGGCCAAAGGCCAAAAGTATTTTATTTAAAAACTTAAACAATCAGCGAAATTAATAAACGAGAATAAAATCCACACTCAATAACAGTTGCCAACGTCCTATTGTTGTAGAAATAGTAACTTAACCTTATATAAATTAATACAATATAATAATCACGTTACATCAACTAAAACCCACAGAGTTCTGTTTATCATCGTCAATCAATTGAATAATCAAATACAACAAACCGCCGAGGTGGGTAGCAGCAAACCTGCGTACTCAGCGAATTTCCAATGCATATATATGTATCTTAATACCACATAAAGCCACATACCATGTTTCATCAATATACATTCATAAATAAACGATTTATGACATTTTAATTATTCTCCATAAGAATAACATGGCGGCTGAGTATGCAGGTTTGCTGAAGCAAGGAACGCAAAAAATGGGGTTTTATACAAATATCAATATAACTCAAGTAGGTAAAGCCACATACCAAATTTTATTAATTTGTGTTCATAATTAAGGGAGATATCACGTTACTTATTCTCCATAAGAATAACATGGGGCTGAGTACGCAGGTTTGCTGTTATGGGAACTATCGGCCGAAAAATGTTTTTTAGTGAAAATATCAATAGACCACAACGATATGAAGCAATATACCAAGTTTCATCAGGAAAATTTCATAAATAAGCGAGATATACAGTTTATCTTATTCTCTATAAGAATAACATTGGACAACGTACTGTGTTTAGCACTTTCAATATCTCTGTAACCATTTGACGTAGAGCAATCAAAACACCAAATTGTGTCTTTCTAAGCTGATTCCAATGAAAAAAACTAAAATTTTACTTTTTCAAAAATTATATGTAAAAAGCTCAAAAAACCCATTTTTGGGGTACAAAACCCCCCCAAAATACCCCTTCGGATAGGCTGATCTGTCTGGTTTTCGAACTTAAAGTCATAAATGCTGCTTTACACGTTTATACCAAATTTCATCAAAATTGGATGAATTTTACGAGAATTATCGTGCTCACGGACACATATACATATATTATATAGATATAACGATTTCTAAGGAAAATAACAAACATTCATTTGAAATCTATCGAAAAGCAACTACAACAGAAACAATAATACCTTCAGATTCAAACCACCTGTGGCAACATAAGTTAGCAGTTTTTCATTCAATGACTTATCGATTAATCAACGTTCCTATGTCGAATAGCAATTTCAACAAAGAGAAACATCTTATATAACGCTTGGCAGTAAAGAATGGCTACAAGCAGACTATAATTGAAAAAATGATAAGAAAGAAGATCAAAAAGAAAAATGAAAGAAGAGAAACGTCAACGGAAGAAAACCAAAAAGAATATATATGTATTCTTTATAATACAATCATAAATAAAGCTACAAGAAGAACATTTTATAATTCAAATATTAAGACCAGCTATAGAACAAAAAATAATGCTTATAAAATCATGAACAACAGAATACTAAATGATAGAAACAATCAAGTAAGAGATTTAAACAAATCAGGTGTCTATCAGATTAAATGCAGCGACTGTGAAAACTACTACATCGGGCAAACCAGTCAAAGTTTCAATACGAGATTTAAAGAACACATCCAAGCCCTAAAATCCGGAAACAGAACGACAATGAAATCAAACTTCGCTGAACATTAAATTGAAACAAGACACAGCTATAAAAGTATCAATGAAAACTTAACGATTTTAGAATACGAGAAAGAAAGAGATAAATTATATGTAAAAGAAATATATATATATGAATATAACCCGAATAATTTGCTGAACACCATGAACACACATCAAAGAAATCCGATCTTCGATAAAATTTGTCATATAAAAAAAAGGATAAAAGAAATAATTTCATATTACATACCTCAAGACAATAACAAAATATTATATTCAAAAAATCCTCCATATTCTAAGTTTAATTTTAACATATGATTCTTAATTTTTTTTCCATTTAATAATTTGAACTATGTGAGGTTACAAAAATAATGTAAGACATGACTATGACCTAAAGGTTTGAAACTAGTCGTCTTATAAAACATTATTATATTTGGTTTTAACATTATGTTAAAACCAAAAAGGGTACTCTGTTTATAAAATTATGCTTAAAACTAATATATATATATATATACAGTTTCAAACGAATGGTGTTTTTGGCATCTGGGGACCTCAAAACGAAAAGTTATCATGGTCCCGGGCCTAGGCCTTACCATGCCGACTACGGTAATAGCTTCTTCCCTACAGGGAAATTCGCTAATTAAAACAACGGATAAGAAATAAGGAACTTTATCATGATTATGATTGTTAATTCTTACCGGCAGACGATTTATGTTTGCGTTGAGTGAAGCGACCATGAAACAAGTAAAATACAAACTGATTTTGGTAAGTTCGAGGTGCTGCGTACAGACAGCGTTGGCGCATTACTAAACTGCCATTGACGCTAGCGCTGTCTATGTGATTTTCTCGTCGTCCTGGCCCCCACGGCTTGTTCATGTTATTAACCCGTAATGTCCAATAAATATTAAACTGAAACGAGATCGACCATTTGATTCTCTTTGGTTCGTTTCATCGTAGATGAATATTTGTCTTTAAATATTCACTTTGCCGTATTGCTGGAAACTGTATCTTAGGTACGTAACCTTTTGAATCAAAATGAAATGGTTTTACTTGGTATTTGAAACAGAAAATTGGTATTTATTTATACATTATACTAATTTAAGAGTATTGCGGATAAATTTATGATTTTAACTTATTTTTATGTGAGAATCGGTATCGAACCCAAAGACACGAATTATTGAGTATCGACGA
Source organism: Allygus modestus (assembly GCA_963675035.1). Classification (NCBI taxonomy): domain Eukaryota; kingdom Metazoa; phylum Arthropoda; class Insecta; order Hemiptera; family Cicadellidae; genus Allygus; species Allygus modestus. The sequence goes on from OY776117.1 coordinate 30,592,198, forward strand.
TTCTTCGATACCACCGGTATCAAAGCTATCAAGTAATCGAGAATCGGAATCGGTCCATTCCTAAACTCCAGAAAACACGGCCTTCACCAAACTTGACAGTGTCAAGTCCAACTCCTGTCGAGTTTGTGAGACTCTAGTTTTAAAAAAGAAACATGTTTTCAGGAGCAGGAGGTGGAAGATCGAATGCAGGAGTTGGCGAACCACCTGTCCCCGCTGTACAAGAACGCTGCCCCAGCGTCGTGGCACAACCAGACGCAGTTTGAGACGGAGGCATCGGACTGTCGCCTCGGCACCCAGCCTGGTCGCCCCTTCAGCGGTGTCACGGCCTGCATCGACTTCTGCGCCCACGCCCACCGCGACCTCCACAACATGAACAGTGGCTGCACCGTGGTCAGTACTCCGGGCTATTATTGTTCAAGAATCTATCGGCCTACTTTGATGTAACTTTCTCGTCAAGCCGTAAGTGCACACTATGAATCTTAACCCTGGGACTGCCCCGGGCCGGATATCCGGCCCTAGCATGTGTGCGCTGGCTGAACTTTTATATTACTAAAGGTAACAATAGTTATTGGAAATAATGCACTTTTGTACAAACAAAGTAATAACTGTTTTTATGACTTTATATGAGTTGAAAAACAAAATTTTAGTTTCGCCGAAAGCCAAAATTAGTTATTCGAAGATATATATAATTTTTGTACTTTATTATAATATAATAAATGGTATATATTTATAGTAAATATATTACTGAAAAAGAATATATATATATATATATATATATATGTATAGAGAAATATGAACAAATAAACGTTCCATAAGCACATATTGATTTTTGAACTTAAATTTATAGCATAGCATTTGGGCGAAATTTGCAGAGGTTACTTCAAACTGTGTCTGTGTCCAAACCATAAAAGATAACCCTGTCATGAGCATACTCTTTTTATTCAAAAAAGAATAGAGAATTAGAATAAATCTAAATAAATAAAACGCGGTGGGGTAGATTTTTAGATAAAGTCAAAAAAAGTAAACATTTCCAAATTTTTAAGGCCTAGCTTAGAAAATACTTTTCAACAACACACATTTTAACATAAATAATAATATTTTCCCATAGTAATATGGATAAATATCACTAATAACTCACACACCACACGACAATACACTTGTTTATCACTAAAACACTAAGATGTGACAGTAAAATAAGGAACATAAACTACAATCCAACATTGGCTCTTGCTAGCAGAAGATTCATTTGTGAGCTGACGCCCATAGAGGATAGAGGTAGGTAAGGCAGCAGTACAGAGAGGAAGAACATTTTTCTGGCTTCAAAAAGGTAAGACTTACGTCACACAAAATCAATTATCGAGCTATTTATTTTGGATTTTCCGGCCCTCAGGGCGAATAAACAGCTCACATAACAGCTGATTTCAAAAATTATTTCTCAGACTTCCTGAAGTCGTATGACAAAGTTCTTATCACGAAAAGAAAGATCAACTAATGTTGTTTCCAATTGTACCAACCGCTTCCTGTTTGGGTCAAAATACAGTCCCTGAGATTTTTTGAAGACCACATGTTTTTTGAGATTTCGCCGATCGTGAGTCAAAAATGTTTCACACGCTAAATTTTGTTCAAATTATAATAGCAGTTATATTAATCTGTTACTGCTACGAGGTTCGTTTATATATGAAAATGAAAGTTTTAGAATCTCCTCTTTAAAATGGTATCAATATTATTACGTTTCTGGTTCATTTTCAATGTGTTATAAGCAGTTGAAAAAAAATAACCCCGAGGGCCGGATTCCGGCCCTTGTACAGCCAGCGCACACATGCAAGGGCCAGATATCTGGCCCAGGGTACCGAGCAATTTAGCCAAAATCAGACCAGGGCAGTCCTAGGGTTAACAGCACCGTGCATCTTTGCTTGTAGTTTTGTATTTTTCCACTAGCTTGAAGCGCTTTGTAGGGTAATATTTACAGTCTCTACCACCATTTTGTGGGTTACGTTGGCTAACCTGGTGTACCGTACATATAAGTAATATGTAAATCAGTTGCATTGCTGTTTTGAGGTTGTGTTAAGCACAATGTGTATTTGGTGATAAATATCATGTGGAATAGACTTTTTAATTGATAATTGTTTAGATTTTTTTTCAATTAATGAGATAATTTTTATAAAATAATATATTGGATGATGCTTGAAGAGTTTTTTGATGTTTAAAGATAAGATCATTTTCATGACTTGAAGCGCCTAAATAATAGAATTTCCTAGAAGTCATCAGTCCCATGGGATTGAACAAGTAGGTGAATCATAAAACTTTGCAGTTTTACTACATTTACTGATTCAACTGAGTAGTTCCGTAGAGTGCACTACAAACTAAACTATCTTTTGCATATTTTTACTACCCTTATAAATCAATTGGCTAATACTAATCTAATGTCCCACCACTGACTGTGTGCCTCATTTGTGCAGGTGGTAACACTGACGAAACACCGGAGCCTCAGTAAGCCAGAGGACGAGCAGTTGCACGTCTTACCGCTCTACGTGATGGACGAAACGGACGAGTTTGGCAACCGAGAAGTTCAGGCCGACAAAGTCAGGACGGGCGCTATTGAGGTCCTTACCAAGTAAGCATTGTGATTCACTGTACAGTCTTTTTATGATTGAATGTCACACAGCGTTACTTATGATTTGTTCTAATGGAATCTTGATATGACATTATATTATTATTAAATTCACTCCTCAGCTTTGTACTGGTTGTTTACATTACCCAACCTCAGCTTAATATTTCACATCATAATATATGGAACTGATTGTTTTTTAAAATCAGAATCATGCTGTTAAAATTGATGTGAAGAGTTATGAGAAGAAAATATTTTTAACGGGATGAACTTGATATAACTCTTAACTAGTTAGACAAATATTATCAAAAATAGTCAAATTATTACGTTTAATATCAACGTTTATATACAAATTTCAACATTATTGTTACTAATCTAACCTAACCTAACCAAACCTCTCTCTATCATGTAATGGGAAATAAGATTCATCATTAATAAAACATTAACCAAATTAGTGAAATAGTTTTTAAAAAATTACATATATTTACAGATTTCCTTGTGAAATCCGCGTCAGAAAAGTACCTCTCACTCCTTGTAGAAGACTTGGTAAAAAGAGAAAAGAAGAAGGAGAATATGCAGTTAAGAAGACGGGCTCAAAACGGTAAGTTTCATTCACTAACTTAAACATATTTCAGTTATTAGGAAATTAATTTGTGACTAGCCAGTGTGTTGCCAATTACTCCTTAGCAGTGACAACAGCTGCACGCTTGAGTTTCACCAAGGGTTGATCTAGACTTCCGTTACAAAAGTCTTATACTTTCAATATATACGGCTGGTATTCAGCTTTACAATACTCTTCCAGAGCTGTCAACTCATATTATACCGAGGGCTTTGGGAAAGTTAAAATCTTTTGATGCAACAAGTGTCAACTTGATCATGTTGATAGCATGATTTTTTAGAGTCGACTCTTAATTTTTTTCAGCCACCTGAAAAAGTTCCTTGGATCTTTAGTTTTAATTTTTCAAAAAAATCTAAAGATCTGTTATGCTATTGTGTAAATTATGTTGTTATCAAATAACAAACATATCTTCAACTGAGTCTTATTTGTTTGCTGTGTTTATGGCAGTGATGCAGTATGGAGAAAACCTCTAAACAGATACAGATCTTTATTGTATAAACATTTTACAATGTGTACAATATAAAAGGTAAACGTGTTGTTATAAAAGTGGAGAACAAAATGTAAAAAAGTTCGCAATCATCCACTTGGCATTTGGTTATTCGTATGAGGTTCTTTTGTTTAAAGTTGGTGGAAATCATCATCAACGTAATAGACGGGGTTTTCAAGCAAAATTTTTTTTAATTTATTTAAATCTTTTCTTGAGTCCATTGCTAAGTTGTATTTATTTTTTATGTGATTAATCAATTTTCCAGATGTATATGTAATTGATCTTTCGTACAAAGTTGTTCTATGAATATGATGTAATATTAAAGAATTTTGTCTTGTATCATATTTGTTTACTTGTAAATTGGCTTTTATTTTTTAAGAAAAATTTTGCTAAATCAAATATATACAGGCCGAATACAGTTAATATTTTTGAATCTTTAAAATAGTTGTGACATGATTCCGTCTGTGGTATACTGTAAATAATTCGGATTGCTTGTTTTTGAATTTTGAAAATTTTTATTTTGTTCTCTGATGAAGTGCCAAACCAAATTGGTAAACAATAGGAAAGTATGTTTTGAAAATACGCAAAATATGTTATTCGTAAAATTTCTCTACTTAGAGACTTTGACAAAACTCTTAAACAGTAACAACATGAACTTAGTTTTTTAGAATATAATCATATTCCACTATTTCTTAAAAATAGATGATAAACTGAACATGGCTCTTATTACATCCATTTGCTTTGTTATTTTAAAAAATGTTCTGGGAGAACAGTTTATATACATTTAACTTAGCCTTAGTTACAATTACTTGGTTGCTGATCAGAATGAGATTGATGATTGAATGGTTTTACTGTCTGTTAAAGAAACTCGGAAAAGGGGAAAGGAGAAAAAACAAATCCCGATGTCAACCAACACCAAGAGAGGTCAGAAACATCTCAAAACTACCAGTTTGACCCGAGGTCTTCTCCGATCAACCACCAACAAGATGCAAGATCGTACACACCTCTGAACGACCATCAAGACAGTGCTTCCATCCCCGTCCACCAGAGTATGAGGTCTTCTACGCCATCAAATCAGGATTCCAGGGCGTCCACCCCAATGGGCCATCACATGTCACCGAATTTATCTCACACAGACTTTAGATCGAGCTCAAATTACCATCAAGATTCAAGAACTTCCACACCCGTTGGTGGCCATTTTCAATCATCCACTCCCACAAACCATCGTGACATCAGGTCTTCCACCCCCACAGACGGCCAGGTTGCGAGACCTACCACTCCCAGTAGACGGGATGTCAGGAGTGCCGCGCCGACGGGACAGCAGGATGTCAGGGCCTCCTCGCAGATGAGTCGTCAGGAAATGGCCAGCATGCTGGATAGCATGGAGGCGCAACTACAAAGTGCACAGGTAAGTTTGTTAAGTCATAACAAGTTTGTACTCATTTTTAATAATCAATCAATCAATCTTTATTCAACCACAAGGGTATTTAAAAAGTTGATCTATAACTTAAATTTTCTTGATGGTGTATGTGTCAAAAAAGATAGTGTGTGATGGAGAGTGAAAGACCACCACACCTTTATCATGCCATGCGACATGAAGAGAGGAGTAAAGGGTATTACCTCCTCCTATGTTGACAAGCAACCATTTGCAGAGAAAACTTAATATTGGATAACCATGCTATTTTTTGATAATAGTAGTACCCATTGCCTCAACTCAGAATATTCCATCTCTATTGTTACTATTCACTTAAATGGTTAGGATGAATTAATTGTTTTTCAATGACATTTGCAAAGAAGCTATAAAAACAAATGTAATAATTTAAACTAACAGCAGCGATGAAAAAATGTAAAACTACAACAAAATAGGCCTACTTTTTTCTATGACGAGTCAGCAAGGACTGTGATTGAGTTAATTTCTCTCAGAGTAGTACTGATGTAGGGGAAGCCATCCCACCATAGGTGTGTGCAGAGTCCAGATAGTATGGGGGCCAGGATTGAAATACTACCTTATTAGTGAATTTCCTTTGGAAAGTGAACTATTAGCATGACCCGCACGGTGAAACTTAAGCCCGGGACCACCATAGAAGTTCCTAACGTGACCCCTTGAACACGTTTTGGGGGGTCGTTCAAAATTTTATATATATATATATGTGTGTATGCACTCTAGCGGTCGCATTTTTTGTCCGATTTACTTCAAATTTGGTAGGGACGTTCCTTTCTATAACCTGTTGGACAAGTTCGTTGGGCAAAACAATCGGAAAACTCTAAACCCATTTTTTGGGGATTAATCTTTCAAATTTTGAGTTTTTGGGCCCAAAATGGGTCAGAAAAGCCCCAGATGTAAAATTAATGCATGTTAAAAGATGGGAATTAGAAAGGCGAAAGTTTTAAGCCCTCTCTCGTCATTCTAGCATAAATATTTACCGAGTTATTAAAGAAAATGTGTATCGGCTAAACACAGTACGTTGTCTTATGGGGGTTTTACACTAGAAAAGCCTGTTATTCCTTTGTTAGAGTACTTTTAGTATCCCCAGCAACCTCACGTCTACTTTCAAGCCTGTCTGGACCTTCTCCTAACTTATAATGCGTAAAATTGTATTCCCAGCTTTGCAAGTAAATGAAACCAGGAGCATCAGAACAGCCAAAAAACAATGTTTTCAGATTTCAATAAAAATTGGACAAATGGATGTTTTTACACTGATTATGAGTTTTACAAGTTTTTATGTGGAAATTCACTTCCCTCACGTCAGCGTGCTGCGTGTGAACTCGTATTAAATAACATATACCACTTATTGCATTTAATTTAATAATTCACTATACTTTGGCATTAATAGACACTTTGGTACTGATAGGTGCACATATTAACCCGTAGAATAAGTAGGGCCGCAGACAGCTTTGGCGGGGCTTGGACAAAATGTCATTTTCACTTTCTGTTACCCCACATTAAATACTTTACCAGATGTGGTCCAGTCAAGGACATTAATTTACCCTTATTTTTGTCCTGTTGTCGTTATTTAGGTCAATATTACACAGCTAAATTGTCACTTACAGCAAATAATACACAATTTTATCATTATTTTCGGCCGATATTACATGATGTGGCATTCATTTGCAGATGATATTATGTGGTTAAATTGTCATTTTATGGATATTACACGGTTTGATTGTCATTTACATCCAACATTGAAGGGGCCGGTTTATCGTTAATGGCAACTTTACACGAGCTTTTCGTCATTGCGTCAATATTATGTGGTTAGGGAATTCTTGTTTTTATCTAATTATTATTGCAAAGCAGCCGTAAAAGCCATACATTTATCAAGTTTCTTTCGAGAAGAGGTGTGAAATTTTCGGGTATTCTCCTAGTTAGAGGATAATTAATTCATCGGCAGCGCCGCAAATCGCTACATAACACAGGGCCTCAATTATGGCCTAATCCAGGGCCCATTGCGGGCCATAGGCAAATAAACTGAGAAATCCCTGTTAACAGACTATATATTATGTTTTTAGCGAATTTCCCCTATAGGGAAGAAGCTATTACTGTAGTCGGCATGGTAAGACCTAGGCCTGGGACCATGATAACTTCGTTTTGAGGTCCCCAGACCCCAAATCACTATTCATTCGAAACTATATATATATATATATATATATATATTATATTATAATATATAGTTATATTATTATATATAATATATATATAAACATGTCCGTGGGTGCGATAACTCTCGTAAAAAAGGTCTGATTTTGATTAACTTTGGTATGAACGTGTAAAGCAACATTTATGACTTTAGGTTTGAAAACCAGCCACGTTGCTCTATCCAAAGGGGTATTTTGGGGTTTTTTTATACCAAAAATGGTTTTTTTGAAGATTTTAATTTAATATTTTGGTAAATCCAATTTTAGTTTTCACCATTGGATTCAGTTTTAAAAAAACACACAATTTGGTATTTTGATCATTTTTCTAAGTCAGTTAGTTACAGAGTTATTGAAAGTGCTAAACACAGTACGTTGCCCAATGTTATTCTTATGGAGAATAAGAAAAATTGTATATCTCGCTTATCTAAGAACGTATACGAACAAAATTTGGTTTATGGCTTCACCTGGTTAAGGTCTATTGTTATTTGCACAAAAAATCAATTTTTAATGGTGATTCCCGTAGCAGCAAACCTGCGTTCTCAGCCCCCTTGTTATTCTTATAGAGAAAAAGTAAAATGTTATCTCCTTTAATCATGCACATAAATTAATTAAACTTGGTGTGTGGCTTTACCTAGTTGAGTTATATTGATATTTGTATTAAAACCCATTTTTTGTGTTCCTTGTTTCAGCTAACCTGCATACTCAGCCGCCATGTTATTATGGAGAACAATTAAAATGTCATAAATCTTTTATCTATGAATGTATACTAATGAAACTTGGTATGTGGCTTGATGTAGTATTAAGATACGTATATATTCATTGGAAATTCGCTGAGTATACAGGTTTGCTGCTACGGGGGTATTATATTCAGTTAGCTAAAGACTCAATCCGTTTACTTATTGCAGGTTCAATTATTTTCAAAATTTCCAAAGATCGAATGTGGAGAGCCGAGAGACCGTAAATCACTCATAATTCTCAATCAAAATCTTAATTACTTTTACAACACTTAAACCTGGTGTCATGTTCTTTTCTTGGATAGATCAAATTACAGGAACTGAATTGAGTATTTCAGAATGAATCCGTGTTAGGCCCAAATAAATATATGATTTCATTATTATATCCTTATCTACACTTCAAAGTTAATTTTACTGTTAACCTCATATATTATTCCTATAAACAACCTTAAAACTACAATATAAATTCAAAATTCCCTCCTGAGGAAACACCATTTGAATTTCCCACCAAAGGAAGAAAGAAGAAGACAATATACCTGCACCAATGGACCAATGACCAATGAAAAGCTAGCTTCCTTCTTGTAAATTGTACAAAATGACATGGAAGTGAGTGTGTGTATTAAGCTTCCTGCTCTCACATAACTGATTTTTTTAATTAAAAATAACAAAAAAATGTAAAGTTGTTAAACTTTATTTAAACCATAAAAACATTATAATTCACAGTAACTGACAACATAAACATTAACGCACATGATTTAGATAAAATCATATGTTGTTATATACAGCATGTTAGTTTAAATTCAATATGCCCTCAAACTAACGTGCTGCAGAAGATTATTCAGTCTTGAAACCGGGAGACCCTTCGTCAAGAAATCAGCAAGCTGCTCATCTCCAGCAACGTGACGCACATCAAATGTCCCTGCTTGGAATTGTTCACGTACATACTGATACCTCACATGGATGTGCTTCGACCGCTTATGAAACTCTCCAGCATTCCTCGCTAGTCTTACAGCTCCTGCATTGTCAACAAAAAGAATAGCATTGACGTCTTGTCCATAGATCTCACCCAACAGATTTTTTAACCACACAATTTGTTTAGCAGCCTCACTTGCAGCTACAAACTCTGCTTCTGTTGTTGATAGAGTAACACAGTGCTGCTTCACAGAAGACCAACTAACGATTCCGCCAGCAAACATACATAGATAGCCTGTGCGTGACTTTCTTGACTCGTCATTTGCAAAATCCGCGTCACTGTAACAATGTAGCATTTTTTCACCTTTAGAATATATTAATGCATAATCCATTGTCCCCTTTAAGTAACGAAAAATTTTCTTAACGTCAGTCCATGCCTGCATAGTAGGGGAATTTAATTTCTGTGCAACTACATTTACTGCACAGCATATGTCTGGTCTTGTATTTGTAATGTACATCAGACTGCCCACAGCTTCTCTGAAAGGAACACCTGTCGCAAGAGGTTTGTCATCTACCACCGGTTCTTCACGCTTTGATATTAAAGGCGTGCCAACTGGATTACTATCTGACATCCTGTACCTCTCAAGGACACTCTTGATATAAGACTTCTGACTTAAATAAATACCTTTCTCTGTTCTTTGAATTTCCATTCCAAGATAACACTCGGGGTCAGTAACTTTCAACTTAAACTCTTGTTCCAATTGTACAATAAAGTCAGACACTTCTTCCTGATTAGAGCCAGCAATTAGACCATCGTCAACAAAAATTACTACATACACTTTAGCACCATTCTTATTACGAATGAACAAACATGGATCAGCAGTACTTTGGCTAAAACCTTTTTTAAGTATACTTTCCATAAGAAGCTTACTCCAACATCTTGGACTCTGTTTTAGACCATATAAACTGCGCTTCAGTTTCCAAACTCTACCAGTTTGATCATTATAACCTTCAGGTTGCCAAGTATAAATTTCTTCATCCAGCTTAGAATAAAGAAATGCGGTCTTTACATCAAACTGTTTTAGATGAAGATCTTCCTGAACAGCTACATTCAAAAGACAACGAATAGTATCACATCTAGCTACGGGGCTAAATGTTTCATTATAATCTTCACCATACTTTTGAGCATATCCTTTTGCTACTAGCCTTGCCTTATAGCGCTCAGGATTTTGTTTTCTAGTTAGAACCCACTTCAGACCAATAATTCTCTTATTATGTGGACGAGGAACTATCTCAAATACTTCATTTTCCTTGATTGATGCCATCTCATCATTCATTGCAGATTGCCAGTGCCACCAATCGGGACTATTCACTGCTTCCTTGTATGTAGGACCAGCCTCAGCAAGTAGGACATAGTCTTGGAGATAAGCAGGAGGTCTCCTTTGACGTTGAGATCGGCCATCATCTCTGTCATTTAAATTTATGGCAACATCGACAACATCACTGTTGCTACAACAACCTCCTCTAGACAATTCTTCATCTGCTCCATTTCCAACATTATCTGTGTCTTCTGTAGTTGCATCCTCCTCTTGATTTGGAACACTTGGTTTGAGAATAACATCTATCAAATGAGGGGACTGGATTAGAGGGGTATCAATGTTGTCTGTGCCCTCTGCTTTTACATCTTTATCTCCTCGTTTTGAGACTCTTGGCTTGAACACAACATCTCTACTTGTGACAATTTTTGGAGCAACATAAACTCTATAGCCATCTTGTTCATCACAATAACCGACTAATAATCCAGGTACTGATTTAGCTGACCATTTCCTACGTTTTGATTTTGGAACATGAACATAACATTCAGCACCAAACTGACGAAAGTGTTCAAATGTCGTAGAATCCTTTTGAAACCATAGCTCATAAGGTGTTTTACCACCTACAGACGGTCCAGTTCGGTTGATCACATGACATGCAGTGTTCATCGCCTCAGCCCACAAATCCAAAGGAAGATTCTTTGCATACAGCATACTACGCGCTGCTTCGACTAAGGTTCGCATTTCACGTTCAACGGAACCCATTTGTTCTGGTGTGTATGGCATGCTCGTTCTTATACTAATACCGCGATCAGAAAGCAACTTCTTCACTTTAGTATTGCAGAATTCTGTTCCGCCATCACTCATGAATGTCTTAACAACATGACCCGCAGTCTGACACTCATTTAAGAAAACTGTTAGACACTCAGGTACTTCCGTTTTGTCCTTCAAGAAGAAAACTCGTCGAAACTTAGTATAATAATCCTTCAACACCAGACAATAACGACTACCACCAAGAGAAGTATTTTCCATTGGTCCACATAAGTCACCACTTATAATTTCACCTGGCTTATCAGGCTTCAAAGTTTGTGTACGATAAGTTTCTCTGTGATGCTTACCTAATACACATCCCTCACAGAAAACATCATCTTTTGCTACTGAGATGCCATGAGCTTGCAGAAATTCATACACATGAGCCTTATTTTGATGTGCTAAACTCTCATGCCACTCTTGCAAAGTCTTTTTAGGACCACTTGCAAGTTGTACAGAAGTATTATTCTGAAAAACAGACATTTCCAGCTCATATAAACCGTTTACATTATGTCCAAATAAATGTGGTTTATTATCCTTCATAAAAACACATTTAGTTTTATTAGCCTTAAAAATGTAGTCCTTTTCAACTAACCTGGATACTGAAAGAAGATTTCTCCCGAGTTTGGGTACATACCATACTCCCTCTAGTACTCGGACCATTTTCTTCTTGCCAATTTGTACAAGAACACGGACTTCGCCTTCACCTTCAGCATAAATAGCCTCTCCATTAGCTACTGTGACTGAAACAAGCTGAGAATAAACTTGGTAAGTATTAAAATATTCTCTCTTAAAACACATATGTTGTGAAGCACCAGAGTCAGCAATAAATGTATCATTATCCTGACCATCAGCTACAAAACATAAAAAGGGACTAGATTTCTTCTGGTTCTCTTTCGAAGAATTTCCACCACTTTTATAGTGTTTCAAGTTTCTAGCATTCTGAGGACACTTGCCTGCGTAGTGCGGTCCTTTACAAATAAAACACTTAACCTTTGAACTGCAGCTAAGAGATTTGTCATTAACACCCTTATCACCACTTGGTGACTTAACTGGTTTCTTATTTATTTGTAACGCATGCCCTCCACTTGTTACGCTCTTAGAAGGTAACCTTGACTCAATGAGCCTGATTCGCTCAATCAAAAGATCTACACTTCTATCTGTAACCGGAATACTTTCCCATACGCTTTTAAATTCAAAGAATTCACTTGGTAATGTGCTCATAATTCTCGACATAAGTACAATTTCAGGTAGGACATTATCATTGTGCTTTTGCAACTCCTCATTTACTTCCCTAAATGTTAATTGCAAACGAGAAATATACTGAACCAACTCCTCATCATCAGTTACCTTGGCCGAGAAAAACTGTTCCAAGGTTCTGTCTAACCTTTGACTAGAAGACTGTTCATATACACTAAGCAACTTCTGCCAAATTTCCTTTGCTGAGCTGCATGTTGCTGTCAATTCAACATGTGCATCATCTACAGCACTTACCATTAGTACTTGGGCTAGAGAATCATCTTTCTCATAAGATCTTACTTCCACATTGTGAGCTTGTTCAATTCGTGCCTTTTCATCAGCTTCAGCTCCATCAGCAAGGTCAACCACCACAGGCATAGTTCTTTGGCCCTTTGCAATGTCCAAGACCCCATGATGCTTCAACATCAATTCCATTTGCCTTTTCCATCGACGCCATGACTGAGCTCCATCTAGCTTTTGAATCTGTACTTTCATATCCATGTTTAATTAAAGAACAGAGCTTTACTGGGCAGCATAACCAATTAACGCACATGATTTAGATAAAATCATATGTTGTTATATACAGCATGTTAGTTTAAATTCAATATTTTTAAATTATCAGTTCTTAAACCTTTGACTTTTTATTAGTTCCAAACCATTATTGATTCTCTGGGCGGATAGATATCTTCAAGCATTTGGTAAGTCAGTCCATTATTCCAATTTTATTCAGAGGTTACCATGCATTTTCACTGCATTGAATCAACAGGTTTTATATCTTTGAAATTGATTTCCCAGCTTCTCTATGAATGTTATGTACAAGTTTTGCATATAAAAAGATGTTTTATCTTGTCAATTGAACCTTTCAATGATTTCTATGACCTTGCATTGCTTGAATTATATTAGAATAAAGTTGTCTTTTAAAGCCTAGGCCTAGGCCTAGTCTTGTCACATTCTTCACAACATTTGTTGCATTTCTGAGGCATTATTGATGATTTATTTTTGAATTAATCTGTTGTACCTGTGATTATAACATCCAACATTGATTCAAATGTAATTTGGCCCTTGCTGCTGTATCACAAAAATGATTTAGGCTCTCTGACTTCAAACCTGTTGCCTATAGTTCAGGGCCTATTGCCTAACTTTGCCTTAGCTAACATTTTTACTACAAGTCTTTGTTTATCTATGCATATATACATTATTGATTTTTGATATTGATTTTAATGTTGGCCTTGAATTTCATGTGGTAATGGTGTATCCTGGTTAGGCCTATTTGAATGAATACTAGGCTAGGTCTTTTCTTGAATACATAGGCCCTATCTGTTCACTCTTGGGTCATTATGAAGCATAATTTATTCTTAGAATAATTAATTGCTATTAGGCCTTTTCTCATCCAGTTAAAATGACGGGGACTTCATCAAAAGTGATAAAGGAGCTTAAGAGCCAACTTGAAGCTACTCAATTCCGTAGATATCGTGATTTTAAGAAAATTATATTATGAGACTGACTACAGCGAAGAAGCAGACAGTGTACAATTTGCTCTCAGACAGTGTTGGTGATAATATAGTAATCATATTTTTAAAGTTATAGCCTATCTAAGAATTTCCCTCCGCCGTCACCTAAAGTTTAACCTCAGCAATTGTATTTACATAGTCAAGCTTAAATTGCCTAAAATTAGCCGGCCTTAGTTTTTCAGGTGTGTTTTCACGGAAGGTTTTATGAATTATTTAGACAATTACATGAGAATTAATCACTGTCCATAATTGAGAATTGCATGTACCTCATCAGATCATGTACAAATGATATAGATCAATTTAACAGGTTAACATACCTTGCCGTCAGCAATTCCTTAAGTAATTCCTTAATTGATAAAACCATTCCGGAAGGCTTCAACATGATTAAATGATATTGGCCTATGCATTGCGGCTAGCTAACAATTTGCCCATCACTGACATTAACTATGCTATAACGATGTTACCTATGTTTGTTTCACGATTTTAAAATAAGTAGGGATAAGTCGATTCTCGATACCACCGATTCTTGGACATTGGTATCGGTATCGAGATTCATTCGTTTAATGACGATACTTACTGATACCATCGATACCCCCGCCGTTTACCCGCGCTACGAAGTGCACAGGAAGAGATACTTCCACCATTTACCCGCGCTACAAAAGGCATGGGGAGTGTTTGGGTCGCCGGAAAAAAATCTTACCTTGGAGATAAAGAAGGATGGGATGGGAGGGTTGGGGTCCGGTTTAAAGCAATAAATCAGTCGGCTGACCAACATTATTTCTTTGAGTCATTATCTTACAACCAATTTTTTCCCCATTATGAATTCATAATAAATAGTTGTTGTTTTTAGCGAATTTCCCCTATAGGGAAGAAGCTATTACCGTAGTCGGCATGGTAAGACCTAGGCCCGGGACCATGATAACTTTTCGTTTTGAGGTCCCCAGACCCCAAAAACACCATTCGTTCGAAACTGTATATATATATATATATATATATATGTCCGTGGGTCCGATAACTCTCGTAAAAAAGGTCCGATTTTGATGAAATTTGGTACAAACGTGTTAAGCAGCATTTATGACTTTAAGTTCGAAAACCAGACGTATCAACGTATCCGAAGGGGTTTTTTGGGGGGGTTGTGTACCCCAAAAATGGGTTTTTTGAGTTGTTTACATACAATTTTTGAAAAAGTAAAATTTTATTTTTTCCCATTGGAATCAGCTTAAAAAGACGCACAATTTGATGTTTTAATCATTGCTCTACGTCAATTGGTTACTGAGATATTGAAAGTGCTAAACACAGTACGTTGTCCAATGTTATTCTTATGGAGGATAAGAAAAATTGTATATCTCGCTTATTTATCAACTTATCCTGACAAAATTTGGTATATTGCTTCATTTCATTGTGGTCTATTGATATTTGCACAAAAACCCATTTTTTGCCCGATAGTTCCTGAAGCAGCAAACCTGCATACTCAGCCCTATGTTATTCTTATAGAGAATAATTAAACAACTTTTTTATTAGCATATTACGTGTTGTTATTACTTACGGGATGTAATAAAACCAGAAAGATCAAATGTAGCGAAACATCTTTTAGAAAATGGCCACACCATAGGGAAAATAGAAGAAAACCTCAGCATCCTCAAGAGTTGTAAAAAAGGAAATGAAATGAATGCATGGGAAGAATTGTTTATATTTAAAGAAAAATGTAAAAATAGAGATAAATTGATTAACGAACAAATTAACTTTGACTCTGGTGGAACATTTAGGAACCTGTATCCGGAACTTCCGGTAGCCAATAGGATATAAGCAAGGACACCATTTTGATTCTGTCAGTTCTCTCATTGGCCTGATGATGACTAGTGTGACTGGTCGAAATCGATAGCCTAGTACCATCTTTTATATATGTTTACCGTCTGTATGTGAATCAGTATAAGTGTAAATATATCTTAAGTGTTGTAAGACGTCCTTATTTCAGCAAACCTGCATACTCAGCCGCCATGTTATTCTTATGAAGAATAATTAAAATGTCATAAATTGTTTATTTATGAATGTATATTGATGAAACTTGGTATGTGGCTTTATGTGGTATTAAGATAAATTAATATGCATTGGAAATTCGCTGAGTATGCAGGTTTGCTGCTACGGGGGTATTCTATATTACTATAGGACACTAGTGAAATTAACATTAAATTATCTAAAAAATTGTATTAACAAATTGTAGGCTATTAATAATTAATTACAAAATACTACTAAATAATTTTAAATGGTTACAAAAATATGTAACTATTTTTAACAATAGGTTTAACAACTGTAGGTACTGACAAATCATAGGTATCGATGGGATCGGTATCAAGAATCGAGAATAGATTTTTCTAGTATCGGTATCGAGAATCGATAAATTTTGGTATCGACTCATCCCTAAAAATAAGCGTAAACTTTCATTCAACATATGTGTTATCTAGATGAAATTCAGCTAATTTCCCTTGTCACTTCTTAATCATCCAAAGCTTGGAGCAACTTTATTGGATACTTTATCAGAAAACTCAAGTGCCTTAAAACACTAACCCTAGCAGTTGAGCAATGGAGATTCCTTTTACTTCATAATTTCAGTTTTGTAAGAAGTTTATCAGACATTGAGCTCACACATTCTGATAATGAACTGCCTACTTTTGGCCAGTTTTTAATTTTTCACGAACAGTTTTGAGCACTAGAAAAAAGTGCAGTTGCTTTCAAAAAGGGCTTTTTTTATAATTTTGTATATTAGTGAATTTCCCCTATAGGAAGCTATTAGTCGGCATGGTAAGACCTAGGCCCGGGACCATGTTAACTTTTCGTTTTGAGGTCCCCAGACCCCAAAAACACCACTGGTTTTAAACTGTATATACTGTATTAGAACATTTTGAGATTCAAACCCGTGACCTTCAGTTTTGGAACATCCTGTATATAGATTTTGATGAAAATATTTTTAATAGATAGCCCATATGCATTTTAGACGGGAAGATATTTGTTTGACGATTTTAGACCAAACCGTTCTCTCGTTATACATGCTGGACGGATGGTCTGACTCACCCTGTATAAGTGTGTGTGTCCGTGAGCACGACAACTCTCGTAAAAATGATCCGATTTTGATGAAATTTGGTATAAACGTGTAAAGCAACATTTATGATTAAGATCGAAAACCAGCCAGATCGCTCCATCCGAAGGGGTATTTTGGGGGAGTTTGTACCCTAAAAATGTTTTTTTTAAATTTTTTACATAATTTTTGAAATAGTCAAATTTTAGTTTTTACCATTGGATTTTGCTTAACAAATCACACAGTTTGATATTTTGATCATTTCTCTACGTCAATTGGTTACTGAGATATTGAAAGTGATAAACAGAGTACATTGTCTAATGTTATTCTTATGGAGGAAAAGAACAATTTTATATCTCGCTTATTTATGAACGTATACTGACGAAACATGATATATGGCTTCATCTGGTTGTGGTCTATTGATATTTGCTCAGTAAAATTTTTTGCCAAAGGCTCCCGTATCAGCAAACCTGCATACTCAGCCCCATGTTATTCTTATGTATAATAATTAAATGCTATTTCTCCCTTAATTATGAACATAAATTAATAAAAACTGGTACATGACTTCACCTAGTTGAGTTACATTGATATTAGCATAAAAACCCATTTTTTATGTTCGTTGATGCAGCAAACCTGCGTACTCAGCTCCAATGTTATTCTTATGGAGAATAATTAAAATTGTATATATCGCTTATTTGTTAATTTATTTTTATGAAACTTGGTAAGTGGCTTTATGTTGTATTAAGACATTTATATCTTCATTGGAAATTCGCTGAGTATGCAGGTTTGCTGCGACGGGGGTATTCTACTGTCTTACCTTAGCAATCCGAAGATATATCCTCAGTTAAAAATCAAGGAGACCAAGCAGTTTACCTGAAGTACTCTTCCAGGGGATTTCGTCGATAATGTATATACATAAAATTGGCGTACATGACACTTAAAAGACTTAACACAAACTTAAAACATACATTTAAAACATAAACCGTGGTTTAAGATTTAGCCCTTCGAGTTAACCTCACTTTTACATGTGCACGTTGTCAACAAAACTGGATGATAACAGTTTCAGGTTCAGGTTATGTGACCTTAGAATTTGGTGAAAAAAGTGTTCATTTACTTTTAGTATTTGGATTGATAAAATTAGGTGTTGGATTGATTCTTCAATTTTAATATGGTGTCAAAAACACGATAAAAAAGTGAGTGCACCTGTAAAAGTGAGGTTAACCCGAAGGTCAAAATCTCAAACCATGGTTTATGTTTTAACCCTAGCCGTGGCCAACCGGCACGCGGAGCTCCTTTCACGTGTCGCCTGAAATGGCCACCAGCACGCGGAGCTCGTACGGGTCGAAATTTTTGTAACGGTAAAAAAATAATTAAAAGTCAACTCAGAAGTGAACAATATTTATACCATTCGAAAGATCACATTCTAAACTTTCATTTTATTACATAAATGAACCGTTTACAAGTTGTATAACAGTGTCACGACGATTATAATTACTATGAAATTTTGCCGCTACGCCATTCTTGCAGTCGACGCTCGGAAAATGTAAAAACACGACTACTTTGGAATTACCCTGCTCGGGTAATTTTTGTCTTAGGATGTTGCGGGTGGTACCACTGCATAGCCAAAGAATTTAGTTTCACTGTGGTATTGATTTTTAGAACGAAATATTGATTGCACAACAGTTACGATTTTATAAACACAGCTGTTTTCTGAATTCGTAACAAATGGCCAACCGGCATGCGGAGCCCCTATGGAAAATGCGAATTACATCCAGTGCAAGTTATAAATACTAGTCATATAATATTTCATTTTGAAGAGGAAGAAATTTAGCTTTTGACATTGGCAGCCTTGCGCATCATCATTTCCGCCTGCGCTGTGGGAGAAGAAGGAAATACGTCACTCTTCTGACATATAATGCGTCGTAGAAGTCGCCATCACATGATTCTTTCGCCGTGCTATGTGAGTTCGCGCTCGCTTGTTATCTGCGAATTATTGCTAAATCCTTTATTATTTCGGAGTGTTAGTGTTAGTGAAGTGTATGTGTGTATATAACAGTAATCTTTATGCATTTTATTATGCATAAATATTACTGAAGTGTGTGAAATAGTGTTTCTAAAAAGTTGTTTTTCTTACAATGTCTCGAATGTTCGATTGTGATAATAAACCAACAGGATAACATAATAATGGGACGGGGGTGAGTAATTATATTTATTTTTATTACTTTTACAATTGTAAGGTAGGATATATTTCATTTATTGAGTAGGCCTAATATAAAAAATAACAACTCGCTTCGCTCGCTGGGGGCTCCGCCCCCAGACCCCAGACCGGACCTACAATCACACGTTATCTCTTATATAATATGCCACTACCCTGTGTATATGTATATTTATATATTTTATTGTTTCTAAATACCTGCAGGAATAATATATAGATATAATATACTAAATGTATATATAGTATTTGGAGGAATAAATTTCTAAAAAAAGTTATATACTAAATACCGTAGAATTTTTTTTCCGAATACCCTAAAATTTCCAAAATTCATCTAATCATAAGTGATATCAATTTTTTACCTTCAACTTTATGACTTTTTTACATTTATTATTTCATTATCTTTACAAATATATACATATTATTATTAGCATATACATATTTACATTACCTATTTACAGTACTAACTAACACTGTACAATTTTCACGTTTTGCGGTTTTCCGTATATACTTACATAATACTTACAAATAAAATTCTTTCCCCAACATATTATACATTTCTATGTAGGGCATTGAATGTCCTACTAAATGTATATATAGTATTTGGAGGAATAAATTTCAAAAAAAAGTTATATACTAAATACCGTAGAATCTTTTTTTTCCGAATACGCTAAAACTTTCAATATTCATCTAATCATAAGTGATAACAATTTTTTACCATAAACTTTATGACTTTTTTACATTCCCTATTTCATTATCTTTACAAATATATACATATTATTATTAGCATATACATATTTACATTACCTTTTTACAGTACTAACTAACACTGTACAAATTTCACATTTTGCGGTTTTCCGTATATACGTACATAATACCTACAAATAAAATTTTTTCCCCAACATATTATACATTTCTATGTAGGGAATTGAATTGTCTACAAAATGTATATAGTGAATTTTCCATAAAAAATCGGACAAAAAAGTTTTACCGAGACTGCTTTTGAAATTTCAAAAATAAATTTCAATTTTTTTATATTTTTTTTACTTCGCTGAAAAAATTATCTCTTAGATCTTTTTTATTTGACTATTACATGATGCCCCTGTTCTTTCTGAACAAAAAGAATATGTGGTTGGCTATGTTTAGTTCTCATTTCAATTTTATACGAATTTTCAAAAAAAGGTCTGCAAAATCGCCAAAATTGGTTGGCCATTCTACAGTTTTTGGCTGGCCACTGCTAGGGTTAAATGTATGTTTTTAGTGAATCTCAGTCACAAAGCGCAACCTTCTGATCAGGTTTCATCTAGGCCTATTGTTTCAAATTCTGTAACCATTGGCAATTCTTTAGATGATCAACTTGGACACTCACTTACTTCTTCAGCCTATGGTGTCACAATTTGCTCCTTTAGTGGAACCGGTTTCAACTCAATTACGAGTCCATCATCAGCCACTTCTTGACATTAAATACTAAAGTCACACATCCGTGATTGTCGTCAAAGTTAAAACAAACATAATTAAAAGACGTAGAAAACACAGTAGAATGTTTAAAAGACCGTTTTAAAGAACATATAGCCTGAAAACAAAGCAATCCAGCCAGCATCTAAAATGGCGCAATACCTTAAGCAACACCCTCACTACAATGTGGATTTTAACACATCAGTAACAGTGTTAAAACGATGCAATGACAAATCAAAAGCAAAGGTTTGGGTGGAGTATTTTATTTTTAAACACTTTACTGACGGAGAAAAAGAGACCATGCAATATAAAATACCCCGTAGCAGCAAACCTGCGTCCTCAGTGAATTTCCAATGCATATATATGTATCTTAATACCACATAAAACCAAATACAAAGTTTCATCAATATATATTCATAAATAAACGATTTATGACATTTTAATTATTCTCCGTAAGAATAACATGGCGCCTGAATGTGCAAGTTTGCTGAAGCAAGGAACAAAGAAAATATGGTTTTATACAAATATCAATATAACTCAAGTAAGTAAAGCCACATACCAAATTTTATTAATTTATGTTCATAATTAAGGGAGATAACACGTTGAGTACGCAGGTTTGCTGCTACGGGAACTTTAGGCAAAACAATGTTTTTTAGTGCAAATATCAATAGACCACAATGATATGAAGCAATATACCAAGTTTCAACACGGTAAGTTGATAAATAAGCGAGATATACAATTGTTCTTATTCTCCATAAGAAAAACATTGGACAACGTACTGTGTTTAGCACTTTCAATATCTCTGTAACCATTTGATGTAGAGCAATGATCAAAATACCAAATTGTGCATCTTTTTAAGCTGATTCCAATGGGAAAAAACTAAAATTTGACTTTTTCAAAAATTATGTGTAAAAAACTCAAAAAACCCATTTTTGGGGTACAAAATACCCCTTTGGATAGGTCGATCTGTCTGGTTTTCGAACTTGGAAGTCATAAATGCTGCTTTACACGTTTATACAAAATTTAGTCAAAATCGGATTATTTTTATGAGAGTTATTATGCTCACGGACACACACACACACACACACACACACACACACACACACACACACACACACACACACACACACACCACACACGTATATATATATATATATATATATATATACAGTTTTGAACGAATGGTGTTTTTAGCATCTGAGGACCTCAAAACGAAAAGTTATCATGGTCTCGGTCCTAGGTCTTACCATGCCGACTACGGTAATAGCTTTTTCCGTATAGGAAAAATTCGCTAAAAGACAAATTTTCAGATAAAATAAAATATGAATTATTCAGTGGCCTGGATAGGGACGAACAGCTGATAGGCAGGTAACCTTTGACCACCCACCGGATGAACAAGCAAGCAATTGGCAGTAGATCTACGAATGTCGCCGTGCGCGGATCGAGTAATATAAAAGTAGCAAACCGGTCGGAATTTTAAATGTGCAATTGTACAGTGTGTTATGTGACTCATAAACTGTGTTTTGTATATTTTTTAATTATGCTTGTTTTAACTTTGACGACAATCACGGATAAGTGATCTTAGTATTTAATGTCAAGAAGTGGCTGATGATGACTCGTAATTGAGTTGAAACCGGTTCCACTAAAATAACAAATTGTGACACCATAGGCTGAAGAAGTAGGTTGAGTTTTTAAAATATAAGGTGTCAAGGCTTTGAAAGATAACAACTTAGACAGTTTTGGGAACTGGAGTTGAAGTCCTGCCCATGCATTGATAAGAATCCAGAGGATGAAAAGTGTGAGAACATTTTTAGTAATACTCCGATAAGGAACCAAGATGGTAGAAATCTGTACTGATTCACTTCCTTTTAATGATGACTAACCCAATATTGGAGAATCGTATTTTGTGTGCCGCTAGTTGTTTTAAAAATTTAGAACAGTGTTTTAAAACAATGGCAAACCAATCTCATTTCAAGGATGGACTGTTGGATCTTAACGCGGTAAAATCTATAGGCTAGTTTATTTGTTTAAATATATGTTATTAAAATTATTACAAAATATTTTTACGGATTGTAGATCATCAATTTGCAAAAAGAAATTAATTTTAATTAAAAAAACTTAAATTTATTAGTTCAGTAAATTGCTAAGTGTGTTTATTAAGTGTTTTATTAGTGAATTTCCTTTGGAAAGTGAACTATTAGCATAACCCCCACGGTGAAACTTAAGCCCGGGACCACCATAGAAGTTCCTAATGTAACCCCCTGAACACGTTTTGGGGGGTCGTTCAAAATTGTATATATATATCATAAAGGGGTATATATATGTATATATATAGACATATATATGTATATATATAGACATATATATATATATGTGTGTGTGAGTGTATGCACTCTAGCAGTCACATTTTTTATCCGATTAACTTCAAATTTGTTAGGGACGTTCCTTTCTGTAATCAGTTAGACAAGTTCATTGGGCAAAATAATCGGAAAACGCTAAACCCCTTTTTTGGGGGATTAATCTTTCAAATTTCGAGTTTTTGGGCCCAAAAAGGGTCATAAAAGCACCGGATACAATAGTAATGCATGTAAAAAGATGGGAATTAGTGAGGCGAAAGTTTTAAGCCCTCTCTCGTCATTCTAGCATAAATATTTACCGAGTTATTAAAGAAAATATGTTTCGACTAAACACAGTACGTTGTCTTATGGGGGTTTTACACTAGAAAAGCCTGTTATTCCTTTGTTAGAGTACTTTTATCATCCCAAAAAACTCACGCCTACTTTCAAGCCTGCCTGGACCTTCTCCTAACATTATAATGTGCAAAATTGTATTCCCAGCTTTGCAGGTAAATGAAACCCAGGAGCATCAGAACAGCAAAAAAATCAATGTTTTCAGATTTCAATAAAAACTGGTATAAATGATTGTTTTTACACAGATTTTGAGTTTTAAAAGTTTTTTGTGGAAATTCACTTCCCTCATGTCAGCGTGCTGCGTGCGAACTTGTTTTTAAAATAGGTGCTTTTAAAGTTCTCTCTTTTGCCAAGAAGTAAATTGAGGCGAAGCCAATAAGTCAGATAACAATTTTTCGTTTACGAGCATGAGACCAGACCCATTTCACAGGAGATCCATATCAATCATTTACATTTATAAATACAGTAGAACTTCGATAGTTCGACAGTCCGTATACTTCGACACGGCCCGTGACGACATAACATGACAGTAGCGGCGACCGACAGTATCTTTGACGGGTTCGCCGGTCAGTGTTGAGAGTCCACTTATTGTTTTCGCGAACGTGCGCTACCGCCTTTTCTATAAATAACTCATCCTTCCTACCCCCTTCCCGCCCTATCCAACCCCTTCTCTGCTTTTCCCAGTAAGTAGGTCAAGTCAGTTAGCTCGAGACGCTGTGGGAGTTAAACATGTTTTAGATTCTTCTGTGATAAGCTATTGGTTTTCTGCTCATAATACTCCCAGTGTTAAAATATTCCATATACTCCCTATAGTTCGACATCCCTTTAGTCCACAAAGTGTTGAACTGTCAAAGTTCTACTGTATTACTGAATGTCAAAACAATGTAACTGTCATGAAAAACTAATTTTAGTTGTAAACTAATTGTAATTATCATGATTATAACCTACATATTAGTTCTAACTTATTTATGAAACTAAAAAAAGTTATGATATCCAGCCTACTCCAAACATTTTGTAATCGCCTATTTTGGCGCCCACTACAAGCCCTCATAGGAGCTACTATGGGCGCCGCGGCACCCTCGCTGCGCATTCCTGTGCATCTCACCCACAAGTATCTTCAGCTTTTTACCACCAAAGGATGTTGTCAAGAAAATTCAGTTGAACTAGCATTCCGACTTAAAATCTATGAAAGTTTAGATTTTTGGTTGTTCAGTTGTGTTTTAACAGTTGAAATATTTTTTATCAAATAAATGTCAGAAAGTCTACATCGCGTATCAGCTCGTAGTTTTTTGTAGTGTTGGTAATGTTTCTCTCTATGCAAACTCTTCTATTCAGTCTCCTTCACTATTCTATTTGCATCTGGGTTTATTGAAACAGCTCATGTATTTTATCCACTATTACACTATTTAGCCCCTGTATCGCTCATGAATAAAGCTGCTTGTTGTCATTAGTGTGTATAAGGTTGGTTTCTGACAATGTGTATGTGACTTGTCTGTACAGGTGTCTTCAACAGTGTTGGACAGTCCGGGAGGATCTATGTACCCAGCGTGGCCCCACCCCTGGCACAGTCCGCGGCTACAGTCAAACAACGCCCACGGTAAGCCAAACCCACACACCATTTACAGGCATTTAACAGAAGTTTTGCAAAAGAAGATAATCTGCAACTTGTTATGACATTTTAGGAAATTAGAGTTAATATTATATTTTTGCCAATTTATTTTATAGATATTTTAAATTATATAATGTTTAAAAAAGATTACAGAGTTCTAATGTTCTCTTCTAGCTCAACTAGACCACTTGTCTAGAGAAGCATTTTGTATCATCTCAATATCATTGGTAGACTTTAGCTATGTTTAATATGCAGTATTGTAAATCTTTTTCCTCATCTAGTTACATTTTACTCATAAATAATAATCATATTGTACCGTCGTTGATACCTAATCATTATTTACCTGAAATTTAAATCTGCCTTGCTCGACATTAGATAACAACTTTACCTCCAGATCCAGTGCTCTGATACCTTTAACCATTTGAATTTGAATTTTTAGGGATTTTAATGTAAAATAATCACACCTTTACGTTTTGGAACAAATTGTAGTTTATTAACTGAACTAAAAATAACTACCTCACCTTGACATTTGAAAGACTTTAACCTAATTTCTACAAACGTGACGTAGACTGAGCATAATTAATTAATTTGTATCCATCCCAGCTAATTACAATATTTATTTTAAAAGGAGATTGGGATACAAAGGAACCCGTGGTTCTGAAGATGATTCCATATTCTCTGAGTTACTTGTCACTATCTCATTGGTATCTCGTTAGCCCTATTAACAAAATAGCACAGTCCTCGCTGTAGGATTATTTTAAAATTGATTTTACATAAGACTAAAAACTTTACCTTTCCCCAGCTAAAATGATTGTAATACTTTGTGACAGTATTTGAATACCAACGAATGCCATGTTCTAGTTCTTAATCTGCTGTGCTGAAATGTACAATAAATAAACCTTCGCTAAACTGTAGACAAGAATTGTTTACAAATTTCCTGAAATTACAATTATTATACAGTATGGAGTTGACGGTACCTTCAGGTGAAGGGAGTCCCCAGGAGACATGGGAAGACGATTGGAAAATTAATTAAAAAACCCAAATATGGTACAGTGTGCATTTAAACTAAATAAAAAAATAAAGACATCTTATTTCATCTGTTTATGTTAATAATGTTGTTTCCTAGTGCTTAGCAGTTTTATATGTTCAAATACTTTCCACATTCTAAAACTACTGTAAAATATCAGACCATAGTTTTTCTGTTACTTTTTAACCTGATTATATTTGTTTACATTCCAGGGAGCAGTTGGGACGGAGTGGACCCGGACAGCACAACGAATCACTCTGCAGGCATGGATCTCAGCTCCCCCTCCACCTCCACCCCCCGCAGTCAGGGGCTCTGGTACATGGACAACCAGCGAGTGTCCCCGGCGTCGTCTTCCCCACAGTCGAGGTCACAAACCTCGACCCCCAAACTGCCGCCCTCCACACCCATGTCCGTCCCCTCCCCCAACTCGAGACCTCAGGCAACAACTCCACACCTGTCGCCTTCTTCCGAATGGCCTTATCACGAGAACGCGTGGGACCTCAACAGCCCGTCAGCGTCTCCCCACCACTCCCCGTTCAGAATTCCAAGAGGAAGACCTCCGTCGCGGAGCCACTCTACACCTCAGTCGCCCACGGAACCTTCGAACACGTTCCTCAAACCCTTTCCTCCGTCAAAAGACCATCAGACCAACTCAGAAACACAACCTAGACAAGATATTAAGAGCGAGTTCCCACAAAATGTATTCGTCAAAAGCGAATTCCAACAGAGTCAGTGGAGTGTGGAAAAACAAATGGCTTGGAACGACAGTTTTGTAAAACAGAGCTATTCCGATTCCAAAGGTCTCGGCAATTCACCCACCGATTATAGTCAGAAGAAACCAGAGATCCCTCGAGGTTACCATCACCCGCCGAACAACTTTCACAAAGTACCTGTCATCAAGCAAGAAACCCCGAGTTGGCCGGACGCTGAGGCCACACACAAGTCATCGGAGTCTCAATCCTACAACGCTCCGGCGTACGGGGGAAGTCATCCAAGCATGGGCTGGTCAGGACAAGAGACAGAGTCTCACTACGTCAAGAAGGAGGAAGGTCAACCTGGCTACGGCGGCTCCATACCCTACGGTTACCAGGTAACTTTCAAATATAAGTCTTTAAAAATTCTACCTCATATTTGGGAGATCCACGGTTTAATAACAAGCCAGCCAGTCTGAAGCCTATTTCTTATTTCACTTAGAAGATGTCGGAATCGTTTTTAAAAAAGCTGCAGCCTGCCAGGAGCGGGAAAATGGATGAACACCACCTAATTACAGTTGTGTCCCAACCGTGGCTGGATCTCATGCATGAAGAGTTATATTTTAAAATAATTTTCTCATACTTTAAAAGTAACGTTCAATATGACTAGGAACTAAGAAATGTTAAATATTTTACTGTCTAAATATACTTTAACGCTTTTCGCTACAGGGGAAGTACAATAAGCAGCCTCCAGTTATCTGATTACGGCACATTAATTGTGTTCAGATCGATAAGTTAACCGAACCCAACTTAATAACAGCAGCCTAATAGTCAAATACGTTGAATCAGATAAAAAATATCAAATTATCATACCCGAATAATTTAAGGCTGCTTATAGGACTGGACCCTCTAATGCTTTTTGTGACTCAACAATCGATTAATACAATCTTGATTTCATTAAAAATTACATCATGTCTATAAGCTAGGCGCTGAGCAGAGGATAAATCTGTACATTATTGAAAACGCTTAACACCCTTAATGATGGGTAACACTCTGGATATCCACTAACCCAGCAATGTGGTTCACAGGGGATGTCACAGTTCCAGGTCCCGCGATGGGATCTGTATGGACCGACTCCATACGTCCCCTCTGTGGCTGCAGGCCTAGATGCTGCCCCTCCTCCCCCCACTCCTCTCGGGGAGGTCACTGACTTTGTCCAGAACGAGGAATGCTTCAGAGTGAGTACTCTTAATTATTAATGAATACAATGCCAAAAATATTAACATATTATAAGAATATAAGGAGAACCTAGGGTGATTTTTTATGCTAACTCAGAGCATTTCAAATAATTTTGTAACTTTAAGGGAGTTTTTTTTTTAACGACGTGGAGTTTGCAAATTATCTTGGGTGGAGGAATATATTTTAACTAATCTTGTCTTTATTTAGTATGATATTTTTTTAAATGTTATCTTCAACTCTTCATTTAATGAGTTGATTAGATGGGTATCTTTACATATAATTCTGTAAGCAAATTTTGTAAGTCAAAATTGTGGAAGTTTGGCAAATTGCAGGATGATGGGAGACGACGCAAATTAAAGGTCTCGATCCCAGAGACTCGGGAAAATCACAGAATATCCAAAAAGTTACCAGTAAACGAGAAATAACGTAAAACCTCCCCTTTAAGAAAAGCATCGGGATTTAAAAACGTCTGCTTTGTTTAAATTAAAACATATGATTAAGTTTCTACTTTGTTTACGAATTGACATGTGTTCCTACTTAAATTGTTTAATTTTTTAGCGAATTTCCCCTATGGGGAAGAAGCTATTACCGTAGGTGTCATGGTAAGACTTAAGCCCGAGACCATGATAACTTTTTGTTTTGAGGTCCCCAGATGTCAAAAACCCTATTACGGGTGTGTACCGGTCACGGAAGTCACCGAAAAGTCACGGATTTTTGTATGAGGTCACAGAAGTCATGGATTTTGATGCTTAAGTCACAGAAAAATATGCAAGTCAAAATTAAATAATTACGAGAGTGAATAATTTATTATCAATTAATCATCGATGTTCACCCTAGTGCCAGTGACTTCACGATATTACCAATTTAAACTGCTGATTGTAGTTGTCTGCGTTTTGACGGGACAAAATTATTGTACCCGTCTATGTCTTTATGTGCTGGCGTCTCACCAAATCCGCAGCTCGTCAGTGATTAAACTGAAATAAACTGCAACGTAAAAGCCGGGTAGATGTTAGCAATACTGGTGCCTGGTAAAAGAAACCAGAGCGTTTGAGCAAATTAGTTTACTTTAGCGCCAATCAACAGTCGCCCAGACTGTTACGTCAGAAGACTGTTTTTACGGACAGGCACCACGAGCGCTAGTGAAGCAGGCCATATCCTGCGCGATCACAATATACCGCCCTACCTGCCTACCTGATACGATATTTTGCTGATTGCATCATCTCACTAACAACTCTCGTCGTTGAGTGGTAGGATGTGAAGGTTACGAGAGTGTTAACGCTTGACAGAAAAAGTCGTATTGCTTAAGCATTAGGTTACATGGTAGTAAAATCAAATTATTAAATACAAGTACCACCGGAGGTTTAATTATAATTAATTATTGACATCTTTTATGATGTCCTAACATGATGTTGACCACAGTAGTTATCGTTGGAAGAGCTGAACAGTATTGAGAGCGAATTGGTATTTGGAACAGACTCCCACTTTAGGATTCAATTTATTTAATTTTAAAACAAATATGTTACTGTTATTATGTAACGGAGACCTTTTTAGACATTGTGAGCGTTTGAAGAAGTTAAGGAACCTAATTTTAAATTGTATGAAAAAGTTTTGTGATCAGTTAAAACAAAATGAACTAATAAGGTTATAATTTGGTAGTCTGTTCGTTGATCGTTTTATTGAGTTTGAACTTCTAAGCGATTAGTTCAGCAGTTGTTGTTCGCACGTGATCGTGAGATTGTCACTGACGTCACTGTTAGTCTCGCGTGTGAATGTGAGTTACTTAGTATCAATGATTTGAGGTTTTATGATTTAGTGGCTAGGCCTAAGAAAAAAGTGGAACTTTATTTTAATCTCAAAATGCCTGGGAAGTGTCAGTTTCAAGATACTTGGATAGAAGAAAACCAGTGGTGTAACTGGCTTAGAAAAAGTGACAAGTTCACAGCATCTTGTTGTTTTTGTAAAAAAACGTTTAATGTTTTCCACTCTGGAATAACTGCCATCAAATCTCACGAAAAGGGGAAAAACTCATGCAGTTTGTTTCTAATCTACACAGTGGTAATCAGTTGACCTTGCATGCGTTCAACCCAGAAGTTCCTTCTACCTCAGCACAAATAGACCTGCAATACAGCAGCTAACATTTAATTATAGGCCTATGTCAAAGTTCTAGTTCAATGCAAGTAGGCCAAGTCCTACCATCCAGCAGCCAGGACTGCAGTATGCCTATAGTAGAATCTTCCACAAATAGGCCTAGGTCAGGGATTGAAAGGTTTTTAGTAAAATACAACATAACCAAGAGTGAAATTTTGTGGTTAGCTTTTTGAGTCACTAATCATGTGTCAGCTCGTGCAAGATATTGAAAGAGAACTAAAAAATGTTTTTAAAGTTTTAAATAGGAAATAGTTTTGTTTTCTCTGGTGTATTTGGAGGATATTTAAAATACCCCCGTCGCAGCAAACCTGCGTATTCAGCGAATTTCCTAGCATATATATGCATATATATGTGACTCACTACTACATAGAGCTATTTACCAAGTTTCACAAAAATACATCCATAAATAAGTGACATATAGCATTTTATTTATTCTCCATAAGAATAACATTAGGGTTGAGGTTTGCTGCAACGAGGAAGATAAGTAAT
The DNA here is from genome assembly GCA_963675035.1 of Allygus modestus. NCBI lineage: Eukaryota > Metazoa > Arthropoda > Insecta > Hemiptera > Cicadellidae > Allygus > Allygus modestus. The sequence continues at coordinate 30,622,698 of OY776117.1, forward strand.
GTGTTTTTGTTGCAATTATCAATACAACTGAACCAGGTGAAGCTACATACCAAATTCTCTAAATGTAGGTTCATGATTAAGGGAGATATACAACTTTACTTATTCTCCATATGAATAACATGGGGGCCGAGTATGCGGGTTTGCTGCTACGGGGTATATCAACAAAAAACTTGTTTTTTGTGGTAATATCAATATACCACAACTAGTTGAAGCCACTTTCCAAGTTTCATCAATATACATCCATAAATAATCGAGATATAGAATTTTATTTATTCTCCATAAGGATAATGTTGGACAACGTACTGTGTTTAGCACTTTGAATATCTCTGCAACGGTTGGACGTAGAACAACGATTAAAACACCAAAATGTTTGTTTTGTTGAGCTAAACACATTAATAAACAGAAATGTGAAGTTTTTAGTAAAACTATCTTAGAAAAATCTAAAAACCTTTTTCCCATAAGATTAACATGGGACACGTTTTTTTGGATTTTCTCCGCGACCACTTAACCTAGGTTAATAATTCAAAATACTAAATTTTTTTTTTAAGCTCTATAAAATGGCTATAACCAAAATTGAGTGTTTTTAATATTTTGGGGTCAAATTTGCAAAAAACCTATTTTTGGAAAATTGTAAACCCCCTTTCCATAGTGCGATCGATCTGGTTTTCGAACTTAAAGTCATAAAAGCTACTCTCCACATTTGTGCCAAATTTCATCAAAATCGGGTGTTTCTTTCAAAAGTTATCGCGGTAACGGACACACATATATATATATACATATATATATACATATATATATATATATATATATATATATATATATATATATATATATATATACATATATATAAATTTGAACGAATAGTGTTTTTAACATCTGGGGACCTCAAAACGAAAAGTTATCATGATCTCGGGCTTAAGTCTTACCATGCCACCTACGGTAATAGCTTCTTCCCTATAGGGGAAATTCGCTAAAAGTGATAACTGTTTTTAGTATGCCTATGAAATATATTTCAATTAGTGTTTAATTAGGCCTAGTGTTTTTTATATGAACCAAGATTTATTATGCTTGAGTTTTTGTTCACAACATGGAATGGATACATGTATGTGTAACAGTATGTGGGTCACTAGAGCATTAAGGAAGAACCACTGTAATGAAATATCTCTTAACGTTTTCTTTGTAATTTTATATTTAGGGTAGACGTTAATATTGTTGTGCTGATTTCATATTAATGTTTACCAAAGTAGGCTTAGGCCTAAGCATCCAATACTGAATATATAATCACAGCAGTTGTTATTAGTAAGTTTTGTACCCTCGTGAGCTATATTCGATTTTTTGCATAAATCAAAACGGTACTGTTTAATTCCAAGATCACTGATTTTTAATGATAAAAGTCACCAAAAGTCCCCAATTTTTATTTTAGGGAGCTGGTAGACACCCTGTATTCGTTCAAATTTATATGTATTTATTTATAAATGTGTCCGTTACCGCGTTAACTTTTGAAAGAAACACCCGATTTTGATGAAATTTGGCACAAATGTGTAGAGTAACCTTTATGACTTTAAGTTCGAAAACCAGATCAATTGGACTATGGGAAGGGGGTTTTATGGGGGTTTTAAATTTTCCAAAAGTCAGTTTTTTGAATTTTTCCCCCCAAAATTAAAAAAAACACTTAATTTTGGTTATAGCCATTTTATAGAGCTTAAAAAACAAATAATTTGGTATTTTGAATCATTAACCTAGGTTAAGTGGTTGTAGAGAAAAGTCAAAAAGGCATCCATAAAATTTCCCATGTTAATCTTATGGGAAAAAGGTTTTTGGATTTTCCTCAGATAATTTTACTAAAAACTTCATATTTATTTTTACCAATCAGTTTAGCTCTACAAAACAATCATTTTGGTGTTTTAATTGTTGTTCTACGTCCAACCGTTACAGAGATATTCAAAGTTCCAAACACAGTATGTTGTCCAATGTTATCCTTATGGAGTATATTTAAAATTTGATATCTCGATTATTTATAAACTTATATTGATGAAACTCGGTATGTGGCTTCACCTATTACTGGTATATTGATATTTGCAAAAAAAAACTTTTTTTGTTGATTTCCCCGTAGCAGCAAACCTGCATACTCGGCCCCACGTTATTCATATAGAGAATAAGTAAAGTTGTATTATCTCCCTTAGTTATGAACCTAAATTAATAAAACTTGGTATGTAGCTTCACCTAGTTGAGTTATATTGATAATTGCAAAAATACACATTTTTTATCTTCCTCGTTGCAGCAAACCTGCATACTCAGCCTTAATGTTATTCTTATAGAGAATAAATAAAATGCTACACACTTATTTGTGAATGTATTTTTGTGAAACTTGGTAAGTGGCTCTATGTAGTAGTGTGACACATACATATGCATTGGAAATTCGCTGAGTACGCAGGTTTGCTGCGACGGGGGTATATCTCAGCATGCAAGGAGTACAAAAATCAGATGATGCAGAGTATTGGAGCAAGCTTAGGGGCTGTCACCCCTTCAAGCCACTAGTTAATTAAATTGTCAATACATTTGTACTACACATTATTCTAACTTGAGGGGAGTGGGCTTTAAAACAAAAAAGTTCAAATTAAATACCAGTACTGCCAAGTATTGTAGTTAATGATGAAAATTATACAATACCTTTGGTTCTCCAGATGAATCTGGCTCCCATTGTTTTGCTACTACTGAGTGTAAATGTTATACAGTGAAAGGATTGGAAGCGTAACTAGCTTTACCATGGTAAGCTGTGCAAGAGGTCTGAAAATTGTATTCTCTGTTTTTTTCGTAGAACTATTATTTTAAATAGACATATGACAATACATATTTGATATCAGTCAAAAGTTCTTACCCTCTAGATTTGCTTTTTGGGGATTTGAAAAACATGTACGTTCAGAGCTTCGAAGTTCCAAACCTTATGGAGTTGTATTTTATTTGGGTAATCAGCTGATCAATGTAAACTTGTCAAAATATATGGCTCTACGTCTGCTAGATTCCCGAACATAGAACGGGACATCAACATTTTTCTCCTTTTTGTTTCCACCCAAAAATGAGTTTTTCTTAATTAATACTCTGCTAAATACCATTGTCCTCATTTGAACCAGTATTCTCTGTTTTTGTAATTGGTTACACTTTTCGTATCCGGATATATAAGTGTTGTATATTTATTCCCACACATGACAGCTGTATTCTTGCTATTTCACAGGACTCACAGATGGGCGGTGTGGCGATCGCTCTCGGTCACGGCTCCGTGCTGTTTGAATGTGCCAAACACGAACTGCACGCAACGACTGCGCTGCGCAAACCCGACCGCAAGCAACCCACCCGAATAAGTCTGGTGTTCTACCAACATCGCAACTTGAACCATCCCCATCACGGCTTCCAACAGTGGGAGGAGAAGTGTCGCATGCGCAAGTTGGGGCTGCCCGGCCCCGACGCAACGCCTGCTAAAGCGATTACAGCACAGGTTCTTGCGCGCTCTACCACGTCTACCACCACGACTTGGACGACACAGTTCCCCATGCATCCCTGCGTAGTTACCGGTCCATACCAAGAGGGTGGTACCCCTGGATGACTAGGGGTCTCGCATTAATTGAGTAATTACAATAGAAATTTTTGGAAAGATTTTAACTTTCGTTGACTCTATACGTTGTAAATTGATTTTTATTTTGTTACGATTGCAACCCTTAACTAAAAGTGCCGTTTGAGAGGACTATAACTCAATTTTGTTTTTGATTGGTTAGGAAATGTCTACTGTAAACATGTTTTAAATTGAGTTTTCAAGAAAGACTTTTTCTTACCTCATTAAGTTTTGCAAAATTTATGATATTTTTTACAGATATGTATTGAATAGTCTACAATAATTACATTTACATGGTTTAAGAATGCAAATGATTCAGAGCATAGTTTCAGCAATATATTTTCTGACTTTTTAACAGGCAATAATTATTTACTGGGGATGAGTCGAATCTCGATTTAACAATAGTTTTAACAACTGTAGGTACTGAAAAATCGTAGTTAGCGATGGTATCGGTATTAAGAATCAATTTTTCTGGTATCGGTATCAAAAATCGATAAATTTTGGTATCAACTCATCCCTATTATTTACAAATTTTAACTTTTAATAATGGAAAAAAATATCTTTAAAATGCTACGAGCTTGCAATTTTTAAAAGTATTAGGCCTACTACATTTTTCAAACATTTATATATTTAACATTATGTTATTTGTTTGACATCCTGTTTAAAATTGTATAGTCAAAAAAATTATTTATTAAAACTGTGCAAGCGCAAACACTTACAAATTTAATATTTTAAAATACTATTAAAAAAGACCAGCCAGCCATTATATGATCCATCATAGAAAAAGTGTTTTTGAAAAATGGAACAATGTAGACATTCCTTCCCTAATGAGCTATTTTTGTGGTCGCTTTAATTTTATAAACGCATGTGTTCAAGGATATTTTACCAATACTAGTAAATATTTTATATTTTATACGTCGATTTTAATTTTATTTTGTGCTTTACCATTATAATTTTTTTTATTTTCCTACCAGTTTTTAGTGTTTTTATGTTTAAAAACTGATTTTAATTTCTGTTATGAACAGACATATGTTTAGGTGATTTTAATGTTAGTTTTAATCGATATTACGATGGTCGACCCTGGTCCAGGGGTTATTTGTTCCGATAACGAGGGTTTGTACAAAGCCGCAGTCAATGGCCAACTTGGAGCGTTGGCTGTCATATGACGATCTCATGTTACTAACACTCCGCTGCCTGTGTTCACGTCTCTAACACTCGTGTGAATCTTTGTGCGATTGGTTATTTATTCCGTATGAAAGCTGTGTGATTGTTTTATTTATAGTCACCAATGCCAAATTCAAGACCACTCCAGTGGTCGTTGGTTTGTTAGTGTTAAGAGTTAATTGTAAATTATTTGTAAATACCAAAAAAGGATATTCCGTTCATTTAGTTTTTGTTTCGATCGATGTTTTGTTTATGCGAGATGCATGTTTTTTTCGGTTTGGGTGCATTATTCTTTTGAAGTAGGAAATTTTTAAAACTAGTCACTGCTATTCCTAAACCGTCGGTGAGGATATATATGATCTATTTTTTTGCTACTGTCAACAAGTTTTCTCTTTGCTGAACATCCACTAATGCCAATAAAGTCGAGTACAACTTTGCAATCAAATATTTTAAAATTAAAGTCCAGTAGTGGTGTAGATAAAATATAATTTTTTTAATGTACGGGATCCACAAACGTGATCCTCATTGTAATATTTTTTGTTGAATTTACTCGGCCTAGGTCAGGTGCCAACTTGACCGTTGAGCGTAGTTTTAAGTTAGGTAAGTTGTACAATATCAGTGTGTAGTTAAGCTATTTATTTATTAGAGTAGTGGACCCAGTACTGATTAGTTCATAGGTGAATGTCTGTAAAAGTTAGTTTTTTATAAAACACTTAATAATGTTGGTTTTTATATTTGGAAATTTTTGTAATGACACTGCTCACATAACCGTTGCATCGTTCGAGTGAAATCCCTTAGAAGATGAGAACAAGAACTGGTGCAGATATCTGCTGAGGTTTTGACATAGATACTTGTACCAGTTTGCCAACTAATCAATGAACCAGGGATTAATAACTAAACAAGCTCTCTTTGTGCCTTTCAATTAGGTTAATTTTACGAATTTTAAATAATATCAGTTTAAACTTCAACGTGCGAATCATTCTATCAAACCAGACACAAATTTAGACCCAACTTAATCAGATTGAATCAAAACTAGTTTTAGTTACACTGACAAAAATTAGCCTCTATTTAGTGAAACTCACGTTTCACTATAAAAATTGTTGTTTTAATCTCTGTATCAATAATCACAATATCATAATTGGTTTTTAGTTCTCAATTATATTTTTGGCCAACCCAAACATACAATCTCACTAAAATAATGTAATACAAAATTTAACACAATAATCAGTATTTAACAAGCTTAAAGTATCTAAATACTAGTTGATGAAGAATTGGGTCTCCTCCTCTCCCAAAAAACCTTCACTGCTGGCATAAATATATATTTTTTTTACTTGTATATGAAACAAATTAAAGAGGATAACTAATATCGAACTGTTCAATCCCTGGTACACTGACCATATTTCCCCTTGTGTTCTTACGTGTCATGTCATAGAATATATACATTGTTATTAGCGTGTGAAACCAAATCCATTATCTTTTGTAGAATTTGAAAATAATATTTTAAATAAGTCGCTTGCCTTGCTGAGAGAATAAAAGTAATTTTTACACGAAAAATTATTATAAAATACAAAAAAATAAAAAGTGAAAGCAATATATAAACTGTGTTTGTATTGTGATGTGATGTCTCGTGACTTGTTGTAAGGGTCAAGCTTTTATACTAAGGCGAGCTCCATGAAGCCAGTACAAACAGATGGGCCCAATTGTCGGCTCGATTTTCTACTGACAACTCATTTTTTGTACAAATGTAGATTTAGAACGGTCCGTTAAAGACATATAAGACAAAATATGTTAATATATTTCTACAGCCTGTAATATATATGGTATATTTTTGACACATTTTGTCACAAAAAGTTATAAACTATCAAAAGTGTTGTCATTTTTACTTTTAAAGTATTATAAAAGTTTTAAAATGTAATCGATATTTAGAATTTTTAAAGTAACTTTTGTACAAATTTTGTTGGCCGATAGAAGACCATTGAATATTTGTCGAGTCTTCCCAGACTGCTGTTGTTTTTATCACGATATTGTTTAAAAGAATTTCTCATTAGAATAAGTGAATGTATTTTTACACTTGAGTTTGTGAGATGATTTGTAGCTTTTACTAGTGTTAGCCTGTAGTAGAGTAGACCAGTACATTGTCATTGTTTTTATGTGAATATAATAATAAATACACTTTGTCGATAAATGAGTTTATTTTTTATCCTTTTTTCGTATCTAGCTTGATCAATCAAACATGTTGAAATACTTTCACAACAAATATGACTTCCATATTGTTACAACTAAAGTCATACAAAAACTAATTTGTTCTTGAAAAGGTGATTTACAACTTTAGACTGTAAATTGCACTGATTATTAAACAAATTAAAACTAATTTAGACAACACCATTTAAAGTTTTAATTTGTATCTTTTTTACATGAAGAAATTTCTTTGCAATCTTACTTTTAATTTCTTAACTTTTGTCCATTAACTGTATATTCATTTTGTACAATTGAGTTAAAAAATAAAAGGGCTTTTCTTCTAGATGAAAAAAACATATTTTTCCCCTGGACCTCAGGAATTCATTCCAATGGCTCTCATAGTTGTTATCTATAGAAAAAATATTGTATTGGATTCATGTCACGTTTGTCTCAATTCATTTACTTTAAATAAACCGCTGTCATGATAGGTACATGTGTGAAGTACAGACTGTTGCTGAGTAGTTAACATTTAAATTTTTTACTAAAATTCATTTTGTTTGCAAATTTGGATAAACAAGACACCAGCTAGTTTATTTGTAAAAAATTCTACATTCAAATTTTTAATAGTAATGCTTATGTCAAAAATAGTTAAGAATCCAGATCAAAAATTGCCAACAAATACTGCAATTTTATGCAGATTCCACAATTAGGTGTAACTATTAATAGATTTGAAAGTAGCTTACTACTATATAATTGTAGATTCAAGATTTTTATTAGTCAGCAGACATACAAGTGATGATGCATTAGACATTGTCAAATTTACATAATTTCCATTACAAACGAATTCATAACTATATAAAAATAAAATGGTCATAATATATGCATCTAATTCTAAAGAAAATTATATGAGGAGATTATAAGCCTGCTGTCAAAAAATTAATAAATACTTATTCTATATTTAAAAGGCAAAGACAAAACAACAGTAAATTACTTTCTGAGATAATACATCTAATAATTTCTTAACAGTGTGCAACTGGTTAAACGTTAGCTAATACTGGCAGTAAAATAAATATATAAATAACAGGGGAGGTGTTCTAATGCAGGGTGTTTGGGGCTATTTATATGATATACTAATTTATAATCCAGATTATTTTGTGGTTATATATGCGTATATCCTATGGATGTCGTTTGATATTCTTTGGACGTCCATTGTATGTCTAATGGATCTCCGTAATATCCAGTTTTTTTATTTTGAAATTTAGACCTGAAAAGATGTCCATACGATGTCCTATGGCTATTAACGGATGTCCTGTATATCTGTATACGGATGCCTGGAATTCAGGACGTAACCCAGATATTCACCCGTCCATAGGATCTCCATTCGACGTCCACGATATCGTCGGCGGATCATCCGTACGGATGAAAATGGACATCCATACGACATAGTGTGCTGTATATTTTAATAGTATACAAAATTCTAAATTTCTGTTTTTTAACATTGATACACAACATTTGTAGTTGTCATCTCAATAAAGTGATTATTATTATAGTTTAAGTAAGAAAGAAAAGAGTATAGATAGAGAGATAAAAAAAATATTTAGAGTGTATTTACAATGTAAACTTGGAAATAAACAGACCTTGCAGTGAAAGAACAAATGCTGGCCTGCTCTGCGAAGACCTTGTACTCAAACAACTCATCTACTCAGCCATAGTCTATTGGAGTTGGCATAAATCAGTGCCCTGATCACGAGTTCTCCCTTGAGTATACTAATTATATATATATATATATATATATATATATATATATATATATATATATATATATATCATACTAGATGTTACCCGCAGGCTTAGCCCCGCGAATGATTTATAAAAACTATGACAGATGTGTGTGCTGCATTCTGTGGTGACCAACCCAATCTTTGTTGCAGATATATGGAAAAAGTTTAATTTACAACAAGAAAAACTGCAAACAATAGTCACAACCACAATGAAATTCACCGTATCTATTCTGAGAAACCATCTGTATAACACAATTGAAGTATAACTAACAAATAATCTTTTCATATTCAATGTAAACGGTTTTAGTTTTACCCAAAATTGTATTGTTTGTGATCCTTAGTTTTAGCAGCTTAAATTGTGAAGAAGGTGTAAATTTATTTTTAATAAATGTTTTTTATATACAATGGTGTTATAGGGCCTAAAAGGGGTGATGAGCAAGTAGTTTATCAAATGCAATTAAGTTATACTCAAAATTAAAGAGTATAGTACTTTGCTCAACCTTATAACTCACAATACTTAGTAGTATCATTGATTTTGAATTATTCCGTAGGATGTATAATCAATGGTAGTATCAACATTTACAGAGAAACCTCTACATCATCCAAGGCTGATAAAAAAAGATCACCCAGCATCTTATCATCTATAGAATATTGAGCTGATATCTATATGAATTAGGTTGGCGACCAGACACTTCTAAACATGACAATAATTTGTAAATTATATATATACTTAAACCAAACTACTGGTAGCTACTTATTCATACGTTTAATTGTAGTCTTTGGGAGTTTAATTTTTAATTTCCAAATGTCCTGCCCATTATGGGGAACATCATGTGGAAAACTACTGATCAAATAATTTAAACATATTTATTTTTCTTATTTATCAATATATTTAATACTGATAACATACATAACCTTATATTTTGTTTTAACTGGCATCTATCTCCACCGCATCATCGGATACAGCTGACGTCATAGTGCCGATCCAAAAGTCTCCCGTGTGTTCCACCCGCCTACTGCACCTCTAGAGGATTTTCTTCTTTCCTCTGTACTTCCAAGTTGAACACTTGATGACTTATCTTATCTTATATATCCTTATACATTCGTGAAGCCATTTTTTGTTAACGCAACGCCTCCCTTATTTCTTGACCAATTTTAATGTTTGAAGTGTCAACAAATTCGTCTCAGTTCGTAGTTTTGCGATAAGGTTTCTAATTTTCGATATTTGTATTTTCAAGGGCACGAGTTGCCCTCAAAGTATGTTTTTTGCCCATTAGATGAACATGGTTGATAAATACCATGAATGGAAAGAATGAAAATCTGTTAGAATTAAGTTAGGATATAGTAATAGGCTCAAAAAAGAATACAGAAGGCAACTTCTCTCGACCAAATCAAAATACATTGCCAAAGGAATTGAAGCGTCCAAAAATCCCTCCAAGACCACCTGGGCATTTATCAACAACACAAGAAACATGAATAAATTTTCGGCAAATAAAAACATCTCTTTACAGTTTGAGGAAGATTGGAGTCCGACTCAATTAAAATTTCTAACATTTTCAATAACCATTTCACGTAGCCACTAAGTCAGAATGTTAGACTCCCACAAACTCAAGATCGGCCTACCGATATTCCTCGTGAATGTCTTTCTAGTTTTAGTCCTGTGGGCAAGAACCAATTGAAGGAAGTCATTCGCAATCTGCCCAACAAGAAATCTTGCGAGTGGAACTTCTCGAACACTGTTATTCGTCTTTAGAGGCTCCGCTTTTACGTTTAGTTAACTCGTCATTGGAGTCCGGTGTTTTTCCAGAAAAGGGAAAAACACCCTTGGTTATTTTCTTTAAAATAGGTTTAAAAAAACTGTTATTAACTTCACTAGTAGCAATAACATTAAACAAACTGTTTCTTCTGAAATAGCATCTAATCATATAGGAGTTCTCAGGGATCCATATTAGGTCCCATTCTTTTAATTATCTACATAAACGAAATAGCAGATCATATTCCTGGTAATTAATTAAAGATCTTGCAGATTATAAACCCCTATTCACCAAAAACAAGAATCTTCAAGAACTCAAACCGGAAACCTTTTCTCAAATAAATAATCTTTCACAGTACTTCTCAGAAATATATCTTAACATTAATCCCAGTAAAACTAGTTTTGTCTTTTTCTCCACTGCTTGAACAGTCTGGAACTCTATATCCATATGTTTGTGTTGGTGAAGAATTCATAAAGCAGTCAACTGCTGCTGACTATCTTGGCACGCGATTGGACGGGGGTCTCCAGTGGGATGATCATGTTTGCATTTTGGCCAAAGTGTTATCTAAAAATAACATTGTTCTTAGAAATATATCACTTCCCAATAATATTAGTTTATCCAAAATAGTATATTTTAACTTAATAGAAAGTAATATTAGATATTCTATTGTACTCTGGGGCCTCTCAAGCAAGAAAATCCGGGAATAAGATATTTTTGATTCAAAAAATATCAATACAAGGTATTTTAAGATTAAAACCATCTGATTCTTGTCTTCAACATTTTCTTGACTTAGGTATTTCAACTGTTCCACCTTTGTACATGTATGAGACTTTGCCATACATTGTAGATTTTAAGTTTATTCCGGCACACACTCATTCCTACAATACTATAGGAACAGGCATCCTAGATAACCCTTCTGTTCATCATAGGCTAAACATTTATGAACATAAGCCTGAGTATATAGGACTGCCATTTTAGCGAATTTCCCCTATAGGGAAGAAGCTATTACCGTAGTCGGCATGGTAAGACCTAGGCCCGGGACCATGATAACTTTTCGTTTTGAGGTCCCCAGACCCCAAAAACACCATTCGTTCAAAACTGTATATATATATATATATCTATATATATATATATATATATATATATATATATATATATATATATATATATATATATATATATATATATGTGTCCGTGAGCACGATAACTCTCGTAAAAATTATCCGATTTTGATGAAATTTGGTATAAACGTGTAAAGCAACATTTATGACTTTAAGTTCGAAAACCAGCCAGATCGCTTTATCCGAAGGGGTATTTTGGGGGGGTTTTGTACCCCAAAAATGGGTTTTTTGAATTTTTTACATATAATTTTCGAAATAGTCAAATTTTAGTTTTTACCATTTGATTCAGCTTAAAAAAACACACAATTTGGTATTTTGATCATTTCTCTACGTCAATTGGTTACCGAGATATTGAAAGTGCTAAACACAGTACGTTGTCTAATGTTATTCTTATGGAGGAAAAGAAAAATTTTATATCTCGCTTATTTATGAACATATACTGACAAAACTTGGTATACGGCTTCATCTGGTTGTGAACCATTGATATTTGCTAAAAAAAACAATTTTTTGCCAAAGGCTCCCGTAGCAGCAAACCTGCGTACTCAGCCCCATGTTATTCTTATGGAGAATAAGTAACGTGTTATCTCCCTTAATTATGAAAATAAATTAATGAAATTTGGTATGTGGCTTTACCTAAATGAGTTATATTGATATTTGTATAAAACCCCATTTTTTGTTTTCCTTCCTTCAGCAAACCTGCATACTCATCCGCCATGTTATTCTTATGGAGAATAATTAAAATGTCACAAATCGTTTATTTATGAATGTATATTGATGAAACTTGGTATGTGGCTTTATGTGGTATTAATATACATATATATGCATTGGAAATTCGCTGAGTACGCAGGTTTGCTGCTACGGGGGTATTTTCCAAACTACTAGAAAATCTGAAAAATTTCAAGACCAGCCAAAAAATTTAAACATGAATTAAAAGAGTATCTAATTGAAAAAAAAAAACGGTTTTATAAGATTCCTGACTTTCTTTCCTAAATCTTTTAGATCCATTACACTCGCTGCAATCCATTACTGGCTGAGGCGACTTAAAATAGATATTAAGGAAATGACTGGTCCTATGCCCTGTGAAGAGGGTCGGCGGGACGACTTCATAGGTACGAGGTAGGTAGGTATATGGGGAATAATTTGATTTGAATTGAAGCTGTTAACAAATTAAGGACAGGTTATTAGCAGTGCCAGATGTTACAGTTCGGGTCACAGTGCTTGGCGCCTGGTTAGCGTATGCTCTGGAATGACTTTTCGCCTCTATATGGCTTAGTACCGTTAGTGTTACAGAATACTTTTGTCAACAGAAACCAAAATTAAATAAAATTATTTTAAAATATTGGTTTTTGTTATTTTCGTTATTGTCTGCTTTTAATTATGATAAGTTTGAGTTGGTTCTCGCCTTTCCCAGGCGTCAAGCACCGTGGCGCGAACTGTACAAGTATTGAATGTATTTATCTATATAACATAAGTTTTGTTTCTACATCGCTTTGAGCAGTGAAATGCTGTATGCAGCGGAGATATTAAAATTGTGTTTATCTGTCTGTTTGTTTATGAACCAGGTTTGATCCGCGTTTCACAAAACAGACGGAACCGAAAGAAATAATACATTTTGCCCATTTTCATGTGAAGCAGGAAGCTTTTAGGCTTCTGCAAATCATTACGTACGTTATTAGGGTTATGCCCATTGATCCGTCAATGCTCCAAAGTATATATTATGGGTATAGGTTACTCAAGGTTTCACCTTAGAGTCAACCATATATATTTGTTCTAATGAACATTTAGTCAGATAATTTATCCTTTACCACAGAATGGAGGAAACACGTGCTTTACTCTAACAACTCCACAACGGTATACTAAACAATATAAAATAACGGCACGGCAATGAAACATTAGGTAGGGAACACACAAGCCCTTGCAACATGGTATTTAAAGCTCATCCAGTTTGTCTAGGTAGTCATTGTGATTATAATGCTGAATTTGTTATGTGCTTTTAAGCCCATCATGAACAAACTACATGAGTTATTGAGCAGATATTTTGAAGAAGACAGAGGTCTTCTTTTGCAGTCTATTTTTAGGAAGATAGTTGATACTGTTGATACACATCAGAATAAAACCTTTGTCTCCTCCTGTTCCAAAAATGCTTTAAGAATCTCTAAATATTGGAGCAATCGAATTTATGGGTAAATAAATTAACTCTAATCAGGCCTCGCCCCTAGAAAATTATAATTTTGTATAGAAAAGTATTCCATAAAACTAACATTGGGGTTAGGGTTAAGAATTGTAAACAAAAACAAAATAATCATAACAGCTGTTCAAAAACAATTATTCAACTGTAAAAATATACCCATTTGGTAAAGTATTATGTGATTTTTGTGAGCATCGAACCAATGTATACATAGCTTTATATACATGATTAGGTTATATAAAAATTGCAATAAAGCAGACATGTCCAAAATGAAAATAAATGAGCAAATAAGGAAAGCATAGGCATTTGGAACTAACTGACTGGCTATTCGAGCTAAGCTTGGTCCCCCGGGTGCTCTAACAAAGGTAGCTGCCATTGGTAATTGGGCTATTAATTAATCAGTCGGTCTTAGCATAGATTAAGTATACTCCTAAGGAGTATGCTTTGTTGAAGATACTATTTGACTTTCATATAGCCTGCTACTTGTATGTCTATAAATGATGTGTTAAATATGAAGTGTCATACCAAGGTTCGTAGAGCTTTCAGACAAGGTGTGCTGAGTCGATCTATTTAAGGTTTTCTACTTTGCCGGAAGAGACCTCGTAAAAACAGCTGGAAGGTCACGTGATCACCAATCCAATCTGCAGTGTTGCTTGAAACACGATATTTATCGTACGAGAACCATATATTTTCCTCATCAGTTTACTTATAATTAACATTGTTTAACTACTTACATTATAAGATCAGCTGATATTTTATGAAACTAATATATTGTTTTGATTTATTTGTATTATTAGATTAATCGATTAAGGGTTTAAATGTTCTTTCTGCATGTCCAGTGGCAATTTAAAAATAGCTGTACCATTATTATACCCTTAAGGTTGGCTACACTTTGTGGTATGTTGTTTATTTATGAATCAGCTGGACGACCTCGTAAGACATCTTTGCTGTGAACATTGCTCTTATGTAAATAAGCACACCTGGTCTGAAAGCTCTACGAACCTTGGTGTCATACTATCATGTGTTTGTGTTTATGTTTATGTTGATATTGGAATAAATGGTGATTATCATTGTGTTCTATGTCTTTCTTACTATCCCACTATAAACTATTTCCATCAGGTTTTGGGCCCAGAACGTTTTTGGCAGCTCAGACTTCAGCAACAAACATCGGGCGCGATCCAAAAGAGAGCGATTTAGTCGCTCGGCTTTCCCGTTTTGCTGCGGTGTGTAGCTGCAGCTTGTTTGATGCACAATACCTGCATTTTTGCATATTTCAGAAAACTTTGTGTTTCAATATTCCCCACCTCCGTCTGTCCTCAGTGTTTTGATACTTTTTCCCGTATGATTTTCCACCAGATTTTTAAAGGTTTTGAAGGACTCCAGCACTTGATCCTTCGTCTTTAAGAAATAAACAAATGTTTTGTGGCTAAAATCATGTAAGAAAGTCAAAATATATCTCGAACCTGCTAGAGAGTTTACTTCCACCGGTCCAACTAAGTCAGAGTGCACTAATTAATTCCAGTAGTTCACTACTTAATTCTACTATCGCTCAGCTGGAAAGGTAAACGGTGGCTTTTACCAAGCAATCATATTTCACAAGGAGTATAAGGCACCTTGTTTGAAAGATTAATACCATGTCCCGATCCATTGGAAATTTCTTCTTACAATCAAAGTTAAGATGAGCCACACGTCTGTGCCAGAGAATGTGATCATTGCACCTAACTGTCATAGCTTTGCCATCAGAAGATGAAACATCTAATTTAAACAAATTGTTAACCAGAGAAGCTGTAGCAATAAATTCATTATTGCTATTGTAAACTCGAGCTCCTTTGTTATCAAATATTACAGTTTGTTCTTTAGTGACAATCTGACTGACAGACAATATATTAACGTTTAACTGGTGGGGAACGTAGTAAATATTACTTACATGCACATCCGATCCGATGAAGTACCAGACACATTTACAGGAAGGACATTATATCTCCAATCGTGTCGGTTGGAGTAGACTTTGACGAGATATATTCGCCAGTGGTGCGTTATTACAGCTCTGTACGTTATCTATTAGCTTTGGCTGCTGAAAAAGATTTACATATAGACCAAATGGACGCTGTATCTGCATTTCTTCAAGATGATCTCTCCGAAGAAATATATATGAATCAACCAGAAGGATCCCATCATGAACCGAACAAAGTGTGCAGGGGCTACGGAAAAGTATTTATGATCTCAAACAACCCAGCCATGTCTGGAACCACAAATTACATGCATGTCTCACAAAAAGGGTGAGACAATCAAACTTTGATTCCTGTGTTTATCACATGATGAAAAATGGGAGGTTTTTGATCATTGCAGTCTGGGTATATGATCTGTTGATTTTTCATAATGATAAACATCTGAAAGAAAGTCTTAAACAGCAGCTGATGAGAGATTTCAAGATGAAAGATAAGGGAGAAGCTAAATTTGCTCTGGGATTCCAGATAACAAGAGACAGAGGACAAATAAGAAATTGCACATCAGTCAGCGATCTTACATCGAAAAGGTTCTGAAACGATTTAACATGGACGAATGCAACCCATCTATTCCAATGTCTCTGAATGAGAAGCAAGGATCAGTCACCATAAGGAACAAAGAAGAAGCTGAAAAGATGGAAAATGTACCATATCAGGAAGCAGTAGGCAGTCTCTGTTGTTTGCCGCCCAAGTGTCGCGACCAGATATATGTTTTTCTGTCAGCTGTGTGAGCAGATTTAACAATAATCTGGGTGCAGCACAGTGGGGAGCAGTCAAACGCATACTCAGGTACATGAAGGGGACGTTGGACAAAGTTCTAACCTTTGATGGTAAAAATTCTGCTGACATCATTGGTTACAGCGAATCGGACTGGGCAAGTGTTGCAGATGATAGAATGTCTATGACAGGCTACATTTTTGTGAAGTGCAATGGTGCTCTATCATGGTGTACAACAAAGCAGCCCACAGTGGCACTGTCAACTACCGAGGCTGAGTACACGGCAATGTCTGCGGCAACCCAAGAAGCTCTGTGGCTGAAGGGGTTGGCGAGCAAGATCACTCCACATTCTGATCCAATCTCAATATTTGTAGACAATCAGGGTGGTAAAAATCTCGCACTAAATGGCGCATACCAACCACGAACTAAACACATCAATGTGTGCCATAATTTTATAAGAGAAAAAGTGCAGGGTAAAAAGATCAAGTACACTCCAACGGCAAGTATATTGTTGCAGATTCTTTAACTAAAGCACTGGACAGAGACAAAGTTATTAAATGTATTCAAGAGCAAGGAATATGCAAGTTGGGAGGATGTTGAAGATACTATTTGACTTTTATATAGCTTGCTACTTGCATGTCTATAAATCATGTGTTAATATGAAGTGTCATACTATCAAGTGTTCGTGTTTATGTTTATGCTGATGTTGGAATAAATGGGGTTTATCATTGTGTTCTATTAGTATCATGTCTTTCTTATCATCCCACTACACTCTTGCTATTTCCATCATGCTTAATATATGGGTTTAGTTAGTAACAAGGCTACACAAGGCATCTCACCAATTCTATACTCATCATTCATTTATATTCGCCTTAAAATTCACCCAGGTTGCGTTGGCGTCTTAAAGAGATATTAAGATACATAACTAACTTCTAAAACATAACATTGTACTATGATCACGAGCGAAGCCGTAACGGGCTGCTAGTCTATTTGCAATCTTCACTCAACGGCTTGGCATGGCTTTGCTTTTGGCGTTGGCTTTTGGCGTTACTTCTACTTCAAGATGTTTTTGTTTTTATGGATGGCTGCCAGATGACTCGTAATCATGTGACTTGTAGTTGCACGTGACATTTGTTGGTTTATTTATTAATTAATTTTTAAGTGGGGAATAGGCCGCAGATTAATGATAAACAGCTACAAATGTTTAGTTTAAATATTTCAAGAATGTGGTTGAAAGAGTTCATGTTGTATTACAAATTGGTACCTTTTGTTATGGGTTTACGTTAAATGTCTCAAATCGTTGTTTTGGCAGAATTATAAGTTATATTTTAATTTCGTAAAAAATTATGGCATTATTAGCTCGTTTGTTTTCTCCGAGGAAAACCTATAGGAAGGAGAAGCATCCTGCCTCTCCAAGTCGAGCTCTACCCAAGGAATCCAGGTATTTTGTGAAAGTGTCTTGCATCTAACTTAACCTAAAGCCTAAGCTAATAAAATAACTAACTTAAGGAACATGGTGGTGAGAAAATATCTAAGACTAAGGCCTGGTTTCTACGGTGCCAAGTAGAGATATCAGTAGCTAACTAGTGACAGATGCTGTTGGTTTCTACCATGCACCTGTAAATAGAACATGCGAGTTACTGATGCAATAGTTGTACAGTGACACTAGTATTAGCTGTCTACTGGCCCTTTTTTCACCAGTCACAATCTTTCAAGCCTTCTCATACAGACGGACGGAGATAAACTAGTGATTCCAAAGGCCAATGGTTCAGTGCTAGCCTCCTAGTTTGTTTCCATCTATTTCTGTGAGAAGCACTTTGCATAATCGCTGCACAAGCTATTGATTGTGTAGAGTGTTGACTACTGCAATATTGACATGCTGATGAGATTTTATCAGCGATACAACTGGGACTGCGATACTGCAATTTCAATTTCAATGCAATTTCAATGTAATCAGTTGTAAAGTAGGCATACCCTAGGTATGTTTAAGTAAGATGTACTATTCAGAAGTTCAAATTTTAGCACGTTCTGCGCACCACCAGGTGACGTCACGGTGTTTATTTGAACAGCTGGTTTACAGTAACAGCTGAAGTTACTCTCGGCTAGAGCCTACCCAAAAACCCAGGTCGGGATCAGAACATATACTTTAGGGTAGACGTTCTGATCTCAACCTGAGTTTTTGGGTAGGCTATAGTGAGCCTCCAGTGCTGAAGTTTCCCCATTAGTTGCAAACTAGTTCTTATAAAAGCGTGTCACCGAAGTATTCAGACTACCCCATGTCCCCCACTCCTTCACATAGCATAGTCAGAATATCTTGGTGACGCGCTTCTGCTACCAGATGATGTCATGCTTCGATGTGCACTAGCACACCTAACTTAAATGCACCCAGGGCCTAACTTACCTACCCTAGTTTGCTCCACAAGAGTTTAAGGGCACACAACTTGTTTGGAAGGCCTAGTCGCTGGCATGAAGTCCCCCAAAAAAAATTCCTTTTGTAACTTTGGGTGTGAAAAAGTGTTTATCACTAAGGGCATAGTAGTTGTTGAGTCTTTTTCTTATTGAGACTTCAGTTTGTTTACCTGGAACTATTTTTTGGCCCTACAAGATTGCTCACAGCTCCCTGCAGCTGTACTTATCAAGATTCTATTCCGTGATAAGATAGCTATAGCATCGCTTAAAAATCATTAATCATGATGAGGAAGAATAGTGGGCCAAGCACCAAACACTGAGGAACTCTGTGTGTTATTAATCATACACTTGAACTTAACCCCCTTCATGGAGACAAACTATTGGCGGTTGACGATTTATGATTGAATGTTGCATAGACTGCGCCTTTTAATCTGTGTTGTTGAACCTTCTCCAGTAAGATGTTGTGAGAGGCACAATCAAACGCCTAACAAGTCACAGAGGGTATGAACAGTTGACTTAAACATCCCACAAAGGTAAGTCATCGTGGCACAACAAGGCAATTTTGTCACATGTTTGTTTATCCACCAAAAATTGTGAGTCATGTATGCAAGTTATGCAAGTTGTGTTATTTGTTGCTTTAAAACTGTGGCTCTTTTATTACAAATCTTTCATTCCTCCCTTTCAACTGTTTCCTCCCTTTCAGCAAAGATTTGAATCGATCTCGTTATATAGTACCGGGTATATATATCCTAGAACATTTGTAATGTTTGTTTTTCTCTTGAAAGCAATGTTTCTGACAAAAACATATGTATTTATTTTGTATTAACATTTTTCAGACCCTTTGGATTTCCCGTGGATACAAATAATGTTAGGGTTTTACTATACCGAGAGTGTGACTGGAGAGGAAGAAAACTTTTGTTCGATTCAACGTCTGTGGAAAAAATCCCCCTTGATCCTAAAGTACCTCTGACGCGGCCTAGAAGTAACTCTGGTGACATGGTTGTTGAAGTTTCCAGTGGTTATGGTTATAAGGTAAATATTTGTATAATAAGCGAATAGTGCTGCGGTACTGGTATGGCTAATCTCAATTTGAATTCACAAATAGACCCAGTGCATTTGTGACTTTAACTAAAGTGTGTTTTTTTTTTTTTTTTAGTATTGTCCAGTTTAATTTAATGATATTACAATTAAAGAATAACTTTAACACGTTGGCTACCGATAGCCGCAGTGATTCTCATTTTATAGACCAGCTGTCAAAACATCGGTCTGTTACTGTAGACCATAATATAGGCCTATTCATATATTTCTTACCCACAGACCAAAATGTGATTTTGGTGAAAACTTATTGTGCATAGTGTGAAATAAATAAATTCATAGTCAGAGCATTATTTTTTGCTCTAATAACATGAAAATGAACATATTTTATATGGCTCATTAATGAACCATTGGTCAGAAGTGGTTGTGACGTACTAAAATATTGTAACTGACCGATGGCTCATTTAAGAGCCATTAACACAACATTCAATGAGAAAAATAAAAATTACAGTAAATGTATATAAAACACCATATATTATTAAGAGAAATACATTTCTTTGTTATGAAACTTAAAGGACAAAAATTACAAGTTACTCAGAGTCACTTGAAACATTTTGTAACACACGGTCATTTTAATTTTCATTATTTGTATTAAGTGAAACTAAACAGCGTCTCTGTTTAGTCTTATCCCATCCATATTGAGGTTCACTTACGTAAATAAGCTTGTAAAACCAATTTAACACAACAGTTATTCACAATACCCACGTTAGAATGTAAACAACATTGATGCCAACTTTAGGCCACCTGTAGAATTACTTAAAATATCCCTACACCCAGACCACTTGACTCATGTAATCCCCAAACTCTTCTGTAGACCGACATATTAAATTCAAGTCGAAAATATAGACCGATGAGAAGTTATAATCAATTCAAATACAAGCCCCAGCGGCTCGAAAAGGAGCTGTCGGTCTATAGTTACGGCTCGGTATGGCTCCTTTATGAGCCATTGGTTTGTGGCGAGGAAATACCCTGGCTCATAAAGGAGCCATCGGTCTATTTGGTGAGTTCACAAAATTGACGATTGGGAGCCAATGTGTTAAATCAGTTATTAATCGTGTATAAAATAATGTTATAAAATTATGTTCACGGCAAGTTTAAATACCCCTGTCGCAGCAAACCTGCGTACTCAGCGAATTTCCAATGCATAAGATATGTCTTAATACCACATAGAGCCGCATACCAAGTTTCATAAAAATAAATTCACAAAAAAAGCGATATATACAATTATAAGCGATATATTATATTCTCTGTAAGAATAATATTGGGAATGTGTACGTAGGTTTGCTGAAACAAGGAACACAACAAATTGGTTTTTATGCAAATATAAATATAATTCAACTAGATGAAGCCACATAGTTTCATCAATATTCATTAATAAATAAGCATCATACAATATTTTAATTATTCACCATAAGAATAACATGGGGGCTGAGTAAGCAGGTTTGCTGCAACAAGGAACAAAAAATATGGGTTTTCGTGCAAATATTAATATAACTCAACTAGGTGAAGCCACTTACCAAGTTTCATTAATTTACATTCATAAATAAGCGATATACACCCTTTTGATTATTCCCCTTAAGAATAACATGGGGTATTAGTATGCAGGTTTGCTGAAACACGGAACAGAAAAAAATAGTTTTTATACAAATGTCAATATAACTCAACAAGGTGAAGCCACATACCAAGTTTCATTAATTTATGTTCATAACTAAGGGAGACATTACATTTTACTTATTTTCCATAAGAATAACATGGGGGCTGAGTACACAGGTTTGCTGCTACGGGAATTATTGGTAAAAATTCTTTTTTTTGTGCAAATAACAATAGACCACAACCAGATGAAGCCGTATACCAAGTTTCGTTAGTATACGTTCATAAATAAGCGAGATATAATCTTTTTCTTTTTCTCCATAGGAAGGAATAGCATTTGACAACATACTGTGTTTAGCACTTTCAATATCTCTATAACCAATTGACGTAGAGAAATGATCAAAACACAGAATTGTGTGTTTTTTAAAGCTGAATCCTATGGTGAGAACTAAAATTTGACTTTTTAAAATATTACATGTAAAAACTTCAAAAAACTAATTTTTGGGGTACAAAACCCCCCCCCCAAAAATACCCCTTTGGATGGAGCGACCTGGCTGATTTTCGAACTTAATGTCATAAATGTTGCTTTACACGTTTATACCAAATTTCATCAAAATCGGATAATTTTTACGAGAGTTATCGTGCTCACGGACACATATATATACATACACAATTTCGAACGAATGGTGTTTTTGGGGTCTGGGGACCTCAAAACGAAAATTTATCATGGTCCCGGGCCTAGGTCTTACCATGCCGACTTTCCCTATAACGGAAATTCGCTAAAACTTAAAACTATGAGAGGTTTTTAGTTGCAAAATTAAAAGTAGGCCTAGCCTTAAAAATATATTAAGCTAAAATACTTTTTTACCGTGATATAAGGTAGGGAAGACATGGAGAATACTTAATACTTCAATATCCGGTATAATTTATCTTCAATGTTGGGATATAGCAATGTGCATTATATGGTTACGAGTGGTCCAGTCAGGAGTAAAAGTAGATAAGGGGGTGTTGGGGTGATAAAACTACATCAAGATGTAAAACAATCCATTTCCAATATAAAAAGCGATCGCTAGAGAGCAATCGCAGATATATATGAAATTGTTAATGATCCCCAAGATGCTTGTATGGGGTCATGTCAGGAACTTCCATGGTGGTCCTGGGGTTAAGTTTCACCGAGCAGGTCATGCTAATAGCTCTCTTTTCCATAAAATCTGCTAAAAGTAACCTAATGAGCAGCTGTGTCCTTAATAATAATATCAAAACATGACCTTTTTTCTCAACTATGAATCAGTGTAGTTTTTTTTAACGGTAGTTCAATCATCGCAATTCAGAAATAACTTAGGGGTTCTTTTAATAAAAATAGCCTTAACAAATTAAATATAAGGAGTCATCAACTAAATGTAATTTGTTATTTTTCAAACCAGTGAATTTAAATCGGTAATATTATGATGCAGATGTACATTGTGAGGTTTTCTAGCTTTTACAATAATTGTTTCCAGTACAAGAAGCCACATGCCGATACAAACACACTGGGAGAGATGATATTTGGGTCGATTGCCATGATAACGCGAGGTTCGTCGATTAAAGTTCACTTGATGAAAGATCCCGCCCGACTCATGTTCACCAAAATAATTCAGGTAAGTCACAATTATCTTGGGAAAATTTAAACAATCAAAGTTAAAGCTGAAGGCGAGAGAGGAGGGGAGGGTGTTTTTTTAGTGTATAAAAAGTACCTATTGCTTTGCTTTCCAAGAAATTATATAATTTAGCTTTTTATTCAAAAAGGATTTTATAATGTTTCTTGCTCAGTTGCCCAGAGTTGTTATTTTTGGATATTGACATTATTTTTTGTTTTCACAATCTTGCTATCTGCTATTAATTTAGTACTTTAGAATGTTCTGTTGTTGGTAGGTAAATTAACACATACATATTGTATTCTAAATGAAAAATTGTGATTTAAATACTTATTGTTTACAGGCTCCAAGATCAGGCGTGAGGAAGCGACAAATAAGGTGGGTTGGCTTACTATATGTTTTTCAGCTTTTAGTTTTTGCTGTTGTTGATTCTTCTGACTGAAAGCTCTTTAAAAAATTCTGAATTAATATTCAATAATTAAATAAAAAACTAGAATATTCTTCTCCTCAGTAACTATTACTTTCTAATCAAAAGTATTAAAAATGTTGCTTAATTTTTGCATGTCACTAATATTTAGTTTATTAGCACCTACCTTGGTGTCAGATAACTTTTATTAAGAAGCACCTTGTCACTTAGGCCAAGTGCAATAAATTACAGGATTATTTTTACTACAAAAATTAGCATTTTGAATGCATACTTTGTAAATACATAGGGGCCTGACAATTTAATTAGACTTATTGTTCTTGTTTGTGTTTTACAGTGATGAAAAAGTACTTAAGGATTCACAAAACAGCTCAGTCAATTCTATAGGAGAATTTAACAGTGGCTCTTTTGGATCAAAATCAGGTAAAACTAAATAGAAGTAATTTACGGCCCCAAGCAATTTTAGTAGGCCTATAGTATAACTTGGGTAATTTAAACCCCAAAGGGACCAGAATAACAATTTGAATTTTCATTTGTTCAATAAAGGCTTAACCTTGATAATACCCATTTTCAGAGAACATTTTTTCCTACACAAAAAGTTAATTGTTAAAGAATCAACAACTTCCACTACTAGATAGGTGGTCAAGTCATACACAACTGCAAAACAATAGGGATGTACCAGAAGTTTGGGGGAAGGGGTGAGCACATTGATCTCGAATGTAGCGTAGCGGGACAAACAGAGATGTAGAGATGTGACAAACAGAAGCTTGAACCAACCTTGAACTTTTATTAGGCTACCAATGTCCGGTAAACGGATATCACAAAGCCGAGAAGTGCCAAGGTCCAGTTAAACAAACATCACAAGTTACAGTCGAGAGGTGTCAAAGACCGATTAACCTTTTGATTACCATTATACACACTGTTTGCGGTCTGTGTTTGACATATGATGGATTAAACTGGAACTAACATGTGTAGTGTGTAGTCTTTGAACATGACTCAGTATCCTCCTTAAACTTCCTTAAATGTAGTCAAAATAAAAATAATTATTGATATGCCAAGAAAATTACAGAGAAAAAAAACAATAAAATAACATCAGTATGATGTAGTAAATAATTTTTAGATCGATATCAAAGATTTTAACCGATTTTGGCACCGGACTGAATTGACACGGCTGCGCCCGAGTCTGAATTGCCTTGGGATTACCGCATTTTTTACTTTAATTTACTTCAATTTAATTTACTTTAAATAATAAATAATAGACTACAGCGTATTATCCAGTGTTAAATATCCAAATAATTGTTATGGTCTCATGATTACATTGACAACTAACTGCATTTGTTTACCTCAAAAGTCAGTCGACAAGCGACCCTATATTTTTTGTCTCATTCTAAATGGCTTATCTATTGTTCGGCATCAGGTCGAGGGTCGCGGTAATTTATTCAAGGGATAAGGTGCGTCCTACTCTATAAAACTGAAACTAATGGTCGTACAAATACAGATGATGGCTCATTTTTTTGTCTAATTATCACAAATTCAATAAAATGTCGATCAAAGTTGTGCGAAATTCCATTCAAGAGATATTATTAATACAATCACTGTATCAGTTTATCAATTTTCCCGACTATTCAAACCTTGATAAATCGTCAATTCGGATTCAATGAATCATATTCGGTCGTGCATCCGAATTGAGGGCGTCCAAGTTGACGATATCAGCTTCCGAGTTCCGCTCTGTGAACAGGGTCTACCTCTTTGCAACCAAATTTGTAGGTTATGTTCTTGCGTCAACTTTTGTTTTTATGAGATCAAAACTGTTATGTTTTACACATGAATTGATGATAAATCGTCAATTTGGATTCAATGAACCATATTCGGTCATGCATCCGAATTGACAGCGTCCGAATTGATGATTTCAGCTTCGGAGTTCCGCTCCGTGAGCAGGGTCTACCTCATTGCAACCAAATTTGTAGGTTATGTTCTTACTTCAACTTTTGTTTTGATGAGATCAAAACTGTAATAATAGTTTTCAGATTAATACTAATAAAATACTCGACCGAAATGACGAGCAATTAAGGTACTGTAAGAATCTTGCCACTATTTTACTTTTTTTCTCCACAGTTGAATGATTAAATGTCGTCAAACAAGCAACATAAGCAACATGAACTTTACTAAACCAGACTGCCACCAGACGTATCGCCAACAGTAATTGGCAGGACTTTTTTTGGGAGCCTTGAACTCTCACTCTTGTACGGCAGTAAATGTGAGGGGCAGCGAAACTTTGCGTGATAAAAGTTGTTAATATCTTTTAAAGCCTAAATTAATTTGTTTAATGGTATTATTATGCTTGAATCTAAACATGTTAAACAATTAAAATCTTTTAGAACGAAAAAAATACATCGCTTTTAAGACACATTGCTATAGGCCTAAGGTTTAAGACAGTGACCGAATTGATGTTTTGGGTACAAATCTACATATTTTTCATATAAAAATTTTAATTTATGTGAAGTACAAAAACAAGGGTGGTAAGGGTAAATTAAAGACATTAGTGGTACAACAATACTTTAATTTTATAATTAGTTTTTTTTTTTTTTTTATACCTTTGGGACTTAAATTCTATCTGTTTGTGAGAATGACCCATATCACGTCCCAGCCGATGGTTTTTATGGGCAGCCCGTGAAGAGTTTGGATGTCAGAGTACAGTTGAAGGGAAGTGTGGACCACGGTCCAAGCTGTTGGGGTGAGTTTCACATCTGAATAGCTGTAAACTAAGGAGTTCCGACGAATTGTGCCTATTACATTTGACACTATAGTTTTGTTGTGACTGTGTGATGTTATATGTGTCATTGGTCGCAGGATCGTTTGTCATTGATCTGGATGACAGCGGGTTCGTGTCTATGCCGCTGAGTGCTGATTGGTCCAAGCACCTGAGTCCCTCCCAGCGGTGTAGGTGCAGCAGTTGCCCTCTGCACCCCTCTGGACTGTCTCTCACCTCGGACAATGCTGATCACAACAACAGTGAGTTGTATACATGTTGTAGTAGGGCTGTCAGCTATACACAGCCTACTTTTGAGTTTTACTTGTTATGCTATTATGATGCCTTAAAATAAAGGAGGAGCTACTGAGAAAGTATCTTGTATTTTTGAAGTAATGATTTTGAGGTTAGTTAAGAAAGTATTGTGGACACTTGCCTTAACTGATATAAGAAAAACAAGTTTCATGACTTTTAAAAATATGGAATCTGATCCCATCTTAAGGTGAGGAGAGTACCTTTAACATAACAAAAGGTTAACTTTGTTACATTCATTTGTTATTTTTATGATATTTCTTTTCTAATGAAGACAGGGTCCGATTCCAGGACCCAAAACATTGTGTAACTTGTTTTTCCCTAACTAACCATTGACTTAATATTTGTCTGCAATAATTTCTTAAGGAACATAAACTCAACACCAATCAAATGAATTTCAAAGAAAGAATAATGATTTTCAATTGTAATATAGAATATTGTTTAATTTTACTACGGTAGTTGAAATTTTACTTTTCTATACAATTACAAATTTAACAAAATTTCTGTCATGATGTCAGAATAAGAGAGTTGTCCTGAAAAAAGTAAACTAGCCTATTGTGTTTTCTTTATGTTATGTGTTTAATTCTGTTCTAAAATATTTCTCAAACATGCTTTAACAAACCAGTATCCATTAATGAAAATATTCATTATATTTTTGTCATGCAGTCAAACAAATTGCATGTGGTAATGTTATTTGTCACTATTTTCTTGGTTGTGATTAAAATTGTTGTAAAGTGAACAGAGAAGAAGTTCAAAAAGAATTTTGTATCAAATGTCATCAATCTTTCTCAATATTACACTAACTTATGTAATAATTTTAAGAAGGCCTAAGTTAGGCTATACAGTTTTGCTACCCCAATTCCTGCCAGTTGATTCGCCTGTTGTTTTCCAGTATCAGTTTATACAGCCTCTGGCCAGACATTGGAACTGTGATATACAACCCCGACGTATAGTAAGCTCAAGTTCAATGGAACTTGTAATCTTTTTTACCATCTGTTGATAGGCAGCAGTTCATTGCAGTCAGGAGGCAGTTTGTCCAGTCTGCGGCGTCGGTGGGTTCGCAGTATTGCCACCTCGCTAAACCTGGATGACCCCGCTCAACCAGTGGTGCCAACTGGCAAACGCACTAAGCTAGGTGTCTCACTCATCATCCCACTCTCCCAGTCAAACTCTCAGTTAGTATCAGTTGTTTTTCTAAGTAAAAATGTTCTCTGTTGTTAATTTAGCCTAAGTTTGTTTTATGTTCAGTGTGTTTTTTGGAGCCACAGAATTTTAATGATGAACAGAACTTTTTGTAGCCTACATGCTTTACATACATTAGGTATGTTTAGTGAATGACAAGCAAATCTACTTCATTATGTATATTCTATCTTTCCCCCAAAAAAAATAACAAAAATACCCCTGTAGCAGCAAACCTGCGTCCTCAGCGAATTTCCAACGCAAATATAAAAAGTAAAGTAAAGTTTGTGTAACCTTCATGCCAAGGTCTGTTGTCAGAGTGTTCTGGTCGCACTAGTGCCTCTGACATGACCTGTCGACTACTTATGTAGCCGGGACCAACGGCTTAACGTGCCTTCCGAAGCACGGTGGCAGTCTGAGTTTCAAAAGTCTTATGGATATTTCACCGGGAATCGAACCCGGGTCTTTTGGGGGGTAGGCCAGTACTCAACCCACTCAGCTAACCCACTCAACCCACATATATGTATCTTAATACCACATAAGCCACATACTAAGTTTCATCAATATACATTCATAAATAAACGATTTTTGACATTTCAATTATTCTTCATAAGAATAACATGGCGGCTGAGTGTGCAGGTTTGCTGAAACAAGGAACACGACAAATGGGTTTTTATACAAATATCAATGTACCTAACTCAAGTAGGTAAAGCCACATACTAATTTTTATTAATTTATATCCATAATTAAGGGAGACATGGCATTTTAATTTTAGTTAATTTTTGTTAACATGGGGCTGAGTACGCAGGCGTGCTGCTACGGGAACTATCAGTGAAAAAATCGGTTTTTGTTCAAATATCAGTAGATCACAACGAGGTAAAGCAATATACCAAGTTTTGTCCGGCTACGTTCATAAATAATCAAGATATACCATTTTTCTTATCCTCCATAAGAACAACATTGGACAACGTTCCCTGTTAAGCACTTTCAATATCTCTGTAGAACCAATTAATGTAAAGCAATGATCAAAACACCAAATTTTATTTATTTTACCGAATTTCCCCTATAGGGAAGAAACTATTACCGTAGTCGGCATGGTAAGACCTAGGCCCGGGACCATGATAATTTTTCGTTTTGAGGTCCCCAGACCCCAAAAACACCATTCGTTCGAAACTGTATATGTGTGTCCGTGGGTGCGATAACTCTCGTAAAAAAGGTCCGATTTTGATGAAATTTGGTACAAACGTGTAAAGCAGCATTTATGACTTTAAGTTCGAAAACCAGACGGATCGACCTATCTGAAGGGGAATTTTGGGGGGGTTTTGTACCCCAAAAATGGGTTTTTTGAATTTTTAACATACAATTTTTGAAAAGGTAAAATTTTATTTTTTCCCATTTGAATAAGTTTAAAAAGACGCACAATTTGATGTTTTAATCATTGCTCTACGTCAATTGGTTACTGAGATATTGAAAGTGCTAAACACAGTACGTTGTCCAATGTTATTCTTATGGAGGATAATAAAAATTGTATATCTCGCTTATTTATCAACTTATCCTGACGAAACTTGGTATATTGCTTCATTTCATTGTGGTCTATTGATATTTGCACAAAAACCCATTTTTTGCCCGATAGTTTCCGTAGCAGCAAACCTGCATACTCAGCCCCATGTTATTCTTATGGAGAATAATTAACGTGTTATCTCCTTTAATTATGAAAATAAATTAATATAACTTGGTACGTGGCTTTACCTAGTTGAGTTATATTTATATTTGTATAAAAGCCCATTTTTAGTGTTCCTTATTTCAGCAAACCTGCATACTCAGCTGCCATGTTATTCTTATGGAGAATAATTAAAATGTCATAAATAGTTTATTTATGAATGTATATTGATGAAACTTGGTATGTGGCTTTATGTGGTATTAAGATAAATTAATATGCATTGGAAATTCGCTGAGTATGCAGGTTTGCTGCTACGGGGGTATTTTGTTTTTTTAGCGAATTTCCCCTATAGGGAAGAAGCTATTACCGTAGTCGGCATGGTAAGACCAAGGCCCGGGACCATGATAACTTTTCGTTTTGAGGTCCCCAGACCCCAAAAACACCATTCGTTCGAAACTGTATATATATATATATATATGTGTGTGTGTGTGTGTGTCCGTGGGTGCGATAACTCTCATAAAAAAGGTCCGATTTTGATGAAATTTGGTACAAACGTGTAAAGCAGCATTTATGACTTTAAGTTCGAAAACTAGACGGATCGACCTATCCGAAGGGGTATTTTGGGGGGGTTTTGTACCCCAAAAATGGCTTTTTTGAGTTTTTTACATACAATTTTTGAAAAAGTAAAATTTTATTTTTTACCATTTGAATCAGCTTAAAAATACGCACAATTTGATGTTTTAATCATTGCTCTACGTCAATTGGTTACTGAAATTGCTAAATACAGTACGTTGTCCAATGTTATTCTTATGGAGGATAATAAAAATTGTATATCTCGCTTATTTATCAACTTATCCTGACGAAACTTGGTATATTGCTTCATTTCATTGTGGTCTATTGATATTTGCACAAAAACCCATTTTTTGCCCGATAGTTCCCGTAGCAGCAAACCTGCATACTCAGCCCCATGTTATTCTTATGGAGAATAATTAACGTGTTATCTCCTTTAATTATGAAAATAAATTAATATAACTTGGTACGTGGCTTTACCTAGTTGAGTTATATTGATATTTGTATAAAAGCCCATTTTTAGTGTTCCTTATTTCAGCAAACCTGCATACTCAGCCGCGATGGAGAATATTTAAAATGTCATAAATCGTTTATTTATGAATGTATATTGATGAAACTTGGTATGTGGCTTTATGTGGTATTAAGATAAATTAATATGGAATGGAAATTCGCTGAGTATGCATGTTTGCTGCTACGGGGGTATTTTTTTTTTAAGCTGGATCCAATGGTGAAAACTAAAATTTGATTTACTAAAACATTATATGTAAAAACACAACTTTTTGGTGCACAAACCCCCCAAAAATACCCCTTTGGATAGAGCGATCTGGCTGGTTTTCAAATATAAAGTCATAAATGTTGCTTTACATGTTTGTACCAAATTTCATCAAAATCAGACAAATTTTACGAGAGTTATCGCACCCACGGACACACACATACATATATATTGGCTTCTATACCGAAAGAAATCTATAATATATTCAGCCGCATGTGTAACTCACTCACTCACTGAGGTATACGAATTCTAGACCATTTCTGAATGAGTTAGGAATGTGAAATTTGGCATGCATGTAGCTTGTACCTTGTAACCCCCAGAAAAATTTCCAAAATTTAAAGAAGCTATTACCGTAGTCGGCATGGTAAGACCTAGGCCCGGGACGTGGCTCACTAGCAGCGATGTCACATGATAGCAGTTGATATTGACAAGAATGCAATATCTTAAAAATGGATTTTCTCCGTTGTTTATAAACCGATTTCCATAAACTTGGTGTCATTAGATTTGCAATTAAATTCTCTAAATAAAACGTAATTAATGTAATTTTTTTACTATGAGCGGTTTTTAAGATATTTACGTTTGAAATTTTTAAGCAGCCGCCATTTTGAAATTAATGATTGTAAAAAAATAATTTTTTTCCGTAATTAGGTCTTTAGGGAATAAAGCTAAATACCAAATTTCATTTAATTATAACTAGCCGTTCTCGAATTAAAATTTCCTATGTGAAAAAACAAAATGGCGGCTATACGAGTAACTTTTGAGTTTTCAAAATTTTGAATATGATATTTTGGCTTGTCTATGGTCCAGGAATAATACCTGAAAAGGTTGGTAGAGAGTTCAGAGACACCCTGTATTTATTTATATATATATATACAGTTTCGAACGAATGGTGTTTTTAACATCTGGGGACCTCAAAACGAAAAGTTATCATGTCCCGGGTCTCAGCATGCCGGCTACAGTAATAGCTTCTTCCCTTTAGAGAAAATTCGCTAAAACAAACAGTAATTTCAACATCACTAAGTGGAAGTATCAAAGTGTAAAGTTGAAGTTTTATTTATATTGTGGTGGTTCATAACCAGGCACCTTTCTCATTTTTATTTTAACAATAAGCAAAGTTATGAAATACATTATGACTTTCAGCCAGATTTTGTAGTTACAGTAGACTAATGTGGCGGACGGTTGGTCCGGATTTCGCATAGGTGGGCAAGAATCGTCAATTCCGCCTTTATGGTGAACAATTATGACAATATGCGTTTACATGTATGTGCTAATACAAGAATAAGCTTCTGAAAGGCGATGCAAACTAGATGACATTCGTGTAATTCGGGCTATTAGCATGAAAACTGAAGGAGCCGAAACTTGGAAGTTTTATTTTTCATTTTTATTTACAACAAAAGACTTTATAACATAATTCACCCGGAGTCCGGACTAGGCCGATCCGGATATCTGAGATTCTGTAATCCTCTTCTTTATTATTGAAGAGATGGACAATTTCTTTATTAGCATGACGTATTGATGCGTTGTTAAAACTACACAGAATGTAATAAATTACAGGTCACATAATTTTAAGGTACATTTTACAAGACAGTGAATAGACCTTACAGGCTACATAATAGATGATAGAACCAAAAAGATAGAACTCAGTTACCTGCAACCAGTTACACCAGTCAGGTTCAATAAGAGATTGACAGGTATTGACCCTCAGGTAATTATATCGCAGGCCTAAAAATCAAAATTCAATGCTGAGTTTTCCCACCAATATCAATAAATAAAGTAAATCTACAAATTGACTGATTTTAGTAGCACTGTTTATATTGTATATAGGCTAAGCCTCATAAAAAAATTAATTTCAGGATGTTGAAAAAATTAAGAACACATTTTTTTCTTCAGAGAGATGGAGCAGTTTTTGTTAGATCGACTTCCGCTGGTCAACAACATTCTCACCAGACTGCAGCACAGTACAGAGCGAGCGTACTGCCGCAGGGAGGTGTTTGTGCAATCTATGTACCAAGCGAGCCTTCATGCTGCTCAGGTAGGTATACCGCACATAGACACTCATAGACAGGCTCGACACACGGGAAAGGTAACCGATACAAAAGCATCTCTGACATTATTTTATATTTTATGATATCATTTATTTTATATCCTTATGACTATTTTAATCTTCATTACCGGTAGTAGTCAGTTCAGGCATAATTATTTAGCATGGTTCTCACTTTCTGGTAAGTCTGGGAGAGTCAGGGAATTTGTAAAAGATCAGGGAAAAGTTGGAAAAACGCTAAAAGCCAGGGATAGTGTTTACTACTTTTTACAAGTCGGAAAATTTTGATTTTAATCGTAAACGCAAAAACTACTGTGCGAAAATCAAAACTTATTAGAAAACAAGTGCACATTCCAAGTTGGAAAATTAACATTTTTATGGTTAAAAAAACTCAGGGAAAATCGAGCAAATAAAAGTGTGAACCATATTAAACATATTTGTATAAAGTTTAATTTTACAACCAGCAAATTCAGTCATAAGCCAATTAGTAAAAGTTGTACTATTTTAATTACCTAACTGTATTTGAAAGGTATATCTTATAGTTTTTTTATGTATCTTATAATTAGAAGGTATTTTTTTTTATTTTAGAAATGCGTATGATGAAATATGTAATAAGGCCTATTTGATAAGTCAAAGAAAAATCTTCAAAAATAATAATAATTGTTATACTTGCTAAATTGAGTAAGCAATAACAAAAAATGCTAAAATTCTTAATTTATGGGGAAAAAGAATTTTGTTTAACTGCCAGATATTGTAAAATAGACTTCCATATGATTTCTCAGGTAATGTACAACAATCTTATGTAAGCTTGATAACTATCCACCAACCGTAAGTGTTTGTACTGTTCTCATCACAACTAGCAGTCTCGTGTTACACGAGTGGTTGTTGTTGTAGAGCGTGTGTCAGCTGGTGGGAGGTCTGCGGCTGGATCGACCAATGTGGCTCACGATGACGGAGGATAAGACGGACGCAGCAGCCAGAACGGAGCTGGAGCAGCGACTAGTGTCAGACCTCGGCCACCTGCTCACGATACTCGACACCAAGCACACCAACTTGTAAGTGATCTCAGGTTAGGTCAAGGTTGGATGACCTATGAGCTCTAACTATACAATAGACTCAACTAACTGCTGTCTGTATGATTTGCGTTAAAAAAAAACCTGATTTTGTGAGGTTGGTACACTATTGAGTATGATTTATCGTTCTTTCTGCTTCAGTGATAGACTGTTCGAATCATCTAGGCGAACCGAGTTTATTTTATTCGTTGATGTTTATGTTTCTATTCTTATCGTACAATATGATGAACTAGTATCAAACAAAAAAATACAAGCCAATTTAATAAATGAGGTATAAAATAATTGAATCATCATTTGTTTGATTTATTTGGTTTTCGTTCAATTTGAGCAACTTGTTATTATCGTCACTGCAAAATGGTACCGGTACCCAATTTCACTGTCTGTTTTTTCCTTCAGCATATTGTTAGAGCTTAGTGTACCAGACTTTAACACGTTAGCTGCCGAGCGATGCATATTTGCGTTGGTATGGTCCCTCCCACAGACCAAAAGAAATAATCTGAACGTTGCAAACAGACCGGGAGGTACTGGAGTAACATTAACAACAGACCACGAGAGAAATTGGGTTTATGGACTAATTCACTTCATAATAACCTAAAATGCATTTGTAAACAATAGCAATTGTTTTTTATTTCACTTTGAGCAATTTTAAAAACGTTGCATATATGCGTCAGTCAGTCTATACTATGAAAAATAGAAAAAAATATTGTATTTTTGTTCAATAGACCGAGTGACGCACATTTGCGTTGTTGTAAATTTGATCATTTGTAGGCCTATTCCGTTTCATTGTTAATGTTCTACACAATAATCAAACAAACACCACTAAAGCTCGTCCAAAAACTGTAAGGTTAGCCACGTGGACAGTTGTACAGTGATGCAGCAAAAATGACAATGTAAACAACAGTTCTGCCAGTTGGGATGTGACGTCACCAATTGTCATACCCACAGACCAAGCAACGCACTTGTGCGTCAGATATCCCTACAGACTGATACAAAGAGATTGGGCTTTAAAATAGATCATTGCTAAAAAATATATGTTTGAATAGCAATGGGACACTGACGCAAATGTGCGTCATCATTCTATTTCAATGTGACCAGCTGACGCAATTATGCGTCAGTGGTCTATCAGGAGAAACCACTCGACGCACAGCTCTGTCGCTGGTCTATGTGAATGACAAATTTCAAATAATTGTGGTAGCGAACGCGCTAAACTATTATTTTCAGTGTGAATTTGATAGTAGTGAATTATAAAATCTACCATTGGTGTATAAAACAAATTCAACATTTTAGAATTTATTTTTTTTTACATCAGTTGCAAGCAGGCTTATCTGTCAATTTCTTCATTAGTACACCATTGGAGGGTGTTGAATAATGGGCATATCACTGATATTCAGTTCTCAGTGGAGATTGTATAAAGCATACCGTATCCTAGCATAACAGCCCTTTGCAATACACAAGCAGGGCCAAACATAGTAAACTGACACCATTTGCTGTACCGTATCCTAGCATAATAGCCCTTTGCAATACACAAGCAGGGCCAAACATAGTAAACTGACACCATTCGTTGTACCGTATCCTAGCATAACAGCCCTTTGCAATACACAAGCAGGGCCAAACATAGTAAACTGACACCATTTGCTGTACCGTATCCTAGCATAATAGCCCTTTGCAATACACAAGCAGGGCCAAACATAGTAAACTGACACCATTCGTTGTACCGTATCCTAGCATAACAGCCCTTTGCAATACACAAGCAGGGCCAAACATAGTAAACTGACACCATTTGCTGTACCGTATCCTAGCATAATAGCCCTTTGCAATACACAAGCAGGGCCAAACATAGTAAACTGACACCATTCGTTGTACCGTATCCTAGCATAACAGCCCTTTGCAATACACAAGCAGAGCCAAACATAGTAAACTGACACCATTCGTTGTACCGCATCTGTTTTGTAAAAATGTTTATATGTATACCGTGTGTCCCAAAAGTCCCACCCCCCTCCCCCCATTATTTTGTTAACGACTGCATATAATGAGATTATCTTCCGGGGAAGTCATAGTGACCCAAAATGGAAACTTGATGAGTCCAAATTTTCAACCCCCTCCCCCAAAATAGGGGTTTTGGGGAGTAAGTCAAAAAACTTAAATGGTAACCCCCCTTGAGTGATGTATCATTTTAAAGGTTGTAAAAAATAAGAATAATGGGACAAGTTAGTGTTTCTAGCTTTTTTTTATCAAACACAGCGTTCAATACAATTTTTGAATTTTATTACAACATTTTGCATTATTTTTGCGTAGCAGTCATTTAAATTCATCAAAAAAGTTTTGAAATAATAAGATTTTTCGATGGGAATGTTAAAGTAACCAAGCCATTTATCTTTTAGTGAGTGAACAAGTTTGGCCTCATCCCCCAAAATAGGAGTTTTTGGGGCTAAGTCAAAAATGTTAAACAGCAACCCTTACTGAGTGATACCTCTTTTTAAAGGTCTTAATAAAAGAAGATGAATGGTGCAA
This sequence comes from Allygus modestus, assembly GCA_963675035.1. Taxonomy (NCBI): domain Eukaryota; kingdom Metazoa; phylum Arthropoda; class Insecta; order Hemiptera; family Cicadellidae; genus Allygus; species Allygus modestus. The sequence goes on from OY776117.1 coordinate 30,659,233, forward strand.
ACTAGAGGTCTCTACAATGATCCTCCCCAAAAATATGGCCAGCTTATTAAATATCAAATTTTACAATGATATTTAATAAGCTGTTATGATTTACAGGATCATCGTAGAGACCTCTAGCCTCAAACTTTACTTTTACTTAGCCCCAAAAAACCCTATTTTGGGGGATGGGGCCAAACTTGTTCACTCACTAAAAGATAAATGGCTTGGTTACTTAAACGTTCTCATAAAAAAAATGTATTATTCCGAAACGTTTTTGGTGAATTAAAGTGACTGCTGGGCCATTCCATGTCAAATCATCCAGCCAAATTACAATTTGACACCCAAGTTCTCAGATTTTTATGAAATTTTGTATACATTAAGTGTGTACAAAAATAAGAAAAAATGCAAAGTTTCACCAAATTCATCATTTGAATAATACACTGCATAAGGCGAAATGGGCGCTCATGACGTCCAGGAGATTTGTAGGCTCCACGTGGGGGATCAAGCCTCACATAGCACTGTGGCTGTACAAGGCAGTAATAAGGCCTCAAGTCACATATGGATCACTAGTCTGGTGGACAAAGGTGAACCAGACTACAGCCATAGCCAAACTCACAAGTTTACAAAGGTTGGGCACACTTCTAGTCACTGGAGCTTTCAGGAGTAGCCCGTCAGCAGCTCTCGAAGTTGCTCTTGGATTACTGCCTTTGGATATCTTCATCAAGGCAGAAGCACGGAAATCAGCCTATCGATTAAAAGTCGCAGGCCAATGGAGGGAAGGCCTGTCTGGAACAGGCCATTGCACCATCACCAAAGCTGTTGCTCAAAACCCTGTGCTTGATATGACATCAGATGTCATGAGTACGGAGATGGTTTTCACTAAACCTTTTTCTGTTGGATTCTGCTCCAGAGAAGAGTGGACATCTGAGGAAGGGCCCTATTCCAGGAAGGGTAGCCTTGTCTGGTACACGGACGGCTCTCTCATTGAAGGAAAATCTGGCTACGGGGTGTACAGTGAATCACCTAGAACAGAACTCTGTGCAAGTCTGGGACAACACTGTACTATTTTTCAAGCAGAAATTTGTGGCATCATGGTTTGTGCCAATCTCGGCATTGCCAGACGCTATTGCGACAGGCATATAGTAATCTTGTCAGATTGTCAGGCTGCCCTCAAGGCTCTTCACTCCAACGAAATCAAGTCAAAATTGGTGTGGGAATGTTACAACACTCTCTGCAAACTCGCGACACGCAACTCGGTGCATCTTGGTTGGGTACCTGGCCATGTAGGCATAGGTGGCAATGAGTGTGCAGATAAGCTTGCTAAAAGAGGTTCCGGTATGCCATTCTTTGGTCCAGAGCCAAGCTGTGGCATAAGCAAAACAACTGCTTTTCACACAATAAACAAATGGTCCAGGGACTTACATCGCCAGCAATGGCAAGGTCATACTGGTCAAGCACTTGGCAAAAGGCTGCTAGCAGATACTAGCTCTTACTTCACTAACTGGTTGGTGAGGTTGGGCAGAGGTCGGGTTAAGCAGTTGATTGCTCTGATAACTGGACATGGCCATTTCAGGAAACATCTCCACACTCTCGGACTCAGAAATGAAAGTCAGGTGTGTAGGCTCTGCAATCAGTCTGAAGAGACTGCCAAGCATATCATACTGGACTGCGAGAGACTCGGGGCAAGGAGAAGGGCTCTGTTTGGTTGTAAGCAACCAGGTGATGAAAGGGACGCTAGTATTGGTAAAAAACTCCTGGATCTCGTAAAGGGTACGGGCATTGGTTTGCCATACTAACGTACAAGGGACACACAATAAGCTTCGGTTGACGTGTGAGGATCTTTGAATCTTTGGATCTCTGAATCCGTCCCTTTAACAACACATAAACATAAACATAAACATTCGTTGTACCGTATCCTAGCATAACAGCCCTTTGCAATACACAAGCAGGGCCAAACATAGTAAACTGACACCATTTGCTGTACCGTATCCTAGCATAATAGCCCTTTGCAATACACAAGCAGGGCCAAACATAGTAAACTGACACCATTCGTTGTACCGTATCCTAGCATAACAGCCCTTTGCAATACACAAGCAGGGCCAAACATAGTAAACTGACACCATTCGTTGTACCGCATCTGTTTTGTAAAAATGTTTATATGTATACCGTGTGTCCCAAAAGTCCCACCCCCCTCCCCCCATTATTTTGTTAACGACTGCATATAATGAGATTATCTTCCGGGGAAGTCATAGTGACCCAAAATGGAAACTTGATGAGTCCAAATTTTCAACCCCCTCCCCCAAAATAGGGGTTTTGGGGAGTAAGTCAAAAAACTTAAATGGTAACCCCCCTTGAGTGATGTATCATTTTAAAGGTTGTAAAAAATAAGAATAATGGGACAAGTTAGTGTTTCTAGCTTTTTTTTATCAAACACAGCGTTCAATACAATTTTTGAATTTTATTACAACATTTTGCATTATTTTTGCGTAGCAGTCATTTAAATTCATCAAAAAAGTTTTGAAATAATAAGATTTTTCGATGGGAATGTTAAAGTAACCAAGCCATTTATCTTTTAGTGAGTGAACAAGTTTGGCCTCATCCCCCAAAATAGGAGTTTTTGGGGCTAAGTCAAAAATGTTAAACAGCAACCCTTACTGAGTGATACCTCTTTTTAAAGGTCTTAATAAAAGAAGATGAATGGTGCAAACTAGAGGTCTCTACAATGATCCTCCCCAAAAATATGGCCAGCTTATTAAATATCAAATTTTACAATGATATTTAATAAGCTGTTATGATTTACAGGATCATCGTAGAGACCTCTAGCCTCAAACTTTACTTTTACTTAGCCCCAAAAAACCCTATTTTGGGGGATGGGGCCAAACTTGTTCACTCACTAAAAGATAAATGGCTTGGTTACTTAAACGTTCTCATAAAAAAAATGTATTATTCCGAAACGTTTTTGGTGAATTAAAGTGACTGCTCATGCAAAAATAATGCAAGATGGCGTTTTAAAATTCAATTGAATGCTGTGTTTAATAGAGCAATGCTAGAAACCCCTAACTTGTGTCATTCTTCTTCTTTTTACACCCTTTAAAATGATACATCACTCAAGGTTACCATTTAAGTATTTTGACTAACCCTCCAAAACACCTATTTTGGGGGAGGAGGTTAAAAATTTGGACTCATTAAAAGTTTTCTTTTTTGAGTCACTAAGACTTCCTCGGAAGATAATCTCGATATATGCAGTCATAAAAAAAATAATGGGGGGGTGGGACTTTTGCAACACACGGTATCTATTTTAAATTTAAACAAAAAACTGACCACATTTAAATTTTTTAGTTGCTGCCATTTTTAATTTAAAGGAGATATATGAACAATTTTTGAAAGAAATTTTTATGACTACTAGATAGGATTTGTAGGTACTAGATCCACATAATAAATGTCGGTTTACATGATGTTGAAAACCCATTCTGACAGATGTTGCCTGATGTGTGTTTATAGTTTCATCAGCACTCTGCTCACGGCTGTGCTGACCCATCACCTGGGCTGGGTGCCGACTGTCATGCCAGATATGCCTCATCATTCTGAATCCTTGGTGAGATTGTGAACCAAATCCAGTAGTTGGTAACTCGGGTGATTGTCTAAACATGATTTAGAGGAAAGAACATGTTCATATAAGCAGCTCATTTATGCTAGCTGGTGGTGTAACACGATTCCTGGGTTTAGATCGATCCGACCTTTGGTCGATTCCCTCACTTTACAATTACAGTAGAACTCCAATTATCCGAATTAATTGGGGATCGGGCCAATTCGGATATGCAGAAATTCGGATAATCAGGTATACCTCGGGAATTAAGCAAAAAACATCACCTTACATAAAAAATCAGAATTTTATCGACAAAGTTATTATAAATGTAGTGAACAGAAAGTGAGCGAACTGTATCAAGAATATACGTCATAAAAGTTAAATTACAGGAGTTAAATTGAATACAGTATATACAGTTGCTCTTTTCAATACATACTGTACGTATTTCACTGTTCATTGTTGGTTATTTCACTTGAACATCTCGAGCAAAGTGAGTTTATCACTTAGCGAAAGGACAACACGTTTACGTTTTGTACTCATTTCGAACGATAATCTCGGTGAAAGAACAGTAGCGACTGATGATGAGCAGGGCGGGAAGGGGGTATGACTCATTGTTCCCTGAGAAAATATCGTCCGGAAGGTAACAGCGCGGGCTTTTATTTTAGCGCTCACGGCGCATTATCGCTACACGCGCTCCCGCTGTTATTTTCTTGATTTTTATATTTCTATTATTTCACTCAAAATTGATTCCGATAATTGGATATTCGGATAATTGGGGTTCGGATAATTGGATTTCTACTGTAATTGATTTCTGTAACTGTAATTTAATCTTCACCTGATTAAATCCAATACTCATACTAAATCAATGAAACACCTTTTCCTTTGCACAAATCCTACCAAGGGCTGTAATACCTTTCTTAATTAATTCATAGAGTAATTTTAAAGTTTTGTTCACCAAAATTATGTGAATAAGTGGGAAGTTACGATTCAGTGAATAAAATTTGATTTCCTATGAATACTTGAGATTGAAATTGTGTTAAGTTAAACAAACTAGAAAACGTTACACTGTTATTATCTTTTATTTATCCATGAACTATTTAATTGACGCCACAAATGTAAACAGTTAATTTATTATGTTTCAGTTTGCTGAGCTGTCCAAGAACCACCCTTACAACCCGCTATGGGCCCAGCTGAGCGACCTGCAAGGTGCCCTGGGATACCCTCCGAAGATTGCTAAAACTGTGGTCTTGGGGAAGTCAGAAGCTCTGGTGCAACAACTGCTCTCTGTGCTGAGCTACTTCATCCGCTGCGGCCATGTCAAGGCCAAGGATCTCGAACGAGAAATTCCTCCCGAAGAAGAAAATCATCTTGAGGATCTCTTGGATGATAAACATGTGAAGTGTTCGTTCGACAAAGATGCGATTCGGGAATTCAGTAAAGCCGGTTCACTGGAGGGGACTGTGTCTTCATCATCTACTTTGACCAAGAGTAAAACAATGTTAAGCATGAAGACGTTTTCTGTCATAGATTGTGATTTGGATAATGCCAACAGCCTTGAAAGCGGATTTGAATCGTGTAATGAGTTTTCAGGGGAAAGTTATGAGGATGGGAATAAAATGTTGAAGTCGATGCAAAGATCAGGGTCGAAACTGAGGATAAGCAAGAGTTCCGCTAATTTGATGGAAACATCATTTTCTCAAAACACAACAACCGAATTGAATATACTTTGTAATGGTGGAATGAAAATGAGTCTTGATTCTCCACATTCTTCATTTATAAAATGTATTGAGACTGATCATAATATGTTTTCAAAAATGGAATCCGAAAAACAGTTTGCATCACCCTCTGTGCTCAATGTGATGAATAGGTCAAATTCCAAGCTTTTGTTAGGATGCGACAATGGAAAAAGTAATTCGTTCATCAAAGAAAATTTAATTCAACCTGATTCAGGGGAAACTGACGACAAAACGAATAAAGTAGTTTTTGTCTTAGGAGAAAATGAGGAACTAGTCAATATCAAAGGACAGGATGAAGCTAACATCCCAGAAAACTGTGATTGCTCATCGCTACCCCTAAAACCTAATGACACTTATCCACTACCACCTATTATATTGGTTAATGACACAGATGCTGAATATTTCAACCTACAAGGAGAGGAGAGTGAAACTAAAAAGACTGAGTTTGTAGCCGGAGACATCAGCAATCGAATAGTGATTAGCCACTCAACTTCTATAAAGTTGGAAGATGCCGGTGAAACAGAGACATTGAGACCCCTACAACGGCAGCGATGTTTAAGTGCACCCGAGGAAGTTGTGATGGAAACGACCTGGATCAAGAAAAGAAGAAGAAGTAAAGAGATGATTCAAATAATTAGGAAGTGGCTAAGTGACAGTGCTATCGAGAGGACGTCTCACAAACCTCTATGTGGGTTAAGTTCTAGTGAAAATACAGTTAGTTCGATAAAGGGAAATGTTGTAACTCATGCTGGCGTGTTTAGGACTAGTAATAGGCCATTGAAGGACGCCGTTGTCAAACCAAACCAAGGTGTTGAAAACTTAGTTAGTGAAAATGAAAATGGTTGTGAAGCCCTTAGCCTTAGAGTAGACAGCCCAGTTGTTTCTTCATTGCCGTCAGATGAATATATTGAACTGCCATTTCAAAGGTAAGAGAATTATTCACCTCTTTATCCTATATTTGCAACTGCATTGTTTAAGCTTACTGACTGACATTGCATCATACTTGTGAACAAATAATGTTGCATCCATCAGTAGACTATTTTCAATCTTTGTTTACGAGTTTTTTACATAAAGTTAAGATAAAACAATCCTCTTTTTTAGAACCTATATTTTTATTTTTCTACTAAATTTCAAGCCTATAAAAGCAAGTTAGTGAAATTTGAACTTACGATCTTAAAACATGTTGGTGGATTTTTAATTTTCCAGACAATTACACCTCTAAAGTTAATATTTGTTAAGGAATATCTCCTTGTTAAATTAGCTTTTGTGTTCACGACAAGGAGATGTAGCTTTGAAATTACAGGTGTACCACATTGACAATTTAAATACATTTCATCAGGCAGAAAATAATAATAATATTAAAATGGTATTAGGGTTATGCCGTACAAAATGTTGTATTCTGAGTACTTGGATGTTGAGGTATATTGTTTTGTACGCAGTAGCCTGGAGGACGTAGGCAAGGCGGTGGGTGTAGCGGCCTCGATGTTCGGCAGTGTCAGTGACCAGTACAGCCCTGAGCTGGTGCTGCAGGGGCTCACGGGGGTGTCCCCTGGCTGGCTGACGGACCTCAGGCACTCGCTGGTGTTGGAAGCCCACAACACTGACCTGGGCGAAGATGGTGCGGAAGCTGTCTGCATAGTGGCCAATGTAGATACGTGGTGAGTACTCACACAATTTAATTCATTTTGATGTATTAAAAAGATTTATTCATGGGTAAAAAGTGTTAAATTATTGTAAAACAACCTGCATTGATAAATAGGGACGTTCCGATACTGCCTTCGGTCTTATACACTGCAATCAATACAGTGTTAACAAAAGCATGGATACCCGATACTACTGGATCAAAAGTATCGATACCCTTGGTATCACATCAGATTGTATAAAAATAATCACCTTCAATAAAACTAGAATAATTAACCATTAATTAAAGCTTTTAAAACAAAAAAAATTGATTTTGAAGAAAGATGTTTGAATTCTTTGGTTTTAAATAGTCATTGAAACAACTGATTTCAAACTGGAGGAATATTGAACTCACCAACTCTTATCAAAGTTTTAACCATCAGTTATTATTGATATAAATATGTTGAAAAAGTAATTGAACTTAAAAATGTACAACAATACTGCAAATTATTATATATGATGCAAGTTGTAACAACAATAAATACCCCGTCGCAGCAAACCTGCATACTCAGCGAATTTCCAATGTATAATATATGTCTTAATACCATATAAAGCCGCATACCAAGTTTCATAAGCGATATAAGCACATATAAGCGATATATACAATTTAAATTATTCTTCATAAGAATAACATTGGTGATGAGTATGTAGGTTTGCTGAAACAAGGATCACAAACAATTGGTTTTTATGCAAATATAAATATAATTTAACAAGGTGAAGCCACATACCAAGTTTCATCAATATTCAATAATAAATGAGCACTATATAACATTTTAATTATTCTCCAAAAGAATAACATGGGAAATGAGAAAGCAGGTTTGCTGCAACGAGGAACAAACAAAAATGGGTTTTTATGTAAGTATCAATATAACTCAACAAGGTGAAGCCACATACCAAGTTTTATTAATTTATGTTCATAATTAAGGGAGTCATTACATTTTACTTATTCTCCATAAGAATAACATTGGGGGCTGAGTACGCAGGTTCGGGGATAAACAACAACAAAAATTGTTTGTGAAAATATCAATATACCAGTACTACGTGACACCACATGCCAAGTTTCATCAATATGCATTAATTAATAATGGAGATATCAAATTTTATTTATTCTCCATAAGGATAACATTAGACAACGTACTGTGTTTAGCACTTTGAATATCTGTGCAACGGTTGGACATCGAATCACAACTTAAACACCAGAATTATTGTTTTGTGGGGCTGACTTGATTGGTAAAAGAAAATGTGAAGTTTACATTAAAATTAACTTAGGAAAAGCCAAAAACCTTTTTTCCATAAGATTATCATGGGAGATTAACCCATTGCAGGCGGCGAAAACCCGAGCCACGCGGCCCCTAGCGGCCGGAGTTCGGAGTTATTTACATATTACTGACAGCAGTACCGAGTACGAATTAGTGCACAATCTATCGGAATTGGCGGAAAATAACAGACTATTTAGTATACATCCACGTGCAGTCTATTGGCTAAACCAATAAACACATCATGACACACTCTGGTGGCAATGACTAGAAACAGTACTAACTTTGGTAAACACAAAACTTAGGATGCCGGGGTCGCGTCGTTCGGCCTCAGGTCCACTCACCGCGTGGACGCCTACGTGGCGTCTTTCGTCCGCAATGGGTTAAGCCAAAATCCTTTTTCCCATACGATTATCATGGAAGATTTCATGAGCAGGTTTTTTTTTCATTTCCTCCGCAACCTCTTAACCTAGGTTAATAATTCAAAATACTATATTATTTGTTTTTTTAAGCTCTTTAACATGGTTCAAACAAAAATTATGTGTTTAAAAAATTTTAGGGTAAAAAATACAAAAAACTGTTTTTTGGAAAATTTTAAAGCCCTCTTCCCATAGTCCTATTTTTCTGGTTTTCGAACTTAAAGTCATAAATGTCACTTTACACATTTGAGCCAAATTTCATCGAAATCGGACGCTTTTTACTCAAGTTATCGCATTCACAGACAATCTGAACAAATAGTGTTTTAGTCATCTGGGGACCTCAAAAAAAATTGTTATGGTCTCGGGCTTAAGTCTTACCATGAGACCTACGGTAATAGCTTCTTCCCTATTGGGGAAATTCGCTGAAAGGAACTTCCTTTTTTCTAACCAATACTCCGAAATATTCTTTTGATACCACGAGCTATCGTTTAATTGGTACTGATACCATGGATATTGAAAAGAAACGTTTGATTCTCACCCATATCGGTAGTATCGGAACATTCCAGTTAGCAAATAACCATTACAATCACCTTTTGGGTAAATAAGAACATAGCAAATCTATTTTTTTGTTGCAAATTCACTATGATTCAGGACAGAGGCACTAAATATTGCATTAAAGTTATTAAAGACACGGAAAATTGCAGAGAAACGTATAATAAGGCTATTTGGTATAACAGCTATGATGTGTAGGCTTAAGATTATTTAAGGTAATAAATCATCTTTAATATAAGTTGATTAAAGATTCAAAATAAATTTAAGAATATAAAATTAGCTCTAATTGGTAGCAGAGCGTGGCTTTTCTTGGTAATGAACCTAGCATTTTTGTTCTTAGTAGATAGCTCTAACAGTGAGTTAATGGTTTTGCAGTGAAGTGTTGCTAGTCTCTAGTCACTCTGTGAGGTCAGAGCCGGGAGTGAGAGTGGGAATGTCACAGCTGGTCGCCAACATGCTCGAGTCCACCCAGCACCTGTATGCTCTACCAATACCTCCACCAGTGGTGAGTACGAGTGCAGTAGTTCTCAGGGAAATCAGGAAGTGCCTTGAGGCTATACCCATAGCATTACTGTATGAAACGTTTTTTAAATCCTGCTTAACCCTTTCCACTCCTATTAACTGGGGACCCTGTTTCTCTATCAGCTCCGTTTAATTTTGAGCAAAAATTGCATATTAAATTTGTTTGCTCTAAAGAAAGTATTTCTTTCTAGCCTAAAAGGCTGATGTTTTTTTAGTTTCTTCTATGACTAAAGTATAGATTGGTATTAAATAAAACATATATTTTCATTTTCAGATATTTTTTACTATTATTATTTATAGGAACAAATAGAAATTTGTAACCAAATACTGGAAATAACAACATTTTGATATATTTTGAACTGAAAGAAGGATATCTTTTGTTTGTTTTCTGTTGTGTATATCCTTATAAAAAAGTTATTTTCAAATATTTTATACACAGTAATAAAAAAATAATAATTTGAAAACAGTTTTTTATGAAAAAATTACCTTTTATGTAAAAAATTAGTTTGGAGACCATGTTGTCTCATCTATATATTGTATTGCTTAGCAACAGCATTATTTAGGTCAAAAGTAGTAAATAAAGCTTATTTCAAAACTACAAAATATCAGCTAAAAATATAAACAGAAAAAATCAAATACTTTAGGTTCAACTCTCTTTCATTTTCATACCTAATAACCATTTAGTAAAAATACTTATTCAAACATACAACAAATAAAAAGAATGAAATGTAACATTTCATGGATTTGTTGTTAAATAATATCAATCGCAATGTTCATATAAGCCATCATAAATAAGATGTACTATATAATTCTTGTAAAATTGTTATTTCCCCAATAAATACACATATAGGCTAATGATAGATATAATATCCTTCCATAATGATCGTATCACAAATTGAACCCTTCATAAAGTAAGTTATTATATTATATTCCATCATTCAACACCATGAGAAACCTATGTGTATATTTCTACTTATATTTAATTTGTAATATAATTAAAATAATGGGTATTGAATAATATTGTAAAGCTGCTTCAAATATTTAATTAATGATACTAATTTTTAAAAATTGATCTCACTTCCCCATTTTATTTTATATAGTGCAGTGTTAAAAAATAGATCATCATGTGGAAGAAATTTGTGAAGAAACATATGGCAGTGTGCTTTGTTGTATAGCTGGATTTTGAATATGACCAGAGAAAAAAAAAAAAACAAATGGAAGATGGCCCAGTGTTAATTGTATTTTTTTTATGAGTCTCAACTCAAATTAAATAACATCCCTAATAAAAGTGTAGTAGGCCATAAAGAACCTACTCTTTTAGTAGAATGAAGAGCCACAGATAATTATTTCCCATATTTTTAAGGCCGCCAAGAGGAATCTGTGGTGAAGAACATTGGTGAGGAAATTCCATGTCATTATAACTTAACCCTAGCCGTGGCCAAAGGTCGCCCGGCGACCATCGAAATCGTACCCTTGAAATGGCCATGGTCGCCGGGCGACCATTAAGGTCCACAAATTTTCCAATGCTAAAAAGTAATTTATAATTAACTCGAAAGTGGACAAGTTATATACCATTTGAAAGATGACACTCTGAACTTTCATTTTATTATATAAATGAACCGTATAGCAGTTGTATAAGAACGTAACGACTATATAAAGTGAATGGTTTTTTAGTGCAAATCAATACCTGCAACTGACACGTCAAAATTCGTCAAACATGGCCTGGGACAAGATAACATAACTGGGGTAAATTTCATGGTATGGAGTAGCGGGTGGTACCACTGGACAGCAGACGAGTTGTTGTACATTATCGTATTTATTATTTGAACGATACATTGATAACAAAGAGCATATGATTTTTATAAAACAGGTGTTTTTGCCAAAACTAACGAATGGCCAATGGTCGCCCGGCGACCATTATGAAACGCTGTAAATATATATATAGGAAGTTTTATAACTAGTCAATAGTTGTGTCAAATTGTAGCAGAAGAAACGTAGAATAATTTTGTTTTGCCAAATGGCAGCACTGGTCACTCTCACAACCTTCAGCAACGCAAGTAAATATCAGTTAGGCAGGTGTTTGGCCGATTCTTGCTGTTGTCAGATGAACCTCAAGTATAACCTACATCTTTGTAAGTGAATTTTTATCCGCGATTATTTCAGAAATTGTTCTAAATTCGGAGTTTATAGTGACAGTGTAGTGGTTGTGTGTTTATAACAGTAATCTTTATGCATAAATATTACTGGAAAGGGATAAATTAGTCAATTGGTGAAGTGAAAGTGAGTACTGTAATGTTTTTGTGTGTTGTAGCATAATGTTAGACGATTGTTAGGCCTATCATTCATAGTATCGCGTGTATATTTGTTTATATACATAAGACATATAAATAAAAATGTTTTTCCCATGTGTTATATTTTACTGTGTAGGGAATTGAATTTACTACAACATGTTTATAATATTTTTGGCCTAAGAAAATCTGTACAAGATTTTTGTACTTCAGTGGCTCGGAAATGTTTTTACGTAAATGCTAATTTTCTAGTTATTTTATAGTAAACGGGTAATAATATTTTTGTACTCCCCACAATATTACAGATTTGTTTTCCTTAGTTCATAACCTAAAGAAATATATGTACAATATTATTATAAATATTTACCTTACATGAGTTATCTCCGATTCACTAATTATTCGTCTTACTCGACAAAAGTTGCGATTTTTCGAATTTTATTACATAACACATGTACAAAAAAATATTTCCCCCATGCGTTATACATTTCTATGTAGGGAATTGAATGTACTACAACATGTTTATAATATATTTGGCCTAAAAAAATCTTGACAAGATTTTTGTACTTCAATGTGTCGGAAATTTTTTTTACGTAAATGCTAATTTTCTAGTTATTTGTATAGTAAACGGGTAATAATAATTTTTTTACTCCCCACAATATTACATATTTGTTTTCCATAGTTCATAACCTAAAAAGATTTATGTACAATATTATTATAAAAAATTACCTTACATGAGTTATCTCCGATTCACTAATTATTCGTCTTACTCGACGAAAGTTGCGATTTTTCGTATTTTATTACATAACACATGTACAAAAAATATTTTCCCCATGTGTTATACATTTCTATGTAGGGAATTGAATGTACTACAACATGTTTATAATATATTTGGCCTAACAAAATCTTGACAAGATTTTTGTACTTCAATGTGTCGGAAATTTTTTTTACGTAAATGCTAATTTTCTAGTTATTTGTATAGTAAACGGGTAATAATAATTTTTTTACTCCCCACAATATTACATATTTGTTTTCCTTAGTTCATAACCTAAAGAAATATATATACAATATTATTATAAATAATTACCTTACATGAGTTATCTCCGATTCACTAATTATTCGTCTTACTCGACAAAAGTTGCGAATTTTCGTATTTTATTACATAACACATGTACAAAAAAATATTTTCCCCATGTGTTATACATTTCTATGTAGGGAATTGGATTTACTACAAAATGTATATAATGGTTTTTACCTAAAAAATCTAATGTACAAATTACAAAACTTTACTTTTGAAATTTCAATCGAACATTTTTGAATTTTTTATTTTTTTTTATTTTATAAAAAAGATAAATTTCCAGATTCATTTGTTTTATATATATTCAGATTCCCCTGGTCTTTCTGAATAAAATGAGTATGCATATTGATAGGTTTACTCCAAAATTGTAATTTATACGTATTTTTAAAAAAAGGTCTGCAAAATCGCCAAATCTGCTGGCCATTTCCCACTTCAACATTAGGCCACTGCTAGGGTTAATCTAAGAAGAAACTACATGTTTTTCAGAAAGGAATGTTTTAGGCTCATAACTACTAGCCCTACCTCTTCACATTTTGTAGTCCTTGAGTGTATGGTAGCGTTCGAAGTACTGTCCTGGATGAAGACCTGGTTTCCTCACACATGTCGCACAGAAATATATACAGTGCAACTTGGTTATTACGACCTCGGCCGTAACGTCAACACGGATATAACGTTATTTCTTCATAAGTCCCACCAAGCCATAGGTATTTGCATTGTAAAAACCTCGGATTTATCGTCAGTAAATTCCCAAACCTTGTATATAACGTCAAGAAAATCCTACCGAAATGAAGGCAACTTTCGTAGATAAACGGAAAAGTTCGGCCGGAAGTGTCGGTTCGCGGCTATTGTTTAGCTACGTACCAGTCTATTTTTGGATACGGCCTTTCCTCTTACGCTGCCAACTCGCCCTCCCCTACCCCCGCCACGCCATCAGCATCCTGTCTCCCTCCCCTGTCCCCCCCGCCTACCTGTCACTCACTGTAGGTCAGTGAATATCTTGACTCATTTTGCGTCAAAACACTCCGATAACGTGCGTGTCTACAGTACGTTTAGCTGTCATCAGTTATGTGAATGTATTTTATTGTTGTATTTTTGTTCTTATTCAGTAAGTTTAATTTACGAGCATCCGAAAATCATGGCAAGTGCTAAGAGAAAGGTTTTGCCGATTAAAGAAAAAGTGTGAGTTATAAGAGCGTGTGAGGAGGGACGTAAGATAGCAGACGTGTGTTGGGAGTTCGGGTTGGTAAATTCCACTGTTGGTTCGATTTTAAAAAACAAGGACAAAATTTTAAAGGCATTTAAAGAAGATGGTGAAAACGTGAAACGGATAAGGGGATGTGAACGCACCGACATCGATGCTGCTCTGCTAAAATGGTTCAAGCAATGTCGTAGTGCCAATATCCCTGTGAGTGGTCCGCTTTTAAAGGAAAAAGTTGCAGAGTTTGGACAGATGTTTGGAGTTGACTTTACATGTTCCAACGGCTGGATAGATCGTTTTAAGGCTAGGCATTCGATTTCGTTTGCTAAGATTTGTGGTGAGGCAAAATCTGTTGATCCGAGTGTCACTAGTGATTGGTTGACTGAAACATGGCCAGTTGTCAGACAACCATACAAAGATGAGGACATTTTTAACGGCGATGAAACAGGGTTGTTTTACAAATTAACTCTAGATAAGACGCTCCAATTTAAAAATGAAAAATGTGTCGGCGGAAAATTGTCCAAAGTTAGAGTGACAGTTTTGGTTTGTGCAAACATGACAGGAACTGAAAAACGGAAGCTTTTAGTTATTGGCAAAAGTGCAAAACCCAGATGTTTTAAGAATGTAAAAAAACTTCCAGTGGATTACGCTGCTAACAAAAAAGCGTGGATGACTTCTGTAATTTTTGAAGCTGAACTAAGGAAATGGGATAAGGAATTGGCATCAAAAAAAAGGAAAATTCTTCTCCTTGTTGACAACTGCACTGCCCACCCTAAGTTAAATTTAACAAACATTAATCTAGTGTTTTTTCCTGCCAACTGCATAAGTGTTTTACAACCGATGGACCAAGGTGTCATTAGAAGCTTTAAGTGTCACTACCGTAAGCAGCTTTTGAAAAAAATTATTGTCTGCATGGACACTGCACAGCCAGTAAACGTAACCATCTTGGATGCAATTCAATACTTAGTCAATGCTTGGAGAGAAGTGACACCAAGGACCATATCAAGATGCTTTAGAAAAGCAATACTGTCACCTGCTGTCCCAGATGATGACAAAGAAAATGATCTGCCGCTCTCAGAATGGATAAAAGGTTTCAATGTCAATCAAAATGATATTGGACTTGATCTCGATGGTTATGAATCAGTGGACGACCAGGTAGAAACATTTCAAATGCTGAGTGACGCAGAAATTGTAAACGAAGTACAGAATATGGAAGCAGAAGAAAATGCCGAAGAAGAAGAAGATGAAGGCGAGGAAGAAGATGTCGTCTGTCCGACAACACAAGAAGCTTTAAAAGCAGCTGAAACACTTTGTCGATTTTTCTGCTTCAGAGAGACGCCTGCTAATACACTTGAAGCAGCTCAACATCTCCAAAAAACGACAGAGAAAATTTATTTTTCCAAAAGGACTGTTCAAAAGAAAATTACAGATTTCTTTGTGCTGTAAAGTAGGACTTCATATGAACGTGCTTGTAAGTTGTGCATTTTTATTTAGCCTACATTTTGTACTTAAACATAATAATGTTCGTTTATTTCGTACAAGCACTTTATTTTGATTATTTTTAACTAAGTATTTAGATAGATCAGTCATATGCATACATCTCTAGGTATTTACTCAATTACTCTCATTAAAAGTATGTCTTTCATGTAAAAATTGTGTTTTTCATTTTTTCTCGGCTTAAAATAGTAAATTTTGGAACCCCTTTTATAGAGTCACTCTGATATAGCGTCATTAATTTTTTAGTCCCTTCAATGACGTTATAACCAAGTTACACTGTAGTTTCTCCCCTTCGTCCAGCTTTTGTCTTGCTACAAACTGCACAGTCCTTATTGTTACTCTTTTCGTTGGGATGAATAAAATGAGGTTTTTTATTTAGCCTATCTTCCTGATCGGACGAAGGTCGACCACGCTGAGAAAACAATTTGCTCCGCACACCAGAAACAAGTTTTGTAATCAAAAGTTCCCTAAACTTCTTTGAGTCCACTGTAGTTGTCCCCTCATTTTGCAAATTCATGTTGTACAAAAGCAGACTGTTCCATCAGCCAGAACCACATTTTTCTCCACCACACTTTTGATTTTCGCACAAACATGTATGATGAAATTTAGTGGTCTGCAGTATCCACTCCTCCCCATTCTCTCATTATAGTCACAAATGACAACTGGTTTTGAGACTATTTCATCTTCTTTTCTTCCTTTATCTTTCCTTGTTATCGCTTGTCAGCGTTATGATAAGAACTCATCATGATAACATGTCTTTGGTCTTGCAATCTTTGTGACGGTAGGCTGCTGTCTCATTTTTGTTCAACAGGCCCTTTAGCCGATCCTTGTTGACGTGACTGGGGTTGCCTTGTCAATTTGAGATTACAGTCCCAGTAAGATGCATCTTCATCTTAAGCAACTCTTGGGCTAATGGCAAACTTGTATACAGGGTAAAATGGTACTTGTGATCAGGGTAAATGTGGAATACGCAATCTGGCCCACATACTTGTCCGACTCTTTGAGCCAAGAGCAAAACAATTCTTGCGGTAAACTGCATCTCAGGAAAGGGCAAGTTCTCAGAGGTTGTTGAGCCATAATACGGCTGCTCAAAGGTGAAATATATCCTGACCTGGCATCAGAAACAACAAAAACCTTTAGACCCCATTAAATTTTTTGTTTGGGTTGTATTGTTTGAAATACACCTTTCCTTTTGAACGATATCGTGCTCTCGTCCATTGAAAGTTCATATGGAGGGATGAACTATTCATTAAACTTAGCTTGAAGATAAGAAACTATATTCTTCAGTTTGTCTCCTCGTGATCGAGTTTGGCCCGGTTGAGTACGTGCACAGTGTAAGATCCAAAATATTTTTAAAAAGCGTGTCCTAGAAAATACATGACTTAAGAATGGTTGGTTGTAAAGCCAGTCTTGTGAGAAGTAATCTTGCAGTGAGGGCGTAGTATTGAGTCCCATGTTTATGATAACTCCAAGAAATGCTTTTATCTCATCCAGTGTTACATCTCTCCATGCCAGATAGAATGTTTTTGCAAAGGCCTCTTTCTAGAAATAATGACCTGAGCATTTTTATTTGTCTCAGAAACAATACTATTCAACAGCTCATCCGTCATAAAAAGCTGGGAAAACTGTAATGGGCTTTCAGGCTTGTAGCCTAATGGAGGTTTATACCCGGATATCAAAGTGTAGGGGAAGTGACAAAAATCTTGGTCTGCATCTGTATAGGTTTTGTAGTGGTGATCTTCATTTTTATTTTTCTTAGGCTGCATAGGCCTAGATGTTTTACCTTGTGATCTAGGTTTATTTTTTGGAGCTCTGGCCTTTCTCGACCCATGTACATTACTAGTTGTAGAAGGCCTTAGCTCAGTACGATCTGTGACCATAGGTAGACTAGGACTAGGCCTAGACCTGTCAAGATTTATTTTTTTTGATTGGTTCAAAACATTGGAGGAGCTTGGTTGTGCACTGACATGTAATTCACTAGGCCTACTTACATTAGGTATTCCAGGAATGTACTGCAATGTCCCAAAGTTTACATCATGTTGCTGAAGATGAATAGGGTCAGCAAAATCAACATTACCAATCTCACTATCATCACGATCTTCGTCCTCATAAAGTTCAGGATCGGTAGGCTCAGACGAACAATTGGATAGTAAATCCTCGTCAAATAATAAGCCGGTAATATTGGAATCACTGAGGTTCGAAACAAAAGTTCCATCGCCACTTCCATCATTCGGTAGCAAACTGCCGTCGTCTTCATGGACAGGTCTCGAAATTTCGAGACTTTTTAGGAAAAAGTATACCGTTTTTTGGGAACACTCCATTTTATACTACATGAATTGTAAATATAACTATAATAACAAATAAACGGAGGAATTACACACGATAACCTAGTAAACAATGCTTTTTTTGCGCAAGCTCACTATGAAAACACTGCGTAGTAAGTAGTAACCGAGCAACGGCGAGAGCAGACAGCTGGTTGCAGACAGCTGGTTGCAGACAGCTGTTTACAGAGCGACCAAAGACGACAACCATTACATTTTCTAAGATTTATTTAGCAAAGAAACTGAACTCAAATGGTTCTGAAAAAAGTCAACAGATAGCAGCACATGTCAAACATCAACCCTAGCAGTCATCAAAGTAATTACGTCAGTCCAAATACAACCATAGAACGTTGTTATAGCGATGTTGGGGCCGGCCCGACATTGGAGTTTGAGCGGCCAAGTTGTGTGTCGGGGCTGCCCCAACACTTGAGCGGGAAGATTTTTAATTTCTTTTTAGCCTTATAGTAAAAATAGTTTTAAGTTTTTGTGGGAGGTTTGGTGATAGTTACCCTAAGAATGAATTATTTTATCATGAAAAGGATTATTGAGAGGGGCTCAGTTCTCCACGCCACATCATTGGAAGCCCAAGGTCAAACTCTTCCACCTCCCCTACGTGCCCCTCACCTTAATGCCTGCACAAAGAGTAATCATAAAAGATTGTGTATTTCCACCTACTTCTCCCATTAGAATAATATTCATTTTTAACCCTCGTAATTGGAGATAATAGATTTAAAATCTGTTTGCTAACGTTATGGAAAAAAATAACAGTAACCAAAGACCAGCATGAAAACAAGGTTTTTGTGGCTCACCATGTTTTGCGGGAGACCGAGTATCAAATTGGGTAATGTGTGTACTGAAGTCTTCTCTGTTGCAGGACACAATTCTGTAAAGTTTAAACACTAAAAATTGTGTGCAAAGTACAGTGCACTGGTGGCTAATGTTGATAGAGGTTTGTGTGAGCGGTCCAAACATAACAAGGAAAAGCTGACCGTAAATGGCACGGCTGATGCCGGTTAGTAGTGTGTGCCAGTTCTTAGAATGCTGGATAACACTCTACTTTCTACTGTAGCTACATAGATAATTAACTAGAGACTAGAGGACCCATGCTGCTCTACAGCATTGAAATTAATAATATATAAAAAAATACTTAACTTAATGGATAGTATTGCAATCAAATTAGTAGGCCTGCCAGATGTGTACATTTATATTTGGTTAAAAAAAGGAGGAATGGATAATTTTATAAAGACAGTTTCTGATAACTAAGCTGAAACTGGAAAGCAGGGTTCGCTCAACATACCTCCTACTTTGTAACTCAAAACCCTTACAGGACAAATATATCAGAATGTAATAATTAATACCTCAATAAAAAGCCAAGATTCACTGAAGGCACTTATACCAAAATATTTATCATAACATAATTATAAATGGAAATATAGAACTATAAATTGGAAAAAGTCAAATTTGTGCTGTATAGAGGTTCATTCCTCACCTTGAACTTGTCCGATTTCAACAATCAACATTTCAAATGAAAGAGTTTATTTTGATGAGCATTTTAAGACCAAAATATGTCAAATAACTTCAACAAAACTGGATTTAAGGATCGTTGATTGAAGACAAATCCTATAACAAATAAAATCTGTGTTATTTGAAATCAAGCAGTTTGCATAAAGTTCGTCCTACCAAAATAAACAATAGCTCAACTGAAAGCCTGTAATTCACTGATTGTTCTCATACCAAAACATATATAGTAACATAAATTATGCTGTAGCCATTGTTCTTTACTTAAAGAAAACCCTTGGAAAAATTAAACTTTATGTTGATTGTCCACAGTGTGTTCGCTTAAAACTCGTCCAATTTCAATAATCAATGTCTTAAATGAAAACCGGTATTTCACTGAAGGTTCTTAGACTAAAATATATAGCATAATGTAATAAGAATTTGAGGTATGGATCTTTAATTAAAGGCAAATTTTGGAAAACTGAAAATTTATATTAGTTTGAAGATCATAAATCAACTAAAACCTGTCCGATTTAAATTATCAATAGCTCAAATGAAAGCCTGTAATTTAGTGAGTATTTTAAGACTAAAGCATATCAAATAACCTAAATAAAACTGGAGTTATTGATCAATAATTGCAGGCAACTCCTAAAAAAAATAAAATTGGTGTTGTTTGGAGGTCTACAGATCATTTCATATTCATCAAAACTATGTAAACTATTGCTCAAATGAAAGCCTGTAACCCACTGAGTGTTTTCATATCAAAACATATATAATAACATAACAAATACTGGATCTATCAATCATATAACGACAAATCTTGGTAAAATTAAAATTTAAGTTGGTTGTCCACCTTGCGTTCGCTTGAAACTCATCCAATCTCTATAATTAATGGCTTAAATGAAAGCTGAATGTTCTTACCATTGCTGGTTCTTAGACAAAGGCATTTCGGTTAACATAATTTTAACTGGAGATAAAGATATTTAAATAAAGTCAAATTTAGGAAAAATTAAAATTCATGTTGTTTGAAGATCCATAACTCGCCTTAAACTCGACAGATTTGAATTATCTCTATCTTATATAAAAGCCTGTAATTCAATGAGTATTTCAAGGTCAAAACTAACTATGTACCTGGATTAAATCCAGATATATATGAAAAACAATCATAAAACAATGCTGCAAATTTGAAACTCCCATAAGAAATGCATGGGGAGGAATTTTTGATTGAGTATAAGTTGAGTTATGAGGAAGATAAATGAATGCGGATGCTTGATGGCAAATCTGGGCATGCATACCTTTAATTTAAGACCTCAATTATGAAAATTGGTCGGGTAGAAAAGCCGAACGGACTTGGAAAAGAAAAACCGATATTTTTAATATTTAAGATAAGCTAATAAATGTTCATAAAATAAGTGATTGAAAGCAGAATACTCTCGACAACTATTTATTTCCTTTTTAGAAAAACCATGCCCCGAAATAAATTAATTTACTTGCAACTTGAAAAACACTCACCTACACCACCGCTATTTCTATTTTTTAAATATTTATTTACACTTATAATATATTGTTCTTTGATATTAAATATATATATATGCCTACTTATTTCTATTGAAATTCGTCTCTGTATATTGCTAGCCTATTTATTAAGTACTCTGTGGCGTTGGACGCTTTCTAGTCTCTAAGGTAACGTAAAACAAGATGGCTACTTCTGCCAGAAATGAAGGCTAAGCTGATACAATGAACAAAATTACACATTTATTTCACAAAATTTACATTTCAGCAGATAAAAAACTTCTCAGGGAAATAACTGCAAAACACACCTTTACTGAACAGGGATGTGAACATATATATAAACAATAGATAGATAGGGAGGTATTAGTTTGTTTACCTTATTACCTTGACTTTCCTACTTTACTGCATTTTATTTTGATTATAGGTTTTGCTACATGGGTGACATAACAGCTGTTCTTGGCCTAATTAATTCTTCCATCTCATGATTATAACAATAATTAATGGCTGTCTATACTACAAATAATAACACTTATTTACAATACAATGACTAGAATTGGGTTTACATTTCAGGATAAAAAAAATAGGGATTCACAAATTATTGTATACAAATATAGGGGATTAACTTTACTATAAGATATTTATTATTTGATACATAGAATGCTCAGGGTTTACACAGTGTTTATTAAATCTGCAGGGGGGGGGGAGCTCGTGCGGCGAGAAAGACTGTCTGTTCTTGTCTTAGTAAAAATATCCTTTATTTTGACTGAATGTTAAGTTATAATATTAATTTTGATACATCATAAATTTTACCAATTAGGATCTCTGAAATCTAAAGTCTGCAATGCACTGTTAATGGCTTCTTCCAATCTTGAGGAAATAGGTAGGCTAAGCCTTGAAACTTTAGTCTATTGAAAAGTTAATTAATAGAAAAATATAAGTTCAGAGAACTATTCTTGAAGTTGGTATTGTTAATTTGCTTTAGTTTTTAAAGTCTTTTAAAATGCTAGAAACGATATTAGGCTTGAAAATTAGATACCAATTATAACGCTTGCTGTAGTCTACAAGGTAAGTTGGAGTGGTCTCACCATAATATTATATTTTTCATCACTGGCATCTCTTCTTGGCCTTGCAAATGGGGTAAATCTTGCCAGTGACTCTTCGTGTCTAACAAAAAAAGAGTGGATTGTTGGGTCCACTACACTTATTTATGGGGAAAATGTTAATTTTGGGTAGATGCCCACAAAAAAAGTTATCACGTGGCCATCGTATTTTTGGGGATAATTTTAAAATTGTATCAGCATGGTTCTCAATAATGTCAATCATAGCCACATGTTGCTGAAGTTCTTGTAGACACTGTCACTTGTTTTTAAACACTTGTACTATATCAAATTGAATTTGGAGTGAGATCAATTTTGAAAAATAAATAAAATCAAATAATTTGAAGCAGTTTACATGAATGAATTAATGGACCTTCTTATTGCCTAGATAGGCCTGTTTTACATTTATGTGGGGTTTATTTATTAATTAGGTTGTATATATGGTAAATTTAAATACATCAAATCTATGAAATGTTGCATAACAAAGGTGGGAATAAGATAATGATTTGAATTTATTAGATATTAATATTAAAACGGTATGCTAAGATGCAATACAATTCAAATTTAATTATGAATGCTTCTAATAAAACAAAAATTGCATGGAATGTGGTAAAAACAGAAACATCTTTACAACAAAAATGTTCTCAAATTGACTTGTTAGTTGATAAAGGGAATCGTCTCACAAACCCCTCAGATATTGCAGAAACTCTTAACAAACACTTCCTGAACACCACAACACATTTAAATCTCACTTCAAACCAAGAAAGTTCACATTTATTATTGGAAAGGTTTGATAAACCAGTCACATCGTTTCCAACTCTTCCACAAGTCACAGTTAAAGAAATTGAAGCCCTGGTAAGAGATCTGAAGTCAACAAAGTCTCTTGGATGGGATGATATCCCTTCTTTTATAGTTAAAATCTGTGCTAAACACATAAGCCAGCCTCTGGCACGTATTATCAATGCATCCTTTGAAACAGGTGTTTTTCCTCATCTCTTAAAATTTTCTTGTATAACGCCGTTGTATAAAAAGAAGGGTGACTCATCTTCTGCTGACAATTACAGACCTATTGCTATTCTTCCTGCCTTTTCTAAGCTTTTTGAGCAGGCTATTTACAATAAGCTTCAGTATTATCTTCTTAATTCCAATATAATATATGACAATCAATTTGGCTTTCAAAAAAATAAATCGACAACAGATGCAATTTTTGAGTTAACTTAGCAAATTTTTGATGCCACCGATAAGAAATTATTTGCAGTTGGAGTATTCTGTGATCTCACAAAAGCTTTTGATTCCGTCAATCATAGTCTCCTGCTAAGAAAACTAGAGTACTATGGATTAAATGTAAAACCTCCCAGTTGCTTCATTCATATATTGCCAATAGGTTTCAGTACACTGGCATCTCTAATCATCAGTCAAAATACCAGCAGGTTTTAGCAGGTGTTCCACAAGGTTCTATCCTAGGGCCTTTGTTGTTCCTTTTATATGTCAATGATTTGGCTTGCAATGTGAGAAACTCTAGTGTGATTCTATATGCTGATACTACGGCTTTCTTGAGGATTAGCAATGGAGTTGATCTCGGACAAATGTTGGACGAGGCTATGGAAGACATGAACTCGTGGTTTTCTTGTAATGGATTAATGCTGAATAAGGAAAAAACCGCTATTGTAAATTTTCATCAAAATTATAGCAATAGTAGCAGAGCTCGGGCGGAATATTTTAAGTTATCAATCAATCTATCCACTTCTATTAATTTTCTCGGTGTCATGCTTGATAAGTCGCTCACATAACCAAGCTTCAGTCAAAACTCAACAAGGCTTTTTATGTTTTGCTAACACTTTCACATTCGATTGACACATCTACTCTTAAGGCTGTATATTACGCCTATGTTTATTCCCATTTGTCGTATGGAATTGTATTCTGGGGCTGTCCTCTGAAAGCCTAAAAGTGTTCCGTCTTCAGAAAAGAATTCTGAGAGTGATGGCTGGTACTCGTGTAAGGTTCTCATGCCGTAATATATTTAAAACTTTTGAAATTTTGCCCTTACCTTGTGTCTTTATCCTAAACATTGTCATATTTGTGAGATTGAATGCTTCACACTTTAATTCCAAAATTGAAAGTCATGGTTATCACACTAGACATAAACACTTACTACAAATACCAGTACACAAGTCATCATCTTTTGAAAAATCAGTTCTATACACAGGTAGCAAATTTTATAATAAACTCCCTCAGAGTATCAAAAACATTTCCAATATAACAAAATTCAAAGCAGAAGTGACAAAGTATTTAAAAACAAAGTACGTTTATAGTGTCAATGAATACCTTAACAGCCTGTCATTATAGTTATACATTTTATTTTGGTTTTTAGCATTATTTTTTGACGGGTCACTTTTGTTTGTTTTAATTGTACTGTTTATTTACATGTCGATTGATCATCGAATGTATTGTATATATTGTTAGGTCTATGTATTTTAGTACAAGGACACTTTGATAATTTCACCTGTCTAAGGGAAATTCCCCGTAATAGAGGTTATTTGATGTAATAAATAAAATAAATAAATATGAAAGATCTTTGGCTCAGCTTTAGCACTGAGAAAAATGTCTCTTTGATCTCAGGGCGTTAATGAAGGGTTCGTGGTGGAGGTTCTTTGATCTCAGGGCGTTAATGAAGGGTTCGTGGTGGAGGTTCTCTCTCTTTCTAGGTTTTTACTGATTTTAAAACTGATTCTTTATCATTAAAATTTGGATCTGATCTGTATGACTGTAATATAATTTAGGTATGATGCTCAAAAACTGAAGTTAGCTAAGCGTCCCCAAATATATCAGTTCTATTTTGGATTCACTGATGCTAAATTTACTAAATAAGTTCTTTTCTTTGAATTTGTAATCGAAGATTGTCTATTTAACAAATGTTTTTTGGACTGGATCAGAAGCTGCTCAATCCACCCTAACTCTTGATATAATTTAGTCTGTAAACTCAATATAAGGTTGGGGTTTAGTTTACCAAGATGCATATATTTCTTCCCTGAAACCATTTTTTTCTTGGCCTATGATCTACAAAAGGGATGATCTTTATGGTTTTTAGCTCTTCTCCTATTGAAAAGATTAGACTTTTAGAGTCTAATGCACTTATTTAAAGGGACATTTATTTAATTTGAGACAAGGCTCACCTTTAGCATCTAACACCTAGGCCAGTCATTTTTGAAGAGAGAGAGTTGTGGTCATCACACACACAACAATACCCTTACAGATGATCTTATTTCTTCAGGCTTCCATCACACTTGATACTTCCACGTTTAATTTTAACTGAGATTACTGTATAAAATTTTAACATGGTAATATTATATTTGAGATCAGATTTAATTTATATATGTGTTTGAAGTAGTTATTGGACAAGGTTATGAAATATTTTATATTATATGAATAGGTTTATAAAAATAGTTTTATAAACACTGAAAATTATGCATTAGTCTAATTAAGTTCTCATGAGGGCACATTCATTTTTTATATAGGCCTATCTAGGGTTTATACCTAATTACATATTATTTCTATAGGCCCACTTAACTGTTGTTATTAAATGTTTGTCAACATAATTTGTGAACTGTTGCAAACTTATATAGAGATATTGATTGGTGTGTTATTTATGGCGTTTCGTTGATTGAAGATAGGGAGGGTAGATAAGGGGCATGGGCCCGAGAAAGGTTTGGGTAGGCACATAAGATTGACCTTGAAGATAAAAACAGGTGTGCAAAGAGAATGGAGAAAGGATAGTATGGCCTGGGAGAGATTTGGGTCAGTCTTCTGTCCAACATGATTGTCCTTGAGGCAGAAAAGGAATGTTATCTTGTATAGTCTAATTAAAGTAGTTTTTTGGTTGACTGTAGCGCCCAAGTGATAGCTATCGGAAGCTTTTGTGGAGCAATGTTGCCAAATCTACAAGCAACAGGAGACTACATATGGTGAAATCATATAATGGGAATAATTTTCCTCAGTTTGCCAAAACAACGGAAAGTACACATTCACCTAAGATAATAAAACATTGAAAGAATCAAAATCAAAACAAACGACGTTTACACTTCAACTGGCATTTGCTATAATTTCCATGAGTGAATCAAAATAAACATTTATTTACTCCAAGCAGAGGCCTCAAATATGGTGACCAGTAAATAAAAAGCAATCTGTCACTGCAGGACACATGTATTTGGTAGCTATGGTTATGTTCGGTCAAAGCTGCCCCCTCATTTGCCGGGCGAGGCGCTACTGCTTTTCAGTTTTCACTAGCCCCAACAGGTGTCACTATTCAATCATAAAGCTACCTTAAATATACTATAGAAACAAAATGTGTTAACCTTAATTGATGCTTTGTATTAATGTGTTTGGTAGGATTCTGAGTTGTATCTCCCTTCCAACACTACACTTCCTTCTAACACTATCTGTCGTTGCTCAGTGCCTGTCCCACGTGGAGACCAAGCTGCAGGAGTTGTGTGTTCGCAGCCAGTCACTGGCCGAGCTGCTGTTGACCTCGGAGTTCCTCGACATGGCCTCGCTCACCTCGACCCTCGACCTCGACCCCAACGACGTTCCTCTCCTGCTCTCTGTCGCCTCCGCCCACACGCCCAGCGTCACTCGCAAATACGGTCTCTCTTACCAGTAGTCTGAAGAAATTGTCGGGGGTCATTTGTGACCAGTAGTCTAAGGAAATTGGCGGGGGGCATTTGTGACTTCATTTTAGTGGGGGAAGTTGTAACTAGGTTTCATTCTTAGGGGTTATTTTGTTGTTGGTCTAATGTAACTATAGTTCAGCCGCTTGCGACCTTTTCGTACAAATTGTTTAAGAGAAAGAATAAGCAACAAGTGGTGCAAGTTTAGATAATTTATATTAGCGTCCCCCACCAGTTGGCATTTGTTCCCGTGTGCTATTGATATAAGTTTTAAGTAAGTTCCAATTATTTCGCACAAAAAAACAGCTGCGCAAGATTTTGAAAAGATTGTTCTTGAAGTAACCAAACTATAGTTTTCACTTGAGTTTAATTTGTCTTGGCAATTGTATGAATGTTCTTTCATACAAAGCTATTTTTATTTGTAAAAGACAACTATGTATTCAGTTATTTTATACTTTGTAATTTCTATCTAAATATACGCTTTAATACTAATTTTGGTTTGACACCCTCTTGAGTTTTGTTATCCTGGACTATTATTTTCTTTTATCTCATTTTGTAGAGTATATTTTTTTATCTCTTGATAAATATTTTAAAAAGTGAGGTATTAAACCAATTTATATTGTTAAGATTTTCAAATTAAAATGTATAATAATTTTACAATTCAACATCAAGTTACAATTAATTAACTTTGATATATTGGATGGTTTTGATTTTTTTAAATAAATTATATTTGTAGAATAGCTTTCTATATACCCTTGTTTGATGTTCTCACTCCATATTACTATTGTCTAAGTTGTGTATGAATCATGTGTTAAAATAACTTTTGGGGTAAAAAAAGTAAAAATACAGTCTGTATTTTGTCTTGCATTGGAAATTTGGTATCTTTTTAATAGTTTTAGAGATTTAGTATAAAACAGCATGAAAATCACTTGTGATTTTTATTCGTGTCTAATAATTTCTGGCAAGTTTGAAAAAATGAAGTGTGTTGTTTATAAAAATATGTGACTTATAATAATAGTTTTTATCTTTTAAACTTAATGAGGTAACAATTATTAAAAAAAACTTCATATTTTAAAGACGAGTCTGTTTTAATAGTCCAGTCGTATTGATTTTTAATCTGTAAAAAATATTTTTAATTCAGATATTCTACATAATCTGTCGTTTGTTCAAGGGTACAAACACCCAGGAACAAAATATAAAAAAATTGCAGTTAAAAGTCAAATCAAAAGTTCAATGGCTCCAACAATTACAAGAAAAAGTTTAATGGATCTACTGGTATAGAGAAACGTGTATTGTGATGACATAGGCTCGAGTGCTGATTTTTTATTTGTTATTACTGGTCATAAGTACGAAACATATTCCAAGTATTTCTTGCTAGAGAATTTGTTCAGGTAGCGGGGTATATTTGTCTGCTATGTAATATTTGATATGTTTTTTTCCTAAGTAGAATCTTATTGATATTTTTTCTAGTTTGTGATTTTGTAGAAACATTATAATTTTCTCTCTACTATTGTTTGAAGACGCTTTTCAGCAAGACTAAGAATTAATATAAGAGAATCTTATTTATTTTAGATAATTTTTGAGAAGTAACTTATTTGTAGATTAGAATTATTTATTTAACATAATAATTTGTAAATGGGTCCTGTACATAGTGTAAAAAATATTACTTTAGATGAATTTTTTGTTATTTTTTACTAACTAAATCATTTTGGCTTGGTTATAAATTGTTTTATTTTCCTTCTGATTTCCTTGAAACCTCTACCTTAAATTTTTTGTTAAGAGCACGATGAAATAACTTGTAAACATGATCAGCCGGGACAATCCTTACTGTTTATTATACTAGGGAATAAAATATAATTGTTATACATCTCATTTTGATAATGTTACTGTTTAAACCTCTTTGATTCATGAAATAATAAAGGAACGGTACACATAAGAGGCTTAACGGCACAGTTTGGTTCTATATAGTGAAATATCAGTGGCAGAAAGGGTACAAACACATTTGTGCATCACATATAAGGCACAGGTTGGCTCTATATAGTGAAATATCAGTGGCAGAAAGGGTACAAACACATTTGTGCATCGCATATAAGGCACAGGTTGGTTCTATATAGTGAAATATCAGTGGCAGAAAGGGTACAAACACATTTGTGCATCGCATATAAGGCACAGGTTGGCTCTATATAGTGAAATATCAGTGGCAGAAAGGGTACAAACACATTTGTGCATCGCATATAAGGCACAGGTTGGTTCTATATAGTGATATATCAGTGGCAGAAAGGGTACAAACACATTTGTGCATCGCATATACGGCACAGGTTGGCTCTATATAGTGAAATATCAGTGGCAGAAAGGGTACAAACACATTTGTGCATCGCATATACGGCACAGGTTGGCTCTATATAGTGAAATATCAGTGGAAGAAAGGGTACAAACACATTTTTGCATCGCATATACGGCACAGGTTGGCTCTATATAGTGAAATATCAGTGGCAGAAAGGGTACGAATACATTTGTGCATCGCATATACGGCACAGGTTGGCTCTATATAGTGAAATATCAGTGGCAGAAAGGGTACAAACACATTTGTGCATCGCATATACGGCAAAGGTTGGCTCTATATAGTGAAATATCAGTGGCAGAAAGGGTACAAACACATTTGTGCATCGCATATACGGCACAGGTTGGCTCTATATAGTGAAATATCAGTGGCAGAAAGGGTACAAACACGTTTGTGCATCGCACATACGGCACAGGTTGGCTCTATATAGTGAAATATCAGTGGCAGAAAGGGTACAAACACATTTGTGCATCGCATATACGGCACAGGTTGGCTCTATATAGTGAAATATCAGTGGAAGAAAGGGTACAAACACATTTGTGCATCGCATATACGGCACAGGTTGGCTCTATATAGTGAAATATCAGTGGCAGAAAGGGTACAAACACATTTGTGCATCGCATATACGGCACAGGTTGGCTCTATATAGTGAAATATCAGTGGAAAAAAGGGTACAAACACATTTGTGCATCGCATATACGACACAGGTTGGCTCTATATAGTGAAATATCAGTGGCAGAAAGGGTACAAACACATTTGTGCATCGCATATACGACACAGGTTGGCTCTGTATAGTAAAATATCAGTGGCAGAAAGGGTACAAACACATTTGTGCATCGCATATACGACACAGGTTGGCTCTGTATAGTGAAATATCAGTGGCAGAAAGGGTACAAACACATTTGTGCATCGCATATACGACACAGGTTGGCTCTATATAGTGAAATATCAGTGGAAGAAAGGGTACAAACACATTTGTGCATCGCATATACGACACAGGTTGGCTCTATATAGTGAAATATCAGTGGAAGAAAGGGTACAAACACATTTGTGCATCGCATATACGACACAGGTTGGCTCTATATAGTGAAATATCAGTGGAAGAAAGGGTACAAACACATTTGTGCATCGCATATACAACACAGGTTGGCTCTATATAGTGAAATATCAGTGGAAGAAAGGGTACAAACACATTTGTGCATCGCATATACGGCACAGGTTGGCTCTATATAGTGAAATATCAGTGGAAGAAAGGGTACAAACACATTTGTGCATCGCATATACGGCACAGGTTGGCTCTATAAAGTGAAATATCAGTGGCAGAAAGGGTACAAACACATTTGTGCATCGCATATACGACACAGGTTGGCTCTATATAGTGAAATATCAGTGGCAGAAAGGGTACAAACACATTTGTGCATCGCATATACGACACAGGTTGGCTCTATATAGTGAAATATCAGTGGCAGAAAGGGTACAAACACATTTGTGCATCGCATATACGACACAGGTTGGCTCTATATAGTGAAATATCAGTGGAAGAAAGGGTACAAACACATTTGTGCATCGCATATACGACACAGGTTGGCTCTATATAGTGAAATATCAGTGGAAGAAAGGGTACAAACACATTTGTGCATCGCATATACGACACAGGTTGGCTCTATATAGTGAAATATCAGTGGAAGAAAGGGTACAAACACATTTGTGCATCGCATATACGACACAGGTTGGCTCTATATAGTGAAATATCAGTGGAAGAAAGGGTACAAACACATTTGTGCATCGCATATACGACACAGGTTGGCTCTATATAGTGAAATATCAGTGGCAGAAAGGGTACAAACACATTTGTGCATCGCATATACGACACAGGTTGGCTCTATATAGTGAAATATCAGTGGAAGAAAGGGTACAAACACATTTGTGCATCGCATATACGACACAGGTTGGCTCTATATAGTGAAATATCAGTGGAAGAAAGGGTACAAACACATTTGTGCATCGCATATACGACACAGGTTGGCTCTATATAGTGAAATATCAGTGGAAGAAAGGGTACAAACACATTTGTGCATCGCATATACGACACAGGTTGGCTCTATATAGTGAAATATCAGTGGAAGAAAGGGTACAAACACATTTGTGCACCGCATATACGACACAGGTTGGCTCTATATAGTGAAATATCAGTGGAAGAAAGGGTACAAACACATTTGTGCATCGCATATACGACACAGGTTGGCTCTATATAGTGAAATATCAGTGGCAGAAAGGGTACAAACACATTTGTGCATCGCATATACGGCACAGGTTGGCTCTATATAGTGAAATATCAGTGGCAGAAAGGGTACAAACACATTTGTGCATCGCATATACGGCACAGGTTGGCTCTATATAGTGAAATATCAGTGGCAGAAAGGGTACAAACACATTTGTGCATCGCATATACGGCACAGGTTGGCTCTATATAGTGAAATATCAGTGGCAGAAAGGGTACAAACACATTTGTGCATCGCATATACGGCACAGGTTGGCTCTATATAGTGAAATATCAGTGGCAGAAAGGGTACAAACACATTTGTGCATCGCATATACGGCACAGGTTGGCTCTATATAGTGAAATATCAGTGGCAGAAAGGGTACAAACACATTTGTGCATCGCATATACAACACAGGTTGGCTCTAT
This sequence comes from Allygus modestus, assembly GCA_963675035.1. NCBI lineage: Eukaryota > Metazoa > Arthropoda > Insecta > Hemiptera > Cicadellidae > Allygus > Allygus modestus. The sequence continues at coordinate 30,691,142 of OY776117.1, forward strand.
ATAGTGAAATATCAGTGGCAGAAAGGGTACAAACACATTTGTGCATCGCATATACGACACAGGTTGGCTCTATATAGTGAAATATCAGTGGCAGAAAGGGTACAAACACATTTGTGCATCGCATATACGACACAGGTTGGCTCTATATAGTGAAATATCAGTGGCAGAAAGGGTACAAACACATTTGTGCATCGCATATACAACACAGGTTGGCTCTATATAGTGAAATATCAGTGGCAGAAAGGGTACAAACACATTTGTGCATCGCATATACAACACAGGTTGGCTCGATATAGTGAAATATCAGTGGCAGAAAGGGTACAAACACATTTGTGCATCGCATATACAACACAGGTTGGCTCTATATAGTGAAATATCAGTGGCAGAAAGGGTACAAACACATTTGTGCATCGCATATACAACACAGGTTGGCTCTATATAGTGAAATATCAGTGGCAGAAAGGGTACAAACACATTTGTGCATCGCATATACGGCACAGGTTGGCTCTATATAGTGAAATATCAGTGGCAGAAAGGGTAGAAACACATTTGTGCATCGCATATACGACACAGGTTGGCTCTGTATAGTGAAATATCAGTGGCAGAAAGGGTACAAACACATTTGTGCATCGCATATACGGCACAGGTTGGCTCTATATAGTGAAATATCAGTGGCAGAAAGGGTACAAACACATTTGTGCATCGCATATACGACACAGGTTGGCTCTATATAGTGAAATATCAGTGGCAGAAAGGGTACAAACACATTTGTGCATCACATATACGACACAGGTTGGCTCTATATAGTGAAATATCAGTGGCAGAAAGGGTACAAACACATTTGTGCATCGCATATACGACACAGGTTGGCTCTATATAGTGAAATATCAGTGGAAGAAAGGGTACAAACACATTTGTGCATCGCATATACGACACAGGTTGGCTCTATATAGTGAAATATCAGTGGCAGAAAGGGTACAAACACATTTGTGCATCGCATATACGGCACAGGTTGGCTCTATATAGTGAAATATCAGTGGCAGAAAGGGTACAAACACATTTGTGCATCGCATATACGGCACAGGTTGGCTCTATATAGTGAAATATCAGTGGAAGAAAGGGTACAAACACATTTGTGCATCGCATATACGACACAGGTTGGCTCTATATAGTGAAATATCAGTGGCAGAAAGGGTACAAACACATTTGTGCATCGCATATACGACACAGGTTGGCTCTATATAGTGAAATATCAGTGGAAGAAAGGGTACAAACACATTTGTGCATCGCATATACGACACAGGTTGGCTCTATATAGTGAAATATCAGTGGAAGAAAGGGTACAAACACATTTGTGCATCGCATATACGGCACAGGTTGGCTCTGTATAGTGAAATATCAGTGGCAGAAAGGGTACAAACACATTTGTGCATCGCATATACGACACAGGTTGGCTCTATATAGTGAAATATCAGTGGAAGAAAGGGTACAAACACATTTGTGCATCGCATATACGGCACAGGTTGGCTCTATATAGTGAAATATCAGTGGCAGAAAGGGTACAAACACATTTGTGCATCGCATATACGGCACAGGTTGGCTCTATATAGTGAAATATCAGTGGCAGAAAGGGTACAAACACATTTGTGCATCGCATATACGGCACAGGTTGGCTCTATATAGTGAAATATCAGTGGCAGAAAGGGTACAAACACATTTGTGCATCGCATATACGGCACAGGTTGGCTCTATATAGTGAAATATCAGTGGCAGAAAGGGTACAAACACATTTGTGCATCGCATATAAGGCACAGGTTGGCTCTATATAGTGAAATATCAGTGGCAGAAAGGGTACAAACACATTTGTGCATCGCATATAAGGCACAGGTTGGCTCTATATAGTGAAATATCAGTGGCAGAAAGGGTACAAACACATTTGTGCATCGCATATACGGCACAGGTTGGCTCTATATAGTGAAATATCAGTGGCAGAAAGGGTACAAACACATTTGTGCATCGCATATACGACACAGGTTGGCTCTATATAGTGAAATATCAGTGGCAGAAAGGGTACAAACACATTTGTGCATCACATATACGACACAGGTTGGCTCTATATAGTGAAATATCAGTGGCAGAAAGGGTACAAACACATTTGTGCATCGCATATACGACACAGGTTGGCTCTATATAGTGAAATATCAGTGGCAGAAAGGGTACAAACACATTTGTGCATCGCATATACGACACAGGTTGGCTCTATATAGTGAAATATCAGTGGAAGAAAGGGTACAAACACATTTGTGCATCGCATATACGACACAGGTTGGCTCTATATAGTGAAATATCAGTGGCAGAAAGGGTACAAACACATTTGTGCATCGCATATACGGCACAGGTTGGCTCTATATAGTGAAATATCAGTGGCAGAAAGGGTACAAACACATTTGTGCATCGCATATACGGCACAGGTTGGCTCTATATAGTGAAATATCAGTGGAAGAAAGGGTACAAACACATTTGTGCATCGCATATACGACACAGGTTGGCTCTATATAGTGAAATATCAGTGGCAGAAAGGGTACAAACACATTTGTGCATCGCATATACGACACAGGTTGGCTCTATATAGTGAAATATCAGTGGAAGAAAGGGTACAAACACATTTGTGCATCGCATATACGACACAGGTTGGCTCTATATAGTGAAATATCAGTGGAAGAAAGGGTACAAACACATTTGTGCATCGCATATACGGCACAGGTTGGCTCTATATAGTGAAATATCAGTGGCAGAAAGGGTACAAACACATTTGTGCATCGCATATACGACACAGGTTGGCTCTATATAGTGAAATATCAGTGGAAGAAAGGGTACAAACACATTTGTGCATCGCATATACGACACAGGTTGGCTCTATATAGTGAAATATCAGTGGCAGAAAGGGTACAAACACATTTGTGCATCGCATATACGGCACAGGTTGGCTCTATATAGTGAAATATCAGTGGCAGAAAGGGTACAAACACATTTGTGCATCGCATATACGGCACAGGTTGGCTCTATATAGTGAAATATCAGTGGCAGAAAGGGTACAAACACATTTGTGCATCGCATATACGGCACAGGTTGGCTCTATATAGTGAAATATCAGTGGCAGAAAGGGTACAAACACATTTGTGCATCGCATATACGACACAGGTTGGCTCTATATAGTGAAATATCAGTGGCAGAAAGGGTACAAACACATTTGTGCATCGCATATACGACACAGGTTGGCTCTATATAGTGAAATATCAGTGGAAGAAAGGGTACAAACACATTTGTGCATCGCATATACGACACAGGTTGGCTCTATATAGTGAAATATCAGTGGAAGAAAGGGTACAAACACATTTGTGCATCGCATATACGGCACAGGTTGGCTCTATATAGTGAAATATCAGTGGCAGAAAGGGTACAAACACATTTGTGCATCGCATATACGACACAGGTTGGCTCTATATAGTGAAATATCAGTGGAAGAAAGGGTACAAACACATTTGTGCATCGCATATACGACACAGGTTGGCTCTATATAGTGAAATATCAGTGGCAGAAAGGGTACAAACACATTTGTGCATCGCATATACGGCACAGGTTGGCTCTATATAGTGAAATATCAGTGGCAGAAAGGGTACAAACACATTTGTGCATCGCATATACGGCACAGGTTGGCTCTATATAGTGAAATATCAGTGGCAGAAAGGGTACAAACACATTTGTGCATCGCATATACGGCACAGGTTGGCTCTATATAGTGAAATATCAGTGGCAGAAAGGGTACAAACACATTTGTGCATCGCATATACGGCACAGGTTGGCTCTATATAGTGAAATATCAGTGGCAGAAAGGGTACAAACACATTTGTGCATCGCATATACGACACAGGTTGGCTCTATATAGTGAAATATCAGTGGCAGAAAGGGTACAAACACATTTGTGCATCGCATATACGGCACAGGTTGGCTCTATATAGTGAAATATCAGTGGCAGAAAGGGTACAAACACATTTGTGCATCGCATATACGGCACAGGTTGGCTCTATATAGTGAAATATCAGTGGCAGAAAGGGTACAAACACATTTGTGCATCGCATATACGGCACAGGTTGGCTCTATATAGTGAAATATCAGTGGCAGAAAGGGTACAAACACATTTGTGCATCGCATATACGGCACAGGTTGGCTCTATATAGTGAAATATCAGTGGCAGAAAGGGTACAAACACATTTGTGCATCGCATATACGGCACAGGTTGGCTCTATATAGTGAAATATCAGTGGCAGAAAGGGTACAAACACATTTGTGCATCGCATATAAGGCACAGGTTGGCTCTATATAGTGAAATATCAGTGGCAGAAAGGGTACAAACACATTTGTGCATCGCATATAAGGCACAGGTTGGCTCTATATAGTGAAATATCAGTGGCAGAAAGGGTACAAACACATTTGTGCATCGCATATACGGCACAGGTTGGCTCTATATAGTGAAATATCAGTGGCAGAAAGGGTACAAACACATTTGTGCATCGCATATACGACACAGGTTGGCTCTATATAGTGAAATATCAGTGGCAGAAAGGGTACAAACACATTTGTGCATCACATATACGACACAGGTTGGCTCTATATAGTGAAATATCAGTGGCAGAAAGGGTACAAACACATTTGTGCATCGCATATACGACACAGGTTGGCTCTATATAGTGAAATATCAGTGGCAGAAAGGGTACAAACACATTTGTGCATCGCATATACGACACAGGTTGGCTCTATATAGTGAAATATCAGTGGAAGAAAGGGTACAAACACATTTGTGCATCGCATATACGACACAGGTTGGCTCTATATAGTGAAATATCAGTGGCAGAAAGGGTACAAACACATTTGTGCATCGCATATACGGCACAGGTTGGCTCTATATAGAGAAATATCAGTGGCAGAAAGGGTACAAACACATTTGTGCATCGCATATACGGCACAGGTTGGCTCTATATAGTGAAATATCAGTGGAAGAAAGGGTACAAACACATTTGTGCATCGCATATACGACACAGGTTGGCTCTATATAGTGAAATATCAGTGGCAGAAAGGGTACAAACACATTTGTGCATCGCATATACGACACAGGTTGGCTCTATATAGTGAAATATCAGTGGAAGAAAGGGTACAAACACATTTGTGCATCGCATATACGACACAGGTTGGCTCTATATAGTGAAATATCAGTGGAAGAAAGGGTACAAACACATTTGTGCATCGCATATACGGCACAGGTTGGCTCTATATAGTGAAATATCAGTGGCAGAAAGGGTACAAACACATTTGTGCATCGCATATACGACACAGGTTGGCTCTATATAGTGAAATATCAGTGGAAGAAAGGGTACAAACACATTTGTGCATCGCATATACGACACAGGTTGGCTCTATATAGTGAAATATCAGTGGCAGAAAGGGTACAAACACATTTGTGCATCGCATATACGGCACAGGTTGGCTCTATATAGTGAAATATCAGTGGCAGAAAGGGTACAAACACATTTGTGCATCGCATATACGGCACAGGTTGGCTCTATATAGTGAAATATCAGTGGCAGAAAGGGTACAAACACATTTGTGCATCGCATATACGGCACAGGTTGGCTCTATATAGTGAAATATCAGTGGCAGAAAGGGTACAAACACATTTGTGCATCGCATATACGGCACAGGTTGGCTCTATATAGTGAAATATCAGTGGCAGAAAGGGTACAAACACATTTGTGCATCGCATATACGACACAGGTTGGCTCTATATAGTGAAATATCAGTGGCAGAAAGGGTACAAACACATTTGTGCATCGCATATACGGCACAGGTTGGCTCTATATAGTGAAATATCAGTGGCAGAAAGGGTACAAACACATTTGTGCATCGCATATACGGCACAGGTTGGCTCTATATAGTGAAATATCAGTGGCAGAAAGGGTACAAACACATTTGTGCATCGCATATACGGCACAGGTTGGCTCTATATAGTGAAATATCAGTGGCAGAAAGGGTACAAACACATTTGTGCATCGCATATACGGCACAGGTTGGCTCTATATAGTGAAATATCAGTGGCAGAAAGGGTACAAACACATTTGTGCATCGCATATACGGCACAGGTTGGCTCTATATAGTGAAATATCAGTGGCAGAAAGGGTACAAACACATTTGTGCATCGCATATAAGGCACAGGTTGGCTCTATATAGTGAAATATCAGTGGCAGAAAGGGTACAAACACATTTGTGCATCGCATATAAGGCACAGGTTGGCTCTATATAGTGAAATATCAGTGGCAGAAAGGGTACAAACACATTTGTGCATCGCATATACGGCACAGGTTGGCTCTATATAGTGAAATATCAGTGGCAGAAAGGGTACAAACACATTTGTGCATCGCATATACGACACAGGTTGGCTCTATATAGTGAAATATCAGTGGCAGAAAGGGTACAAACACATTTGTGCATCGCATATACGACACAGGTTGGCTCTATATAGTGAAATATCAGTGGCAGAAAGGGTACAAACACATTTGTGCATCGCATATACGACACAGGTTGGCTCTATATAGTAAAATATCAGTGGCAGAAAGGGTACAAACACATTTGTGCATCGCATATACGGCACAGGTTGGCTCTATATAGTGAAATATCAGTGGCAGAAAGGGTACAAACACATTTGTGCATCGCATATACGGCACAGGTTGGCTCTATATAGTGAAATATCAGTGGCAGAAAGGGTACAAACACATTTGTGCATCGCATATACGACACAGGTTGGCTCTATATAGTGAAATATCAGTGGCAGAAAGGGTACAAACACATTTGTGCATCGCATATACGGCACAGGTTGGCTCTATATAGTGAAATATCAGTGGAAGAAAGGGTACAAACACATTTGTGCATCGCATATACGACACAGGTTGGCTCTATATAGTGAAATATCAGTGGCAGAAAGGGTACAAACACATTTGTGCATCGCATATACGACACAGGTTGGCTCTATATAGTGAAATATCAGTGGCAGAAAGGGTACAAACACATTTGTGCATCGCATATACGGCACAGGTTGGCTCTATATAGTGAAATATCAGTGGCAGAAAGGGTACAAACACATTTGTGCATCGCATATACGGCACAGGTTGGCTCTATATAGTGAAATATCAGTGGAAGAAAGGGTACAAACACATTTGTGCATCGCATATACGACACAGGTTGGCTCTATATAGTGAAATATCAGTGGCAGAAAGGGTACAAACACATTTGTGCATCGCATATACGACACAGGTTGGCTCTATATAGTGAAATATCAGTGGCAGAAAGGGTACAAACACATTTGTGCATCGCATATACGACACAGGTTGGCTCTATATAGTGAAATATCAGTGGCAGAAAGGGTACAAACACATTTGTGCATCGCATATACGGCACAGGTTGGCTCTATATAGTGAAATATCAGTGGCAGAAAGGGTACAAACACATTTGTGCATCGCATATACGGCACAGGTTGGCTCTATATAGTGAAATATCAGTGGCAGAAAGGGTACAAACACATTTGTGCATCGCATATACGGCACAGGTTGGCTCTATATAGTGAAATATCAGTGGCAGAAAGGGTACAAACACATTTGTGCATCGCATATACGGCACAGGTTGGCTCTATATAGTGAAATATCAGTGGAAGAAAGGGTACAAACACATTTGTGCATCGCATATACGGCACAGGTTGGCTCTATATAGTGAAATATCAGTGGCAGAAAGGGTACAAACACATTTGTGCATCGCATATACGGCACAGGTTGGCTCTATATAGTGAAATATCAGTGGCAGAAAGGGTACAAACACATTTGTGCATCGCATATACGGCACAGGTTGGCTCTATATAGTGAAATATCAGTGGCAGAAAGGGTACAAACACATTTGTGCATCGCATATACGGCACAGGTTGGCTCTATATAGTGAAATATCAGTGGCAGAAAGGGTACAAACACATTTGTGCATCGCATATACGGCACAGGTTGGCTCTATATAGTGAAATATCAGTGGCAGAAAGGGTACAAACACATTTGTGCATCGCATATACGGCACAGGTTGGCTCTATATAGTGAAATATCAGTGGCAGAAAGGGTACAAACACATTTGTGCATCGCATATACGGCACAGGTTGGCTCTATATAGTGAAATATCAGTGGCAGAAAGGGTACAAACACATTTGTGCATCGCATATACGGCACAGGTTGGCTCTATATAGTGAAATATCAGTGGCAGAAAGGGTACAAACACATTTGTGCATCGCATATACGGCACAGGTTGGCTCTATATAGTGAAATATCAGTGGCAGAAAGGGTACAAACACATTTGTGCATCGCATATACGGCACAGGTTGGCTCTATATAGTGAAATATCAGTGGCAGAAAGGGTACAAACACATTTGTGCATCGCATATACGGCACAGGTTGGCTCTATATAGTGAAATATCAGTGGCAGAAAGGGTACAAACACATTTGTGCATCGCATATACGGCACAGGTTGGCTCTATATAGTGAAATATCAGTGGCAGAAAGGGTACAAACACATTTGTGCATCGCATATACGGCACAGGTTGGCTCTATATAGTGAAATATCAGTGGCAGAAAGGGTACAAACACATTTGTGCATCGCATATACGACACAGGTTGGCTCTATATAGTGAAATATCAGTGGCAGAAAGGGTACAAACACATTTGTGCATCGCATATACGGCACAGGTTGGCTCTATATAGTGAAATATCAGTGGCAGAAAGGGTACAAACACATTTGTGCATCGCATATACGGCACAGGTTGGCTCTATATAGTGAAATATCAGTGGCAGAAAGGGTACAAACACATTTGTGCATCGCATATACGGCACAGGTTGGCTCTATATAGTGAAATATCAGTGGCAGAAAGGGTACAAACACATTTGTGCATCGCATATACGGCACAGGTTGGCTCTATATAGTGAAATATCAGTGGCAGAAAGGGTACAAACACATTTGTGCATCGCATATACGACACAGGTTGGCTCTATATAGTGAAATATCAGTGGCAGAAAGGGTACAAACACATTTGTGCATCGCATATACGGCACAGGTTGGCTCTATATAGTGAAATATCAGTGGAAGAAAGGGTACAAACACATTTGTGCATCGCATATACGGCACAGGTTGGCTCTATATAGTGAAATATCAGTGGAAGAAAGGGTACAAACACATTTGTGCATCGCATATACGGCACAGGTTGGCTCTATATAGTGAAATATCAGTGGCAGAAAGGGTACAAACACATTTGTGCATCGCATATACGACACAGGTTGGCTCTATATAGTGAAATATCAGTGGCAGAAAGGGTACAAACACATTTGTGCATCGCATATACGGCACAGGTTGGCTCTATATAGTGAAATATCAGTGGCAGAAAGGGTACAAACACATTTGTGCATCGCATATACGGCACAGGTTGGCTCTATATAGTGAAATATCAGTGGCAGAAAGGGTACAAACACATTTGTGCATCGCATATACGACACAGGTTGGCTCTATATAGTGAAATATCAGTGGCAGAAAGGGTACAAACACATTTGTGCATCGCATATACGGCACAGGTTGGCTCTATATAGTGAAATATCAGTGGAAGAAAGGGTACAAACACATTTGTGCATCGCATATACGGCACAGGTTGGCTCTATATAGTGAAATATCAGTGGAAGAAAGGGTACAAACACATTTGTGCATCGCATATACGGCACAGGTTGGCTCTATATAGTGAAATATCAGTGGAAGAAAGGGTACAAACACATTTGTGCATCGCATATACGGCACAGGTTGGCTCTATATAGTGAAATATCAGTGGAAGAAAGGGTACAAACACATTTGTGCATCGCATATACGACACAGGTTGGCTCTATATAGTGAAATATCAGTGGCAGAAAGGGTACAAACACATTTGTGCATCACATATACGGCACAGGTTGGCTCTATATAGTGAAATATCAGTGGAAGAAAGGGTACAAACACATTTGTGCATCGCATATATTTCTGCTCAAGACACTCAAGTGAGCTTATCAAGTTCCTTGGTTTTGATCCGTTAAAGACAACAGTCTAGTTTCTGAGCCTGATCATGAAATTCAGCACTCTGATTTGTAGGCGTTAACATATGAGGCAAACTATTATAATTTATTAAAATAAAAATACATCGGGAAACTTAATTAAGAATAGAATGAATTATATTTGCCATGGTCCAAAACCAAAACGTGCAAGATTTCAAAATTATTTTCTTTTGCCAATATCATCTTTTAAGTGTTTGAATGAGGTTTAAACCCTTATATTTCACCCCGTTTGATTCACTTCCGCTTAATTTTTCCTTACCATAATCAACAATTACATAAGCCATTTCTTGAAACACAGGTCAGATGCACATAATACCATTCCTTATTTACAATTTACTTTTATTTACAAAAATCATGACTTGCAAGGAAGACATTTATTTACAACACCAGCTGGTCTAACAAAAATCTAGAAAGAGATTCTGCCTGTTAATCCCAATTGTCCGGACACTTAGGGTAACAAACAAGCACATTTATGAAATACTGCTGCAGAGCGATGTAACGGCGGAGGTTTACTTGGGTCCCAGCATGTCCTCGGGTCTGACCCACTTGTCAAAGTCCTCCTCCGTGAGGTAGCCTAGCTTGAGAGCCGTCTGCTTCAGAGTCGCTCCCTCTTTGTGGGCCGTCTTGGCGATTTTGGCAGCCTGCAACATGATAGAAAGTCGTGAGGAAATATTCACCATAGGAATTAAATTTATTGCTAAATTTTACATGCTAGAACTTTTACAAGGACTTGCTGATGAAAGGGTTTAAGACACTCAATCGCAGGAATACACATGCTAAAACGCTAACTACATAACTAAATAACTATAAAGGATATGATAAACAAACAGTATCGGTACAATGAACAACAAAATTTGTATGGTGACCAACAGGGAAAATTTCAAATAAATAAAGTCTCTGGCACTATCTTCACATCGCCGTACACTTCCCCACACCAAAATCGGAGTCAAGGGCCTACTATATACACTCGGAGGGGTCTACAAAATATCAGCTGAAAATATTGAGAGGCTGAGCCTAGGAAATGCAAACAAAATCACTGCACTCAATTTGTAACCGCCTGTCCACCAATGAGGATTACAGTAAGGTGGAGACAGGCAGGAGTTGCAATAACATTTCTCGTAGGTGAAAATCTTTAAGAATCCATTAATAAACACTGTTAAAAGTATCTGTAGCACTGGTCTGGGCTTGAAGCACATCCCCAGACACATCTGACTCATCTTAGTAAATGTCTGATGTTTGAGACCGCCACATTCCTAAAAGGTGTTTGTGATGGATTTCTTTTAAAACAATAAGTGATATTTTGTAAATAAACGGTTGGGATACAAAAGGTTAATTTGATATTCAAGTACGAGTTCTTGGTGCAAAATTGGTTTTTGTAATACATAAAGTTTAAAAGTGAGTGAGAAGAGTTTTGTTTAGTGTTCATACAAATTAAGACTAATCCAACTCAATTGTGATTTATTTTGAGTAAAATGATACACTTGGATTTGATTTTAATCCAAAATACTGATGATACCTACATTTCAGTCCTTCCCTGAAGAGTGTGATTGCCTGCGTCATGATTCATAATGTCATGGAAACTTGATTACGCTTTATATTTCCTCAAGTTGACTCTCACCTTATCGTAACCAATATGCGGGTTGAGCGCAGTGACCAACATGAGAGACTCATGCAGCAGTTTGTTGATCCTGTCGGTGTTGGCTTCAATGCCGGTCACACAGTTGTCAGTGAAGGCGAGCGAGCTGTCCGCAATGAGCCTCACGGAACGCAGCACGTTGGACACGATCAGAGGCTTGAAGACGTTGAGCTCAAAGTGGCCGTTGCTACCGCCCACGGTGACCGCGACGTGGTTCCCCATCACCTGGGCCGCGACCATCGTAATCGCCTCACACTGTGTCGGGTTCACTTTGCCTGTGTGAAAAAAGTGATGAATTTGAGGATTTAAAATTCCAAACACTTTTTAATAATTTTACAAACCGGTAAACATATTTTGAAACGTTTCCTGATCTGAGGAATCATTTCAGAAATGATGCATTTATCGGTTACGTTGCCAAAATGATAAAATTCATCTTACAATAATTTTATTTAAAATAATTTGAGACGTTAAATATCTTACCTTCACGAATCTTATAATGTATAAGTAGTAAAAACCCTTTTGTTTGTTTAATTTGGCTGAGATAAATTATAATTCAGTATTGCTTCATTCTATTTTAAGTACCTATAAAAATATTGTAACTTTCACTTAAACAAAAACATTATTAAGACAACTTGTTTTTTTAATATTATTTAGGTCTACTATTATTTGAAATAAGCAGACAATTTCTTTTGCTAGGACATACAGGTAGGTTACATCTTAGCAAAAACCTCATTTTAAAATTTATTATACAGGGTGTTTCAAAAAGAATCATCCGATTTAGAAAAATCATAGCTATTCATCTGTGAATCCGATGTGCTCGAACAATGTACTGTTAGAAAGAGGAAGCTCTGGAGTTTAACGTCGTTTCCGCCAGGTAGCAGTAGCGCGCTTCTGTCAACGCCCAGCTCAGTAGTTGTCAAAATGGCGTCTGCACAACAGAAAGCGTTTTGTGTTATACGGTTTGCTAGATGCGAGTCTGTGATTTCCGTGCAACGTGAATTTCGTACCACATATGGTGTTGATCCTCCTACAGCCCAGAGCATAAGAAGATGGTATAAGCAATTTAGTGATACAGGCTGTCTCTGTAAAGGCAAATCATCAGGTCGTCCCCGTGTGTCCAATGAAGACGTGGAGCGCATCCGCCAGAGTTTCACCCGTAGCCCGCAAAAATCCACTTGCCGTGCTGGTAGGGAACTTAACATTCCTTCGACATCTGTATGGCGTGTTTTGCGCCGCCGTTTGCGTTTTAAACCGTACAGGATTCAATTACTACAAGCTTTGCATGAAGGTGACAAAGTACGACGTGTTCAGTTTTGTGAGTTTATCCAAAGCCAGATGGCAGTAGATGATGAGGAAAATGATGATCGAGATTTGGTATCACGCATAGTGTTTAGTGACGAGGCAACTTTCCACAATGTTAACCATGTATGTGGCTGTATGTTAACCGCCACAATGTGAGAATATGGGGGACCGAGCAACCACACCAAATTGTACAGCATGAGCGAGATTCCCCAAAAGTTAATGTTTTTTGTGCAATCTCACGGAATAAAGTGTATGGTCCCTTTTTCTTTGCTGAGAACACTGTTACGGGAATAACATATCTCGATATGTTAGAAAACTATCTCTTCCCTCAATTGGAAACAGATTCTGATGACTTCATATACCAACAGGACGGTGCCCCACCACACTGGAATCTTCATGTGAGAGAGTTTTTAAATGGTAGGCTTCCTCAAAGATGGATCGGCCGTACTGGACCTAATGATTCCGCGTTAAGTCACTGGCCTCCAAGGTCACCGGACCTTACTGTTTGTGATTTCTTTTTGTGGGGGTTTGTAAAAGGCAATGTTTATATCCCTCCCCTTCCAACAACATTGGTTGAACTGAAGAACCGCATTAGAGCAGCCATCGAATCCATCACTCAAGATATGCTAGCTAAGGTGTGGGACGAATTTGAATATCGTATAGACATATGCTGTGCATCTAAAGGGGGCCATATTGAGCACCTGTAAATGGTATGTAAAAAAACTTTATTAGTTGTCCTTTAATATGAAATTAACCTCATGTCCATATGATCAATAGTTTTGAAATTATAAACCTTTAAAATCGGATGATTCTTTTTGAAACACCCTGTACTATCTGAAAAGATGAAATTTCATAATATCAAACTGTCTTAGTTGTTTAACTCGTTCAATGCAGGTTAAATCTACCGCACGGCTCAACATTGAAACATGAGATTTTCATGTTAAAAAATCTTTGCCACACAGCGAAAGTGTTATGATTTAATCAAATTTCCAAACTAATCTATGGACTCCCGCGTTGTACCTGGCATGATGCTGCTGCCTGGTTCGTTCTCCGGCAGTGACAGCTCGCCGAGGCCACAGCGCGGGCCGGATGCCAGGAACCGGATGTCGTTGGCGATCTTCATGAGGCTGACCGCGACCACGTTGAGAGCTCCCGACACCTCCACCATGGCGTCGTGGGCCGCCAGTGCCTCGAACTTGTTGGGCGCCGACTTGAACGGCAGGCCTGCAAAGAGGCATCTCGATAGGATTATTTTAATAACAAAATTAAATATAATTTCAACAGAAAAACAACAACAGAACAACACAACAGAAAACCTGCTAGTAGCATATCGTTCTAATATTATAAATGTGAAAGTTTGGATGTATGTATGGATATTTGGAGTTCCATCAAGGATAAACCACTGGACCGATTAAGCTAAAATTTTGCATAAACATAGCTACATATCACATTAACATAGACCTGATAATGACCGCATCCAACCCTAGAGCTCCTTTCCACGGGTCCTGTAAGTTCTAATGCAAATCTTAAGGGAGGATATCATTTATACAATTTCCAGCTGTAGTTGTTTGTCAGTTACGGTAAAATAAGTCTTATGGTAAAACTAAACAAAGATTTGGTAGTGCTGTTCAGGTTAATATTTTTAATGCGTTTTAATTTGTCGCGAGCGAAGCTGCGGGTAACAGCTTGTTTGTGATATAATTGAGTATGATAACGCGAGTCCCTCTACCATTATAGTACATTTGCATGTTTCTGGATATAGTTCACTCCTTAAACCTACACTAGAATGTTTTAACAGACAAATATTGTCTACCAGAGAACCAGTAAAGTTAGTGTTTCTGTATGCAGCCATGAGTTTAACAATAATACGAGGGCTATTTTTTAAGCAAGGGCCGTTTTAATTTCAAAGCTGTAGTTTGTGCGCGCGCAGCAGGGAGCGCATGCGTCGTCTTACGGCATGCCTAGCGAAGGGCCAGACAGCAGTTGCAGCTCTGTAGCTGGGCTGTATGGTTTACTATGCATTACTAAAATGTTTAAGATTATTGAATCTTCCGCTGGGTGCGAGATTCAGTCAATGATACGTTTTCTGACCTCAAGAATCATGTCATTCATCGAAAAATTTCTGAAGTATACGGTCCTAATGCAATGAGTGAAAAAAAAGTGATAAAGTGGTTCTCTCTCGTTGGTCAGAGTTTAAGAAGGGTTGTGAAAACGTCCATGATGAACCCCGCTCCAGGCCGACCGTCTGTAATCCCAGACATCTTGGTCAAAGCAGTAAGTGAAAAAAACTCATGAGGGTAGGATATTCATGTTAGCCATGCTGGTCTGGGAATTCCCTCAAGTGTCTAGGCTGAACAAAACTGTCACAGAAAACCTGAACTTAAAAGATTGTGCTCCCGTTGGGGTCAAAAACAAACAGCGCGGCATGTTGTCGAAAGGAATTCTGCTTCTGCAAGACAAGGTTGCTGATCATTGCTGATCAAACCAAGAAACTAAACGATTCTTTTGGCTTAGGATTTTATCGATCATCCCCCTTACAGTCCGCTCTTTGCTCCAAGCGATTTTTTGTTCCGCCACTTGAAAATCCACCTTGGCGGCAAACGCTACAAAAACTACTGTAAACAACTGGTAATCCGAGAAGGGGGCTGATTTCTATGAAGAGGGTATTTAAAACTTAGTTGTACGGTATAACAAGTGCTTAAACAAGCAAGGTAACTATGTAGAAAAAAATAGAAAAGTATGTAAAATCCGAAAATAAAAAGTGTTTTTGCAAATTTTGTGCTTGTTTTAATTTCAGTAGAAAACGGCCCTTACTTAAAAAACAGCCCTCGTAATAAAACAATTTGCTGGTTACGAGCCATATCCAACTTCATTCTGATTCTAACAACACTACAGAAGGCATCTCATCCACTTTACACTCATCATTCATTCGCCTTAAATTAAAATATGCCCTAGGTGTCTCAGCATCTTATACAGTGATTAAGTAGTTAGCATACATTTCTTCTGCCAGGTTTGGAGTGGGCAAGTATGCATGATTCTCCTTATCCGACTAGTCTTCATCTTTTAAGTGATGCAATAAGTATCTTGCATATCGTATTTCAATAAGTATCGATATCAAGTACTGTATCGATGTCAAATATCGTATTGCCGTATCATATTGGCCGTTGTGTATCACAACACATGGATCAATTATGTCATAATGTTATTGGCACATCATGTCATTCAAGATTAACTGATATATCTTATTGAAAAGATTAGGATGATAAATTAAAGTGTCATTTTTACATAATTAATGCTTGTTGAACGAGATAATTTATAAATGATTTTCCACAAAATAAGGCAAACAAGCATAGACTTCCGCCAAAAATATTGTTTTTAAGTACTGCTACGAATAAAATATCAAAATTGATGACACGATACAAATATCATAATGTGGACTGCTGTATTACAATATTCGATACAATTCGATTCTTATCACACATCACTACTTCTTTTGCACACTTGAGGTAGAAAAAGAAAAGAAATTAGTAAAATGTCTCAACTCACTGGTGAGCTCGCTGATCTTGGCGGCGCACTTCTCGGCGAACCCGATACGAGTGTTGAGCCCCGTGCCGACGGCGGTGCCTCCGAGCGCCAGGTTGTACAGCCGAGGCAGTGTGTCCTTGATCCTCTCGATGCCAAACTCAACCTGCGTCACGTAGCCACTGAACTCCTGGCCCAGCGTGAGCGGGGTGGCGTCCTGGACAGAAACACCCATTGTGCCGACTGAAATGTTTGGATTATGCTACTATCTTTCCTATTTTTAGAAGGGAGAAATATTTAAAAGCCTGACATAACAAATTTATTATAATATTATAAATTTAATTTATATTTAAAAGCTGCTGTAGTTTTCTCTAATATTCAAATACTCGTTTTTTTTAATACAAACGGGACAGAAATTTATCACAGCAACTAGGGTTAGACATATCCCTCAGAATTCCAATGCAAAATACCCAGTAGTTTAGACAATACTCCATCACAAATAGGATAGGAGGTATAGTCAGAGGGTCAAAAAGGTTGTCTTTGGCATGGTATCAGAGAAACTTGTTTATTAATCTGGTAAAACTATAGTTCCAACTGAAAATACTGTAGAACTCTTACAGAACATGATAACACACTGCAAACCAAGTCATAAATTACGAAGAACAGTGTCTACATTAAAAATACTTCTGAATTATACAGCATGATTTAAATATATATATATATATATATATATAGCATGATTTAATATATATATATATATATATATATATATATATATATATATATATATATATCTATCTATAAGTTATAAGGAAGAACAGAAAAAGTAGAGCAACGAGCAGTTAATATAAATATTCACCAAAATAAGGGCACAGTCAGACTAACCATGGTTCACATCTGAGATCAGGTTAGTAGGGTCCTACGGTACAGTACACTGACTAACTAAAATAGGTAGGCTACAGATTGAATCCTATACTCTAATACGAGCAATGTCTGTCTGGATTTTGTTTGTTTGCTACAAAATTTATCTCGGAATCCAATATAATCAAGGCTACAAAATATACAAACAGTAATACCTAAACCGTTAAAATTAAATGGCTTTAATTATTACGGTCTATGTGGTCACATGAGGTTTGCCTCATGCTTGTCATAGTGGTGTAGGGTAGAATCGTATTTTTCGGTGTTTCTGCATCTAATTGGATTTTGTTAAAACTTTGGAATTAGGTGCTTTTGGGCCTAAAAATACAATAAATATGGTAAAAACCTCAATCCTAGGGGCTTTGGAGTTTCAAATGAAAACAGAAGAATCATAACAGCTGTGAATAAATTAACCAGTAAACTGTCAAAGTAGCACTTACAAGGTGATTTCTTGAAAACTGTAACTAAAACGTTCCATTGAATAAAGATTGCACATAGACATATTTTTCACCCACGAAACTAATTAAATATCAATGAGCATGGTTTGGTCTCCCCGGTTCTTTTGTTTAAATTTGTCATGCTGATGAATATAATTCAGAAACTAAGGCAAAGGTAAAAACGCCCCACCAGACTCGTGCTGTACCTGTGTGTGCGTCCGGCCGATCTTGATGATGTCCTTGAACGCCTTGGCCTTGGCGTCCAGCGCGGCGTGCAGCTTCTGCAGGTTCGGCAGCAGCAGCCGGTTGATCTCCACCGCCACCGCGATGTGCATCGCCGTCGGGAACGTGTCATTGCTGCTCTGGCTCTTGTTGACGTGGTCGTTGGGATGGACCGGCGTCTTGGAGCCAAGCTGGCCGCCCAGCAGCTCTATGGCTCGGTTGCTGATCACCTGTAGTTACCACAACATATTGAAAAGCGTGGAAGGGATTTAGATTCGAATGGTGCTCTCTAGTTCGTTCTAAACTATAAATGATAACAACTGGTGGCTGTTTTGAGAAATCATCATCAAGGCAAAGTCCGCTAATCCAGCATCCGACGGTCCGGCACTTTCAATAATCCGGCACTGGTCTAAGGGTTCTAAAAAACTTATTTGTAAACTATATAAGCTTGTCGGTTGCAATCGGCAGAAGTAACAGTACTATATATATTAGAATGTAATATTATAAATCTATTTTCTGGTTGAAATGTTGTTTTTTAACATTTTCCATCACTACCGAAATCAGAGAAAGCACAGTAAAACTCAAAATAATGGCGCTAATGAATGATTTTCTTTAGACTCTTTAAGTTTTGACACTATTTTTTATAGGTACTGTTTTACATATATTGAAATAAAGATTATTTGATTGATTGATATTTTTAGCGTTATTTCAGCTATTCTCGCAATAACGGCTATTTTTAGATGGCGCTCAGTAATCCGGCATTTTCGATGGTAGCACTGCCAAAGTCCCGACCGTGCTGTATTAGCGAGCGTCTACTGTACTAATAGGCAAGTACAAAAATTGTGCTTTTCGCAGCATGTGTATGTCGTAGGAGACATTCATGCATACTGATTGAAAGGTATTGTTCTCAGAAAGGTATTAGTCCTCCTTCCTCGTAGCAGCAAACCTAAATACTCAACCCTAATATTATTGTTATGGAGAATAAATAAAACGTTATATATCGCTTCTTCATGAACACATTTTTGTGATACTTAGTAAGTCGCTTTATGTGGAAATGAGTCACATGTATATACATTACAAATTCGCTGAGTACACAGGTTTGCTGCAGTGGGGGTATTTGGTACCTATAAACCACTAGTAGGACCTGCTGCTGCAACTGGAGCAATTGGCCTTCTCATGCTGATAAGTTTACATCACCCTTAATAACATATTATGCAGACTGCATTGTCATTCAGCAGTCACTAATTATATTATGTTCATAACATCTGTTCTTGCTTCTGAGCTGTGTTTGGTTGGGTTTGTTGTGTGGTGTTCAACAGCTGTTAAATATAGAATTCAAACATATTCTATTCTTCCATAAGATTAAAATTAAAGCTGTGAAGGCCTGTGCGGCAGAGCCCTAAAAACAATCTAAATTATAAGGAAATGTGTGTAGTCTACACTTAGACCTCTTTAAATTTACATATCAAACATCAACATCGGTTCAACAGAACCTTAGAGATTGCTCTAAAAAAATTACATATGAATTTATACGATATATAAACACGACATATACGATAAGAGACTCCTACCCATAACAGCAAACTACAGCGGTTAAGTTAGGTTATGGTCCATCGATAACCTAACCGCAATAGTACACTTTACAAGTTGATTCTCCATATAAATAAATTGTCCCCGAGTAAAATAAATGTAATCATTGGATGAAGCTTTGGTGCATGAGTGCCCTATTTTCATAATCGGCCAGAGAGGTTGTTAAGTAACCTCATTGGTGTTCATGTTGGTCTGTGTGCCGGAGCCAGTCTGCCAGATGACGAGAGGGAAGTGTTCGTCATACAGTTTGCCGCTGATAACCTCGTCTGCAGCCTTGGCTATAGCATCAGCGATCTTGGGGTCCAGTCCGTACTCCTTGTTGACCAGCGCTGCGGCCTTCTTGAGAGTCCCCATCGCCGTGATCACAGGGTACTGACGGCAAACAGGAATAACGTGACAACCGTGATTGCTTATTTCATGTTTTTATACCAGTATTTTAGTACCGGTACCTCAACTCATTATTTGAAAATGCCACAATTGAGGCTGTGTAATATTATGATTATTGTAATATATTATGTAATGTGTAATATATTGCTAAGGCAAGCACCTCTGAAAGATTCTGGTCATTTGTTGTGTCTTGACCCTAACATGATCGAAAATTACAAACGAAACAAACCCATGTATGGTAACATGGGTTAAAAAACAAGTTACCGCAAGTATTTAGCCTAAAATATATCAGCATTTTAAATTTAAATTCTTATAAAATCAAAAACATTGTAACATAAAATATTAAATAGGTATGTATAAGACTATTTCCCTATAGGACTAAATTGAATACATTTTGAAGCTCAGTGATTTACTGTCCCAATTCACTACAGGACATAATGTAGTGGTAACATATTTCCATAAGAATCTAAATTGAATGCTAATCAAGTAAAAAAAATAAGACCTGAGTCATTTGATTTAGCTTAAGTTTTTCGGCAAAATAAACTAGCAATTGTAAAATATCACTGCTAAATTGAATACCACATTAAAACAATGTAATTTAGTAAAGGGAGGCACCATACGAAAATGTAGAACTGAGTAAAACTGCAATATACTGATGTATATTGCTCACTTAATAATAACAGCTCTAACACTGCGATCTTTGATCGAGAGCTTAGAATATTATGATTATGATATGCTAAGGCCTCTGAAAGATTCTGGTCATTTGTTGTGTCTTGGCCCTAACATGATCGAAAATTACAAATGAAATCTCAGTTCATGTGTTCATTCATATTTTCTTAATTATATTTTACTTTACATTCTTAACAGTTCAGAGACAAACACACTCTTTCATATTTAAAGTACTCACAATGTGTCACTGTGTAAAGTACAGAAATGTAAATAGTAAAATATTGACGCTATTCATTGTATATTTGTAAAAGTGTTGAATAAAGATTATGGTTGATTGAATGATTGATATGATTTCTACCCAGCTATTTCATAATTGGCACACCCAGGTCATAAACATAAGTGAATTGCAACACGCCCTGGTCATAAACAAGTGAATTGCAACAAGTGTAAAGAAGACATTAAACGCATAACTAACGACTGCCTCATGAGGTAATACAACCCACAGTTGTTATTCAACAAGCTCCCTTTTCAAAGGCGACTGACAAGTCCTAGAAAGTAGACCAACACTCCTGCCAAGAGGCAAGCCAGTGCTGGTGGTCATTGACCCATGCAACAGGAGAAAGTGTTTCAATCGGCTCACCCGAGGATTCAGTCTTGCATGCTGAACAACCTCCAGCCTGCTTGATACCTCGGCTTACAAACACGATAGAGATCAATTTAATTTAAAATATTGTGTTTTTTTAATTGATGATGACTTCAGTTATTTGGAAATTCCTTTAGAGGGAAGACGCTATTAGCGGTACCCCATAAGTAGCATGGTAAGAATTAAGCCCGAGACCATGATAACCATTTTTTTGAGGCCTCCAGATGTCAAAAAACTATTCATTCAAATGTATATATTTGGTTGAATATTCCATAGTACTCGGTTTCACCCGGGAATGCAACAGTTGTGAGTGCTGCATTCTGTGGGTGACCTTATAAACTATTTTGGATAGCTAAAATCTGTTATACTATCATCTGGTCAAATAAACTAAATGTCCATAAGAATATTGCATCCTTGACACCCTTAAATATAATCCTTGTAAATATAACCCTAGTTAAAAAGGGGGTCAGTCAACTAAGCTGTGTGTGTAAAAGAGCAATAAATTAGCTTACTTACTGTAGCTGACAAGCAAGATAAGACATAAGATTTTTTTGCTTACGTAATTTTTAATCAAGTTATGTGAAAAGAAGAAATCCGCCTAGCTATGCACCGACTGGATCCTTAAATGATACTTTATGTAGGTACTACAGTTGTCTCAAACAATGTTTTAACTTACAGGCATCCGTTCCGTTTCACCACCAATAGGAAAGTTCATCACCGATCTGACAGTTTGGGCACCATAATATTTGTCATTGGGCACTTTCAGCTCTCCAAAAGTATCTGCTTCAACTCTGTAGCCTTCCTGAAATTAATAGCACAAATCTCTCAGATTTTTGTTACAAATTCAATATGTAACAGTCATTCGAGTGTGATTGTATAAATTCAGAATTTAAAAAAAGTTAAAAATTCCTCAGAATAAAATTAAAACGTGTAAGTTACACAAGTAGGTCTATATGGGAGGTTGGTATAGTTATACACAAATAATCCAACATAGACCAACAGAGACACAATTAAGAGAGGATATTTACTACTAAAAAACAACATTTTATTACAAAAGTTTAAACTTTTCAAATGAATTGCTATAAAAATGTAAGTGTAAGATAGACAAATATCATAGTAAGGAGCTTTATCAATAATTTATTATCAATAATTTATTATCAATAATTTATTCTCTAAAGTTTAGGTTTATTTAAAATTAAAAACCTGGGATGCAAAGCAACACTCATGGTTAAAAGTCCACGGAACAGCTGGAATTCGCCACACCAACCCCTACAAAAAGTTTTACAAAAGGGTGAGGGTTCAAATTGATCAGAGGTCGGACAAGTCTGCCTAATTGGGTCTGATGTGTAAGCAAAAAATAACCTAAAAGAACAACATAATGCATAACCAAACTAAACATAAATACATAAATACAAAAATTATTAGACATTTTCTCCGTTACTTGGAGTGGTGGTAATGAAGGCTGGCGATGTGGTTGGCATTCGTTTTCCATTCTGGATGGTAAAGGTTGATCTTTCTTCGTCGTCCACTAGAATGTTGGCCAGTTTTACCCAAGGAGTTCTATTGGTATTACTGGAGGTAACACTGATGAACAAAACAGCGAGCTGTTCTTTCCAAATTTTTCTGAAATCGAACGAGTCGGCGAACAAATACCTACTCATGATTTTAACATTAATAAACTTGTATTTGTTTGTTTGCTCATAATTTATCATATTTCATATCAAGAGTAGATACATAAATCAAACGAAAAAATTAATTTGTTCCAACTTTCACTACTTTTATTTCAGTGATTTGCATGAGTAGATACACTTATGGGATTAAAACAACCAATAGTTCAAAGAATGAGAAATTTGCCTCACCAGTGTACCAACCTGACAAAATCACCGGCTCGCTTTTTCGACAAAAATAGTGAAGCAGTGTTACCTCCAGTTATACAATAAACCTCCCTGGCTTTACCCAAGGATACATTTACTTCTTTTCCTTGCACTTTGAGGGGGTGCAGAAAATGTTAAGACCCTTGAAATTTCCCCCGATCCTACTATTAAGAACAACAAATTTCCCCTAAACTTTGCAACATATATCTTTACATAAAATCTGCCAGCTTTTCATAAGGCAAAACAATAATAATTAAGTAAACGTTTAAATTTAATTTATTAAGGTTAAATTAAGTTAAAAACATGTTGTAACTTATAAAATTACCTCTAACATTGTGATAAAATTATGTTACTAATGAAATAAAATAAACTTGTAACAAATAAACAATAAAATAATCTAAGTTGAATTCAATGTTTTTATTTTAATTGATTTAAGGTTAAATTCCACAAACATATTTTTTAACTTAAAAAATTACCTCTAACATTGTAATAAAATAACGTCACTAATAAAAGAAATGAAAAAATTATTAGGCCTAAACAAAATTTAAGTTGAATTGCATGTTTATTTTTCATACAGGCCTATCTTCTTGAGGAATGGAGTAATGTAGTCAGATTGATCACACAATCATCAATAAAAATGAGACACTGAATTAAAAGTTTGATAAAAATATACTAACCAAAGAACCAAATTATATGGTATACATTATCAATTTGGATGTTAAATATTCTTGACCGATAAAAACATACGTTTATAATGTTAAATTTAGGGTTTTAAATGTTGTGTAAAACTTAGAAAATAAAATTTGTTTTTACAATCATTTATTTTAATTGATTGAAGATTAGCGTTTTTAAATATACTGTAATGTTAAATTTATAATTTAAAGAAATTGAATAAAAATAAATTTCAGGGTGTCTAGCAGTTGGAAAAAGTTGAGGGAGTTGGGAATTTGAATAAAAACTAATAAAATGTCAGGAAAGGAGGAAATAAAAAGCAAAGTCGGGAACATTGATAAAACTGATTAACAGTAATTGTATTATTTGTATCTCTTGAACAGAACGTCACACAACTTTGAATGACATTTTACGCTACTTAATTTGTGATGTTTAGACAAAAAATGAGCCATCATTTGCCTTTGTACGATAATTAGTTTCGGTTTAAGCATTTTTAAGTAGAACACCTCTTATCTCTTGAATAAATTACCGCGACCCTCGGACCGGATGCTGAAGAATAGACCAGCCATAAAGAATAATACCAAAAATCGTATTATTGACGAGGTCGCTCGTCAACTGAATTTTGAGGTAACAAACACAGTTAGTTGTCAAAGGTAACCGTGAGACATCAACATTATTTGGATATTTAACATTGGATAATATGCCTTAGACTATTAACTTATGTGACTTCCAATGACGATGGAATTATACTTTATTTCAATTGCTTATGCAACACTGTTTTTGTTGTGTTATCTAAGATTTTTCAATTTTTCGGGAAATTAATTTGTGACTTACATATATTTTGTTTGTTGGCCCAAAATTTCCCCTGAGCCTGGCTCGCCGTATTTTCATACATTTAGGCCTATTGAAAAGTCTAGGTGAAAGACCTTCTATATACGAAAATAACTTGGTAGGCCTCAAAGTAAAATAGACTATTCTACCCCCAAAACATAGTTTTAAATGAAAATATGGCATTTCTATAACTAACCCGAAGAAAGTCAGTGAAATGCTGAATACTTACTTCTGCAATGTTGGCAATGATATTCACAGTAACCTTCCAACTACTAGCCTACTGAGAGTGGAAACTCCAACCATAACTACTACAACAACTTTTCACAAATTCAAAACAATCAACAAACAAATCAAGTCTTCTATTTTTGCAAAACTCAAACCTCTGCCTCAAACCTCAACCTCTGCTGGTGTGGATGGTTGTTAGGAAGGTTCTTAAATCCTGTCAAGATGTGCTATTGAAACCCCTGGTGCACATCATAACTGTCTCAATTAGCGGTGGCGTTTTTCCGGACAGCTGCAAGATTGCCAAGGCCCTTTTCAAAAAGGGGAGAGGGAGATGTGCAACTACTGTCTGATATCACTTCTCCCTGTTATTTCTAAATTTATTGAAAAAGTGGCCTGTGATCAACTGACGGCTTAACTGGAGGATAATAACCTCCTTTGTGAGCGGCAGTATGGTTTCAGGAAAAACAAATCCACCAAATTGGCTTTCATTGATTTTATAAGAATAACAATCTTTATTTCTCCATAAAAAATACAAATAAGAATGCACATAGAGAATTGTCACAACATATTGCTAATAACTAACTATTAAGTATTAAAATAAAAAATAAACAGAACAATGTCCCATGATTATACTTTATTTCAACTGCTTATGCAACACCGTTTTGTTGTGTTATCTAAGATTTTTCAATTTTCCGGGAAATTAATTTGCGACTTTGTTGGCCCAAAATCTCCCCTGCATAAATCATGGCTGTATGGCTGTATTGAGTCATGCTGGAGACGGTACTTGGATGCCATACCGATCTCAGTAAGGCGTTCAAGTGTGTTGATGCAGTACTTCTCACTCAAAAATTGCCCAAACTCTGTATCAGTTTTGGCAATGAACTGAGGTGGATCTTATAGAAATTACCGAGATTCAACATGATTCAAAATTAGGTCAGTCCTGTCCAGCCTGAAATTGATTTCCTGTGGAGTTCCGCAGGGAATCAATAATGGGCCCACTCTTTTTTCTATCATAAACGGCATTTAAAAAAAAAAAAATGCCGGAGAGCAACTTTTTATTTTTGCTGATGGTGTTACCAAAACATTTCCTTGAATAGAACTTGTAACTATCTGGTCGATATGTTGGTCATTATGACCACATGATTGACAACACCCAACGCCTACGACCAGGTCAAATGGCTTGGATAACCAAGTAAGTTATCCAATTAGCCAAGTAAATTGAAGAGTTTGTTCAGTAAAAGTGGAACAACCATAAGAGGCCACCAACTAATCAGATGCGATACCGTATAACGATCTTAAACATTCTACATATAGATTCAAAACCCCATATATTTTGAATCACATTTTAACAGTTAAGCTTATATCAAAAATTTTTCACTCGATATTTATATTTATGTTATATCTAAAAACAAAAACAATTTGTATATAGGCTGGTCAATAATAATATGCAATGTCAGTTACAAATATATTTTAATGAAACATTTAACAAATAACAAACAAACAAAAACCGAAATTAAAAAATACAACAACAAATAATAAATAAGAGTATTTAACTAAGATAAAACTTAGTTATCTTTGCCAGGGAAAACTCTACGGTCTGAGTTTATGAATTGAGTTTCAATGCACGAGTTTGAATGTTTGGGTATTTGTGTTATTTAGTTAAAGATTGATTTAAAATGCGATTCGATATAAAAAAAATTTCAAGATTGATATATTGCATCCGATTAGTTGGTGGCCTCTTATGAAACTATACCCGTAAAAATAACTTGAATGAAGTCCCTATATTAGAATTGAGAGTATTTAGCTGCCCAGAAAAGTTCTCAAATTGGAAAATCCTCTTGTTTCAAAGGGGATAACAATTTTTACTGATATTTTATTTCAACACGCAAGTAACCCCAAGTAACATTTTCCACCAAACCTTTTAACACTTTTTAAAAGTTGAAATCGGGGATACGGTAATTTAGACCTACCGGTGTTTATTTTTGTTGAGGAGCAATTTGTATAGCATGTTGGAGTGATTAGGTTAAGTTACAGGTCTATTAATCAATATTTGCTTTTAGATCTTTGGAGAATTTCCTACCAAAAACCAATAACGTATCAAAAAGGCATTGTTTACAACATTTTGGTAAAAAATATTAACTTTTAGAAAAGTATTAGGCTAGCCTACTAAATTATTCACAAAGGACATTTTTTAAATTGTGAACTAAGTTAGTACAAAAGTTAGCCTATAAATAGGCCTAATGTTTAGATATAAATGTGGTTTTTGTTATATTGTAACAGGATAGGTTAATTTGACAAACAATCTTCTTAAGAAATATAAAGACAGATCGTAACCAAAACGTAGGTCAACGCTCTTAGGCATTTATAAATACTAAGTTACCGTATCGATGATGCAAACCTTGAAGCAATAATCGGGTGTACTAGCCTATAATAAATTGAGTTATGATTAAGTTAATAAAAAAACTTCAGGTAACTTGCCATGTTTTTAGATGCAAAACCACTTCACTTGGCAGACCTACCCTGGAATAGTCCAGGGTCGTTCTATTTCCAGAAACAGGAAATATTCAGCTAGACATTTAACAGTCGATGGCAGTTTAGATAGAATGATTTGTTTATGGCTTTAGGGCATTAATTTGATTTGATTTTATCTTATCTTTATAAATAAAACTTAGCAAAGGTTACAAGGTTATCCTACTTACTGTGGTATTCATTCTTGCACTTGTGGATAGTGGTATACACAAAGGTTTTATAAGATCCGGCAGCGATTTTAGGTGACCGGCACCGTTCCGTCCAGCGCGAGATAGTTGAATAATACTTGCAGCCATTGTCCCCTTTCTAAGAAATCTCTTTTATATAATCTTAGGCTATCTCTCGATTACAGTCGGCCCCCTCCACAGCAAAGAACGATAAGAGAAAGCAGAAGCAGACGAAACTCAGCAGTCGAGAGCGCCGAACGCACAGAGGTGACAGGTGTGATGTGAGCTAGCTTATTTGTGATTAATCAGCTGTTTAAAATTTAAAATAACAAAGGTAATTGGTGTTAGACAGACCACAACCGAAAAATAAATTTTTAATAGTATAGAAATTAAATGGAATAGCTGGATTTTAAAAATTAAAATAAATCAATAACGAGCCTGAACAATCTTACAGATATAAATATACTACACGATTGTTTTAATTTACAATTTTCGAATTTATTGTCAACATCAATCATTCGACTGTAAGGTTCAAGCATAGACCAACTACAGTGTAGTTAGCCTATGGTTCAAGCAACGCGAAAACCTACCTTTGGACTTTGGAGGTCCAAATAGAGAAAAAAATAGATTTGAAAAAACATTAACTATTTTTCTTATTGGTGCCACAGGAACCATACCTCAACTAGTTCAAGATTTCTGGGGAAAATTCAATTTTGATAACTATCTGTACCGGTACTTAATTTAATAAGCCTTAACTTCCATCAGATTTTCAATTAATATAATCAAAAACCATCTTTACAAAATTAATAATTAGAACCTTTTCAAATTTTGTTTAGTATTCTTTGTTTTTGTTTATTTCAGCAAAATTACAATGTGTAATAAGATGTTAGTTTTCAAATAAATAATCTTTATTTAAATAATATTATAAATAAATAAAATTTGATTTTCCTGGATATTGCACGAAGACAAATAATTATTTGTCAAATTATGATCTAAATCAAAATTACATTCTTACTGTACAATGCATTGACTGTTTCCTTATCTCACCGCATTGTCTATTTTAGCCAAAGAGTTTAGCTACTATGTGTGTATAGTAGATAGGTACTGTATATCAAGGACAAAATGGTATGTAAATAATAGAGAATCAGAGCACATATTTTAGCTAGCTGTTATGAATGCAAGGTTCGTAGAGCTTTCAGACCAGGTGTGCTTATTTACATAAGAGTAATATTCGCAGCAAAGATGTCTTACGAGGGCGTCCAGCTGATTCATAAATCAACAACATTGTGATGAATTTAAAATCTAAACATATTTATTCATTATCAGCTGATTTTGTTATTAGCGAATTTCCCCTATAGGGAAGAAGCTATTACCGTAGGTCTCATGGAAAGACTTAAGCCCGAGACCATGATAACTTTTCATTTTGAGGTCCCCAGATGCCAAAAACACCATTCGTTCAAATTTTTATATATGTATATATATATTTATATATATATATATATATATATATATATATATATATATATATATATATATATATATGTGTGTCCGTAAGCACGATAACTCTCGTAAAAAAGGTCCGATCTTAATGAAATTTGGTACAAATGTGTAAAGTACCATTTATTTGAACGAGTTCGAAAACCAGATGAATCGCACCATCCGAAGGGGGGTTTTTGGGGGGTTTTGTACCCCGAAAATGTGTTTTTTGGGGTTTTCACATGTAATTTTAACTTAAATCAAATTTTAATTTTTAACATTGAATTCAGCTTAAAAAAACAAACAATTAGGTATTTTGATCATTGCTCTACGTCAATTGGTTACCGAGATATTGAAAGTGCTAAACACAGTACGGTACGTTGTCTAATGTTATTGTTATGGAGAAAAAGAAAAATTGTATATCTCGCTTATTTATGAACATAAACTGGCGAAATTTGGTATATGGCTTGATCTGGTTGTTGTTTATTGTTGTTTGCACAAAAAACAATTTTTCGACTATGGTTCCTGTAGCAGCAAACCTAGGTACTTTGTCCCCATGTTATTCTTATGGAAAATACTTAAAATGTTATATATCGCTTATTTATGAATGTATATGGATGAAACTTGGTATGTGACTTCACTAAGATGAGTTATATTGATATTTGCATAAAAACCCATTATTTTGTGTGCCTTGTTGCAGCAAACCTGCGTACTCATCCCCAATGTTATTCTTATGGAGAATAATTAATATTTTAAATATCGCTTGTTTGTGAATACATTTCTTATGAATCCTGTTAAGTGTTTTAATTTGTTATGTTATATATTCATTGGAAATTCGCTGAGTATGCAGGTTTGCTGCGACGGGGGTATTATATAATTATGGGTTGTTTATTAGTGAATTTCCTATGGAAAGTGAAGTATTAGCATGACCCGCACGGTGAAACTTAAGCCCGGGACCACCATAGAAGTTCCTAACGTGACCGCCTGAACACATTTTGGGGGTTCGTTCAAAATTTTATATATATATATATATATGTGCAGGCACTCTAGCGGTCTATATATCACTTATTAATGAATGTATTTTTGTGAAACTTGGTAAGTGGCTCTAGGTAGTAGTGATACCCATATATATGCATTGGACATTCGCTGAGTACGAAGGTTTGCTGCGACGGGGTGTATTGTTATTATATAATTATGGGTTGTTTATTTATTAGTTTTCTGTGTTCCATAGTAATGGTTGATTTTATTTGAATAAAGCCTTAGTTTTAAAAGGTTTAAATGCTTTTCTTTTCTTATCACAAACATACCATAAAGTGTGGCCAACCTTAAGGGTATAATAATGGTACAGTTATTTTTAAATTGTCACTGGACATGCAGAAAGAAAATTTAAACCCTTAATCCATTAATCTAATAATATAAATAAATCAAAACAACGTATTAGTTTCGTAAAATAACAGCTTATCATAGAATGTAAGCAGTTAAACAATGTTAATTCTAATTACACTGATGAGGAAAATATAATACTCATACGATAAATATCGTGTTACCAGCAACACTGCAGATTGGATTGGTGATCACGTAACCTTACAGCTGTTTTTACGAGATCTTTTCCGGTAGAGTAGAAAACCTTAAATATATCGACTCAGCACACCTGGTCTGACAGCTCTACGAACCTTGTTATGCATAGCTTTGCTTTATTCAGAATAGCTTTACAATATTTGCATAGACACTTCTATTTTTGCAAAAATATTAACATTTAGAACAAAACTAACAAAACCCTTATGACTTTGAACACTCTGACTCAATACCTTTTGCAAATTAATCTTATGTGGTAAATACGGAAACCCCCAATTTCTACACTTCTCCATTAGTCAAAGGAGTGTACAATATCAGGGCAGACATCCTACACCCCCCCTCCACCTCTATATTTATCAAGGTTCGTAGAGCTTTCAGACCAGGTGTGCTTACTTACAGAAGAGTAATGTTCGCAGCAAAGTTGTCCTACGAGGGCGTCCAGCTGATTCATAAATCAGCAACATACCATAAAGTGTTGCCAACCTGAAGGGTATATTAATGGTACAGCTATTTTTAAATTGTCACTGGGACATGCAGAAAGAAAATTTAAACCCTTAATCAGTTAATATAACAATACAAATAAATCAAAACAATATATTAGTTTCATAAAATAACAGCTTATCATAGAATGTCAGCAGTTAAACAATGGTAAATATAATTACACTGATGAGGAAAATAGGTTACTCATACGATAAATATCGTGTTTCTAGCAACACTGCAGATTGGATTAGTTATCACGTGATCTTCCAGCTGTTTTTACAAAGTCTTCTCTGGTTAAGGGTGCGCCGTACCTCCCTTCCGCACGCTCAAGTAAGGGGTTTGCTTCTCCCTCATTGTAGGCTAAATCATTAAAAATAATTTGATGTTATTTAATTCAATAAATGTTCATCTAGAGATCATACGATTTAAAAATTGTGATTTTAATTCAAAATAAGTGGTAGGCCATTAGTAATGTTCTCAAATTAAGCGTTTTTCTAAAGTTTCCTAACGTATGGAGAAAAATTATTTTGGATAAAAGGAACCGTATGATCCCTAGATTGGAATCTGAAAAGTGTGAAACTGCAAATTGTTTGGTAGAAATCTGTAAAATAACAGTGCGATCGAGGAGAACAAAATGGTCTTCAAGCGTAAATATGCATGGCCCTGCTTGTTGGCGGCGCCGGCGCGGCGCTAAACAACAATGAATTCAATCTGGGTAGGGCGCACCCTTAAGTAGAAAACCTTAAATAGATCGACTCGGCACACCTGGTCTGAAAGCGCTACAAACGTTGTGAATTTAT
The DNA here is from genome assembly GCA_963675035.1 of Allygus modestus. Taxonomy (NCBI): domain Eukaryota; kingdom Metazoa; phylum Arthropoda; class Insecta; order Hemiptera; family Cicadellidae; genus Allygus; species Allygus modestus. Next base: position 30,723,299 of record OY776117.1, read on the forward strand.
AGGGCATGGACAAATGCAGTAATCCACACTACAGTGTAGATTGTGTTTGAGACTGACACTGGTCAGAGGACAGGTGGAACAATTTGATGATAATTAAATAGATATTTTGTTAAAAACTGGTTTTTGTTGTTGTTTTGAGAAATATTTCTATGGTTTAAGAAATCTAAAACTGCCTAAATAGTGTACCGGTACCTTAGTTTGATAGAAAGAAACATTAGTTATACAATAGTGCTTTCAAGCAAACAAAATATCACAATCAAATCTTTTTGTTACGGAATTCAGAAGTGAGCAGTAAGAAGAATATATAAATAAATTAAAATCCAGATAATCTTGTGTTACAATCATTACCAAAACTTAAAAATACTAACTGTCCCGTCCCTTTAAATTTTTGAAACTGTTTTTTATGTTATAGAAATTAAACTAGTGCTATCCCATAATCATAAATACTATGATAGACAAAGGAACCAATTAAGAGTTTGAAATATATGCCATAAATATGGAAATATATAGAGTTGATAGCAATTCCAATCCAACTTGATGCTCTTTACGCAAAAAGCAGAATACACACACACACACACACACACACACACACACACACACACATATATATATATATAATATATATATGAATGTCCTTTTTTGTAGGTCATCCAATACAAATTATAAAATAATCCTACAGTTCAAGTCCATGCTTACAATCATTTGCCCATTGGTAGCTTCTACATTCATAATTATCCTTTTATTGCTTTTCTCTCAAGTTGAAATGCCATGTTAGTTAAGTTTAAATCACTCATTGTTCCATACATTACAACACCAAAGGATATGTGTGAATGTATGTGAGCAAAATAAATAGTTTTTAATATTTGCATCTAGCAATGATACAAACCGGAAGGAATTAATTTTTAAAATTTAAAATGTGATTATTCCAAAATAAGTTTACATCTAAACTTAATCCTAATCCTAAAAATATACAGTAGTATCCATTAATTGAGAGACTTAACGATTTTAAACCTAAATATTTGGCCTAAGTTTATTCCTATTTTTTTTCAAGATTGGAAAACGTTTTTATTGCTAAAAAAGTGATATTACTAACTGAAGGTATCTTAACTTTTAGCCGTGGTCTTTGTTCTATTTGATTTTCTACTTGTTACTATTAAGTTTGAGACATCTGGATGAAGAGTTTGGTCAGTCAGAGTTTGGTCAGTTTTTAAAACAGATGGGAGGCCCCTCAGGTAACAGAGGTAAATAATGGGTTCTAATATGGAACCCCGTGGGATGCCGTGCCGTACCTATTATTTGTAAATATAATTTTGAGTGAGTGATTTGGTTTTGTTTTAGCGAATTTCCCCTATAGGGAAGAAGCTATTACCGTAGGTCTCATGGTAAGACTTAAGCCCGAGACCATGACAAATTTTTTTTTTAAGGTCCCAAGATGACTAAAACACTATTCGTTCAAATTTATATATATGTATATATATATCTATTAGTGATGGTCAAAACCAGAAATTTCGAATCTCGAAACCGAAACCGAAACTTACAAAATCGAATCTCGAATCTCGAAACTCAAATCGCGAAACCCTATTTACTTGCCTGGGTATGGTTATGAAAAATAAATCCAGAAAAATTAATTAAAACTAATTATATATTTTGGTTAGATTTGATCTTTCAGAAATAAAAAATCAATAATCCAAAAAAGGTGAAGGTAGACGACCGATGACAGTAGGCTTTTGACCTTTGCATCATTGATCAAAACATGGGCGTGATTTCTGTTAAAAAAACAACAATAAAGACACAAAAAATCTCAGCAGTTTTGAGTTTTGATTCTCGAAACTCACCGATCGAATCTCGAAACCGAAACTTTTCCAAAGTTTTGGTGGTTTTGAGATTCAAGTTTTGGTTTTGACACATCACTAATATCTATATATATATATATATATATATCTATATATATATATATATATATATATATATATATATATCTATATATATATATATCTATATATGTGTCCGTGAATGCGATAACTTGAGTAAAAAACGTCCGATTTTGATGAAATTTGGCTCAAATGTGTAAAGTGACATTTATGACTTTAAGTTCGAAAACCAGAAAAATCGGACTATGGGAAGGGGTGTTTATGGGGGTTTTAAATTTTCCAAAAATCAGTTTTTTGCATTTTTCACCCTAAGATTTTTGAAACACTTAATTTTGGTTTTGACCATGTTATAGAGCTTAAAAAAACAAATAATATGGTATTTTGAATTATTAACCTAGGTTAAGTGGTTGCGGAAAAAATCCAAAAAAACATGCTCATAAAATCTCCCATGTTAATCTTACGGGAAAAAGGTTTTTGGCTTTTCCTCAGTTAATTTTACTTTAAACTTCACATTTGCTTTTACCAATCACTTCAGCTCCACAAAACAATCATTTTGGTGTTTAAATTGTGATTCTACGTCCAACCGTTGCAGAGATATTCAAAGTACTAAACACAGTACGTTGTCCAATGTTATCCTTATGGAGAATAAATAAAATTTGATATCTCGATTATTTATGAATGTATATTGATGAAACTTGGTATGTGGCTTCATGTTGTACTGGTATATTGATATTTGAACAAAAAACAAATATTTTGTTGGTTGTCCCCATAGCAGCTAACCTGCATACTCAGCCCTAATGTTATTCTTATGGAGAATAAGTAAAGTTTTATATCTCCCTTAATTATTAACATAAATTAATAAAACTTAGTATGTAGCTTCACCTGGTTGAGTTAAATTGATAATTGCATAAAAACACATATTTTGTGCTCCTTGTTGCAGCAAACCTGCATACTCATTCCTATGTTATTCTTATGAAGAATAAATAAAATGCTATAGATCATTTATTTATTAATTTATTTTTATAAAACTTGGTAAGTGCCTTTATGTGGTAGTGAGAAACATATACATTCATTGGAAATTCGCTGAGTACGCAGGTTTGCTGCGACGGGGGTATTGCTACATATATACTCCAAATCAACAAGGAGCATTAATTTGTTTGTTGAGCATTTAACAATGCCTCCTCAGGAAGCTCAAGAGAACCGTCTGCTGATTTTCTGAAAACGGCATACAGTAGAAATCCAATTATCCGAACCCCAATTATCCGAATATCCGATTATCCGAATCGATTTTGAGTGAGATAATAGAAATATAAAAATCAAGAAAATAACAGCACGAGCGTGTGTAGCGATAATGCGTCGTGAGCGCTAAAATAAAAGCCCGCGCTGTTACCTTCCGGACGATATTTCGCGGGGAACAATGAGTCATACCCCCTTCCCGCCCTGCTCTTCATCAGTCGCTACTGTTCTTTCACCAAAATTATCGTTCGAAATGAGTACAAAACGTAAACGTGTTGTCCTTTCGCTAAGTGATAAACTCACTTTACTCGAGATATTCAAGTGAAATAACCAACATTGAACAGTGAAATACGTACAGTATGTATTGAAAAGAGCAACTGTATATACTGTATTAAATTTAACTCCTGTAATTTAATTTTTATGACGTGTATTCTTGATACAGTTCGGTCACTTTCTGTTCATTACATTTATAATAACTTTGTCAATAAAATTCTGATTTTTTTATGTATGGTGATGTTTTTTGCTTAATTACCAAGGTATATTTGATTATCCGAATTTCTGCATATCCGAATCGGCCCGATCCCCAATTAATTCGGATAGTTGGAGTTCTACTGTATTATGCACTGTTTTATAGCCATATTAAATATGGGCTGATCATCTGGGGCCATGCGGCTGACAGTAGACAAATTCTCCTGTTGCAAAAGAAGGCTGTCAGGCTACTATATTCAGCAGGTGTAGTTGACCATTGTAGACCCATCTTTATCAGTCTGCAAATACTTACCACCTTCAGTCAGTATATGTTCGACTTGTCTTTGTAAAGGAGAACATTGGAAACTTCTCGCTAAGAAATTAAACACTTCAGCATAATACCAGAAGGGCCAGTGACCTAGATGTCCCAAGATGTAGGCTGGGGAAATCCCAGAAGAGCTTTCCTATCATTTCCAGGAAGTTATATAACGCCCTACCAGTGGAGATCCGGCAAACTAAGGGAAACCATTATAAGGAGGCAGTGCAGGGATATGCTGAGGGCAAGACCGCTGTGTACCATTGATGAATTCTTTGATGGATCACAGAGGGCAGACCATCTACCACCTATGTAAATAGTATTTTAGTGTTTAATGTTTTAAATTCAATACAAGAGTCTTAAATTTAAGTGTTTTAAAAATCATTTGAAACAGTCTGTCCGGGTTTACCGGTCAACGACGAAGCAATGGTAATAAGGTAATGTTAATACTGGAGCTATATCATATAAAATAATATACAGTACCATATACCAAGAACAAATTAACAACTGACTCTTTATATGGAAGAAAATTTTCGAACAGAGTGTAAATTGCATTTATCCAGAGTGAAAATAAAATAAAATTAGAATTAAGTATTTAAGTAATAAGTAAAATTAGAATATAGTAGTTAGGATTCAGTCTTTTTGTTAAGGACACTCGACAATTAGAACAGAGTCTTAACTTTTAAAACTAGTTTGTTATTTTCGAAAATTGTAAATAACATCCTGTACAACACACATAAGGTTTCAGTTATATATCTCTATATGTTAGGACACTGACAAATAGGAGTTTTCCATTTTAAAATTAGTTTGTTATTTTGTAAAATTGTACACAAGGTGTTTCATCAAACAGTAAACTGTTATGGAGATGGCGTGAGGGAAGGAGGCAGGAACTGTATTCATTCTATGGCTGTACATCCTTTTGGTGGGAGAAGGTGGGGGTGAGCTGGCTGCATTGTTGTCACTGCCTCCCTCACCTACTTCTACTTACAACCAACACTTCCCCTCCTAAGGTTAAATTAACTATCTCTAGTGTTCTTGAAGTTTATTGATTCTACTTCTTTCAAAAGTGCATGTTTATATTAACCTTGTTTTTTTACCAAATTGATAATATGTCAGGTGTTTTTATAAATAAAACAAATAACATTGTTAAAACTAAACGGAAAATCTATTTAATTTGAAGCCGGACTAGATTCTGTAGAAAACAGATAGCTTATAAAAAACCCATAATACTTTGTTTGTAGGTATTTCAACGCCAATAGCATTTGTTTAGGGATCACACAAATGCTGTTAAGGGAAGCGGTCCAAACCCTTAAATCGTTGTGGACACCCCGGAATTTGAGCCCTTGAACCGAAGTCCAAGACACACTAATAACCATTAGCGAGATGCCTAACAAACAAAGATTGTACAGTAAACGCTCTTTTATCCGGCATTCTAAAGAACCGGCACATTCTACTAACCGGCATCAGCCGATCACTATAATATTATTATCACGATCGTATTATTTTGGTTATGTTCGGAAGCTCGCAGACCTCTAACAACATTAGCTACCAGTGCACTGGACTGTATATACCTATAATTCACTGTTTAAACTTTATAATATTTTGTACTCTGTGTTTTTCTTTACAACCTATCACGTAATATGTGTGTTTCGTTCATTTGGGTATTGTATCAAGTTAATTATCTTCAGTAGCCCCTTTAAAAACTATGCATTTTCTATTACCCGGCAAAATCAGTCATCCGGCATAGCCATGGTCCCGAACATGCCGATTAAAAGAGCGTCCACTGTAATGTCACGACCCCACAACTGTTTAATGTTTACCTGTATGGGAAAAGAGAGACATTAATAAATATAAAAGCATTATATATGAATTAAATTAAATTAAAAATTAGTAATAAATGTTAACAGAAGTTGAGTTCTAAAGTGTCCTATAAGCGTACAAAGGTAAATAAATATATGTAAGCTTACCATTATAGGTGTGTGTTGGAATGTTTTGTTATAACTTGGAAACCAGTTTGCAATGAAGCACCACAATAAAGTAAATCTAAAATGTCTCAACTAAGCATAAATACTAAAAAGTGAACAATGGAAAAATTGCTATCTTGAGAACAATGGTTTATTATCTAATTAGTATCTAATGAGAGGATATCTGAGTCACCGTTCCCTATAAAAACGTTAAAAAATGCCATTGACGCAGACAAAAAAAAAAACACCAACAAACCAGAGGTACTGAACACTTAAAAAACACACATAAAACACTTTGTTCATTTATTTCAAATTGCCTTCTTATTTTTATCGGGAGAATTTGTAATGTAATTTTCTGAATTTTGACACATGTAGGAATACTAACGAATCTATTTGATATGCATTATGTTGGGGTTTTGCCATGGAAACACCTTCAAATTTGGCATGACATAAATTTGCCCATATTTCCCATTTGATTACATATTCAGGGCGATTTTTAAATGAGTGCCTCCCTACATTTCTTAAGGTATCGACTCCGGATGCCGGCGATCATTGTTAATCAATTTATTCTTCATTTTGACTTACTTTATTTTTTGGCCGTCATCTTGGATCCGGCAGATTAAATTCAAATATCTTTTTTAATGTAAAGGTGGGGTTGTGACCCATCATATATTGCTACATTTTTACAGAGAAAACAATGACGCAATCCGGTTTTGAAAATCATTATTAGTTCTCAAGATATTGGCAACTAAACAAAAATTAGTTTTGAAGAGGATTTTGAATGCCCCCACCTTAAAAATGCCCATATTCTCGTCATTACCCCAATAATTACCATGAACTACTACCGATCACTTTTGAGCGGCGTTTGCTTCATTTATGAAAAACTAAAATTTTCGGCTGCTATCTTGGATTCTTGGATTCTTGAAATAAGATTATAAGATCATTTGTTTGAATGTAAAGGTGGGGTTGTAACCCATTATTTCCAATTGTTTTTACACGCTGAAACCAATGTCGCAATCCGTTTTTAAATCTCACCTTTTGTTCTTATGATATTGACACATTTAGAAATGTTATAAAAAAATCAGTCAATATTATGAGCATGGTGCAATCGGACAAGGCTGTGATCAGAACGGGGCTACCAAAAACGTCATCAGGAAGATCGGTATAGACATGATCAATCAGACTTAGAATTTGTTAATTCTCTAGTATATAGAGTATTGATAAGTTGATATAAAGAGGTTTAATGAATGGTGGTCCGGGGTCAAAAAGTAGGGGGGGGGCTCAATAAAGACTCACTCTGTACATTCCAAAGTTAGTGTTTAAAATATAGGTAAATGTAATTGTACATTCATTCATGTTGACTTTGACCTTGTACATGTCACACCAGCAATACGGCTAGACCTTAAATCGCATCTGCTTGCTCCATAATGAGACATCATTGACTTCCACCCTGGACCAATTATGCTCATATCATATATATATATATATATATATATATATATATATATATATATATATATATATATATATATATATATATAACTCACTCATTGTAAGAAGAATCAAGGTAGAAATATATAATATGGTAAACTATATTGATTCCCTCCTTCTAATAAAGCCATATGAAACTGGAAGGAATTTTATATGTTGAATATAGTTGAAATTACTATACTTGGATTAGACCTAGTTGCACCGATTTAATTGGATTGAGTGAACGAAGTGAACTAAAATCCTTATACATAACTTTACTGCTTAGACTGGTAAGAGAATCAACTCGAACTGGCGTGTCTGTGACCTAAATAACTCAAAAACGCCTCTACAGATCCACTTCAAACTTTAGAGATAGATTCTATAGTACGAAATCTCGGTCGAGTTCGTTATTGGGAATATTTGGTCAAGTAATAATAAAACTATCTTTAAAACAAATCTATTTTTTATCCCATAAGATTAACATTGGGAGCCATTTTAGTGGTACTTGAATCGTTGATATTTAGCCAACGTCTATGTTTCAACTATAGAGTAACGTGAGTATTGCCATAGATTCACTACAGAACTGTAGTTATTCATGTTCATGTTGACTAGGGGAAAAAAACTTCTTTTCGTAACTTGAAACACAAAAACTAAGGTTTAAACATTATTAGCTTTTAAAAATGTTATGACTATTTTATTTTATACTAATTAAAAGATGCATTAATATTTTAAATACTATTATAATAAATAACTTTATTGGTACCGTACTCTATGTAAAAAAATGCAGGCCGAGCGCTCGACTATGGGACTTGGACCACGACCGTCTCGCCGCAGTAATGCACCTGCCTTTTTTTGACATTGAACCGGTTACTTTCACGATCCGGTTCGTTCCAGTGACAAAGCATGGAATAGGTTTGGTAGAAGCGTTACGTTACAAAGAGTTCCGTTCCTACTTGCTGTTCCTCGACTCTAGTCGAGAATCCATTCCATTTTCCATTTTGTCTGATTACCACTGGTCTGATTCGTTATTATATGTGATCATTGTGGTGTAAATAATCATCCCCCCTAAATCCGCCACTGGTACCACGCCACCGATGCGATTGATGTAATTCTTGGAAGCTTCTTATCTCTTGTTAAATAATTGAGGTAAATTAAATCGATTCCACTGCCGGTTAACTAAATAATTAAATCACTCTCTTTTAATTCGATATGTATAACCTATACTCTGCTGGGTAATACTGTAAGGAGAATACTCTTGATAACTTATTTATCCATTTTAAATCCACCCATTAACTAAGATTGTATTAAACAACACACATTGCACTGTTTTTATATGGTGTCATACAATTAATTAAGGTTTTGGATACTAACATTGAGTAAGGCCATAGATTAAGGAGTAAGTACTACCATATAGATTAAACATACTCCTTAGTATTCTTAATCTATGGTACTACCCTCAGGACTATGCTATGGTGGCTAAATAAAATAATATAGGTTGAGCTTATAAACAGTTACAACGCCTACAACGAAGCTATAGCATAGATTAAGCATACTCCTTAGGAAATACTAACAGAGGTTTCATTGTTAGAAAGTGGTAGCAAATATTTTTATTGTTACACGGTGTAAATTCAATTTGTTTAAAATCAAAATCATCGTTATTGCAGCAACTTTTGAGAACTTCAGGAGCATTACAAACATCAATTTTACCTTTGAAATTGCATGTGGCTAACAGATTATGACATATTTGGCTCTGGACTGGCATATTCAGAGGCCATTGCCAGGAAGAGGAAGGTAGGACTCAGGCCTACCAACCTGGTTAAAACATTTCCCCATAAAATAATTGTTGTGTAAATTCCGATACATTGCAAATGATTGTCATGGAATAAATATTATTATTTTCTAAGTAGGCCGAGTGGCCAAAGCTTATTGTGAAACAATTTTAGAAGTGGCAAATTTTCAAAGACATTGGGTATTTTAAAAGATTCATTTAATTGTAATTACAAATATAGCTTCAACATTTTTATATAATAAATATTCATGGAAGTGTACAAGTATTGAAATAAATGATGAAATGGAATGATAATGTTTATTTTAACACATTCAATGTGGCACAACAGATATCCCAAGATAATTTAACAAGAAATAAACAAATGATATTATCACGATTAAACATGCTTAATGCAGTAAACATGTACGGCAAGGCATTAATACTTGCAAGTCTTTTCTACCCCACTTACCCTTTAACAAATACTAGTAGCCTGTTGCAGCTTTGCTCACGATCACAACATAATATTATACTGACATTCCCGTATAAATATTGTGTTACCGTTCCAAAGCCAACATGGCCTGCTGATTAACTGTGTTTACTCTATCCAGCTGATTCCTTAAAACTTATAGTTATTTCCCAATGTTAAGCTTATGGGAAAAAAACTCAACTTTAATGGGCTCCAGGGCCTCACTCACAAATTATTTCTCTATAAAAAAGGTTTCCTGCACAACTTCACGTTAGGCTCTTTCCAATGACACCAAAGACTTGAAAATCGGTTTAGTAGTTTAGGAGGAGTGATTGTCACAAAAAACCTGCTCGACTATTAAATAAGTATAGATAGATAATAAATAAATACTAAAAACATATAATATTAAGGGTAAACTATCTTTATTCCATGATCATTAAACATCAAACTGGAAGGAATTTTAGGTCTTGAATATAATTTTTAGTTTAAACTACTACTTAAACCTAGTTGCACCAGTGTAATAAAACGTTAGGCCTACTATTAATTTAATTATTTAGTCAATGTTAATTAAAACATGCTCACTTACTTGTCCAGACAATTGTTGGATAAAAAGACCATTTCTCTTCTGATTGTTTGACAAAGGTTGCTGTACCTATAAAAGTGTTTGTGTCGATGAGCTTATTTTTTGTGGAGTGTTACAGATCAATTGTAAATATTTTGGTTTTATTTCCAGCCTTGCTATACACAAGTATATAAATATATATTTACTGTTGTACTTCCTGCTCAAAACCGACAGACAGTTACCATCAGATCTAGGTAGCGCTGGGTGAAGGAGGCCAGTTACCATCAGATCTGGAAAGCGTTAGGTGAAGGTGGGTAATAGCAATGTATACATAACCCTATAAGTATGGACACCTCGTGTTATTTTACTTTAGTTTTGTCCCTAAGTTCAGAGGAGAATATAGCGCTAACTGTCCCTGCTAATTCACCTTGGCCCCGTCGCGTGTGCTACCGTTTACTTTTAAAAAGTCAAAATGAATACGTTTGTTTATAAAATAATAAATAACAGATTTATGTCAATAAATTTCAGCCAGCTGTAAGAATTTTAACAATTGACTTTATCCGTAAACACTTAAATTCGGTCTGAGTAGAGTAAAATATACGATTGTGACTCTTATCTGTGTTTGGGGTGCGGAGTTATCACTAGAAATCGTTTTTCCATAAGCGAGTCCCTACTTATATATATATATATTGGCAATGGTGCCCAAGGTAACACAAAATGTGTGGAAAGTGTGTTGGAGTGATACAGTTCACGTTGGAGTTTGTTGTACAATTTTTTGTTTTCCAACTAAAAAGGGAGTTTTAAACCACTTTTGGTAAAAATATGAAATTATATAATTTTATAATCTTTATGATCTTTTAAATATTTTATAATCTTAATTTTTTTTTGTTAATGTTTATTTTATTTACTTTGGCGGTATCTACTCAGCTATGTGCATAATTATAATTTATTGTACTGCCAATATAAAGTTTAACCACCTGCAGTGTAACTATGTATTACATTTCTGTCAGATTTAAATTATTATTTTCTCTTTGTTATTTTAATCTAGAGTAAGTATTTATTGCATTTTACTGTTTATTAGCTCTTAATATTGTGATGAAATTTCAATACAGTTGGAAGAGCATTTTATGAATATTTTCTAATTTATATAGTTATATAGTTATTAATAGGCATGTATTATAAATTATGGTAATCTGACAATGGCGAATGTATCACACTTGTATGCCTGCTGACTAAAAAACATCTTGAATCCTGAGTGGTTTATGCTATTATGAGTAACACAGGGAAAAATTACAAAAACACACAAGGAAGTGAATGAAAAATAACTCTACAAAAACTTTAAAATTACATTTATATTTACTCACATTCATTTTCTTCAATGATCATTCAAGATTTCAAAATTATGATAAATTACTGTTATCTCAAATGTAATCATATTTGGTTTGTTTATTTATTTATTTCAGCTGAATCTTTTCTTTCAGTAACTATTGTAGCAATAGCAATAAACACAAAATCAGAATTTGAATATGTTCTTTAGTTCATTCACATACTGACGGGTCATCTACTCATGATTTTAGTTCTGCTCTAAATTTATAATTTTAAATGTCATCTGTTTAAAAAATAATATTTATCCTTCGTTGGCCTACAAGCTCCACTTCCATAGCTAGTTTAAACTTTAAAATAAAATCATTTAGCTTAAAATATACACATACAAATCAGATCAACTTAAAATATTGTACTTGAAGGGGGCCTAGTGCTTGAATGGGCCATAGCCCCTAACGTTGCTCCAATACTCTGCATCTGACTTTTTTATTCTTTTCATGTAAAGGATGAACAGCTTTTATATATGTCAGTTCGTAAACAGAGTAGACACTTAATTACATGTTTTAAATTCATAATGTGGGAAAGCACACATATTGCATATTTAAATTAGTTTGTTAAGCTTAAGGTATCGAGATAAGGTTTCAGCGGTGGTTTCCTAACTTCCTGGGCTTTTGTAAATGGATTTAAGATTAAAGCAACCTTCTAAATCTTGGTTCTTTTGAGATGCATGGCAAGGTTTCCATAGTTTTTTCCCAGAGTCATTCATCAAAACAATGGTCAAGAGTCAAACAAGGAGTTTGATGTTCTAAACTGTTGGATAACAGAGCTCACAGCCATCATCCGAAATACTCTGAGTCACAACAACACATTGTTTAAAATGCTATGGCCTTTAATAGACGACACATGCAGAATGCATTTTCCGATGAAGGGGAAAATTATGGAATACAATATTGAATACTGCTGTCATTAATCATATTTTCAAAGCGAGGAAAATAATCAGTCATAAATTTGTGATCACAAACAATTTGTATCTTAGTATGGTTGTGTCCATTTATTTGTATTTGTGGTCCATCTATTGGGTCAGTCGGGTAGCATGTATTGTAGTTGAGTTTGTCTGTGAACTTCGCAACCCACCTTATTTATTTTCTTCCACATAGCCTCTGCGGGATAGTCGATTCCTGGAAACATGTTTTATAAATTTTGCAGTAGAGTTTTTTTTATAAAGTAGGAACAGATTTAAACGTAAATCTAATAAATTATAATTTGTTCATATTTACTTGTACATAATTTATGAATGACTGTATCAAGGTCATAAGCCATTAAACATTTTACAAAAATACAATTTAAACAATTTGAACACTGGAAAGTTATTTTAGGAACAGTGACTGTGACTAACTTAGTAAATTAGACCTACAATTTTAACAACAAAATGGTGAATTAGACAAGAAAATATTGTACTTCATCATTATATAATTTGTAGTCAAAGGAAAAACAAGGAGTGCAAAACGTTGCACAGTTGACTGACTGTAGTCTTAGATTAAGTATTTGATTCCACTTGGTAAAAGTATCAGCTAAAAATAACATTGATTAAAGAAATTATTAAAACTATTCAATGTTGCAAATTATGAAGGAATGACAATTTTTTATTCAATTTGATTTTAATGTACTGTATTAATGAGTATTATACAGGTGTTCAGAAAAAGTGTTCTGGAAATCTAGGATGTAAAAATACATAAAAACATACAAAAATATACATCAATACCCTGTCGCCGCAAACCTGCGTACTCAGCTAATTTCTAATGCATGTATATGGTTCTCACTACCACATAAACCCACTTACCAAGTTTCATAAAAATACATTTACAAATCTATAGCATTTTATTTGTTCTCCATAAGAATAACATTAGGGCTGAGTATGCAGGTTTGCAGCAACAAGAAAGATAAGAGATTTTTTTAAGCAATTATCAATATATCTCAACCAGGTGAAGCTACATACCTAGTTTTAATAATTTATGTTCATAATTAAGGGGGATATAAAACTTTACTTATTCTCCTTAAGAATAACATTATGGCTGAGTATGCAGGTTTGCTGCTACGAGGATAATCAACAAAAATTTTTTTTGTTCAAATATACCAGTACTAGGTGAAATATACCAAGTTTCATCAATATACATTCATAAATAATAGAGAGATTAAATTTTATTAATTCTCCACAAGGATAACATTGGTCAACGTACTGTGTTAAGCACTTTGAATATCTCTGCAACCATTGGATGTAGAATCACAATTTAAACATCAAAATGTGTGTTTTGTAGAGCTGAATTGATTGGTAAAAGCAAATTTGAAGTTTACAATAAAATTAATTGAGAAAAAGCTAAAAACCTTTTTCCCATAAGATTAAAATGGGAGATTTTATGAACACATTTTTTGTATTTTCTCCGGAACCACTTAACCTAGGTTAATGATTAACAACTAAATTATTTGTTTTTGTAACGTCTATAAAATGGTCAAAACAAAAATTGAGTGTTTTAAAAATTGTAGGGTGAAAAATATAAAAAAAACTGATTTTTAGAAAATTTTGAAACCCCATAAACCCCATTTTTCCATGGTCCAATTTTTCTATTTTTCAAACTTAAAAAACATAAATGTCACTTTACACATTTGAGCCAAATTTCATCGAAATCGGACTTTTTTACTCAAGTTATCGTATTCACGGACACACACACATATATATATATATAAAAATTTGAACAGTGTTTTTGGCATCTGGGGACCTCAAAACAAAAAGTTATAATGGTCTCGGGCTTAAGTCTTACCATGAAACCTATGGTAATAGCATTGACTATAGATACTGAAGAAGACATTTCATCGCCATTGTAGAATGTGTCCCTAGCAGTTTTCAAGAGCACCCCAGCGCCCCTGTTAGGTGTCCGCGGTACCAACAGAGGAAGGCTCCATGCAGTGGCGCTGCTAGCGGGAACGATTGGAAGATGCCGCCACGCACTCGTGGCGGTGGCGCGCGTGTGTGAAACGGCTCTCATTCAAGGCCGGGAGGGAGGGGTGGAAGGAAGGAGTCTTGGACCTAGACCACCGACGCGATGCGTTGGTAGGCCAGGTAGGCTTCGCTTGAACTCGTATCGCTGCTGTTTACGTTAGGAAGGCCTTGCCGCACCGCACAATGGATTTGATATGGTTTACAAACGGAATAAGCAACAGGAACATTTTATGTTTGGATGTACAACAATTATAATTTCACTTAGGCTGTTAAAAAAACAACTCAAGTTTGAAATAACAATACGATTATTTCAAATCCTTTTTTATTATAAATTATTATTATTATTTTGAACTGACACACACACCCTACGATAGGTTCTGCTAAAACCATTAATCAAACAAGAAAAATATATACCATCGTTATTAATTATTTACTGCATTAATCTAAATACCGTGGAGCCTTTGCTCTATTTTACCAGATATGTGCCAAACTATCCAATGGGTAGTAATGGAGAAACAAATCCAATTTCTGTAGTTTATACTAATTTTTTGTAAAATTCCTTATTAAAATCACATTTAATGAAAAGTATACCTTATTAAAGTATTTACTAACCGCAGTCTCTAGGCATAATCTGTTTTACCTAACAAAATACTATTTGGTTAACTGACATTAGTAAAAGGAAATTCAGTTTTCCACTTCCACTTTTCCACTTCGTTGGCAACAAATCGTGATTTGTATTTTTGCTGATAAAACTCGAATTTACACTCCTTTCAAACTAGGCCACCGGTGATCGGACACCGGTGGTGCCTGGCGGCCACTGGTTACCTCCTGGGTTACTGCAGTGGACAGCACGGGCAACCGTCAACCAAGAGCTATAATTTTTTAGTGAATTTCCTTTGGAAAGTAAACTATTAGCATGATCCGCACGGTGAAACTTAAGCCCGGGACCACCATAGAAGTTCCTAACGTGACCCCCTGAACACATTTTGGGGGGTCGTTCAAAATTGTATATATATATATATGTGTTTGCACTCTAGCGGTCACATTTTTTGTCCGATTTACTTCAAATTTGGTAGGGACGTTCCTTTCTGTAATCGGTTGGACAAGTTCGTTGGGCTAAACAATCGGAAAACTCAAAACCCTTTTTTTGGGGATTAATCTTTCAAATTTTGAGTTTTTGGGCCCAAAAAGGGTCAGAAAAGCCCCGTATGTAAAATGAATGCATGTAAAAAGATGGGAATTAGAGAGGCAAAAGTTTTAAGCCCTCTCTCGTCATTCTAGCATAAATACTTACCGAGTTATTAAAGAAAATGTGTATCGACCAAACACTGTACGTTGTCTTATGGGGATTTTACATTAGAAAAACCTGTTATTCATTTGTTGGTGTACTTTTATCATCCTCAACAACCTCACGCCTACTTTAAAGCCTGACTGGACCTTCTCCTAACCTTATAATGCGTAAAATTGTATTCCCAGCATTGCAGGTAAATAGAACCAGGAGCATCAGAACAGCCAAAAAATCAATATTTTCAGATTTGAATAAAAGTTGGAATAAATGTATGTTTTTAACTGATTTGGAGTTTTTATGTGGAAATTCACTTCCCTCACGTCAGCGTGCTGCGTGCGAACTCGTTTAATTTTTTAATGATTGTGTTCATAAATTAAAAAACTTACTACCCAAATAATTTGTTGAATAATGCCAATATTGGTAGAGTAAGAGGCACATGAGTTGGGCGAAACAGAAATAAACAAACTATTGCCTTTGCGGACTTAAGAATAACATTCAGAACTGAATACATATTGTACATACGTTTTTTTAGGCTACTTGATAAGTTTCCTAACATGTTAGTGAAATTTCAGACATGTTATTAGCATTAAAACTATAGCGATTTGTATTGCAGGTAAATGAAACTTTATAAATTATTCAACCATGTAGGCTAACTTTTTTTAGTTTTCACTAATTTCATTTTATGTAATGTTGATTGAGTTATAATTGCTTGTTATTTTTTAGCGAATTTCCCTTATTATATAGGTAAGAAGCTATTACCGTAGGTCTCATGGTAAGACTTAAGCCCGAGACCATGATAACTTTTCGTTTTGAGGTCCCCAGATGCCAAAAACACCATTCGTTAAAATTTTTATATATACATGTGTCCGTAAGCACGATAACTCTCGTAAAAAAGGTCCGATCTTAATAAAATTTGGTACAAATATGTAAAGTACCATTTATTTGAACGAGTTCGAAAACCAGACAAATCACACCATCCGAAGGGGGGTTTTGTACCCCAAAAATGTTTTTTTTTTGAGTTTTCACATGTAATTGTCATTTACAGTAGAACTCCAATTATCCGAATGAATTGGGGATCGGGCCGATTCGGATATGCAAAAATTCGGATAATCAGATATACCTCTGGAATTAAGCAAAAAACATCACCATACATACGAATTTCACTGACAAAGTTATTATAAATGTTTCAATGAACAGAAAGTGAGCGAACTGTATCAAGAATATACGTCATAAAAATTAAATTACAGGAGTTAAATTGAATACAGAATATACAGTTGCTTTTTTTAATGCATACTGTACGTATTTCACTGTTCAATGTTGGTTATTTCACTTGAACATCTCGAGCAAAGTGAGTTTATCACTTAGCGAAAGGACAACACGTTTACGTTTTGTACTCATTTTGAAAGCAAAAGGACAACACGTTTACGTTTTGTACTCATTTCGAAAGCGAAAGGACAACATGTTTACGTTTAGTACTCATTTTAAACGATAATCTCGGTGAAAGAACAGTAGCGACTGATGATGAGCAGGGCGGGAAGGGAGTATGACTCATTGTTCCCGGCGAAAATATCGTCCGGCAGGTAACAGCGCGGGCTTTTATTTTAGCGCTCACGGCGCATTATCGCTACACACGCTCGTGCTGTAATTTTCTTGATTTTTATATTTCTATTTTTTCACTCAAAATCGATTCGGGTAATTGGATATTCGGATAATTGGATTTCTACTGTAAATCCAATTTTAGCGAATTTCCCCTATAGGGAAGAAGCTATTACCGTAGGTCTCATGGTAAGACTTAAGCCCGAGACCATGATAACTTTTCATTTTGAGGTCCCCAGATGCCAAAAACACCATTCGTTCAAATTTTTATATATGTATATATATATATATATTTGTATATATATATATATATATATATATATGTGTCCGTAAGCACGATAACTCTCGTAAAAAAGGTCCGATCTTAATGAAATTTGGTACAAACGTGTAAAGTACCATTTATTTGAACGAGTTCGAAAACCAGACGAATCGCACCATCCGAAGGGGGGTTTTGTACCCCAAAAATGTGTTTTTTGGGGATTTCACATGTAATTTTAATTTAAATCAAATTTTAATTTTCACCATTGAATTCAGCATAAAAAAACAAATAATTTGATATCTTGATCATTGCCCTACGTCAATTGGTTACTGAGATATTGAAAGTGCTAAACACAGTACGTTGTCTAATGTTATTCTTATGGAGAAAAAGAAAAATTGTATATCTCGCTTATTTATGAACATAAACTGACGAAATTTGGTATATGGCTTCATCTGGTTGTGGTTTATTGTTGTTTGCACAAAAAAACAATTTTTCGCCAATGTTTCCTGTAGCAGCAAACCTAGGTACTCGGTCCCCATGTTTTTCTTATGGAAAATACTTAAAATGTTATATATCGCTTATTTATGAATGTATATGGATGAAACTTGGTATGTGACTTCACTAAGATGAGTTCTATTGATATTTGCATAAAAAACCATTATTTTGTGTGCCTTGTTGCAGCAAACCTGCGTACTCATCCCCAATGTTATTCTTATAGAGAATAATTAATATTTTAAATATCGCTTGTTTGTGAATACATTTCTTATGAATCTTGTTAAGTGGCTTAATGTGTTATAATTCATTGGAAATTCGCTGAGTATGCAGGTTTGCTGCGACAGGGGTATTAATTAATACCATTGAATTCAGCTTAAAAAAACAAACAATTTGGTATTTTGATCATTGCTCTACGTCAATTGGTTACTGAGATATTGAATGTGCTAAACACAGTACGTTGTCCAATGTTATTCTTAAGGAGAAAAAGAAACATTTTATATCTCGGTTATTTATGAACATAAACTGACGAAACTTTGTATTTCGCTTCATCTGGTTGTGGTTTGTTGTTGTTTGAACAAAAAACTAATCTTTCGCCTATGGTTCCCGTAGCAGCAAACCTAGGTACTCGGTCCCCATGTTATTCTTATGGAGAATAATAAAGATGTTATATATCGCTTATTTATGAATGTATATGGATGAAACTTGGTATGTGACTTCACTTAGATGAGTTCTATTGATATTTGCATAAAAACCCATTATTTTGTGTTCCTTGTTGCAGCAAACCTGCATATTCACCCCTAATGTTATTCTAATGGAGAATAATGACTATTTTAAATATCGCTATTTATGAATATATTTCTTATGAATTCTGGTAAGAGGCTTAATGTGTTATAAAGACATATATATTCATTGGAAAGTCGCTGAGTACACAGGTTTGCTGCGACGGGGGTATTTAGTAAATAATTTTTATCTCATAATTTTAGTTGTTATTTCAATATATAATTTGTCGAATCTTATATTATAATTATGAGTAGGGTTTGCTTGCTTGGTTTGTTGGTTGCTTGCTTGCAATTCTGATCTCAAAAACGGCTCAAACGATTTTCTGTTGGAAATGACTAATTTCTGGGGAAAATAAGGCAATCACAATTAGTTAATTAACTTATAATTAGTATTATTTTTCAAAATAGGACTTAAACTACTCAGAACTATTAAATACTGCTATTAATAAAACCTGTTTTATTCACCCTTTAATTATGTTATCTGCCCTTAAACAATTTCGAACATTTTCTTTGAATGTTAGCATATCTACCATTGTAAATTTTAGTTTAAATAAGCCCTGTCCACACCAATGCGGGAGCGGTCGCAGTCGCGTTCTAGTTCCAAGAAATTAGGCTAATGCCACACTATAGGTGATTTTTATAGCGCGATAATAATCGCGGCTGAAATAGTCACTGAGGGGTGCCGCACTTGAAGCAATTAAAATTGCGGTGTCGCGGCGGTTTCTGTCGCGCAAAAATAAAAGTGGGTGCTACACTTGCGGTAAAAATCGCCGGCTTTGGCAGTTTCCTGCAGTTGTCTTGCAACAACCTAACGAGTTGTCACTCAAAATTTCAATGTTTGGCAGCAGTAGCGTGGTGCGTTGTTCGTCGTCGTAACCGGCAACGTAAATAGTGGATTCATCCAATTATTATTATTTGTCCAAGTGAATGCAAGTTTGTTTTGTTACACAGTAAACTCCGGGACTGCCCAGAGAAAATGTTTGATTATTACCGCATGCTCGCAGCATCTTTTCATTTACTGTTGTCAAATATTAAAAATTATTATTTTCAAATATGTTCAGGTATTATGGGGTCAAGTGATCTTTATAATCATTAGACAATCCTTTTTGGAATTAAATTTAACATTTTTTAAGCATGCAGATCAAATACTTAATAATTTGCCGTTTTCAAGATATTAACCTTTACAAAATTGGAATGGCCGCCATTTTGAATGGGTTAAAGATAAAAATGCCAAATTTAATACCAAACTAGCCATAAACCAGTATAACAAACATGCCAAGTTTCAAATGGGTATCTCTAGTGGTTCCTAAGCTATGCTGTATTGATTAAATTACACAGCTTACGAAAATTCCTTAAATAAAGTGGATGCGCATTCATAAATGGCTGGGAAGTGGCGGAAACCGGGTCCTATTGTGACGCTCCCATTTGATCCAATGATTCTCATCGAGTGCCTGCCACCACAGTTGCCCGTTCGCAGTTGCGCTAGAAGACACTGCTCGGACCCTGTGTCCCGTGGGTCTATGAAGTTGGCCTACCCACAATGTTTAACTCCATTTGTTAGTTCCCGATAGTTCCGTACAATTTTCGTTAGTTCCGCAAATTTAGATTAAAAAAACGCAATGGGACTCACATTGCGTATCTTTACACTCACGTAAAATGGTGTTAGTTTCATGGCAATCGTAAATGGCACACTTTTTCAAGATATATCGAGACCAGATTTAACGGCCGTAAATTATGCTAACTGAACAGTAGTTCTAATGGTATGTGAAACAACAATTATTTATTTGACCTTTTTTACATACCGTACATTTTATAAACGGGGTCATTTCTTTTTTAAGAATGATGTAAGGAGAAATTATCGTATCTTCACCCCACCTTTTGAGTTGATATAAAAAAGGTTTTTCTACAGTATTATATAAACACAACCTACTAAATGTCACACGTTGTTAAACTACTGTTTTATTAATCTGATACTAATTTAAGAAGCAACATATTATGAAAAACATAAATAACTCGATTGGCTGATTTCAAATTAAAATACGTTACTTGCTCGCGGTTTAATATATCGCAAAACTTGGCAGGGAACATATTTACTCAGGACACTCACCCTGATAATTACGTGAGTAAAATCAAATAAGGCACACTTTCCTAGTAGATTTTGCACGCTAAGATCCCACAATAATACTAGACTATCAATCAGGAGGTGCAACCGTTTTCGCCGAGTCGCGCCGGCGCCGCGCCAACCACTGCTCTCCGCTACAAGAAACGCGGGCGGCCGCGTCTTTGTCTGCAGTCTGTTTCCAGTGAATTGAGCAGGTAGAAGAGGAATGGTGCTGATGCAGTGCATGGTGCGGTGTGGGTCACGGGGTGAAGGGGGCAGAATGAGAATTTGACATTAAACAAATCCAATGACATTAGGACAGGGCAACGTCTGTCGGGCCAGCTAGTCTTATTATACAATTGAGTAAGGAGTTTCTTTGTACAACTAAATCTAAAGTTCCAGTGGGCCGTATTTCATAATTGATGCGTCATTCGAACCCTCTAGCGGTGCAGATGGTCAAAAAATTAGGAAAGTGGTGAAATTTGTCATGATTAATGGGTTAAAATAGAGCTTTTAATTGATACCAAACAAGTATACAAAATAATAGTTTTACACGTCAACAATCACTGAAAAAAATCAAGAAACTCTTTCAATAATATAGATAATGTAATAAATCAATACAACCTCCAAGTTTGCAATCTATCTTTGGCAATCTACGATGAATGTAAGGAGTATCTTTGTAAAACTAAATCTGGAGTAAACTTTCTTTAACAATATGAAAGTCTAAACGGCTTTGCTGCTAGTTTAGTATATTTTAATACCTTTTTTGCTTCTTAGAAAAATACCCGTTTCAGGAGGAATAATTATTGAAATCTAAATAATCCAAATTATTATTACTGCGTGCGCGACCGAGATGAGACGTAATCAGTTATCAAATAAAAGGTATCAGGAAACTGACACATACTTTCTCCCTTTTAGCCCAACTTTAATGAATAAATTACTTTTTATTTACTAAATGTAGAATACAAAGCACGGTTGAATGTACAGAAAATCTTGTAAACAAGTTGTTTTCAAAAATATCCACCCAAATCCCTGTTTAGGAGGCACTACAGAATCCATCGCTACACACATGGTTTTAAGAGGAGAAATGCCCCCTATTCCCCCCCTCAGGGTTATTAAGGGGCAACATATTTTGAATTTCCTCTGATGGTCAATGCTAACTTGACAAGCATATAAATTTTGAACGAAATTGATCAATAAATAAGAGAGAAATAGTAATTTTTATATTCCCCATAAGAATAACATTGGACAATGTACCGCAAACGCAACGTTTACAGCAAAATGAAAATTTAAATCTTCTACACAACCAGTAATCGTAGAATAGTAATTCAAAATACAAAATTATTTAGTTTTTTGAGCTCTTTTTAATGGTGAATAAATAATTTCTTTATTAGCATGATACGTGTTGTTACAACTGAACAGGACAAATAAAATACTTCTCACAAGACTATTTATATTATATTTATACTATTTATTTATAGTATATTTATATTTGTAATGTACTTATAAACAAGACGGTAAAATATACACAAAACCACCATCTATGGCCTTGTACCATCTTTTGTGTATATTTTACCGTCTTGTATGTAAGTACAGTATAAGTGTGAATATACTTTATAGTGTTGTGAGACGTATTTTATTTATCCTGTTCAATGGTGAATAGTAATATTTTTTATATTTATGTTTTTTTATGAAAAATCCCAAAAACTGAATTTATTATATATTAAGTCTTGTAATTTCTGAGCCCGAATTTTTACAGAAATGCGGGTGGTGTCATTTTGTTGGAAAACTAAATTTCTACAAACTACTAAAGTTGAATCCAAATCGTTAGAGCCGTTTTTGAGTAATCTTGTCATGTTTTTTGGCGGTTTTGGGGGGATTCATTATTTTGGATAAAAAATTCCAAAAAATGAAAAAAAACACCTGGGGGTATTATGAATTAGTACCTACAAACCAAATTTCATAAAAATTGGACCATTGTTTAGGGCTCTGTACAGAGACTATACAGACAGACACACAGACATCACGTAAAAATAACTTTTTTGGGTTCAGGAAGCACCAAAACAAGTATTTCCACTAACAACTCAAATTAAAAAATGTTTACGAAAACAATACTTTCTCCATATAACACACTTATTTTGCCACGTATTTTGGGATTTTTTAGGGTATAAGGGGGAGAAAGTAAAAATGCCCAATAATACGAGTCGACTCGGTCCGAGTCCGACATTACAAAGCCGCCGCGCCGGCCGCGCGCCTTGTCGTCGGTCAGTGTCAGTGGTACAGTTGGCAGTGGGGGTAGGAGTGACGAGAGGAGAGGCTGCATGCAGCGGGTTGCGGAGTGAGGGGGGAGAGAGAGAGATAGATATAGATGCGAGTGAGAGCGAGCGAGAGCCGACCTCAGCGCCTACTGTCGGCGGATCAGACAAACTACGTGCACCACGGATCTCGGCTCAGGTTGGGCCGGAACAATTCTCCCGTAAGGATAGGACATCTAGTTATATTTATAGTCAATGGTAGTAGCTTCTTCCCTATAGGGGAAATTCGCTAAAATAAGAAAAAAGTTCATATATGATGATATGTCCTAAATATTTTTCTGTCTATCTGTAAGCGTTTTTACATAATTAATCATAACTTAATAACATATTTAAGTATCAGCTACAAACTTGGTTCATGGATGACGACTAATATGAAATATTTATTATAGTATCAAGTTTATACTTTGTACCATTTAAAAATGGCGGCCATTTTGGTTTTCAAAGCTAAATATCTTCAAAAGTGTAATATTTAGGAAAAAAAACCATAGGAATTCAAAAGGTCACAACTTTTTGGATTCTTATAATTTGTCCTTAAATATTACGATTTTAAAGACAAATTATTTACTTTTAAAAACAAAATGGACACTATTTTTAAATGATAGAAAGTAGAATCTTGATACTCTATACAAAATAGGTCTCATTAGTTGTCTGTACCACGTTTGAAGTTGACACCTTAAAATGTTAATAAATTATGATTAATAATGTATCAACTTACACAGATCGATAGGCATACAACTATAGGTTTTAGGACATGTCTTCATAAGAACCTTTTTGCTTACTTTGATGTGTACAATTAACTCCTAAACTTTTTGAACACTTTCTAAACACCCTGTATAAATGAATGTAGCAATTAATGTTTTACCAGGGTTGGAAATTGTCTTACTCTATAAAACTGCCCTTTAGTTGACACTAAATATGTTATAACACAACGCCAAGTTTTAATAAATCATTGGTAAAAAAAAGCCTGAGGAATTAAAACAACTTATTTATTGAAAATACAACATTATACTTAACAAAATAATAAATATAATATTTGGTGCTGGTACAAATAACACTGAAGATCAACAGGAAAATGTATTCAAATTACGACTACGAAGAGACGTAACCTTATGCACCTTATAAATAGGCAAATAAAAACTTGCTCAAAACGATGATAAAATATATGTATTTTTACAATAACATCTGATCTCTTGAAAAGGTTAAATAAAAAAATAATCTAAATTAAGCAAATAATTTGATTTTGCGATTATCAAATTATTGCTAGAATGATTTTATTTAAAGACTATTTTAACAATTACTCTTACAGACTGGGAAAAAATATGTCGATCTCAAAAATTTAAAGAATCTCTGGAAAGAGTACAGTAAAAACTTTTTGACTTCTTACAAAAGTATAAAAAGTTTGTCTGCGTACAGGCACACTTTGTCCTAAGTTATACAAAAATCATAGTATTATTTGTGCATAAAATCCTGATAATTATCCCCTACTAGGATTAGTAATATGTATCTAGGCCTAGATTTATTAACATTAAATGTAAAACTGTAATAAAAGCTCGTACAACAGCTAATGAAACCGGTTGTAAATAAACTGTTCTAGCCGATAAGTCAAACTAAAAACCAAATATACTTGACTAAAAACAGCAACTTATTGAGGAAAAACGTATTACAAAACTGTAAATATAATTTAAATTTCCGATAAACCGATAATACAGCAACACTTTAACCAACAATACACCAAGAAGTAGGCCTGGAATAAAGAATAACATCGATACATTCTATCAAAATACATCCGTACAGCCCATCAGTGCAGAACATGATACGACTGAAAAAACAAAACTATAAACGTGATAACAATAAATAAAAACATATAAACGTTCAAATGAAACCACCAAACAAAAGTTTTAACAAAACCAACAAATAAAAATGCCTATTAAAACACCACTGAAACTATGAATGTAAAGAGTGAAAGGGCCTTGGTAACTGGGGGAATCACAGCTGCTAACTTGGAGGTTATCACTTTTGTTTTAGATCAAATGTTATATTTACAACAATGAAATAGCAACAATTTCACAATATAAGTAAATGTATTCAGAAATGAGACTCGGTTACTTTACTTTATCACCATCTTCTGTTTCAGTCCCGAAAAAGGCCTTCGATATTTATATTTGAATCATCGATATTTATATTTGAATCAAACAAACTGCCAGAAATATAGTCTAAAATGTATATACTAGCAGTGATACAAATTACGATGTGTTTAAATAGTAGAGTATTCGATTGTGTGGTATTTGTTATACAAAAATACAAGATACGAGGGGCGTGGACACAAGAGAAGGCATCAACTGACATTGTAAGTGCCTGATATTTCAAAATAATAAAAGTGTTTACTTACATAACCCATACTTACAAACTATTTACTAAAAATGATACGTTTGCTATTAGTCTTTTGAGATTAAGGTATATCATTGCATGTGGGTGGCCAATGGTATAGATGATAAAAGCAGAACTAAAAAAAAATTCAATATCTGAGCAATGACTTTGTCCATTGTGCAACTCACAAACTAATAGTTTAATAAAATAACATTATTTGTTTGGTATTAGATTTTTTTTATATCTATGAGAAGTTTACATAATGACAAGAAAAATGAAAACAGGATGAAGAAACTAAAATAATTTGGAGATTGTATATTTTAAGGCACAATACACTATTTCTTTACACCTTTACTTAAGTTTTGTTTAATTGACCTGACATGTTAGAAAAATAATTTTCAGATAACAAGCAACAAAAAAATATCAAATTCACTGTAAAAAATTATTAAAACTGCTTGATATGTTAAAAAAGAGTATGGCACCGTTAATATTAAAAAAATTACACCTGTGTTTCACCCACTACTGAAAACATTACCCTACTATTTAGGTCGAATTTAGGATAGAATTATATAAATAAACTAGGCTTATCGCCGTTGGAGGCTTCACCCCAAAAACCACTTTTGGAGTTTGCTTCGCTCACTTGCACTCCTCAGTTATCAGAAGTTTAAATCAAACTGAACTATTGTAGTCCGTTAACCAAAGAAAAACTACGCAACAATGAATTTGGTGAGCACATTATAGCCTACACAGGCGGTCCAATATCTGATGTATATAAAAACATTCCACTAACTGGCTGCTTGTTCGTTTAATCGAATGAACTCCCGACTACCATAATTGTTTCGAGGTGTATAAAATTGAAAAATGAAGTGGTCACTAAATAAACATCTTAAACAATATAAATATAATAATAAATAAAAATTCAAATTCAATCAGATATAAGTTAAATAACAAGTTGTGGTTACAATATTAAATTGGATTTCTACAAATGGATTTACGTGTAAAAATTAACAAAAAATTAGGCTGCAGTTCACGACAAAATTATAGTAACCTAACTCCGCAGAGCGCTGTATGGTGGCTGTTTGTTGTGCAACATAATTACAAATAAATGGATTTATAAAAACAAAATAAAGTCAAATTAAACGGAAATTTCAGACCTCAAAAAGTAAACATCAAAAGTAGGATTCGAATACAAAACCACATGATAGTGAGAATTTCAGATATCAAAAAGTAAACATCAAAAGTAGGATTCGAACCCAAGACCGTATGATCGTGAGTCTGACAACGTATCCACTGGGTTACTGGACTAAATTCATTCGATAGAACAAACAATCGGTTGATGACATTTTCCGATATCGTAAAAAAACTATATTCGCGATATTGATTCTCTTGTAGGCGATTATGTGCTCACCATGTATTGTAACAGCTGATTTATATAAACCTCATGTGAGCAAATTATCACCTACATGGGAGGTTTATTTAAATCAGCTGATACAAACATGTCGTATTAGCCAAAGATAGTGTTTCATAAAACAGCTTTACAAAACTTTGAACACATTTAAATGGACCAAAACACTCAAAATTGCTCCTTCTCTGATGAATAATGGCTAAACGGATGATAGGACCTTAAATCTGATGAAAAATCGTTAGTTTGAAATTTAATGTTCTACAACTTTGGGATTTAAAATTTTCTGCCATCTCTTACCGTTTTCGTACAAAACACGCTCAAAGTGGAAAAATTGAAAAAGTGGAATGTTACCCGCCCAAAAAGTGCCGCCAAAACTAAAAAATGTTAACTTTTGGCAATTTATCGGAGGGTTTCTCATCAAGAGCTTTAATTCAAGTATGGGGTCGAGTAGGGTCCAATCACGGGAAGTGCCTCATAATTTATGTCAGTGAGTCAGTGAGTGAGTGAACCCGTCTAGCTTTATATAAGTAGACTCGCTAAGCTTGCTGAGGGCTCCGCCCCCAGACCCCCACTTTGGGTCACTCTGTTATTATTGAAACTCAACGTCCCTTCAAGTATTTTTTTATATAGTACACTATTTTGATTCATTTGGGACATATCAACTCTATGTTATGTTTATTCAAATAAACTTTTACTTGCTTATACTCTAACAAGTGAAAGTTACTTTGACAGTTTATTGGATATTTTTTACAGCTGTTACGATTTCTTTTGTTTTGATTTGAAACTCCATAAGGCCAATGTTAAAATTTCCAATTTTCAAAATAAAAATGAGAGGTTTCAAGAAATAAATGTGCAACTTTTGACAATTTTCCCTTGATTTTTTTAGGTACAAGCTACCTGCATGCTAAATTTCACGTTTCTAACTCGTCAGCAATTGGTCTAGAATTCGTATACGTGAGTGAGTGAGTTACACATTGGGCTGTATAGGTATTTAGATAGATATAATCATGGAAAAATATTTCAAAACCCAAGCAGCCAGCCAAAAATATTCTCAACTCCCCCCTTCATAGGTTAATTGTGCATTCTATGAATTGCTAATTACAGAGTATGAAATAAAGGGATAAAATATTGCACAGTGTTAATGGCAGACAAGTAACATCTTTGAATTATTTAGTCAATTGATAAATTTGGAAGGAGCTACATAACAATTTCTTAAGATAACGAGATATAAAATAACACTGGATGTGCGAATCGCTTAATTTACATAATTTTTCAGCAGCCACTCCATGTAAGATTAATTTATAAAAATAATTTAAAATACGAATCAATGGTATTTTTACGCAAGTTGAATAATAAATTGACAAATTCAACAATGAAAAAGCTCAGTAAGCATTTCTTAGAAGAATAGCACAGGGAAGTTTTTGGAAAGATTTGTTTGAATTGTTTACAATTACTTAAGTGGCCATTTAAAAAATATATCATCAAATAACAAGAAGACGAAGCACGTTGCCAAGCTGTGATGGTAGGACTATTATGGGGAAGGGGAATATAAAAGTTGGAAAACACTGATAATGTCTTTCAAAAATTACGCACATAAAAGTGGTATACAAAAATATATCATGAAAAATGCAAAAAATGCTCACAAACCCCTGTCCCGTTGTCTGATCTTCCTTTTTTGCTACCTCAAAAAAGGTATTAATCCAATCCCATCAAAACAAAATTGTCTAGCACAATAAAAAAAATCAAGTTGACATACACAGAATTTTTTTTCACACAGGCTACTGGCGTGGAATTAATTACCTCTAACAATTAAAATATGTATTATTTTAAATCCCCACAAGATGATTACGGTATTAGAACAACCAGCAAAAACGCTACAAAGTACATCTCTCAATTAAGGTAATGTCAATTCCTTTCATTATTATTCACGGATCTAGCATCAATATAATAGTTTTTATATGACTAAAAGCCTATAAGCTAATTTACTCATCACAAATGGTTTTTGTACACAAAATATAATAATTATTCTAAAAGCATATTTTATACAGCTTTTAAAAAAAATAATATCAAAAAAAAAACTTTCAGAACCAGTTTATCTTAAACAGCTACATTTTTTATGTTCTTAGCTCAAACTAGACCTAATAAAAAGTCTTTGCGAAAAGTAATAAAACAAATTTACACATTTAAGAGTGCCTACTAAGTGTAACTACAAACAAAGTATCAGAGTTACCGTTTGTCAGGGGTTTTGGCAATGCTAATGGGTGAAAAGGGTAATAATTCAACCTACAGGACATGTCTGTTTATAAGGCACCACCACCCCTCTATATTGCCTAGTCTCCTGCAAAGCCTGCACAATGTCGATATATAACATTTCAAAAATAAACTACAATCTTAATCTGCCGCAGATCCAACAAGAATCTGGTCACAGCCGTCCTCGAATATCCCCTTTCCTCTGTATAAATGTACAACATATTTCAGCTACACTATTTATTATCTTTCGTTACAGATCACAATTTGAGTTGCTTTCATAATACAATTAATTTTAAACATATCGATTTCATCGACTGATGTACATACCTTAAAAATATTAGGCATTGATCATTTATAAAAATACATCTATGGTGTGCATTACAAAACATTTTTAAAGCAAACCATTTTTTTATATTTAAAAAACTTTATATTTGCTTTGGAATAGAAACTTGTATCACCGATTTGCGATGTCAGGAAAATATTTTACAATTTATTTCTAATTTCCATATCAATGTAAAAACTGCAAAAAATATTTATGTACAATTTACAAACAAAAATAATCAGTGCAATTTTCTCACTTAGCACCGCTTTATGGTAACATTAGTTTATAGTAGTTTCCTTTCATAAAATATGTTCAACAATCCTAAGACCTTTCAACTCTATTTAAATAGCTATCAACTGGTAAAAATGTTGGCAGAAATTGAACATAAATAATACAAACATTTAACATTATAGATAAATTATTACTTAGAATATAAAATCAACAAAAAACTCTTGAGTTCAGAACAAAAACAGAAACAATAAAAATATATTTTCTTATTTTTTTTAGGTATTTACATTGGCAAATGTCACAGACAGTTTCATATCTAATATTTCAAAATAAAAATTGTTTAAAGAGCTGAAGTAATAATTCTATTAGCACAAAAGATAACTAATATTTCCTTATATAATAGATTGATTTGCTAACATTTTACATGATGTACCATAGCTAATGTTGTGAAATAAATAACTCTTATTACTGTTCCTAACATACCTATTTTACATAAAAATATTTTAGTTAAGATATTTTTATATAAATTATTTTCAGAATGCATCAACTAGATTTAATTTTAATTGCAGCAGTACGTGTGTAAATTTTACTAAATTTATTATCACATGAAATATTAGACTGATAACAATTTTTTAAGTAAAGATATGGTGCAATTAATTACTATGACTTTAAATGAGAAATTAAACTACAAATGGATTTTAACAAAATTAAAATTTGTTTGATAACTTAGCTCTAAGATGATTCTGAAAACATAAACCTAGCATTACAAGTTGTAGTTTTTCTCCTTAGTATAAAACATATAGAAAACTTTCGTACAGTACAAAATTAAATGTTATATGTAATAAAGGCACATTTAACCTGACGAGAGTTTCGACAAGCTGCTGTCACAACTGAATAAATGAAAGCATGTAGTAAAAGACCGAGAAACACTGCTACAAATGAAACAACAATGCAATCTAGAATGTTTTGTAAAATAAACTAAACTGTGAATTTGAACACATATATAAAAAGAAAATTTGTGAATAAGGAAATAGCATTTTTCAATTTGCAGCTATTACGAAAGAAAAACAATTTATTGGATGAAAAGTATAGGTTGTCAAGACTCTGAAAGGTTAAGAATATAATACGTTCAACAAATTTGTTGCATTTATTTTTGGATTATATTTTACTATTACGTCAAACAAAATACTAACAGACACTATTACTTTCACTTGAAAGTTATTGTTCTTAACAGAATGAACTCTGCATGTGTAACTAGTTCATTCAAAAACTCTTGCTTTTCATTATTTTTTTAACAGCATTATTCTGAACTCGCACCAAAACATAAAATAATTTTTTAAAATCATTAAAATTGAACAAAAATATAAAAAATAAAACTTTAAATTCCATACCAGTACATAAGTATAAGTACAATCTCTGAGAAGACCACGAAAATAAATAAAAATTAACTCAAACTAGCGATTGATATATACTAACATATGAGAATAATCCAATTTTCGTACTTGCAGTAGAGGTTCATATCTTACAGGTGGCCCTTCCCCAGGCAAATGTGATTGGTCTACTCTACACTACGATACTCAATACTGATTGGTCCTCGAGAATTAGGTGCTGAACAGTCTCCGTTCACAGCTGACTGCGATGTCCGCCAGTGTTGCCAACCCCATGTGGTTCAGAACAGTGACCTCCACCACCGACGTGTCTGCACAATACAGGTAAACAGGTTAACCACTCTGCGCATACCATGTACAACGCACAGAGAATAATTATACGGTAGGTAGGTGTCATAAACAAGATGGGCAGTCAATCAGTGATGACAGTGGTGCCCAACAGATGTTTATAACACAACAAATCTCCTATCTGACAAAACTAGACTGGATGCTGTTGTTTTGACTTTGACGCATCCATTATAATTCTGTGTTTGTTTATCTGGAATGTAAGTCAAAATGTAAGCAATGTGACATCACTTGTGCCCAGCCAACAGCAGACGGGTATAAAAGCTGTGAGTGATATCTACTGTATAATTATTCTAGATCCTGTGGTACGAAGTATGTCATGTGAGTCACTTGGAAAATGGAGATGATCTGGTCTGGTCCCAAATTTTCAGGAAACCCTCGAGAAACAAAAATTGTCATTCAATGAATGAGATTGTTGTCTCATATTTTTTGTGAATCAGAATTATTTTGTTCAGCAATAAATAGATGCTTCATTTCACAATTAATTTATGAATATATCAGATCATATCTAGGTCATGTCATAAGTATTTGGGCAAAATTTCCGCTTTAATTGGTTCAGCTGCCTTGGAGTTACAACAAAAGAAAGGTGAGAACATGTGGAAAGTCACCCTTATAAAAGAAACACAACTAGGGGATATAATAATAGATTATTCTTCAAGATAAGAAAAATATGAACAATGTCTCAATTCTCAATGTTATAAGGACAAACAATTAAAGAATAGAAAAACGAGTTTGCACGCAGCACACTGACGTGAGGGAAGTGAATTTCCACATACAAAACTTTTAAAACTCAAAACCAGTGTAAAAACATACATTTATTCCAATTTTATTGAAATCTGAATACATTGATTTTTTTGCTAATCTGATGCTCCAGGTTTCATTTACCTGCAATGCTAGGAATACAATTTTGCGCATTATAAGGCTAGGAGAAGGTCCAGTCAGGCTTTAAAGTAGGCGCCAGGTTGCTGGGGATGATACAAATACACCAGCATATGAAAACATGCTTTCTAATGTAAAAGCCCCATAAGACAACGTACTGTGTTTAGGCGATATACATTTTCTGTAATAACTCGGTAAATATTTATGCTAGAATGACGAGTGAGGGCGTAAAACTTTTGATTTACTAATTCCCATCGAAATACATGCATTACGTTTACGTCCAGGGCTTGTCTGACCCTTTTTGAGCCCAAAAACTCAAAATTTGAAAGATTAATCCCCAATAAAGGGTTTAGAGTTTTCTGATTGTTTTGCCCAACGAACTTGTCCAACTAATTATAGAAAGGAACGTCCCTACCAAATTTGAAGTAAATCTGGCAAAAAATGTGACCGCTAGAGTGCATACACATATATCTATGTAATTTTGAACGAACCCCAAAACGTGTTAAGGAGGTCACGTTAGGAACTTCTATGGTGGTCCCGGGCTTAAGTTTCACCGTGCGGGTCATGCTAATAGTTCACTTTCCATAAGAAATTCATTAATAAGAGACTTGATTTTATTAACCCTAGGACTGCCCTTGCATGATTAATGCTAAATTGCTCGGTGCCCTGGCAATTTTTGCCATTTTGCAAAGTTTTTTTTTTAACAATTTGCAGTGCCTAAACTACTGTTGATAATCTAGTCTTATTTATACTAGTTTTGTTCATAACAAGAAGAAGATTTTGAATAAAATAAAGTAAAACGAATCCCTATTGGTGGTTTTGTTGCAAAATCTGAAAAACAAAAATTTTATAAAAGTTTTTTAAATAATTTTCAAAAGTCGAGTCCTAGCATTTTTACACTACTTTTTTACAGGCAATCGAGGATGTAAAAAATGTAGGCAATCTATTTTCCTGCGTGGAAATGTGTTTGATTCATTTCAAAACATTTTGTTACCCGATTTACGGAAAGAAATACGGAAATCGGGGAAAATCAACAAACTTACAATGTACATTTGAAAAATAAAAGTAATAACTGTTTTAATGACTTTATATGGGTTGAAAAACAAAAGTTGAGTTTTGCCAAAAGCCAAAATTAGTTATTCAAACCTAGATATAATTTTTGAACAAGAATAAATATATAAATATATATAATATATATATAAATAAATTATATATTTTATATATATATATATATATATTTATATAAATATACCGGTATATATATATATATATATTTATTCTTACATATTTATATTGCATTTACATTTAAGTGTATTGTATTTACCATGATTATTATTTTTACTCGTTTCGTTCAGAAAACGAAGAAGATTTTGAATAAAATAAGATAACACGAATTCCTGTTGGTTTTTTTTTGCAAAATGTGAAAAAACATAACTTTATAATAATTTTTTAAAAAATTTTCAAAAGTAGATTCCTAGCATTTTTATACTATCTTTTTTTACAGACTATCGAAGATATACAAAATGTAGGCAATTTATTTTCCTAGGTGGAAATGGGTTTGATTTATTTGAAAACATTTTGTTACCTGAATTACGGAAAGAAATACGGAAACCGACGAAAATCGACAAACTTACCCAGTATATTTGAAAAATAAAAATAAAATAAAAAGTATAAAAGTAATATACTAAAACTGTTATATCACTAAAGGTAACAATACAGTTATTAGAAATAATGCACTTTTGTACAAGGTAATAACTGTTTTTATGACTTTATATGAGTTGAAAAACAAAATTTGAGTTTGCCGAATGCCATAATTAGTTATTCGAAGCTAGATAATATAATAAATGGTACATATGTTTACAGTAAGTACATTTCTGGACAATAATATATATCCATATGTAGAGAAACATGAACAAATAAAGGTTCCATAAGCACATACTGATTTTTGAACCTAAATTTGTAGCATAGGCCTAGCCGTATTTGAGCAAAATCTGCAGAGGTTACTACAAGCCATAAAAGATAACCCTATCATATGCATACTCTTTTTGTTCACAAAAGAACAGAGAATTTGAATAGAATAACATAAATAAAACGTGATTGGGTAGATTTTTAGATAAAGTCAAAAAGATAAAATTTCCAAATTCATTGCAGGGCTAACCTGGAAAACACTCTCATTTTCAATAACGCACATTTGAACACAAATAATATTTACCCATAGTAATATGGATAAATATTACTACTAACTCACACACTACACGACAATACACTTTTTTATCACTAAAACACTAATACGCAACAGTAAAATACGGACCTACTCTACTAAAAAATCACACATTGACTTTGGCTTGGCTAGCAGGAAGATTTGTTATTATTTACACGAGTCACCTGACGCTCCATACAGGAAGGCACCGCTATAAAGAGGAAGAAAATTTTCCTGGCTTCAAAGAGGTATGATTTACGTCACGCCTAAATCAATTATTGATCTATTTATATAGTGATTTATAATTGTCTGCATGTCGGCCAATGGGGCAAATGACGGGCCTGACATAACAGCTGATTTCAAAATTTATTTCTCAGACTTAATGAAGTCGTATGACCAATTTCTCTTTTTGAAAAGAAAGAACAACTAATGCTGTTTCCAATGGTACCAACTGCTTCCTGTTTGGGCCAAAACACAGACACAACGATTTTTTTAAAGAACGTGTTTTACGAGATTTCACCGATCACGAGTTGAAAATGTTTCACGCGCTAACTTTCGTTCAAATTACAATAGCAATTATATTGATCTGTTAATGCTACGAGGTTCGTTTATATATGAAAATGAAAGTCTAGAATCTCCTCATTAAAATGGTATCAATATTATCTGGCGCACACATGTATGGCCGAGTATTTGGACAATTGCAGTCCTAGGGTTAAATGGTGTCAATATTATTATGTTTCTGGATCAATTTCAATGTGTTATAAGCAGTTGAAAAAAATAACCAATTCGCCTGATTTCAGGTGATATTTCATCCGGCGCACACATTATTACGCCTGATTTCAGGCGTAGAGCAGTCCTAGGGTTAAACTTTTAGCACTTTTCGGTCAGACCTGACAAAAAAATTATTACACAACAATATCTGAAACAGTACCAAGATTCAAACCCAATTTATTTTCAAACATTTTATTAAATCGTAATAACAAATATGCTTTTAAGTAAGGCACATCAAAAGTTAACAGAGCAGAGTAACTTCAATACCATCCTAACTAAATCTGTTCACTTTCAGGCTAACCTGCCACCTTGTTCACGACGTGCATATAACACACAGCTACCGAAACTGCACCCTCACAAACAGGAACCACTAGGCCACAATGACCAGAGGTTCAGGATAGGTTGTAGTTGAAGTTGCTTGTTCCTTGATTAGATTGAGACAGAGGTCGCGACCAGATCACAACGGTGATCTACTTCTATAAACAAGTGCCTTAATCAAATTGCTGAATTTTCTGGACGGTGTCCTTTTCTGATATTGTGGGAAAGCGATGGAGATAGTGACGAGTGGGATGGTTTTCTCATTCTAGCTTTTCTCGAAGGAGAAGTAAACCAATCACAATCCTTGCATACATGGTATGCAAGGATTGTGATATGTGATTGTGATTTTATTTTATTTCCCAACCCCAATGCCACTTTACAACAAGATAATATGAAGATATGATGGTGATTTGCTAGTGCTAAGATATAAAAGAATAAATTTAACAAAGAGTGATATGACTACGGAGATATGAGTAATACTTATGCTACATCAATGATTGTCACAATCCTAGCATAAATGGTATTTGCTAAAGCACCACTGTCTCATAACTTATAACACAGCTGTTAATCAAACATCATTATGTTTGTTTTCAAATTAAAACAGCAGCGCTGTTTATAGCACTGCTAATTTGTATACGAAAAAATCTCACCCACTGAAAAGAGAAATTTCACGAGGCAAGTGGAATACTAGCGCGGGTCTGCCTTTTCCCCTATACGCACAACATGTTTTCAGGACATTGCCAAGATAATTCAGTGGCATGCATTAAAAAATCAAATCAAGTGAAAATAAGTCTCACCTTTTTTATTGGATCCAGGCTCTAGTCTGGTGATGTTCTGCTTGGGTGCTTTACGTTTGCGACTACCCACCACACAGTCGCTCGCTTTCTTAGACGTCTGAGGCACTGTAAAAAGTGACTATGTTCAGGAAACGAGTATTAGAAGAAGATAAGGTTGAAGTGGCAATGTTATACAGTTTGAAGCTATTAGGGTCATAAATTTATTGGACGAAGCTTAAAAGGAAGAAAGTAGACCTGCTAACATAATATACCAAACTCTAGGTAAGCATTTCAGATAACGCTTCTGCGCTGACATTGTGTTACTGTATGGTACGAAGACTGCGTAGGCATGCTGAGATGGTATGCAAAGAATGCAAAGGCACGCTTAATTATATTTTGAACTAACTAAAATAAAATATACGGGACATCTCACTCCTTTCATTAACACTATCAAGTGATCAATGGAACATGTGAGAAACAGCTCCTGGATCCTGCAAAGGATATACGTATTGGTTTACCCAACTAATATACCACGAGCGCACAAAAAGCTTCTATTGACGGTGAGGGTTTTTGAATTTTCGGATCTTTGAATCCGTCCCTTCAACAAGACACTAACCAACATACGCTAACACAGAGATCTACATACACTTGCAAACACTGGATCATGAAGTTAGATTTCACTAAGGGTGTTGAATCAAGAGGATGAAGGAAACTTTTTCTAATTACAGACCAATATCTTTACTGTCCTCATTCTCTAAAATTTATGAAAAAGTAATGCATATACAGTTGTCAAAATTTCTTGAGGACAATAATTTATTAGATAAACAGGAATTTTGTTTCAGAGAAGGAAAATCTGTCATTAATAATGGGGTTGATTTCTGTGAATCAATTATTGATGCTATAGACAACAAAGAACAGGTAGTTGGAATTTTTATGGTTCTTACAAAAGCCTTTGACAGAGTTTCTCAGGAATTGCTGCTTCAAAAATTGCATTGTACTGGGCTGGAAGAAAGAGCCCTATGTTGGTTTTGATCATACCTCATAGGCAGAAAACAGTATGTTGCAATTGGTAATATAAACAATTTTAATCAACTGACTACTTATACTTCATCAACAAATATTGTCAGGTACGGAGTACCACAAGGGTCTATATTGGGGCCATTACTATTTATAATATACATTACAGGGTTTCCAACCACAATAAAAGAGCCTAATAATATTTGGTTATTTGCTGATGATATAAGTTTAAAAATATCAGGGATTTCTGAACCTGATGTCAAAATTTCTGCTTTTGTAAATATTTCTAATACTATGCAGTATTTGCATAAATTAAATTTATTGCCAAACCCAATTAAAACCAAATATATTGAGTTCTCTGCGTCAAAATAAAAAAATTGTAAAAGCACAAATATTTTCACGGATGAATATTTTTTAAATGAAGTAGACACTATTACATTTTTGGGATTAAACGTAGATAGCCACTTTACCTGGAACAATCATGTAGATATCAAAAAGATATCTTCAGGCCTGTATGCATTGAGACAATGTCCAAATTCAGTAGTTTTGAAACTTTACAAATTATCTATTATGCTCTAATTGAATCACATATAGCTTTTGGTTTATGCCTTTATGGTTCTACCTCAAACAATAATGTAAACAGAATACTATTACTTCAAAAGAAAACCCTTCGTATTATGTTAAAATTGAAACCGGGGGACTCTGTAAAAGAAAATTTCAAAAATACAGAAATTTTGACAGTTTATGGTTTATTTATTTTTAGTTAGTAGTTCATATTAAATCAAACTTTCAAAAATTACCCCAATTAAATTCTTTTCATCAGTATGAAACAAGGAAAGGCAACCAACTGGCATACAGAAAGCATAATTCTTCGTTTTTCACAAAAAACCCTCATATATTGGAATACGATTTTTTAATTCTTTGCCAGAATATCTTAAACGAATAACAGATCTTAAAAAGTTTAAAAATCAAGTATAGCTGTATCTTATCAATAAGCCACTGTATAGTGTTGATGACTTTTTTCATGATTATTGTAGTGAACCTGGCAAGATAGAATTAGAACCAAGATTTTATTTAATTTGAACTATTATTTATTAAGAATTGTTGTATTTTATTATTTGTTTTCAGCATACACCTAAACAATGTATGTAACGACACCATTCTGTACATTTTATGTGCTTAATGAATAAAATATTATTGATTGATTGAAGTATTGCGGAAATTAATTTAAAAAATAAGTTAACTTATAAGAAATAAAACGATAAGGAATATGCATGGTTGCTACTCAAAAAGTTGGGAGGTACTGTACTAAAGACTGAAAAAGGCTATCTTTTGGGTATTGAACAAAAAAGAAAATAAGATACAGATGTGATTACGTATCTTGTTTAGACACCATCCTCTACTTTTCAATTATACTTACATGAATTCAATTCAAAATATCTTTATGTCTTTATATAGTAATGTAACAAAAGAATGTACATGAATAGTGTCACAGGTTTGGTTTACATTATATATAAACTTATAAACTAAAAACAACTTTATCTTTTAAAGATTGAAACAAATAATAAATATTTTGCAGGGATCAAGACAAATAATTTTTAACCAAATCAGTGTTACTTATGATGGGCTACTGTTTAACACTTTTTTTAACATTATAAACATACAATTATTTTGGATACTCTAAAACTCATCAAGAGTATATAGCATTGCTCATAAGACATGATGACTTTTTTTAAAAAAGCAGCAGGCCGATTGTAAATAGCTTTTTAAAACATTTTTGATTTTGAGGGTAATAAAGCAATGGGTCTGCAGTTTGATACTTCAAAACTATCACAAATTTTTTTAAAGCGGTTTTAATTTTGTGAGTTTTAGTTTTTCAGGGAAAATACCAGGAATGAATGAAGAATTAATTAAATGTGTTATTGGTTTTAACACAAATAAACTGATTTTTTTAGAAGCACCACAGGTATATCATCATAGCCTAAGCTAAATGAGTTTTTTAGACCAATTATGATTTCATTAATTTGATTCTCATCAACAAAGCTACATCTAAAAACATTATGGCCTTTAAGTAATTCACTAAAAGGCCATAATGTTCACTAAGAGCCATAGTGTTCACTAAATATTCACTAAAAGGCCATTATGTTTGAATAAAGATTTGTTGATTTGAGTCTAATGTATGTGTCATTTTGTTAGGTGAGGCTCATTTCTCTCACATCTGAGGTAGTTACCTGTCAGAGCAGCTGATCGCAGGGTCTCCTCGGAGGCAGCCTTCCCACAGACCTCGTCTTGCCGCACGGGCTGGTGGTACGAGTAAGAATTCCGTGATGACAAGAAACTCGCTTTGTTTGTTCTTTTGTAAAACACTTCCGTTTTTATATCGGGGAAGTTCTTTACCTCGCAAACCCTCGACGAAATGTTGAGAGGTTTTACGCTTTGGTGCGACGACTGCGACGGATTGTCCTTAAGCGATATCCCGTTTTCCGCAACGCCTTCACTATCAGTCTTGCCAACCTTTGTCCAAGTGTCGTTCTTCACACTCGATGAGTCGCTCGGTGCTCGCGAGTGTATGCTGTTTTCGGTCAGTTCTACTACGTGGGAGTTTTGGTTAGGAACAGAGTAGGGGACGCTTTCAGTCTTGGTGCGATCAGATCCATTTAAATAATAGTCTTCCATGTTTGTTTCATATCTCCTGCAAAAATTCACGGGACTGCTGGAGGAATTCCTCTTCTTCCTTGCCCGCTTCTTCAGCTGAAAATCTTCTAAGCTTAGTGGTGGAAGAGCTTCTATTCGCTCTTCCAGATTGAAATCGCTGCAAAAAAAGAAGTTTTGATTTACAACAAATATACGGTTTGTTAAAAAAAAACTAGTGAAATCACGGAATAGTTGGTTAATGATTTATAAAGCATGGAATTGGAGATAAATGTTTGAAAATCAACAATTAATTATAGGAAATCTTAAAAATGGAACACATTTTTTTACCTCAAGGGAAAAAATAGAAATGGGTTTTACTTTAGAATAGTATATTTCATCACTAGGACCAAAAGTGACGCTTTTCGATACGAGCTCATATGAAAAGCCACTTTTGGTCCTAGTGATGAACTATATTTTTTGTCATACTAAAACAATATTAATATAACAATTTCTCAAAAACTAAAGTTTGTTTACTTTTTACCATCAAAAGTTTGCTTCCATATTGATGTTATTGCTACTCTAACCAACAGATGTTACACAAGTTTTCATTTAGAACTGATGACCTCGACTGAAAAGTGTGTCATCCAATGATGTTTTAAGTCCTAGGACGAAAACCATCATAAAAATGATACTTTTTATCCTAGGAGTAAAAAGAACAACTTTAGCATCTCAACGCATGTGTTGAAAACAGCTGTTTTCGAAGCAGGATGACGAAAAAGGATTTTATCCAAAAATTTATTTGAAGCTACCAGAGTTTTAAAACAAATCCACTAGACCAACGCCGCACTAGATATACAGGCCGTACTGCTCCTCCACCACTTCACAACTTTGGGCGTGCTCGACCAAGCCACACTAAAAACTGCACATTGCCTCTGGCTAGCACAAGGAATAAACACTCATATTTCCGGCTACCGTACGTAATACGAGTCACCTGACGCTCCACACACGAAGGCACCGCTAGAAAGAGGAAGAACTTTTTCCTGGCTTCAAAGAGGTATGTGATTTACGTCACGCTAAATAAATTATCGATATATTTATTAGTGATTTATAATTAGCCGAATTTTCGGCTAATGGGGCAAATGAACAGCTGACATAACAGCTGATTTCAAAAATTATTATCAGACTTTCTATGACAAAGTTCTCATTACGAAAAGAAAGAACAACTAATAATCTTTCCAGTGGTACCAATGGATATGTTTGGGCCAAAATACAGACACTACCATTTTTTTGAAGAACACGTGTTTTACGAGATTTCACCACTCGCGAGTCGAAAATGTTTTGCACGCTAAATTTCATTCAAATTAAAATAGCAATTACATTGATCTGTTACTGCTATGAGGTTCATTTACATATGAAAATTAAAGTTTAGAATCTCCTCTTTTAAATGGTATCAACATTATTACGTTTCTGGATCATTTTCGTCGTCTATAGTACATCAAACTCACACATGCAATAGACGAATATTCGGCTAAGGGCAGTCCTAGGGTTAAAAAATACTTTTACTTATCATTTTATAACAACAAAATTTAGGTTTTATATTAATATTAATATTTGCCTTCAGAACTATCATTGGTATTTTAATGTTTATTTAGTTATGCTAATAATCGCTTGAATCTTTATTTAATACCAATATCAGTAAAATAAAAAATGAACTTACTTTGGTTTGAAATGCTTCTTCTTATTGTCCATATCATCCTTCTCGGCTTGGTCTTCATCACTGTAACAGAAATTAATTGGGAATGTTATTTATCTAAAGAAACAACTATTTTTTGAACGAAATATTTAAAGTTTCAAAAGAAGACCACAATCATGCTGCTTTGAAGAGAACAATACTGCTTGATACATGATTAGACTGAGGTAGAAGGAGGGGAGAGGGGGCGAGAGTTCACACTTACATAAAATCTGCCATTTAAAAATGGAGCAAACAGCACTATTTCCAAATCTGGACCAAAATTAAAATAAAACACTTTTTTGTTTATGATTATCTACATTTAAACACTGATTTGAATATGCAGGTAATCAAATGGAAGACCCTGCCACAGCTAATTTGAAGGTGTTATCCCACCAAAAACCTATCATGTGCATGTCAAGATGTCATCATTCCTAAACGTAGCAAAATTCAGAAAATATTCAAAAATCCATTAGGGCT
Organism: Allygus modestus; assembly: GCA_963675035.1. Classification (NCBI taxonomy): domain Eukaryota; kingdom Metazoa; phylum Arthropoda; class Insecta; order Hemiptera; family Cicadellidae; genus Allygus; species Allygus modestus. Next base: position 30,765,680 of record OY776117.1, read on the forward strand.
TCAAATCCTAAAACATTGCTGGTCAAAGTTTCAGTATTTTTCTATATTATTCTATTAGTTACAGTCATTTGGTCAGGTTATTTTATTTATTAGTTACACAGTCAAATCCCGATTATCCGGGGTAATGACCGGTTGGAGGGTCACGGATAACCCAAAACCACGGTTAAAACAAAGGGATTCAATCAATTGAATATTAAGAATATAATAAATGTTTATTAACATTTTTCTGTCACAGTAAATTGTTTTAATGTAATTTAAGACATATTTATGTAGATTAAATACTTCAAAAACCTGAAAATGTGATGAAATCTAAAAAAATCAAGATAATACTAGCGATGGATGATAGGTCAAAGTTAAAATCATTTGAATTTCCGAACACCAATACACAGTGACACAGAACTACACCGAACAGTATGCTAATCAATTCCGCACTGAGGGTGAACAACGCGGGAAGGGGATGATTGGTTTCTATTTTCAGACGTCAACTTCCGCCCGTCTGTCCTCGCTCTCCTCGGCCAGAGCATTGTAAAGGTCATCGCTCCCTAGCACGCGAACACAGCTCATTAGCATGTTTAGAAGGGGATAAATAAAAATAATAAAAATAAACCTTTTGAGACCCTGGTTAAACCGCAACCCGATCAACCCACTCCCGGATAATCGGAAGTTGACTGTATAAAACATTATTATTCGTAAAGCCTAACAAAATGTACCACAAACCAATGTGGTTTTTGGTACCACAAACTCATTGCCGTAGACATACGAGTTGGTCTCGTTCCTTACTTGTCATATTTTTAAACCTATGAATTGGAATATAAAATTGGTGATTTTAAATGGATTAATGACAAATTTTAATTAAAATATTGTTTTCTTTCAGTTTAGAGAGTCGCATTGGCACACACACAGTAGTCATAAGTAAAAAGTAGCAAAATCAGTATTGACCATGTGCAACTCACAAAGAATTAACCGATCCCGTCAACTTCCAAGCAAGCCTGCCACCGTTTGTTTTACTTGGGCCCTCCCACCAACGTTGCCACGGACCGGTTAACTCATTGAGGGTTGCACGACTGGTCAGTTTTGGTCGTGTGCGGGATTCGAACTCACGAAGTTCTTATCAACACCTGGCCAAGGTGTTTCCACGACTTAGCTGACTCAGCTACCACGACCAGTGGCCTAGCGGCGTTATTTAGGTTTTTATAGTCAGTCCGCGCCCCTAGAGGAGAGAACCGCAGTTGCCCGCAGCTATTAGTTACAAATGTTGCTACTAGAGTGCAGCACCAATCAAATCTCGTTATCAGCCATTGTGAATAGAATATAATTACTACGTTAATGGGTTAACTCTCCATGAATCTTTCCAGTGTGACCTGGATTACCAGGCCTAGTTTTATTAAAATTGTTCAACTCTAACAACAGGGCTTTCCCCCTCTTCAGGAATGTTTTAATTGAAAATCTGCCATTTTCTTCCAAAGGCAATGAGGTGGTATGAATAAAACTAGCAAACTCTGGGTTAGCATAAGCTAGGTAGTTTTTGCGAAAGCTAGAAACACTATGAATATCCTTTTACTACCTTAGCTCAGATTGATTTAAGGCCCGCCCGCAATATCTTAGCAACTTCACACGCACTTAGCAATTTGATAACCTGCTTACTCACCTATGCAGATATACACCGCGCAGGCACTCTTGATCAGCTGTTTACGCGTTTAAATGTTTTGTTAGCGATGGGTGAATTGAATACTTTAAAGAATCTAAAACATAGTATTCCAATATATAAATTTAATATTATAAGCAAATATTAGTTATGGAAATAAGTTTTATGGTGTTTTCAATTAATTTCCTACTACTATAATAATGCAAACCCAAAACTATATTTTGGGAATAAATATAATTGTAAACGTTTATGATACAGGGATAAAAGTTATCAGCCTAATGTATTGGGCTTATTTTCTTTGTATTCAAATATTTATTAAACACTTCTGATGAATTTGAATACGGTACGAATATGATAAAGAAGGTTTAATGCGCGGATATGAAGACTTATCAATTCTACAAATTATGTACAGTATTGCAATTCATATGAATTTAGGAGTTGCCCCCCAATGGTGATTCAAGAATCGGGAGCTTTTTTCAAGGCAGTCTAGCACCAGAAAGACTTATTCATATGAATTGTCTAGCACATTTCCACAATATCTTACCTAGAGGTTATAGGCTTAATAGCTTTCCTAGAGGTTAGCAAACGCTCGTATTTTTATTCATCAGCAACTTAGCAAAAGCTACAGATTTCCTCAATCAAAGCTTTTACTAGCTTTTATTCATACCACCCAATTAATATGGCAATATATGACATAAACAGAAAAATAACTTTGCATTTTTACTATAATATGGTATCCTGTGCTTGTGGCTAATGTGCCATCATCCCAACAGCTTATTTTCCCCCCAGAAATATTCATGATACATAGGAAAATTTGTAATCAGAGGTTCAGATGGAAAATGACTTACATTGATGCCTTCAGGAGTTGATAGAAGTTTTTCTTGTGTTTGTTTTTTATACTGGCGACATTATCAGCAAATTTTTGACTAGAGGCTCGTTCTTCCTTCTTGACGTTGGAATCTGTGAACGTGTTGGTAGCAGCACTGTGAGTTAGCTGTTTCAAGCCGTAGACAGGTGGCCTTTTCTGAGTCAAGTAGTGGTAACCGAACCTTAAATGAACAACATTAACTATGTTAAAAAAATGTATAATTTGTTACTAACAAATGTAACGACTTTGACCATCATGCCAATTTGACACCTACCTAAATAAACTAATAACTTTCGACATTACCAACATCGCCACTTATCGTGGAGACTCTACAGCCACTATGGGAGTAGTGAACAAAATTTCTGGCAATTATCAAATACTTTACAACGTGATTTTAAATTTAGACAACTTAAAAGCAATACCTAATGTATTAGCTGTATGTTTAATCACAACAATGCCCGCTCAAAAAATTTAAAAACCGCCCGCAATAACTTAGCAACCCCACAGGCAGACTGCCGTCAATTGGTTCTTATTGTATTGTTTCCCATTTTTTAAAAATATTTTTTATCTAAGGAAATGTCCAACACTAAACGGAAAGCCCAGGGGAAACTCCAGGTGCCTGAAGATTTTGTGCATCCCTGTGTTAGTGATGTGTGTTGTGGCCACACTTAAGTGGACGTAGACAACGTACCTTTGTTTCTGTCGAGCTCTCCTTTTCCCAAGCTGACTGGAGGACATAAATTCCCGATAACGGACTCCTTTGCAGGCTCGAACCGGCTTAACATTGGCCTCAGTAGATACCTCTTCTTCCTTGTGTTGTTCTAAAGTAGACTCAGGCTCGGCCACGGAACATTCTAAGTTCGGGTATTCAACTGACTCTTTATTTTCCTCTTGCGAAGAGTTGTCACTTACGGTCTCCAGTACTTCGATATTTTCAACAGGAGCTGACGATTCATCACAGTTTACCTCTTCATTGCTCTCTAAAACATGTATTTCATAATCCTCAGTTCCGAATCCGGACACCAAATTTCCAGTTACAGAATCAGTCTTGACTTCGAGTAAAATAGCACTTTGCGGAACATTACTGTTTATCGAGTCAACGTCTTCCGCCGAGGTAACAATATTTATACACTCCTGATTATTTACAATAATGAATTCACTCTCGTCAGTAAGCGTACAGTTTTTTTCTTCAGCTGTCACATTTGTACTACTTTGGTTTGTAAATAACTGGGCGAAACTCTCATCCTGACTAGATTTCAAGGTTACGGACTTAGACATACCTGAGGGGTTACAGCAATCGGATGCTGGACTATTTTCACCAAAAGTCTCGTACACATTATTGTTTAAAGGCTCAAACTCGAAAGGTAAATCTTTTTTTATCCAATCGGAGCCTATTTTAGCATCGGTGAAGCACATCTGGTCTACAACACAATCTATGATTTGCTGCTGGGACGTTCTCACCATGGCGTTCCTCCAATTTTCAAGTCTTTGGTCGGATTTCAACAGCATTTCATCACTAGGTGACTCACTCGTTACGTTTTCTTTGGTATCTGTATTGACTTCTGTGGTCGACTCTTGCGTTACTGAGTCACAACTCACGTCGGACAGTGTGGAGCAGGTCGAGCTGTCAAAGCCCTGGCCTGTCTCCTGCATGGTGTCCAACGTAACCGACTCTTCGACATTGCTAAACCTAACGTTCCAAATGCGACTGACTTCCTCGTCACACTTTTCATCTGAGTGAAGGTTATCTTCGACTAGCGCATTGCTGGACTTAGGGTCTTCATAAAGCGATAGGTGTTGGTAGCTTTCATACTTCTGAAAAAAAAAAATCATAAACCTAATTAAAGACATATTAATTATAAATGTCAAACTTTATTTTATTCTCATTAATTAAGATATTTTAATTGTTATGGTACGATATAGGGGTCTGCGGTACCAACAATTTCAGATCGGTACGGTAAAAGATTTTGTACCTCGGTTCTCGGTACAAATTCGGTACGGTACACTGTACCGTCATATATACTAATTTAGTTATTAATTTGAATGTATCATAAACAAATTATTGAGTAATAATTAAGGTCATATACAATTTTTATTATTAATTTGATTAAACAAATAAATAACTATACTATGGATACAAATATTTTTAAAACCTGCATCTTTGGAGTATTACATTTTAACATTGTTATTATTAGGTATTAATGCAAGTTCTTGAAATAATCATGAGAAATAAATTCAAAAATTACTTGAAAATCAATCAATTGCATAATTTGCTAACTGATTAATTATATTGATTTCAGTATAAATAAAAACTATTGGTTTAAATCAGACAAACAACAAAAACCAAAGTTTTATAAATACTATTCTTGTTGCATTGGGAGATTATTGTATCATTAATACAAAGTAAAATCAGATAAATAAAACTATGTATGATGTGAAACTAAAAGAAATTATAAATTACAAAATTAGAAACATAAATACTGAAGATTAAAATCAAAATAACTCTAAAATTACTTAATTACACTAATAAATTCAAAATTGAAGTCCATAACAAATATTACAGTATCCTTATCAAAAAATAAATTTAGGTTAATGTTAATAATAATTTTTAGTTGAATTTTCCAAAACCACACAAGATAATCTAACATATAACAGATATATGTATGTACAAATTTTACAGCACAGTAAAAAATAACAAATTTATGCTACCATTTGAAATTTATTAAGTTAGTGGCTATTTTTGAATTAGTTTTCAACCATTTTTGAAACTTTTTTTATATAATTTAAAAATTTAACTAGTATACTTCAATAACAATAATAATAATACATAAATAGAAGCAGTTTAATTTGAAATCATAATGGAGAACGAACGTGATTTAAAAGATAGTATTCCTTTTCTCACTCTAGGAATGATGTTGACAAACAACTAATTTACAGCTAATTACCGGATCCCTCCCCCCTTACCCCTCATGCTTTCCTAGTCTAAACCTTTCTTGTCTTCAAGGACATATTTTTTGCCGACCCTACCCAGATACTCCCCTTGCCCACCTTTCTTATCTCCATTCTCGTTCAGCTATAAATAACACCTGTCAACGTCTCTTTTCCTATGAGTTTTGGGGCTTGTTTTCCTTAAAGGAAATGACCAGTTATAAATAGGAGTCAGTCTTACTTAAACCACTTATTTTGTTAAACATTGTTTAGCTTATCTCTGTTTATTGTTTGAATGAGTAAACTGTACCGTACTGAATCTGTACTGGGGTTATGTTCTGTACCAAACCGATGACGGTAATTAATTGTGGACCGTACCGGTACCGTTTTTTCGGTGCACCGCAGAGCCCTGGTACGATATCACTGTGTCTGTTCTTAATACATCTAAATTATTGTTAGATGAATTGATTAAGACAAGCAGAGAAAAAATGTTGTACCAACCATTTAAATAATTATATCAGAACATCAGATTATGACTCAGAAATAACTAAACCCACACACAGTATTAACTTACTGTTGTCAGTTATCAGAGAATCATCAGAAGTTTTTGTTTTAATAGAGCTAAGGGCTAGATAAGAAGGGCCTTTTTAGGAAATCAGAAAGCATACTAAACTCCCAGTATTATATTTTACAACTCGCTGACATCAGTTATTAAAAGGCACTGGTTTAGGACCAAATTTAAACCCATTAACTAAAAATATATTTAAAAAACGGCACAAACACAGTTGAATAAAAAACTGTTTATGCACACAAAAATAAAGAAAAAATAGGACTGGTCAACAGAGGTGCATGAGAAAGACCATATGTGATATTTGTTCATAAAGAGCACTACAACATCATTATAACACAATGGCAAAGTGTTTGAAGTGTTCCAAGCGACTGTTTTGATGAATTGAAATTTTAAATCTCTTTGTAAAACTTTGAAGAAAAAAGTTAAAACATTGAAAATTCAACAAACCTGGCCGGTGTCCAAGTAATTTTCCTCCAAGTAGCGTTTTTTCGGCGGCTTGGGAACGCAATGCAGAGCAGGTGGGGGGGAGAGCGGATGGCTCACTACACTAGAGCCTGACAGCAGACTGCAAAGTCCTCCCATTTCTCTCTCGTCTGAAACAATTTGATAAACATTAGACGGTTCGGTATACCCGAGTTAATCTCGACATGTGAGGCACAGTTGCCAGTGTTAGAGGTGAGCAAGGGGGATGGGGCCCGTGGTGTATTATAATTTTACCGAATTTCCCTTATCGGGAAGAAGCTATTACCGTAGTCGGCATGGTAAGACTTAAGCCCGGGACCATGATCCCCAGACCCCAAAAACACCATTAGTTCGAAACTATATATATGTGTCCGTGAGCACGATCTCTCGTAAAAATTATCCGATTTTGATGAAATTTGGTATAAACGTGTAAAGCAACATTTATGACATAAAGTTTGAAAACCAGCCATATCGCTCCATCCGAAGGGGTATTTTGGGGGGGGGGGGTTTGTACCCCAAAAATGGGTTTTTTGAATTTTTTACCAATCATTTTTTAAATAGTCAAATTTTAGTTTTTACCATTGGATTCAGCTTAAAAAAAACACACAATTTGGTATTTTGATCATTCCTCTGCGTCAATTGGTTACCGAGATATTGAAAGTGCTAAACACAGTACTCGACTCGACTCGTCTAATGTTATTCTTATGGAGGAAAAGACAAATTTTATATCTCGCTTATTTATGAACGTATACTGACAAAAATTGGTATACGGCTTCATCTGGTTGTGGTCCATTGATATTTGCTCAAAAAAAACAACAATGTTATGCCAAAGGCTCCCGTAGCAGCAAACCTGCGTACTCAGCCCCATGTTATTATTATGAATAATAATTAAATGCTGTCTCCCTTAATTATGAACATAAATGAATAAAAACTGGTATATGACTTCACCTAGTTGAGTTGTATTGATATTAGCATAAAAACCCATTTTTTGTGTTCCTTGATGCAGCAAACCTGCATACTCAGCCCCAATGTTATTCTTATGGAGAATAATTAAAATTGTATGTTTTGCTTATTTGTAGGGGTGTGCGAGTACTCAAAACTTCAAGTTTTCGGCCGAGTATTTTAATACTCGAACTCGACTCGAAGTTTTGAAAACTACTCGAAAGTTCAAGCGAGTATTTCCCGCCGATTACGATCGCTAACGATTACGAGCGGCCAAAACGCGTAGTAACGGCCGCAAAAGGCGATCGCATCACGTAAAATAGGCCGAAAATGACGACTACGAACGTCTGTGACCGACCAAAACACCTAGTAACGGCCGCAAAAGGCGATAGCATCACGTAAAACAGGCCGAAAATGACGACCGCGAACGATTGCGACTGGCCAAAACGCGTAGTAACGGCTGTAAAAGGCGATCGCATCACGTAAAATCGGCCGAAAATGACGATCGGATCGCGCAATTTCGGCCGTGACTAATAATTTCGTCATTTAATATTGATTATAAGCGATGTCTAGACCAGGTGAAATTGGCCAAATGACAACAGGTTCCTGTTTCATCAGCTGGAAACGAATATCAAGCCTTGTTTTGTTAGTCAATACGTAATCCAGTTTGATTGTACTGGCCAAAACTTTGTATTGTTACCCATGTATTAGTTAGAAACCATGTTTAAATTATCAAATCTAGGGTGGTATCCAAATCCCATTACACTATTTTAAACTACCAATTGATGGCAAATACTCGTTCGAAAATACTCGAAACTCGAAAATAATTGGCACTACTCGACTCGACTCGATTAAAAAAATCACTACTCGCACACCCCTACTTATTTGCGAATATATTTTTATGAAAATTGGTTAATTGCTTTATGTAGTATTAATACATTTATATCTCCAATGGAAATTCGCTGAGTATGCAGGTTTGCTGCGACGGAGGTATTCTTCTATGTTTAACATCTTCATTGAGGTTGATAGTGAGTAAGAAATTAATGAGGACATTTCCCAGCACTGCTTCATTAAATGTTTTCAGTAGAGTAAATAAATAGAATACAGCTAACTCAAACCCCAGACCCCAAAAACACCATTCGTTCGAAACTGTATATATATATATATATATATATATATATATGTGTCCGTGGGTGCGATAACTCTCGTAAAAAAGGTCCGATTTTGATGAAATTTGGAATAAACGTATAAAGCAACATTTATGACTAAGTTCGGAAACCAGCCACATCGCTCGATCTTAAGGGGTATTTTGGGGGTTTTGTACCCAAAAATGGGATTTTTGAATTTTTTCCATATAATCCTTGAAAGGGACAAATTTTATTTTTCACCATTGGATTCAGCTTAAAAAACCACAAAATTTGGTGTTTTGATCATTGCTCTACGTCAATTGGTTACGGAGCTATTAAAAGTGCTAAACACAGTACATTGTCCAATGTTATTCTTATGGAGAATAAGAATAACCTTATATCTCGCTTATTTATGAACATATAACGACCAAACTTGGTATATGGCTTCATCTGGTTGTGGTCTATTGTCATTAGCACAAAAAAAATTTTTACCGATGGTTCCCGTGGCAGCAAACCTGCGTTCTCAGCCCCCATGTTATCTTATGGAGAAAACCCTTAATTATGAACATAAATTAATAAAACCTTGTATATGACTTCACCTAGTTGAGTTATATTGATATTTGCCAAAATACCCATTTTTTGTTCCTTGTTGTAGCAAACCTGCGTACTCATCCCCCCCTGTTATTCTTATGGAGATTAATCAAAATGGGATATATCAATTATTTATGAATGTATATTGATGAAACTAGGTATGTGGCTTCACCTAGTTGAGTTATATTGATATTTGCATAGAAACCAATTGTTTATGTTCCTTGTTGCAACAAACCTATGTACTCATCCCCAAAGTTATTCTTATGGAGAATAATTAAAATTGTATATATCGCTTATTTGTGATTATATTTTTATGAAACTTGGTATGCTTTTTATGATGTGGTATTAAGACATGTATTATGCATTGGTAATTCGCTGAGTACGCAGGTTTGCTGCGTCGCGGGTATTTTCCTGTACTGAAATGTTCAAGCCTTGTGCTTTTACCTAAAACCTGATTAGTAAAACCTAAAAGTCTCAAAAGACAAACCCCCTGCGGAAATTCCGGTGATCAAAATTAGTAGCTAATTACAGACTCCTCACACTTATAACTTCTTTCCCTGAACTGTTTGAACAAATTGCGGACAATCAGCTGACTTATTATTTGGAATGAATAACTTCATTAAATAAATAAATAATAATTTTACTGTCATTGAGCTACTTATACAAGCAATAGACAAAGTCATATTCATATCTTCGGCCAACATCAACATACAATACAAACTATAACTCTAAATCCACAGGCAGAGAAAGTTAGGCCAACCATGGTAACTACCAAACAAGTTAACAGGTAACAGGTTAAAACCCAAAACCTAACTTAACATAACCAAAGGTTTTCCTTTAAAATACTAACCTACATTAACAATATAGGTTATGTGTGCTAGAATTCAGTTAAGCGAATCAACAATTGATTCAGTTGGTAGGAGAGAAAAGGAAATCAGTGTTTTTAAGGATCTTGGTAAAGCCTTTGACAGTGTCTGTCATACTAAATTATTGAAAGTACTATCTCATTTTGGAATGCCTTTGACAGTGTCTGTCATACTAAATTATTGAAAGTACTATCTCATTTTGGAATAAATAAGTGAATTTATGCGTTTAATCATTTATAACTGACAGATATCATTTTGTATAAATAATTATTTGAACAGTCTTAATCAACTGACTAATTTTCACATCGCCTACTGAAATATGGAGTTCCTCAGAAACCCATATTACGCCTTTAGTTACTTTTACATATTTATAAGTTGGTTAATTTTATCTGAATAAAAAAAATATACAAAGATGAAATCAACTTAAAAATATCCATTCACCAATTATAATATAGTAGAAGCTCTCTCAACCGACCACTATGGTACGGGACCGGGCCATCGTTGGATACTGAAAAAGGTCGTTTAAACCGAATAATACCGGAAAAAGTCACAAAAAGTGTTAAAAATAATCAAACTTGTGAAGTATATAATCAAAATATTGAGGGCAACTGACTAAATTTGACTTTCTACGGAAAAATGACAACCTGTTGTAATCTGAAAGTTATTTGCAGAATAATATCGTGACATTGGCTGCCACGGCGTAAGTTTGTATATTATTGGAAGACAGTCAGTTAATCCGATGGGCGGTTAGGTTAAGACCACTGTACACTAAATTATCTGCATTTTGTAAACTTAAATCTATTCAAACAATATTTAGCTGAGCAGAATCTTTTATTACATTTTAATAGAACTAAGCTTATTTATTTCTCTACCTCAAACTTGCCTGTTGCAAACATTTACTTAGATAAGAATCCTCTAAGGAAGTTACAAAACTAATTTTTTAAAATATCTTTTGATGGCCACTTGGAATGGAATACTTATGTAGCGAGTGTTTGTGATAAGGTATCGATTTGCCTCTTTGCTCTTATAAAATTGAAGTCAAAATAATGAAGTCTACATATATTTTTCCTAAATACTCATATTTGCTTTGGGCATGTTTTGTTGGCACTTCCAACAGGAATATGAGCAAAATGCTACTATTACATAGCGTAATCAGAATTACGCTAAAATTAAAATGGTTTGAGTTACCCAAGACTCATTTTCTAAATATAGATTTGAAATAACTCAGGCAGGTCCCATAATAGTACAACATCATATACTAGAGTAATACAAATATAAGACCACAAACATCAGAATAAAGCTTTCTAGACATTTACAAACAATTATTAAGAAGGAATTAAGTTTACACCCCATCAAAAACAAACTGAAAATTGATTGAGGGGCCTAAAAACATTAGACCATTTATTTAAGTGCTGACAAATTTGCAAATTAATTCTATACATTTTAATATTTTAGGTATAATGTTCCAGATCAGAAGTAAAGTTGTTTGTAAATGTTTGGTTCTGTCACTGACACTATTTATTCTAATCTTGTACACCCAAAAAAACATAATTTGAATTTAATTTAATTCTTGAATTATTAAAAATGTTAAGAATTTCTAGTTTATTTTAATTTTAGATTAATGTGGTGGAGTTAATCTGGTTTAAGGCAAACCTGCTCTCCAAACCTTGGTGTTTCTAATGTTCATAACAGTTTGTGTAAAAGTCACCAATATGTGTGGCATCATAAACTCATAATGACTCATTTGGTGGATACGGCACGATTGAAGTGACTCACTTAAGTTTATAAAGAGATTTTCCGCAACACTAGATTGTTACGGTTATCTGGCAGGCTAAGGAATTTAGAGATAACAAATGACCCATTAAGTTTGTGTCCACAATTAAAGCATGTCTAATGGGTTTCTTATTCAGAAACAAAACTTCCTTTGACACCAATGAGAGCTGGATACTGAATTACAGAATCAAGAATTTTATTTTAATAACATGCAGTACCAGTTTTTACATCTATCTGTACATGTAAATGAGAAGTATGTTCAGGACAAAAAGTTGTAAGTTGACAGAAACATTAAGTCAGATTGACTGTTTTTAATGATTTCTTGGTTCATTTCAAGGTACCGGTAAGGCTAACCTCTTTTTTATCATCTTTATGCAATGTTCTACTATACAACTACAAATACAAACTTTAAAATTGTTTAGACATTGCAGCCTGTGGGATAACACTTAAACATCTGCATAGACGGTTCCATCCTGAAATATTGTTCAGCTGCAGGGGCGCCGCATTAAGTCAACCTTCAAGATGACCTTCGCAGAGGCAAACATCACTTTTTAAGAATAATGGGTGTTGGTTTGCCTACAAGGAAGTAAGTCTAAAGTAAACCTAAAGAAAGCCTAAAGAACAAAAAAAAAGATATCCATAAGTTACTTTTTCTGTTTAAAATTATAAATTATCAAATCGATTCCTCTGACCTTGAACAAGTGACATTCCAATGCCCACTTTCAACTTGATCAAGTCCTGCCACGACATGATGCATACAAACAAGTTATGAACTTAATTGATCTACGGATCACATTCAGTGTTTGGGTAACAAGATACCTAAATCTTTATACTGAATTTTTGTTCAAACTCATGCCCATCACATAGAAGACGGCTTATGAATTATTTGTCAAACCGCTATTGAAACCAAATTCTTCGTACATCTATTCTTTACATAATTATTTTTATTTTCATTGATTCACTATTCAATTGGGGAATGCTCTCTGACCTTTCTACTTCCGGCATGTCGGTTGAGATTGCTAAGACATTAGTGTACGCCGTTTTTCTGTAATCCCTCACTTATGTCAATGATCAAACATAACATAACCTAACTTAACCTAACCTAACAAAGGTGAAAAAGTATTAATGACCTAATTTGAGTTTGATATCTTTCAGATATTTCTATATAAAAGGGATCAAATACCTATTATAGAAATAACTCAACTGGAGTACGGCTTAGACATTTCTTAAAAATTACACAACAGCAAGCTGGACTCGGCAATAGTCTTCATATTTCAGTATCAGAATGATACAAATCAAAATTAAAAATTATTCAAACACTAGACTATTTGAGACGGGAACGGAGGGTGCCTGAAATATTTTCTAACAATTACCTGTTGTACTTCACCAGCCAAGATCACCTTGCTTGACTGTCCAGTCAAAGTTAACACCAAACCAAATTGTTGTGCAGTGAGTTTACCGAGTTGTTGTACTCACCTGCGAGTTTACCAGGCGTGATTGGGCCACAGGACAATTGGCAGCTGCTCAGTTTCGGCAGTTTCTGATTGGTCGGCCGAGTCATCAGAGTACGCAGTGGTGGAGCCGGCAGCTTGTACCACTTGAAGTCTGGGTTGGCCTTTAAGAATGCTTCTTTGTACTAAAAAAAAGTATTTAATTTTTTAGTACAATTTATTACAAGGAATTACAAGGTAATTCCTTGTATTCTGAATTACCTTAAAGCAGCTATTTTTCTGTTAGGCCAATATAAATAAAAGAAAGAATAAATAAATTAAACATAGTCAAAACTTGATGGCACACATTTCACTTTCCTTACATATGAAGAAACAAAATTAGACATGTAAATACTGTAGCATACCCTTATTAGTGAATTTCCTATTAGCATGACCCGCACGGTGAAACTCAAGCCCGGGACCACCATAGAAGTTCCTAACATGACCCCCTGAACACGTTTTGGGGTGTCGTTCAAAATTATATATATATGTATGTATATATATATTTGTTATATATATATGTATATATATATATATATATATTTGTGTGTGTATGCACTCTAGCGGTCACATTTTTAGTCCGATTTATTTCAAATTTGGTACGGACATTCCTTTCTATAATCAGTTGGACAAGTTCGTTGGGCAAAACAATCGGAAAACTCTAAACCCCTTTTTTGGGGATTATTTTTTCAAATTTTGAGTTTTTGGGCCCAAAAAGGGTCAGAAAAGCCCCAGATGTACAATTAATGCATGTATTAAGATGGTAATTAGTGAAGCGAAGTTTTAAGCCCTCTCTCGTCATTCTAGCATAAATATTTATCAAGAGTTAATAAAGAAAATGTATATCGGCTAAACACAGTACGTTGTCTTATGGGGTTTTTACATTAGAAAAGCATGTTATTCATTATCCCCAGCAACCTCGCGCCTACTTTTAAGCCTGTATGGACCTTCTCCTAACCTTATAATGCGCAAAATTGTATTTCTTACATTGCAGGTAAATTAAGCCAGGAGCATCAGAACAGCCAAAAAATCAATGTTTTCAGATTTCAATAAAATTGGCATAAATGTATGTTTTTGCACTGGGTTTGAGTTTTAAAAGTTTTGTATATGGAAATTCACTTCCCTCACGTCAGCGTGCTGCGTGTGATCTCGTTGAATTAATAATGAATATCGTTACAGTTTTTTTGTTGACAAAAGTCTCAAACTCACTATAAAGGCCAAAAAAGGAGAGGAAGACTTGGATCCAACAGGTTAAACTCTCTAGTTTTCTTGTTGAGAACTAAGCAAATAAAATAACATTACAAGATTCACTGCCCAAAACTTAATCAATGGAACATTCATGGTGTCTACCAAACTACTCTAAAAGCGCATGTCAATTTCTGTGTGTGCATGTCAACGCACAGGGCACTTTTTAAAATTTTGGTAGAGAATGGTCCAAAACCTGTTCCTAGTTATTACCTATGTTGACCTTTTGTTAGAAAGCAACATTAATTAATAGCCCAATGTCAATTGTGATGAACACGGTTTTGACAAACAGAAAGTTTCATACCTTAAGGTATCCAGTTTTAGGTTCCATTACTTAAGGTTTACAAATGGATCTGAAGGATATTTGAAATGGATACTGGGTTTTTTAAGGAAAAAATAACTGGAAAACTTGGAAGTACAAATGTTATTACTGCTGAAGAGGTGTTGGTAAGCGTAATCTCACAAAATAGAAGCCCTAGTAGGTAATTCCGAAGATCAGGCAAAACACACCAATCTACGAGTCGACCAAATCACCACAGTAAATAAAAGGATTCTCGGGTACGGCAGCTTACCTGTTTAGCCAGTTCCGTGTAAGAAGCCTTCTCAGCTGGTTCTATGCTAGCCCACCACTCCCCGAGTATCTTGGTAACAGATCGATTTTCCAAATGCGGATACCTCTGCCGCACCACAGCTCGGTGTCGCTTGCAGAATATGAGAAAGGCGTTCATTGGCCGACGGGCGTGGTGGGCCGGCTCTTCCTCTGGGTGCGGCTCCCCCCCCAGAGATTCCATACACTGTAAATTAAACTATTTCAGTCAACTTAGCCTTTGCAAAATCAAAAACCAAATAATTTAATTTTACATTAGATTGTTTTTCTATTACTTTATTATTCACCGCCTAAAAAATTATACTAGGCCTGATACTTAATTGGAATATTTGTACATGAATAACTTATTTTTTAAACTTCTTAAGAGTTCTAAAAAAATAATAAATTATCAAAATATAAAAACTAAGATGTTTAGCAATGGTAGCCTACAGTTAAATACATATCCTAACACGAATATTCGAGAGAGATGACGTTCTGAGAATAAAAATCTGGGGCCTAAGTAGTAGGGGTAAATATACGGTGAAACCATGCTCAAGGCTCCAGTCTTTACCGCCGTATAAATATACATTGTCAAGGTGGGGAACAGGAGCGGTGCAGAGGTCTGCAGGATTCCTGTTTGCGGCTATGATAATTATGTTATCAATATACTATAAAAGGGGTTTGAAAGAGAAAGTTCTACTCATGCTCTTACATTTGTCTCCAGTTCCTGATTATCAGGGCATTGGCAGGTGATGTCCTCTCTCGATAGACAGAGCACCAAGGGTTTTCAAGAGAAGGGGCTGATATTATGACTAGGCTTATGTCGACAACAACTTGCAATGATAAGGTATTTGAACAACAACTTTGTTTATCGTAAAGCATGGGGATAGGTAGCACGGAATGTTGCAACAGGGGAAGGATGAGCAATGAAGAGGTAGGTCAGTGACCACCGAGTGAGAAACTTAGCTGTGCCAATCAAACCATTATGGTTGGTTCAGCTTACAACAGTTTGGTGTTATTTTGGTGGCTTTTGATTATAGTTTCAGCTAAGACGTCTCGGTTTAGTGGAGTTTGGGGTAATATTATACAAGTTTTTTGAGATTTTCGTAATCTACAACTACAATTTTGTAAATATTTTTAAGTTATAGGCTATATGCCTCTAAATGTGCCTCTTTTGGGACTTAATAACAAAACATTGGGCTCTATGTATTGACCTCGGCATCGAGCGAATTGGATTAAAACTTAATAATAAATTGTGTTGATAGCTTTAAACTACCAACAAAATAACATTTTTCTAAAGTTTGCAGCAGTCTCTCAAATGCTGAATGAGGCTATTGTCATTATGCCCATAAAACGAGGCAGAGGGATTTCCTGGAGGTTCCTAGAACCAGATTATCAAAAGCCCAGAATTTTCTGGTGCTCGGTCTCAGGATTAAAGTTCTAAAATAAACTCCCTGCCTCAGAAAACGGTCTGGAAAGTGGGAAATTCAAGAGTCCTTCCAGCATCCCTCAAACAAAGAGCTGAGGGAGCTAAGGGGGGTGGGTTTATAGTGTCTTGTTGCTTGTTGTCTGTTTCTGAATGATTTTTTTTAAACCAAGGAATGACCTGAAAACATAAATACCCCCGTTGCAGCAAACCTGCGTACTCAGCGAATTTCCTATGCATGAATATATTTCTTAGTACCACATAAAGCCACTTACCAAGTTTCATAAAAATACATAACTAGCTAAGTGATATATAGCATTTTATTTATTCTCCATAAGATTAACATTAGGGGCTGAGAACGCAGGTTTGCTGCAACAAGGAAGATGAAAATATGTTTTTTTTGCAATTATCAATATAACTCAACCAGGTGAAGCTACATACCAAGTTTTAATGATTTATGTTCATAATTAAGGGAGATATAAAGCTTTACGTATTCTCCATAAGAATAACATTAGGGATGAGGATGCAGGTTTGCTGCTCAGAGGGTAATCAACAAAAAATCAATTTTTTGTGCAAATATCAATATACCAGTACTAGGTGAAGCCACATACCAAGTTTCATCAATATTCATTCATTAATAATAGAGATATAAAATTTTAAATATTCTCCATAAGGATAACATTGGACAACGTACTGTGTTTAGCACTTTGAATTACTCGGCAACGGTTGGACTTAGAATCACAATTTAAACACCAAAATGATTGTTTTGTAGAGCTAAACTGATTGGTAAAAGTAAATATGAAGTTTACAGTAAAATTAATTGAGGAAAAGTAAAAAACCATTTTCCCATAAGATTAACATGGGAGATTTTATGAACACGTTTTTTGGATTTTCTCCGCAACCACTTAACCTAGGTTAATGATTCAAAATACCAAATTATTTGTTTTTTTTAAGCTCTATAAAATGGCTAAAACTAAAATTGAGTGTTTTTAAAATTGTAGGGGGAAAAATTCAAAAAACTGATTTTTGAAAAATTTAAAACCCCCATAAAACCCCCTTCCCATAGTCCGATCAATCTGGTTTTCGAACTTAAAGTCATAAATGTTACTCTACACATTTGTGCCAAATTTCATTAAAATCGGGCGTTTATTTCAAAAGTTATCGCGGTAACGGACACATATATATGGATATATATATACATATATATAAATTTGAACGAATGGTGTTTTTGGCATCTGGGGACCTCAAAACAAAAAGTTATCATGGTCTTGGGCTTAAGTCTTACCATGCCACCTACGGTAATAGCTTCTTCCCTATAAGAGAAATTCGCTAAAATAAGCCTATCCACAGCCATATATTTTTGTTATAGGTATTTTCCAGCAGTGTTAATCATCAATACCTGTAACAGGGTTTCTACAGAATTTCAATTTTCTATTTCCCTGACCATTCTGAAAAACTCCCCTGACCTATTTTCGAAATTCGTCGTAGAATTTTCACTTTATAAACAAGCATGAGTGCACAATTATTATATATTTAATATGTAAAACATTATTTTCTATATCATGCATGTCATAAATGTTAGTGACATAATTACATTAAAACATATCCTCTGCAAGGATATAAATACGATAAAATATTACAACATACTGATATAATAAATACTGATACAAATATGATAACATAATATTGTGTTAGGCCCTTTCTTTTCCAAAATTTAATAAATTTATCTCAATAAAAACTCAATAATTGAGGATTACAAACTCCTTAGGAATCCTTACATCATCAGCCAACCACTGGGACTCCACCTCAAAAATACTTCTACAACTGCTAACTTACAACAGATGGTATACAGCCTGGAGCAAAGCATCCCCTCTGTTTTTTCAACATCGGGGATTAGATGGAATAATAAACGCACCGTATTGTCAACTAAATGTTATATGAAGACTCGCAGGAAGTTATTCTTATTGTGATAATGTCTCTAATAACCTATTTTGAGACTTAACAAAGATTACAAAATTAATTTTGTGAAGTAGCATTAAGGTGGAATAGTAATAAATATTGTCTATAAGCTAAAAATTTATTTTCATGTCTTGAGTATATGGGGTCGAGATGTAACAAAATAAGATTTATCTCTGGGTTCCCTGACTTTCCCTGACCGAATTTATATTCGCTGGCTTCCCCTGACCGTATAAACCCTGTAATAGTATAGTTTAATTCCATTCTAAAGGATGTCAGTTGAAGAAGCGGTAATAAGGTACCGTGATTAAAAGAAAGTTACAGATTCATCTGGATATTTTTAACTGAGCTAGGCCCATAATAAAATTTAAAAAGTCTAAATCGTCAGCCTACGTAATTGAGTTTGCTTTACACTAGACAAATAAATAACTTACCTCCAACCTTAACATTATGGCTAACACATTTTAGTATGAGGGATGCAAACCGAAACTTAACCCTTTCCGCTCGTATGTCGGGGCAGCCCAGCCGGCCACATTTAGCCTTGTTGTCACATGTCAGGGATCACCTGCCCAGGCTTTTTTAGTTTTTTTTAAATTAAAAATATTTGTTTGGTCCCAAAGTTATCTGTACGTATCAAAAAAAGGAAAAGTCTACTTAAAAAAAAATAATCAAGTGACCTGTTGTGTTTTTAAATGCAACTGGATGGGAATAGGCCAGTCTGAAAAATGAGAGTGGAATATTAACGTAAACTACACAGGTAGACTAACATTGAAAGGTGATGGATAAAACTTTCTTTCAAACAATCAAATTTGAAACAGTTTTTCAGCATGTAAAAATGTTTAGGCTCACAGTTAAACTGTGAAAGCGTAGCAGCCAAATAAACGTGTATAAATAAAGTTCAGTTAACAAGGGGCGCAATCAGGGGCGGCCCGTCAGTTTTTCAGCCCGTGCAAATACCAAATTTGCCGCCCCCCGCCCCCACCCATAGTTCTGAGATATACTGACACGTGCGCGCCTCGCTCCCTCGCTTGTTGTTGTGTTTGCGATGTTTCTGGTTCCGTGCTATGCTGATCACCCGAAATGACAAGCTATGGAACACATTCAGGTAAGAGACTTGTGTAGTTGAAAATCTTGATTTCATATATTATTATCCTGGAAATGTATCTCGTTTCCAATCTTCCGCGCTACTAAACTTTTTGCCATAACAAAACTCAAAACCTCATATAATTAAAAATATAAATTTTTAAAAACAACAAATGTGCACACTTGTAGTCAACGTATCACAATACACTTTGAATCATGAAACAATTATGTATTTTTTCAAGAAAAATAATAATGAAAACAAACCCTTAAAACTGAGTAGGAACGGTGGAGTACATACTGATAACAGTACATCTGTTCTGAGCGTGGGAAAGATTTCGTCCAGGGGAACCAAAACACTATCAAACACTAAAAATAACACTAATCAAAACGCTGATCAAAACCGACCACGATTCTGACGGTTCCTGGAATCTGTGAGGCTGAAGTTTTTGATGGATACAGCAAAGTTTGTTGTTAGTTTTTTTTAAACTAATGTTTTCTGAATATAATATTGGTCTATTGATTTTAATGTATAACACGTTTTTCAGTTATACGGACAACTTCCAGTATTTAATCTTTCAGTTTTTGTGTAGCTATAAAGCTTATTTCTAATTATGTTTATTCTGTGATATATTGAATCTTATCTTCTAAAAGTGTTCGGATCAATTAAGTTTAATACCAATGACTAAAAACTCAAGTTGGGTGCAAACATGTTTTGTTCGTTAGACCTATACTGTGTTATACTGTCGCAACTTATTTAAAGTATTGCCAATTTATAAGAAATATGGATGGTTAGACAATTAACCAAACCAGAGCTCAAATAATCTTAATCTGTAATGAGGAGAAGTATATGTTTAATTCTTAACATTTCTCACTCAATCTCCAACACTCCGAAATGACTCTGTTAAAGCCTATGATCCACGGCTCGTGATCTGGCGGACCAAGCCATAAAACCTGCTGCACCGTGTATCAGGTCGGCCCGCCGCGACCCTTGGTCCATCAGGCGCGTCCGGGCTGGTGCGAGCTTTCCCGTGGAAAGTCGGTAAACATCAAAGGCCTGCCTTGGTGTGGCCGTATTCCTCCTCCACCTCCTGAGCTCATTCGGCCATCGGCTACCAGTGTATAAGGTCATATTTTTTGTTCTTTGGTTACCATTGCTTTTTTAAATATCAGGTTTTAAATGGTCCACACTTTCTGGAAAGTCAGGGAGAGTCAGTGAATTTTAACAAGGTCAGGGAAAAATTTATAAAAATGCCGAAACTCAGGGAAAATTACTAATAGGCCTATTGTATACAAGTCAGGGAAAAATTGTAATTTAATTGTAAACGCAAAGCATTACAGTGCAAAAATAAAAACTTGTCAGATTTTTGTTAAATCGGTTTTTATGGTGCAACGAAGAGGAAATGAAAAAGATCAGGCAAATATGTATTGGAAAACAACAAACTGTTGTAAAATAATCAAGAGAGCATTGGATGGAAGGGGATGGTGGAGGCAAAAATAATTTTGTTTAAATTACCTATTGCAAATAAAGTGTGCTTCCGAGTCGAGAATTAGAGTACATTATTTTTTAGGTTAGGGAAAGTCATGGAAATTAACTTATTTGGTCAGGGATAGTCAGGGAAATCATTAACCAAGTAAAAGTGTGAACCATATTATAGGTTTTTCTTACTGCAATATAGTGGAGTTACGATTAGATATTGATAGGATATAATCAATGGATCAGAACATCAGAACAGAGCGACGACGATGACGCGCCGCCGATCACCTCGCGCCGTGTATCAGGTACGCCCGTGGTTGTCCTCTTTTCTATGCCCATGCGGTCTGTTCTACCGCGCGCCGCCTGGCACCGCCCGGGCCTGGTCAGACTCACGCCGTGTAACATAGGCTTAATAAATAAGAACTTGGTTGAAATGGATACTAAACAGACGGAACGATAAACTATAATTTTCAAAGTAAGCTAAACGAGTGGATCTTACAATTACCGATGTTAGGGGGCGCCAAAATCTGAGGAGGTTGCATCATATTTCCCCCTTATTTCATATAATAATAAACTCAAATAGATCAAATCCCTATTCAATACTCTCCAGTCTCCAAGCCATATATTTCCTCATCTATAGGAACTAGTTTAAAACAATCGACGTGGGCGGATTAAAATAATTAGTTGTATTGTATTACTTTATATTTTAACATTGCAAATTTCTTACATCGTATTGCGAGTTTTATTCAAACTCTCAATACCAATCAGAATGCACTGAAGTTGTCACAAACCGATAGAGGTCAAAACAACTTCTCGTTTTGAAATAGAGGGGAGCAGAAGTTGTATTATCTGATATGTAAATCTAATGTTTAAGTATGATGAAGGTGCAAAACATGGTGAATACTCATAACTTTCTTTCAAATAATGCCTTTCAACAACTTATAATACTAATGTAGGCACAACAATTTACAAAATCAGTTAGGTTTATATATATATATATATATATATATATATATATATATATATATATATATACACACAAATACTTTATGTTAGCGCTACGGCCTATGCTCCCCACCCCGCACCGACGGGAGGGTATTGGGGGCGGTCCGCCTCAGGCCCCTCTTTGGCATAGGCCCCCAAATTTTGAAAAATGTTAAAAAATCTGAGCGAGTATTTCCCGCCGATCTCCGGAGAATCGCTACCGATCTAAAGTCGTATTTTCGGCCATTATTACGTAGTAAAGTCGTCATTTTTGGGCAGTATTTTGTTTTCTGTCCAGGTTCAGAGCCGATAATACGCGGCAAGGACGTTAATCCCAGATTATATCATCTGAAACGTCTTCAATTACGGCCGATAATACGTGGTTCACCATTTACAGAGTTAGGTTGTTTTTTTATGTCCGATTCATGTGTAATACATAATGTTATGTCTCGTAATTTTCGGCCGATTTTACGTGGTGCGATCGTCTTTGGCGGCCGTTTACTACGTGATTTGACAGGTCGCGATCGTCCAAAGATTGGCGGGAAATACTCGCTCGATCTTTGGAGAATTTTTCAAAACTTTGAGTTCATTTGACTATTTAAATACAGTACTCAAATTTTGAGTACTCGCACACTCCTAATACATCGTATACACATATATGAATAGGCCTTCCTCTTTAACCCCTAATGTATATATAGGCCCGTACAAATATATCCGCCGCCCCAGGCCCCCAACTACGACAGTACGCCACTGCCGCATCCCATGACCCGTTATAAGCGCGGAGCGCCGCCCCCCCAAAAGCGCCGCGCCCCGTGCTGGAGCACGGCTCGCATTGCCCTAGAGCCGGTACTGGGCGCAATCTATCCAGCTATGGTGGTGAAGGTTAAGAGAATCAAGTATCAAGTAGGCCTATATAAGTTAGGCCTATATAAGCAGGTTGTACTTTGGATATATTCCAAAATAATACTTTAGATTGGGTATGGCATTCAGACAACTTGCACTGTACCCTACCATGACAAAAATGTATTGCACAATATGGATTACTTCTCGAGTAATCGGGGAATTTATATAAAAAATTACAAATCTCCTCTTTTTGAAATTGTTCTTAAAAATGCGTTGAATAACGAAAATTTTGAGTTAAAATCCTATCTGTAAACAAAATTGTATTTGCGTTTGCAACCTTATAGTCATGAAACGATTGCCAAAAGCTAAATCCTGTCTCCCTGTAACTCTAACCTCTTATTATTTGTTACTCTTTGACTTTATTCCGGCGGGAAATATTGTTAACTTTCATACATACTCGCCGTTATCGAACGCTGAAAATCCAAGATTTATGGCTCTCTGCAGTTTATTAAATTATAAATCTAAAAAGTAGGTAGCCTACGGTATATTGTTTTAGGCTAGGTATCCATTTTTGTTTCTATACGTTTGAATAGTTTTTGTGTTATTTACGATTTAAATCAAACAAAAAGTAATAATAAATAGCCTACATTTTCCTACAAAGTTTACTTTAATCATCAATTACTTTTTTATTAATCCCACTTAATTTGAGAACGGTAGGCATATAAAATTAGCAAATAATTTGATTTTATATGCTAAAAAGCATTAAAAAATGGTTTTTTAATACATGATATTTAACATATTTCTGGGGGGAGCACCCCTGCACCCCATGGCAGTTATTTCAAAATATATTTTTCAGGGGTCGCCAGCTAAAATCTCCTCTCTTTCTCACACAACCATATGGCAACCCTTGTTATAAAGTGAAACAGTGTAAAAGGGATTAACCCATTCGCTACCCAGCGCTGCGTCGCTCAGCACATTTCACACATTACCGTAAAAATATAAAATAGAATACCCCCGTTGCAGCAAACCTGCATACTCAGCAAATTTCTAATGCACACAAACACACACACATATATATATATATATATACAGTAGAACTCCAATTATCCGAATTAATTGGGGATCGGGCCGATTCGGATATGTAGAAATTCGGATAATCAGGTATACCTCGGTAATTAAGCAAAAAACATCGCCATAAAATTGCCAGAAAAACAGAATTTTATTGACAAAGTTATTATAAATGTAATGAACAGAAAGTGAGCGAAGTGTATCAATAATATACGTCATAAAAATTAAATTACAGGAGTTAAATTGAATACAGTATATACAGTTGCTCTTTTCAATACATAGCCTACTGTACGTATTTTACTGTTCAATGTTGGTTATTTCACTTGAACATCTCGAGCAAAGTGAGTTTATCACTTAGCGAAAGGACAACAAGTTTACGTTTTGTGCTCATTTCGAACGATAATCTCGGTGAAAGAACAGTAGCGACTGATGATGGGCAGGGCGGGAAGGGGGTATGACTCATTGTTCCCCGCGAAAATATCGTCCAGAAGGTAACAGCGCGGGCTTTTATTTTAGCGCTCACGGCGCATTATCGCTACATGCGCTCCCGCTGTTATTTTCTTGATTT
Source organism: Allygus modestus (assembly GCA_963675035.1). Lineage (NCBI taxonomy): Eukaryota > Metazoa > Arthropoda > Insecta > Hemiptera > Cicadellidae > Allygus > Allygus modestus. The sequence goes on from OY776117.1 coordinate 30,790,176, forward strand.
TATATTTCTATTATTTCACTCAAAATCGATTCGGATAGTTGGATATTCGGATAATTGGGGTTCGGATAATTGGATTTCTACTGTACTGTGTACAGCCACATACCAAGTTTCATAGAAGGCCCTACATATTAAAAAATGAGCCGTACCGGTATATTAAATTTTAATTTTTCTCCATAAGAATAACATGGGGATTGAGTACTCAGGTTTGCTGCAACAAGGAACAGAAAATATTAAGTTTTAATGCAAATATCAACAGAACACAACCAGGTGAAGCCACATACCAAGTTTCATCCGTCTCCATTTACAAATAAACAATTTATACAATTTTAATTAGGGCCTATTTTCCATAAGAATAACATGGGGGGCTGAGTACGCAGGTTTGCTGCAACAAGGAACACAAATTATGGCTTTTTATACAAATATCAATGTAATTCACATTTCACAATATCAATTTTTTCATTTATCAATGAGTGTCACAATTATATGTTGCCTTGAAAAATGAAAACTCATAATAAGCTTGTAAAACTTAAGTTATTGTGAAATTATTATTTTTTAGCAAATTTACCCTATAGGGAAGATGCTATTACCGTAGAGTCGGCATGGTAAGACCTAGGCCCGGGACCATGATAACTTTTCGTTTTGAGATCCCCAGATGTCAAAAACACCATTTGTTCAATACTGTATATATATATTTCTTTTCTTCTAAATGCTTCTGATTTTGTTGAAGATGGTGATTGTATTCTTGGTTGATTATTTGGCATACTCATCTTCTTTAAAACTATATTAACCCATTGGCTTACCTGAAATTTGCCACCTGACTAACCGTTCAGTTTCCTAAGAAAAATTACATAAATGTAGACTTTTACTAAAACTGTCACTATAGCAACAATTATTGCTCAATTTACTTAATTTTTGCACTAATCTTTAGAGAAATAAATTATCTACAAGAAGAAGATACTTTTGACAGCATTTATGTATGGTAAATATTATATATATATCATATATATATATATAGTTTATAAAAAACATAAATTTTAAAAGGAGTTACATGTAAATAAAAAAAAAAATGTTTCAGCCCAACAACTATTATGTACTTGTGGGTTATTTATTTTTTTACGTGAAAATAAAAAATGTTAGTGATACATTTATATTTGACCTAGATATAACATATTTTCCAAAATCATATTTTTCCTAAATTTGACTAAGTTTCCCCAAGGATGGGCATATGCATAAAAAATACATTCAAACAAAGAATGAAAACAAGTTAAAACAACAAATAAACAAAAAAGAAAAAAATTTTAATTTTTTTTTTTTTTTTTTTTATAAAAAGTGCTATCCCGAGTATACTCGGGGTTGCACGTCCGGGCTACTTTCGGCGGCCACGAGTATACTCGGGGTTGTGAGCCAATGGGTTAACCCTAGGAGTGGCGCCATGTTAACGCGTAGTGTGGCTAGCTAAATTTGGCGATTTTGCAGACCTTTTTTTCAAAATCTATATAAATTCAACCGTTAGAGTAAACAAGTTAACTTTATATTCATTTTGTTCAGAAAGAACAGGAGATTCTAGAAATAGTAAAATAATAAAGATCTAGACTTTTTTTCCGGTAAGTGAAAAGAATAAGAAAATTTTGATTTTTTTTTTTTGAAATTTCAAACGCAGCCAGGGTAAAATTTTTTCCACAGATTTTTTATGGAAAATTCATTATATACATTTTGTAGACAATCTAATTCCCTACATATAAATATATAACATGTTGGGGAAAGAATTTTTTTTACAAGTCTTTTGGGGCATAATGTAATAATAAACGGAAACCCGAAAAATGCGTAAACTGTACAGTGTTAGTTTGTGATGTAAATAAGTAATGTAATATATATGTATACTAATAATGATATATATATTTGTAGAGCTAATGAAGTAAGGAATCCAACAAAGTCATAGGTTTATGGTAAAAAAATTTTGTCACTTATAAATACATGTAAATAAAATAACGTTTTGGAATTTTTGCATATTTGGAAAAAAAATTTCACAGTTTTTAGTATATAACTTTTTGACCAAATATTTTACCCCCAAACCAATATAACCATGCTGTAGTACATTCAATTACCTACATAAAAATGTATAACACTTAGGGTAAATTATTGTTTTTATATGTGTTATGTAGCACTAAACAGTGCGGATTTGGCAAATTTCACTAGGCCTATGTAGGAGTAAACACAACACTTTATAAACACTATTTGTCAAACTTCAGTAATATTTATGCATAATATAATGCATAAAGATTACTGTTATATACACACAAACACTTCACTTACACTAAAAACTCCGTAATAATAAATTATTTAGTAATAACTCACTGATAATAGTTATAAAACACGAAAATATCAAACACGATTTCTCGAATGGAAAATATTGGCAGTGGCTACGTACACGTCCGACGTGAGCCGCTACTGTTCACGTCCGTTCCAAATTATGCACCGTACGTTACTTTTCCTGTGATTTTTAAAACAAATTGAGAGCCAGAAAACCTCCTAACCTAATCTAACCTATCCTAACCTAACGAAACATAACGTAACGTAACCTAACCCAACATAACCTAAGCGGTAGCGAAGTGAATTTGCCCTTATATTGGACGTGTACGCAGTCACTTCGGAAAATATTTTTATTAGAAATAGCCTTGTAATAATTATTAACTCATAGCAGCTGACGGTGGAGTCAGTGCTACCATCGCGCAACACCAAATTATTCGCCATTCTTTCTTCTTTCAAATAAGATATTATATGTCATGCAAATATAACATTACACTGGATATATATTCGATTTTGCAATCCGCCGGTTTCCGGCGGATCGCCATTTTACAGAAGAACAAAAATCATCTGTGTTTATAAAATCATATGATCTGTCAAATCAATATATCGATCTAAAACTCCATACCAAAATGAAATATAACTCCTTGGCTGTGCATTGGTACTTTCCGCAACATCGTGTGACGAAAATTACCCGAGGTGGGTAATTTCAAAAAAGTCATGTTTTGACATTTCCCAAGTGTCGGCTGCAAGTATCGTGTCGCGCCTAAAATTCATTTGATTTCTAATCGCGGTGACATTGTTATATACCTGCTACAGGGTTTGTTTATGTAGTAAAATGAAAGTTCAGAATATTATCTTTCGAATGATATATATATATTATTCACTTTTGAGTTGATTAATAGAGGTTTATTTACGTTGCAAAATTTTCGGTCAAAATCCGCCGGAAACCGGCGATCGCCACAATAGGCGACACAAAAATCCGCCGGAAACCGGCGGATCGCCACTCCTAGGGTTAAGAAAAACAAATTTAGGTTAACCCCAAAATTTGGTTTAAATTTAAAATTTGTTTTGCTTAATATAGTTTTAAAGAAGATGAGTATAATCAACCAAGAATATATATATAAGTTATGAAAGTTATCGTGCCTACGGACACACACACACACACTGTTTTTTCTTGTTTTATATATATATATATATATGTGTGTGTGTGTGTGTGTGTGTGTGTGTGTGTCCGTAGGCACGATAACTTTCGTAAAAATGGTCCGATTTTGATTAAATTTGGTACAAACGTGTAAAGCAACATTTATGACTTTAAGGTCGAAAACCAGACAGATCGCTTTATCCGAAGGGGTATTTTAGGGGGGTTTTGTACCCTGAAAGTGTTTTTTTGAGTTTTCTACATATAATATTTTAATAAATCTAATTTTAGTTTACACCATTGGATTTGGCTTAAAACAACGAACAATTTGGTATTTAGATAATTTCTCTACGTCAATTGGTTACCGAGATATTGAAAGTGCTAAACACAGTACGTTGTCCAATGTTATTCTTATGGAGAATAAGAAAAATTGTATAACTTATCTCGTTTATTTATAAACGTATCCGGACAAAACTTGATATATGGCTTCATTTCGTTGTGGTCTATTGATAATTGTTCAAAAAAACAAAATTTTGCCGATGGTTCCCGTAGCAACAAACCTGTGTACTCAGCGCCCATGTTATTCTTATAGAGATTAAGAATTTGTTATGCCTCATTTAATTATGAACATAAATTAATATAACTTGGTATGTAGCTTCACCTAGTTGAGTTACATTGATATTTGTATAAAAAGCCATAATTAGTATTCCTTGTTGCAGCAAATCTGTGTACTCAGCCCCCCATGTTATTCTTATAGATAATTTTTCACAGAAATTCCCCAGAGCTATATTTTTACCCTCAAAATCCGATAATCTCCAGGGAAATCATATGATATAGTAACCCTATGCTTAGGAACAATTAAGTTAGCATCTGGACTGATGTCAGGTGCAGCTTAGAAAGTTGACTTCATCAATTTGTGGCACATGATAGTATCTGTGACATTACATGTAAGTCACTGGAAGTGCTCATCAGTTAATATAAGTTATAATCAACAAAAATAATAAACAATAATCAATGACCAAAAACATAACCATCAATTAAATCAAATACAAATTTCACTTTATTTGGCAATGACCTAGATTTGGAGGACATGAATTTTTATTCTCAAAAACTTGATGACCATTGTGTCATACACCTGAGTATCAAGTCTGCAGAACTAGTTGATCACATCATGCAATGAATGGAATTTGCATTGATTCGACATCATTTTAACTAATTCAAGGAAGCATGAGAATTAGATTAATTTTTTGAGATAAAAACGCATTACCTTAAGTCAAATTAAGATAATTAGGCAGTATTCTTCAAGGTCATTACATCGTGACTGCACTAAAAGCTTGTTACTAATCTGAGATGAAAACATCCAAAATAATTTGACACTTTGCTTGTTTTAGGTAAATATCATTGGGTTATAATAACATATAATTACAAAAGAATCTGCTTAACTTACTACAATGACTAGTATGTGTCATTAAAAATGATAGAATTTGCTTAAAAAAGATTATTAGTCAATACTCACATATTTACTCGCCATAACGAAGGATGACGTCACTTTAGCATAAGTCTAAATTATTGTTATATGAAAGGGACACCGGAATACCTTCACACAAATGAATAAAACAACAATTCATAGGATAAATTGTCTATAAAAACGAGAGAAAACTATATATTAAATGAGGACTCAATCTGAAAAGTACTATCTACAAAAAGACACTTCTAAATTCTGTTCAGTCGGCTACGTCTGTCCACCACCACAAAATATCAGCTGCTGTCCCGGTGCCAACATTCAACAGCTGTGTCCTACTGCTCCTACTGTGTCCAAAATCAACCAATGGGATTATGGGATTGCTTTAATCTTGATATGAACAGGAAGCATTCCTGAATCCTGATTCGTAGCAGCACTCATAGCAGACAAGAAAAATAAAAATAAAAAAGGTCGTTGTCTTCTTGTCAAGGTAAACTTAGTTGACTCAAGATTTTTCTTTATTTACGAAACTTTGATATTTTTTATTGATTTTGATATTCTACAGGAAATAATTTATGTTGCGTTTAGATTCAAGATTCTTTATTGTCATAAAACACAAAAACAGTGCATGGACAAGCGTCAAGATTTGTATACTAAATATAAATATAGCCTAAAATACTTATTAACAGATTTAAAAATAGTCTATGTTAAAATAGGATCACGATGCAATAGTATTATATTAATATGTTGCAATTCTATGCAATCATTCGCATAAGCTGCATGTCTTCAGTGTTGTCATGTTTTGAGTTTTGACAAGTTATACTAGACACGGTACGGTAGGTTACAGTAAACATACTTGTTAGGCCTGATAATACAAAAATGTGTCCACTCTTGCAGATCGTAAAATTTGAAGGGTTATTTGATGTTTTTAATTTTATTAGCACAACCTAAAGTCTACAAATATTATCTTTCCTTTTCTTCATTGAACAAAACACTTGCCCAGTGCTTAGGTATCCTAGTCTAAGGTGTTTTAATCTGTTTGAACAGAAACGTGTTTCCTCTTCACCCTGTTCACCCATTTGTGATATGTCAGGATACAGGTATAGCTTATTCTGTTTTTGACTTCTGACTAAACAGAGGCTTAACTTATATACAGTCTATTCAGTAAATTTGGGTTAGCTGAGGGGGGGGCCCGGCCGGGGTGTCTTTAAAAAGGTCACCAACTTGAATCCGGACTGCAACAAGGGCCCACACCACCAGGTCTGCCCAGGGGCCCCCGTAAAAGCTGAGTACGGCCCTGAGGCTAAAGAGTAAAATGTACTGACAAATCTCATCCATGTCCAGCAGAGATTTAAAAAAAAGTTCTAACCTATCACCGGTAATGAGATTAAAGTTACCGATACTCCATTGCCAATGTTGAGTGGTAAGTTAATGCTTGCAAGATTATATTTCCAATGTAAGTTAGGCTAGGTCTAGTATGGATTTTTTCAAATTATTTTGTACGATATGAGACAAAAAAGTGATTTTAAATCTGGTGTTATTAAGGTAATTACAGACACCTGGTTGTCCACACAGTTTTACATAGGCCTGTAAAACAATGTCAAAAAGAGTAACATATGCTGTGTCCATTTCGTCCTCATTTCAATCAGGAAACATGTAAGTTAGGGGACCATCACCCATTAATAAGTTATAGGCCTAACATAAGAAATGAGTAGCTTGATAGCTTAACACTTACGCTGCATTAATCATGAAAATCTGTTATGGATCAATGTTGAGCCATGACCCGATTCCGGGTCACCCATACGGAGTGTATTAAATTCACTAAGACACTTCTTGATCTTAGGTTAATCATAATTCTTTAAGTGGAAGACCAGTCTGTGAGACGATAGCCTAGAAATTTTTTGTCAATACAAATTAAGTAGGTAGCCAAAGTAACCAACATCACAGAACCTTCTGAACATTAAGTTTACATCATAAATAGTAAGCTAAGCTTAGCATATATGGGTTTTTTCACAACTACTTTTTAGACTCCCAATGCATTGACTTAAAAACAGAAGATGTTAAGTCAATGTTGTGAATAAAGCATTGTTAAAGCTTTTACTCAATGTTAAGTAAATTCTATTTTATTATTCACATCACCCATGGGCTCACACAATGGGTCTTTCAGTTTATATGTAATTTTAGATGTTACGTACTGTAGGCCTATTAAGGAAGTTTTTGGTCTAAGCTTAGGTATTTTTAAATTTATACTATTTGAGTACAGTATTGTTAAAACCAAGAGGGTATTTTTTAGCTACGGTATTTTGCTGGCTAGAACATTTTTTGCCAACTTAAAAATTAGATAAAGTGTAGAAATAATAAAGGTGTCTGAAACCATTCTTTCGCTTAAGGTAAAATCTGAACAATCATTTGGTTAAAGTGTTAAATAGAGGATTCTGAAGTGTCTATAAAAATATACAAAAACTTAGGCCTGCCTATGCTTTTTGATGTCTTGAATAAAAATACATTCTGTTATTCTCCCTGCTGTATAAACACTTTAAAAATATGTTTTTAAATCTAGACCTAATAGATTTTACGAAATGAGCTGGAGTAAAGTATATTTCACCTTTCTGCTATGAACATTGCCAAACTTTCAATATTATCATGATTCTGGTTAGAATCAAAAAGAGAGCGCTCTGACTTCTGACCGTGGGGTCAACCCTCTACCAACTGAGCTATCTGTGTATTATATAAAAAAATATTCTAATTATTTATAGTTGTTACTGTAATTATTGTACACATGCAAGAAAATCCTCTGTACTTCGTCTGCATAAACTTAAATGTAAACACCCCAAATAGAAGGATTAAACATACAGAATTCTGCAAAGGAGAGCTGATGAATTCACTCAGTTAGTTAATGAATATGTGGTTTTAGTAATCATCTGGTGGGATAAATCTTCTAAATAAGATTAACATGGAAACCTTGGTAGCCAATGGGGTGAAGCTCTTCAAAAAAGTTATAGTTTGAAAGCTTGATTACATAACTTTCAGGAAATACCTTAAAATTAAATAATATCGCCCTGACTAAGCAGAATAGCTGGACAGAACGGTTCGACTCACTGTCTTTAGTTTTCATAATTGTTATTATATTATTTTAGGACTTATGACTCTCTGCTCAAACTCACCCACCACTCGAAAACTCAGTTGTTGTGACGATTGGTGCGGTCTGAACGGTGTAGTGTCGAGTAGCACTGTCTTCTGTCTTGTGTTTTGCCAGTTAGCTTGTGTCAGACAAGGCAGGGGTGATAGCGCGGTTTGCGCCATAAAATTTTATTTTGGGGAGGATTTTTCAATTTAGCGGGGAAATTAGACTTTTGGGAGGGAATTTTCAAAGTGCCTAATTTTTAATTAAAAAGTATGGGATTTGTACAAAAGGTGACAAACGACTTTTATTTTGATAACGAAACAGTATTTAAAGTTAACCTTATTTGAACACCAATGTCTAATCTTGGTTAGGTGTCTCTCTTTGTTCAGCATTGTCTTGCATCGCGTACTGCGTGGTAATATTCATTTTGTGGGCAGCTGAGTGAATTCTTTCACGCATGACAATTGCAATTTATCTTCAGACTTACTTCATAACTTCCGAGGTCTTCGCCAGAATCTGGAGATTGGGGAATCGTCAGAATTCCTTCCCTTAGGCGGAGTCTTCACGGAGTGAGCTCTTTTCTTGGCCTAGGCTTATCTTAAATGTTGGAAAGTGTGGCCCTCAATAAATTCTTTCATTGTATAGTATGGCCTATCGATTAGATACTGTTTAAGTTATTTGATGAAAAGATTTTTGCTGGGAATTTGTTTGAGATGTTCTGGTAATAAGTTGTAGAAATAGGAGCCTGAATATTGGGGGGTATTGTTGAATTTTAGAAGCCTGTGTTGGGGTAAATCTATGTTGTTTTTACTACGGATGTTATGAGTGTGCTGATTTTGTTGTAATTCCTTAAGAGGTTGGAAAGGAATTTTTGATTAGGATTATAGTTTCCAGGATATATAGTGATATAACGGTAAGAATTTTGGAGTTGATGAATAATGGTTTACAGTGTTCTTGCAGCGGTTGCCTTAGTATGGTTCTTACGGTTTTTTTCTGGATGATTAGAACTTTTTCTAAGTTATTTGCCGATGCTGCTCCCTAGGCAACTATTCCGTAGCGTAGGTGGGAGGAGAAGAGAGAGTGGGATGCTATTAACGCTGTTTCTTCATTTGTAATATTTCTAATTCTTCTTATAACAAAATGAGCTGTTGATAGTTTTTTACAGAGGTAGTTTATGTGGTCTTGCCAATTTAAGTTTTGATCTATGTGTATTCCGAGGAATTTTGTTGGGTTTGTTGTTGGAATATTTAAGGTCTGCCAGTCTGCTTCTGATTTTTGTCTGTTGTTTGGAGTGGAGTTTGTCCTAACACATTGTGTACCTAACTATCTAAGTATGCCCAAACATTATTATTGTATTTCCCTACGTTTTTATTTGCACAATTAGTTTGTGTATTAACCACTCACATTTTATTTTTCTATGTATAAGGCTACTCAAAAAGTAACTGAAGTTTTTAAATTTAACTAACGTATTGCAATCAATTGAAGGTTATGTTTCAAATAGTTCCTGGAATCAGGGCCGTAAATCGTAATGGGGTTTACATATTCCCCCAGCAAAATCTAAAAAAGTAAGGGAATATATTTTACACTACTTATTTCAAGTAAAGGAGACTTTAGAAATAAAAAAAACCTAAATAGCTCATTATTAAAATGTTCCATATTTTGTGCAAATACTAAATATTTGTGAGCTGGAAACGTGCAGGTATTATATGTCAAAGTTTTGTCTTAACACCGTCTGATGTAGGCTTTTATTTCATCAGCCGTTTAGGCGGTATTATGGTTTCTCAGTTTGAATATATGTTGGATTTCTATTTTAGATTGTTGTTCTCAAATAGTTTATGTTTCTATTCGTTCAATTTTAAATGCAGGTTAATTGTAAGGTTATGTTTGCTTCTGACAAACGTCATCCACTCATTGATTGCCATCGAAGGAAAAGACAGGAACTTATATATTGCAGTTTGTTTTTAGAGATATTTCCTAAAAGGTCTTTGCTATCTAAAATTATGGATTTAAAGTGACGATTTGAATTTGCTTTGAGAGGAGTTAGCCACAGCTACGGTATCTGTCAAATTTGTGAAATGGAGGAACAGAAAATAAGATTTTAGTTTTAAGTTAGGGTTGTGATTTCCCCCACATGTTAACACTTTTACGAAACCTCGTTGGTTAAATATCAAAGCCAATTAAAAAAAATCATAGTCATTATTAAAAAATGTCATTAACAAAAAATCATTTGTTATTAAAAATTGTATTACAATATTTTTAGAAACAAAAGTAAATGTTTGGCAAAATAAATGCTACTGACCTGTATATGCAATCATGATTACAAATGCATGTAAAGTATACAAAATTAACTAAATAATAACAAATTTAACAATTCGAGTTTTGGTACAAGTTATTGGTATGAGTAATTTGTTTGATTCAGTAAGCAGGATACAAAGGATGCATTAATAATAATAATAAACCCTAGTGAACATCAGTTTATGGGCAACAACTCCGTTTGAGGCCTAACCCCCCTCCCACGGTGGGTGCGAGGGGGAGGTAGTACGGACTAAGTATAATTTTTGGGGGGAATCACACTATTGCCTATGGGGGGGGGATGGGCACTCCTGAGTCGAGGCATCCACGTGTGTTGGTGTTGTTTACGTCCGGGTATTCGTAACATGGCACCAAAGTGGAGTGACAAAATGAAATTAAAATTCGTTGAACTTTTCAAAGAACAAAGGTGTCTGGGGGACCAGCGAGACGAGTGGTGCAAGGATAAAAACGCTCGCGAAACGGCACTCGCTGCAATTTCCGAAAACTTAAAATCTCCAAGGTTTCGGTGTAGCTGAGGTTAAAGCGAAAATAAAGTCTTTCTGCGGTACGTTTAACATTGGGATCGGTAAACAGAAAAAAGTGCCAAGTCCTGGGATGTGACTCGGCCATGTTTCTCTGTCTACTGCCGCGGCAATAGTTGGCCCCGTGTAAACAGGTTCTCATTCCACTTGACTGGCCTCCAACAATCCCGTAATCACGTGATGAAAATTGGTCAAGACAACTGTCTCACCAACTGGCATCGTGTAAACCCGGCTTTACCTCATACTTTTTATATGAACAAACACTATTGATTCAACTATCCGTCCCTGCAGTTGCCACATCTCGGACTGTAGATGTAAAGTTAGATGAGGTAGATAGTAGTGATAATTCTTTTTAGCACCATGTCAGCCTTTAGTATTTCCAGTTCGATAAAGAATTCAGATGCAATATTTTCTTTTCCTTTGTTGAATAATGTTCCACGTTGTGATAATAATGATCTCTCATTGCTGCATATAAGTATAGATCATATTAGAACAATTCAGAGCAAGTTAAATGTGTTGCAATATTGTTTAGATTATTTGAATTGCTCTATATTGTGTGTTAATGAGCATTGGCTAAAAATTGTCAATATTAATTTGTTTGTTCCTTTCAATTATGAGTTAGCAGCTAGTTATTGTAGGGTAACACCATAAGAGGAGCTACTTCCATATATTTAAAGGAGAGCTTAGGTTTTGAATACACAGTTATGGAGTTAGGTAGTGTTTGTGTTGAGACGGTTTTTGAGGCATGTGGAATAGTCTTGAAACAGTGTAAAACCATTATTGTTTCTGTGTATAGGATCCCATCTAGCAAAGAAGACATTTTTATAGAAAAAATGGAATACTTGTTATTAGAGCTGTCTAAATCTAAGAATTATAATGTAATTGTTGGGGGAAATATAAATTTTGACATAAGAGAAAAGAAAAAAATGTTAATGAATTTTTAAATATGTTAAAGTCATTTAACTGTTGTTGTCTCAATACAAAACCTACGAGACTTGAAGCCTGTCTAGACCTAGACAATATAATTAGTAACATGACCAGAGATTTTAGTTTGGATGGTATAAAACTAGGATTTTCTGATCATGATGGATTATAGCTGAAGATAAACAATTTTTGTAATATGCATCAAAAAGATATCAAAATTCGAGTACTTAGTGATAGAGCTATTAGCTTGTTTCAAAATGCTTTAAGTGTTGTTGACTGGCCATGTTTGTTGTCTCCCTTTCAAGGTAATATCAGAGACTGTTTTAATGTTTTTATTGATTGTTTAAAAAATATTTTTGAATCAAACTGTCCAATTGTTAAAAAGGAAAGAAAGGACTGTGTCAAGCGTAAACCTCAACATAGCTAAAATTGGCACTCTGAACACCTTCAAAGGATAAGAATAATGCTTCTTATTTATAAAGACAGATCCCACTTAAGTGAGCAAAATAGAATAAAATATTTACAATTAAGAAGGATTTTACAACCATGAAAAAAAGTTGGCAAAGTGCAAAATTAATGATGAGTACATTGCGAACCCAAAGAACAAAGGCAGGGCAGCTTGGAATATTATTAAAAATGAAATTAATGAACCCAAAAAGGAAAATGGTATTCCAATTAATTTAAATGCATTGAATCACATCTTTGAAAATGCTGCTTGTGTAACCGTAAGTAATAAAAGTACAAGGGACTCAATAGCTCTTCTCTTGGCCTCAGAAAAGGTTGATACAAAATTTCAATGGTCAACCACTTCCCAATCGGACGTTATTGAATCAATTAACAAGCTTAGTAATTCTAAGGCTGAAGATTATTATGGTTTCTCAAATTTTATTATAAAAAAGATAAGCCCTCTTTTAGTAAATCTAATATTTGTTGATGATTCAACAAGAAACATTTCCAGAATGCCTTAAAGTAACAGTCACAATACCAATTTTCAAAAACGGTACTAAAATAGATCCAAACAACTACAGACCAATATCTCTCATTCCAATCCTTTCTAAAATTTTTGAATACTGTCTTCATCAATAAATATATTCATACTTTGAAAAAAATAACTCATTGTGTGATAGTCAGTATGGTTTTAGATCAAATTTATCAACAGTTAAGGCCTTGGAAAGTCTCATTTCAGATATTTTTGAAGGCTGTGACACCAAAATTAACACTTGTGCTACATTAATTGATTTAACTAAGGCTTTTGATTCTGTTTCTCATGAAATTCTGATCAAAAAATTAGCTTTTTATGGTGTAGTTGAAAGGTCTCTTAATCTTTTAAATTCATATTTTAAAAACCGCTTTCAATTAGTACAAGTAAAAAATTAAAGATCTAATATGTTGAAAGTCAAAACTGGCATACGTCAGGGGTCAGTCCTGGGCCCTTTATTTTTCATTGTCTTCATAAATGATTTACCTTACTTTATTCCTTGTAAGGCGACTCTTTATGCTGATGATACAACATTCCTCACAAGTGGTCCAAATTTAATTAAAGCACTTGAGAAAAGGGATGAAGTTAAAAGGTTGGCTGAAGAGTGTTTTCAAGGAAATGAATTAAACATAAACCACTCAAAGACAGAAAAAATTCATTTTGATCTTAAAGTAAATGCTCAAGCAAATAAATCAGTTAAATTGCTAGGGATCTACATTGATCTACATTGATCAGAGGCTGGATTGGAATGAGTGTACGAATTTCCTATGTGGTAAATTGGCTAGAACAATTTTTTTGTTGGAAAAACTAAAAGGTAATGTTAGTGAAAAATGCATTCTTTTTTGTTATTTTGCATTCTTTCATTCCCATCTGCAATACGGTAACCTCTTATGGGGTAACTCCTTGGGAGCCAAAACAATTTTTAAATGGCAGAAGAAGGCTATTAGGTGTATTGTGGGGATAGAGCCTTGGGTCTCTTGCAAAGAATATTTCAAAAATTTAAAAATGTTAACCCTTCCGAGTATGTATCTTTTCACTTGCTTACTACACGTTACAAAAAACATAACTCAATATAATCAGAGATCCAATTTACACACTCATAACACTAGAAATAGACATTATCTTAATTTACCATTAACAAGACTTACGCTTTCACATAATAGATATAAATATCTCAGTATACAGTTTTTAATAGGTTACCCCCAACTGCAGCAACGATTCCAACTACTAAATTCAAAGTTGTTTTTGATTCATGGCTGAAATCAAAATCCTTTTATTCAGTTGATGATTTCTTGTCCTTAGAGGTTATTGATATAAATTGTTAAAACTAAAATCAAAGAAACAATGTTATTGTGAAGTCACATACCAAGTTTCATTGGAATATGTTCATGAACAAGCGAGATATAAAATTTTACTTATTCTCCATAAGATTAACATTGGACAACGTACTGTGTTTAGCACTTTCAATATCTCGGTAACTAATTGACATAGAGCGATGATCAAAATGCCAGATTGTTTGTTTTTTTTAACTTAATTTAATGGTGTAAACCAAAATTTGGGATTAAAAGGAATTATGTGTAAAATGTTCAAAAAACCCGTTTTTAGAGGACAAAATCCCCCCAAAACCCCCTTAAAATAGAGTGACATGTCTGGTTCTCGAACTCTATAAAAATAGAGTGAAAATAAATGCTGCCTTACACGTTTATACCAAATTTCATCAAGATCGGACCATTTTTACGAAAGTTATCAAGCCTACGGGCCATTAATATATATATGAATTTGAACGAAGGGTGTTTTTGGCATCTGGGGGCCTCAAAACGAAAAGTTATCATGGTTCCCCGGGCCTAGGTCTTACCATGCCGACTACGGTAATAGCTTCTTCCCTAAAGGGGAAATTCGCTAAAAGAGGCTGCCAACCACTTAAAAAACCATAGGCCTAACGTATTATGTAGGAATGTGCTGTCATTTCAGTAGCTATTTTATTTATTGTTTTTATTTTATAAGAATTATATTAAAGCGGAAAAAAGAGGTGAATCATCAAAATAAATTAATTTTGTGCTAAGTGAAGATGGAGATGTAAGAATTACTAGAGTCAAGTTAGGAAGTGGAAAGTATATATGACCAATCAACTTGCTTTTTAAAGTGGAAGTTGCTTTTTAAAGTGGAAGTTAACTTTAATGAATCAACAGAAAAGAAAACTGTGTTTGCAGAAAAAAATACCCCCGTCGCAGGAAACCCGCGTACTCAGCGAATTTACAATGCATGTATATGTTTCTCATTACCAGATATAGCCACTTTCCAAGTTTCATAAAATACATTTATAAATAAGTGATCCATAGCATTTGATTTATTCTCTATAAGAATAACATCAAGGCTGAGTACGCAGGTTTGCTGCAATAAGAAAGATAAGAAATGTGTTTTTAAACAATTATCAATATAACTCAACCAGGTGAAGCTACATACCAAGTTTTAATAATTTATGTTCATATTTAAGGAAGATATACAACTTTACTTATTCTCTTTAAGGATAACGTTATGGCTGAGTATGCAGGTTTGCTGCTATGGGGATAATCAACAAACATACTTCTCAACTACTGTGGCTTATAGATTTTAGTTTCAATATTTTTTCATATATTGGGTTTTGCATATGAATTTGCATGGTATTAATAATATTTTGTGGATCTTTTGTAGCTGGAGTAAATGTTGAATTCTTCTTTAACATCAAGTTTGTCTCCTTTTGACCCATATTCTATTATTTGCGAATCATCTTCTATGCTTTTAAATTTATGATTGTACTTTATCATGTGCTCTGCAACATTTGATGCTTGTTTTGTTTTTTGATTTAATTGCTTGCACATGTTCTTTATATCTGCAGTTGAACGTCCTGCCGGTTTGTCCGATGTAATATTTTTGGCATTCTGAACAATTGATCTTATATATACCTGATTTGTTGTATTCTTTTTTACTTTTATTGTTTTCTTTAGTAACTTTGTTGTTGATAATTTTCATAGCATTGTTTTTTTTCTGTAGCTTATTTTGAATTTTGAATGTCGAAACGTTTTTCTTATTGCTGTGTTGGATTTAGTGCTGTATTGTAAACATATATATTCTTCTTTTATCTTTTCTTTTTTTTGTGTTTGGGTTTTATTCCTCTTTTTTTATCATATTTTCGATTATTTTTGGGTTGTATCCATTTATGAAGAGTAAGTATTTAATAACATTTTTTCTTTTACAAAACTTGAATTTTTCATGGGGATGTTAATTAACCGATTAATCAGAAGAGAATGGAATTTTGACATTTTTATAGGTTTGAAACATGTCAGTCTTGAAATAAAATAACTTAAACCAGGGTACTGTGTTTAAAATGTTTAAAGTAATAAATATAAATGTATATATATATATATATATATATATATATATATATATATATATATATATATATATATATAGATATAAGTATAATAACATGAAACTAACTATGAGTACCCTGTTAAAAACATTTTTTAATTAAAGGTCTTGATCCCAGAGATTTGGAAAAATAGCAGTATTTATAAAAAGTTACCAGCAAACGAGAAATAACGTAAAACAATCCCCATAAGAAAAATATGGTGATTTAAAAATGTCCGCTTTCTTTACATGAAAAAATATGACTAAGTGTCTACTTTGATTACCGAACTGAGATTTGTTCTCACTTAGGCTATATCTAAGTAAGGTGGTGATTAGGGGCTGTATCTAGGAGGTATTGGCTGTGGCCCCTTCAAGCCACTAGTCAAAAATAAACTCCTAAGTCACTCCTTTAGGGAAAAGTAGTGAAATTATTCAACCACATAGACTGAAGTTTTTTGAGAAAAACTGGCTATTACGGCATATACATTTCTAAAATATGTTCCAGTAAAAAACAAAAACAATTCAGTTAGGTTTAAGTCTTAAGTTAGGCCTACTACTAGAAGAGTAAGTTAGCTCTGTTAAAACAGAGCTGTTTACTCTATTGAAGAGTTCTTTACCTGCCATATAATTATTTATTGTATGGTTCAGCTATATTATTGTAGTTTAATTGTTGGTATCCTATACTCTAATATGAATAAGGTTTGTTTGTATGCTTGCTTGCTTGCGACACTGATCTCAAAAACGGCTCCAACGATTTCCTTCAAATGTTCAAAATAACAATTTCTGGGATAAAAATAAGTTCTAGACAGGCCTCATCCCCAGGAAAAATCAAATAATGTAAAAAAACTAAAATGAAAAGTAAAAAAAAATAACATTGGGCTTATGGAGTTTCAAATCAAAACAAAAGAATTGTAACAGCTGTTCATAATCAACCAGGGAACTGTCAAAGTAATACTCATATTGTTTATGAGTACCTGGGGGCCGAGCTTTGCTCGGGGGAAGGCCAGTCAGTTTGTTTAGACGACTTGGAGCATATTTCACCACTTCCCCATAGGGATAATCAGATTTGTATAACTCATTTGCCTCTTTTCTAAATTTTTAAGGAAAACTCCAGTTGTTATTTATAGCTCAATGTCCCTTTGATTTATTTTACTACTCTATATATGTAATCTTCACTCAAATCTTTTAATCTCTGCTCTCAGGAAACCACATGTTAATAATCATAAACAACATGAGTATTACTTTGACAAGTTCCCTGGTTGATTATGAACAGCTGTTACAATTCTTTTATTTTGATTTGAAACTCCATAAGCCCAATATTAATTTTTTTTACTTTTCATCTTAGTTTTTTACATTATTTGATTTTTCCTGGGGATGAGGCCTGCCTAAATCTTATTTTTATCCCAGAAATTAGTTACAGTATTTTGAACATTTGAAGGCGTTGGAGCCGTTTTTGAGATCAGTGTCGCAAGCAAGCATACAAGCAAACCTTACTCATATTGGAGTGTAGGATTATTAACATGTGGTTTCCTGAGAGCAGAGATTAAAAGATTAGAGTGAAGATTACATATATAGAGTGGTAAAATAAATCAAAGGGACATTGAGGGAAATAACAACTGGAGGGACCTTAAAAATGTATAAAAAAGGCAAATGAGTTATACAGATCTGATTATCAGTAGGGGGAAGTGGTGAAATATTACTCTGAGTCATCTAAACAAACTGACTGGCCTTCCCCCGAGCAAAGCTCCCCCCCAGGTACTAAAGCTTTAATAGGTTAACATAATTTTTTTTACACTATTCTTTGTAGCACTTATGTACATCCAAATGAATAAAGACATTTGACTAATGGCTGCTATACAAACTGAAAAAGCTCAGTGGTAATCAATAGAACAGTAAAGGTCATGATGTTACTGGATAGAAGATGAGTTCATTCCCCCCTCACACCCCTCCCCCACTCCGTTGGTCTTTATACCTTGTGACAGGTACTGAACTGTACTTTGAATTAGGTTACTCTTGTCCCACTCTTTGGTTTACACTTTGGCCTTATTGTTTTGAATAAACCAATGGCCATAGTGTACAGGTTTTTATACAGAATTTAGTTTTCATTGCATAAACTTTAAGAATATGTTTATAAGACAATTACCTATATGTATGGTTTATTTGTACCTCTGTCTAGGTGTTTTAAACAATTGATTTGTATTGATTCAAATGGGTTATGATTAGAGAATCCAATCCCGGACGATATTTTCAATCCCGGGATTACGGGATTGGAAAAAAAACAATCCCGGGACCAATTCCGGGATTGGCTGTAATTTTAAAAAAGCCTGGAAAAATGTGACTAAGTGCACTTTTGTATATGGTGACGATAATTATAATAAATTGTTCATTAAAAATTCAAAACAATTATTTAAATAGAACAAATGATCAACGGTGAAAGATAAAAATGTGTATTACACTATTAGTACTATTACGTTTGGTCTCACATTGGGTAGGGCTTCGGGTATGCAATAAACTTATAAAGCAACTCAAGATTGGGTTTTTAACACTAAGATATGTATTTAAATTGACAGAAAAACTCTTTCAAAAAGTTTCCATGAACAAATATTTCTACCTAAAAAGTAGAAGTAGAAGTACATTTTTTTAATGTAGCTGCAGCTGCAGATGAATGAAATTATCAACTTATTACTAAGATAAGTTATGAATAAATCCTACTTGATAAAACAAAACTAGAAACAAAACTATCCTTTCAATAAACACAGTACTTTCATAATAAAATCATACAACAATTAGTAAACGATCCAAAATTAATCGAGTAAATATTACTTAAAAAAATTTCAATGTAGTTATTTTAATGAATTTACTTATTATTATATTGGGATCAAAACAAACTAAATTATTTTTTAATAAAAAGAAAAAAGATTAATTATTATTAAAAAAGACATAATTATCTGACAAACACTTACCCTATTCAGGTAAAATCGGATTGATTGAAGTGACTGTAAGAAATTGGATTAAAATATAAACCTATAGTTAATATGTAAGAAAGAAAAAAATATCCAATCAAGAAGTTTTGATTTAAAACTTTATTAAAGTAGTTTTATTGTGTTTTATTGCGGTTACATCAGTTAGAAACGTCACCTGTATTGCTAACTTGAAACAATTTAGCAATCCCGAAAATCCCGGGATTTGGCGTTTGAATCCTGGGATGGAAGAAACTGTAAAATGGGGCGGGATCCCAGGATGCGGGATCCCGGGATTGGATTCCCTAGTTATGATATGATAAAGCTAATTAGGTAATAGCTCCAATCATAGTTACGAAATCTTTTGATCATTGCTGGACAAAACGATATGGAGAGACTAATTTATTAATATGATACTGACATTAAGATTAAGAAAAGGAATAAATTTAACTAGTAATATCTTGAGTAATATGAGGAAGCCAATGACACCTAATTGTTAAAAAAACAAGTTTTACTTCCTTAATAAGATTAACAATTTTAACGAAAAATGCTAACTGAAAAGAATTAAATGCTCACAGTAATCTTTGGTGATCCAGTATTTTATAACTTTAAACGTACCTAGATCATTGCTTATTCAACTCAAAATTGCAGTTAACCAAACATGTTGGCTCGAAATTAAAGTTTAAAGCCAAGCTTAAGTATTGGATCAGATCTAGGAAGCAGGTAAGGTTAAGTTTTTAACATTCAAGAATCTTTCATATCAGATTGTTTCATAATTAACTACAGTAGAACCTCGATAACTCGAACCTCAGGAGGAACGGGAAAAATTTGATTTATCGAATATTTTGAAATATCGAGGTTCGACTTATCAAGGTGTTTTTCCACAGACTTCGACTTATTGAGGGTCACGGTAACGCAATAATAGATGGGTCGTGGAAGGGTAGAATCCTTACATCATTTTGTGCTTTGTATCATAAATAACTATACCGTATAATAATTATTACTAAATTTAAGAAGGATTTGAACAATTTTTAACGTCTAAAATAAGCCCGGAAATATTTTGTAAAGCTTCTTTGGTTAACGTAGTAATGATATACTTCCTTCAGTGAAAATATTGTACAGTAGGAAAGTAGACAAATAATGAATCACAGTTCAATATTTTGGTGTTGTTTTCCCCGTTCGACCACTTCCTGTCTATTTTCTAAACTTTTTTTGCTCACTTATCACCTGCCCCAAACAAATCCCTCCCCCTTACGGAAGTCAGTTCTGACCGACTGTGCATCAATTTAAATTTAACTGAACATAAAATATTCTGTAGGCTATTAAAATAATTTGCAAAACTAAAAGGGAACAAAACATGATAACAAAACTGCAGAGCATTGTTGGAATTCGAATTAGGGTGAAGCAGCACGCCACTTATTTTTGTTTTAAAATTGTCGAGAGTGTCTACTGGTGTTTCTAAACTTCCCGATATAATTTTTTCATTTTTCGTGTCAGCAGCCTCAAATAATCTTCAACTTTTTTCCTCATAGGGTAGAGTTTTGCCAACACGTTTTGCCAAACTGCAAACACTTAATAAAAACACACCCTAAAAACTATCCAGAACCTTTAAACTCGCACTAACTGACACCGGACACAAATCTAATCAAATCAAAACCATTTTATTTAGGAAAAAGACATAATTTGCTACAAGATGAAACTGTTCCTTATTTATGAAATGAAATCTCACATATGTGAAACCCGTGCGTGAGGATGAGTGTGTTTGATATGTGTGTTTATCATCAATATAAATTTGTCGGTTGTTTTACCGACACCAGGAGCACCCAGAAAGAGATGTAGTGGGAAAGAGATGTTGGGGATGGAGGGTTGGAATTTCCGGCTGCAAATAAGTCACTGGAGGTTTGGTAAATGAACAACTTCGACTTATAAAGGTTCTCTAGTCAATACTTCGACTTGTAGAGGGACGGAGATTGTAATTATTCGAGTTATAGAGGTTTTACAGCTAAAACTTCGACTTATAGAATACTGCACAAATTCGAGTTATCAAGGTGTTTCCTACTAACCCTTCAACTTACAGAGGTAAAATAACATAGCATTAGGTAGGCACGTTCGGGGGGAATGATAAAAATTCCGAGTTATTAAGGAATTCGACTTATAGAGGTTCGAGTTATCGAGGTTCCACTGTATTTTGTAATACACATATGTATATTGTATCAGCGGGGCTGGGCCGATAACACATCAAATAGGTGATCCTTCGACTCTTGAATAAAATAAATGAAGTAACATAAAACGATCGATGGACCATCAGGCGTTTAAGTAATTTAATTAAATTCAAAATATAAATGGGTCTATGGGCCATCAGACCATTTTATAAATTAATATAAAATATTATATTTTGGTCTGATGGACCATCGACACTCTAGCCTTAAAATAACATATTATAAAGACGTAGGGTCGATTACACATAAAATAGATAGTACATCGACCCTCAAAACTAAAATATTTTGAATAAAGTTGTAATGGGTCGATGGACCATCTATTTGATGTGTAATCGACCCTACACTTTATATTATTAGATTTTTAAACGCATGGTTCGATTGCACATCATATAAATGGTACATCGACCCCCAAATGAAAAATATTTAGAATAAAGTTACAACGGGTCGATGTACCATCTATTCGATGTGTAATTGACCCTACACTTTATATTATTAGATTTTTAAATGCATGGTTCAATTACACATCATATAGATGGTACATAGACCCCCAAACAAAACATATTTAGATTAATGTTTTATAGGGTTGTATGGACTATCTATTTGATGGGTAATTGACCCTTTACTTATTTATTTAATATAATCTTAATATTTTTAATTTTTGGGCCGATGGTACATCGAGTCTTATTTTATTTTAGTAGAGAAATATACAAACTGGGTCAATGGTCTATCGACCCCTTTTATAAATAAAACTAAATTTTTACAAATGGTTCGATGGGCCATAGACCCTTCCTTTGATATTTTTTATTTCTTACAATATATCAGAGGGTCGATGGACCATCTATATGATGAGTAATCGAGCTTCCCCCATATCAGCATCTATATATGTTACACTTCATTTCCTTTAAAAGAAAAATTATAGCAATCCTTCCACTGAAGACTTGCTATTCGTTCCAGGATATTTAAGTGACAAAATCTTGGGTGGATGAAGTACTTTCTATTGCATACCATATTTAAATTTTGTAGATGTGTAAATTGTTAAATACCGTATACTGGTATTTAGTTTTAATTTTAACAACCTGTTAAATCAGCACAACATTATTGTGTCTTCACTGACGACACCTGTTACTGCCTCCCACCAGTGAGGTATAACTAGATCGAGCCTTGCAATGCTTAGAAGAGCCAAAAACCGTGCTGTCATAAAGCCCGTTGAGACTCCGATGTCAGACAACAGAACAGTGCTTCATTCAAACTGACATTTAGCCCACTAAAAACTGAGATGATAATTTTAACTTTATATATAATTTTTTAGCTTGAAATGGTGAATTGAACAGTATGGATTACAGTTTTTAACACATTCGATGCGGCGGGTCCACCGGTGGACCCCGCGCGTCACAGCTGAGAAGCGAGGGGTCCATCGGTGGGGGAGCGCGCAATGCTTTGTTTGCCAGGCCAATGTGGTTCAGCCACTCGGAGGAAAAGGTTGATTTGCTACCCCATTTTTCCTCGAATGTGTGTGCTTAGTACAGTGTCGTTCGTTCGCATTTTGCGGGTGCGGCTTGGTCGCCGGCGGGGCAGCGCGCTATTATGTGTTTATGTATAGTATTTACTCAGAGTGGATCACATATATATTGTAAATAGTTCATTTTTAGTCAGTAGGTTATAAAGAAAACTAAACTGTGTCATTTGCAACATTGCTGTACTACGGTGCGGCGAAGGTGTGTGATAGTTTTTGTGCTGTTTTTGGTGCGTAGTGCTGAGGGTCCACTGGTGACTGATAAATCTTTACACCCAAAAACCATCGATAGGAGGCTTGAATTTAGATTACGACTCTCATTCCCGACTTTTGGACATAAAAGGAAAGATTTGATGAAATAACATTTTTTAGCAACGTGTTACGTCTTGATATACATTTTTAGCAGTGAATGTGTTAAGGAGTGTAAATAATTTTAATAAGTAGTTAAACACGGAATATGTTTAGTCCGGACTGAGAATGAATTTAAAACGTAGTAAGCGAGGAATTATTTAAATTTTTGGTCGGATAAAAGCTGTCAGCGGGAAAGTTGTAGATAACATTTTAATTTATTAGTGAATTTCCTTTGGAAAGTGAACTATTAGCATGACCCGCACGGTGAAACTTAAGCCCGGGACTTCTATAGAAGTTCCTAACGTGACCCCCTGAACACGTTTTGGGGGGTCGTTCAAAATTTTATATATATATATATATATATATATATATATATATATATATATATATATATATATATATATATATATATATATATATATATATGTGTTTGCACTCTAGCGGTCGCAATTTTTGTCCGATTTATTTCAAATTTGGTAGGGACGTTCCTTTCTGTAATCAGTTGGACAAGTTCGTTGGGCAAAACAATCGGAAAACTTTAAATCACTTTTTTTGGGGATTAATTTTTCAAATTTTGAGTTTTTGGGCCCAAAAAGGGTTACAAAAGCCCCAGGGTTAGAAAACCCTGTTATTCCTTTGTTAGAGTACTTTTATCATCCCCAGCAACCTCACGCCTACTTTAAAGCCTGTCTGGACCATATCCTAACCTTATAATGCGCAAAATTGTATTCCCAGCTTTGCAAGTAAATGAAACCAGGAGTATCAGAACAGCCAAAAAATCAATGTTTTCAGATTTCAATAAAAATTGGACAAATGTATGTTTTTACACTTATTTTGAGTTTTACAAGTTTTTATGTGGAAATTCACTTCCCCCACGTCAGCGTGCTGCGTGCGAACTCGTTGAATAAATTGGTACTGTACCTGCATTTATACAAATAAATGTAATCTGAGGTGTTGAGGCCCATAATATTGCCTATTTGTTGTAAAATGTGAATGAATTCAGTGCCTTGCGTAAATTTGTATTTATATTTAGGGAATATTATTTTTTTTAAATATAAATACAAGGAAGAGTCATGATTCCCCTTCCTCCAACATTCATGTGGTTTGTGTTTGTGTAGCTCTTAACTTCTAAAGCATAAAGTGATGTATGGGTTTGTTTACTGCTTGTTTATTTATTCATGTGAGTGAGCTCATTGTTTTGTTTGTGTTAAGAGTGAGTGTGTGTGTGTGAAAGAAATGATCTTCAATAAGTCGCCACCACATTGATGATGTAGAAGTAACAGTTTTAGCCTACGATTTATTTTATTTTATCTTGGTAATGTATTAGAAACTAAGTTAAGTTTAGATTTGTTATCTTCGAAGTTTGTTTATTATTTTGTTGGTTGCAAAATGATACAAATTTGTTATTGCTGCTGGGAAACTATGATTTTTACTTAATTTATATGAGTCTAAACAAATAAATTTTATTATTAACTTATCTACAACCTCTCTAAATGGTAGCAGAATTTGCTAATCCATCTCTCTATATTCTTTACAATCCTATATATTATTAACAAAGCAAGATTTTTGACAAAGTGAAATGTACGGAGGTAGCCTACTACTTAACCGATTTTTATGCTTGATTAGTTAATCTAAAGAATTTGAGGTCTAGATTTTGAACAAGATTTCTTTAATTTACATTTGTATTTAGGGCTCAGCCCCACAGGCCTTCAAAGCCTCAATGTAAGATTTTATGGTGGAATATAAATCAATTGAATTATATATTTAGTAACTGTTGACACATTAAGAAAACACAACACAGCAGCAAGAACAGATACTCAGACGCATTCAATACACACATATAGTCTGTATTGTTATGTATAATAGATATTAGAATGACAACACAGCATGCATAATACATTATGAGAGGTGATGCATGCAATTAAGAAGCACGGGATGAACATTTGCTTGAGTTCAATCAGCAGGCAGCAGGTCATAGTGGTAAAGAATTAAGGCAAGAAAACTTATTTCAATCCTTGAAGAATTAAGTAACATTAGTACCAGGGGCCTATAGGCATAATTTTGGGGCAAGAGAGTTGGAAGACCTGATTATTTTATGATGGATAGCCTCTGGATCATTAATAACAAAATAAAAGGTTTAAAATACCTGTTCCGTCAAATGATCCAATGTAGTTGGGAGACTACAGCTGTTTTTTGTGTTATTAAACATATCTTCAGGTCTGAACGTCAAAAATATCTTACATGAAAATGGACATGTAACATGTTTTTGACGTTCAGACCTGGAGATGTGTTTAATTAACACGAAACAGCTGAAGTCTCCCAACTACATTGGATCATTTGACGGAACAGGTATTTTACACCTTTTATTTTGATTATTTTAGTAATCACAATCCTGTAGTTTTGGTAATCACAATCATGTCCATTTACCTCCCCCTCCCCAAATAAAATAAAAATACTCAAATTCCGCTTGTACGGGGGACCAGAATTGGCTGATTCAATTATTTGGATGTAGCCTAACATAGATCTTTTGATTTAAAAATTCACAAGTCAAATGAGTTTTTTCAGCAAAATTTGATTTTCCTAATCAATTTCTGAGGCCCGAAAACCTCTACTTACAAAATATAGAAGAAAAACATCCCACGGGATTCGTGAGATCCATTAGACATAGTAATTGCCCGTACTATAGTGTATGTTAAGTACTGTATTGAAGATTCAGTACCAATTAGCCTGTACTAGTTTGATGAAGCACTTACAAAGAGTTAAGAGTAGGTCTCAGGGTCTTACATTAGTCAATCAGTTGTCAACCGACTTGGCTATTAGCTTACTGCCATTGTCAATCCTACTGTTAATTCAAGGACACCAGCCGTGTGTACAGCTGTAGTGAGTGATAAATGAAGTAGGCCTAGTGTTTTGTTGGAATCCTCACAGAATTTTATTTGACTATCATTAGAATATTATAGTTGTTGTTGAAGAGAGAAAAAGTTATTTTGCTTTTAATCAACATTAATCATGTAGGCTATCGCATGTGTTATTTCTAAGACAAAATATACAATATTTTGAAAAGTAGAAATTATGATCTGAAATTGTGCAATATGTTAGGGGTTTGACCAAGACTACACTAAATAAATAGGCCGTAATGCTCCCCTGACATTACGTCATCATACGCGACAGCAGTGACAAAATGTTTAGTTTGTGATTAGCTGCTTGTAATTGGCCCGTCATCTCGTCTGATAAACGTTATATCTCGGTTTCCCAACAAGTGAGGAAAACAAGCAGCTGATCACAAACAAAACATTAAGTCATTGCTGTCGCGTATAATGACCAAATGGGGGGGGGGGGTGAGAATTACGGGTTGTCTATTTAGTTAGTGTTGCCTTGGTTTGACTCATTGGCACAGCTGATTTCCTATTTAATTACCTGTATTTCAAAATTAGCATTTTAAATTAAGATAACGAGCCTACTTAATCTATCTATAATATTATAAAGAAGAGGTGGTTTCTGTCTATCTGATGTTACGGGTAAACGCAAAAACTACTGAACTGACTGGGCTGAAACTTTATATAAAGGTAGATCTTGAACCCATGCAACACATAGGCCTATTCACTTCCTTAAAATCCCCTCGGGCTACGTACGCCCCATGAGCGTTCTAAGTGTCAATGTTTACATTTCAGAAGAAAGTAAACATTCAGAAACTGTAATGCGAACAGTAGATGACACTTCCATTTGACTGCTTAAAGAGCTGTTCAGCTGTTTCAAGCTAACTTACCTAACCCGTCCGAAGAACGGGTACATTCTACTAGTTAGTTATAAAACATGTTCGTGCAATTAAATAATAATACCGAAGCTGCAGTTTCAAGAGTATGTTTAACACAACGTTTAGCGTGGAAATTACTCAAGACAGACTCAAATCACACAAACAGTTTGACGGATTACTCACATTACGTGTTTTGATGGTTTCAATTTTTTCCATGTTGTATTTTAAGTGTCAGCTCTGTAGGAGAAGAGGTTTAAGGGGGCAGGGGGTGGTCTCATGGACTACGGTGTAGAGGGTGGACACTTCCCCTCCTCTGCTTTGCTACCACCCCTATATGCGCAAAATATTCTCGCTTATTCCCTGGCCCAAATCTAGGTAGAGAATACATAGTTGGAGATTTCACTCTAGGTTGTGAAAGATTTAATAAACTATTATTACAACTTCATTGTATTTGCCTCCGGATCACTGATCAAAATTAATCAAAAGGTTAAATTACCTTATGACTGTCGATGATCCGAAACTTTGCAGTATGTGGGCCGGTTTCGATCCAGCTAGGGTATCATAAGATAGACATTGGTACTTTAGGGGGTCATGGGGGGGGGACTTTAATGAAGAATATGGTTTAAAATAACTAAACATGTTATGTTGCTTCGAACGACAATATTAAAGAAATGTTATCAAGGTCAGAAAACCTGTTCCTTGTGATTAGTGAAAAAATAAGGCCCATGAGCTTAACAAGGCAATCGGAAATTTAGGTAACAGGAATATCACCTTCTTTAATGAGAAAACATGAAAATAAATCAAAAGTGATTAATATTAGTTAATAACTTAGGTTCAACTAATTAAGTTAAATTAAATTAACTTTAAAGTATATATAAGTTAACAACTTAGGTTAATAACTTATATATACTCTTGGATATACTGACAAAACATATAGTTTTAGTACAGACTTTACATAATAAGATATAGATATCAATGGGGATGGATTTAGTTCGAAAATCATTGGCTAAGTTTGAAAGAACTAATAAATTTGTATTAGCATCATAATAAGATATAGATGTCAATGGGGATGGATTTAGTTTGAAAATCATTGGCTAAGTTTGAAAGAACTAATAAATTTGTATTAGCATCATAATAAGATATAGATATCAATGGGGATGGATTTAGTTTGAAAATCATTGGCTAAGTTTGAAAGAACTAATAAATTTGTATTAGCATCATAATAAGATATAGATATCAATGGGGATGGATTTAGTTTGAAAATCATTGGCTAGGTTTGAAAGAACTAATCAATTTGTATTATTTCAGAGAGGAACCATTTAATGTAATAATTAACATCTTGAGCCAGTATTTTTCAAAGTACAACTTTATTTTACAAGATATTTGTGGTTAAATACTACAACAAAAATTAACAATAAATAAAATGACTAAAATCTGAAGAGAACCAAGCATCTGATAAGGCATTAAATGCGACTGATAAAAAATGTAAAACCAATCTTTATCCCCAGTTCAATTCATTGGATCAGGCTTGTCAATAATGTTATTAAATGAGTTAGTTTTATCTTTGCTCTACAAACATTTTCTAGTAGTGAGTGACCTAAATTCTGTTTCCAGATGGATGACGAGCTGAGTCTGTGGAAGAGACGAGCGAGAAGTTACCAACAGAGTTCCTGCAACAGTCTGGGAGACAGAGTGTACGATCGTGTAACCGCAGAACAGCTGGAATTCAAGGTCGGCTATGCTCTGTACAACGCTCCCTTTGAAGTTGATGAGCTTACCAAAACAGCAAAATACCCAAAGGCTCAAACCAACCATATCAAACTTGTCTGTGATAAAATTAAATCATTGCAAACCCCTGATGACGGACTGTACTACATCTCTTATCTTTACATTGTGATTCGCTTGCGAAATAAAAAGAACGATGAAGGCATTCAAGTGTTGTTCAGAGTGCCGACGTTTGATGAAGGAAAACCTAAATTAGACAGCCATGTTTTTGTAGATCCCAAACCGAGGGTTTATGAAAGTTGGGACGGTTTCTTAAAGAAAAACAAACTCCCGAAGTGTGACATGTGTTATCCAACAAATGGAGTGTACTCGGTTACCGATGGAATTGTGAACATTCAGTTTGGACGATCGCCAGCTTGCGACACGAGCACGGCTGTGTTTACTGGGCTGGACGTTTCGAGCACAGTGTTGTTAGTGGGAGCCACGGGTGTAACGTTAGCTTCACTTGCAGTGCCTATCGCTGCACCTATCGTCTGGGGCGCCACTGCAACAGTGTTTGCGTCTGGAACTTACGAAACGGCAAGGAATGTCTACCGTTTGCATGACATCAAGAAGCACAGAGAAAGCCTCGGACTGAAGAATCCTGATTCGAGAAGCGCTTGGTTGAGTTTGGCAGGGTCTATGGTGGGAATGGCCTCGATAGGTACTACTGCAATCGCCAAAGGTGTGGTAGCCACAGAATCTGCCATTAGTAGAGCTGGAATCATGACGTTGAGAGTTCTCAATGTTTCTTCTCTCGCTGTAAGCGGGATCGGTGTCGTGAACGGTATCATAACTTTGGTCATGAAGAGGATTAATGGAACTTTGGAAACTGTTGACATTGTACAGTTTACTTCTGCATGCCTGTTCTTCCTCAATGCATTGGTCACTTACAATTTGGCAAATAGATTGATTGAAGAACTGGCCTTTTCCGATTTGACCAACTTGTTTAACTTGAGGGAAAATGCATCTTATCGTATGATCAAAGATGTTATGGAATTTAATGACCCGACCACTTATAACGTTCTTCGACAGCTTGTGCTGGGCATTAAATCAATGTTTTGCCCGGATATAAACCTTGATGATCTCGAGTCAGCGATTCTAGCAATCGTTTCTCTTTTGGCAAGGAAGAGCTCGGGGGCAATCGGTTGGGACAAATTAGGTGTGGAAATTTCATTAATCCTGCACAAAATTTGGAGGCGGTATGAAAACGTCATCATGAGTGTTGCTGAAGAAATAAAAAACACATTTGAAATCCCTTATTGGCAACAAGCATTACCGAAACAAGCTGCATCGAATCTGGAAATTCCCCGGCAGATGTGCGAGGAAGTCGACAGAGTTATTGAGTTTTGTGGCATTTGTAGTCATTCCAATGAACACAGGAACTTGATGACTTTTGCAAGAGCCTTTTCTGCATCCCACGGTACCACAACAGATCAAGAGTACTTGAATAGGTTTAAGTTTTACTGTGACTGTATCATTGCTCAGTTTAGAGAAGAAAGGGAAATCTATGAAAATGAACTTGACTCAAAAAGCTCTGAGCCAAACTTTGATAGAGAAGAATTTGACCGTAATTATGGCATCACAAGGAACAAATGCCAATACTTTTTTATTAAAGCCTTAGATAAAGTGAACCATCCTGATTTCTTGGGCAATATTGATGAATTGTATGAGAATCTGCCACGAACAGAAGAAACTAATCCTCGACTAGCTTACTTGCAAAGTAACAAAAGTAGTATTTATACCTTCTGTGGACCTTTAGGTGAAGATAAACTAGCCGAGAGGTACTACTGGGAGAAAGCTGCTGCTTTGACGGAACTCTGCATCAATAACAAGAATTGCACAATGAAAGTTTTGAACACAAAAGATAATCTCGTGATAATACAGCCCAAAAATGTCTCAGAAGTCAAAGAAGAAAACCAAAACCTAACTGAGGTGGAAGCTGTTCTGATTCATACTTCGTTCATCAACAACTGTCACATGGGCTTATTGGTCGTAGTACTTAAATAA
Organism: Allygus modestus; assembly: GCA_963675035.1. Taxonomy (NCBI): domain Eukaryota; kingdom Metazoa; phylum Arthropoda; class Insecta; order Hemiptera; family Cicadellidae; genus Allygus; species Allygus modestus. The sequence continues at coordinate 30,820,902 of OY776117.1, forward strand.
AACCAAGAATCAATGTACAATGTAATGTAACTAACAGAATTTCAGTTAGTAAAACTAGCAAAAATGTGATCTTACTATAAGAAAATATTTATTTAAATTTTTAATTATTTATTAATTTTACTATTGTGATTTTAATTATCATAGTACTTTTAATTCTCTCAGTATGATGATTAAGATTAGTTGATACAAAATATAGTGTAGCTCATGAAATAAAACAACAATATTTTGTTTTCCTACAGTTACCTAACAATGTACATGTTCTCTCACTGATTTGAGAAAGCAAAGTGGCCAATTCGCTCATCAGTGAGACAATGTTAACATTGTCTCACTCTAATTACTTTGTCTCACTCCAGATTTGCAACGTGAAGGCACGAAATAGTGAGCGCGTAACATGCAGACAAGGTCGTATGCGCGCGAAATACGTTGGCAGCACTGGCTGTAAATCAGCTGGTCAGCTGTTGTACTGTTGTATTTGTCACACACTTCCGGTCACGGTAGAAGCCACCATTTCATTGATTTGCCATTTGTAAACATTGAAGGTGGTTTTGCTGTCGCAAAAGATATTTCCCATAACGTTTCCTTACCAATTTATTTGTTTGATGGTAACTGTAGGAAAAATATAATGTGCAACTCGAGTGCAAAGTGCAATCGCCTCACTCGAGAAACCATTCCTCACTCGCCTACGGCTCGTGAGTAAGGATTTCTCTCGAGTGAGGCAATTGCTCACTTTGCTCACTAGTTGCACAAATAACTATTAACCTGCAACAGGTATGTGTAGAAATTGTAGCTTGAATGTCTATATGTAGAAATGTAACTTAGTAGGCTTGTTCTGTAACTCAGTGTATAATGTTAAAACAACAAGATTATTAGTCCGTGCGCCGAAATATATTTTATAATAATTATTAGTAAATACTTTAAATATTTTATACACATGTTATTGATTAATTCTACAACTTTGTACATGAGTGCTTTATTCATGAGTTTAGAGATTGAAATGGGATATGGAGAACCCGTATAGACTTCCAATTGATTTATTGGTTTAACAAACTGTTTATAATTGAATGAGGTGATACATTTTACAGTTAGATTTCATAATTTAGTACGATAATTGACAAGTTATGTTTAGTTTTTGGTGTCAGTACACTACAGAGAATTCCATATAAAATTGTAAATACACCCTTTAGTGCCTTAGAAAGAGAAATTAACACTATAAGCAAATAGTTAAACTTGTGGAAAATCACAAACGTAACTAATTTAAGTTCTAATTAAGCACAAATAAATTAGATTAACTGCATCTTTCCTTATAACATGTTAGGATGTTAGGAAGTACAGTTAAGTTGAAATTTTAGTAGGCTATAAGTTATTTGTGTAATATGAGCGTTAAGGTCCTTATCGCTTGAGAGATGCTATATGTCGTGCGGTAATTTTCCAAAAGCGATAAAGACAATGTACACTTGAATTACAAACACAATCTTTCCTACAACTGCAATTTTGGATATCACACAGCATACAAAAATTCGCTTCTATCCATTTTGGCTGAATTCACAAGATTGCAGTTATAAACATGGAGTCAGTTAGCTTGGTCCAAAGCAACAATCAATCAGCTGTTTATTACTTCAGCAAGTGGAAAATTAAGGCACAGCGAGCGAAAAAGACAGCTGTTTTACAATGTGTTTTTAGATTGTTAAGAAGCACTTCAGGTGCAGTTGTAGGAAAATTGAATTTTGTCTGTTGTTATCACCCAAGGTCCATACATACTTTGTACAGGTTTGCTGAGTCGATCTATTTAAGGTTTTCTAATTAACCGGAAGAGATCTCGTAAAAACAGCTGTAAGGTCACGTGATCACCAATACAATCTGCAGTGTTGCTGGAATCACGATATTTATCGTACGAGTACCATATTTTCCTCATCATTGTAATTAAAATAAACATTGTTTAGTTGCTTAAACTCTATGATCAGCTGTTATTTTATGAAACTGTTATTTATTGTTTTGATTTATTTGTATTATTAGATTAATGGATTAAGGGTTTAAATTTTCTTTCTGCATGTCCAGTGACAATTTAAAAATAGCTGTACCATTATTTTACCCTTAAGGTTGGCAAAACTTTATAGTATGTTGTTGATTTATGCATCAGCTTAAATAATCTAAGACATCTTTGCTGCGAACATTACTCTTATGGAAATAATCATACCTGATCTGAAAGCTCTAAGAACCCTTGAGTAAAACACAGTCTGTCAAGATCAGTAATATTCAATAACATAATTGTAAGCTTACAAAATAACCACTGCAGTTATGAACTGGCTAATAAGACAGTGACATACACAAATGCATATTTAGATTATATTTTGTCATCCCATTCAAATTTGTTCACAAGTTATGTTCTCATTTTTTGTTACGACCTTAATCAGCCAAGCAGAAAATACTTAAAAACCAAACCATACTTCAGCCTATCCAAACTAAAAACATTTGACAAATATGAATGCATACTCAGATTGAACTTTGTTTCCTTTATTTTACACATCTTCTCGAAGCGTGTGGTGCCTAGTTTCTGCATGCACAGTAATTACTTTCCCCCTCCATGCGTCTTAATACAGTTACCTTTTTAATTTACTTTATTTATTGATATTTTCAAGGTGTATGGTGCTTGGTTTCCGCGTGCACAGTAATGACTTTCCCCCTCCACGGCTCTTAGTACCGTCACCTTAGCCAATCTACATTTATTTGTGATACATATGTATCTAGTGGCTTGAAGGGGCGATAGCCCCGAACCTTGCTCCTAATCAGGACACATCTCAGTTTGTAAACACTAATCACATGTTTTAATGTAAACAAAGCAGACACGTTTATATCCACATGTTTTTCTTATGGGGGATGTTTTACGCCATTTCTTGTTTGCTGGTACCTTTTTAGAAATATTGCTAATTTTCCTGAATCCCTGGGATCAAGACCTTTAATTTGAGCCGTCCCCCACAACCCTGCAATTTGCCAAACTCCCACAATTTTGACTTAACCATTTTGCTTACAGAATTATACCGGGTGTCCCACGAAGAGGTTTAAACGTTTGATTTTATATTACGTGCCCATTCATGCACCAAACTTTTTTAAACTTTACACAGTTTACAAAGTAGGTTCTAAAAATATTCTGGAAAAATTTCAGCTCCCTAACCTTAATAGAAACAAAATGGCGGCATATTGAAAAATTTACCAATTTGCTTCCTATAAAAACTACTTTCATTATTTATTATCTGATTTGTTTACTACGTTGCGACATTTGTTATCTTACGACATTTCAGACAATACAATGACTGGGATTAGGTATGCACGAGTTTTAAATGAACAGGTCTTGCCCCATTTGACGGTACCAGAAATGAATCAAGCAATCTTTCAACAAGATGGTGCTCCACCTCATTTTGCAAATCCTGTCAAGCAATTACTAAATGGCAACCTTCATGGCCGTTGGATTGGTCGTGGAAGTGATTTTTTAGATTGGCCACCCCGATCACCTGATTTAACTGTTTGTGACTTTTTTTATGGGGTTATTTGAAGGAACAAGTTTATACCCATAGCTTCAATAATGATGAGGAACTAAAACGATCAATAGAAGAGGAACTTCTCCGGATACCACGGAGTTTCTTTGTAAGAGCTTACGAATCATTTGTTACGCGCTGTTATCAGTGTGTTGCTGTGGATGGGTTACAGTTTGAATAATTTTGGACTTTAAGGTTTTCCATTAGGCTATGTTCTAGTTCTTTTATTTAAAAGTCATATTGCCCTAGAATGTAACAATACAAATATTTTATAAAATCAAAAACACCTTTTTTAATGTTTTTAAAGTATCGTTTTTCAATATGCCGCCATTTTGTTTCTATTAAGGTTAGGGAGCTGAAATTTTTCCAGATTATTTTTAGAACCTACTTTGTAAACTGTGTAAAGTTTAAAAAAGTTCAGTGCATGAATGGGCACGTAATATAAAATCAAACGTTTAAACCTCTTCGTGGGACACCCGGTATATAAAGTTAACTACTTTGATCACTGATTATAGTTTCATGGAATTATCAATTAACTGTACGCAACCATTGGAGGGAATCTGGGTGAAAGGTATTCACCACCTCTCATTTTACCCCCCTAATACCCAATACCTCCCCCCTCCCACTTGCATGGACCCTGATCAGATATGTGAAATTCCTTCTTGTTCTGTGAAGAAGCAATGAACAGGTTTTGCAAATATTAATTTCTTGATTATGTTATTTTAAGAGGTCATGACCTAATATGTTACAGATAAAAAGACAAACTACTTGTTAATTTTAGCAAAGTATACTGAAAAAAACATAGTTAAGATATGTTCTTTTCTTTTTATTCTGTTTATCGCTTGTTATTTTGTTAATAAATTAACTTTTTACTTTTACTTTAGCGGTTAATTTATCCCTAAGCCCCCTCTTAATTTATTTTCTAAGCTCAATCAAACCGGCATGGCAATTTTTTTAATTGATTCAAACGTAGTTTATTACAGTTGTATTTAAATGTACATAAAGGCTGTATTTAAATGTAAGGGGGGTAGGTGGGATAGGAATATATACACTATTGAACATGTTGGTCGAGCTGCTTATCTCTATACGCTTGGCCGATTTGTTGAGCGCCCAGCTTAACAGTCACATCCAACTCGAGCGGCTCGCCTTGTAAGTCAAAACATGTTGGTTCGAATCCTAGTCCTGGCTAGTCAAATTTATCAGTACCGTTAGTGTACAACTCGTACTGTTAACAACTCACCCTCTGCTTTGCTGGATACATTCCATGCACGGATCTGTAGCCTATATGGACAGGCAAAGTATGGCAAAAAACGCTGCCAACCTCTTAAAAAAAATAAACGGTATCAGGAAACTGACACATACTTTCTCCCTTTTAGCCCAACTTTAATGATTAAATTACTTTTTATTTACTAAATATAGAATACAAAGCATGGTCGAATGTACAGAAAATCTTGTAAACAAGTTGTTTTCAAAAATATCCACCCAAATCCCTGTTTAGGAGGCAGTACAGAATCCATCGCTACACACGTGGTTTTAAGGGGGGAAATGCCCCCTCCCTATCACCCCCCCTCAGGGTTATTAAGGGGCAACATATTTCAAATTTCCTCTGTTGGTCAATGCTAACTTGACAAGCATATCAAGTTTGAACGAAACTGATCAATAAATAAGAGAGAAATAGTAATTTTTGTATTCTCTATAAGAATAACATATTGGAGAAGGTACTGCGTTTACCGCAAAATGAAAATTTAAATTTTCTCCGCAACCAGTAATCGTAGAATAGTAATTCAAAATACTAAATTATTTAGATTTTTTAGCTCTTTCTTATGTTCTTCTTTTCTTATTTATTACTTATTTACTTATGATTCTAAATTATTAACTCTTGACTAATTATCTGCTCGGATGTGATCGGGAAATATGGATATAAAAGTGACGCTATCTGATCTGTGGGCAATGGCTACCATGTGCTTAGCCTAGCTTGTCTTCACAATAATGAGTGTTGCTACCTACAAAATTCACTAGGCTATTTAAATATAGCTCACAAATGCTCTTACTTGATTTATCAATAAATATATTTCTACCTATGGTCTTCTTTGGTTTATTGTAGTGAGTAGAAAATGTTTTGTAATTAATCAACAGAAGGTAGGTGTACCATTTCTAGAATATCTTTGAACTATTTAAATGAAATACAAAGTTACAGAGGAACAATATAATATTTATTTATCTAGTAATAACAATTGTGTTTTAAAAGTTATCAATCAAAGGGGATTTACAAATAATCTACAATTCTGGGGAAAGTTACAGTGAATGGCCTAGGCTAGAAGATGGATGGCAATAATACATGTAGGCTTAAGACTAAAATGTTCATATTTTGATTCTAAATGGGGTTCTTTTATATATGAGGGCTCTTTTTCTCAGGGAGGAAGTATCGTGCTGACTTGAATAACGTTGAAATTATAGGTGAAAGAATATTTAGTCCAATTAGGCTTATGTTGTTTACAAATTGCAACAATGAGAAATTTTGGTGTTGTCCAAAAGGAAAGTCCAATGGTTTTCACTGAATTTACTGATGATTAAAATACTCAAATTAAATTTAGAAAAGATAGTTCAATGTAATAATATACTCTTGATGTTAATTTAACTTTCAGAACATTAGACTTGTTCTATTAAATGTCTGTATTCTTTCAAGTCCCTAATAGAATACACAATGGAAGTGGTTTACCAATCAGCTTACAATGTTCTTCGCTCAATACCAATTTTGGGGATAAAACAAAGAAAAGGGAGTGAATTTAAAATGGTATTATACTGAGCAGTGAGTCCCTAATAAATGAGCACTAAGCAATTCAAAACTTAGGCCATACTGGGTGAATTTAAATAGGAACTGTGTCCTGCACAGATTTTAGGTCTTAACACTATGGCATCTGGAACAAGAAGGAAGATCTAGCAGAGATGAGGTCTGGAAGCATGGTCCATTGTTGAAAGCACATGGTACACACAATTGTTAACACTGGTCACTGTAATTTAGATTCCTTAAGGACTATTTTTGAAAAGTATATTATATTAAATTTTAATTCTATTGCAATCCTCTCACATAAATTATATCTAAAATATTATTATTAACAACATATTAAATTAGGTGAGTAGGCTATTAGATGTGGATAGGCTGTGAATAATTATTGGTGATTAATTAATGAAATACATATTATTTTACAATTGCACAGATAAATAAACATTAAATACATAGAGGGTAATGGTTTTCTGAGGAGTGTTGATAAGGATGATTATTATTAGGCATGAACATAGGGCAATTAATACAAATAACACATTTAGGGGAAATTAATTAATTAACACATTGATAGGGAAACTTAAATATAAAATAACACATAATGGGAAAATTATCACTAAATAATGAATGGATGACATGTAATACTATATCTTTTTAATGGTGAATAGTAATATTTTTTATATTTATGTTTTTTTTATGAAAAATCCCAAAAACTGAATTTGACAGTTTTGAAAAGTCAATTTGACAAGTCTTGAAATTCCTGAACCCGAAATTTTACAGAAATGACGGTGGTGTTATTTTGTTGGAAAACTGAAGTTCTACAAACGACTAAAGTTTAATCAAAATCTTTTGAGCCATTTTTGAAAAATCTTGATTTTTCATATTTTTTGGCGGTTTTGGGGGGAAATTACCCTTAAAAATAAAATACCCCCGTCGCAGCAAACCTGCATACTCAGCGAATTTCCAATGCATAATATATGTCTTAATACCACATAAAGCCGCATACCAAGTTTCATAAAAATATATTCACATAAAAGCGATTTTAATTATTCTCCATAAGAATAACATTGGCAATGATTACGTAGGTTTGCTGAAATAAGGAACACAAACAATTGGTTTTTATGCAAATATAAATAGAATGTAACAAGGCGAAGCCACATACCAAGTTTCATCAATATTCAATCATAAATAAGCGCTATGTAACAATTTAGTGATTCTCCATAAGAATAACATGGGGGCTGAGTAAGCAAGTTTGCTGCAACAAGGAACAAAAAATGGGTTTTTATGCAATTATCAATATAACACAACCAAGTGAAGCTACATACCAAGTTTTATTAATTTATGTTCATAATTAAGGGAGTCAATACATTTTACTTATCCTCCATAAGAATAACATAGGGCTGAGTACGCAGGTTTGCTGCTAAGGGAATAATTTACAATACCCCCGTCGCAGCAAACCTGCATACTTAGCGAATTTCCAATGCATAATATATGTCTTGATACCACATAAAACCGCATACCAAGTTTCATAAAAATATATTCACATATAAGCGATTTTAATTATTCTCCATTAGAATAACATTGGTAATGAGTACGTAGGTTTGCTGAAACAAGGAACACAAACAATTGTTTTTTATGCAAATATAAATAGAATTTAACCAGGTGAAGCCACATACCAAGTTTCATCAATATTCAATCGTAAATAAGCGCTATTTAAAATTCTAGTTATTCTCCATAAGAATAACATGGGGGCTGAGTACGCAGGTTTGCTGCTACGGGAATATTCAACAAAAAAGTAATGTTTTGTGCAAATATCAATATACCAGTACTACGTGAAGCCACATACCAAATTTCATCAACATACATCCATAAATAATCGAGATATCAAATTTTATTTATTCTCCATAAGGATAACATTGGACAACGTACTGTGTTTATCACTTTGAATATCTCAGCAACGGTTGGGCGTAGAATTACAATTTAAACACCAAAATGATTGTTTTGCAGAAATGATTAGATTAGTAAAAGCAAATGTGAAGTTTACATTAAAATAAATTGAGGAAAAGCCAAAAACTGTTTTCCCATAAGATTAACATGGGAGATTTTATGAGTAGGTTTTTTGGATTTTCTCGGCAACCACTTAACCTAGGTTAATAATTCAAAATACCATATTATTTGTTTTTTAAGCTCTATAACATAGTCAAAACCAAATTTAAGTTTTTTAAAAATTTTAGGGTGAAAAATACAAAAAACTTATTTTTGGAAAATTTAAAAACCCCATAAACCCCCCTTCCCATGGTCCGATTTTTCTGGTTTTCGAACTTAAAGTCATGAATGTTATTTTACACATTTGAGCCAAATTTCATTGAAATTGGGCGTTTTTTACTCAAGTTATCGCATTCACGGACACACACATATATATATATATATATATATATACATATATATAAATTTGAACGAATAGTGTTTTTGGCATCTGGGGACCTCAAAACAAAAAGTTATCATGGTCTGGGGCTTAAGGGTGCGCCCTACCCAGATTGAATTCATTGTTGTTTAGCGCCGCGCCGTCGCCGCCAACAAGCAGGGCCATGCATATTTACGCTTGAAGACCATTTTGTTCTCCTCGATCGCACTGTTATTTTACAGATTTCTACCAAACTATTTGCAGTTTCACACTTTTCAGATTCCAATCTAGGGATCATACGGTTCCTTTTCTCCAAAATAATTTTTCTCCATACGTTAGGAATCTTTAGAAAAACGCTTAATTTGAGAACATTACTAATGGCCTACCACTTATTTTGAATTAAAATCACGATTTTTAAATCGTATGATCTCTAGCTGAACATTTATTGAATTAAATAACATCAAATTATTTTTAATTGGTTAACAATTTAGCCTACAATGAGGGAGATGCAAACCCCTTACTTGAGCGTGCGGAAGGGAGGTACGGCGCACCCTTAAGTCTTACCATGAGACCTACGGTAATATTCGCTAAAAAAGTAAAAATGCCTGGAGATATCGTGGATTAGTACCTACATACCAAATTTCATAAAAACCGGACCATTGGTTAGGACTCTAGCTCTGTACACATCCATACAGACAGACAGACAGACACACAGACATCACATAAAAATCACTTTGGGTTCAGGGAGCACCGAAACGAATATTTCCACTAACAACTCAAATTCGAAAATTTTGACGAAAACAATACTTTCTCCATATACTATGTATAAGAGGGAGAAAGTAAATACCCCGTCGCAGCAAACCTGCATACTCAGCGAATTTCCAATGAATATATAATATAACACATTAAAACACTTAACAGGATTCATAAGAAATGTATTCACAAACAAACAATATTTAAAATATTAATTGTTCTCCATAAGAATAACATTGGGGATGAGTACGCAGGTATGCTGCAACAATGAACACAAAATAATGGATTTTTATGCAAATATCAATAGAACTCATCTTAGTGAAGGCACATACCAAGTTTCATCCATATACATTCATTAATAAGCAATATATAACATTTTAAGTATTTTCCATAAGAATAACATGGGGACCGAGTACCTAGGTTTGCTGCTACAGGAACCATAGGCGAAAAATTGTTTTTTTGTGCAAACAACAATAAACCACAACCATATCAAGCCATATACCAAATTTTGCCAGTTTATGTTCATAAATAAGCGAGATATACAATTTTTCTTTTTCTCCATAAGAATAACATTAGACAACGTACTGTGTTTAGCACTTTCAATATCTCGGTAACCAATTGACGTAGAGCAATGATCAAAATACCAAATTGTTTTTTTTAAGTTGAATTCAATGGTATAAATTAAAATTTGATTTAAATTAAAATTACATGTGAAAACCCCAAAAAACACATTTTTGGGGTACAAAACCCCCCCAAAACCCCCCTTCGGATGGTGCGATTCATCTGGTTTTCGAACTCGTTCAAATAAATCGGACTTTACACATTTGTACCAAATTTCATTAAGATCGGACCTTTTTTACGAGAGTTATCGTGCTTACGGACACACATATATATATATATAAAAATTTGAACGAATGGTGTTTTTGGCATCTGGGGACCTCAAAATGAAAAGTTATCATGGTCTCGGGCTTAAGTCTTACCATGAGACCTACGGTAATAGCTTCTTCCCTATAGGGGAAATTCGCTAAAAAGAACAGGCGGATCTTAAATTTTATTTTTCTACAACTCTTTAAAGTGCAAGGTTTAACGGCCCAAAGATAAAACAATGTTTCCAGCAGATAATTTACGAAGAGAATGAATAACTCTGAGGGAGTTACAAAACCGGCCATTGGGGAATGCCAACATATTTTCCTAATAATGGAGACCATGTTGTCAATAAATATTTACAACTTTTATTGCCTCAAAATAAAAATCTAAATTAGAGCTTGGTTTTTTAACTAAGAAAAAACTAAGTATAATAAACTGTTTTTATTTTGAAAAATGTAACTAAATAGATCTTACTGACCCCTCCAAAATGCATATTAACTTATTTATTTATCGTCTGTCTTTTAGTGCAGAGAGATCTCTAATATAGAGGTGGTTCTCCTCGCCTCTGAGACACAGTTTCTAGACAGGTGGACCTACAGCTTAACGAAATGTTTAAAACTCAAAATTAGTATTAAAACATACATTTATTCCAATTTTTATTGAAATCTGAAAACATAGTTTTTTTGGCTGTTCTGATGCTTCTGGTTCCATTTACCTGCAATGCTGGGAATACAATTTTGTGCATTTTAAGGTTAGGAGAAGGTCCAGTTAGGAGAATGTCCAGTCAGGCTTGAAAGTAGGCGTGAGGTTGCTGGGGATGTAGTTTTTTTGCTGGGATGATAAAAAGACTCCAACAAATGAATAACAGGCTTTTCTAATGTAAAACCCCCATAAGACAACGTACTGTGTTTACTCGATAAACATTTTCTTTAATAACTCCGTAAATATTTATGCCATAATGATGAGAGAGGGCTTAAAACTTTCGCTTCTTTAATTCCTATCTTTAAGTGCGATCCGGATTTCTGAGAGTCTACTGTATGATAACATTAACCCTTTTACTGCCAAATGCAAACGTCAAGAATCATGCGAAAAACGCCGACATGCGCATTTGCGCATGTTACTAATTGTGCGAGAATTGCCGACATGCACAATAAAGCACGTCTACTATTTCTAACTTATTGGCCTTAAATGTTTACCAAATGCCACGAAACTTGAGATACTCGTTGTCAAGACTATGAGGAACATAGAAAAGTACAATTTATACTCTGTGACTTGTATAACCTATAAAGTTATACTTACTGATTTCCCCTACCATCTGTGCATAGTCGACAGTTGCTCTCTGTAGTGAGTGTTGTCTGCCGCCCGTCTTTCGATTGTTGTTTATGTTTACTGCTGTTGGATTGTTGGTTATGTTTGTGGATTTATCCATGGTTTAGTGAGTAAAGTTTTGATGTTATTACAAAAATGGACAAGGGGAAGATTGCTAGTAAGTGAAAATACCATCGTAAATAGGTGTTCACCCTACCTGTTTCGGTGAGCTCAGGTGTTGAAAGTGTTTTTTGTGAAATTCTCTCCATTGTAAATATTTTTGTCATTGTTAGTTTCATTATTTTAGTCTGTTTTTAGTGTTGTTTTATGTGGTAAAACAGACTTGAAATTTTCAGTTAAAATTAATGGAGGAAAAGCTCAAAAACCTTTTTCCTATAAGATTACATGGGAAAATTTATGAATATGTTTTTTTTGGATTTTCTCCACAACTACTTAACCTAGGTTAATGATTCAAAATACATACTAAATTATTTGTTTTTTTAAGCTCCATCAAATGGTAAATCAAAATTGAGTGTTTTTAAAACAGTTGGGTAAAAAATGCAAAAACTGATTTTTAGGAAATTTTAAACCCCCATAAAATCCTCTTCCCATTGCCCGATCTCTTTGGTTTTCAAATGTCGCTTCACACAATTCTGCTAAATTCCATCAAAATCGGATTTATTGAGTTAACAGACACGTTATATGGTTACGTATATACATCTATGTATATACATATTTATAAATTTCAACGAATAGTGATTTTGGTATCTGGGGACCTCAAAACCAGAAGTTATCATGGTCTCGGGCTGAAGTCTTAACATACCACGTATGGTAATAGTTCTTCCGTATAGGGAAAATTCCCTAAGAAAGTTCAAAATTTACACTAGGTTTAAACCAATTAATACAAAAAACCCCATCAATATTATTTCACCATTTTATAGTATTTTCTTCTACTTTTCAGTGGTGTAATTCGTTATTGGGTTTAAGGAGTCAAACTCCAGTCATTTCCAGTACTCCAGATCATTGTTAAAACACTAGTCAATTTGTTGGAACAAATGAAATTTTTAACTAAGGTTCTGTTAACCTTTGTTAATAGCCCTCAGACCTTACTCTAGCCATAAATTTGAAATAAAAATCTAATTCTGAACAAAATGGAATAAGTTTGACGTATCTCGCCCTATAAATAACTGATTTATTGCAAAAACCATAAAACCATGCAGCCTCGCAAAGTAGGCAATAACAAACTTCTTACGTGTTATGTCCAAAACTTAGTACCTCTAAAACTAATGGACATATTAAATAACAATTTTGGGTTTGCTGTTACATCTGTGGTTACAACAAACTCACAAAGTTTCAGAGAAATCTGACAACCTTGGGTGCGCTGCCTGGATGATTTGAAATGTCTCCTAATTGAACCTGGCAGTCTTGGCAAGTAACTCTTAATAGAGGTCTGGCATTTTTTTGGGACGTCATAAAAAAAATTGTCGGTAGTAAAAGGGTTAAATTATGTAAAAAAATATGATGTGTCAATTAAATGGAATAACACACGGAAAGAGTGGTCAATAGAATGTTAAACTCAATGTTGTACAGCAGTTCGAACTTAAAAACGTAGTTACCAAAACTCCCTACGGTACAGGGAACAGTCAATACTGAGCCATCAACTACAACACTGGGATCGGAGTAGTCAGCATGCTGCAATGTGCGAGAGAGTTGCCTTTGGAAACATAAAACTCTGAACATACATAAATAATAACTTTATTGCTTAAAACTATAACATGATTTTGAGTAACAGCTGAAATTTTTAACTATTAACAAAATATATTAATTTATAGAGCAAACAATACCAGTCCTGACCTAGAAATAAACATAACTAATAGCGCACTCTGTTTCAAGGTGCACAACTAAAGAAGGAATAATTAACTGGTAACACAGACAGAGCTTAGAGATTCTCGCTAAGTAGTTAGCTGTGATTCGACTTAATATTATAACGCGGCTAAGACGACTAAACTGAAAATTTTTGAAATCTCCAAATCGGTTTGTTGTGATGGTTCGATTAGTTTAAAAACCTATCGGTGTAGAGAATACTTTGCACTCGATCCGCATCCCTCACCAATACGTCATCTTTACCGTCGTTTTCACCCATTCATTAAAAAAATACTCAACAACTAATCGCTTAACTTTATTCACTAGCTCTTTCAGCCGGGAAGTAACATTCATTCGCACCTCATAAAATGTAACTTACATTTATGTACACAATCATATTATACATGTAACTACAATTAATTAAAACGATAAAAAACAAAATAAATAATACATTATGCACATAGTGTATACTGAAAACAAAATACAACAACTAAACGGGTCGCTTCACTGTTTGCGACCAAGACTGTTCAATACTGAAGCGTAACTTGTTAACGAAATGTAAATACGAGACCGCGTTTCTGAGCGTAACCGTAACCTTTATGTTAAGAAATAGTGTGTGAAATCTACATCTATTATCACGATTAGTGGTGCACTTGAAGATTATCTCGAGAGTTTTCATCTTTGAAAGTATTGAAATATGAAATGGGTCGTACGGTGTACATTGGAATATTGGTGGCTTAGGTGGACAAGGTGTCGTCAATCAGGGCCGCCAACTCACGCAGGTGCTGCATCTTGCTGCCAGTTGCTGGAGAGGCGCCGGTTGGTCGGCCTGCATACCTACAACAACCAGATCACAGCTGTGATAGCACCTCTGTAAATAACCTGGACTAAAGTTATCCAGGCTTTTTCACAACTTCCAAACTATTACAAAAGGATACCTGGTTTACAAGCAATCTATGGAAAATTGAGCAAATAGGTAGAAAGTTACAAGATTAGGAACGTCATTTTCAGTGAATCAAGAAGCTAATTACAAACCATCACCAAAACTCCTGATTTATTAAACACCTATTCTACTGTAATAAACTAGAAAAGGAGAAGAACGCTAGATCGTTGGTGTTTCTAACCTGTTGAATGAAATTTATATTGTTCAAATAACAAAGTAAAAGCAAAGATTTGAGAAATGTAGGACACAATGAACCCTATAATTCATACAACAACAATATGTATACTTTGGAGCACAACAAGATAACAAATTAATAAAGCCAAAGAATTTTAAAATGGATGAATACGGCCCAAAATATGAAAAGTAACAAATAATTTGGGGCATTTGTAATCATTGACTTCATCTGATTTATACTTTAGAATGTGGGAGGGAAGAATGTGATGAAACACGCAAAGATGTAAAGTGACCTGAATCTTTGTCATTTTCCCTAGATGGGTTTCTGGAGCCAGATTCAATTTAGTCTGTTTTGTGATTTTTAATTTTGGGGGTTTTACAAGTTTGTTTGGTTATTTTAGTGCTTGAACTTCTTTAAGACCAACGGGAAGGCAACAATTGTGATTCAGGTGCGATTCGTTTAGCTGTGCCCAACATAAATCGATTGTAAAATTTTTAGAATAAATTAAAATATTGTACGCATTCAAGGATGTCTATTTCTGAGTTATGTTCCCCTGATTGGGAGCACACAAGTAGACCACTTCACAACATCACACTCAATTCACTTACACAATGTTGCGCACGCCGTTGAGCGCAGTGTGGAACCTCGGCTGGATGTAGGTCCAGGATCCCTGGTTCTTGTGTTCCTCCTGGCTCCAGCACAGCTGCGCGTTGGGGTACTTCGCACATTCCTTCTTGACCAAGTCATACGGGAATGGTGAGATCTGCGACAGACACAATCAATGACCAAAGAAACTCTCTATACAAATTTATTGAGAAAAGGTGGGATACACAGCTAACTCACCTGAAGAAACTGGTTCAGATGAGCACAGCAACAAAGAAAGTATTTTTACACACATATTACATAATATTTCGTCTCCATTTGAGACTTCTTCAGATGTAGAGAGAGACTGTCAGTTAAAATACTGTTTGAATATGAGGTTGTTCAGTTTTGCCAACACTAAAAACACCAACACTAATTTATTGGAACTATATACATATAATACACACTATTGCATGAAATGTTTCAGTTAGCTGTGTAAGGAAGGGTAAGTATGGAAAGGTGTTAACTGGGATCTTTTATCTAATATTCAGGTTTGGTGGGGCCCTTGAATTTGTTACAAATTGGTAAGCTAATTCCCATCTCCTGAGCATTGAGCTATTACAATGTTTTTTGGGGAAGGATTTCAAGGCTTTTGTTGTGAAACAGTCATCAAACTGGAGGCTGTGAATCTGGGCATGTTGTGCTATTGGTTTTTCTTTGTTAGTTTTTACATCATGTCGGTGTCCATTCATGCGTTTCCTGAGGGTTTCGGTGGTTAGGCCTATATAGTGAGCGGGGCATTGTGTACATTCTAATTGATAAATGAGGTTTCAGAACAGCAGGTATGGTGGCCTTGGATTTTGTATTGCTTTTGATGGTATGGTAATCCAAGGCCACCATACCTGCTGTTCTGAAAACCTCATTTATCAATTAGAATGTACACAATGCCCCGCTCAATATATAGGCCTAACCACCGAAACCCTCAGGAAACGCATGAATGGACACGGACATGCTAACAAAGAAAAACCAATAGCACAACATGCCCAGATTCACAGCCTCCAGTTTGATGACTGTTTCACAACAAAAGCCTTGAAATCCTTCCCCAAAAAACATTGTAATAGCTCAATGCTCAGGAGATGGGAATTAGCTTACCAATTTGTAACAAATTCAAGGGCCCCACCAAACCTGAATATTAGAAAAAAGATCCCAGTTAACACCTTTCCATACTTACCATTCCTTACACAGCTAACTGAAACATTTCATGCAATAGTGTGTATTATATGTATATAGTTCCAATAAATTAGTGTTGGTGTTTTTAGTGTTGGCAAAACTGAACAACCTCATATTCAAACAGTATTTTAACTGACAGTCTCTCTCTACATCTGAAGAAGTCTCAAATGGAGACGAAATATTATGTAATTTGTGTGTAAAAATACTTTCTTTGTTGCTGTGCTCATCTGAACCAGTTTCTTCAGGTGAGTTAGCTGTGTATCCCACCTTTTCTCAATAAAACTCCCAAGCCAAGTGCTTTTTATTTGCAAATCTATACAAATTTACTGATTTTTCAAGGTTTTCTATTTATTTCAGGTCATTCAGGGAAAATATTTAAAAAAATCACAAATTTTTAAGCCTAGGTTTCCAAAGGGAAAGCACTTGGCTTAGGAGTTCCATTGAAAACAAAGGTGGGGTACACGGCTAACTCACCTGAGGCAACTAGTTATAATGAACACAGCAACAAAACAAAGATATTTACACACACATATTAAATAACATTTCACTGCCCCTATACTCTTCACCTGAAGAAGTCTCCAATGGCGACAAAATATGATTTAATGTGTATGTAAATATTTTTGTTTTGCTGCTGTGTTCATTTGAACCAGTTCCTTCAGGTGTTATGGATCTTGTTTTAAGGCACTTAAACATGCATAAACATATTGAAGTATAATGGTTTTCTAAAATTTATTGATCATATTATAGGCACCGATCAAAGCCCAATTATTCACTGTTTATTGAATCTGAAATACTATATAACTGAGCCGCTGAAAAAAAAATTTCTGGAGATCCTTGTGTGAAAGAGATAGAACAAACGGTGAAAGCAAGACTGTTCCAATAGCTTTGATTGAGGCAATGAACACCAAGTTGTAGTGGGGTCAGTAATTATCTATCTAATTCACACCATTTGTTGCATCTATCTCAGACAAGTTCTCTGAAAAAAGACAAAAACAAGTTCAGTTCTTTTTGTGTTCCTAACTACCTGTTCGACCCTGGCGATGGCGACAGTGTCACTCAGCTTCCTCTCGTCCCTCGCCTTCTTCAAGTCGTAGTACACTTTTCCGCTGCAGAACACCAGTTTCTTGACTGAGTTGGCGTTCTGGGATGCCGGGCCTTCGTCGGGGATCACCCTGTGACAAGAAAACAGTCAGTCTGAGTACTTTGAGTCAAACTTAAAATCAATTTGAAACTTTCAAAATCTATAGTTCTATGAACATAAATGTGAACATAGATGAACATTTAAATTCTGGATATCGTAAAAGGTCTAAACTTATTTCTTGTTCTTGTTTTACAAAATGTAAAATGAAATGTACAAAATTAATAAAGGATGTTCTGATTTTGATTTGAGTGGACAATTGAATTTCAACCAGGAAGAATTTAAAAATAAATGCAATCAAACCAGCCGCAAATGCCACCCACAGATATAATTAAGTGGAGAGGTGTTGGTAGGAAAGGTTTTGACAGGAGTCAGGAAATGTTATCCTTGCACATCTATCCGAAGTAAAAATGGAGATTTGGATGGCCACGGAACAAAACCAGTTTAACAGAATGGCAAGAAAACCGTGATGATAAAACTAAATCACTTGTTGAGATGCCAATGCAATATTATGCATATTTCAAGGCTAATTATTTCAGACAGTATAACATCAAGAGAGAACTGGAGAACTGGTCACAGGCAAGCAGCTAATCCATTTTCCCCATCAGTTCCTTACACCTCGGAACAAGAGAAGGATGATTCCCCAGCCCTGAATTCCAGAAAGGAAGAAAAAGGACTTATCTATATTCTATCTTTGGCTAAGAAATGAGTAAAATCACTCTCCCATTTAGAGAGCAAATTTTCTAATGGCAATGTGACCAGGAAGCAGTAAACTGGCTGATGGGTTTCTAAAAAGCACTAAAACTGGCTGATAAATTAACTAGAGTAAGTTTTATGTTAAAATGGTTTTGTTGAGTATCAATAGAACAATTTGTACCTGAGGAACTGAGTGTTTTCCGTCATCTCGTCGAAGCTAGACTTGGCCTCGGGGTGTCGCAACAGAGACTTGGGAGTCATCAGGATCAGCGGCTTGCGGAACGGCAGCGCGATCTGGCGGCGCAGAATGTGGAAGTAGTTGGCTGGAGTTGAGCAGTTGGCCACCTGGGAAACAAACACATATTATGTTACACACAGGAACCACTAACGAGAACTCTGACTTATTCAACATTCAAATTCACTTTGGACTTCAAGAGTAAACTTACTTGGATATTTTATTTTGTTGTTGTTACTTTTACATATTTTAACCTTGAACCAACCCTACAACCTACACACCCGAAAATATTTTCACAGATGTCTGCTATTTAGTCTGTATAAGCAAAGTCCCACAAAGTAAGCAGGCCAAACTGTAAAACATCTATTTCGTCATAAATGTTCCAGATGCTGTCAAAGTATTTGAGATGAACCCAATCAGCTGACACCTTCATCAATGTGACGCATGCTGTAGTGTCCTGTCTATATGGCTTTATTACAGATAAATCAGACCAACTAGTATTGGTCTGGAAGTTTCATGATGTAAAAATGGTATACAGTATTAACACGGTATTGTACGTTTTGCACTACTTATTTAGAGGGGTTTGGTCTTTGGTTCACTGATCTTATGATTTGTCCTGGCATACTGTCTCATCAAAATTTTTGTTTAGTTAAATATTAAAAGAGTTTAAAGTAACTGTTATGAAAGTGAAAACTGATGCTTATTAATGTAAAATTGTATAAACCTTGCATGTTGACTAACTGAATGAAAAATTGCTATACAGTTTTAGGCTATGTACAAAATGTTAAATAATTGTGTTAAAAAGGGAAGAAAATGGTACAGAATTAAGACTCTAGTACGCTTCACATAATTTCCTTAATTTGGAGTAAAAAATCGTCTTTGCAAGTAACGCCTGCACACATTTTACTACTACCCAGCTGTACATTCCTGTTAAATGTACCGCGTGTTGTTGAATGCAGGCACTCATAGACTGACAGTTTCAATTAAAGTCCCGTTTTCAGCCTCAAGCTTGGTAATTCTTTATTCCCACTTTAAACCATTGTTCCCAAGACAACACCACACCAGTTGAACACACCAAGGTTCACCGTAGTACAAGTTGTTACCAGACACTCACAATCCAGTTGATGTCGTGTAGTTGTCTGACCGCGAACTCCTCACTCTCGGGGGGGAAGTAGTCGGGATCATCGGCACTCATCTGCAAGAACCGCTCCAGCCTGGCGGACGAGTGTTCAGGGCCCATACCTGCAATCAGTGAAGGTCTTATATCCCCAGGTCAACAAATTGCATCAGGTGTTTTACATTCCACTCCATAAATTCATGTTATTTAACGCATTCGCTGCGGGTGCCCCGAAATCAGGACATCGCTCAACATTGAAATATATGAGATTTTCATGATTAAACATAACAAACGCAGCAAAGCTGTTAAGGAATTTTTGCGGATATTTTCCATCACTCATTCCATACTATATATGTAAATGTCTGCAAAAATTCCTTAAGTAAATAAACTCGCCACCACCAACAATGAATTTTAAACATAGCATAAATTCATGTTCCTCTGGGCACTAAAACGAGCCGTGAAAACAATATTGGTCCTTATTAATTACCAAAGTTACAAGCCTAACATTTGAACTCAAGTTAACAGGACTAGATGGTCCCTTAAGTAGACTTTTTACCAGGAAACTTAAATTAGGCTTGGTTAAGCAGCACACTTATTTAACACACAACCAAAAATTATTAATAGTTTTAAACTGAATTATCTGGACACACACGCAAGTCCAAAAACAGCTATTCTGGACAATTGCCAGTTAAAAAAATACTACGACAAATTTTTGTTATTTAGAATAGAAAATGAAAATTTGCTCAAATGTGTTCTTTGAAAGAAGTTAAGTTCTGTGAACTCTGTAAAATATGTTTAATTTATGGACTGATTCCCAAAGTACAGTTCTGTAATATAAAGAGAATAAAGTTTCTTGATTCACACCGTGTCACAGTACAAAACATCGAGCTCTTATTGCAGCACGTTACGACTAAAGATTACCGCCCAAACAAATGTCCTCTGATTTAAGTTTGCCATCAGTTTCTGAAGTAAATGAATGAGTTAAACCCTTTTACACACTTAAATATACCTCTAAGACGACTTTTATGAATTTTCGGAACAAGTTACAAGATAAATCTTTTATACAAGATATTTGATTGTACATTCAAAACGTAGCCTAACGAGACAAGCCTAACACTTATCAGTCACCTTCAAGACCATGAGGCTGTAGCATTACAAGGCCGGACTGTCGCACCCACTTGGCCTGTCCTGAGGAGATGAACTGGTCAATGATGCACTGCGCCGTGTTGTTGAAGTCCCCGAACTGGGCCTCCCAGCACACCAGCGCGTTGGGGTTGGTCATGGAGAAGCCGAGCTCGAAACCTGCACACCGACAATTATCACTGTGGCTTTTTATTATAAAAAAACGGAGATTTATGTGTTTATCTCTCAGTTTGATTTAAAAATAATTAAATGTCATACAAATTCGGTTGTAGGTTTTTGTTAACGTTTATATCGCCTCCATACACTGGCCAAGTCTAGGGAAGCAAAGACAAGCGTGACAGTGTAAATGCGTAGTAGTTTGTTATTACCTTCTGTTATTCTCAATGTTTAAGTACATTATAAAATTACTTGCCGATTCGTACGCAACTTGACGAAACATTCGGCCAGTGTTTGGAGGCGGCTTTATCAATGCTGTAAAGGCATCTCGTCATCATTCGTGATCATGAACCTATAAACTCGCTAATGCCGGTCGAAGTAGAAAGTTTCTGTCGTGAGCAAAGGAACGTCAAGTCGTGTAAATAAAATATCAGAGGACGAAAAAAATGTTACGAATAAAACTAAAGGAAAAATGTGGTTGATAAACGGTGAATACTGTTTTTCTGTAGTTGTAGGCTGTACGGTACCGACTTAGTACTGGCACCGTTAGTGGTACCTAACCGAATAGGGTAATTCATTTGGTACCGTACCGGTACCGATTTTTCGTGCACCGCAGACCCCTAGTCAATGTTAAATTATGGCTTGTATGATATAGGTTTCACTTGATATATGACATCGTCAATGATTTGTAACAAAATTAATATGGCAAATAAAGAATTTGATTTTATTTGACTTCAATTACTTCTCTAGGCAAAACAGTTATCCATTTAAAGCTAACCAGAGCAGCTGAATTTCCAAGATATTGGTCAATATTGGATATGGGAGTCTGAATATGATTCTTAATATCTAAAATACTACTGAAAAAAAAAAAAAAATAAATACATCAGGTAAAATCTCTGGAATACTTCTCTGTAGAGGTATGCGAATAGTGAATTTTTAGTTCGGATCGGTTTCGGTTCGGATATCTTGGAGCTTAAGTTTGGATGGGATATGGCTCGGATAGTAAGGGTTTCAGATCGGATAATTTTCGTATTCGGATACTTAGCCTACTTTACCCCGATCTCTAAAACTACCATAATTTTAAGTTGGAACTTAACATTTTCATTTTTCTTGCAAAATATAAATATACAATATATTTAAGCTAGGTAATTTTATTTAAAACACAAGTGGTTATTATTTTCTGAGTAATTGAAGACGGTATTATACATAACCTCACCAGAAAACAGCATGTCTAATTGGAGGAGCAATATACCAACCTCTGTACATACTAGAGAATATTATATTGAATTCATTGAAATCTAAAACATCTGCAGGTTATGATGATATACCTACAACAATCATAAAAGAAGCACAATGGGTTCTCTTAAAGCCATTACTTCATGTTATAAACAGTTCTTTAATATCTGGGATTCATCCAAAAGAGTTAAAAATTTCTAAAATCCTTCCCATTCATAAAAAAGGTAAATTAACAGATCCCACAAATTATTGACCTGTCACAGTGCAGCCATCCATATAAAAAGTCTTTGAAAAGTGCATGTTGTTACAATTAATACATTTTTTTGAAAACAATCATCTATTGGACGATGGACAGCATGGATACCGTACTGGCTGTTCAACAACCAATGCACTGATAAATCTCGTAGAAGAAATCATTGAGCCCCTCGATAATGGTAAACATGCTTTTCTCGACTTGACACAGGCCTTCGACAGTGAGTGTCATACCATATTACTAACAAAGCTTCAAACTTATGGAATCAGAGGTAGAGAACTTAGATGGCTCATACCTGAGTGAGCGCCAGCAGTATGTTGAAGTAAAACATTTGGTTAAAAGCCGGTATATTATGAAAGCAAGGTCTTCTGTTGAAAAAATTAAATATTCTGTTCCCCAAGGCTCAATTTTAGGGCCTTTTCTCTTAATAGTTTATTTAAGAGGCCTCTTAAACTGTATATTAGAAGAACTCAAAGATACTGGAGTAGAATTGCAGCTATATGCTGATGATATAATAAGTATTCTGTTTGATGTAAAATATATTGTGAGCATTTCTCAAACCTTACCCTCTGTTATGGAAAATGTTCAAACAGTTCTAGGAAATAATAATTTACTTTTAAATACTGATAAAACCTTTTTTATAAATTTTTCATGTTAAAAAAAAGGAAAAGTGATGAATTACAAGCTATTTTTCAAAGTCAAAATCTTGTTGAAACTAGGATTTTTTTGGTTTTAAAACTAAATTGTAATTTAGACTGGACAGGGCATGTTGACTTTGTAAAAAGATCAGCTCTGGCATATTTGCACTGAAAATTCTGCAGAAATTTTGTTCTTTAGATGTTTAAAAAAAATATATATTTTGTTCTCATTCACTCTAACCTATCATATGGTTTAGAAGTTTATGGAGCAACCACCAGATTGAATTTAGATAAAATTTTAGTTATTCAAAAATCGGCAATTAGGATTATATTAAATATCAATATTATAATAGAGTCATGTAGAAATCACTTTTCTGACCTTGGAATTTTGACAGTGTATGGACTGTACATTTATAAAACCATTCTTCATGTAAAAAATAATGTTGATAAATTATACAAACAAAGCCAAGTGCACTGCTATAACACAAAAAAAAAACAAAGATTTTGTAATTCAATCACACAAAAAGATTTTTTTTAGAAAAAACCTACTTATGCTCGGGTTAAATTTGTCAACAACTTGCCAGACCATATTAAGAATGAAAATGTATACAGAAGGTTCAAACGTTTACTGAAAGAACATCTTGTAATGAAGCCTTTATATAATTTTGATGAGTTTTTCATTAAGGGTAAGCCTAGTTTTTAAGTTACTTTGATTTGTATGTACTTCGTACATGTTGACACCATTCTTTTGTATTTTTTGCAAATGTGAATAAAGTTTTATTGATTGATTGATTGATATTTTCTTCTCTGCAGTGAAAAATACAAGAAATATGTTTACTGGGTTTTTAGGTATAAGATAAAAGTATAGGTAATTTAATAACTTAACAGTAGGCCTAGGTTAGGCTGCTCAAATTATGTAATGCCACCTTGACAATCATTAATCCTTGTCATTATGCTACAACACATAAGCCTATCTGGGGATAGGCCTGGGGAAAAAACCAATCATAAACATATGGTCAGGCAAGAGAAACAACAAGGAAACATTTTAATATTATTACAGCCCATTTAAAAGATCGGAATCACTGATGTTGATAGCAAAGCAGACAACACAACACACTAAAGGCCTAGCACGACAAAGGCAATCAGACCCTACTGAAACAATGAATCAGTATAGGGCTTTAACTCTGTATGAGCTAACCAAAAACTTCCATAACCAAAGAATTTCCTTGTTTTATAAATTTACTAACTAGGCCTAGTTCGAATTTATTTTGTTTACCACAAATTAGAAACTTTGTTTAACCTAGTTTTTCACCGGAATGTAAGCAGACTACAAAGTGTTAGCTTGCATTTCAAACAATCGGCAACTTCACTATCGGCTTCGTTCTTTTTAAAGAATTTACATATCATGCTTTTCTTCCTATTCGGTTCCATTTAAAATACATTAATTTAACGAAATAAAATAATATCCGAATGATAAATTCTGTATAAATAAATAATAGAGATAGCTAAGCGATGCTTTCTTGAATCCGTCGTCAGGTCGTCGGCGCGCTGCTTTAAACTTCGCATCGTCGTAAAGGTACTCGACGAGCTTAATATATCTATAGGTCTCGTCCGGGGGTAAGCAAGTGAAGTCTTTTCTTGGAGTATAAAAGCTCTAGCTAGATTAAGTTCGTTGATCACAGCGGGAAACTTCGCCGTAGAGAAAGCTAAGCAACTCGTTTTGCGCAAGTCAGCAATATTCTACTCAGTGTTTTTTAATTGTATTGAATTGAAGGAAACTATCAGCAGCAGCAATTTTATATTTCATACATTAACATTTCTGTTTGCATTATGCAACTTTTGAATTACAGGTTACTCTATGAGAGCTTGCTCTTTGCATTCGTGAGAAGTTGACTATCGGAAATCGACGAACATTTATCGACTTATTCGCCAGTAATCCAACACTGTTGTCTCGTTGTCTGCGTTTATCCCGTGAATTGTGAACAGAAATCGAGTTGCAATGTTGCAATATTGTATAAATTTGCGGTTGTTAACTATCAAAAACGTTCGCTATCGCACATTTATTTTTATAAACCGTATTCACTCTGTTTGCTAAAATGAGGTACGATCCGGCTGTGTATCGCGATACGATACATGATTACAAAATATCGCATCGATGAATTGATACGAGTTACGTACCAAAAACATTCAAAGCAACAGGAATAATTGCGTCATGTTACCTTGAACGACGTCAAGAGTCAAAACGTTTATTTAATGGTCCAAACATATTTATTGTTTCGTTTCTACCTTTTTATCCCCAGATATACAGTCTATCCGAATAAGTCGGATTTTTACTAGACCTTATCGGATATCGATAAAGCCTTCGGATCGGATTCCGATATCCGATCCGAAACCGAACCGGCTTTTCGGATATCCGCACACCTCTACTTCTCTGTGAGAGATTATTGTTGGTTTTCTTTATTACAGACCATGCAGCTTTACATTTATTATGACTATTTTCTATAAAATTAGCATTTTCAGCCATGTTAGCAGTTTTTATATCACCCTCATACTATTTTTTTTTCAAAATTGTATAATGTTCTATTAAGGTAAAATATGGTTTCTGCAGCCCTTTAATTAATTTGTTAATAGTTAATACGTTTCAGGATACTTGCCCTCAACAATAAGTAATTGGTTCTAAATTAATTGAAGTCTTTTTATTGAAACCAAATGTACATTTTACCATATTGAATTGAATTGGATATGTAAGCGTAGAGATTTTGGACACTAATTAATTAAAGTTATATTGTAACATAAAATGTCTCTTACGTATTGAGCTACACCCTCGTGATGACTAGCAGATTTATACTGTTTGGGCAACAGATAAGCTTGCTTGTCCACCACATTACTGTACAAAATTATGGTTGTTGGTGAATAGAGTAAAGTTATGTTAGAACTGATCGATTTCAGGGTGCTGTAACCCAGAACTGCATTACACATCAAGCTAGATTTAATAGTTTTACCTATGTACTCTAGCTCAAGGTTGAGAGCGCGCTTTTCGTGAATGAGACAAATTAACTGTAACTGCAGGAAATTGAATTGCCAAAAAAACTGTTTGTTTAATATAAATATTGCAATTTACTCATTGCTGAAAGGCTAGTTAGTTATTGGGTATCAGGAACAATTTATACTTATTCAGTTTCCCTACGGTTAATGTATAGCCTGATAAAAATAGTAAGACGCATTACTTTACCTACATAATTTGAGTTATTAATCAAAATTTATCATTATATCTTGGCACATAAACACTCCCCTAAAGGCTTTCATATGTATGAAACAAAGTTTGATAAGTACCAGGCAGTATTGACAAAATATGTAATGTCTTCACTTTTTGTATCCGATTTGTCGTGTCCTACAATAAGAAAACTGCTCCGGGTCAGATCAATAGTTATAAATATAGTGGAACGACTGCTTTTACTTAAAAAACCTAAAAGTGGGCTTACAATTTTCAGATTACAACAAACAAATGAATGTAGCAACTATATTTATGACTATTGACTCGTTTGGTATAAAAAAAGAAAAAAGAGATAAACAGTAATGTTGTCACTGATCACTTACCCAGTACTCCGTACTCAGATAGGGAGCTGTTGCACACAGTGTAGGGGGCCTGGTCAGGATACAGGTTGCTCAGGGGTCTGTCAACAATAAAAACAATAAATGGCACATATACAACATCCTTATTCGTAAAATCTGGCTGTTTTTTATAACAGAACTGTTTCATAAACATAAACAAAAAATTTAAACTAGGCAAATTGATGATAATATATATTAATTTTAATGTAATAAAATACTTTATAACTTATGTTCTTAACAGCAAGATACCGAGGATATAAGCAGTGGTTAAGATCCTAAAGGCAAAAGCTTGCTCATGCCTAAAAAATATAGTTATTCTTTTACCAGCCTCCAGCTTCCCCTCACCTGTCCAACACTCTCATGTTTATTTTAAAATTTGACTGTTTAGTTTGTTGTTGTCAAATACATGCTTTCCCTTATATTTTTCACTTCCTCCTCGTTCCAACATAAAAAATGATTGACAAAAATAGAGTGTTTTGATTTGTGTACAGTACTGCTTTGCTTTGACAACTACATTTAAAGTAGTCCCTGGCTTTCAGCATTTTTCTGACTTTTTCGCCGACCTTTTCCAAATTTCCAGACTTTTAAGAAAGTGTGAACCATGTTACTGAATGTCCCAGGACAACCTTAAAACTGGTCTATACCAATTTTTAGGCTGCCATTGGGTACAGCAAATGAACATTACATATGGTTTGACAACTCTGGGTTTGGTCCCCAAACTGAGAATAAATGGTCCCTGGCTGTTGTGCATGGATACCCTGTCAGTTGAGTTGACCAGTTGGAGGGCAGAATGCGGGTCCCCTGTTTGAGCCTCATCCCGACTGTCACAGGGGCATGGAAGTTGGCCCTCTGAAGGGCCAATTTGGCTGCCGTCCCATCCCACCTTTCCTTTCCTGCTATATCCTATCCTTCCGTTAACCTGCGCAATATTCCCGCTTGTGGAAGATGTGCCTAGCAGCTATGCTGGGGTTTCGTAATCCAACAACAATGATGATTGAATGATGGTACAGAATATTAATTGTAATTTTAATTAGCCATCCAACAGGTAAGTCGTTACCTGTAAGTGGCCTTGTCGACGGTCTGATGATGCAGCACGTGATGCCGATGCGAGAACGTCCCTCTCTCCACGTCCTGCCCACTGAGCCGCACGTGGATGCCCTCCTTGAGTAGTGAGCCGAACGCCATCGCCTCCGCCAGCGCCCAGTCCACTGTGCGCGACTCCACCATCTGCATGCGCGCCTTCAGGATACGCTCGATACCTGCGCAACAAACACACTGTTGTACAACTGCCTACACAGACTAAGCTATCCCTGATGGGGAAAATGTTAATTACCAAGTAAAACATCAAAATCCAACTGATCAAATAAAATACTCTCCATGAGATTATGTGAGGACTTTTGAGAACCTACAGCGTGAAGCCTCTACGGGAGAATTCAACTTTCAACAGCTTATGTAATTTCTAGGCATTCAATCAGCAAATAGTTGAGATAAAAAAAACAGACTGACTAGTTTCATATTATTTGTAGTCATAAGATAACTAATCTGTCTTTTAACATTACCGATACATTGTAAGTAAAGTACAAAACCCTATTAAAATACACCGCTGCTGTTCGGCAGTCCCATTGGTCTCTTGTTCACATTAATTCAGTTCAAAAGCTCTTTATTCATCTTCTTATGTACATAAACACATTGAATAGTGTCTTAGTGCAATTTCATTTATAAGAAGCATTGTTTAAAACAAAAATAACAGTTTTACATATTAAATACACAAATTCTACTCCATTATTCTCCATTACATCAAGTCATTCAGTTGGTGTGCCTGATAGATCGGTTTACAAGTAGCTTTCCCAACAAGCTGATGCTACGAGAATTAGATGTAAGACTCAACTCCCAAAAACGGCTTCCAACAACCTCCGAATTACATATTCTATCAGTTTACACACTCTCACATACACCACGGCTGACTGACCCTTGTGGATGACGAACTCCGCGGCGTTGGGCGGAGGGGCAGAGAAGCGCTTGCCGATGTGCATCAGCGTGTCCTCCTTGACCCCCGTGGGCGAGACCATCAGCGGGTCCTTGCCCTCGAAGAAGCCGGACCACGGCGAGTCCAGCCAGTCCTTGTACTTTATGTGCGTCTCCTTCCGTGCGTTACTGTACGCCTCCTCGCAGATCTTGTCGTACTTCTCCTTCACGTCCTGGACAAACGCAACGTACCGTGTTTGGAATATACCAGTTTCATACGAAATTTACGCTGGCACTATTTAGGGCATAAACTTTTTTAGGGGAGAAATTATGTAGTTAAAATATGTTAAAAAATAAAAAAAAAACATTTGAGTGTTATAAATATGTTTTAACTACACCCCGTAGTTACAAGAACAGGTGAGTCCAGCTGCTTGAATTCCAGCAAACGTTTTTCTTTTCTGATTAAGCAGATTGTATTTATTTACACTGTGATGTTATTATAGAAGTTAGTTCAAAATAGCAATTCTTTATTTTGTACTGTGTTTTGTTTATATTGACAACTGTTACATGTCCAATTGAATGGATTTTATCTCCCATAAAATTAACATTGGAACTGAAAGCCCAGGGGGCAGACCCCTGAAGGTGGATGTTTTCCTAACTCCCAAAAGGCACATCTAGACGTTAAGGGCTTTCAAATAACACATAAACCTTGACTTAAGATATAGTAGTTTTGCTGGTAGCCTGCTCTCAATAATCACTTATATTTTTAGTAAGATGATGATATGTACCTTGCTAAAAAATTGTTTAAAGAAATTACAGCGAGAGCAACACATCACACATGCAACATACTATGTACTGGTTGAAGGCAGAGAGAAAGAGGGCAAACATTGACTGCAGGTTTCAAGACAACCCTGCCTCTTCAAAATTGCACATTAACAATCACCCGAGGGCAAACGTTGACTGCAGGTTTCAAGACAACCCTGCCTCTTCAAAATTGCACATTAACAATCACCCACTTTCTATCTTCTTATCTATAATTAAGGCAGTGTCGAAAAATTAAATAACTCCCGTGTAGTGACTTTAGTATGTCTACTGCAAATTCTCAATTTTATAATAAGCTTGCTAACTGTGAAAATATACTGTATCCCGTCAAAACACAATACAAAATTTGAGTCTAATACGACAGCCCTTTTGAAGATAACTCAATCCACAAGTACGGGTTGCAGTAGCAATACAATAAACTAAATCATTATGTTAATCATAATTGGACATCTGGAATATCTGTTTTAGCTGTTGTAATGTGTTTTGCTAATGTATCAACAGCTCTTCCATACCCAATACAATCGGTAGCTATTATTGCCCAAGTCTCCAACATATTGGAACTTTGAAGGAATTATTTTAACGCTCTATATTCCCCCAGTGACGGGATATCCTGCCTCACCTTAACCTCGTCCTCGGTGACCACCCCCTCCTTGACCAGCTGGCTGGAATACTTCTCCAGCACGTTGGGCGTCTTCTTGATGATGCTGTACATCAGCGGCTGGGTGAACATCGGCTCGTCAATCTCATTGTGGCCGTTGCGTCGGTAGCTCACCTGCGGCACCACATTGATCCAGAACAATTATTAACTAAGCGAGTAATTAGGATTTTCCAGCATACCTGCGCAATGAGAAAATATTCTCTGACTTTCAGGTTCTAAAAGTCCTAGTCCCATCCCAAACTAAATTCTCATCTCGTCTTCCCTTTGTGATAAACTGATTATTGATTATATTCCTAGTCTGAAAAAAATTATATAAATATAGTTCCTTTTTCTTCATTTATGTATTTTTCAACAAAATTAGAACTATCTTTATCCCAGTGTAGTCCATTGTCGGCTGTACCATGGTAGGACCATAGTTGTGCATTGTACGAGGGAAAATCAATGCCTTCCTAGGTCAAAATAAATTCCTTTTGATTTATCTAGAAGAAAATACAATTGACCCCTCAATCGTTAAAACCAATCATAAAACCAAACACTACAACCTACAATTAACAATATACTTTTTGTAGGTTTACTGGCGAAAAATCCCTTAGCGAAACATAGGTAAGATTGTTAAAGAATTAAATGTCTGGTGATCACAAGTCGACAGCAATAAACTCACAATGTCGATGACGACGTCCTTGTGGAAGGTGTTGCGCCACTCGGCCGCCACGTTACACACGTGCATCACGGCCTCTGGGTCGTCTCCGTTGACGTGGAAGATCGGAGCATTCACCACCCGAGCCACGTCTGCACAAACACCAGCGTACACTCAGTTCAGTTGAGTTAGTTTAATCTTACAAATGTTCAGTAAACTTTGGTTTATCGGGAATAATGTGGCAGCATCCTTGTTAAAATTATTACAAATCTGGATAAACCGTAAAAATGCTATAGAAGGTACGGTACCTAATTCATACATTCGACAACCTATGATATTCTAAAGTGGAAATTACAGCTGCATACTCCAATAATTTTTGCAGGCATTGCTTGCAACTATTAATGTTTAGAACTGTATTGTTGAGGCAATGCAGAAAGCATATAAGGCTGAAGAGTCATCAATGTCCAAGAGTCAATAAAATGCCTAAGAGCCTTTGGTTTTCAGGGTCATATAATTTATTAAAATATTAAATAAACGTAAATAATTCTTGAAAAAATTTCACCCTACAGGCGTACATAATGCAACTATGCAAAATTATGAAAAAAAGGATTTTTGTTTATGGATTGTTTAAGAACAAATTAAAATACAACTGTAATTTATTGCATGCCTGCAATTTCAAAGTACTCTACAAAAATATTTCATAGTGAAGTTACTACAAATACTTTTACAGACACTTGACTATGAAATAAATGCTTTGTTTACTTTTCAACACCATCATTCTATTTTAACTAGGGAGTGCGAGTACAGGTTTTTTAAATCGAGTCGAGTAAATGGCAAAAGATTTGAATCTCGAGTTCGAGTCGAGTATACAAATAAAAAACATATAGGTCGAGTTGAATTGGATCAAAACAGTGTATAGGGTTCTATTTATAAATGATGTTATTAAAAATACTTTTCTAGTCACTATGACCTGAAAATAACAATAATAATAAAATAAATGGATTCCTACTTCATTGGAAAAAGGTAAGTACATTCATCTGAAAACGAGTTTGTACGCAGCACGCTGACGTGAGGGAAGTGAATTTCCACATAAAAACTTTTAGGAATCAAAATCTGTGTAAAAACATACATGTATTCAAATTTTTATTGAAATCTGAAAACATTGATTTTTAGGCTGATCTGATGCTCTTGGTTTCATTTACCTGCAAAGCTGGGAATACAATTTTGCGCATTATAATGTTAGGAGAAGGTCCAGGCAGGCTTGAAAGTAGGTGTGAGTTGCTGGGGATGATAAAAGTACTCTAAGAAAGGAATAACAGGCTTTTCTAGTGTAAACCCCCCATAAGACAACATACTGTGTTTAGTCGAAACACGCTTTCTTTAATAACTCGGTAAATATTTAAGCTAGAAGGACGAGAGAGGGCTTAAAACTTTTGCCTCACTAATTCCCATCTGTTTACATGCATTAATTTTGCATCCGGGGCTTTTCTGACCCTTTTTGGGCCCAAAAACTCAAAATTTGAAAGATTAATCCCCAAAAAAGGGGTTTAGAGTTTTCCGTTTGTTTTGCCCAACGAACTTGTCCAACTGATTACAGAAAGGAACGTCCCTATCAAATTTGAAGTAAATCGGTAAAAAAATGTGACCGCTGGAGTGCAAACACATATATAACATTTTGAACATTTATAAGTCACAACTTAATTATTTATTTAAAAAACACTAAAATCCACATCACAATTTGTAACACCTCAATTGCGTTCACACTCAATTTGAATTTACATACGACGTGCGGCCGCGGACACCCTTACTAGCGCGGGTAAACGGCGGGAGTAAACTCGCTCGAAACTTTTGAGTTTCAGAGTCAAACTCGGCTCGAACTTGAAATTTTGAGTACTCGCACATCTCTAATTTTAACACTGGCCAGCTAGTCCGGGTAACCAGACATCCGGAT
Source organism: Allygus modestus (assembly GCA_963675035.1). NCBI lineage: Eukaryota > Metazoa > Arthropoda > Insecta > Hemiptera > Cicadellidae > Allygus > Allygus modestus. Next base: position 30,853,596 of record OY776117.1, read on the forward strand.
AGAACGAGTCCAGATAAACCAGTGTTTCACTGTAGATCATAACAAATATTAAACTGGATAGTTACAAAAATACATATAAGGAAAGGTATGCCAGAGAACTTACCCATTAAGAAGTGAATTATTTTTCCTGTTGATTCTTGACACTTCTTCTCAATGGGTAAGTTCTCTGGTATCCCTTTCCTTTCATAGTTTTTCTGTATCATGGCCTAGAGCCACTGTAACCTCAAAAAGATATATAAATCATTATAATGTAACCTAAACATGGTTCACACTTTTATTTGGTTAATGATTTCCCTGACTATGGTGTATATGGTATATTTGATGTGATTTGATTTGACTATTCCTGACCAAAAAAGTGAATTTTCCCTGCCATTCCCTAACCAAAAGGGTTAATTTTCTCTGACTCTTGGTTTGGAATACGTACTTTATTTAAAATAGGTAATATTAAATTTGTTTTGGGCCTCCACCTGCCCCATAGCCGCTGACTTTCGGCATTTTTCCAATTTTTCCCTGCTTTTTTAAAATTCCCTGACTTCCCAGAAAGTGTGAACCATGTAATTTATGCGGTGGGACGATGAGAGACGGCCATTACCAGTGCAGTAGGGTGAGGAGCGAGAGTGGCGCGGGTCAGTAGTGAAGCCGATCTGGTTGTTGGCGACAATGTGCACCGTGCCGTGGGTTGTGTAGTCGGGCAGGTCGGACAAGTGGAACGTCTCAAACACCACACCCTGGCCGCAGAAGGCTGCGTCTCCATGGAGCAGGATCGACATCACCTGTGCAACGTTCACACAACCACAGTTATCACCAGATCAATCCACTTCAGGTTTTACAGACTGCAATGTTAAATTCCAAGTAGAGCTTAAATGCATTTTAAATTGGTGATCTCAAAGTTTTAGCTATAAAACCTCTATAACTCGAATCTGTACAATCGCCGTACCTCTATAAGTCGAAGTATTGACTTGAGAACCTCTATAAGTCTAAATTGTTCATTCACCAAACCTCCAGTGACTTTGCAGGCGGAAATTATAACCCTCCCTCTCCACTACATCTACTCTTTTCTGGGTTTTCCTGGTGTCAGTAAAACAACCGACGAATTTATTTTGATGAGCAACACGCATATCAAAAATAAACACATCCTCACGCACGGGTTTCACCTATGTGAGGATTTCATTTCATACAAAATAAACAGTCTCATATTATTGTAAAACATACATTTTCTTAAATAAAATGGTTTTGATTTGACTAGATTTGTGTCCGGTGTCATTAGTTAATGCGAGTATAGAGGTCCAGGATGTAGTGTGTAAAACGTAGTTTTTAGGTCGTGTTTTTACTTGGCAAGTGTTTGCAGTTGGGCAAAAACTCCACCCTAGAGGAGAAGCTGAAGATTATTTGAGACTGTTGACACAGGAAATAAAAAAGTGACATCTGGAAGCAGTTTGGAACACCTTTTGAAGTTTTAAGAACAAAAATAAGTCTATTCTTGAAAGACATGGTTTTTAGGTGAGGTATTATTTATCACTGAAACTTTTCTTTTGGGCAATCTACTCACCTTATTAAATAAACTGGAACATATCCGGTCTTGTCAGGAATGCACACAAAATACACATACAAATTTGACTTCACAAAACTTTTAAAAATACACATTTACAAATAACCGAATAGTTCAACAGTCCGACGTTTCGCCACACCACGGTGTTAACGTGTGGCGTTATCAAGGATAACCCTAGCGTCACGGTCACGCACCCGTTGCGATCGCCACGGGTGCGTGACCGTGACGCTAGGGTTATCCTTGATAACGCCGCACGTTAACACCGTGGTGTGGCGAAACGTCGGACTGTTGAACTATTCGGTTATTTGTAAATGTGTATTTTTAAAAGTTTTGTGACGTCAAATTTGTATGTGTATTTTGTGTGCATTCCTGACAAGACCGGATATGTTCCAGTTTATTTAATAAGGTGAGTAGATTGCCCAAAAGAAAAGTTTCAGTAACAAAAATAAGTGTTGTACTGCTTCACCCGAATTTCAACAATGCTCTGCAATTTTAATTGTTATCTTGTTTTGTTCCCTTTTAGTTTTGCAAATTATTTTAATAGCCTACAGTACAATGATGTTCAGCTAAATTGAAATTGATGTGTAGTTGTTCTGAAGTGACTTCCGTAAGGGGGAGGGATTTGTTTGGGGCAGGTATTAAGAAGTGAGCAAAAACGTCTAGAAAATAGACAGGAAGTGGTCGAATAGGCAAAATCTCACCAAAATACTGAACTGTGAGTCATTATTTGTTTACTTTCCTACTCAACAACAATTCCTCTGAAGGTATTTCATCCTCTACTATGTTAACTAAAAAAACTTTACAAAATATTTCCGGGCTTATTTTAGAAATTTAAAAGTGTTCAAATCCTTTTAATTTTGATTATTATTATTATACGGTATGATAATTAATTATACAAAGCAAGAAATGATGTAAGGATTCTATGCTTCCATGATCCATCTATTGCGATACCGTGACTCTCAAAAAGTCGAACCTTGATATTTCAAAATATTCGATAGCTCAAATTTTTCCCGTTCCCCCTGAGGTTCGAGTTATCGAGGTTCCACTGTAATATAATTCAGTATATTTTTCACAATTGCATTTAATTTACATTTCAGTACTCTTTACATAACCCTGTGAAACTAATTGAAATATAAACAAATTTTCATATAAATACCTACCGGCAACCCTTTTCATTTGTTGGTTCTCTTTTATTCCAATAGATTCATGCGATTTTCAGTCAAAATTCTCAAGCAAACTATGTTATTGAAAGGTAAACATTTGAAATTGTCTGAAACTAGGCTTAAAGAACTCTCAGAGGCAGGTTGACTGTCATAGCCATTTTTCTGCTTACAAATCTTCTGGCTCGTTATCAATTTGATTAATAAATTTGCTACATGTGATAACTTAAATGGCAGAAAATAACCAAATCTACCACAATTGTTGTTGGATCATCACACACTACTTGACACTGAGCAAAGCTTTAATTAATTTACTCCAATTGAAATGGTTCATAGCATCTAACCAGGAACATTAGTAAGTGACTCTCTCTGCTCTACCGACCCTCTTGCCCCCCCCACCAACCCTCTCGCCCTTTCCCCACCGACCTTCTCACCCTCGCCCTACCGACCCTCTTGCCCTTGCCCTACCCACCTTCTTGCCCTCGCCGTCGCCCCGGTAGAACTGCTCGGCCCTCGTCTTGCCCTGCACCACCGGGTCCACGGCCTCCAGATGTGAGGGGTTGGCCACCACGGCCAGGCGGATGTTCTTGTTGGTCACACGGTTCAGCCGCTCGATGTACGTGCCCAAGTGGTACTTGACGTCACCAGAGCCCTGCAACATCAACCGACACAATTACCTATCAAAGAACAGCAAAGTTCTTAAGTTCTAACCTTCACTGTTTACCATCATTTCCACACAATATCAGAACTGAGGTCCTCGTAAGATCCTCTCTTGTACAATGCGCTATGGCTGTTTTGTTAGACACACTACCAACTACAGTGGTTTACTTTACATAATAATTAATGAAAAAACAAGCTGTTATGATGAGTAGGTCTGATTGATGACAGAACAAAGTGAAGGAATCTATGTACCGATAATCTAAGTCTCGACTGTCCGACCTTCCATGTTATCCGACTGTCCCCGTGGATGATAAAACGATCAATTTCCGTGCGCCTAGGGGAAAAAAAATCAAAAATTGTTAACATTCTTTTTATTATTTTCTGTGTTATCTGACCTTTCCCAGGCCGGTTTAGGTCAGATAATCGAGACTCTACTGTATCAGCAGAGACAATGATTGTTGTCCATCGGTGTGTGGGTGTGTGTGTTCGTAATGTAATGTTGTGAAAACAGCTGCACGGATCGTTTTCAGATTATACACAAATGTTTTCCAGTACAGTTCACGCTTCCAGTTCAAAAATGGAACACATTCGTTAAACCGTTTTTTATTAATTAATATTTAAAAGTTGTAAAATTTCCATAAGATAAAGCATTGGATAAAAATTACTGCTTGTAAAGTACGAGATACTAATACAATATTGTTTTGCCATTGCAAGAAAATACTAAAAAAATTGGCATATATATAGTTTTATGATTAAATAAAGAAAGTACAGTCAACTCCCGATTATCCGGAAGCGGGTTAATTATTATTGAGTTTACAACTGTTTAAGCCTACAATTTGGTGTTGTCCAATACATTTATTGCCTCCTTTTTCACTTACTCTTCGTAGCACCATAAAACCAATTTAACAAATAGGTTTCGATTTTTGCACAGTATTGCTTAACGTTTACAATTCAATTTTCAACTTTCCCTTGATTTTTTCAAATGTCAATCACATAATAACTGTATAACACGCCAACAAAACTAGCATGTATTTTAAGGCGAATATGAATGAATGATGATTGTAGAATGGGTGAGATGCCTTATGTAGCCTTACTACTGACTGATTTATTAATTAGTAGCCCAATGACCAATTGCAGCTGGATCCAGTATTTTGCCTGACTTTCGGCCTTTTTCCAACTTGTTCCCTGACCTTCTCTGACCTTTTTCAAATTCCCTGACTTTCCCTGTTCCTCCCTAACTTTCTAGAGAGTGTGAATTATGGAGTACGAGAGACTCCCTGCACTTTAAAATTGTTTTAAATTAAGTGTTGGGAGATGTACCAATCATGAATTTCAAAGTTGATTATTCCTCTACAATTTTTGAAAAGGAAGTGTAAAAGCAGTAGCTGCTTCGGTGGTAAGGTCACAAAAAGGCAGTAACTTTAGATATAATTCATGGCAAAACCCATGGGTAAAACTCGCCCCGATAGTTTGTCTTCATACTCACGTCATCAGCGGCCTCCAGCGCGGCAAACTGCGTGAATATCTGTTCAAGCGGCTTGCGGCAGACGTTGGCCAGCACATTGAGGCGGCCGCGGTGGGGCATCCCCATCACCACGCTCTCCACCCCCAGCTCCGTGGACTTGTCTATCACCTGCTTCATGGCGGGGATCAGGATCTCGCAGCCCTCCAGGCCGAACCGCTTCTCACTGGACCACTTGCGGGCGAGGAACGCCTCGAAGCTGGAACAGCGGCACAAGATAAGTCAGGAAGAAACGTGAATATTAGAATCAAGTATACTAGAGATCAGAAAAAGAAAAGGACCTAAACCTAAGAAATTGCAGAACACAATAAGGGGACATGCATATATTACGTCACGCTATATTCAACCCTTTTTGACCCCCCCTTGTCACGTCACACTAATTATTAATTGTAACTGACGATTTTGCAGGTTTTAACTCCGTTAATCGCGTCACGCAGCCCTTAACCCCCCCCACCCCTCGTGTCACGGTCTGTCACGATGTGCAGCACCCCCTCTTACCCAGGGAGGGGTGACATAATATATGCACGGCCCCTAAACAGCAAATCACAGTTTGCAGTGTGATTAATCAGAATTGACGAAACGGGAAAATAGTTATATAATATACCCCCGTCGCAGCATACCTGCGTACTCAGCGAATTTCCAATGCATATATATGGGACTCACTACTACATAGAGCTATTTACCAAGATTCACAAAAATACATCCTTAAATAAGTGATATATAGCATTTTATTTATTCTCCATAAGAATAACATTGGGGTTGAGAACGCAGGTTTGCTGCAACGAGGAAGATAAGTAATGTGTTTTTTTTTGCAATTATCAATATAACTGAACCAGGTGAAGCTACATACCAAGTTCTCTTAATGTAGGTTCATAATTGAGGAAGATATACAACTTTACTTATTCTCCATATGAATAACATGGGGGCCGAGTATGCAGGTTTGCTGCTACGGGGACTATCAACAAAAAACTAGTTTTTTGTGCTAATATCAATATACCACAACTAGTTGAAGCCACATACCAAGTTTCATTAATATACATTCATAAATAATCGAGATCTAGAATTTTATTTATTCTCCTTAAGGATAACATTGGACAACGTACTGTGTTTAGCACTTTGAATATCTCTGCAACGGTTGGACGTAGAACAACGATTAAAACACCAAAATGTTTGTTTTGTTGAGCTAAACACATTAATAAACAGAAATGTGAAGTTTTTATTAAAACTATCTGAGAAAAATCTAAAAACCTTTTTCTTATAAGATTAACATGGGACACTTTTTTTGGATTTTCTCCGCAACCACTTAACCTAGGTTAATGATTAAAAATACTAAATTATTTGTTTTTTTAAGCTCTATAAAATGGTCATAACCAAAATTGAGTCTTTTTAATATTTTGGGGTCAAATTTGCAAAAAACCGATTTTTGGAAAATTGTAAACCCCCATAAAACCCCCTTCCCATAGTGCGATCGATCTGGTTTTCAAACTTAGTCATAAATGCTACTCTCCACATTTGTGTCAAATTTCATTAAAATCGGGTGTTTCTTTCAAAAGTTATCGCAGTAAGGGACACACACACACACACACACACATATATATATATATATATATACACACATATATATAAATTTGAACGAATAGTGTTTTTGGCATCTGGGGACCTCAAAACGAAAAGTTATCATGGTCTCGGGCTTAAGTCTTACCATGCCACCTACGGTAATAGCTTCTTCCCTATAGGGGAAATTTGCTAAAAACAAGTACCGGGGAGACTGAGCCATGCTCTATGAAATTTGATTAGTTTCAAAGGTAAAAAAGATATGTCCACTCTATACGCAATCTTTATTCAATGGTTCTAGTCACTGTTTTCAATAAGTCTTGCAGTATTCAATAACCATTATATTGAACACAACACAGGTTTTAGATTTAATTTTCTCGTCATGTCATGTACACATTGTATCCATTTGATGAATCTGTATCCTTTTTAGAGATGTTTCATAATTAGTAACGAGTAACAAGTTAATTGTGATTGGCATGTTTAAACATGAAAATTGCATATGTTATTCCATGGTAAAACTTTTTATCACCGGTAAGCCAATGTGTTAGAGAAAGACTTTGGAATAGACGGAAAAAGTTGTAACTTTAAGAAGGGATATTTCAAGTCATTTCATCTCTAAGAGATTTTATATTTTATCTGTATAATTTTATCTACCGGTAACTGTTGTTTATGGAGCAAACAAAATCAATAAAAATACCATTTAAAAAAAATATTGCCCAGAAGAATTCTCTACGTTCATTTGCTTTCAACCTAGCGAGTTCGCTGCGCCTATTTCATTTGGTTAAACATGAGTTAGTGGCTCCAGGCATGGACAAATTCAATTTTCAGGTATTGCTACAAACGTAAAAAGGACAGTTTTAAGTGTACATTAGACATTTTTACAAAGGAGGTACTTTCAGTGTATCATTAGGTGAAAGTTGTAGGGGGAGGGATATTCAAGCCTCAGTTTAGGTATTTATTTTCCCCAGATCGTATCAATGGTCACATACCCCATGGCTCTGGTGAGCTGTATCAAAAACAGCTGCTTCTGAGGAAATTTTCCCCCTCTAGTGATAACCCATGGCCAACAGCTAATTCAGAGGGATTTATCTGTTCCCCAGATGGTATCACTGGTTACATAATCTGCGGACTTTCAACCGCTTTTGATGGATTTGTTTTCCCCTGGATGGTAACACTGGTCACAAAACCCATAGCCAACAGCCACTTCTGAGGGATTCTTTTTCCCCGGATGGCAACACTGGTCACATACCCCCCAGCCAACAGCCGCTTCTGAGGTATTAGTTTTTCCTCTTATGGCAACACTGCTCACATATTCTATGGCCAACAGCCGCTTTTGAGGGATTTGTTTTTTCCTTGGACAGTAACACTGGTCACATACCCTTTGGCCAAAACCCGCTACTGAGGTATTTACTTTGTTTTCCCTCCGGATGGCAACACTGATCACATACTCCATAACCATCAGCTGCTTCTGGGGTATCTGTTTTTTGTTTTTCCCCCGGACGGTAGCACTGATCACATACCCCGTAGCTCTGGTGAGCCGAGCTAACAACAGCCGCTTCTCGTCCTTAGTGATCTCCATGATGCCTGGTGTCTCCAGCTTCTGTCGTATCCAGTTGCACTGCTCCAGAGAGTTGATGAACATGAACTCCACTCCGATGTGGCGGCAGTACGTCTGTTCCAGGCGCCGCAAGATCTCTCGTAGCGGCAGCGCCTTCTCCTTTCCTCCAATGAATGTTGTCGAAGGCAGTTTAAAGCTGCGGTCCATGTCTGCTTCATCTATCGGTGGAGAAACAGCAAGTTTAGTATAGGATTTAATTTCAGCTTACTAAAAATGTTGGTAAAATTCCCTAACTTTTCGAGTTGTCCAATCATCATCAAAAACTTCCAGGTGTGATTGATGTCATAAAAATGTCCTACCTTTCTTTAACTTGTATACAAATTCCATGACTGCTCTCTGATCAATCCAGGTACATTAAATTATTATATTCCCCAACTGTCATAGATTTTACAGTTTTTCATGTATGAAAGACTCACTACATTTCAAAAGGATGAAAACAGCTGCATCCACATTGGGGCCTTCACCAAATTTTTTGATTTAGCTCAGAATCAATCTGACCAACCTCATATTGGGAGATGAGTGCTGTAACCACTGCGCTACTCAACTTACTACTTTTAATAATTTAAATGTAGGGTGTGTCTTCCTCTATAATTTTTGAAATATAAATCTCAAAGCAGTAAGACAGATGGTAAGGTTGCAAGAAACAGTAACAGTTTTAGATGGAAATCACAGCAAAAAACTGTAACTTGCTGAATAATAACTGAACTAAATGTTTTCCTTTGTACAAACGTATTTCATATTACATGTGGAATTCACAGTTGATCTTGAAATTTGTTAGCGGTTCAGTTTAATTTAAACCAAGATTATGCTCTGACTGAATTGAATTTTAAATAAAAGGGACTGGAAAACTGTTATAAACTGTAAAAACCTTAATCAATAATTTGTAAAAGCCTTAGAGAGTTTCTGCCTATTTAGTAACTAAAAAAATGTTTTGGGATAAACAGTATCAGGCACACTCAAAATATTTTAGTGTATTGCATAGTTGTTTAGTTGTATTTTTTTTTAATACTTAATACTGCATATATCAACACAGAAACAAATTTAAAGAATGATATTTCATCTAATAAAACTAACATGTAATTTTTATTTTTGTCACTATATATTTATGAAAGCAACAGATATTTTCTATTATAAAAAACCTGGAAGCTTTTGATTTCTAATTAAATTTAAACTATAGACTATAAATTTATCTCAAAATAACTAAGACTAGATGCTGTCAATACTGTTTAACTGAACTACGATGACTCTCCTGAAAAAAATATGGTACACAAATTTTTGAAATTTGTGATTAATTTATAAGATTACATGACAATAATTCATGCCCAGTAACTAGTTAAAATTGCAGTGTTTAAATAAAAATCTCGCTGCACTTTCAAATAATATAAATCTTTTAAATTCAACTTTAAATGAAAATTATCCACTCATTTCTCAAACATCTCCATGTTGAGAACAAAAATAACTTTAAAAAAGTTAAATCAAACAATTACTATTCTGTTATTTTTCAAAGCCTGTATGAATACACTTAAAAAAATACTAATTATGAACACTTTTCCATGTAATTTAACACAGGTTTTCATAACTAAAATATAAAAATAACAACGAACTTGGGAGGAGAAGTCTGCTTACGTGATAAAGGGCATGAGGGAGAACCACCACCAAACTGCTGATAAAACAAGAAGCATGCAGAAATATAGCAAAAGAAATACAGCAAAAGCATCCACAGCAAATCATCAGCAAACACTACATATATACAAGAATAATTATTTACAAAAAGTACAATACAAGACTTACCTTTTAAGATGTTACTTTGATAATATGACATCAATCTCTGGCCGAATTATTTACAAAATAATAAAGTAAAACATGGTTTGGTTAGATTAAAATAAATAAAAAAAAATGAAAGAAAATAATTATCTAGAAATGGTTATGATTCCAACCACCTGGAGAAAGCAAAGCTGAATGTAAACATCGGTTAAAACCGAGATGTATTTTTTATAATTCACTATAAGTTTCAATTAATATATTGTGAAGGTAATTTAATCGCGAACCACCAAAATATATAAGATGAATACGTATTTAAAACATAATACAATTTTTGAGCTATTCAAAAAACGCGGGAAACTGAGTGAGGAAAAATTCCAAAGAATAACAGTTTGTACTTTGGAGGTTCATGAATCTTGAAGTTTTATCGTGACACTAGAGTGTTTTTCTGGACAATATACTGGATGTTTGAAAAAAATCCTTAGTTTAAGTAAACCACAAAATCTCTAAAACAGAACCAACACAATTCTAGTTTCATGATTTTTTTCAGTAACCTTTCCAAGTTTTCCTTGTAAGTATTTATAGCTTCATTTCCAACAGTTGGAGACCTTTTTACTAAGAATATGTACGTGTTGCGTTGGGGACGCTGATTTACTAAGAATATGTATGTGTTGCGTTGGGGACGCTGTTTTACTAAGAATATGTACGTGTTGCGTTGGGGACGCTGATTTACTAAGAATATGTACGTGTTGCGTTGGGGACGCTGTTTTACTAAGAATATGTACGTGTTGCGTTGGGGACGCTGTTTTACTAAGAATATGTACGTGTTGCGTTGGGGACGCTGTTTTACTAAGAATATGTACGTGTTGCGTTGGGGACGCTGTTTTACTAAGAATATGTACGTGTTGCGTTGGGGACGCTGTTTTACTAAGAATATGTACGTGTTGCGTTGGGGACGCTGTTTTACTAAGAATATGTACGTGTTGCGTTGGGGACGCTGTTTTACTAAGAATATGTACGTGTTGCGTTGGGGACGCTGTTTTACTAAGAATATGTACGTGTTGCGTTGGGGACGCTGTTTTACTAAGAATATGTACGTGTTGCGTTGGGGACGCTGTTTTACTAAGAATATGTACGTGTTGCGTTGGGGACGCTGTTTTACTAAGAATATGTACGTGTTGCGTTGGAGACGCTGTTTTACTAAGAATATGTACGTGTTGCGTTGGGGACGCTGTTTTGTTTCTGGGAAGTGGAAACCACTTTTTTTGTGTGTACACCTTGAAAGGTTGATTCTCGGATTACATCTCGTCATCATTGAATTATTGTTAATACAATAATTAAAGGTAAGCAAGGTAAGCTTCTTGGGTCCAGACACTAGGCTTCTTCACATTTTCTTTCAGGTATACATACAAAATGTGGTCAATACTGAAAAGATTGGTGACATCAAACATTTATGTCAAAGAATTCTCTCAGCAGTTGCATTAGTGAATTCCTTGCGAGAAGTGGAAGCAGCAAGTGATGCCCACATTGAAGTTTATCGGGACTACAAAAAGTTGGATATTTTCTTTCATAATATGTATAATCAATGTAATTTTCTAAAATTTTACTTTTACAGTTCTTCAAACTAGGAAGTTTTTCTTCAAACAACCTGTATTGACCACTTTACTAGCTAACTTTTCAGCCAATGACAGTAATTTTAACATTAGTTATACTAACTACAGGTGGCGTCAACGATTGTAAAAGATTCAGCCAGTAATATTTTTAAAATATGAACAAAAAATTGTTCTTGATAGGTTGCATGTTAGCATTTTACAACAGTTAGTGTATTGAAAAATGTTTATGGAAAAATGATATTACTTTCCTTGACATATAGATTATATAGTTAATCATATCTTCAAAAATAATGTCAGGGACAATACAATTGTAATGTTTTCGGACAATAAAATTTCAATTAAAAACTGCCATGTTCATTCTAGCTTTAAAGTACAGCGTTACACAGACTTTAAATACGATGAGATGAAGTATGATTAATTTTGACAATGATAATACAATGACATCCCACGAGAAATTGTATCCTAATAACATGACAAATTAATATTTGTCATAAGTTTGGCTGATGATTTGAGTAGACGGCTCACCTGACCGATACGGTTACGTACTTTCCATCAGACTGGCCACCTGTATTTGCAGCTGTTGCGAATAGGTCATGTTTTGCCACCGTTTTCCTGAACAAAAATCCTGCATACAAATATTCTGCTCGGTGATATTGGTGAAAAAATGATAATGAAAAAGAAAAATTAAAATGAAGCAGGATGGAGGACAAGATATGAGAAAGAAATATGACTGAAACTAACTACACTTACCTTAAGTACAATAATTGTGTATAGAAATAATGAATTTATTTTTTAAGACAAAAAATAAAAAATGGAATTATAGATTAAACTAGCTTTTAGTTGTATTTTAAATTCTTTTGCCAAGGTTTGTAGGGGTGGAAAATAATAGTTTAACAGTTACTTACACTCTCTTCAGTCATCGGTGTGTACCAAGGAAAGCATCATGCTACACTTAAATGGTGACTACTTGTTAAATAGGATGGAAAACATTACAAAGTATTAAACAATAAGTGATTAGATAAAACAATTTTTAACTTTGTTCTAGCCACTCACTTATATTTACATACTTTTCCAGCTGTTTTTTTACAAAATAACAACAAAGGAGGAATAACAGGTGCTAATGTTCAAAATCATTGCATTTGTATATATTTATTTACCTTAATCGTATTTAAGTCAGAGAATTATATTCCTGAAATAGTTACATTTTAGGTAAAAAATTATTGAAAAAGCACAAGGTTATATTTCTGTTTAGAATAATCATTGTTTTGAAAGATTCCAAATTTGACTCAATATTGTTCAAAAAATACACAGAGGAAAATTATTTTATTTTAAGTCATTCCAAATTTAATGTTTTAAAATTCAGTAATTGTTTTAAAATTGACTAACTAAAATGTGTGTACATTTAAAATATTGTTAATATTTTAAGCTAGGCAGGAATAAAATCCTTTAATTTAATGAGATAACTGAAGTAATAACATGTGCACGAGGTGCATTGTACTCTACAAATATAATTTATAGAGTTGTCAGAGGGCAAAAGTAGAAAAAGTCACTTAATATGAACATGTTATAGGTTATCAAATGAAAGTTATGCTAAAATTAGAATCTATCTTAGAAATCAATAACAAGTTGTTTTTATATAGTACTTGTAATTTTAAAATGGGAACATGCGTATAAGTAAGATGATTTTACTAATGTTAATAAAATAACTTTGTTAAATTTCTCACTTATATTTAGGACTTTTACGATATTACATTCTTAACATTACATAGGATAAATAAGCCTTATCTATCAATCATAAGAATAATACAAATTATGGAGAGAAACACCAATGAAATTTTAATCTGGGTAGAAAAGAATCAACATGTAAAAAATAAAATAAGAATTCTGCTTGAATAATTTTGTCTTAAAATATTTTAAATGTAGAACACATTACAGTGCAGTGCAATAAATCAGCTAGTAAATAAAATAATGAATAGTGTGTACACAATACATTCATAATTCACAGTGTTACTCACCTTAGATTGTGAATCATAACTTGGTCTAAACGATTACGACTAAATAAAATCACGTTATTGTGCTGAGCGATTTTAAATCTGCATAGTTTGAATACAAATTTTAAATAAAATACTTGAGCTATATTTTTAAGTTATTGGTATTTTTCTGACATTATTATAAAAGAAATATTAAAAGTTATATTATTACGGGGCAAGGAATACCATGTAATAAACTGCACTGTGTTATTTTGTAAAGTGATAATTATGTTTTGATAATTTATTTGCAATGTTTACTAAAAACAATCTCTAAAATCACCTAAAAGACTAGTTTACAAAAAATAATTTGTTGAGATTCAGTAGCTAGTTAACAGTCTATGACCTTATTTTGTTTTTCATATATATTTTAAACTGATACCTCTTTCCCCACCTAAACTGTGAACAAATTCACTTCTGCACAAAAATAATATTCTAGAGGAATTTATTTACCCATAAAAAGTTAAGGTTAAATGAAACAAAACTTTAATTCCTCCAAAAACCAATTATAATTTGCTCATTTAAGTTTTTTATTAATTTATAGTATTTAGTAGGATTTATTTAAAACAAATAATGAAGCCTTTGGACGTAAGTTATACAAATGGTTATTATAGGTGTTTCCAGCAAAATGTGGTTATCCTCTACCAAAAGTACTGTGGTTTATAACATTAATAAGAATAGAGGTATAATGCAGTGCACGTGTATTTTTATTATTATTATGAGTATACCGCTGTTAGTGGAATTGAAAAGCTTTGAAAAAGGCTTTATCTTTATTTGGTAATACAATAAAGATTTGTATAAATATCCAATTCCACAGCTCACCTAAGTTGCAGCATTGGCAGCTATGTCCTCTAATGTTTCCAACTGAGCACCAATTAACATTTGGGTTTCATGTTTGTATGCAACATTTCATAGTTTTTGTAAACAAATCATATATTTACACTTACACTTACAATAATGTTTCTTAGGATTTACTTATTTATATTAACAAGCCAATTTTTGCGGCTTTGGCTGCAATAACCAAAACATAGAATTATTAACACACGATGTTTACTCTAAATCCATATGTTCACATACCATCCTCATTTTAATACTCGTTCACACAGTGGCGGATCCAGCTTTAGAGTCAGGGGGGTCGAACTTAGTGGTAGAATCCCCCCTCCCCCGATTTTTATTGTTACGGATGATAATTGTAATAGTAATCAATTACTAAAAATAAAAGTTAAACCCTACATACACTAAAGTGAACTGAAGTAAGACAGAAAATGCAGAACAGTGTTCAAGCGCAGTGTAAGGGTGTTATGACTAATAATATCACGTAGACACAGTGGATGCGTGGTCAAACTCCCGTTGCCATGGTAACGTGACGTACACACCACTCTGCCTTCACCTCGCCGCTCCGCTCACTCGAGCTACAGTACCGCTGTTGTATCTGAGATCTTCTGATAACTACACAAAGTTAATCATGACGTTTGCCGGCACCCACACCCAAGTACGCGACGGTGGTTTCACGGGTAAAACAGGAGGCAGGGTGTAAAGGGCATTCTTGTCGTTGCATCAGTGCAGCTGTCAGTTGTCTTCAGAACAAAATTATCACTCCCACTGTTTACACTTATTTACACAACTTTAGTATGCATACAGACCGTTTAGAAAAATAACCTATGGTAGACATAGAGTGCATAAATTGGATTGGCGATAAAGAATTAATCGCAACACATTTAACCAGATGCAAATTACACAACTGCACTATTTTTATACAGTATATAACAAACATTTCTGAGGTTGAGGGGGGGGCGATCGCCCCCCCTTGGATCCGCCACTGCGTACACATAATTCCAAGGATAAATTTTTTGTTCAGATGATAGTTTACACCGCATGACTTCAAAGGTCTTTGAAAACAAACCTAAGGGGTAGAGCCCCAAAAAGTTGCAGAACGGAAATAGGTTTATCTTTTATTCTCATAAACATAGCTAATAAGCTATATCCTCCCCAAAATCCAGCTCAAAAGTTGCAGTAAATACTAAATGCCCATAAGGGTCCAGTAAGATGGAGCACAATACAAACTCTTTTAAATCTACAGCCTTACTGAACATCTACAACACAAGGGGAACTTCCATACAACTTTTCAAGTTCACAGGCATTGTCGTTTTTGAGAGAGTGACTGGTGCAAGTCAGTGAATGGTATTTACAACTAACTGTTTTTTGTTGGGGTTTAATTAGTTGCCAGTATTTCTTAGTGCATTTCAAGTTACAAGTATTTTAATGGTAATCTCATGATGGCTCCCTTATGCGACTCAGTTGGGTCTTAACTAGTTGCCAATTTTGCATCAAAAGTGTCGTGTGTGAAATCAGGTATTTATACTTAGTAAATTTCCGCCGATCCCTGTCCCCTTTGACTGTTGCAACGCTACCGCGTGTTTCTGCGCGATGTGTGCGGGGGAAAGCTTACCGAAGGAGTAGTGGCTGTAGAGCAGCTCCGGAGGGTGTCGATCGTCGAGGTCTGCGCTGTTGATGCCCAGAGGGTCCAGCTTGGCAATGTGGTGGCCCCTGATCTGGATGGAACACACAACGCACTCACACACTACTGCTACACACTGACTACCCGCCAGATACATATCGGGTTACCGAGTGGCCAATCAATAGTCATAGAAGTCTTTAGAACTTGAAATCATACAAGAAAAGGGTAATAGAGTTTGAAAGATCTTCGCTTATCTGATAAAGGAGGCTCGCCTCTTAAGAATTAGAATCATTTCAGAGTGTTGGTACTCCTTTAGACCTTTGAATCCACATGGGAAAAGATTATTTGTGCATTTGAGACAATTTAAAACCAGCTTTCCTAAAAACATATTTTACAGCCCTGAAATCAATATTTTGACCTTGGACACTACACAGTTTTAGTTTATAACATTGATGGATGGTTATACTTGAATTATTCAAATTTCAACTTTTTTATAATCAAAACATTTTGTGACTTCTTTTTAAATAGAAAAGGACAGTATATAATTTTGGAAGTTTGTAAATTTCCAACACAATTATACACTACATATGTGTATAAGTGTATGTTAAAGAAACTCCGATCTACTTTATAAATATTGAGAAATTCTTTTAATTTTAAGAGTTTAAATTTTTGTAAGAAAAAAGAATGTTTACACCGATCAGTATTAATGTTAGGATTTAAAATTAAATTGATTGTTAATTTCCTGCTTAGGAAACAACCAATAAAAGAGTAAACCACCACTCTGTATTTTTCCCACATGGCAAATACAACTGAGCTTGTTGAAAGAAAAATAACAAAACGCAACATTTATTTGTAACCCGATATGTAAAATTGATAGTGAGAATGAATATAAATTTTATGAAGTTGCTTGCTCAAATTATAATGTGAACCAATATTAAAATGACAAAGAAAAATCACTTCTAGGGGCCAAACATTTATTGCGTAACACAAAAAGTTCTTTATCATATCCATTAGCTGTGTTATTTTGGTGGGGAGGGGGGCAGTGTTCCGTAACAAACAAATTCTAATTTAGTGTTTAAAAATGTTAAATCAGTTATCAAATGCTACTTCATTTAGTTTATTTATTCCAGTTTACATGATTAATTATCCTCGTTGTAACTGTTTTATGACAAATTTGCTTTTAAATTTTGTTATGAGTGGTATAAAAAAAATAAACAAGTTAAAACAAACCAGTTTTCAAGAATGAAGTTTCATTTAAATTATTTACAAAACAGCACAAAACTGCTGTTTAAAATGTGTCTACAAGATAATTTAAACTTACTGTTATTGTGTTATGCAACGCATTAGAGGATAGGATGTACCTCGCCATTTCAACGTGTCGTGTAGGGGAAGAGGGTTGAAATTTTGAAATTATGAAAAAATGTGTTAAGAAATATATGTGTGGCCTCATATAGATGTTAAAAGTAAATTCTAGCACTAAATTTTACCATTTATTTTTGTTAACAAAACTTAATCTTAAATTGTAACATGGCATGTAATTTTAATCTGAACAAGCCAAATGAGATTCGGTACATTCATTCCATTAAGGAAACTGGGATTACATTAAGAAATAGCTCAACGTATAAGCAGGAATATTACACCACTTATTATATCTGTCTAAAACTAATGATAAACTAAACTATAAAGAAATGTGAAAAACACATATTTAAGTTTAAAACTTAACTGGTAAATTTGATGATTACAGTCCTGTAATGAAATCCAATATTGCTGAATTAACAAAGCTTAGTACTAGCGATGACAGTTATTTGATGACTTGGTTAATACAAATGTGCTTTCAGGAAACCCAAATGCGATAGAAAAAATCAACCTCACAAGTTAGCAAAACCACCACCAAATGTCAAGGCACGAGCCCCTGAAAAACTCCATGCAATTAATGAACCAGGTTTATACCACACCAAACCGAACTCCACCTACTGATAAACTGTTAGTTGTTAGGAGGACAGTCCAGCAACAAATACAATCTACAGTAGAAGTATTTCTATGGTATCCTACAGATGCACAAATACACACAGGAAAGATGACTCGGCAGTTATTGCAAGTGCTGAAAGAGGGAAGGTAAGCAGTTGGGACGTAACAACAAACTGAGACACAAACTGATGAAGACAAACTTCTCCTTCTCGAATATGCTGTTGGTAACGATAATGGTGGGGGGGGAGGAGGGGGGTAAAGGACAAGGATATGGATTATATTCATGAGTATCTATATTTCTACAACAAGTTAATCCTAACCAAGTTGTTAATTTTTAAAACAATTTCAGTCTACGGGTATAAAGTTATGTTTATGTAAGGGTATTAAGTATCAATAATGTGAAAATAACAAATTCTAGTAAAATTTATCTGATTTAATAATGACTAGGGTTTGTAATTTTATGGCATCTAGCTAGCTGTTGAAAATTTAGTAGAACTAATCTAAATAAGCATTGAGATTTTTATTCTAAACACCTTAACTCACACTGGCATAGATCAATCCAAAACAGTTCTTTATGCATTGTTAAAAACCTAAATCACTATATTAAAAGAATAAGGCGATTTTTGCACAGAAGATTATGGCCAAACTACTGGGTCGATTTTGATGATTTACGTGTCGTTTGAAAGCCCTTAACGTCAAGAAGTGCCTTTTGGAGGTCTCAAGTCAGTGTGTGGAACCAGAAACCCTTGGGAAGTTCTCAAAGTACGGTTTTGGCCCATTGGACAGCAAATCAAAACAAAAGAAGCAGAACAGTTGGGATTAAAGATACAAACATATGGTTTGCTAGTCTCTTTTATTAGTGAATTTCCTATGGAAAGTGGAATATTAGCATGACCCGCAAGGTGACACTTAAGCTTGGGACCTCCATAGAAGTTCCTAACGTGACCCCCTGAACACGTTTTGGGGGGTCGCTCAAAATTGTGTGTGTGTGTGTGTGTGTATATATATATATATATATATATATATACAGGGTGTCACAAAAATGCGTAGCGCGCTATGCAGAACCGGATTCTACATACAAAAACAAGTCGAAAATGTACAGTAACATTTTTGTGATTTCGGATTAGTTTAGTCGTAATCCGCCATTTTGTATTTTTTGAAAATAATTAATAATTCAAAAACCCTTCGAGATATTTTTTTGAAACTTGGTATAAACTTTTAAGTTTCTGGTTTTTTACATTTTCCAAAAACCATTTTGATTTAACTTATCAAATTTCAAAATGGCGGCCATTTAAATATTTCAAAGTCAAATTCCATGAAAAATGGCAACTAAAACAAAATTGTACAAGACATAAAATTTAAAGCACTTTGTAATCCAAATCTAATGAAATTTTTACTGTAAAAATCGGTTAATAAATAAAAAAGTTATGGTAATTTTGTTATAATAAATTTCAAAATGGCGGCCATATACAAATTTCAAAGTCAAATTCCTGGAAAACTAGCAACTAAAACAAAATTTTACAAGACATAAAATTTAAAGGACTTGGTCAAATGCACTAAGGAATTTGACTTTGAAAATTTTATATGGCCGCCATTTTGAAATTTATTATAAAAAATTGCCATAACTTTTTTGTTTATTAACCGATTTTTACAGTAAAAATGTCATTGGATTTGGATTACAAAGTGCTTTAAATTGTATGTCTTGTAAAATTTTGTTTCAGTTGCTAGTTTTCATGGAATTTGACTTTGAAATATTTAAATGGCCGCCATTTTGAAATTTGATAAGTTTAATAAAAATTATTTTTGGAAAATGTTAAAAACCAGAAACTTAATGTTTATACCAAGTTTCAAAAAAATATCTCGAAGGATTTTTGAATTATTAATTATTTTCAAAAAAATACAAAATGGCGGATTACGCCTAAACTAAGCCGAAATCGAACAAATTTTACTCTACTTTTCAACTTGTTTTTGTATTTAGAATATGGTTCTGCATAGCGCGCTACGCATTTTTGTGACACCCTGTATATATATATAGACATATATATCTATGTGTTTGCACTCTAGCGGTCACAATTTTTATCCGATTTACTTCAAATTTGGTAGGGACATTCCTTTTAGTAATCAGTTGGACAAGTTCGTTGGGCAAAACAATCGGACAACTCTAACCCCCTTTTTTAGGATTTGAAATTTTGAAATTTGAGTTTTTGGGCTCAAAAACGGTCAGGTAAGCTCTAAATGTAAGATTAATGGATAATAGGTTATAGAACGTAAAAAGGCGAATATTTTAAGCCCTCCCTCATCATTCTAGCACTAATATTTACTGAGTTATTAAAGAAAATGAAAATTGAGCAAACACAGTACGTTGTCCTATGGGGATTTTAAATTGGAAAAGGCTGTTTTCATATCTTGATGTAGTTTTATCACTCCTAATACCCCCATACCGATTTTTGTTCCTGATGGTACATCCTCCTAAGCTTACAATGCACAACATTGCCATCCCAACACTGCATTTAAATAGAACCAGGTGCATCAGAACAGCCAAAAAACTGTATATTTTTCATTTTGCTAAAAATGTTACAAATCTTAGTTTAAACCCGTTATTTGATTTTTGAAAGTTTTTATTGGGGAAATTCACTTCCCTAACGTCAGCGTGCTGCGTGCGAACTCGTTTGATAAAGGAATGTTTAACCTGTGATGTTAATGACATATCCATTTAACATTAGAGCAAGGATATTTATCTTATGTTATTAACATATTTTTCTTTAAAATTTATAATCTGTATTTTAATTTCTTTTTTATTTAATTAGTAATATATTTAGATGACAAATTATATATTTGTCATCAAATATATATATTTATATATATATTATTTTTTAAATCATTATTAACAAGTACCCTTTTTTGAAACATTTTTATTTTGACTGACTAGTTTCAACCATAATGGCCATCTTGTAGATACTTTTATATTATAATAAAATCATATTATGGAAGATGGCCATTATGGTTGAAACTAGTCAGTCAAAATAAAAATGTTTCAAAAAAGGGTACTTGTTAATAATGATTTTAAAAATAATTATATTAGTAGCCCTAATATACAAGTCAAGCAATTATATATATATATATATATATATATATATATTTGTTATATATTTGTACAAACGAATGACAAATGTTAACAATAAGGTATTTTGTATTTTTGACAGTGTCGTTTACTTTTCTGCTCCAAGACAATAAAGAGATTTTGATTTTTACTTTCTCCCCCTTATACATAGTATAAGGAGAAAGTATTGCTTTCGTAAAAATTTTTGAATTTGAGTTGTTAGTGGAAATATTCGTTTTGGAGCTCCATGAATCCAAAAAAGTAATTTTTACCTGATGTCTGTGTCTGTCTTGTCTGTCTGTCAGTATGGATGTGTACAGAGCTAGAGATGACGCCAATGGACCGATTTTGATGACTTTTGGTATGTATGTATTAATCCACGATATCTCCAGGCGTTTTTTTCATTTTTTTGAATTTTTTATTTTCAAGGGTAATTATCCCCCAAAAACCGCTAAAAAACATGAAAAATCCAAATTTTTCAAAATTGGCTCTAACGATTTTAATTAAACTTTTGTGGTTTGAAGAGTTTTACGTTTCCAACAAAATGACACCACCAGCATTCCTTGAAAAATTCGGGTTCAGAAATTGCAAGACTTAAACATCAAAAATTCTGTTTTAGCGAATTTCCCCTATAGGGAAGAAGCTATTACCGTAGTCGGCATGGTAAGACCTAGGCCCGGGACCATGATAACTTATCGTTTTGAGGTCCCCAGACCCCAAAAACACCATTTGTTCGAAACTGTATATATATGTGTCCGTGAGCACGATAACTCTCGTAATAAACGGTATCAGGAAACTGACACATACTTTCTCCCTTTTAGCCCAACTTTAATGAATAAATTACTTTTTATTTACTAAATATAGAATACAAAGCACGGTCGAATGTACAGAAAATCTTGTAAACAAGTTGTTTAAAAAAACATCCACCCAAATCCCTGCTTTGGAGGCACTACAGAATCCATTGCTACACTCGTGGTTTTATGAGGGGAAATGCCCCCTATTCCCCCCCAGGGTTATTAAGGGCAACATATTTTGAATTTCCTCTGTTGGTCAATGCTAGCTTGACAAGCATATCAAGTTTGAATGAAATTGACCAGTAAATAAGAGAGAAATTGTATTTTTTTTATTCCCCATAAGAATAACATTGGACAACGTACTGCGTTTACCGCAAAATGAAAATTTCAATTTTCTCCGAAACCAGCTATCGTAGAATAGTAATTCAAAATACTCAATTATTTAGTTTTTTGAGCTCTTTTTAATGGTGAATAGTAATATTTGTTTACATTTATGTCTTTTTATGAAAAATCCAAAAAACTGAATTTTGGGTGTTTTAAGTCCTGTAATTTCTGAACCCGAATTTTTACAGGAATGCGGGTGGTGCCATTTTGTTGGAAAATTAAAGTTCTACAAACGACTAAAGTTTAATGAAAATCGTTAGAGCCGTTTTTGAGAAATTTGGATTTTTCATGTTTTTTGGCGGTTTTGGGGGGATAATTACCCTTAACACATTGAACCCTATGCCCGAGTATAGGTCGGGGTACCGAAAATGCCGTTGTAAACGAAGCCCGAGTATATATCGGGTATCGCTAATTAATTCGGTACGTCGTTATTTTTAGCGTAATAATATATTTGTATGTATAGTAATGCTCTTCAATTCATATTCTTTCAGTAAATGAGCAGTTTTTACTATATAGTCAGCTGTTTAGTCATAAGAAAATAGTATTCTGACGTATTGCGCATTAGCACGATGTCAGCTGTCTGAGTTGAGTTTAGTCGTCTGTGCTTTGTTTACCGCGTCATTGTTTACGTTCTGCTAGTGAGCTTTCTATGTGATTTGTACGCTAATAAAATGTGTTTATTGTTTCCATAGCAATATTTTTATTTTTCGTTTTAGTTATTTAGTGTAGCATAGTGTAGTGAACTGTGAAAATGAGTGATTATTTAGACAGACACACAGTTCGAATGATTCGTTCCGAGTTGTCAAACTCTGACGATAGTGAAGATGAAGGTAATAATACTATTTATAATCTTAGTTTTGATGACAATGACAATCGTAATCATTCTTCTGTAGTTCAGTATGAAAAAATAAGTGATCCTGTGTACGATGCTGGCTCTGATGATGAATTTGTTGACCGTCTGTTGGCCGACCCACCAAACTTTGATGATACCAACTTTGAGGTTAGTGAGGAAGAAAACAACAGTTTAGGTCCTTCAACCAGCCATAATATAACTAGTCAATCACCAAATGATCAAATTAATAAGAAAGTAAAGTTTTCTCATAGACCTAATGAATCTGGTGATAATGGTCAAGTTTATAAAGACAGTGTTAGGCCTAGGCCTAGGCCTAGTCAGACTGACAAAGATGATAGGCCTAGTCCTATGCCTGTTGACGATGTAGCCCATAATGAGGTAGTAGCAGATGATCCTGTAAATAATAAAACTAAAAGAAAAAGGAAACCTAAAAAAAAGAAACCAACTGATGAAGAGCTTGGTTGGAGTTGTGTTGACATACTGTCACAGCTCCCTACCTTCAATGAGCAAGCAGGCGTTAGAGCCGCTATAACTGACACTTCAACCCCACTAGAGATATTTTCTTTATTTTTTCCAGAAAGTATGATTAGGCTGATCAAGTCCGAGACTAATAAATATGCAAAATTAATGATTGACAAATTGAGGCGCTCAAACAAACTACTGAAAAACAGTGTTTGGGGTAAATGGAAAACTGTAAAATTATATGAGGTCTATAATTTTTTTGCCATAATTTTACATATGTGTATTGTAAAAAAACCCAAGTTATCTGATTACTGGTCAACTGATGAATTTCTGAAGTCTTCCTATGCACCTTCAATCATGTCAAGGGATAGATTTTTTGCAATCTTGGCCAACTTGCATATTAGCGACAATGCAACTTACATACCGCACCAAACACCAGGTCATGACCCAATGCACAAAATAAGGCCTTATATTGACCATCTTCTGACTGTATTTCCTCAGTGTATTTATCCATCCGAAAACCTCACTGTTGATGAAGGTACATGTGGGTTTCGTGGTAGGGTCAAATTTAGAGTATATAACAAGAACAAGCCGGATAAATATGGTATGAAGTTATATATTGTCTGCGATGCCTCAACAGGATATGTATTGAAATTTGAGCCATACACTGGAAAGTCAGCCAACAATAGTGCTGTAGCTCTGTTTGGTAGGCTACTTTCAGAGTACTTGGGAAAGGGCCATACTATTTATATGGACAGGTTTTACAGCTCACCCGTTCTTTATGATTTTTTGTGGTCAAACAACACAAAAGCTGTGGGTACCTGCATGAGCAACAGAGTGCAGTTGCCTAAAACTGTTACCAAAATGAAACTCAATCAAGATGATATTATTTTTATGAGAAGGAATCATTTACTCTGTTTGAAGTGGAAGGATACAAGGGATGTCTTACTCTTATCCACCAAACATAAGTCAACAACTTCAGAGGTCTTGGTACCTAGTAAGGAAGGTATGAAACCAAAAACCAAACCTGATGTGGTCATTGACTACAACAAAAACAAAACTGGGGTGGATAGAAATGACCAAATCATAGCCTACTATCCTTTCAAAAGGAAGCAGTTCAAGTGGTGGAAGAAAATGTTTTTTCACCTGTTCATGATGTCGATGACGAATGCTTTCATCCTTTACCGAGCGACACGATCCGAGCCTCAACGGAAACACTGCCACATGGACAGTTTCATAGTGTCAGTTGGGAAAGCCTTAGGAAATCAAGGTGGTACCTTGTTCCAAGCTGAACAGCAAAGTAGTCCAATACAAACCAAGGCCAGTAGGCTCACTGGGCGACACTTCCCCGCAAAAATCCCTCCCTCAGATAAAAAGGCAAACCCAACTAGGATATGCAAGGTGTGTTCTGACAAAGCCAAGGCTTCATCTGGGAATAGAGGAAGAAAAGAGACATCTTGGTGGTGTGCAGAATGTGAAGTAGCCATTTGTGTGCCAGAGTGTTTCCAGCTCTACCACACCAAAGCCGACTACATATGACTCCTTTATTTTCAAAGACAATTTCAGGCCTTAGTGTACATATTTTTTCATGTAAGTAAATATTTTTTTATTCAGAATTTCATTAGGATTAATTTGATCTATTAATGTATGTATAAAAAATAAACAACAACATTGGGGTTAATTTTATATGAACTCTTGCATAATGTAGCTATTTTTTTCTCTATATAATATTTATTGTTTTTTATACAACAAATAAAAAAAAAAAAATTTTTTTTGCCCTATAACATATTATATTTTCTTAAAGCTCTTGATTTCCTCTTTAAAATGATGTATGCTTTGTGGTGTTTTGATTAAAACTAAAAAACTAATAATTTTTTGTATTAATGCAAAAATGCCCAGTATATATGCAAATAAGCCCTGTTAGCGCCCATAGGGTTTAATGTGTTAAAAATCAAAAATTCAAAAAAATGAAAAAACGCCTGGAGATATCGTGGATTAGTACCTACATGCCAAATTTCATAACAATCGGCCCATTGGTTAAGGCTGTAGCTCTGTACACATCCACACAGACACACACACACACACACACACACACACACACGGACACACACACACACACACACACACACACACACACACACAGACAGACATCACGTAAAAACCACTTTTTTGGGTTCAGGGACCACCAAAACGAATATTTCCACTAACAACTCAAATTCGAAAATTTTGACGAAAACAATACTTTCTCCATATACTATGTATAAGGGGAGAAAGTAAAAATTATCCGATTTTGATGAAATTTGGTATAAACGTGTAAAGCAACATTTATGACTTTAAGTTCGAAAACCAGCCAGATCGCTCCATCCAAAGGGGTATTTTGGGGGGGTTTTGTACCCCAAAAATGGGTTTTTCGAATTTTGTACATATAATTTTGGAAATAGTCAAATTTTAGTTTTTTTCCATTGGATTCAGCTTAAAAAAACACACAATTTGGTATTTTGATCATTTCTCTACGTCAATTGGTTACCGAGATATTGAAAGTGCTAAACACAGTACGTTGTATAATGTTATTCTTATGGAGGAAAAGAAAAATTTTATATCTCGCTTATTTATGAACGTATACTGACGAAACTTGGTATACGGTTTCATCTGGTTGTGGACCATTGATATTTGCTCAAACAAAATTTGTTTCCAAAGGCTCCCGTAGCAGCAAACCTGCGTACTCAGCCCCATGTTATTCTTATGGAGAAGAAGTAACGTGTTATCTCCCTTAATTATGCAAATAAATTAATGAAATTTGGTATGTGGCTTTACCTACATGAGTTATATTGATATTTGTATAAAACCCCATTTTTTGTGTTCCTTGCTTCAGCAAACCTGCATACTCAGCCGCCATGTTATTCTTATGGAGAATAATTAAAATGTCATAAATCGTTTGTTTATGGATGTATATTGATGAAACTTGGTATGTGGCTTTATGTGGTATTAAGATACAGATATATGCATTGGAAATTCGCTGAGTACGCAGGTTTGCTGCTACGGGGGTATTTTATTTTTAATTTAAAAACATAAATATAAACGATTCACCATTAAAAAGAGCTCAAAAAAACTAAATAATTTAGTATTTTGAATTACTATTCTACGATTGCTGGTTGCGGAGAAAATTTAGATTTTCATCTTGCGGCAACGCAGTATGTTGTCCAATGTTATTCTTATGGGGAATTCAAAAATTACTATTTCTTTCTTATTTACTGATAAATTTCGTTGAAACATGATATGTTTGTCAAGTTAGCATTGACCAACAGAGGAAATTCGAAACATGTTCCACCTTAATAACCCGGGGGGGGGCATAGGGGGCATTTCCCCTCTTAAAGTCTTAATGAGTCTTATTGAATCTTAAAACGACGTGTGTAGCAATGGATTCTATAGTGCCTCCTAAACAGGGATTTGGGTAGATGTTTTTAAAAACAACTTGTTTACAAGATTTTCTGTACATTCGATCGTGCTTTGTATTCTATATTTAGTAAATAAAAAGTAATTTATTTATTAAGTTGAGCTAAAAGGGAGAAAGTATGTGTCAGTTTCCTGACACCGTTTATTCTTAAATAAGCCTGTGGGGTGATCCAAAGACAGTTGTGGTACTGGAACCGCATTAATATCATGGGTAAGCCAGTGGTAACCGGTTGTGAAATGGATCTTAGCAGTCAGCCGGAACGTGTGCCTGACCACGAGAGGTCAAAGCTCTACCTCAGAGCTACTCATCTGGTTTACATATTTTTGTAATGAGGGGTTTACAAAATGAACATTAACAACCGATCTTCTGGATAAATTACGCGAGGGATTTGTCCAGTTGTTCATAGTTTACTGAAGTTAAGGTGGACAAGATCGAGAGTGAAGGTCCGGGGAGGGAGGGGCAGGGGGTGGAGACGACCTTACCCGGCAACATATGCTGCCGCAGCACAATCTGGTGGGGGTGCACTCCCGTCTTGTCGGAGTACTTGCTGTGCAGGTCCGCGTAAGTGATGCCGAGGGGGTCGAGCTCCGCTACGAGATGGCCTCTAGCCTGCAACCAAACATGCTCAACACTGCGCCAACAACGCTACGCGGCGGACTGAATCATACCACTTTGAAAATTATTGTTTTGATTAGTAAACGTAGTTGCTTATTATACAGACTACAGTGTGTTGGGACAGTTAGGATTTTTGTGTATATATTTGACAGGCTTCCAACAACACGGTAAACAGAAATTACCATTTTTTTATTTTTCCAGATTCTGAAGAAATTTTACAGGTAACTTAAGAAAAAAAGAGTAATTGTAATCGGTTTCCCAATTGTAAATTTGTGTTTGCTTTACATATATGCCTAATTTGTTAGAGTGATTTATTGCTTTGATTTTGTTTGTGATTTTTTTACTTTTGGCAATATAAAATAATAAAGAGAGTTAAGATTAATGTACAAATATGTTTAATCTAAACTTAACCACAAAAGGGTTCTATAAATGGGTGTACTCCTTCCTACAACATATTAAATGAAAGAGCGAAATTGTCTCAGTCAGGAATTAACTTAGCCCAGAACCCAAACAGTTCATACCATTTCCTGCCAGAATTCATACAGTATCTCCCCGCAGACATGTTTTGTATCAACAGACCACACCTTCTAACCAAAGACAGCTAATCAACTGTTTTGTTGCTCACTCCTTGTCAGTGATGTTACCAAAGATAAAATATGATTATTTCAAACAATGAATCCTGCTGTTATTACTAATTAGCGAGCATATTTCTATACCCGGTAATTATTAGTTTTTGCTGGAATGAGAACATTCAGATTTTTTTCATGAACCTGTAAATTGTAAAACGTGAAGTGAAAAAGTTTGAAATTTTAAATGGAAGAATTACCAAGCTTACATATGTCTTAGTTTCAACACAATTATTTTATTACCCCTTTGTCATATTTTCCCCAATTTACAGAAGATGCAAAGCGTGAATTGAACAAAATATTTAATTTATAAGAAAAGTAAATGATTACAGTTTTATAACAGATTTAAAACTTATACAAGTTGCAGTACTTGATTGACATACACGATAGTTTATGAGAGTCCCATAATTTTATGCTAGAAACCAGAAATTGGCAGATCTACTGTTGTTATGAACGGAGCGGGTACATGAGTGTGCCTTTGTTGTGATGCTGCTGGATTGGCAACTGAACGAATTCTGGAATGAAATATTAGGAACCGAACGGATTCCGGATTGATCAGTTTCTACTGTTTTTTATTAAACACACTAAAATAAACACGCATTGACATTAGCCAACAGTAAAAGAATTCAAATATTTTGTTAAGATTACTACAAATAACTTAAGAAAATGGTAGTCCGTATAATATATTTTCTATTAAATAATTTTAGTCCATATTGAAATTGCTAAGTAGATATTTGGGTCGTAGAGAACACTCATTTCCCAATTTGTAAAGTGAATCTTTTTTTAACTTTTTAAGATAAAAAATAATACTTTCCTAATGGAGTTGTTTCTTTTCATAATATTACAACTGATTAATATTCATTATAATGAATATTCAATAAGATTTATGTCAAAATGTCTTTTTCTGAAAAAAGAAATGAGAAAAAAAATCACTATTTTATTAATTAGATTTATATTACAACAAGAAGTTAAATTACATTAATACCGTCATAACGGTTTTAAGATAATTTAACCTCTTGTTACAATTTTATCAGTGATCCGGAGGCAAAACAAAATTAAATCAGCTTTATTTTATACTTCTGTTTTTATGCAAAATTAGATTAAGAGACAACATACAAAACTGGGATTGTGAATTTGAACAAATAATCATAAATAAATATAAACAATTTCTTATTAAAAAAATACATTTTAAAGGAATGAACTTAAAGTGTGGCTATTTATCAAGTGATTAGATCAAAAGATTATGTTATCAAAACAACAACAAACCATGTCATTGTATTTATTTGAGTGTAAATAAAACAAAATGAGAAATTGATTAATTTATAAATCTATCCGTTATAATTTTGTATTAACCCTTCATTATTTGGACAACGAACAATGTTAGCAATTAGATTATTTGACGCTTTTAACAATCTTGTAAACCCTGAGACCTTAAAGTCCAACCAAAAGGTCTAAAACACGTAAACAGTTTCAGTCCGGACGGTTTACAAACAAATCTACAACTCATATTGTTAGAAAAGAAAAGTAAACAACTAAACCAAAGTTAAATAATCATAAAATATTAGTATTATCTAAAACAAAAATTGTGTTATATCAGAGTATTACAGTACCAACATATTAATTAATTAGTAAATAAATAAAATTCTTTCGCTAGAATTGAAAATAATCACAAGTAACACTATGGTAAGTTTTCCTCACTCATTTAACGTTATTTTAGGTAATGACATTTTTCTTGCATATATTAAGGGAAATTAATTTTTCATCACACTGTACGGAAAACAGCTGTTTTCAACATCAGCTGCGAATAAAGACGTTTTCCCATTCTAGAGTGGGAAAATCAGCTGTGATTTTCCACACTAGCATTTAGTAATGATTCCTGACACAAGTAACGCTAAGAGTATATTTATCATAAATCAGCTGTTCTCAATAACTTAATCAGCTGTGTAAACAGTATCACTGTTTTCATTGTACTGGGAAGTCAATTGAGCACCTAAAGGTTATTTCTTAAACTTATATTATTTAATTCATTATTATTATTAATTAACTACAGTGTGATGAAAAATATCCTTCATAACTCGAGTAGAAAGTGTTATTCCGTGCCTTGATCGAAATTCCTCGGCTAAAGCCTCAAGCGTAAACTCGATCTCGGCCCGGAAACAGCCACTTTCCACTCTTGTTATGAAATATACTATATTCGTTTCATAAATATATTTTGTTTTTGTTATTCTAATAGTTTTAAAAGAGCTTTGAGACACTTTGTTTTACACACAATGTAACCACCACTGTTTGCAGTACCTGTCAGTCCCAGATAGGCTAATAACACGAGTGGTGTTATATTTGCAATTTGTTAATTTTATTTCAAATCATACTTCCATCAACCCTTAACCAATTAAAATATTGCAGATAAATGAATAGAAATAAAATAACTGACAGACAGACATGCTGAAACAGATTGAACTTTCGGCCTTCGTCATGAATGATAGCATGCGATGTGGTTTGGACGAATGAATGTGTTATGTGAAGATGT